>CM060405.1:85045635-87445635 GCA_030545235.1 Helianthus tuberosus
ACTTATGACCAATAAGTTGGGTTTAGTGTAAAAATGACCAATACGTTGGGTTCAGTGTAAAAAATATACGTTAATCTAGTTTTTTTATCTACTAATAACATTGTTAATAACAAGTCTACGTACATATGTAACATGAAGTATATCGTTTGTCCCTTTAATTCGTTACACTAGTCTACTTGTTTGTTCATTGATATGACATTTTGGATGATGTAATGTTGTTACATATGTAATTTTACTAAGTTTAAATTGAAACCAAAGGGGTTGACATATGTAAAACATGTTTATAATATATGTTACACTATTGTGTAACATATGTAACACATGTATAACCATTTTACATGTGTTACAACGTCAAGGTTACACATGTTACATATAGTTGTTGCATCCCAAAAAAAATTGCCATCACACCAACATCCGTATTCATCAAAAAATGGGCATACTTACAATGAAAATAAAAATGAATTTGATATCAATAGTTGTAATGCTTCTAAAAAATGGTCTTCACAACAACATTCATCTTCACAACACATAGCAGCCAACCAAAAAACACACCATCGTCACCACGAAAACCTGATGATGCGTTGTAATCCTTCGGCGGGCTTCGCTTCTTGATAACCATCTTCATCTTGAACACAAAACATCTTTTCACCTATGAACAAAACAAGTACATCAATATTAATCTTCTATAGTTAAAACTTATTAATCTCCTATGTAACATGTGTAACTTGGCTATACATGTGTTTCCTCTCTAGTGTAACACATGTTACAAACATGTGTTACATATATGCAAACCCCCTTTGTGTCCAAAAAAGGGTTGGGGTAACTACAAGTAACTTGTGTAACATTTACTACATATGTAGCTAATTATCCCACCAAAAAAACACGACTTTTTATTTGTAAAATAAACGAGATATTCCGAATAAATTATGAAGTTTATACAATTTAACATTTAACAGCCAATCTTAAAAAAAACATTTTAACATTTAAACTTACTATTACATTAAGTAAAAACCTTTTGTAACACGTAAAAAACCTAACACGTGTTGCATTGGATGTATCTTCAAGTTGGAGATGGGATTATAAAAAGGAAAATGCACAACACTAAAAAAGTTGTAACACGTGTTACAACGGTTGTTTTAAGAACTTTCAAATAAACAAGTGTTGCAAAGTGGATGTTTTTAAATAACTGTTTAAATCAACGTAATAGAGATGTGTAAGTAGGTGATTTCCTTTTGTAACACGTGTTACATTAGATGTATCTTTACATTGAGGATGAGATTATAAAAAGGAAAATGCACAGCTGAGTAAAAAGATGTAACACGTGTTACAACGGTTGTTTTAAGAACTTTCAAATAAACAAGTGTTACACCGTGGATGTTTAAAAAAAACTGTTTTCATCCATTTGTAATAGAGACGTGAAAGTAGGTAAAAACCTGTTGTAACACGTGTTACATATGTGCAGCCCCGATTTTTGGTAACAAAGAGGTTGAACATATGTAACACATCTTGAACACAAAACATCTTTTCACCTATGAACAAAACAAGTACATCGATATTAATCTTCTATAGTTAAAACTTATTAATCTCCTATGTAACATGTGTAACTTGGCTATACATGTGTTACCTCTCTAGTGTAACACATGTTACAAACATGTGTTACATATGTGCAAACCCCCTTTGTGTCCAAAAAAGGGTTGGGGTAACTACAAGTAACTTGTGTAACATTTACTACATATGTAGCTAATTATCCCACCAAAAAAACACCACTTTTTATTTGTACCGAATAAATTATGAAGTTTATACAATTTAACATTTAACAGCCAATCTTAAAAAAAACATTTTAACATTTAAACTTACTATTACATTAAGTAAAAACCTTTTGTAACACGTAAAAAACCTAACACGTGTTGCATTGGATGTATCTTCAAGTTGGAGATGGGATTATAAAAAGGAAAATGCACAACACTAAAAAAGTTGTAACACGTGTTACAACGGTTGTTTTAAGAACTTTCAAATAAACAAGTGTTGCAAAGTGGATGTTTTTAAATAACTGTTTAAATCAACGTAATAGAGATGTGTAAGTAGGTGATTTCCTTTTGTAACACGTGTTACATTAGATGTATCTTTACATTGAGGATGAGATTATAAAAAGGAAAATGCACAGCTGAGTAAAAAGATGTAACACGTGTTACAACGGTTGTTTTAAGAACTTTCAAATAAACAAGTGTTACACCGTGGATGTTTAAAAAAAACTGTTTTCATCCATTTGTAATAGAGACGTGAAAGTAGGTAAAAACCTGTTGTAACACGTGTTACATATGTGCAGCCCCGATTTTTGGTAACAAAGAGGTTGAACATATGTAACACATCTTGAACACAAAACATCTTTTCACCTATGAACAAAACAAGTACATCGATATTAATCTTCTATAGTTAAAACTTATTAATCTCCTATGTAACATGTGTAACTTGGCTATACATGTGTTACCTCTCTAGTGTAACACATGTTACAAACATGTGTTACATATGTGCAAACCCCCTTTGTGTCCAAAAAAGGGTTGGGGTAACTACAAGTAACTTGTGTAACATTTACTACATATGTAGCTAATTATCCCACCAAAAAAAACACCACTTTTTATTTGTACCGAATAAATTATGAAGTTTATACAATTTAACATTTAACAGCCAATCTTAAAAAAAACATTTTAACATTTAAACTTACTATTACATTAAGTAAAAACCTTTTGTAACACGTAAAAAACCTAACACGTGTTGCATTGGATGTATCTTCAAGTTGGAGATGGGATTATAAAAAGGAAAATGCACAACACTAAAAAAGTTGTAACACGTGTTACAACGGTTGTTTTAAGAACTTTCAAATAAACAAGTGTTGCAAAGTGGATGTTTTTAAATAACTGTTTAAATCAACGTAATAGAGATGTGTAAGTAGGTGATTTCCTTTTGTAACACGTGTTACATTAGATGTATCTTTACATTGAGGATGAGATTATAAAAAGGAAAATGCACAGCTGAGTAAAAAGATGTAACACGTGTTACAACGGTTGTTTTAAGAACTTTCAAATAAACAAGTGTTACACCGTGGATGTTTAAAAAAAAACTGTTTTCATCCATTTGTAATAGAGACGTGAAAGTAGGTAAAAAACCTGTTGTAACACGTGTTACATATGTGCAGCCCCGATTTTTGGTAACAAAGAGGTTGAACATATGTAACACATCTTGAACACAAAACATCTTTTCACCTATGAACAAAACAAGTACATCGATATTAATCTTCTATAGTTAAAACTTATTAATCTCCTATGTAACATGTGTAACTTGGCTATACATGTGTTACCTCTCTAGTGTAACACATGTTACAAACATGTGTTACATATATGCAAACCCCCTTTGTGTCCAAAAAAGGGTTGGGGTAACTACAAGTAACTTGTGTAACATTTACTACATATGTAGCTAATTATCCCACCAAAAAAACACCACTTTTTATTTGTACCGAATAAATTATGAAGTTTATACAATTTAACATTTAACAGCCAATCTTAAAAAAAACATTTTAACATTTAAACTTATTATTACATTAAGTAAAAACCTTTTGTAACACGTAAAAAACCTAACACGTGTTGCATTGGATGTATCTTCAAGTTGGAGATGAGATTATAAAAAGGAAAATGCACAACACTAAAAAAGTTGTAACACGTGTTACAACGGTTGTTTTAAGAACTTTCAAATAAACAAGTGTTGCAAAGGGGATATTTTTAAATAACTGTTTAAATCAACGTAATAGAGATGTGTAAGTAGGTGATTTCCTTTTGTAACACTTGTTACATTAGATGTATCTTTACATTGAGGATGAGATTATAAAAAGGAAAATGCACAGCTGAGTAAAAAGATGTAACACGTGTTACAACGGTTGTTTTAAGAACTTTCAAATAAACAAGTGTTACACCGTGGATGTTTTAAAAAAAACTGTTTTCATCCATTTGTAATAGAGACGTGAAAGTAGGTAAAAACCTGTTGTAACACGTGTTACATATGTGCAGCCCCGATTTTTGGTAACAAAGAGGTTGAACATATGTAACACATGTTTGTAACATGTGTTACACTGGAGGGTAACTTTTGTAATAGAGACATGTAAGTAGGTAAAAACAGTTAGTATTCGGATCAAAAGCCCCAAACAAGCAATCAAACTAACAAAAACAATTACTGTTCAGATCAAAAGCCTCAAACAAGCAACCAAACCAACCACAATTTTTTTTTTTTTTTTGTAAAATAAACGAGATCATCAACGATTATATTATGGACTTTTTAAATGTAACTAATATATAACAACAACAACAACAACAAGAATCATTATCTCAATTCTAAATTTTTTTAATACATTTAAAATAAAAAAAATACCCAACAAACTATCAAATCTATTTTACTAATTCACACACAAAATCATTCAACTTTTACCAAATAAATAACATTAAGACATGGAACCAGCCCATGTCATACTTGTGAGTATGTTCTTTGTGTTCTAACAAGTTTTTTTCTCAACCAAAACCCATGTAACTAAACGATTTCTGACCTGCTTCTCTCTCACACAATTGTGTGTGTTCTTGGTGTTCTAACAACTTTCTCTCTCTAAAACCCATGAACCAAATGATTTCTGACCTTCTTCTCACTCACACAGTTGTGTGTGTTTTTGGTCTTGGTGTTCCAATAACTTTCCCTCTCTAAAAAACTCATCCAACCAAACGATTTCAACCTGCTTCTCTCGCACACACTTATGTGTGTGTTCTTGGTGTTCTTCATGAACACGATGGAGAATCTTGTTTCTCTTTCTCTCACACGCTTGTGTGTGTGTGTTTTTGGTGTTTCTCTTTCTTTAACAATAACGATTCAGGCTTGCTTCTCTCACACACACTTGTGTGTGTGTTCTTGGTGTTTATATTGAATCATGAAGATAGAGAGAGAATGGATGATGATGATGGTGAATGTACAGAAGAAGAAGATAGAGAGAGAATGAGATATTTTTGAATTCTCAAATGTGTTATTTTAGAGAGAGAATGGATGGTGATGGTTTGAAAAAGGTGATGGATGATGGGTTGAAAAAGGTGAAAAGTACAAAGCATAATATTCAAAGAAAAAACAAAAAGACTAAAATACCCTTAAAGGATGAGTTTAGATGAGGTGATGTGGATGAATGTGGACCACATATTCTAGTTTCCTAAGTTTTCTCACTAAAATGTGTTTTCTTCATATACTTACACTATATATATATATATATATAAATAATTATCAAAGATTCTATTCCTCACATAATTACTATTCCTTTTTCATTGACTTTTTGACTTTTTTATTCTTTAATTTTCTTCAAATTTTAACTATTTTACTTTTTGTCTTTTACGCTTATAAACTCAATGGTTTTTCAGTTTTAACCCCATAGATTTCATCTTTTACATGTCTTTTACACTTATAAACCCAATGGTTTTTTTTACAGTTTTAACCTCATAGATTTCATCTTTTACATAGATGTCATAAACATTTTCTATTTTTAAACCCAACACTTTTCCACTTTCAACTTTGGTCCTATGTACTTTACATCTTTTACAAATATTTAATTTTATGATTCGTTCTAAATTTTATGAGTTAACACGCTGCAAAACGAACGGATGGTTCAACGTTGTTACGTCTATTTTTTTACGGTTCAACGCCTCCGTCAAAACTCGTGGATCCTAAGCTAACTTAGTTATTTTTTTCTATGGTTTACTTTTCCAGACTACTTTTTGCGAGTTAACACGTCGTAACATGCGTTTGTGATTCATACTTTTTATGTTTACTTTTTGTTTGGCTTAACAGTCCGGTCGCAAAGCGCAAATCTTAAATACTAATTTATATTTAAAAGTTATTTTTACTTAATTTTTTAGAAAATATTTAAAGTTCAATCATTTGGTATTGACGTCTTTCCTATGATGACACGAAAGCATAGTAAATTAGTAATATATCCTGTGTGACATGTCATACGACAAATTAACAAAGTATAACTTAGCAACTAATTTATGCATATGGTAGTTGTACCATAAGCTTTGGGAGTTTTTCAAAAAAAAAGAATTTTCCTTTTTAACCCTAAAGTTTTAATATTTGACAATTTAACTTTAAAGTTTTAATCTTTGTTTCCTTTTTAACCCTAAAGTTTTAATCTTTGACAATTTACCCTAAAGTTTTAATCTTTGACAATTTAAGTTTAAAGTTTTAATCTTTGGTAATTTAACCCCTTTGATTAATTTGATTTTTCACTTCTAATTCAAAAGCTTCCATCTTTTGCGATTTAACCACTTTGATTTTTTTACTTATGTGTTGTAATCTTGACTTTGGGGGGTTTTCAAAGAAAAAATGCTCATGCATATGGTTGTTGTAACCTTGGCTTTGGGGTTTTTTTTTTTTTAAAAATTTGATTTTTTAATTTTCACCCAAAAGTATTTTATAAATTACTTTTAACCCAAAACTATTTGTTTTTTACTTTTAACACAAAACTTTTTATCTTTTTGCAATCTATCCTGACAATTTTTTTTACTTTCAACTTTGGTCCTTTATAGTTTTCATTTTCCGTAAATTTTTCGCTTTATGTTTCGTTCTAAATTTTGTGACTTAACACATCGCAACGTGCGTCTTTGGTTTAACGTTTTTACGTTTCGTTCTAAATTTTGCGAGTTAACACGACGCAACATGCGTGTGTGGGTGAACATTTTTACATCGTCTATTTTTTTCCCGTTTCACAGGTTCAACATAACGTGTGTGTCCTAAATCGACTTAGCTATAACTAAAGAATCCCCGCCGCATTGCGGCGGGTCGTAATTCTAGTTATATATATTTTATATTATATAAAGGTTGGGAATACAAGTTGAATTTTGTGCTCTATGATTGGAATGGGAACTAGGAAATGGGGTTTACGTGGCAATTTAATCATACAAAACGCGTAACTTCAAGAATACAAAAAGAAAATAGTAACAGATCTTTTTTAGTTTGAATTCTATTCTATGTGTATCAACAATTATTTGCTATTCAAGATATTTTATTTTATTTCAACTTTCATGAATTATATACCGATATTTTGATGTATATAAGTATACATATACAGATTACCAAAAATTTTATTCACAGTATGGCTTATAAGCTCGAGTTAATTCTTTATTATAATTCATTATTGTTAGAAGAAAAAAAAAAACTAACGGTATGACTCTCTAATGTTCCGACACTAATAGTTTGATCTCTTAGCTACCCAATCCGGGACTTCAAGTGGAATTGTCTAAGCAATTATGTGGATGTTTTGGTCCGAACGGGACATCCGTCTTCGATAATTAAATAATTTGACAAGCTGAGCCAATAATTAAATAAAATGACAAGAGGCCAAAGATAATAATGTAGCTTGGAACATATCTGATATTTTCTTCATTATGTAAAGAGACATTACAAACATTAGTTTTGAATATAAATATATTTTTTGAAAATATATGAGTAGTCGCATGGAAAATTTTTTGTACACTTGTTTACAAGAGGCCAGAGATAATGTGTTGATCAGTTCTGTATAAACATAATGGAAAACATATAGAAATACCTGTAACAGCAGATAGGCCAACAGAGAATCTAATCAGAGACGCAACCATGGAGTTCAACATAGTTGTCAGAATGATCTGGTTCCTCCTTAGGGTAAGTTATTGATGGTGATACCAAATTCTACGGTTGGAATTTGGATGGAGGGAGAGATGTAGAGGAGACGATTTTGATGTTATGATAATAATAAGTTGTGTAACATTTTACCTCTCTAATTATCTCCTTATATATACACCTAAGAGGAAACCTAATTAGTTAATAAGGGTAATATGACCCATGGGGAAGGATGTATAGAAAACTTATTTGTACTAAGAAAACCTAGGAAACCCAATCTATAACCATTGATCAAGATCATCCAATGGCTCATAAAATTGAAGCCTTTTTGAATTAAATTAAATAGAGTGATAAAGTCAATAAAGGTACTTCAAGGGCATATAGGTAAAATTAACTATGATATTATTACATTTTATATATTACTAGGGAAAAAGCTCGTGCGATGCACGGCATGCATAATAGCTATTGTTTGTTCGTGGTAAGATGTCTGACACGGCCGGTGCATAACATGTAAGACAATATGCCTACAAAGGGGCATGATTAAAGTTTATTAAACCATGGGCCATAAGTTGTTTCCTTGGCAAAACTTGCCGGCCAAAAAGAAGTGAAAAAAGATGTCTTCCAAGGGAAAAAAACATGAAACAGAAAAAGGGAAAACACATAAACTCTCGCACGCCTTCCTATCTTATTGGATAACGTCATCCCCAATCCCATCACCAGCCAACTGACTGCAGTGAAATAACGAAAAGAAAACTATTAAAAATGGTATACTATGTTTACGTATATATGCATCGAAAAGTAGTACAGGTTTTCATTACTAACACTAAGTGCAGACGGTATACCTTTCATGTGGGTCACTGTCAACTGTTTCTTCTGAATCCGAATTTGCATAAGCAGGCCTGCGAAGGAAAAACACGAAACATTTATGTAGACGATTATCCAAAAATAAATATGCACAATTACATTGTTTATGGAAATCAATCAATTACAGTAGAAAGTTTTTTTGTTGCCTTTCCATTTATAACGATACCAAGTTTATTTTTTTCAAAAGCCAACTTCTCCCCTTATATGTCTTTACACATTCGAAGTGATGCGTTACCAAGTTTTTTTATTCCTATTTTTTTTAATGTAGAGTAATGCACTTTTATATTTATGAACTCAAGTTTCCGACTGTTGTAGCCTCCTAATTTTAAAATATAGTAAACATATACCAGGTATGTAAATAACATTTCAGATCGAGTAGAAAGGGAAATATCACATCTTTAATTATAATGGTTTATTAAACAGGGCACGGATAAAGTGTAAGCCGATATATACCTTACGATCGCTTCAACGCGCTTAACTGGTGTCGGTATGGGTAGCACCCCCTTGTCTTTAGCTAGGATCGATGGAGGTGTGGAAGAACCAAAGGGCTTACAACCATCCCCATCTAGCAGGACATTCTTGCAGTTGAAGGATTCAAAATGGCCATGATCATAATACGTACACGAATCAAGCTGGAGGGTCTGAGTGCTGCCCACAAGAGAGTGCAAACAATTCGGCAGTGTTGAAATGCTTCCATCAGCGTTCCTTACCATCACCGGAGTGAACTTATCCTGTATGTCAGTGGAATAAAGGCTGTAGACGCATGACAGGCCAGACTCTGCTGTGAGTATACTATGAGCAGTGGTCTTTGTCAAGCGTTGGGCGGTGTCATCAAAGCAGACAACGACAGCTTCGGCTGTTGAGTTAAACACCTCGAGTTCTAGCCTGAAACTGTGCAAGGTTTGTAATTTATTTCCAGTTATAAGCCTACATGAGAATGGCTACAAATTAATACAACTAAACATTTTTAGAAACAAACCTTGCTCTCGGGAAGACAACGGGGTTTTCGTACCCATCACACCACATATCGTTGTCTTCACGCCCCACACCTTTCATGCAATTCCCACCGCCACATGTCAGCCTGAACCACTCTTGGCTATTGCGTATGCGTTTGACTTCAACACGACGGGTGAATTCAGCACTCTGCATATATTACCAGCATAACTATAAACTTTAACCATTTGATTCAAAAATGATAACCAATATTGTGCTTATCCAAAATGACATATCCTAAGTGTATATTACATTCTAATGCAAACCTGATTTGACCTTAACCAAAATAACCAACGTTTACATATGCTTGGTTCGCCACGAACTACGTACACTCTTTATCTACCCAATATTTAAATTACATTTTATGTTTTCAATAAATATTTATAAACGTGAATTCGGTATTAAAAAAAACATCACTTTTTTTGGTATTAAAAATGTGAATTCGGTATTAAAAAATATTTATAAATATTTATAACTGTTAAAAAATATTCATAAATATCTATTTTAAAAAGGGGAAAGTGAATATAGGGCTGTTACACACCTAAGCTTAGGTGCGAAACCCTTAAAACTACGTAGTTTTGTTAAACAAAACTAAAATAAGTTAATATTCTTTTTCATTTTATTCCCTCTTTCCATTCCAATTTCACAACATTCATCTTTATAATCTGGGACGATGAATTAAAAAACAACCCTCGAAGCTCATAAATCAAAATCCAAATGGCTAGCAACTTCTAATCGAGATGGATAGAATTAACATTAAAGTCAAACACTGAAAAGTAATTTGATTATGTAAGAAATTTACCTGGATTATAAATTGGCTGAAATATTGGATAATGATAATCTTGAAAACCTAGTCAACAAATATGGTGGAATTACGCAGCTATTGTAATCTTCATATTTTAATCTCAAATTTAATTTGAAGTTGAAAATTCAATAGACATATATTCTGGTTTAACAGAGGAGCAATTCAACATAATGAATTCACTGATGTCACATAGATATTTTGTGGAAACCCTAAACTTATTTTGATTCAATGGTTTGTATTAGATGCACTTAATCATGAAATACCACTATAATACATAAAATTGTAATCATGTGGAAATTCAGTCAAATCGTAAAATGAACATAAGAAAATTACAAAAAATTGTTAGTTGGGCAAGAGCCATAAATATAAACTGAAACTCGTTTCACACAAAACACTACTCAGTTTCATACTAATATTTCAAAGATGAATCGTGAACGCTCTGAAATTGGAACCGAAAAAGGGAATAAAAAGAAAAATAGTAGCTTTTTTAATTTTACTACCCAAAACTACGTACTTTTAAGGGTTTCGCACCTAAGCTTACGTGTGTAACAACCACATATCCACTTTCCCCCTTTTAAAATACATATTTGTATATATGTATATATATAATCCATTGTGAACACAAAAAAAAAAATTGAGAACCGCGAGAAACAATGTGAACACACAAAAAATGCCTAAAAATATCTAAAAATCACACAAATTTTTTTTTGAATTTTTTAATATTTTGTATAAAAAATCGCTACTTTTCGAAGCAAAAAAAAAAAAAATTTAAATTTTTTTTTAATTTTTTTTTTTGCTTCGAAAAGTAGCGATTTTAACATAAAAAATATTAAAAAATTCAAAAAAAAAATTTAGATTTTTTTTTTTATTTTTTTAGTTTTTTTTAGGTTTTTTGGGGGTTTAGTTTTTAGCATTTTAGCTTGGGGTGGGGGGGGGGGGGGGGTTGGGGGGGTTTAGGTTTTTGGGGGGTGGGGGAGGGGGGTTTAGGTTTTGGGGGGGGGGGGGTTAGGTTTTTTTTGGGGGGGGGGGGGGTTTAGGTTTTTTGGGGGTGGGGGGGGGTGGGGGTTAGGTTTTTTTAGGGTTTTTTTAGGTTTTTTTAGCTATTTTAGGTTGTGTTCACATTGGTTCTCACAATAAGGGTGGTTCTCGCATGAGCCCCTCCCTATATATATATATAGGGTAGGGTTCTAGAGTGAACAATGATTAACTTGTGAACAAAGTGAACAGATCTTGACCATTCATTTGTTAGATGATGAGATTTAATTGCAATGGCAGTTTTGTAAATAGTTGATAAAAAATAATAAATAGAAATTACAAATAGGGACAATAATGTAAAATTACACCTACTTTAATTTTGGGAACAGGAAACGTAATTGATTTTCTAGAATACCAATCTCTCTCTTCTTCTCTACAGGCGATGCTCATTCTTCTCTATATGTCACCGACGATTGGAAATACGACACACGGAGCGACATTCCAGCGAGGAAAATCAACAATAGCTTAGAAGAGGTAAGTTTATATGCAGTACATCGATTTCGGTTGTGTATGATTAGTACTTCTTTTAATTATTTGAAATCGGAAACTTAGGGTTTCGTTCATTCGTTGTGTATGAGATCGTTTTGAAGTTGTAATAGTTGTCTAATCACAAGTTTATGGTACGATGTTGTGTTTTGATTAATCTGTATTCGATTAAAGTAGTACATGGTTTGTAGGTTAGGGTTATATGAATAGTGTTGATGTTACTCTGTTTTTCTGGTATTAATCTTCGTGATGTGATGCAGCCCTTCTTTTTTGTGTTAAGTGGTTTAATCTTGTTGATGTACACTTGTGTATATTGTTCACAAATAGTTATAAATACACCGTGTATACACATATGTATACCAGTGCTGTGTGTGACACATATGTATAGAAGTGTTGTGTGTATACACGTATGTATAGCAGTGTGTATCTTTTTTTTAAATTGTATGCAATGTTTATGTAAATGAATAATGCTTGTATTCTATTGGGGTTAAGTATGTTACACAAATTTCCGATGAACATCGTTTATACTTTTGTTGTCGTATTTAAGTTGATATACCAATTCTCCAAATGAGAACCAGTAAGTATTTAAAACATGCTGTGTTGTTAATGTTGTTTATAGGTATTAACTTGATAAATGATATGTAGGAAAAATGTAAATTGATTTTATAGGAAGTAAAAGCGAAAGGATATTACGTAAAGCGGTAAAAAGTCATATAAATTCAATGGATGACCCTATCGAGTTTTCTGACAGTGAAGAAATGAAAGGATTAGGTGATTGTAATTTGACAGTGATGAAATGAAAGGATGTTGTTATTGTTGTTACAAGATTAGTTAGTTGAGTATGCAAAGTCTAAATTGTGGCGTTTGTTTGTGTTATTACAATAGATGACGGCAACAAGGAAAGAAGTATGCTGTGAAGATTGTGTCTTCCCATGCTAACACACGTCGCGATGAAGTAATGGCTGAAGCGGTTGGATACAACGTGGCGAATAGGCTTCATGGTTACAATGTTCAATACAACGTGTGCGTACGTGATGTGGTTGGGATTTTTTTTTGTTCTTTGATGGAAATTCGATGTTAATCTGGTTTATTTTAATGTTTTTGTGATTTTGGCTTTGTTATTTTGGGACATAATGTACAATATGTTGTATATGCACATGGTATGGTATAATTACTATGATTTAACGAAGTATGCAACATAGATTGAGTTGACAAACGTTATGGTATGAATATACACAAATGTACATGGGTAAAGTGCACAGATGTAAAAAACGATAAGTACACAAGAGTATATATAGGGATTTGTCAATGTGTAAATACTGAAACAGAGGTGTATGTTGGATAAAACAAACAGTTGTTCTGTACTTGATTTGTCAAAAGTTTGTATATGAATATACACAAATGTACATGGGTAAAGCTTCAAGTTTATGTTTTCAAATGAGTTGAATAAAACAAACAGTTGTTTTGTACTTGAAATACACAAGTGTATATATATATATGTACGTAGAAGCTTTAACGTGTGTACATAAGTGTATTGATGTAGTTTCAGAATTTAAGACGTGATCAAACTAAATAGCAAAGCAGTAACTATAATTTTGTATATATTAAATGATTCGAAAATATTGGATGGAGATATAATAGAATCTTTGATATAATCAAAGGAAATCTCCTAAAATTCCTAAAATAAAGGAAATGTAACTGCTACAATTATTGAAAACCAATTTTAAAGAAAAAAGATTAAATGTAGAATTACAATCCTAACCTTTTCATCAACTAATCAAATGAATGGTTGAGATTGGTTCACTTTGTTCACAAATAAGGATGTTGTTCACTCATGATCCCTATCATATATATATATATATATATATATATAATCTATTTTATAGTTAAACGAAGGAACCTAAATGGGTGAATGTAGAAAAAGAATTTGAACACTGTAACAAACTTACACTTTCTGTTTCGTTTTTTTTATGTTGCCAAGTCGTCGGAAATAAAACAAAATTCACAGTCGTTCATTCCGCTTTCGGTTTGTTACGGTTTGTGTTTTTTTCCCTTAACACTAAGAATGAGTGTGCACATATAACTTAATAATCAAAGGAAAAAAGGATTACCGGAGCTTAAAGCTTTACGATCGGACAAAGCCCATTTACCGGAAGAAGGAGTGGTGTGAGACGGAACCTTCATCGGCTATGGGACCCGACCGTAACCTCATAAAAGCCAAGCATACTCGCGACTCAGTCATGGTTCATCTTGATGTCCAATTAAGTGGAACAAATGTGGTAGCAACCGATGACATGTAAAGGGCAGGATGCGTAAGTCACAGAATCAGCACTCCGACACTACGCAAAACCTTAGTCGGTAGTATGGCACTGCATCAACTTAATCAGAAGGATGGATGTAGCAACAGTCGGTAGTTGCGGCCAACGACGGTATAAATGATGACTAACGGCTGCGACAAATGATAGGGTATGTATTGCGTAATGTAGTGTCGGTTTGTAAGCAAAAGAATTATGTGTTCAAAGGATGTTAAATATAGGCTTTAAAGAATTCTCCTTATCAACCGTTTCTACTCTTAAATAATCAAGTATATATGATGAATTAAATAACCAAATTATATGCGATGAAGGTTACAAAAGTTGATAGTGTAAACGAAAAGGCTAATGTTATGAAGAATTACATTATGGCTTGTCATAATAATTTCTTTTTTTCATTTATCTATTTTTAATGATCAATTATTAATAATAATAATAGTGATTGAAAAGACACAAATGTATTTAAGAGACTCATAATGAAGGTTGTAAAAAAGTTGATATAACTAAATTTTTAAGTGTATATAGATATAGTATTATTTTAATCAATATTATTTTAAGTACTGCATTTAAAACATCATAAATGTTGATTTTAAAACAGAACATGTAACTAAATTTTAGATTATATATAGATTTTAATACTGATTTGACATGCATTAAATGATATGAAAGGAGGCACACGATTTTCAATAACAACTACTCAAAACCAAACCTCATTTCAAAAGTCATCAACCCCAAGACCTTTCATTTCAAAATCATCTCTTTCTCTCTCAAGACCTTCCATCTACCCCACACCCACTGGAGAAGAAAGACAAGCCGGAGAAGAAAGACACGCCGGAGAAGAAAGAAGGTGCGGCGGTGAATCGAAAACGCCGGAGAAAAAAGAAGGTGCGGCGGTGAATCGAAATCGCCGGGAAAGAAGGTGCGGCAGTGAATCGAAACCGCAAACCCACCGGAGAAGAATATATATGAGATCAACGTTTCAGTTGTTATCGTCCGGTAAAAGTCGCCGGAAATGGAAGAAAGCAAGAGCATGCGGAAGCAAGTAAGTTTGATTCGGGTTCCTTATCAGTAGGTGTTTTTTGTTTTTTCCGATCGATCGGTGTTTGAACGCCCGAACAGATTTGCTCCAATTCTATGTATAATTGGTTATTAACAGAGTTGGAAAAATAGTAACAAAAGTTAAAGAGCTCTAGAAGGATCTACTTTGCAATCGCTTTGTCCCAAAAAAATCATATTTAAATTTTAACACTAACTACTTGATGTTTATAAAATACCCGTTCGAGTAAGAAAACATTAAGCAAATTTGTATGCACACATGTGTATGATTGTCCATCATAATTTCCTTTTTGAACTTTTCCCTAAGTAGGTAGGTGTTTGGGTCCGATCAGTGGTGATTTTTGATTTGAATGCGACTAGGTAACATGTGTTAGACCTGCCTTGTTTTTTGTCAAAAACAAATTAGGTAAACCTATGATATTAGGGTACAAGTGTAAGGGCTCAAAAGCATATAAATATATTAGCGTAACATGTGTTAAACCTGTCTGATATTAGGGTACAAGTCAACGGACTCAAAAGCATATAAACGTATTAGCGTAACATGTGTTAAGCCTCCCTGATTAGGTAAACATATTAGTGTAACATGTGTTAAACATGTCTCAAATTTATAAAATGATGTAACATGTGTTAAACCTGTCTTATTACCATGTGTTAAACCTCTCCTATTAGGTAAACATGTTAGTGTAACATGTGTTACACCTGTCTTATTTGTATAAACTTGTCCTATTTTTATAAAAATAGGTAACATATGTTAAACCTGACTTTATTTTATCAAAAACATATTAGGTAACCTGTTTTATTTTTATGAAATTAAGTAACATGTGTTACACCTGTTTTATTTTTATGAAATTAAGTAACGAAGAAACTGACGATGTACAGATTTTGAGGATTGGGACTCGGACACACTAATCGTTGAAATACAAAAAAGGATATTTGGTTAGTTCTTTTTATATTGACTAGTGTTTTCATAGGTAGTAAGTTGGGTTGATTTTAACATTTCCTAATTTTTAAATAGGAGTGGTGCAATTTTAAGATGTGTAACACATGTTACAATTACCTATTGTTTTGAAGTAACAGTAAAAAAAATATTCACTGTTACTTCAAAACAAAAAGCAATGGTAACATGTGTTACATGTGTACAATGCTTGTTGTTATTTGAAAAAGATAAACAATTTTAAGATGTGTAACACATGTTACAATTACCTATTGATTTAAAGTAACAATGAAAAAAGATATCTTTATTGTTACTTCAAAACAAAAAGCAATTGTAATATGTGTTACACATGTTAGAATTGTATTTTGTTTTGAATTAACAATAGGCATTATAACAGGTATTTGCATAATGTTCTGAAGTGTAACACATGTAATACGTCTTACGTTGGTTAGGAAAGATTTTAATATAAGAGCTACATTTCTAACATATGTTACAACTGCCTATTGTTTTGAAGTAACAATGAAGGAATCTTTTTTCACAACATTATGCAGATACATGTTAGAATGCCTATTGCTACTTCAAAACAATAAACAATTTAACATGTGTAACACATCTTAGAATTCCCTATCGTTAACAATGAATTTATTTTTTTCCCCAAACCCCCTGGCATAAGGCCCACAAAGTCGTAGTAGAAGTTTGGAAGACTTTCCCTTCGATCACGAAGGCGATCCAGAAAACAAAAACGAAAGCTATACGACGACAAACAAATACGAAAGGTTGGGCTAACATATGTTACATATTTTTTAGTGCTTGTAGCGAGGGAGTTGGTTCTACCGGATAGTAGTTGTTTGAAGTGTGTGCTAACTGTTTACATATGTAACCTTTTTTTGGGTGGTTTTACTTAGTTTTTTTTATGTGTGAAATGATGCAGATAAAAACTCAAAATTTGGGGAGACTTCAAGTTCAGGGCATAATTGGGTAGAAAGTAGTTAGTCTTAGTTATGTTACTACTATTTTTTAATTAGTAGATTAAAAATGCTGGACTGTAACTTGTGTTATTACGACTTGACCATAGCAGTTGCATCCAAACGAGAAGGGATCTTGGCAGGAAGGAAGAGGACCACAATATCGGATACGACAAAAGGTGGCCATAAAGCGAAAGAAGGTAGATGGAGAAATCGATGAAGAATGGGAACAAGAAGTCGATGAAGGGCATGTGGTGGGTACCTTTGATGTTGTACAGAAGTTACCCTCTAGTGTAACACATGTTACAAACATGTGTTACATATGTTCAACCCCTTTGTTACAAAAAATCGGGGCTACACATATGTAAGACATGTTTGTAACTAATGTTACACTATAGGGTAACACATGTATGATCAGTTTTGGATCATTTGTATATATTTTAAGCCTGTATAAACCTACAACATCGATACCCCCAAAAAGGTTACACATGTTACGACAGAATGGGAAATGTGTAGCAGCGTTCAATACTGTTGTTTCACTCTATAGTGTGTAACATGTGTGACATGGCGTTTGTCAGCAAAACATATAACTTGTAAGGTGATACGGCTGTATCTTTAAAATATGTTTACCTATAAGTACTTACATGTTACAGGTTGTATATTTAAAACATGTTTAAACTGGAAACTGGAAACATTTACAAAATATAAAGCAGAGTTACACAAGATGTAACATGTGTAAACTAGAAACACTTGTGTAACATTTTGGTGTAACACATGTTACATGTTGTATCTTTAAAACATGTTTACCTATAAGTACTTACAAAATATAAAGCAGAGTGGGAACACAACTTTTAAGGATGTTACACACGTTGTAGAGAAGATGTTACATGTAACATGGCGACAAGTGTCATGTGTGATCTTTTTTATTACCCAAGGGTGCTAAACGTATTACAGGGTTCATAACACACATAAACTTATACTAACATCCGTCCCTATGTCCATAGATGATCTAGAACATACTCCACGTTACCATCTTTACGAGTCTTCTAATGGCACTAAATTGTGGACACCGAATGCCAACGAGCAATATCATCATATTATTGTTAAATCATACATCACACTGGAAGAACTTATTTCCATGTATAAGACTTATGACCAATAAGCTGGGTTCAATGTAAAAAATATACGTTAATGCAGGTTTTTTATCTACTAATAACATTGTTAATAACAACTCTAGGTACATATGTAGCATGAAGTGTATCGTTTGTCCCTTTAATTCGTTACACTAGTCACATATACTTATAGTTACACATATTACTTGTTTGTTTATTGATATGACATTTTGGATGATGTAATGTTGTCACATATGTAATTTTACTAAGTTTAAATTGACACCAAACAGGCTGACATATGTAACACGTGTATAACCATCTTACACATGTTACATATAGGTGTTACATGTGTTACAACGTCACTGTTACACATGTTACATATAGTTGTTGCATAAAAAAAAAATTGCCTTCCCAACAACATCCGTATTCATACTAACAATGAAAATAAAAATGAATTTTATATCAATAGTTGTAATGCTTCTAAAAATAGTCATCACAACAACATCCATCTTTACAACACATAGCAGCTAACCAAAAAACACACCATCGTCACCACGGAAACCTGATGATGCGTTGTAATCCTTCGGCGGGCTTCGCTTCTTGATAACCATCTTCATCTTGAACACAAAACATCTTTTCACCTATGAACAAAACAAGTACATCAATATTAATCTTCTATAGTTAAAACCTATTAATCTCCTATGTAACATGTGTAACGTGGCTATACATGTGTTACCTCTCTAGTGTAACACATGTTACAAACATGTGTTACATGTGTGCAACCCCCCTTTGTGTCTAAAAAAAGGGTTGGGGTAACTATAAGTAACTTGTGTAACGTTGTTACTACATATGTAGCTAATTATCCCACAAAAAAACACGACTTTTTATTTGTAAAATAAACGAGATATTCCGAATAAATTATGAAGTTTATACATTTTGTATCATTTTTATATATTACCCTTTTAATGATGTTATGGGTAACATTTAATGTAACATACGTAGCTAATTATGCCAGCAAAAAATGTAATAACGTACGTATACATGTAACATGAGTATATGCACCACAAGTAACATGAGTATATGCACCACAAGTCATACGCATGTTACATGTGTGTATGAAACACACACGGTATATATGTGTATGAAAAACACTTGGTATATGTAACGTGTATACATCCAAACATGCTAGTACATGTGATTTGTAACACAAGTTACAAAAGTATATGCAACACATGGAAATCATTGTCATATAATATAAACCAAGTAACCGCATAACAACAGTGTTTAACACAAGTAATACATGATGGTTTCATTGGTTACTGAATTGGTTACGGGGGTGCACCCTTAAAAAAAATAGGTCCGTAAACATATTAGAATGTGTTACACATGTTAGAATTGTCCATTGTTTTGAAGTAACAATAGGCATTCTATTATGTATCTGCATAATGTTGTGAAAAAAGATTCCTTCATTGTTACTTCAAAACAATATGCTTTGCTCCTTGATAACCATCTTCATCTTGAACACAAAACATCCATTCACCTATGAACAAAACAAGTACATCAGTATATGTTATAACATGTGTACTTGTGTAAAGTTTTGTTGTAACACGTGTAACAACTATATGTAACATGTGTAATGTGTCTATACATGTGTTACCACTCTAATGTAACACAAGTTACAAGCATTTGTTACATATGTGCAGCCCCCTTTGTGTCCAAAAAGGGTTGGGGTGACTATAAATAACATGTGTAACGTTGTTACTATATATGTATCTAATTATCCCACAAAAGACACTACTTTTTATTTTTAAAATAAACGAGATATTCTTAATAAATTATGAAGTTTCTAAAGGTAATACATAACATATAGGATAAACAAAAGCCCCAAACAAGCAACATATAGGGGCTTGCACATATGTAACACATGTAACATGCCTATAACACAAAAAAACAGTTAGTATTCAGATCAAAAGCCCCCAAACAAGAAACCAAACTAACAAAAACAGTTACTGTTCAGATCAAAAGTCTCAAACAAGCAACCAAACCAAACACAATTTTTTTTATAAAATAAACGAGATCATCAACGATTAGATTATGGACTTTTTAAAGGTAACTAATATATAACAACAACAACAACAACAATCATTATCTCAATTCTAGTTTTTTTTAATACATTTAAAAAAAAAAATACCCAACAAACTATCAAATCTATTTTACTAATACACACACAAAATCATTCAACTTTTACCAAATAAATAGCATTAAGACATGAAACCAGTCCATGTCATACTTGTGAGTATGTTCTTTGTGTTCTAACAACTTTTTCTCTTAACCAAAACCCATGAACCAAATGATTTCTGACTTGCTTCTCTCTCACACAATTGTGTGTGTGTTCTTGGTGTTCTAACAACTTTCTCTCTCTAAAACCCATGAACCAAATGATTTCTGACCTGCTTCTCACTCGCACACTTGTGTGTGTTTTTGGTCTTGGTGTTCCAATAATTTTCCCTCTCTAGAAACTCATGCAACCAAACGATTTTAGCCTGCTTCGATCTTCAGATCTGGTGGCTTCAAAAGAAAGGGATGAGTACATGAACACATGGTGTCTTCGATCTTCGATCTTCAGATCTGGTGGCTTTGATCTTCGATATTTAGATCTCGTAGCTTTGATGGTGGCTTTGATGAAAAGTTGATGTTTCTCTCTCTAATATCTAATGAATTATTTTGGAAATGGTTGGATGAAAAGTGATATATGAGAGAGAGAGATGTGACATATAGGGATGGCAATGGGTCGGGTTTGGGACGGGTTTAGGTAATCCCAAACCCAAACCCGATTAGATAAGCTTGTCCCAAACCCGTCCCAAAACCCGTCGGGTTTCTAGCGGGTAAATACCCATCGGGTATCGGGTATACTCGCGGGTTTTGGGTAAACCCGTTAATTTAAAAAGATTACTCGTTGGGTATACTCATCTCAAAACCCATTGGGTATCTATCGAGTAACTACTAACCGGTTTCATTTTGGATTGTTATTATAAAAATATATATCAAATAACTACAATGTATACGGAATAGAATACCTATATATGTGAAAAATGGATGTATCATATATATACATATTAATAATATAAAAGAAATTATATCGGGTATACAATCGGGTAAACGGGTACACTTTATCGGGTAATTGGGTCGGGTAAACGGGTATATCACAAAATCCCAAACCCGTCCCAAACCCGCGAAAAAAATAAAAATTATTCCCAAACCCGTCCCAAACCCGATTAACCGACCCCAAACCCGTCCCAAATATTTCGGGTTTACCCATTGGGTTCGGGTTTGATTGCCATCCCTAGTGACATAAAGAAAATGATGGGATGGGGAAGGGTGAGGTGATGGTTTGAACAAAATGACTAAATTACCCTTTGATCATGTGTTTTTAATAGATGATGTGGATCAATCCTGTCCACACAATCCAGGTTTCCCAAGTTTTCTAGATTAAATGGGTTTTTCATAGATACTTACATTATGACCCATCAACAATTACCAACTAATTATATAATAGGTATAATATAGTTTGATTTATATATTATATAAATAATTATAATGACTACATAATTAAATATAACACAATAATTATATTTAATCTTCATTATAGTTTTAGTTTTTTTTATTGAAAATGTATGCATGCATAGTCGCATGGAATTTTTTTGTACATTAAACAAAATGACGAGAGGCCAAAGATAATATAGTTTGGAACATATTTGATATTTTCTTCATTACAGTTGTAAGCAGGGCCGTCCCCGAGAATGACAAAAAACTTTTGGGCCTTGGCAAGACAAAAAATTTGGGCCTAATACTTATAATATAAACTCATAATTATATATCAAAAAACCACAATACGACGATAATTGTTATAAAATAAACAAAACAAAAGTAGTGTAACAAAATGATCCAACTTACTTATGCGAATCGCGCGGCTCTGCTAGCGTTTTTGGAAGCAAAACTCTCGATCAAGTCTTTATATTCCATATCTTCTAGTATTTCGTTTTCAATAGATATCATCGCCAATCCGTTAAGTCTTTCTTCGTCGGCCTTTCTTTTGTCCTCCTCTAGCTTCTTCTTTTTACGTTTTTGACTACCGGATAAGTATTTGTATTTGGGAACTCGAGGCGTAATTTCTAGACAAAAATATTCAAAGTTTCAATTCGACTTGCAAAAGTATAAACATCAAAGTTTTAAGCATTCAACTTTGCACAAATAGACCTTATTGAACATACATACATATATTATATGTCCACACAGCTCGCTCAAACAAATGAAACAAGCACACACATCGCATACACACTAAATTGATCAAATAAAAATGTGGTTAATTAGAGTATTACTTAACTGTTAAAAAAAATAGAATCAAAAAAATCAAAATGGTCATTTATTGTCCTTTTGATTATATCAAAGCTTCAATCAATCTAAAACAACAGCATCCTATTGGCCTATTTGTTTAATTATAACATAATTTACTCAATTAGTATTTCTACTTCTATTAATTAAAAAAGCAAAACAGATTGGCAAAAAGGCTTTAAAATCCACAGTTTGGTCATCCACCATTCCACCTAAGCTATGATTTCTAGAATTGGAGCTGGGGGCTGGGCGTTTGTTTCTTCTCAAAAATCAACTAAATGTCCAGTCCAACACTAATAAAAAGAATCATAATTTATCATAAAAATCCTTATGGATTGTTAGACTAGATTAATTGGACTACCATTTGAGCAAGACATAATAAGTTTGAGTTACCTTTTATGTGAAATCGAAACCCTAGTCAGTCAGATTTTGAGTTGTTTCTGAGATTGATTGCAAGAATATAGAAACCCTAGTCACTCAGATTGTTGTTGATGTCGAATTCAGAGATGAATGTGACGAACAGATGATCAGAATGATGTCGTTGCTGCTGTTGAATCCATGCTTTTTTGCGCTTGATTATCAGAGAACAGAGATGAATGGTTGCTGCTACTGCCGTGTTTTGTTTTAGCGCCCCTGTTATATCCCTAGGCCCACATCGATGCATAATACATATTAAAGAAGTTTTTTAAATTTTGGGCCCCTTAGAGGTTTTGGGCCTCGGCTGTTGCCCGGGCCGCCCGGCCCAATAGCCGGCCCTGGTTGTAAGACATCTACAACCGTTAGTTTTGAATATATCTTTTTGGTGAAAATGTATGTATAGTCTCACTCATGGAAACTTTTGTACATTAGTTAAAAATGACAAGAGGCCAAAGATCATGTAGCTTGGAACATATCTGATATTTTCTTCATCACAGTTTTTGTAAAGAGATATCTACAATCGTTAGTTTTGAATTTTTTTTTTTGTTTGTTTGTTTGTTTTTTTTTTTTTTTTTTTTGTGAATATGTATGCATAGTCACATGGAAACTTTTGCACCCGTAAAACTGGGAGGGCATTGAAGGCTAGATGCTATAACTACGTCTAAACCATAATCAAAGGGTGATGGCCGGTATTTGGACACCCCATATAGCGTTATACATGGCGCATAGAGTTAATACTGCATTAACCATATGTATAGCACTATATGTGACGTATAAGAGTGAGGTTGTCCCAATAACCAAAGCCTAATACTTTGTTGAAGAAAAATAAAGAACATTCATTAGTCAAACCTATTATTTTCACGTACAACTTGTAATTTTTAGTTTTCGTAAATGCACGTAAAAGAATTTTAAATTTGAGAGAAACGTTGTTTATATATAAGCTCTATTGATTTTTGGGTCATTAATCTTCATAATCTATACTACCAATGACCTCCAAAACTGAAATGATGTAGTAATTATTAACTTTTCAACATGTTAAAAGAATATCATTTTTATTAAAAACACATATAACATATAGAGAACAAGTAAACAATATCACATGGACACTTAACTGGAGTGTACTAAACTGATTGAACAAAGATTACAGTATTTATATAATTGTATCCATATCCAATTCGAATATATATAGTAAGATATGAGTAATATACTAATATCTAATTAAAATGGACACGTTTATAAAAAGTAACTAGGTTATCACCCGGGATTGCTTCCCGGGCTCGAGAAAGTTATTTATATTGAAAACTAATGTTTAATACATAATAAAAATCATACAAAAAAGTATGACATATTAAATGTCTTAGCTATAGAAAACTTATAAACTTTTCATAAACTTTAATCACAGGTTGTGAACGTGTAATAAAAGTTAAAAATTTATTGATTGCTTATTATTCGTGTATATAATTTACTTTGTATTGAAAATGAATGTTTTTTAAACAATTGAATAATAAGTTATTACACATAAAAAGCCTCTTCAAAAAAGTTTGGTTTGGAAATCAATACAATACTAATAATAAGTTAACAGATGATTGAAAACATCGAACTCCTTAAGACAATTTTAGACTGGCGCCACATGTTTTGTAATAGTCTAATGGAAACAATAAAAAAACGAAATTAAGAATGTTCTAGACAATAAAAAACACGACATTGAAGATAAAGTAGCAATCTAATAGGAACATCAATTTGCTAAAAACAATTTTAAGAAGATATTAAAGGTAGTAATAATAAGTTAATAGACGAATAAAAACATGAAGTTTGTTAAGATAAAGAAAAACATAATTATTTTTTTATTCATTGATCGTTTAAACACCATAGAAAGATGTTCGTGGAGATAAGAGTGACCCTTGTAGTTTTCAGTGGTGACTCACCGCCCACAATGTTGCTACTTGTATAAAGAAAAACATTGTTACTAGCATGCTTGCGAAAGTCGTTAGGCGCTTCTTAATCGGTCGATCGGGGAGTTGAGAGTATTCGGTCTACGCGGAGAGTACTCGTGGAGTACTCGGACATGTTAAATTATAAAGAAATTACTTTTTGAAGATTAAATATATGTCAAATAACACAAATTTACTAATATTTATAACAAAATACGTGAAAATAATATTCATTCTTTAATATGATAGGCATAGAAATTATGTTATATTATTATTTAAGTCAAACTAGGCCCGAGTTGATCTACTAGATCCAATTCTGGCCGAGGTTAACCGCGTTTGACCGACTCCGAGTAATTAGGCGGAGTCAAAGAAAGTCGCCTCGGCAGCCTGCCTTGTAGCGACTACTCGGGAAGTACTCGGCCTTGAAAACCTTGTTTTACAACCATGGTTACTAGTAAACCTCTATACATTATTCTACCGATAATAATTTAATAACAAGGGTAAAACTATAAGAAAAATCAGTTCCTACGCAATTGTGTTTTTGTAGTTTCGAGTTTCGTCTTTTTAGGCCGGACTATGAACCCCATCTCCGGTAGGAGATGAAAAACAAGCGTCTCCGGGAATAGGGGAGGGAGACGCGCCCTCTCCTGCAGGCGAGAAAAACAACTAGCTAAAATGCTCCGATGGTTATCCCGATTGATAACCAGCAAGAGAGGGATGTACCGATGGGTATCCCGATCAATTACGAGATGGTGTTGTTATAAAACTAATGGTAGATGTATTGATTGTTTGTCCTTTTGTTAGTGCTTTGTTTGTCCTGCTCATGGGCGTAGCTTAGTGTATAGTGGGGGGTGCACCCGTCCCCCGAATGTTTCGGGTAGAAGTGTAAAATTTTCTATTTTTTGTCCGAAAATTTTGAAATTATGTAGGATTGCTCACTCAGTTATTTTACCTAAATATTTATACAATATATAAATTGGGCCCATGACTTTCCGCCCCCTCAGAAATTTTGGTCAAGCTCCGCCACTGGTCCTGCTGTTAGTGTTTTCAGTGGCATAGATATGCATAAGTATAAATTTTGATCGGCAGAAGTGTCGATAGACCACCTCGATCTAGATGTTTCTAGTTCCCCTTATGGTAACAATTAACAAATAAACTTTTGAATAACAGTGAGGTGAACTTATTAATTTATTCATTGTGGTGTGTGTGACCAACTTATAATTAGAGGCATAAAAATACCTTCTAAATTCTTGTAGAAAGCAAAGCTTGAGGTTTTCATTGGTGAGTATGTAAAGAGACTCTTGGATAGATTTCACCAGAATTTATAAATTCATTCAAGCGTCGCTTTTATGGTTCTTAACTCTTATGTTGGGTTGCAATGACCGACTTTTTTATAAGGTTATAGTAGAAGTCCTAGTGAACAAGTCATAGGTGGTCCATTGTATGGGCTTCCACAAGAAAAGACCACACACATAGACGGAGTAATCATGTAGTACTCATAATGAGCTTTCATGAATGGAGAATGTTGGAAGGGTTCCCTCTTGTCAAAGGAAGATGGTCTTGAAAATCCGTTGGAGCCCTCATGATCATCTCGAAGATATAGTTAAGCTACAAAACATCAAGGGGTCCCAAGATCGTAGCCTTACGAACTGCACTTTGACGGTCAAGATATGTCTAGAAATAATGAAATATTAAAAGAGTATGATAGATATATAGGGATGACAAACATCCCGATCCCGAGTTTGACTGGTATACCCTAAACACCAGGGACGGGTATATCCGAAATCCAACGGGTATGAGATCAAATATCAGATTAGGTGCTACCCGGCCTGATTACCTGAAAGGCTGAAACCACATACCCGTTTATCTTTACCTGAATTATATACCCGATTTTTTTTTATTTTCCCTTAACCCTTGTCTATTAGTGTTTTATTTTAACACGTTCATTATCTGGAAAATTCAATTTCCTTTTGAAACAGTATAATATAATAATATTTATATTTTGCATGTTTTGAATACATGACGCCCCGTTTGCGGTATTCACATATAATGTATATATGTGTGCGCGCTCGGGGGGCTAAAATGAAAGTGCACTAATTTTAACGTTATTTTACTAATTTCGTGAAAATAACGTTAAAAGAGGGGGAGGGTTAATCATGCATCATGTGGTGACGTTGATAGCCGAAAGACAAGGGAGTACATGCACCAATCGGCCTTTGTATTAGTTGCTGCTGAATGTTATGTGCCTTATGTCCAAGGCTTGATGTAAAACTACCATTGTCAGAATATATAACCTTTTATTTTCAGTTTAACATCTTTTTAATTGTTTTTTTATTAATGAAAGTGTTTGGTTTATTTTTCATGTTTTCATGGGCTCTTAATGGAAGTATTGGGTTGCTGCTGTTTATGGACATATTGGGCTGCTGCTACTTATGGACATATTGGGTTGCTGGTGCTTATGTCAGTTGGGCTTCAGGTATTGCGTAACAAGGAGTAGATGGCCATCTGAATAAAAGGGGGTCAAAGGTCATTCAGCAAGAAGTTTTTTAGAGCAGATATTTTTTTACACAGTTTCTCTTGTTTCTCTCTCTAGATACCTAGGGTTTCATTTGATTAAACACTGATTCATCCTGAATCAGTGATCTTGACCGAGATTCGGTGTTCTTTTAAGTGATTATCTTGTTGATAATCTTGTTAGTTGAGAGATTTGTAAGATTGTGTTGTCTGTTCTTTCATATTGTGTAATCGTTGAAACGTTTAGGGCAATAAACAACATTGGGTTGGGTTTCTTGTGTCGATTACTTCTTTTTTGGTACCAATTTTGACTTGGTATCAGAGCTTCAATAGCTTTTGGGGTTTACCGGTGATTTTTCCTTGATCGGGTTCCGCTGTGGTTTTATTATATCGGCTCAAGTTTGAGGGGTTTCTTCGTGGTTCCTGTTGTGTATTCATCGCTGTGTTCAGATCTTGAAGATCTGATTGTCTTGGAGTCTGTGCCGTTTCAAGAACCTGAAACCCTAGATCTAGGGTTTGGTGTTTGGTCTAAGTCTTGGTGAACTTCTGTTTGCCGATTTTAGATCTGTGCTGTGGACATCTTCAAGACGATTTTGGAAGCTGCCGCTCCAGTTAAGGTTTTACAATCTTAACTGGATTTGGAGAAACCCTGACTTGGGTTTTATCTTGGTGAGATCGTTCCTTGATTTTATTTCTTTTTAATTCCTGTTCTTGCATTTAGGCATTATTGTTGCCGAACTAGTTGGGCCGGTGTTGATTGGGACACAGGAAGGGTGCATCCTGTTGCATTTTATGTGATTATTTGCTGGTACTTGTTGTTATCTGATTTCTATGTAGATTGCTATTTGTTTCCTTTCCTTGTGTTACTTGTTGTTGCAGGTTTAGATTGGGTCTAGTCGGCTCCCTTGATAAGGCTTGCAGAGGCACCTTGAGTGATGAACCTCTGATCTGGTCCCTGTCAAGGTTTCGCCTGTTAGGTTCTTTTTGTTGTAATTCTTAGTGTCATTGCTATTTTCTTGTTGTTGGTTCTTGATTGCTACTTGATTTTGTGTTACAATGGTTGATGGTCCGGTTATCTCAAGTGGTGGTTCTAGTGATCCACCATCTGAGACTCTTGTGAGTAAACTCGATGCATGTGATCCTTTGTACTTGCATCTATCTGACTCTAGTAACTTGACTATTGTTTCCATTAAACTGAAAAGGGTCTGAGAATTACATGGTTTGGTCTAATGCTATGCAACTTGCTTTACAAGTAAAAAAAAATAAATGGGGATTTATTGATAAAAGTTGTGTTAAATCTGAAAACAATGAGGTTCTTGTTAGGCAATGGGATAGATGTAACTCTATAGTATTAACTTGGATCTTGAATTCAATTAGTGAGGAGTTGTACATGGGTCAAGTTTTTTTCTAAACTTGCTAGTGATGTGTGGACGGATTTAAAAGAGACTTAGAATAAAGTAGATGGGTCACGTGTGTTTGATCTTTATCAGAAAATAAATAATTTTTCTCAAAATGGTTTAACTGTCTCAGACTGCTAGTTTGTTTTCTAAACCTGTTTTTTGTTTTAGTAGTGAGTCTACTTGTGAACAGAATGTTGGTTGGATTGTCGATTCAGGTGCGAATCAACATATGGTCAAAGATGAGAATTGTTTACTTGACTTTATAGATGTTTAAGAATTTAAAATAACAGTTAAACATCCCAATGGTACAAATGCGTTGGTAACCAAGATTGGTTCTGTAAAATTGGTTAATAATGTGATTTTAAAGGATGTCTTTGTTGTTCCTGAGTACAACATAAACCTCATTTCTGTTCACAAATTGGCCAGAGATAACAAAATGTTGGTTGTTTTTAATGAAAGCAAATGTTATGTTCAGGACTTGTCAACCAAGAGAGTCTTGGTGACTGGTAATCAATTGGATGGTTTGTATTTCTGTGGCAGTTCTTACATGTTTGATAAGGTGTGTGTAGTTCTAGTAGTTACACTAGTCTTTGGCGTGCTAGGATGGGGCATCCCTCCTATCATGCTATTAAAGTTTTAAAAGATAAATTGAACTTAGAAATTTCTGACCCTACTCTTCCTTGTGAAGTTTGTCAACGTGCCAAACAACATAGGGAACCATTTCCGTTGAGTAATCATACATCTAGTAACTTAGGTGATCTTGTACATTTAGATGTATGGGGTCCCTATAGGATTGCTAGTAGGGAATGACATAAGTTTTTCTTAACTATTGTAGATGATTACTCATGGGCAATGTGGGTATGTTTAATGAAAACTAAACATGAGGTTTTTGAAAATGTAGTTGATTTTGTAAATATAGTCAAGACTCAGTTTAAAAGAGACATAATTTTCGAAGTGATAATGGAATTGAGTTTGTTAACAACCAAAATGAACAGTTTTTGTAAACAAAATGGGATTATTCATCAAACTACTTGTACATACACACCCCAACAGAATGGGATAGTAGAAAGAAAACATAGGCACTTGCTGAATGTTGATAGGGCTTTGTTATTTCAAAGTTGCTTACTTGTTAGATTCTGGTTAGAATGTTTATTAAGTGCTGCTTATCTAATTAATAGGACTCCCTCTTCGGTGCTAGGTGGTAGAACTCCCTATGAGTTGGTGTACGGGTTTGAACCTTTCTTAAATCACTTGAAGTTGTTTGGGTGTTTGTGTTTTTGTACTGTGTTAAATGAATCTGATAAACTCAGCAGTCGTGCTGAGAAATGTGTGTTTATTGGATATCCCAATGAGAAAAAAGGGTTATAAAGTGTACAGTTTAGATAATAAAACTATATTTTTTCTAGAGTTGTTAAATTCTTTGAAACTGTGGTTACTTTTAAGGATAAAAATCTTTTACCACAAGCTAATGATAATGTTTTTAGTGAAGTAAATAATCTGAATTTATTTTGATACTTATGAAAACACAGAAACCCAACAACTTAAAAATCCTGATGATGAAGGAAAGGAACTAAAAGAAATAGGGACACATGTGTCTTCCCGTTTAGATGATAAGGATACTGATGCTGTTGACAAGGCTTCTAGTGAGCAGCCCAGTGTGAGGGAACATGTCACTAATAGGGATGAGTCTGTGATATCTTTGTCTGAAGAACAAACCATTTCTAAGGGAAATATTAGTGAGGAAATAGGTAACCAAAGCCAACTCAGAAGGTCAACTAGGAGTTCTACCTTACCTAGGAATCTTAGTGATTTTATAGTCGAGGGTAAAGTCAAGTAAGGATTAGAAAGGGTGGTAAACTACTCCAACTTGTCATCAGAACATAAATGTTTTGCATCTGTGTTAGATAAAAGCTATTAGCCTAAAAACTTTTATGAGGCTTCTAAGGATCCCAATTGGGTATCAACGATGAATGAAGAAATTGAAGCTCTTCATCGCAATGATACTTGGGATCTTGTTGAATTACCTCCAGGTAGAAGTGTTGTTGGGTGTAAATGGATATATAAAATAAAGTATAAATCAACAGGAGAAATTGAACGGTTTAAAGCTAGATTAGTAGCTAAAGGTTATAGTAAAAAAGTTGGTATTGATTTTGATGAAACTTTTTCTCCTGTTAAACTTGTTACTGTTAGATGCATAATTGCTATTGTTGTAGAAAATAATTGGAATTTGTACCAAGTAGATGTGAACAATGCTTTTTTGTATGGAAATTTGCATGAAGATGTTTACATGTCGTTGCCTAATGGTTATTATTCCAAAGATGAGCATAGAGTATGTAAGTTAAAAAAAGTCATTGTACGGCCTTAAGCAGGCTCCCAGAATGTGGAATGAGAAATTAGTCGGTGTGTTATTTGGTTTAGGTTTTTGTCAAAGCAAATGTGACTACTCTTTGTTTTATAAGGAAATTGAAAGTGTAATTGTTTATTTGCTTGTGTACGTAGATGATATTGTTGTCACTGGTAACAACTTTGATGAAATAGAAAATGTTAAAGCTATACTTAGATCGAAGTTTCTAATCAAAGATCTGGGTGAGTTAAAATATTTTCTTGGAATCGAAGTGAAGGTAGATGTCACAACCCCCGACCCACCCTGGACGGAATCGGGAGCCGCGAACAGTCCAGCGGTACCGGTGATTATTTTGAAAACGTTGCAGCGAAAATTTCCTCAGAACCGTGAGTTAGGAAAAATATCAGAGTTTAGAAACACCGGATTTTATTTTAATAAATAAATGGGATAAACCCATGTTTTATAATGGTAGCTTTAATAAAGATAAGTTTTATTATATAAAACAATATTTCTAAAAATTTAATTAATAAAATAAGCCACTTCTTGATGCCTTTTTGTGTCGTATCCATCTCTTACTCCAATCTACTGTAATTACCTGAAACGCGTTTTAAAAAGGTTTTGTCAGCGGGAAATACTGAGTGAGTTCATTCATTTTACTAAAACGACCCGTTTGTTATAATATACAGTATTAAGAGCGATTACAATGTTTCTGATATCAAACCAACTACCCACGGTACTTGCCACTCGACCCATTGGCCCATTCGTCCAATGGTGTCTGTGACTATGGTCATATCCCCCACTGGCTGCCCCAATGGTGACGATTATCAAGTAATGTATACAAAACCCCACATACCGGCTGTAACTTGGTGATTACAAAGACTTAATCCCCGTAATTATAACTTTGAATAAAACATGATTTTGTAAATAGATTTGATAAAAAGAGAGAATGACTCACAAATAATCAGGCAGATTCATACGGATAAAGTTTAGTCTACAGATAAGCCTTTGATATATTGCAGATTTGTATAAGCAGAGCTTAGCCTATTACTTAGCCTTGGAACCTAATGCATACGAACTAGGTAGATAACTTAATACAGCATTTACGATAACCCAAGAGATTAAATTCTCACAATGAATGTCAAAATGCAATACTTTGTCCATCGAATTAATGATGATCCATTGAATTAACAATGAACGACAAGGTATAATACTTTACCCATCGAATTAACGATAATCCGTTGAATTAACAACGAACGATAAAGTATAATACTTTATCTATCGAATTAACGACAATCCGTCAAATTAATGACGAACGATAAAGTATAACCCTAATGTGGGCGGCACTTTAAACATCCCTTGGATAGTTTAATCGATCGGATAATGAATCGTAAGAGCGATTGAGTTAATACCCTGTTCTGCAGCACCCCGCTATACTTAATTTGAGTTTTGTGGGTGTTATTTGAAGTAATTTGGACAGAACTCGAAGAATTTTACGAATTCTTTCGTCGAACAAATTGCCCAGAAGCCAGTCCCAACTCCTGCTATTTATACACAAATTTTGTCAAGCTTACGGACCGTAAGCTTGCTGATGTTGCGGTCCGTATGGCATCTTACGGACCGTAAGACTCACAGCTTTACGGTCCGTAAGGGACTAAAAGCTGCTATGTGGTTGCCACGTGTGGGACTAGCTCTGATGAGTCGACATATTCTGAAATTTCAACTTGAAGAGCACGTAAATTGGGATAATCGTAAAGTAGGGAATGCCCCCCCCCCCCTGAGTTTTAGGGGCCCTAATCCTGTTTCTGATTGTTCTGAAAATTTTAGGGTTTGCGTAGAATCACTTGGGTGTCTCAATTAGGGTTTCCTATTGAATAATATAATAATATAAATAGGACTTTTAATGAGGGTTGTTTTATCAGGGGTCCGGGTTCATACTTACGGAATGTTTTTAGGACGATTTTGTGTGAGTCGTTACATTCTACCCACCTTAATAAAAATCTTGTCCTCAAGATTTACTGGAATAAATAGGAATACTTTTTTCTTCATCTCAGATTCCAGCTTCCAAGTGTATTTGGGTTATGATATTTCTTTTGGAATTATGTCACCTTTTAGTTAATAATATTAGGGTAGATAACCCAGAATTGAAATATTTAAATTTTATGAATATGAATTGTATAATAAATAGGATTCAATGGTTTAACTGAATTAGTTCGAGAAATCGATGATAAACGAATGAAATGAAATGATATAATTTCCAAGATAACTAGGTTCAAGTCAAAAGATATATGATCAAATGAATGGAAAGGACTTTTAAAATCAATGAAATTCTCTGTCAAAAGGAAGTTTACTTTGATTAGCAACTGAAGAAGATTTAGAATTGACAGATTTCAAATGAAATAAAAGCATGAAAAATGATTTGTCAAATATTTATGATATGAGAAATCAAAGTGCTGAAAGGAATGAATTGCAAAGATATATCAAAAGATAATAGAGTTAGTGTATCATTAATTAAAGTTCCAAGTTGTTTTAATTGTGAAACAATGTGATAGTATACTTTTAATGACTATACTTTTCATACTATTTCCTAGAAATTGAAATATAATAAGAACAAATTATTTTGGTTTAACCAACCATTATACTTTTGTAAAGCAATTTGAATATATATATTATTTGTTATGCATTTTTTTTTTTTTTTTTTTTTACTATATGTAAATGGTCACCACTTTTAAATAAATATTATTTTAGTATTTTATCATAAGATATATTACAAAATACCGTAATGAAGTCATTATGTTTACAAAATATTATTTTGTAAAAGAAATCATTTATTATTTATAACGTTAAATAAGATTGATAAAATATTTATTATATAAAATATTTATACATATATTATACTTAGTGGGTCGATTCTATGGGATTACTTATTTGCCTTTGGAAATCATATAACTTTTGTGAATGTATTTACAAATGTTGTAAATAAGTGAAAACAGAGACTATTCTTATATAGTATAAGGTTCCCTTAACCCAGCGTAGTTGATGACTTTTGTATTATTCTTATATGGTTATTTTCTTACCCGAGTGTTATGGTACATAGTTACCACAAAATATGTGATACATAATTATTTATATAATTTTATTTGTCCCTCTAATTCTGGTATTGTTTTATGAAAATATATCTTTTTCCCATGTATATATATTTTCATAAAAATTTAAAATTTACTAAATATGTATGGTGACTAGTCATTATCATGGTTGGATATTGGTTAGTGCTGCCTTGTTTAAGCATAGGTGGCCAATCCATGCCTAACTAAGGCTAGGTTACCCAATATCTGCCCTTGACAATAATCCTAGTATTTTAAAATAATATTAACACTTATTATTATTATTAATATTTTCTTACTAATAATAAAACTGATATTAGTATTACATACTTAAATGGAAAAATTTCTAATAAAAATGGTGAAATTGGCCGTCCCCAGGATCGAACCCGGGTCTAGGCCACACCCTTTCGCGCTCTTAGCCAACCGAGCTAAGTGCCTAGTTTGTGAAAATTTTCATTTTAGTTAAATATAAGCACAATAAATTTGGTACTTTTTATTATAAGTCACTCACTTATTTTGACTAAGTATTTGCTTATCCTCCTTATGGTGACTAATAAGAATATAGTAATACTATTAGGTAATCACTTATGTAAGTTTCCAAAAATAATGTTTTTCGATTGAAGATGTTAAAGTAATAATTATCACGAAAGGCTAGATTGATATTTGTAAAAAAAATCATTTAAGAGATATAAGATATATTAAAATATGACAGGAACTTGTGTATCATTATCTTTATCACACGATTTGTGTTAAGAAAAATGAGATTAATGCAAGTTTTAAATTTTATGAAAACGTTAGTACAAGGTGACCGTGATCAAAGAAATGATTTTAGTGAAGTCGAAGACTAATTAGGCATTTTATAGTTCTAGAGAATTGAAGTGTTTGTTGGAGAATATGATAGCTTTAAATCCATCATATGGGAATTTGAAATGAGTAGGTTTAAACAACTGAAATCGGTTTAAACAAAACGAGTTTAAATAAGAAAGTTCGGACATGGTCATAATAGAAACCACGGATGCCAAAGAAAATTGAGTTTTTTTTTTTTTTTTTTTTTCAAAAATTTATTGACTTGATATTCTGGTTCATTGTTTAGCAATAATGTGGTTTACCGTACCAAAATCAAGTCTAACTAAAGGATATTTTAGTTTGGATAAAACGACAAATTAGAATGAATTCTTTTAGTGGAAATTTAGAAATTAAACGAACCATATGTGTAACAAACGGTGCATGTGTGGATTTACCAAGAAATGAAATGAATCAATATCTGCTACTATGAAATAAATCCTTCTGGTATGATGACCGTTAGGAGAAGTAAAAATGCGAAAGTCAACTTTTTATATTCAGAAGTCAGAATTTTCCACAAAAGAAATATAAGAACTTTTATCTGGAATTTTGAATGATAACCGTTATTTAAATGATATTATCAGGGAATGTCAAAAATAAAATGAAATAGAGAATTTGCAAAGGTATATGACTCCTTTTTCAGTGCTAATACTTATGACTTTGATTAGACTGTGCATCAATGTTTTTGTGAAATCTTGTTTTAATATACCTCAGCGAAATTTCATGTTGCTTGTAGGATCATGTGACAAAGTGCTGTTTTTAGTTCTTCTACTGACAGAATTTTAACATTAGAGTTATTGTGTCCAATTTATATTTTCCAAAGATCTTGCCTCGAAAGTTGTGTGTGATATATTTTAACGTCTGCGGACTTATAATTAAATTTTCATGTGCATTAGCACAACTTTTCATACTTCTTACTTGCGTTAATAGTTTATGGTAACGTATTAGAAATTCTTTATACTTTCAATGGTATCTCGACTTAATGGGTTTTTATTTATTATTGTCGCTTGAGTTACTAAGCAGATAATCAAACGAAATAATCGGAAAAGAGATTCTTAATAAAGAAATCTAGACACAGATGCAAGTGCTTTATTCTTACTTGACTTTTGGAATTTCTTATAGATCTATATAATCACATTTTTTTTTTACATGCTGAATTAAACATTTCATCTATCAGGTAAATGTATTTAATAGATTTATTTTTCCAAAACCAGTCAAATATCTGATTATGATACTATTTAGGGAAATCTTGTCACTCGTGTGACATATTATATATTCCGTCTTATCCGATTCGCGCCGGAGCGGTAATTCTAATATATCCGAACAAACTGGAGAGTCTTATTACCTCATACCCAGTCTTGCTGGAGAAAATTTTCTATTTCCCATAAATAGTATCTTTTCAAAAAGTGCCTATCTTATTAGGACTTTTATTCAGAATTAAGGAAATTTATATTTCCATAACATATCTTATTATTATATTGATCACTACATGATTCCGGTGACAGTGTCAATTTGATCATTTTTTTCCAATTAGTGACTCAGGTCATATTACTGTTGATCATTCTTTCAACTAGTAATTCTGGACTTAGTTATCCCGTGATATTACTTTATCAAATATATTACTTATGGCACAAAACTATTTAACCCAGAGAATGACATATATCATTTTATTTCAAACTACTATAACTTATCAAATATAATATGTTAATTTACTTAAATAATTGTAATATCGTTATTTGATTTAATAATAAAAAAAATATATATATAATCTCCGTATAGTAGAATATATTATACTTGACTATTTTATTATGGGATACATTAATTAAATTTATTTTAAACATTTATTAACTTTATTAATGATTCAATGTTTTAAAATAATATTAGTCATAGGCTATGGTTACTGATACGTAGTTTCTATTGTGATTGTGGTTATGCTATTATTAGCTAACTTTCTATTAGAAAATATATATAACTTTAATTACTGTAAGTATAACTGATAAATATTTTAGGATTTTGAAAAGTCTTTTGTAATTATAATTGTATCACAAAAAGGTGATAAAACTATGAAAATAGAGTGGACTTACAAACTGTGAGAAAAGAAATGAACTTACCAAAATCCATCATATTTATTTACACAAATACTTAGCTTATTGTGAAGCTAATATTAAGGCATCTTTTCTTAAGTTTGAGTCTAAATGCTACCAATTATCATCAATCCCCTAACTCTTTTATATAAATTTAGGTATTATTATTACAACACCTAAAGGCGTAAAGCAGTGGCTTTGCTTAGTGGCTTGATTAATAGCTCTGATACCACCTTCTGTCACAACCCCCGACCCACCCTGGACGGAATCGGGAGCCGCGAACAGTCCAGCGGTACCGGTGATTATTTTGAAAACGTTGCAGCGAAAATTTCCTCAGAACCGTGAGTTAGGAAAAATATCAGAGTTTAGAAACACCGGATTTTATTTTAATAAATAAATGGGATAAACCCATGTTTTATAATGGTAGCTTTAATAAAGATAAGTTTTATTATATAAAACAATATTTCTAAAAATTTAATTAATAAAATAAGCCACTTCTTGATGCCTTTTTGTGCCGTATCCATCTCTTACTCCAATCTACTGTAATTACCTGAAACGCGTTTTAAAAAGGTTTTGTCAGCGGGAAATACTGAGTGAGTTCATTCATTTTACTAAAACGACCCGTTTGTTATAATATACAGTATTAAGAGCGATTACAATGTTTCTGATATCAAACCAACTACCCACGGTACTTGCCACTCGACCCATTGGCCCATTCGTCCAATGGTGTCTGTGACTATGGTCATATCCCCCACTGGCTGCCCCAATGGTGACGATTATCAAGTAATGTATACAAAACCCCACATACCGGCTGTAACTTGGTGATTACAAAGACTTAATCCCCGTAATTATAACTTTGAATAAAACATGATTTTGTAAATAGATTTGATAAAAAGAGAGAATGACTCACAAATAATCAGGCAGATTCATACGGATAAAGTTTAGTCTACAGATAAGCCTTTGATATATTGTAGATTTGTATAAGCAGAGCTTAGCCTATTACTTAGCCTTGGAACCTAATGCATACGAACTAGGTAGATAACTTAATACAGCATTTACGATAACCCAAGAGATTAAATTCTCACAATGAATGTCAAAATGCAATACTTTGTCCATCGAATTAATGATGATCCATTGAATTAACAATGAACGACAAGGTATAATACTTTACCCATCGAATTAACGATAATCCGTTGAATTAACAACGAACGATAAAGTATAATACTTTATCTATCGAATTAACGACAATCCGTCAAATTAATGACGAACGATAAAGTATAACCCTAATGTGGGCGGCACTTTAAACATCCCTTGGATAGTTTAATCGATCGGATAATGAATCGTAAGAGCGATTGAGTTAATACCCTGTTCTGCAGCACCCCGCTATACTTAATTTGAGTTTTGTGGGTGTTATTTGAAGTAATTTGGACAGAACTCGAAGAATTTTACGAATTCTTTCGTCGAACAAATTGCCCAGAAGCCAGTCCCAACTCCTGCTATTTATACACAAATTTTGTCAAGCTTACGGACCGTAAGCTTGCTGATGTTGCGGTCCGTATGGCATCTTACGGACCGTAAGACTCACAGCTTTACGGTCCGTAAGGGACTAAAAGCTGCTATGTGGTTGCCACGTGTGGGACTAGCTCTGATGAGTCGACATATTCTGAAATTTCAACTTGAAGAGCACGTAAATTGGGATAATCGTAAAGTAGGGAATGCCCCCCCTGAGTTTTAGGGGCCCTAATCCTGTTTCTGATTGTTCTGAAAATTTTAGGGTTTGCGTAGAATCACTTGGGTGTCTCAATTAGGGTTTCCTATTGAATAATATAATAATATAAATAGGACTTTTAATGAGGGTTGTTTTATCAGGGGTCCGGGTTCATACTTACGGAATGTTTTTAGGACGATTTTGTGTGAGTCGTTACAGTAGATAAAGGAATTTGTCTTTCACAAAGGAAGTACTGCTTAGAGTTATTGACTGAGTATGGCATGACTGCATGCAAACCAGTTAATAACCCAATTGAGCAAAATCATGTTTTGGTAAATATGTGTAAAGAAAATAGTGGTGTTCTTGATAGTATTACAGGCTATCAAAAGTTAGTTGGCAAGTTAATTTATCTTGAGCATACTAGACCGGACATCTTTTACACTGTGCATTATTTAAGTCAATACATGCATTCTCCTACACGTGGTCATCTAAAAATTGCGTTTAGGTTATTGCGATATCTAAAACATTCACCTAGAAAAGGCATTTTATTTAGTAAAGGATATGGTTTTAACTTGAGTGCATATGCAGATTCGGATTGGGCTAAGTGTCTTGAGACACGAAAGTCTATTACAGGTTTTTGTGTATTTCTAGGAAACTGTTTAGTTTCTTGGAAAAGTAAAAAACAATCTACTGTTTCACGATCCTCAGCTGAAGCTGAGTATCGCTCTACGTGTGCTGCTGCTTGCGAATTGGTTTGGCTAAAAAATATGCTATTAGAATTGGGTATTAAGGTTGAGTTGCCTATTAATATGTATTGCGACAATACAGCAGCGTTGTCTATAGCTGCAAATCCTGTCTTCCATGACAGGACTAAACATTTTGAACTTGATTTGTTCTTCTTATGAGAGTTAATAGCTAAAAATGTTTTAAAGGCATTGGGTATTGGTTCAAAAAAACAATTGGCGGACATATTCACTAAAGGTTTGTTAATACAACAACATGAGTTTATGTGTGCAGGTATTAATATGTTTAATCCTTTTGGATATTAAACTGAGGGGGGTGTCAAAATATATAACCTTTTATTTGCAGTTTAACATCTTTTTAATTGTTTTTTTTATTAATGAAAGTGTTTGGTTTATTTTTCATGTTTTCATGGGCTCTTACTGGAAGTATTGGGCTGCTGCTGTTTATGAACATATTGGGCTGCTGCTACTTATGGACATATTGGGCTGCTGGTGCTTATGTTAGTTGGGCTTCAGGTATTGCGTAACAAGGAGTAGATGGCCATCTGAATAAAGGGGGTCAAAGGTCATTCAGCAAGAAGTTTTTTAGAGCAGATAATTTTTACGTAGTTTCTCTTGTTTCCCTCTCTAGATACCTAGGGTTTCATTTTATTAAACACTGATTCATCCTGAATCAGTGATCTTGATCGAGATTCGGTGTTCTTTTGAGTGATTATCTTGTTGATAATCTTGTTAGTTGAGAGATTTTTAAGATTGTGTTGTCTGTTCTTTCATATTGTGTAATCACTGAAACGTTTAGGGCAATAAACAACATTGGGTTGGGTTTCTTGTGTCGATTACTTCTTTTTTTGTACCAATTTTGACTATCGAGCCGGGGGTCTCACTAGAAGCAGCCTCTCTATTCCTACGAGGTAGAGGTAAGGCTGTCTACATCTTACCCTCCTCAGACCCTACCTTAACTTTGCTATTAGTGGGATTTACTGATTATGATGATGATGATGAAGTATATACATGAACTTATATAAAAAAATATATGATACTTTTTATTTATAATAAAAAGACTACACCCATGATCTAGGCTCAATAGAACCACCTAACTGTACGAACTGAGGTCACTGTGGGGGAGTACCTCAATATACAAAGAGAGTAACAAACTTCATAGTCTATTCCTATTTAAAATCAGTGATATCAAGAGAGGTTAAACATATGACTTTTAATGATTTGTAAATCACGAATGTTAGAGAGAAGTGAGGTCGCTTTGAATGGAATTGGGGGCACAATTCCTAGAACTCTCGTAGAACCAGGATAGTGTTCCATGACCATAAAGGATACAACTATGAGGTAGTTAACCAGACCAGGAAGAGTAATGTGTGATGTGTAATAACGTGTACATAAAAGGGGTTGGTTCAAGGACATCGCATCTACTAACCGCTAGGAGACTAAATACATATCACAAAGGAGGGTTCAAAGGAAAACCTACCTATCCTGCATTGCTTAACCGTTGAAATTTTATCGTGAGACTTGAGTGTATGGGACGAACTCCATTCATGTGGAGGGATTGTTGGAGATTTTATAAATAATATTTATATTATGGGTTAATATAATGATTATTTAACAAGTAAGCCAAGATGAATGAGATATCTTAAGCATTAAGTTTGTGTGTTGGAACCGTAAATTTGTGGGAAATTGTGCTTGTCCCATATAGGTGTAGAGATAAACATTTTGTTGATTTGAAAATAAAATTCTCTATAGTAATGTATACCTATGTGACAAGTCACAACCAGTGGCAGCCATGAGGGTGCTTTGCACCCGAAACGCGCCCGCACCCGGGACGAGGGCGTAATGTGGCGTTTTGATGGCACACTTTGCACTTCGCACACTCGCATCGCCGCTTGTAGCCACCTTTACTCTTTTTGGGTGCAGCTCGAGCCATGTAGCTTGGTTTGGTTAACTGGTGTGATCAAGACCCTTCACTTTCTCACTTCTGATCAAGTTCTAGCAATAATTATGCAATTGAATTATGAAATCAATTCAGAATTTAATTTTTCCTTAATCATTCTAGTTTTATATACAAGATTTTGTGTCTTGTTAAAATACAGAGAAAAACCAGAGATTTCGTATGGTCCAGACACCACCCACAAACACTAATGAATTCCCTAATTTTGCTTCGTTCCGCGCTCATGTTTCAAGTAGTTTTTTAGATGCTTAGTTATCCCGGCAGTACAATCTACTATGGCTGTTGTACCCTGGGAAACAGACGGGTTCACTTGGGTGGCCCGAAATCTGTTTTAAGGGAAGAGTGTTCCTCACGTGCCTCAGTCGCCTTTATGTTATGCATTTTCTTTATTTTGTTGTAATCTGTTCTTTGTCTTTGTTTAGATTTCGTATTGTGTTTTATTTCCATTTGGTTCATTTCCTATTTATGTACTATAATCTAAATATTGTATAATAAAATTGTTATTTTATTTTTATTTCTTGAACGGATGTCCTACAAGCTTAAAAAAGATTTTAAAAACACCATTCCTTTATGTTTTAAAAGTTTTTGGATTACATAACAGTTTGTTAAACTGTTTATTTTCTTTCTACAAATTTGAGTAAGTTTGTTTGGTTTTGTGTAAACCAACATTTCTAGAAACTGATTGTATTTTTTGTCTCTTGTTTTAGAAATGCCTACGGTTCAAGTAACCACATCAACCACTGTTGGATCGACATCCCCTACCATGGGAGCATTAGTTAGTACCCAAGCAGCCCAAGCTATGGCTAATCATGCTGAGAAACCAGAAAAGTTTACTAGTTTAAACTTAAAGAGATGACAGTAAAAGATGTTGTTCTATCTTACCACTTTGAACCTTGCGTGGTTCTTGACTGAGACCCCTCATCTTCTCGCAGAAGGGACATCTGATGTCCAATCTTTGAGTGTTGTTGATGCTTGAAAACATTTTGAGTATCTATGCCGCAACCATGTGTTGAATGGCCTTTCAGGTGCCATGTATAAAGTGTATCTCAAGGTTCCAACTGCCAAAGACTGAGGATGCAGTTATGAAAAAGTTTGTTGTCGCTAGGTTTTTGGACTATAAAATGATTGATTCAAAACTGTAATGAGTTAAGTTCAAGAACTACATATTATTCTTAGTGACATTATGTCTGAAGGAATGAATCTTAGTGAAACATTCCAAGTGGCAACAATTGTTGAGAAACTGCCACTGGTTTGTACCTGAACCAAACAATACGGTTCAAACGGGTCAATTTCGAACTGGGGTAATTTCACATATTCATCCCTACATTAGTAAAAACGTAGTAGACGGTGCATAATTTTTAAAACATAGTCAGTGGTTTGTATCTGAACCACACAGTACGGTTCAAACGAGTCAATTTCGAACAGGGGTAATTTCACATATTCATCCCTACATTAGTAAAATATTATATTATCTTAAAACAAAAATACTAATACATGATTTTCAATATTGTTAAAACATGATATGAAAGTGCACGATCTTTATATATGCTATCATTTTTTTAAATAAGGTACATTTATTTTTATCCATTTGGCCTTTTACTTACCTAGTCGATTTCATCGTAGCTAAAAAGAAAAATATATTTATCCAAGTCTGAATAAAATTCACTTATCTATCCCTGATTCTATTATGCCTATAACTAAGAGACTGTTAGTTTTGTCTCACAGTCAGTCATTTTTGTCCATATTGTTAAAGGTCTGAGCTTGAATTACTTTCTAAATGCACAGTCAATCAATTTTTAAAAATGCACATTTTGATAGTTTTGACCCATATAAATAAAAAGTTAGATGTGCATAAAGTCAACTGCTTTTTCTAAAGCAAACCAAATTTTCTTCGGTTCAAACGGGTGGCTTTCAAGCTGGGCTAATTTCACGCATCCATCCGTAGCTTAGTAAAATATTATACTAACTTAAAACAAAAACGGTAATACATGATTTTCAATATTGTTAAAACATGATACGAAATATATAGTATATGAATATTTGAAAGGCATCTAAATTTGTAGATACCAACATGATTATTTATATAATTTACTGTTAGCTAAAAAATATGATCGTCTAAATACAGATTTCTGTTTAAATACAATAACATTTAGAGGTTTGTGGAATAGTTAGTGCAGGCAATATGTTAAGAGGTTCTACATATTAAAACATTCAAACAAAGGTAATTCACTTTCCAATAAAGATCAGCCTATAAAACTTCCAATACATTCAAAACCAACGTAATATCTATCACAATGTAGGTAATTCAAGTTAAGCCCTATCACAGTAAAACCACACTTATGTTGAAGTTATAAAAAACAAAAATTGAGCCTCTAATTCATAGGATACCAAAATAGGACATAATTCGCACCTGAGATATAGGGATTTCAGTTGCAGGGCTATGAAATTAAAGAGCCGTGGGGAGGACCTGCTTCACAATTGATGAAATTAAAAGTGAGTGGAAGGGTTATGTACAAAAAAAGTAGAAATTCAAACCTGAGTGTAGCCAAATCAAACTGCAAATGACTACCCAATTCCATGATGGATTTGGTGTTAAATAATTGCAGGTATGAAACGTATGGGGTAATTGATTTCAGTTGGCGTAATTCATCGAATTCTTTATGCGGCTTTAGAGATTCAATCATAAAGCCTAATTGATTATACATATAATTCCTTGCACTACTTGGCGAGTGACAATGAATTGGGGGCAAATATGGGAGAAGGAGATGAAGATTAGGGTAAGAACTGATGATCTTTCGTCTGCCATCTTAAAATTTTTGGTGGAAATTACTATTATGTCCAAGGAAATGCTTTATGTAGATGTATAGTTGAGAGCAAGTTTAAGAGAGCAAATTTAATAGAAAAAGTTCATAAGATAGAAATCTAAAATAGTAATGGATGGGAATGCCTTATTGAGAAAAAAAGGCAAACAATGTTACAAAAGGATCCATTTTAGAACTATATATATATATATAGAGAGAGAGAGAGAGGGGCCGGTTAACGTACAATACCACTTATCCTACATTACGTACGCGATATTCTCAGTTGTAGGATCTTCAATCCATCAAACCAATTTAAATCATTATATTAATCATATTAATGTATTCAAATATTGAAAAAAGGGTTAAAATCATCATTACGATATCTTAATCTCTGTAATTGACGGAGATTGGAATCTTATATTCCAAAATCGTATTCGAAAATCCAACCATTAATAAAAAATCGATCCATAAATCAAATACAACAACGTAAGATTCTTATTCACCAACCTCCTTTTGCGATTTCATATCTGCTGATTTTGGAAGTTCTAAACTGAAACAACATCGATAGACCGTCTATCGAAGAAGATGATGCAGGATGAAAATTATAATATGCGAAATACATATTGAACGTGCGAAAAACCATTGAAAACAAAAAGAAAGGTTTTGTTTTTTTATAGTGTGTGAATTCTTGTTTTATACACATGCGATTTTAAAAAGGGTAATAATTAATAAGATTTTTTATAGTGTGCGAATTCTTGTTTTATACACATGCGATTTTAAAAAAAGGTAATAATGTTTGAGATTTCGTATAGTGTGCGAATTCTTGTTTAAAAAAAGGTAATAATGTTTAAAAAACACATCTATGAACAATTTAAAGATCTGAATTAACATAATTACCATTCGAACACTCATTTACATCACTTGTATTTGCATTTTGATTTGGATTTGCAGGTTCCGGATTTAAAACATCGTCAATCGTAACTCTCTGATACGCAGATAATTGAACCTGATCACCGATCAATCGAGCTTCTTCAAAATCAATATCTGTGTTTCGTCCGGTGTTGCTCTGTGGATTCATTGAAAAAAATAATTGAATCAAACCCTAACGCAGAAGAACGAAAACTGCAATTTGAAAATTATGAAAAATTTGAAACTGATTCGAATCATAATTACCGGGATATTAGTGTAACGAACTTCTCGTTGATTGAATGAACAGACTAATTTGCCCTCAGCTGATTGAATGAATTGTCTGATTTAACCTTATGAGTGAAAAACGAATCAGGACACGTGTACGGCCAATAAACTCGCGTATGTAATGTACGATTAGGGGATTTGTATCCTACACTTCCTCTATATATATATATATGGGTGAGGTTCCTTTACAAAATGTGTTTTGTTAAAACGGTGTAAGAAGTGATTTTGTTCATCAGATTAGGTAGTTTTTTTAGAACGACAATTGTAGGGGCCAAAGGACACACTACCCCACAGGGCGAGACAAGCTCTTAAACCCTACCCAGGCCCAACTCCATACTGAAATCCCAATATGTACACATCAGGAGTCGAACCTGGGACCTCCCCAGAGGAGAAGCCTTACGGAAAACTCCCCTGACCAAATGGGCTATACCATGTTGGCATTAGATTAGGTATGATGGATGAGATTAATGAGTGGCAAAATTGTACTATTTGTTTTAATTAAATTGATTGATTTATTGAATTAAGGGTGTATATATATTCTAAATGTTGATTTCGCATGTTATGATATCATAAATCGCATGTGTAAAACATATTTATCAAAATGGTCATTTTCGTATGTTACGAGTCAAATAATTCGAACGTGTTGTTGTTCTTATGATGAAATTATGGAGTTTTTAATATATCGCATGTTACGAGTCCGATAAATCGCATGTGTTTTCCTTTTTTTTATTTGATTTATATAGATGAAAGGCTTTACACTCCGGAGGTTGAACCATCAGCTACACCTGTGGTTGGAATGCAATTTACCTCTATCGAACAAGCATACGTGTTTTAGCAAATATATGTTAAGTTAGCTAGTTTTTCTACTCAGAAAGGTGGTGAAGTACACAGTGGTGGTATAACCATAACTAAGTATTTTGTTTGTTCTAAAGAGGGACATAAGCCATTGTTTATTGACGATGCTTATTCGAAGTAAAAAAAGCCATTCAAATCAAGGAACAAGGGGACCATTAGAACTGGGTGGAAAGCTCAACTTATGATTTGCACGGTGGATGCTAGATCATATACAGTAAAGAAATTCGTTGATGGCCATAATCATAAGTTTGTATGTCCACACGATATTCATATGCTGCCAGGGTACAGGCAATTGTCAGATGTCCAGGAGGAGATGGTATGGGAACTAGGTACTTTAAACCTTGGCCCTGTTAAAGCTTTTCATATAATGAGGAAACGTTACGGTGGTTTCGAGAATGTTGGCGCCACGGTCGATGATTGGTAAAAACTTTAGGACTCGAATTAACAGCTATATAGGAGAATATGACGCTGACATGGTGATTAATAGGTTGATCGACAAAAAACAATATTTAGTTGATTTTTCGTTTGAATATTCTGTTGATGAGGACAAACGGTTAACTGGTTTGTTCTGGGCCGATGGGTTATGCAAGCGTAACTTTATGGAGTTCGGGGATGTGATATCGTTCGATGCAACTTCAAGACAAACAAGTAAGTGTTACATAAAATGGTTTTTAATTTTTTCACATGTTATATGATTTCCTAAACTTGCAATATCACATGTTAATATACATTGAAGATTAGGTGTTGAATATATCGCATGTTATACTGTATATTTCGCATGTCATATTTTGTCTATTTCGCATGTTACAATGTGTACTTCGCATGTGTACTAAATCTTTAATTTTATGGAATTTCAGGTACAAGATGGTGTTTGTTCCGTTCACTGGGATTGACAACCACTGTCGAAATGTAATCCTAGGAGCTGGGTTGTTGGTATCGGAGAGCATTGACTCTTATAAATGGCTTCTCAATTCATTTGTAAAGTCATTTGGACGACAGCCAAAGGTTGTAGTGACAGACCAAGACCCTGCGATGAAACAGGCTATTGAGGAGGTTTTTACTACCAGCAGACACAGATTGTGCATGTGGCACATAATGAAAAAAATGGCAGATAAGGTATAGCATGCTATATTGTCTTTCGTTAGCGTTTTTTTATAATATAGATTTGTTATAGGCTGATATAAAAAGCATTTATCGGTATAGGTTGGACACGAGTTGTGCAATAATGATGATTTTAAAAAGAGGATGTGCGATATTGTATGGACTGATTCCATTGAGCCTGAAGAATGTGAGAGACAGTGGAAGTTGGTGATGATTGAGTACAGTCTCACACAAAATAAATGGATTGATGATATGTTTGCGATGAGATACATGTGGATTCCGGCTTTTTACCGGCATGAGCCCATGTCTGGACTCATGCGAACAACTTCGAGATCAGAGAGCGAGAATCATTTTTTTGCCAGGTGGTAAATTCACAACTCACTCTTGTAGAGTTTATGAATCATTTTGACGGTGCAATGGATGTCCAAAGGTTCAATCACAGAAAGAATGATCATATTTCAAGATATACTGATCCTGATGATTGGAGTAAAACTACTTTGGAAAATGATGCTGCTAAGACATACACCACGTCTATATTCTTTGATCAGCAAACAGAGATATATGGAACTATTACCGAATGTCTGCCGATGGACACCAAAATCAAGGGTCCACAGATAAGGATATCGTTGAAAGACTTTAAAGCTCATGGAGATGGGTTATTAGAGGTAATATAGCATATATATTTAAAACATGCGATTTTGAAAACCCACATGCGAATTTCATACAGAACATGATTTTGCAATATGCGATTTTTGATGAACGCATGCGATTTTAAATTAATTCAATAAAATGATTTTTTAGACATGCGAAATTGTTCATGTACACATGCGATTTTAATTTTTTTTTTTTGGTTTTCTTAGGTGTGTTTCAAGAATCTTGAAAATGATGTAACTGCACAGTGTAGCTATTTGCGTTTTGAATAGTATGGGCTGTTGTGTAAACACATCTATTTTCTTTTCAAGATGTTTGGTGTTAAAGAAATACCAAAAAAATATGTTATGAAGAGATGGACAAAGGATGTGGTTCCGAATGAATTAAACGCCACGTTCGATGTAAAGGTGGATGATAAGGATGAGCAACACAAGGCTAAACAGATTGCTCGCGAAATCATCTACACAGGGGAGTATTTGGTTAGCAATTTGATTTCCGACCTTGATACTTGTTTTAGTCAGGGATCAAATGAAGCAGATTAAAGAAAAAGTTGATCAGAGTCGTATAACCAAGCAGCTTGATCCAAAGTTTGACCGGTTTTCAAAGTTGATTGGTTACCAACAACCAGTAACTAATGCACCTCCTACTGTCCGTGTGTCGGCCAGTATAAGAAACAAAGGACGTGGCTCGCATAAAAGGATTAAATCAAAGAAGGAACAAATGATCAGCCGCAAAGGAAAAAGGTCAAGGACATGTAGTGTATGCAACGAAAAAGGTCATGATATTCGGACTTGCGAGATACGGAAAGGCAAACAACAAAAGAAAATGAAGGGAGTCCAGATTGAAAAAGATCCCAGGCACAAAGCCAACGAGGTCGAAGAAGATCAAGAGGAAGACGAGTTTGAAGATTACAGTGGAGGTAGTGATGATGGCAGTGAAGAAGATGAGTGGGAGGAGGTTTCAGATGAGGAAGATTAAATTTTTTAACTGTACATGCGATTTTATACGAGAAACATGCGATTTAATACACATGAGTTTATATCATACAATCATGCGATTTAGTATGTAAACATGCGATTTTATATGCATCAGTATATAAGTAGTTTAACATGCGATTTCATTTTGTTTTTCATTTTATTACATGCGATTTTGAGTTATCTTGTTTTTTTGTGACAAAGATGTCTAAATCATTCATGCGATTTATATAATAATGAAGCATAAGATGTTTCAAAACTTGTACACAAAACATAAATATAAAGTAGTTGTTATTGTTTAACACAACTAAAACCATTAAACGATTAAACAGAAATCTAGTTACTTGAAGCAAAGATTTTGTCACGTTCAGCCGAGCTGAACTCCATCTTCTCTTTCACAGTGTTTAGAGCATCTTTCAGGAAAGAAAAGGCTAAGTCATCAGCTCGAGACTGTTCCTTTATGTGATCCAAAGTTGCTTCTCTGAAGCTTGATGGTGGTTCTTCAAGTAGTCTCTCCCACATCTCTTGATTTTTCTTGATTTCTTCAAGAATCTTCCCCTGCACATCAAGAATAAAATGAGAAGAGGTGACATCGGTGCTTATTTCTGTCAACGTGCAAGTTGACAATAGTTCCTTTATTGCAATGTTTTTTATTTGTTCTGAATCTTCAGATTACATTTTTGGGTGTGTTTGTGTTCAGTGTCTTAATATGGAAGGTAGTTATCCCTTGGTATTTTATATTAATTAGGTATGTTTTGTGTGTGTTTGTGTTCAGTGTCTTAATATGGAAGGTAGTTATCCCTGGGTATTGTATATTAAAATAGTAAATTTATTATGTAGGTTGGGTGGTAAGTTCAGTAGTATTTATGGTAAAATTGATCATTACAAGTCACATTATAGTCACATCGGTATTAAATTCATTTTTTATATAAAATAGTTAATTTATATTTATTTTAATTATCAATTCATAATTTTTTGTTTTTGTATTTTAATCAACGTGGGACAAAGTTACATGAAATCATCAGCAGCATTTTTTTCAAAATCGCATGTGATTCGAAAACGATTTCGCACACTTTTAGAAACCACAGACAAGATCACTTTTTAAAATCGCATGTGTCTAATACAAGAATTCGCACACTATAAGAAATCTCAAACATTATTACCTTTTTTTAAAACCGCATGTGTATAAAACAAGAATTCGCACACTATAAGAAATCTTAAACGTTATTGCCCTTTTTAAAATCGCATGTGTATAAAACAAGAATTCGCACACTATAAAAAAACAAAACCTTTCTTTTTGTTTTCAATGGTTTTTCGCACGTTCAATATGTATTTCGCATATTATAATTTTCATCTTGCATCATCTTCTTCGATAGACGGTCTATCGATGTTGTTTCAGTTCAGAACTTCCAAAATCAGCAGATATGAAATCGCAGAAGGAGGTTGGTGAATAAGAATCTTACATTGTTGTATTTGATTTATGGATCGATTTTTGATTAATGGTTGGATTTTTGAATACGATTTTGGAATATAAGATTCCAATCTCCGTCAGTTACAGAGATTAAGATATCGTAATGACGATTTTAACCTTTTTTTAAGATTTGAATACATTAATATGATTAATTTAATGATTTAAATTGGTTTGATGGAATGAAGATCCTATGGCTGAGAATATATCGCGTACGTAATGTAGGATAAGTGGTATTGTACGTTAACCGGCATATATATATATATAGGTATCCATAGGCATAATAATCTTTAAATCGTAAAAAAGAATCTAGTTGTTGAATCAATAAGGATACAAGGACAAAATTTCTAAAGTTTGTTTTAAGGCATACACACAAATCTATCCCACACATAACAAAATATTATAAGTTTTAGGTTATATTTCTACAATTTCCAAATTATATAAAGCACACTCCCCTAATTTCACAAAAAAAAAATATAGTTTATGGTAAATTTGAAACGGGTCCCACCTTTATAAAACAATAGTTTTGGCTTTTAAAAGGACCAAGCCATCTTTGATTTTTACACGTATGAACATCTATAACCCAAAATAATATTTATAAAACACACGCAAAAAGTTACAAAGTACAAACAAATGAATTTTTAATTTATGTGTATTAAAATTTTGCTATAGGTAAGATTTACTGAGTACGATGATGCATATTAAAATTTTGACTTCAATTCAAACAAGCCGAACAACTAGTTTAGGCTAAGGGGTGTGGAATGGGCAAGGGGGTCGGGAAATCCAATGTGTAGCCAGTGGCGAAGAGGAACACCGTCCCCCGTCAATGATTGGTGCAATCATGGGGAATTTCTATGTCCCTTTTCTTTCTCCCACGTTTTTTTAACTTAACGATAAAAATGGAAGGGCTTTCTCCCTCCCTCTCTTAGAGTATTCACAATGAAATCTTTATCCATATTCGTATATTTACACTAAAACAACTACTTTTTTTCTCCTTTTCAATTAAATAATATTTTTTTATACCTTTATCATTATTTTTTCTCTCTCCTCCACCCACAAGCATTTCTAAAATTTTATAAGGTTTTATCTCTCTAAATATTTTTTTCTCATATATTTACAAATGAACAGTAACATTCACATATATTTTTCTCCCCTCTACTCACAACCACTCAAAAACACTAAGAACCATTCCTTATAATATAACTAAACCCACTCACATATTTTAAGAGTCTTCATTGTTAATGCTCTTAATTTATTATAAAAATGGAAGGGGAACACTATCTTTTTGACGGAGGGGGACGATATGAAGCTGATGTGGAGGATAGATGGAAGTGGATGACATAGGGCCTCATTGAGGTTCCAGCAGCGAGCTTGGGGCGAGTAGATGATATTTTGGGTAAGAATTTTCAAATATTAAATACATTTTTGGGTAAATTACACTTTTCATCCTTTATGTTTGTATCAGATTGCAGTGGATGCACTTTAACTTCAATAATTATAGTCACAATCCTTCATTTGGAAAACTCATTACACCCTAAGTCCATTAAACCTGGTTAAATTTATCAGTTAAGTCTGGCTATGTGCAAAGCACATGAGGGTATTTCGGTCATTTTATGCAGCCCTTTTATTTAAAGATGTATTTATAAATAAAACCCAATTGTTCTTCTTCTCCACTTGCCACCACCACCAACCCACCACCACCACCACCGTTGTCACCTCTCTCCCTCCCTTTATCTATCTCACCAACCTAATGTGACTTGCAGGCGGTGGTGTAACCGCTCCGGTAGATCCAGGTCTCGGACCTACAATCACATTAGCTACTACAAATCATCAAATTAAATTATCAAACCACAATTTGAATCAGATCAAGATCAGAGATACTGGCATCTTATAAATCATAAACTAGGTTATTACCCGGGATTGCTTCCCGGGCTCGAAAAACTCAGTTATATTAATTATTATTTGTTATTAATACGACCTCATTACATCAAGCATCTCATTGGATTCAACAACAATGTCTACGCTTCACAGGATTAGATCATGAACCCATATTAGACGTCAAACAAAAGCGCAACAGGACCACATGAATAACATCATTTCCACTTTTACTTCAATGCACTTACATGATCAGGTGATTTGGGATTTTGTAAAATGTTTGTTCTTGTACTTCTTTACAAAATTACATAGAATTCAAGAAAACGAAACAACGACTTAAATAGATGTTGAGTTATTTAAATTTCTATTGAATACTAAATGAAATGTTGACCAAAATTCAAACAGATGTTGACCAAAACATTTGTTTAAGGCTAAACATCTGTTTATGGCCAAACATATGTTTAAGGTTAAACATCTTTACGTCCAAACATCTGATATATAAGGCCAAACATCTGCCAAATACAGTCATATATATACATCCATTATCCTGAATTCATAAACCCATAAATGCAGAAGAATTTCACATTTGCGATTAATAAACCAAGTTTCTACTAGTTACAGTTGCTATTAGCAAAAAGAAGCATGATATCATCTATATATAAAACACAAACTGCTAATAACATTGTTTTATCAAGTTAGCCATACACATTAACAAAACATCAACTTAATAAGTTCAAAGAAAAAACCATGCAATGTTAGGATCTGAGTTTCTTAGATTGTGTTTTGTTTAATTGAAATGAAAATGAAACAAAGACTAATTTCAGCAGAAATAATGAACAATACTAATGCATGCATGCACAAATCAATGGAAGAAAAGTTTAAGCACACATGTTTAACATAGAATCGAATGATTGTATTTGATTACAATAAACAATACTAATGCATGCATGCACAAATCTCCTCCTCAGCCTGAGCTCACTGATTGTTCGTACTGAATGACTTAGAAGGAAAGAGCTCACAGAACAGTACAGAGTACTGTTATATTTATAGTACAACTCAACCACTGAGCATCTTCGGCTGACGTCACCATGAAAGTGACATCTAACCGCCTAACAAACTACAACCACTGATTACAAACTACAGATTACATAAACAAAGCATAAGTAAAACACTGATTCTTCATTCCACTGTTGTAGCTTCAGCAGTGCTTTATCTTCAGCAGTACTTGAGTCACATCAGTAGATTGAGCTTCAGTACTTTAACTTCATCAATCTTTAAATCAGCAGCAGTTGTGAAGAGCAATATTTTGAGATATCAGATGTTAGGGCCACTGTCAAGGGCAAAGAGAATGGTAATTTCATTGTAATTCTAGTTTTCATTTGATAATTTCATTCTATCATTAATTAACCATCAACAATAAAAATGTGAGTAGTGGCTGTTTTTTAGGGAAATCACTGATGGTCAATATCAGTGGATGTCAACAATAAAAATGTGAGCAAATGTTTGACCTTAAACATATGTTTGCCCATAAACATCTCTTTGCAAAAAAAGACCGATTTCAAGAATACTATACCCAAACAATCAAAATGAGGAGCTTAATAATCATCCAAGTGTACTTCATTTTTATTTATTAGTATAAAGATCAAACCACTGTTCTGTTTATAGTACAGATCAAACCATTGAAGTGATGTGTTAAATACTGTTACATATAAACACTGTTGTGATAAATACTGTTACATATAAACACTGATGTGATAAATACTGTTACATATAAACAATGAAGTGATATGACATCTAACAACCTAACAGACTATAAAATGCTGATGTGATAAATGCTGTTACATATAAACACTGTTAACATAAACAAAGGTAGAATATCTGTTGTTAATGCTGAACCACTGTTGTTGTTGGGCAGTGGTTCACCTTTGGGTTTGTCTAGGGTTTGTCTCGAGAGATAAACTCTAGGGTTTGTCTCGAGAGATTGTATATACATAACATACCATTAAGCGAATCAACATGGGGAGCAGTCAATCATGGAACCAACATAATTTTCATCATAAACACTGAAGTATCATAAAACCGTGAATGAATATACCCAATCCAAAATTGTTAGACATTTTCATAAATCTAACAACCATCATCGAACCTGTAACAAAATCTAAATACTGTTACACTAAACACTGTTACATAAGAAACACTGATACATAAATACTGATGTTGAATCCACTGTAAATGCTGAACCACTGCTGTTACTGACCAATGATTTTCCTTTGGTTGATCAGGCCTTAGGTACATAATGCTTGTCTTTAACAAGGCTTTGTCTTCAACAGTGGATAGGCCTCATCAGTATTTAAGTCCATCAGTCTTTATAAGGAGCAGTGGTTAGTTATAACAGTCCTTAGCATGATCAGTTGTTATAACCACTCCATAACCATTTGAGAGGAAGCAAGTGTCGGTCTATTCAATTAAGAGGAATCATTGCATTACATCCCTGTTGAAAAACATAATTAATAAATTTAGGGAAAATGGGGTTGAAAGATGATAACCCAACAGTGGAGGATCTCATTCTACAACTTCGATAAATTCAGGGGTATTCTCAAATAATGGTTCCTAGATGTTTGAAGACCGATAAATGTCCACAGTGCTGCTTCTTTGGACATTTGTCGGTCTTCAAACATCTAGGAAGCATTATTTGAGAATAACCCTGAATTTATCGAAGCTGTAGAATGAGATCCTCCATTGTTGGGTTATCATCTTTCAACACCAATTTCCCTAAATTTATCGATTCTGTTTTTTTTTCACATCTCCCAAAGCCACCTATTCGCCTCCAAAGAGACCGAGACAGCTTGAAGCATAACCTGGACTTGCTGTAATTCCACCTGTTCAGTATTTAATCCCAATATACCAACTCAATACAAATAACAAATATTTGGTGTGCTACACATGTAAATAACTCAGGAAACAGATTTGAAACCATAAATATGGATTATAGAGATCTATGAATGAAACATGGGTGAATAAACAAACAAAACAGATTGTGAAAAACAAAAACTACAAAAACTACAAAAATATCAAAATCAATCTACTCATAATCACATGGTACACCAATGCAAGCATCTGAATAAACAATAACAAATCAAAGACAAAATCAAAAGCTACAAACAGATCAAACAAATTTCATAGAATCATGAAAGAAATTAGGTCATGGATTGTTACCAGATTTAGCGAGAGAAGGTAGAATAACTGTTGTTGATGCTGAACCACTGTTGTTGGGCTGTGGTTCACCTTTGGTTGATCGGGGCTTTGGTTCATCAGTGCTTGTCTTCAACAGGGCTTTGTTCTTCATCAGTGCTTTGGTCTTCAACAGTGGATGATCTTCATCAGTCTTTGTGTACAACAGTTGTAACATTCCTATTTTATATAAGAATTATAGGTTTGGTTAAATTTATTAACCACTAGTAACTAGTTTATTTTTAATATAAATATTCAACCTAAATAGTTTTAAACACTATTTTATATAGTTGGTTGAAATATTATATTAATTAATTGGCCTGTATATAGGTGACCTTTCTAAATAAAATAAAAGTATATAAAAACTTATATTATTAAATAGGTAGATTACGGGTAAGTTGAAGATTAGAAATATGAAGTAATTAGACGGACCCATGAACCGTTTAATAATTAAATTATAAAAATACATTGTATTTGAACCTACTCTGTTTTTAATGAAACTTGGTTCAAAATGTAGACAAAAATATTCTCGTTCTAATGATATATTTATTATTTTATAAAACGTTATATTTTAAAAGTTATACACGCCAAATAAGTAAAGCAGTTAAATTAATTATAATATACAAATTAATAAAATATTAATAATAATTGAAATTTATATGGACGTGTCATCCATAAATAAAATAATAAAATATTAAACTTAAAATAAGTATTTAAGAATTTTGTCTACATGCATGACTAATAATTCAAATTCATCTCAAAGAATGCACGTATGTTTAATTGAGATGATACGTGTAGATCTTTGAATAACTTCAAAGCTTCCAACTCAAATATAAATAGGCCACACATTATTCATTCTTGGCAGGCTTTCTATCATTCCCCTTTCTTTCTATTTATATACATATATTTGTGTTTTTTTAGTAACTATAACAATAATAAGGTTCTGCCCCGTTTTAAGTATTTTAACTCCCGATCACCGCTACCCTTTCCGATTGATCTGAGCCCCATAACACATGTCAAGGCTCTGCCTGACTAAGTTCGTTGGGGTTCTGTCTCGTGACATAGGGATAAGGTTGAATGAGGGGTACTATACTTAACACGAGTGCATTATATATATTTTTAAATAGCGCAGAAGTTATACCCAATATTCTACCAGGAGACTTTCTAGTTGAACCCTAAAGTTACAAAGTGGGTCCATTCTCTTTTCTCACTATTTTATTTCCTTTTTCTTTATGATATAATTATATTAAAAAATGTCCCAAATTGATCCATAAGTAAAAACCCGGACCCCTGAAACCCCAATCCATATCAAAAATCAAGAAAATCATATTTTACACCTTCTCGCGGGCAGCGTAAAGAATAGGCAGGAGGTCACGCGGGCCGCGTCAACTTGAGAGTTGACCGGATAAGAATCCGGGGCTACGTGTTATCCACGTGGCATACCTACTGATGACCCAGCAACCCTACGCATAGACTAGGCGGCTACGCAGGCCGCGTAAGGATCAAGCAAGGGCTCACGCGGGCCGCGTGAGACCCAATTTTTAGCTATAAATAGAACAGGCCAGGAGCAGTTCACTGGTGTCGACGAAACTTTCAAATCCTTCATAATTCTGTTCGAAATTCACTTTCAAAGTAGTGAGGTGCTGCTACGATACCGGGTATTAACTCGATCGCTGCTACGATTCAATGTCCGATCGGTTAAAACTATCAAATGGATGTTTAAGTGCTGCTCAAACTTGGGTTATGCTTTGTCATTCGTCGTTAATTCGATGGATGTTTAAGTATTGCACTTTGTCATTCGTTGTGAGGGTTTTAATCTCGTGAGTTATCGTAAATGCTGTATTAGTTACTTACCTAGTTCGTGTGCATTAGGTTACAAGACTAATCAATAGGCTAAGCTCTGCCCGTATAAATCTGCATGCTTATAATGTGAGTCATTCTATTTTTATCAAATTAGATTTCAAAATCATGTTTATTTTCAAGGTTATAATTACAGGGATTAAGTCTTTGTAATCTCCAAATTACAGCCGGTATGTGGGGTTTGTATACAATACTTGATAACCGTCACCATTGGACAACGAGTTAGCCAAGGGGTGATATGACCATAGTCACAGACACCATTGGACAATGTCACACCCCGACCACGTAAAACGAGAAACACGTGGCGGAAACGTCGGGGAGTGTTGTAACAGAATTATTGTTTCACAACCATGGCATACAAAGTTATATTTTATTTATCAACATGAGAGTTACATTGTCTCTAAACATGAAACCAAGAGTACATAACATAATTAAACTAAGTCTATCTTCGTTTTATGTCTCTAAGGCACAGGTCCGCCCTAATGTCACGATCATCATCCTAAGCGACTGCTCCTGAAAACACATGTGAAAATAGGTACGTCAACATAAAAATGCATGTGAGATACATAGGTTTAGTGAAAATAGGATTTATGACTTGGGTTTTAAAAGATAGGTTTAATAAAAATTAGTCATAAATCTTGTTAAGTGTTTTCTTTTATAAATCGTATGAAAACTCGATAATAAATCAGACTATATAAAAGAATGGCGTATGGTTAATAAAATAACCGAGTAAAATGAGTTGGATAAAATAAACTGTTTTGTAAGACAATGTCTTGTGAAAAATAAGTTGTTTATGTAAAATGTAATATGTCAAATATTGAAATGATTTAAGTAACGCTACGACATGTAATATCATACAAGCACTTATATATAGGAAGTACCAGCGGCGTATCCACCATGCTTGTATCATATTACACACGCCTCGTTACTCAAATCACTTACCCAAACCAACCATCATTGTAAAATGTTCATGTATAAATCAATTGTCAAGTGTTATTGTGTAAACCATATCAAAATGTCTATGTCTAATGTAAATCGCTAACTGTGTATATCAATGCCAAAATGTCTATGTCAAATGTCAGTTATGTAATGTGTAACCAAAATGTCATGTATGGCAAGTGAAACATGTATCAACTAAACCATAGGAAAAAAAATGCACAAAGCAATGTATTGAAGTAAAACGTGGTTTAAATCAACGTTATGTTTTGTGGAAATGCATGCTATACTGAATATAAACATTTATGCGATATTGTAAAAATGCATACATTCAAGCCTTGTGACTGTGGTGATAGACCTTTAAACAAATTAAAGGTTTATCTGTGTTATGTCTATCGAATTCGGTCATTCCTTCCATCCAAACATACCTAGGATGTCAGGAACGGGAGATGTCAATTCCTATGGTACCATTACCTACTAACGAATGGTGTAGCTAATGTTAATGAATGTATTTTTGTCCCATTTAAACAAACCAAATGTCATACCAAAGTGTAAGCATGTGAAAACAATGCACTAAGTATGTAATCAAATGAACATACATAGCGTGAAATGTAATGTAAAACAATGTACTAAGTATGCACACAATGGACATACATAGCATGAAATGTAATGTAAAACGATGTACTATAAATGTACTAATGAACATAGCAAGTATATGATGTGAAAACATGGAAAGCATGAAAGTAACAAGTAGGAACATGTGTTTCACCCCAAAATAGTTTGAAAATGGTAAAAGAGGGGTCTATGTACTCACTTGAGATTGCTTAGTAGTCCTTGAGTAACAACCAAACAATGCTAGAGATCACGGAAATCAAACGGCACCTAATATAGGTAACTATGTTAATAAACGGACCTAAATCGGAGGATTGGATAGAATGAGGGTTCGTAAACCAAACGAGTATGGAGACTCGTGTAATATGGTTTAACAAAGCCTACATACTAAAATGAAACCTAACCTAAGTGCTTACGACCCATTACGACCCGTTTAGGTAGCTTATGCTACTTTAACGCGTCGTTCGCGTAAAACGCGTTCGGAATGCCTAACTAGCCCTATGATAAGTAAAATATACCTTAACATGTCTAATATTGTTGCCAAAACAGTTTAGATATCAAAAGTTATGTTACATATGCTTAAAATGAATTTTAGCGTTCAAAGGGCATTTTGGTAAATTACCTAAGGCATATATACTACCTATCATACAACTACTCAAACGATGTGACCATAAGGTATAACCTCGGAAGGTTATTCCCTATACAACTATGGTCACCTAAAGTGTTTGGTCGGATCCTAATGATCGACCAAATGGGTCGGGTTCGAAAGTATAAGCGATTGATTAGATCGCTTACCCTTACGACCCTAGACAAGCACAAAACTAAAAGTGACGAGCTAAGCATGTTAAAACATGCTCAACTAAGTTTAGAAAACAGGTTTGGTATCAAAACAAACGGTTTTGATACCTAAGAGTAGTTTGGTTACAAAATACGCAAGAATGCGCATTTTGGCCGAAACTACGACTCGTCACTGAGCCTAGATAACGTGGTAATCAGTAGGTATAGTCACTCGGGACTATAACCATCGTGATTACACTCACGTTATGAAGTTCAAACGAACTTCACATTGACCATAAACTTGGTCAACGCAGAAAGTCAAACAAAGTTTGACTTTTAACGCTAAAAGAATAAAAGAACGAAGGAACACTTACAAAGGGTCCCCGAAAGCTTTGATTTCCAAATATTTCTCAGGTATGAAGCGCTTTTACACCTCAACTTAGAGAATTTTTCAGAAATTAAGTGGGTTTTGAGTTGTGAATCAAAGGGGTATTTATAGGATTTGGACCACCGTTAGGATCGTTCCTCGAATACCGTGCTTTGATCTTGTCTAACACCCGTTCTTAATAATTGAGGTTTTACGTATCATTTACAAAAAACAATCATGTAATTAAGATTACATATGCATTGGAAAATTTCGGGTTTATTAAAACTTTTTACAATTTAAAAGTATACAACATATCATGTGTACGTTCGTCATTTAACATAATAACGATACATAGTGCGGAAGCTTATTTCGTGATCGTGTTTGGTTCTTGCTCGTCGCTTGATCTTCATCCGTGCACTCATGGCATTCACCTATGATCAAAACCAACTTAAAAGTTAGTTTTGATAGTCAAATATTAAGTTCAAACAAGTACAGGGGTTAAAAATGACAAAAAATAACAATTTTCGGAGTTTGGGGGCTAGGTGTGACGCCAAGGGCCTAGGCGTCACGCCTAGCCCCTGTTTTCACAGCCTTTTGCTTCAGCTGATGCTGTACATACTCAGCACGATCTGATTTCACGGAAACGGCCATAACTTCTTCGTTATTGATCCGTTTTACCCGATTCTTTTTCCTACGCGTCCGTAATTTAATCCTCCATCTTATGGAGTTAAAATCCTACTTCCAACATAAGAAATTTTGAGACTTCTAATCCTTTGACTCGTTACCTTTTTACCGAATTTTAACCCGTTTATGCATTTTATCAAACAAACGTATTTGTTTGATTCCTATATTACATACACTTCTACAAATTAATGTTACCTACCATATTAGGTTCTAATCATAGGTTTATTACACAATTTAAACCCGTTTTCGCTTGTATGCTTATTTTGACCCGTTAAGGGTATTTAAGCACTTTCGAGCCTAAAATCGCTCTCGATTGTTTCTAGCATTTCATCACCACATTTCTTATCCTATAATCTCCCACCACAATTGTGTTTATGGCGGGTTTGATGTGGTGATCTATATAAACCAAATTTTACCTCTCGAATCATTATTTTACGGCAAAAAAACTCAAATAGTACCGTTTGACTAATATAATACCTCTTCCAACTTCTATACTTAATCTAAGTATTTACTTAATCATAAAACTTGTTTCCAAACAACCTTTAAAGGTTGTTTGTTCGAATTAGCTAACAAGGGCGTTTTGGTCCTTTTTAGTCTTTCAATTACGACAAGGTCTTTTGAAAGCATGTTTGACCCATGATTCTTCTTTTGAATTATGATCTTTCTCGAAAAGTTAATATGCTTTTCAAAACGCCACTACCCTCTTTTAATACATTCGGTTTACCCACTTAAGTAACCATTGTCTATCTAAGACTTCATTAAATACTCATTGAACCTTACGTTCTCAATGAATCATTACTCTATTACACATACCTGGCTCGGGTCAATGTATTGACCTGATTTAATGCCTTGCTATAATATTCGCTAAATAGTAGCGATGCAAATATCATTTCTACATTTATCCCTGAAATCATATAACTCGACAAGAATCATGAGTCGCTATTATCAAAAGGTGGTATCTTCACCCTTTGACCCGTTTGGTCTAAATGACCGATTATATTGGCGAGATGACATGTATTTTCATCTCGACTATATGACTCGCTCCGATTTACATCGTGCGGTCGCTTTACTTATAATTCATTTCTTAACACTTTTCGGCCTATTAAGGCTTACTTCATAAGTGTCTTTTAAAGCCAATAGTTATGGTCGATGCATGACCAATTTACCGTTTTACCCTTATTGTTTGTTTTGGTTTACCCTATAAGGCAACCATTCAAAAAGTTATTTTCCATTTGTCATAAAATGATCAAATTACCGATTTAACTCCTTTTAAACCATCAACATGGTTTCTTGTCATACTCGACTATCTTGTTCCGTACGTTTACACGCCGGAACATCATACCTCAATTATGTATTTATCTTATTCGTAACTAATACGATAAGAGAATATTCTAAAATATAAGACTAGTGTAAGTTATACTTACCTTACTTCCAAATTATGCTTTTTCCGTCATTCTTTCTTCGTTTGACCCGCTTTGTTCCCAAGCTTTCACCTAGCTTGTTAATCGTCAAACTATCATTGCAAATTGTAAGATGGTTAGATTAGTCATAATTATTCACGACTATTCCATCTCACTTATTTCATACGTCGAAACTACTATTCGACTTCATGATTAGTTAACTTAGCTTATTAAAGTTAACCACTTCAAATTACAAGGTTCACAACATTAGGTCTAAATCAACATTATATTTAGAACCCTTCTCACTTCATATTACGCGTAATCACCATATCATTCAAATGCGCATTTTCGCTCTAATTTCAACACTTTAGTTTTCACTTAGGCATTTTAACAAACACCTAGTGTGCATACATTTTTACACATTTACAACTAGTTCATAACTAGTTATTTTTACCAAGATTAACATCAAAATTCACCACTATCACTTATGATCAAATACTCAAACTTGCAAATTGTTTAAGTATTTCCCGATTACTAACATGCATGATGATCCTAATCACAATCATATCATCAAATTCATCATATGATTAAAACCCACTTAACCTAGTGTGGTAAATCATTCAATCATTCAATCCATAGCATGTTATGTATGATTTTCACTTAGGGTTTTGTTCCTAAGCAAATATACATCACTAATCTAGCCATAGCTTCTCTAATCCATGCCTAATTCGCGATTAGGACGATTATCCAATTTTTACAACTTCAAGATTGTTAGAAATTCGACATACCTTACGATCCTCTTGACTTGGTGACCGTTTCTATGTGTTCAAATCCGAATTTGACCCTTGTTTGATCCTCCAATTTGAGGGTTTTGTTGAAGTTTAGGGTTGAGCTCCATGGGAGCTTTCCTGAGATCGATCCAGAACACACATTTGTGTGTGTGTTTGTGTTTTGTGTAGTTAAATAACTTTTCTAGTTATCCCACTTTAACCCCTCGTGTTTGGTTCGTTATTAAGTAGGCCACAACCTACTTATTTTTAACCATATTCCCACTTATTAACTAGGTTTAATATTCCTAGTTAACTTAGCGGGTTCAGGAATATTTATGGCTAAGTTTATTTTAAGTCCCGTTAGGTCGGCCTTCTATAAACTTTATTTCCTCAAAAGCCTTTATTCTACTTTTATTTAATATTAGGTTTATTTATTTAAAATCCTAATATTCACCGGGTTACTTTTACCACTAACGGTATTTTACCCGTCTTTTAGTATTAACATGGGTTAATTACCAAACCCATTTTCGGGGTGTTACATCTTGTCCCTACACTTGTTGCAACACCTTGGTAACTCAAATTGGCCCCCCATTATCAAGAAGAGGCAAGTGTGGTGAGTTTTGAGTGGTTAACAGCTGTAAACAGCTGTTAAAACTGATTATTCTGATCTGGGAGCCTGACACGGGCCGCGTAAGGGACACCACAGGGCTTACGCGGGCCGCCTGGGTCTTCTGATCAGAAGCAAACTTTCAAAAATGACAGTTTTGGTCCCTGTTATGCATTAAAGCCATTTCCGACACGTTTAAGGCCCGTTAAGCCAACGTTAAGGCCCTAAAATGATGCCTAAACATTGTGGACATGAAACATGCTCAAAAATATGCCGGATGTTGGTTCGTTTGGTCATACGATCGCGATGTTCGCTTAATTACGACGGAATGCGCATAAGCGCGAAAAACGATCCAAATTGCGCGAAGAATGGATTTTTCTTATGCCAAACACTAAAATAAAATATTTTAGTGCTTACATAAATTTTTGGATGTCCGGATGTATTCAGAACGTAAGTTATGCGCGAAAATGCAAACTTGTGCACTTTTTGACGCTTTTAGTCCCTGAATGCCCCAAAAGTTTATTTTAGCACACCGAACCCCTTAAAGCCTATCTCTAAGATATGTAAAGGATATTTATGGTATGTTTAACTTATGGTCATTTTCCAGAATGTCTGTTACAGTTCAAATTGGCATACTTTCGCAGTTTGTCAAATTTAGTTCCTGTAGGGCGAATTAACTTGTTTTTTTTGCCATACCAAAGCCTTCAAAACTTATTTCTAAGTTATGTAAGGGTTATTTAAGGTATGTTAAGTGTATGTTGATGTTTCAGACTATTTGTCGCGTTAAACTGATTACGTTTACGCACCAGTTTGCGTATAATTCTCCAGAAAGCGATGTAGAGTTTGAAATTGAATAAAAACCAAAACATGAAAAATGTCAAACATAAACAAACAAACATTGGGATCAAATAACTTTGTTTTATTGATAACTATACTGTTTACAATGATTTCAGACACATATGTCACAGACAATGAGGTTACCAATGGATGGTCGAGTGACAAATATCGTGGGTAGTTGGTTGATATATGGAAACATTGTAATCGCTCTTAATACTGTAGATTATAACAAATGCATCGTTTTAAGCAAATTGAATGAACTCACCAGTATTTCCTGCTGACAAAACTTTTTAAAACGCATTTCAGGTAATTACAGTAGATTGGAGTAAGAGATGGATACGGCACTGAAAGGCTTCAAGAAGTGGCTTATTTTATTAATTAAATCAAATTAAGAAATATTGTTTTATATCCCTTATTAAAGCTACCTTTGTAAAACATGGGTTTATCCCATCTATTTTAATAAATAAAAATCCGGTGTTTTCTAAACTCTGATATTTTCCTAACTCATGGTCCTGATGAAATTTCCGCTGCAATGTTTTTCTAAATAACCACCGGTACCATTTAGCTGCTCGCGGCTCCCGATTCCGTCCAGGGTGGGGTTGGGGGTCGTGACAGAAGGTGGTATCAGAGCCACTGATTTAAGCCTATAGGTGTTGTGAAAATATTACCTAAGTTTATATAAAAAGAGTTAGGAGATTGCTATTAATTGGTAGCACTCAGGATAGTATTTAGACTTGAACTTAAGAAAGGATGCCTTAGTATAAGCTTCGAGATAAGCTAAATACTTGTGATGGGTTTTGGTATGCCCTGAGAATGATAACTAGAACGTTGCAAGTATAATAAATAAGCAATAACACTTGACCACTATTATTTCTTATTTATTGGTACTACTTTGTTCTAGAATATGATCTGTCATGTGAATACTAATTTGCTTAGTCTTTGTTGAAACTCACAATGCACTTTCCAAATCATGATTTAAGAAAAATCTATTTATGGGAAATATAAAATTCTTCTCCGACAAGACTGGGTATGGTGTAGCAGACTCTCCAGCTTGTCCGGATATAATAAGGGTTACCTCTCCGGCGAGAACCGGATAAGACGGGGTATATAATATGTCAAACAAGTGACAAGATTTCCCTAAATAGTATCATGACCTGATATCTGACTTGTTTTTAGAAATATGAATCTGTTAAATACATTGACCTTACTAAGGGTATGTATATTACAATATGTGAAATATATGATTATATAGATATGTATATCTATAAGGAATTCCAAAAGTCAATTAAAAATAAATCACAAACATATGTGTCAATAATAAAATTTAAAGAATCTCTTGCATATATCTATAATTCCGATATCAAACATTATTCCGTTTGATCATCTACCTCGTAACTCGTGCGACAATATAAACAATGGAAACCCTTTAAGTTGGTACGCCATCAAAAGTATAAGAATTTCCAATACGCAAGTACGAAGTAAGTAAAGTTGTGCTAGTACACAAGAAAACACAAGAAACTTAAAAAAAAACTTACATAAGTAATTACCTAATTTACAATATAGTATTAATGTTCTTGTTAAACCATTGAGGTGAAGAATTTATATTTTTATAAAATTATGTTTGAGGTATACTCTCATTTAAGTTTATATTTAGTTATTATTGGTAATTAATATTAGTTTTATTATTAGTAATAATATATTAATAGTAGTAGTATTAGTATTATTTTTAGGTACTAGGGTTATTGTCAAGGGCAGGTATTGGATAGCCTAGCCTTAGTTAGACATGGACTGATCACTCATGCTTAAACAAGGCAGCACTAACCAATATCCAACCACGATAATGACTAGTTAATGTATATAAATTAAGTCATCATACTTATTTAGCAAATTTTAAATTATATATAAAAATATTTTTTTTATATATATATTTTGTACTGTAAGGAGAAGACATATTTTCATAAAACAATACAAGAATTAGAGGGACGAATAAAATTATCTAAATAATTCATGGACAAGACATTTTATACTTATAAGTAATTGTTCATCTTGTTTAATATTCCACAACTATTAAATACTTATAGAAGTATTATGTATCAAGATCAACAAAAGAGTTATGCAGATCAGAGACGTAAACCCTAGAGTTTTCATTAAAAGCTTTCAGTTGATTACACGGTGAATTTGTTTAAACACCATAATTATTAAACTATTTCAAATCATTACGACACCTTGCGTTATTGGTATAAACTTGTAGCTCATGTTAAAAAGGATAATAATAACACTAAATTTTGTTTTGGTTTTCTTATATTCAGCTTATGAAAGTTACATTTGTAGTAGAATTACTTTATATATTATAAAAATATTATTATTTTACAACCATACACATAAATTACTATCTAAAGTAAATAAGATAAATATAGTATCACATAAAAGTTTATAAGGATTCTTATTAAAGTTCTAATCTTAAAAAAAATTTTGATAAAATTTCATAAAATGAATTTTATATTTGATAAACTTATGTTTAGATTTTCAAATTTACTTTTATACGTATAGTTACTATTAACATATTTTTTTTACTATTCTATTATATAGTAATAAGAATAAAATACCTAAGTATAACTTTCTGCATATATATATTTTTACTTATACATATGGTTTAGTGTGCGTATATATAAATTTAATAAATTTGTTACCTTCACAGATTTAGTTCAAATGACTTTCTATATTAAGTTTATTATAAAATTCGCAGAGGACTCATATTAATTGTGTGAAACTAATGTTTATGATGTGTGTAAAATGCAACATATAAATTACATCAAATGAGACATAAAACTAACCCTTTTTTAGTACTAATATTGGAAAAAGAGTGTTTTTGTCTTCCTTTTGTATTTTCAGGATTAAATGAGCTCAAAAACGCAAAAGAAGCAAAAAGACAGCTAAATCCAACATAAATACAAGAAAAGGAACATTAGTGGACTGCCCGAACCCTCAACGGCACCTTCCAAAGCAAAATAGAGAAAACAGAAGGCTGAACACGCCCCGTGCTCAGCCAGCACGGGGCCGTGCCCAAGAAGCAGCAGAAAAGACAAACCTATAGAAGCTTCTATTGCCCATCACGGGGCCGTGCTCAGCGGACACGGGGGCGTGTCGAAAGTACAGCAGGCGCATTTATTGTAATTGCGAATTACAATTAATGAGGAGAGAGAGTGTCAGACGGACACGGGGCCGTGTCCAGCTCTCTGTTCAGCCTATAAATAGGAGTGCTTGGATTCATTTCATCTCATCCCTTGGCACACCACCTCTCTCACACTTCATCCACCACCCACCACCATCACAACACCATCATCCACCACCATCATCCATTGTCCATCATAGAGTGTGTGAGTCGTCTCGGGATCCAAGATTGATCGTAAGAGTTCTTGACAATCAAGGCCATGTTTGCCTAAGTCTCTTACATCACTTGGTGAAGACAAAGTGTCTAGTATAATACTTTTTATTTCTAATCTTTTGCACTTTTTATTTGGTTTTGTATTAATGACTTTAATAACTAGTTACTTATGTTGAAGGTGATCTTTCCTTATCGTTTGTCCGTGGTGTCTTGGCATTATTTTACTGTCTATATAAAATAAAGGATTTTCACCATTCATATCTCCACGGTCTATATGGAGGTATGTTGGCTACCTGGTAGGGGGTTAAGGGAACGGTTTGGTAAAGGTCTTGCCATTGTTCAGCGTTTAGAGGTCCTGCAATGGACCTGGGTCAAATTTAGTAGGACCTCCTTCAATACTTCACGGTATTGGATGGCGGGGGTCCAAACTCTTTGATCCCCTCATAAGTTTAACTACTATTAATACTATAACCCGGCTATTTAGGACTGTATCCCTGCTGACTCAGACTACTTAGCCGAGGGTAACGTCACCGCCAAAAGCGGGGCCTACCACAATACTGCATTAATAACTTAATTCATTATCTTCCAATAATCCACCCCTTTAGGATTGTATCCCTGTTGACTCAAACTACTGGGGTGAGGGTAACGTCACCTTCAAAAGAGGGGCCTACTACAATAACTAAGATAATCTCTTAATTATGTGCAAAAGTGCGGAAATAATCAAAGGTTATACTAGATACGAGTCGGAACCAAGTGATTCATCTTGTCTATCTGTTTTTTCTTTTATTTTTATTTTCAGCATTTTAGTTAATTTTTAGTTTTCTTAGTTTAAAACATTTTTCTAAACTTTTATTTTGGTTAGACGTTGAGGATAAACCGGTACTAAAAGCTCTTGTGTCCTTGGACGACCTCGGTATCTTACCAACACTATACTACACTCAACGATGGGTGCACTTGCCCATATGTGTGTTTAGTGTCAGTGAAATATCGTGTTTTATAAATTTAAAACTTGGCTAAAATAAGTGTTAAAAAGGGCTTAAAATATACACCTAAAATATACGACACTTACCGCACATCAAGTTTTTGGCGCCGTTTCCGGGGACACAAGGATTTTGAGAAAGTTTAAAATCGACGGCCTAATCAGTTGCTCAAAACCTTTTCAAAACGCGCGCACATTTTTCTGCATTTTAGTTTAGTTTGTGTAACACCTGTGCCTTCACGGCTATCAAACAAATACCGAACCAATGAAATATTGTATTTCATACTTGGGATTTGTAAAAATATGTGTATCGTTTACACATATCAACTCTTGTTCGATTTCAAACTCTAAATCGCTTTCTGGAAGGTTATACGCGCACCTATGCGTAAATATAACCAGTTTAATGCAACAAACACTCCGGAATAGCCACATAGGCTTAACATACCTTAAATAACCTTTACATAACTTAGAAATAAGTTTTGAAGGCTTTGGTATGGCAAAAGCAAGCTAATTCGCTTACAGGGACTAAATATGACAAACTGCGAAAGTATGTCAATTTGAACTGTAACGAACATTCCGGAACATAACCATAAGTTAAACACACCTTAAATATCCTTTACATAGCTTAGAAATAGGCTTTGAGGGGATTCGGTGTGCTAAAATAAACTTTTGGGTCATTTAGGGACTAAAAGTGTCAAAAAGTGCACAAGTTTGCATTTTCGCGCATAACTTACGTTCTGAATACATCCGGACATCCAAAAATTTATGTAAGCATGACTACATTATATTTTAGTGTTCGCCATAAGAAAAATCCATTCGTTGCGTCATTTGGATCGTTTTTCGCGCTTATGCGCATTCCGTCGTAATTAAGCGAACATCGCGTTCGTACGGCCAAACGAACCGACATCCGAGATATTTTTGAGCATGTTTTGAGTTCCCTATACTTTAACTCCATTTTAGAGCCTTGAAATGAGGTTAACGGGGTTCAAACGCATCGAAAAAGGCCTTAAAACACAACAGGGACCAAAACTGTCAATTTTGAAACATTTCTGAAACAGAGGGGTGCTAGCGTAGCGCGACTGCCTAATGCCTTGGCAGTAGCGCTACGCGACTGCCTAACCTGACCAGAATCAATGTTTTAACAACAAGTTGCAGCTGATTGATCCTCCACCACACATTCTCAACCGTCTAGTCAGCGGATAAGAACCAATTTCTAGCCACCATAAGGTTCCGACAAGTGTACGGGTTGGATCATGGCACGTTTTCCATGAAACGATCCTAACGGTTACCCGAAAACTATAAATACCCCATCACCCCAACCTCATTTCTTACAAGAATTCTGATTTGAGAGTTCTAAGTTGAAACCATTGTTTCATACCTGAGTTCTTGGATCGGGATTAGCATTCGGGGACCCTTCGTAAGTATTCTTTCGTTCTTTTCCTTATTTTACTGCTTTTCGAGTCAGAAAGTCAAACTTTGTTTGACTTTCAGCGTTGACCAGTAATGGTCAATGCGAAGTTCGTTTGAACTTCGCAACGTGATTGTAATCACGATGGTCATAGTCCCTTGGGACTATGCCTACTGATTACCACGTTGTTTAGGGTCGTAGGGTAAGCGATCTAATAAATTGCTTATACCTTCGAACTCGACCCAGTTTGGTCGATCATTAGGATCCGACCAAATACATTAGGTGACCCTAGTATAGGGCATAACCTTCCGAGGTTATACCCTATGGTCACATCGTTTAAGTAGTTGTATGATAGGTAGTTTATATGCCTTAGGTAAATTACCAGAATACCCTTTTCATGTATAATTGGTAATTAAGCATATGTAACCTAAACTTTTGTCACATAACTGATTATGTAACATGTTTAGGCATATAACACTTGTCATAGGACTAGTTAGACGGTCCGAACGCGTTTCACGCGCACGACGCGTTAAAGTAGCATAAGTTACCTTAATGAGTCGCGATGGGTCGAAAGCACTTAGGTTAAGTTTCATTTAGTATGTAGGCTTTGTTAAACCATATCATATGAGTTCCTACACTCATTTGGTTTACAAACCCTCCTGCTACCCAGTCTTCCGATTTAGGTCCGGGTTATTTATGTAGTTACCTATATTAGGTACCGTTTGATTTCCGGGACTCCTCTAGCTTACTCGGTAGTTGTTCAAGACTCCTAAGCACTCTCAGGCGAGTACATTATTCCCCTCTTTTACTGTTTTCAACTGTTTTGGGGTGACTCATATGTGCTAAATGTTTTATCAATGATTTCAATAACAATTACAATAGTTTCAAGAACAATTACAATGTGGTTTCAAGAACAATAACAATTATTTCAAGAACGCTAACAATGATTTCAAGAACGAATACAATGATTTCAAGAACGAATACAATGATTTCAAAAACTAATAACAATTTCAAAAAGTGAACAAACTTGTTGGTTGTAGTTTACATGACCGATGACATTCATTAGCAATGATCAAGCCGACCAGTATTAGGTTATGGTACCATAGGATCTGACAAATCCCGTTATTTACTGCACCCATTGTTATGTGTGGGTAGCGACTGAATCTGTAATTATTAACTTATCCTTTGGTAAGGGTTTGTTAAGAACGAGAGCGAGAGCGAGACGGAGCGAGGAACGCGTCAAGAAGGTTTGAATGTTATTAGAGAATCGACCATAAAGTAGTTTCACAATTATAACAAGAACGACTAGAACGATTTTACAAAACGGGTTAACGATTGGGTAAACATTGGAACATGATTGACATTTGATCATGTATTTCCCACAAAACATAACTTTGATTTAAACCAAGTTTTACTTCAATACTTTGTTTTTGTGCATATGGTTTAGTTGAGACATTTCACTTGCCATACATGGATATTTGACATAGACATTTGACATGGATATTTGACATAGACATTTGACATGGATATTTGACATAGACATTTTGACATGATTTACATCTTGACATGATTACTTTGACATATTATTCAATTCATTTGATAATTGATTTAAACATAGACATTTTACATTGTTTGGTTTGGTTTGATTAAGTGATTAAGTAACGATGCGTGTATAATATGATACAAACATGGTGGATACGCCGCTGGTACTTCCTATATATAAGTGTTTGTATGGTATTACATATTGTAGCGTTATTTGAATCATTTCAGTTTGAGACATAGAACATTTTATACAAGTAACATACTTTTCACAAGACATTTATTTACAAACAACTTAACTTATACAAACTCATTTTACATGGTTATTCATTTAATCATGCATTATTCTCTTATTTATACATATCATCTAAACTTATTATTTTTCAAATGATTTACAAAGACAAAGCAAATTACAAGGTTCATGACTAAACATTTTCTTAAACAGAAGTCATGAATCTTATTTTCACAAAACCTATGTACTCGCCAGCATTTCTTTGCTGACCTCGTTTTCACATATGTTTCAGGTATTGTTGGATGATATCGATTGATAAGATGCATGCTCACATAGGACTGGACAAGGCCTTAGTGACTCAATAATAATGATAGACTATGTCTAATTTGTGTAATTAGATTTCCAGACGATGTAATTATTCAATGTTTAATAAAACGAAACACTTTTGGTATCCATGGTTATGAAACATTAATTCTGTTGCAACACGCCCCGATGTTTCCGCCGCGATTTGTTGTTTTACGCGGTCGGGGTGTGACAGAAAAGATGGTATCAGAGCCAATGGTTATAGGGAATTAGGTTATTAGTAATGCTTTGACCTAGTCTATAACCTTCTTAGGACCCTAATGCGAGTTTACTTGCGTTTAGTCATAAAACAATACCGTCACCTATCCTTAGGCGACGACCACAACGAGAACATAAATTTCAAAACCGCTTTGAAAACTAATCATCTGTTCTAGGATGATTGATTACTAGGTTTTGAACCCTCTGTTATATGGTTTTGAACCCCTTTGAATTTTTCAAAATCTCGTCAAGGTTTTGGGTTTTAAATAATGTGAACACGTGCAAACTGGAAGGGTGAATGCCTGTATTCTGGGTTTTCTGTCTAGGCAAGCACTTCGTATACATCTCATCAGACGCGAGACCAGTTGTGCTTACCTGGGAATTCTTGGGATGAGTGTTCACTTATAGGCGAGCATGTCTTCGTGATACATTATTTTTAACCTATTTACTTTGACTAATCACCAAGGTCGTTTGTTGCTTTGTAGTAACAAACAAATGACCACTATCCTTGCTTTCATCAGATTTGTTTCATCTCATTCTTTTCGTCTAAATTCTCTCACTCGTTTCCTTTCATGTTTCCTCTTTTAGACAATGCCTCCTCGACGCGAAAGCCAGATAGAGACTGCCGAGCTGGCAGAAATCATTGCGCAGCAAATGGCTGCTCAATTCCCAAACCTCTTTGCTCAATGGAACCAAGCCAACAACAACAACAATGTGCTATGCAAATACAAGGATTTCAACCAGGCTAAACCACTCAAGTTTAGTGGTTCTGAAGGAGCAACTGGGCTTCTTCAGTGGTTCGAAAGCATTGAGAATACTTTTCGCCACGTGCAGTGCCCGGATAATCGCAAGGTCGAGTTCTCCTCGAGCGTGTTTCAGAAGAGGGCTCTTACATGGTGGAATGGGGTAATGAGAGACCAAGGTGCGGAAGTTGCTCTCGCACAGACATGGGCTGAACTTAGGGCTCTGATGATGAGGGAATTCTGTCCTCGTCATGAGCAGCGAGCTTTGGAGAAGGAATTTGATGAGTTGAAGCAAGATAGTGGTGAGCACAGGGCGTATACTGATAGGTTTGAGGAGCTGAGTCTGCTTTGCCCGACAATGGTTACCCCACTTGACATAGCTATCGAAAGGTACATCGACGGCCTACCTGACTCGGTACAAGACATCCTTACTGGTAGTAACCCTGCCACACTCCGTCAGGCGATCGAGTTATCAGCAACATTGACTGAGTCGCAGATTCGGAAGAACAAGTTACACAGGAAGGGTGACAAGGGCAAGAAACAGTCAGCTGACAAGGAGGATAGCAAGAAAGGTCAAAACAAGAAGGGTAAGGAAGGTGAGACGTCAAAGAAATCAAGAAAGCGAAAGGATGTTCAGAACTTTGCTGTTACAGCACAGACTGCTCAGAACCCGCAGAACCCACCAGCTCAGCCACCTGCAAAGAAAGCATATGCCGGTACCGCACCTTATTGTGCACGCTGCAACGGTCATCATGCAGTACAACAAGCTTGTTGGCAATGCACGACGTGTGGTAAACTTGGGCATTTGGCCAAGGTTTGTCGTTTGGGACAAAATCAGGTTGCTCAGGTTCAAGCTCCGGTTCAAGGGAATGCTGTGAGATTTCCACTGGGTTCATGTTTCAACTGCGGAGAGATTGGTCACTTCCGCCACAACTGCCCAAGACTGGTGAATGCAAATGCTAACGCAAACCCGAATGCGAACGTCAACGTCAATGTGAATCCAGCACGCGGTCGAGTGTTTAACATCAATGAGGCACTCAATGATGAAGGAGTGAACAAATTAGCAGTTTGTTTTTCCTCTGGTTGTTATCTTGTAACATTTAAAGACAATGCGGATGTTATATAAATAAAATTTGTGGTTTTATTTTTAACTAATGCAATTGTATGAATGTTTGATTCAACCTTATGATGTTAGCACAAAGACAAAACTACTCGTGTGGTTCTGTCATTTTTATGATCACTTGTAATCTCCCTAAGAACCTCAAACACTTACTTCTTTTAAATCTAAAGTATCTTATCGTCTTGCACCATTCGAGATGCAAGAATTATCAAAACAGCCTCAAGAGTTGTCTGATAAAGGATTCATCAGTCCGAACTTTTCACCTTGGAGAAACTCCTATACTCTTTGTGAAAAGAAAGATGGATCTTTTCGAATGTATATCGATTAACGTAAGCCTGGTGAGCTTACCATCAAGAATCGATATCCCCTACCTTAAAATCGATGATCTCTCCGATCATCTGCAGAGCGCTTCATGCTTTTCCAAGATCGATTTGCGTTCTGGGTATCATCAACTTCGTATGCTCGAAGAAGATATTCCCAAAACGGCTTTCTGCACGAAGTATGGCCATTACGAGTTTACAGTCATGCCTTTTAGGTTGACAAATACTCCAGCCATCTTCAGGGACTTAATAAATAGAGTCTGCAAGCCTTATTTGGATCAGTTCGTCATTGTTGTTATTGATGACATCTTGATCTATTCATGTCCTGAGCCGATCACGATCAACACCTTCGTTGACATCGGAGCCCTGATTGAATTCCTTGTACACCTTAAAATGTACAATACAACTCAATTAGGACAAACCGAATTCCTTTTAAGATCTTCCTATCTTCATAGTTAGATTCTTGAAAATATTTAAGGTGCCAAAGGAAATCCACGGATTGGGTTCCTGGTATGCTTTAAATACTCGTGTCCAAAGATAACAAATTAAAGGTCAAATTGAACGATTATGCGATTGAACGAGTATGCAATTATGCAATTATGTGTTTATGAGTTATGTGTTCTCCTCTATGTTTTTGTGTTTTTATACTCTGGATAATTCGTTATCCAAATCCTCGCAGGATCTTTCATATCTTCATATGAGGGATTCGTAGCAGGATAGTCAAAAGGTACTACCTTAAATCCTTAATGGGCTTCTATGTAATAGATAAGACCCTTGGATTTTATAGTATCACTCCATGATTCATAAGAGACCCTTTTGGTGGTCTAGTCAAAAAGATTGATTCACAATTTGGTGAAGAACGACATCTAGTGATGTAGCTGGACAGACTCATTGATAGTCTATTTAGATCATTTATTGATTTAGTCAAAAGGACTCTATGGCGGTCTAGTCACACTCATCACAGGATTGTTCATTTGGTTTTACCCTACATATTATAAAATAGACTGTGTGAACTGTGCAAGGAATTGTCTGATTATGGACGCGTACATAATTATGAAATTTAGTGCACAGAAACCCAGTAAGGTTTATTATGTGTAAGAACCGATAGTGACAAAAATAACAAAATGAGAACGATGTAATGGAGGTACGGTGGACGCACCAATGACGCTTCATATACTTGTATATAAGTATCCCTCTTACATTGCAAACATGATGTTATTAAAGTTACTAGAAGTTCAGAACCCTAACCAATGTTGTTTGATCTTTTCAACTTCATATTTCCAAGCTCTCACAAGTTTCCTCTAAATAAATTTCGGGACGAAATTTCCTAAAGTAGGGGAGACTGTAACACCTGTGCCTTCACGGCTATCAAACAAATACCGAACCAATGAAATATTGTATTTCATACTTGGGATTTGTAAAAATATGTGTATCGTTTACACATATCAACTCTTGTTCGATTTCAAACTCTAAATCGTTTTCTGGAAGGTTATACGCGCACCGATGCGTAAATATAACCAGTTTAATGCAACAAACACTCCGGAATAGCCACATAGGCTTAACATACCTTAAATAACCTTTACATAACTTAGAAATAAGTTTTGAAGGCTTTGGTATGGCAAAAGCAAGCTAATTCGCTTACAGGGACTAAATATGAAAAACTGCGAAAGTATGTCAATTTGAACTGTAACGAACATTCCGGAACATAACCATAAGTTAAACACACCTTAAATATCCTTTACATAGCTTAGAAATAGGCTTTGAGGGGATTCGGTGTGCTAAAATAAACTTTTGGGTCATTTAGGGACTAAAAGTGTCAAAAAGTGCACAAGTTTGCATTTTCGCGCATAACTTACGTTCTGAATACATCCGGACATCCAAAAATTTATGTAAGCATGACTACATTATATTTTAGTGTTCTCCATAAGAAAAATCCATTCGTTGCGTCATTTGGATCGTTTTTCGCGCTTATGCGCATTCCGTCGTAATTAAGCGAACATCGCGTTCGTACGGCCAAACGAACCGACATCCGAGATATTTTTGAGCATGTTTTGAGTTCCCTATACTTTAACTCCATTTTAGAGCCTTGAAATGAGGTTAACGGGGTTCAAACGCATCGAAAAAGGCCTTAAAACACAACAGGGACCAAAACTGTCAATTTTGAAACATTTCTGAAACAGAGGGGTGCTAGCGTAGCGCGACTGCCTAATGCCTTGGCAGTAGCGCTACGCGACTGCCTAACCTGACCAGAATCAATGTTTTAACAACAAGTTGCAGCTGATTGATCCTCCACCACACATTCTCAACCGTCTAGTCAGCGGATAAGAACCAATTTCTAGCCACCATAAGGTTCCGACAAGTGTACGGGTTGGATCATGGCACGTTTTCCATGAAACGATCCTAACGGTTACCCGAAAACTATAAATACCCCATCACCCCAACCTCATTTCTTACAAGAATTCTGATTTGAGAGCTCTAAGTTGAAACCATTGTTTCATACCTGAGTTCTTGGATCGGGATTAGCATTCGGGGACCCTTCGTAAGTATTCTTTCGTTCTTTTCCTTATTTTACTGCTTTTCGAGTCAGAAAGTCAAACTTTGTTTGACTTTCAGCGTTGACCAGTAATGGTCAATGCGAAGTTCGTTTGAACTTCGCAACGTGATTGTAATCACGATGGTCATAGTCCCTTGGGACTATGCCTACTGATTACCACGTTGTTTAGGGTCGTAGGGTAAGCGATCTAATAAATTGCTTATACCTTCGAACTCGACCCAGTTTGGTCGATCATTAGGATCCGACCAAATACATTAGGTGACCCTAGTATAGGGCATAACCTTCCGAGGTTATACCCTATGGTCACATCGTTTAAGTAGTTGTATGATAGGTAGTTTATATGCCTTAGGTAAATTACCAGAATACCCTTTTCATGTATAATTGGTAATTAAGCATATGTAACCTAAACTTTTGTCACATAACTGATTATGTAACATGTTTAGGCATATAACACTTGTCATAGGACTAGTTAGACGGTCCGAACGCGTTTCACGCGCACGACGCGTTAAAGTAGCATAAGTTACCTTAATGAGTCGCGATGGGTCGAAAGCACTTAGGTTAAGTTTCATTTAGTATGTAGGCTTTGTTAAACCATATCATATGAGTTCCTACACTCATTTGGTTTACAAACCCTCCTGCTACCCAGTCTTCCGATTTAGGTCCGGGTTATTTATGTAGTTACCTATATTAGGTACCGTTTGATTTCCGGGACTCCTCTAGCTTACTCGGTAGTTGTTCAAGACTCCTAAGCACTCTCAGGCGAGTACATTATTCCCCTCTTTTACTGTTTTCAACTGTTTTGGGGTGACTCATATGTGCTAAATGTTTTATCAATGATTTCAATAACAATTACAATAGTTTCAAGAACAATTACAATGTGGTTTCAAGAACAATAACAATTATTTCAAGAACGCTAACAATGATTTCAAGAACGAATACAATGATTTCAAGAACGAATACAATGATTTCAAAAACTAATAACAATTTCAAAAAGTGAACAAACTTGTTGGTTGTAGTTTACATGACCGATGACATTCATTAGCAATGATCAAGCCGACCAGTATTAGGTTATGGTACCATAGGATCTGACAAATCCCGTTATTTACTGCACCCATTGTTATGTGTGGGTAGCGACTGAATCTGTAATTATTAACTTATCCTTTGGTAAGGGTTTGTTAAGAACGAGAGCGAGAGCGAGACGGAGCGAGGAACGCGTCAAGAAGGTTTGAATGTTATTAGAGAATCGACCATAAAGTAGTTTCACAATTATAACAAGAACGACTAGAACGATTTTACAAAACGGGTTAACGATTGGGTAAACATTGGAACATGATTGACATTTGATCATGTATTTCCCACAAAACATAACTTTGATTTAAACCAAGTTTTACTTCAATACTTTGTTTTTGTGCATATGGTTTAGTTGAGACATTTCACTTGCCATACATGGATATTTGACATAGACATTTGACATGGATATTTGACATAGACATTTGACATGGATATTTGACATAGACATTTTGACATGATTTACATCTTGACATGATTACTTTGACATATTATTCAATTCATTTGATAATTGATTTAAACATAGACATTTTACATTGTTTGGTTTGGTTTGATTAAGTGATTAAGTAACGATGCGTGTATAATATGATACAAACATGGTGGATACGCCGCTGGTACTTCCTATATATAAGTGTTTGTATGGTATTACATATTGTAGCGTTATTTGAATCATTTCAGTTTGAGACATAGAACATTTTATACAAGTAACATACTTTTCACAAGACATTTATTTACAAACAACTTAACTTATACAAACTCATTTTACATGGTTATTCATTTAATCATGCATTATTCTCTTATTTATACATATCATCTAAACTTATTATTTTTCAAATGATTTACAAAGACAAAGCAAATTACAAGGTTCATGACTAAACATTTTCTTAAACAGAAGTCATGAATCTTATTTTCACAAAACCTATGTACTCGCCAGCATTTCTTTGCTGACCTCGTTTTCACATATGTTTCAGGTATTGTTGGATGATATCGATTGATAAGATGCATGCTCACATAGGACTGGACAAGGCCTTAGTGACTCAATAATAATGATAGACTATGTCTAATTTGTGTAATTAGATTTCCAGACGATGTAATTATTCAATGTTTAATAAAACGAAACACTTTTGGTATCCATGGTTATGAAACATTAATTCTGTTGCAACACGCCCCGATGTTTCCGCCGCGATTTGTTGTTTTACGCGGTCGGGGTGTGACAGTTTGCATTTACAGTAGCCTGAACACGGGGCCGTGCTCATTGAACACGCCCCCGTGCTGCATATTTTTAGTAGATACCCAGATACAGAGTCTGAACACGGGGCCGTGTTCACTAAACACGCCCCCGTGCTCAACGTGACCAGTAACTTTAATAAAACGCCCAGATACAGATCCTGTACACGGGGCCGTGTTCACCAGACACGGGGCCGTGTCCAGCCTTCTGTTTCAATCTTTGTTTCATTTTCTGGTCCCGAGACTCAGTTGTGATCTGCTGAGTGATTCTTATGGATCAATACTCAGGAGGTTACAACTACACCTATGATGAGGATGATTATAGGGGTAATTATTGCACAAATTGTCGTAATACACGTTCGATTCAAAATAATCACTCATATCAACCATCCAATTCATACACTTACTATGAGGAGCCCAGGTACGAACCATCAACTTCATACACATCCTATGAAGACCAAAGGTATGAACCTCCTCCCTCATACTCGTATTTTGATGAACCAAGGTATGAGCCTTCTTACTCATACTTTGAGGAACCAAGATATGAGCCACCACCTTCATATGCTTATTATGAGGAACCTTGGCGTGAACAACCCACCTCATATGAGTATTATGAAGAACAAAATTACGAACCTTATCCATCATATGCTCACAATGAAGGACCATGGTGTGAACCGTCAACTTCATATGGGTATTATGAGGAACAAAGGGTCGAACAACCGGATTCAAGCTTAGAAATTAATGATTCTTTTTCTATAACCGAAGTGACTGATAGGATATTAGAACACATTAGAGTTATCGATCGATGTATAAAAGAAGCTCGCGCAAGGGAAGAGGAGTCCCGCACAAGAGAAGAATTAAAAAAGGAAGAGATAACTAAAAATGAAAAAATGGAAGAACAAATAAGTGAAAAACCGACACATGAGCTAAGCAACGAAAAAGGTGAGTCCAATAACGTTAAAATCCAAGAAGAGTCTAATTTTGAAGAAATTAATCTCTTGACACCTTCTTTTGAAAATCATTGTTTAGTACCCACTCATGCTAAGTTTTTAAAAGAGTTAAACACTAACACTAAAATTGACGAAACGGTAAGTGTTAAGTTAACTAATGATCAAACTTCGCTAATAAAAGAAGACCCATTTGAAATTAACATTACACCGGTTCCATGTTTCTTTCAAAATTCGTTTATTAGTAATGTCACAATCGATAAAGATCTTTGTGTTAACATAATGCCTAACTATATTTTCGAAAAATTAAGTATTAGTGATTTTTCTCCACTTCAAATACCCATTTTTCTATCCAATCGGAAAATAATAAAATCAATCGGTATAGTTGAAGATGTCTTGGTTCAAACAAATCAAATGGTAATCCCAACCGACTTTGTCATCCTCGATGAAGCTCCTCTTGTGTTGGGACGACCATTTGTAAAAACTTACGAAGCTTTGAAAAACCGGAAGTTCAACAATTTACCTCTTCAATTAGGGGCATTTAAAAGAAGTGTCGATCTCGAACGATCAATGAAATATCCATTCGGCAATAATGACCCCCTAATTGAAGATGAAGATGAACCACCCGATACAAGTGAAGAAATTGACCACTTTGTTGAAGAAGAGGTCGCCATAGAACAAACTTTTAAAGTTCTTGATCGAAACGAGCAACCAAATAAGGAGTCTCCTAAAGACCCACCACTTGAGCTCAAAGAACTTCCAAAAGGTTTGGAATATGCTTTTCTAGACAAAGATGGTAAGTTACCTGTAATTGTTTCGTCTAAATTAAATAACTTAGAAAAAGAAAAACTAATTAATCTTTTGAAAAAACACAAAAATGCAATAGCTTGGAAACTTGTTGACATAAAAGGAATTAGTCCTTCTATGTGCACACACAAAATTTTGATGAATGATGACTACAAATCGGTCATACAACCACAACGGCGCGTAAATCCAAATGTTCAAGAAGTGGTTAAAAACGAAGTCATCAAATTACTTGACGCCGGACTTATCTATCCTATTTCCAATAGTCCTTGGGTAAGTCCAGTCCAAGTAGTTCCAAAGAAAGGAGGTATGACGGTAATTACTAACGAAAAGAATGAATTAATACCAACAAGAACTGTCACAGGATGGAGAGTATGTATAGATTATAGACGATTAAATGAAGCAACAAGAAAGGATCATTTTCCTTTACCCTTCATTGATCAAATGTTAGAAAGATTATCCGGTCATAAATTTTACTGTTTCTTGGATGGTTTTTCAGGTTACTTTCAAATCCTGATAGCACCCGAAGACCAAGAAAAGACAACTTTCACATGTCCCTATGGAACTTTTGCTTATCGACGCATGCCGTTCGGTCTATGTAATGCCCCCGCAACATTCCAACGTTGCATGGTAGCCATTTTCCATGATATGATAGAAAAGACAATGGAAGTCTTCATGGACGACTTTTCTATCTTTGGGGATTCATACGACCAATGCCTCGATAACCTTGAACGAATGCTATCCCGATGTGAGGAAACTAACCTCGCCCTTAATTGGGAAAAATGCCATTTCATGGTAACGGAGGGAATAGTACTCGGTCACAAAATCTCAAGCGAAGGAATGGAGGTGGATCGAGCCAAAATAGATACCATTTCTAGATTACCTCCTCCATCCTCCGTGAGAGCTATTAGAAGTTTCCTAGGGCATGCCGGATTTTACAGGCGGTTTATCAAAGACTTTTCAAAGATCTCAAGGCCTCTAACGAAATTACTTGAAAAAGATGCTCCTTTCATCTTTGACAAGGATTGCAATCAAGCATTTCTGACCCTAAAGGAAATGCTAGTCAATGCACCTATTATGATAGCACCTGATTGGAAATTTCCTTTCGAAATCATGTGTGATGCTAGTGACTTTGCAGTTGGAGCTGTCTTGGGACAGAGAAAAGAAAAGCATTTCCACCCAATCTATTATGCTAGTAAAACACTTAACGATGCACAAGAAAATTACACAACAACTGAAAAAGAGTTACTAGCTGTGGTATTTGCTTTTGATAAATTTCGTTCTTATCTTGTTCTTTCTAAAACTATAGTCTATACAGACCATGCAGCCATTCGATATCTCTTTAAGAAGCAAGACGCAAAACCACGTTTGATTAGGTGGATTCTACTCCTCCAAGAATTCGACATTGAAATCAAAGACAAAAGAGGAGCAGAAAATACCGCAGCAGATCATCTTTCGCGCTTAGAAGACCCAGCTTTGGAGGCAACCAGGGACGAGTAAATCAACGAAAAATTTCCAACTGAATCCCTGGAAATGGTGGAATTTAAGGAAGAACCATGGTACGCCGACTTTGCTAACTACCTGGCTAGCGGAATAGTCGCAAAAGGATGGCCACATCATCAAAGAAAAAAATTCTTCACCAATGTGAAACACTATTTTTGGGAAGATCCATATCTTTTCAAAATGTGTGCCGACCAACTCGTCAGACGATGCGTACATGGTAGTGAAGCACGAAGAATTCTCCGCCATTGTCACGAAGGTCCTTACGGAGGACATTATGGTGCTGCCAGTACCGCACGAAAGGTATTTGATTCAGGATTTTATTGGCCAACCATTTACAAAGATGCTCAAAATCTTGTAAAGACATGTGATGCTTGCCAAAGAACAGGTAATATTTCTTCCAAAAATGAAATGCCACAAAATGGCATTCTTGTTTGTGAAATTTTTGATGTATGGGGACTCGACTTTATGGGACCTTTCCCACCATCGAAAGGAAACAAATACATACTTGTGGCAGTAGATTACTTGTCTAAATGGGCCGAGGCCGAGGCACTTCCAACAAATGATGGAAGAGTAGTGGTAAGATTTCTGAAAAAACTATTCTCTCGTTTTGGCACACCTAAAGCCTTAATAAGTGATAGAGGTACCCATTTTTGTAACCATCAACTTGAAATTTTTTTAACAAGATATGGGGTCTATCACCGGGTTTCGACAGCTTATCACCCTCAATCAAACGGACAAGCCGAAGTAACCAATAGAGGGTTAAAACGAATACTCGAAAAAACCGTAGGGTTAAATAGAAAGGAATGGGCTGATAAATTAGATGATGCTTTATGGGCTTTTCGAACTGCCTATAAAACAACGATAGGTACAACCCCATATAAGCTAGTCTATGGAAAAAGTTGTCACTTGCCAGTAGAAATTGCACACAAAGCTTACTGGGCAATCAAAAATGTAAACTTAGATCTAGAATTTGCTGGTAAAAATCGATTTTGTCAAATAAATGAATTAGACGAGCTTAGGAATTATGCATACTCAAACTCTGAGATTTATAAGGAAAGAATGAAAAATTGGCATGACAAACATATTAAACCTAATGAATTTCGGGTAGGAGATTTAGTTCTTTTGTTTAATTCACGACTTCGATTATTTCCTGGCAAATTAAAGTCTAGGTGGTCAGGTCCTTTTTCCGTCACCCATATTTTTCCACACGGTGCAGTAGAAATTAAACCTCGAATTGGGCCACCATTTAAAGTCAATGGCCAACGGTTGAAACTCTATCAAGGATTTATTGAGGATGAGGAAGAAGAGATCTCGCTTCAAACCGTGGAAGAATAAAAACATCATGCCTGGTAAGTTACGAACGATTGAGGCGGCAAAATAAAGCGGTAAGTTTTCTAAACCATAGCTTATGGGAAAAAGGGGCACTCACACGCGCACGAAAAAAAAAAAAAAAACTCGGCACGAGGCCGTGTCCGCTGGACACGGGGCCGTGTTCGCGCTGCAGACGGGATAAAACCCCTTTTTTCAAAACAGTTTCTTCATTCCACACGCCCCGTTTCCCCACAAAAGCTCTGGTTCCAGGTGATTTTTCGCGAAATTCCAACGTCTCTTACCGATCTAACAACGTCAAGGTATGATTCTATCACTCTTAGTAGTTAGATTAGTTACTTGCATGTAGTTAATACACCACAAATTTGGGGAAAAATCTAGGGTTCTTGATGTTCATCCGGATCGAACCTAAAATTTTTGCCTAAATCTGCTTGCATTTAGTTAGATTAGTGTTAGGGAAAGTAAATAAACTTAGATTGTTCATAGATTCACCCGATTTCTTACAAAAAAACCCCAAAACCCTTGTTCTTGAACCGAAAAAGACAAAATTGATAGGGTAAACGGGATATTTTGGGAAAAACGGTGTTTAGGGTTTCATTTTCGGGGGAAACCGCACCTATTGGACCAAAAATTTTCAAGTTTTCAAAACCGGGTCGAAAATTGAAGTTTTTGAGTAACAGACCTCTGGACATGGGGCCGTGTCCGATGGACACGGGGTCGTGTCCAGCCCGCTGTTTGCAATTTTGTCCGAAAACACTTCTGTTTCGTACTAATTTTTGGTATTCTCTCAGATGGCCAAGTTCACAAGGTTCAATGCAAGTGAGCTTGATGCAAGGGCAAGGTATGAGGTTCTTCAAACAAGACCCGAAGAGTACCCCAGGAGAGCTTGCACGGAGCTGTTAACCTTGGTAAACCAGCTGCACCGATTCAACAACATTGTTACGGGACCACTAGCTGTTGCATTAAACACTAGGCTTCAATCAGTACACCAATGTACCATGGAGTTCTACAGTACCTTCAACTTCGATTCAAGGTGTGACCCATTTGACAATACTGGGGTTGTATTTCGGTGTGGAGGAACAATGTACTCGATCTCCATGGCACAGTTTGGAGCCATAATAGGTCTATATCAAGAAGAGGAATCGGGAAACGAAGAAAATACCGGGGGATTACGAGACTTGGAGGTGAATGAAAGACAAGCCGCATGGGCTCAAATCGGTGAAGGAATCTACGACCCTCGTAGCACCAAGAGTACAAAGCTGAGGGATCCGCTCTATCGCTACATCCACAGGATCCTCACGTACTCTCTGAACCAACGACATGACAGTAGTGGTGTTGTAGGGTTGAAAGATTTGGTTGTCCTCCACTGTATCCACAACCAAAAGCCTCTTGATGTTCCGTATCTCCTGTTGAAAAACATGCATCTCAACCGCCTTGCTCGAGCTCCAACGCCTATCTTCTACGGAGGATGGGTGTACCGTCTTTTTAAGCATTACACGCGAATTCCAAGAGCCTTTGAAAGAAGCCCATGGTCGGGACGAGTTGACTACCACATTTGTCGAGCCATGAACTTACTCTATGAGGCGGAAGATGGAACAGTGAGTTTCCAAAGAACGCAAGGCTATGCATGGAACCCACAGGAGGCCCTAGTTCTTCACGCACCACCTCCCCACCACCAGTATCCACCCCATGGTGATCCGGGTCAATCCTCCTCACAAGGAGGTGGTTTTCCTAATTTTCAAAGCTTACATGATCTTATGCAGGAAAACCTCATGTGCACCAGGAACGCCTACAACCTCGCCAACAACACATACCAACGGGTCGGAGCTATTGAACGCAACATCAGCGATATACGAGACGATATCGGCAGCATCCAGGAGTACATGGCGGGGCATGGGGATGGAGGTGATGATAGCGATGAAGATATGGATTAAAGGGTTTGGAGGACCAGGAGCGGGTTGATGGCGAGCCCACAGGTTTAAGTCCCTTTATCTATCGAACGATTGGTGGCCTGCGTGCCAGAAGTTGAACAATTTACTTTCCTTAAACACTTTTATTTTCCGTTTTATTTTTCTTTTACTTTATGCTTGGAACAATTAACTTTGGTAATGTAGGATGTTTGTATTGCTTGATGTGGTATTAAGTGTTGAAACAGCTACAACCCAAGGCTTGGGGTGTTAAGCCTCAGCACTTATAGGGCTAGGATGGAAAAACCGGAGGAAGAAACCTGTTTTTCAGGCTTTCAGACTGTCCACACGGGGACGTGTCCAGCCAACACGCCCCCGTGCTCACCTCCCAGACCTGCTGTTTGGCTTCTGTTCAACAGAATTTTGTCAGACACATGGCCGTGTTCAGTGAACACGGGGCCGTGTCCACCGTCTGTAAGTTCTTGTTACTGGCACCTGAACACGGGGTCGTGCCCACTCAACACGGGGCCGTGTTCAGTGCCCAGTAACACAAATTTTTGCTTTTTAAACACTATTTTACACATCTAATCAACCTAAAAATTTATTTTTGGGACACATTGAGGACAATGTGTAATTTAAGTGTGGGGGGGGGATGCTAAAACCTTGAATTTTGCAAGTCCTAAATACAAGCCTTACACAAAACTCTATTGGAACCGCTAATCACCCCAAATTTTTTTTCAAAAATTTCATTTTTTTTTACTTGTCTAGGTTTAACTCGGGAAATTCAAGTTCTCAAAAAGGTTATATTTTTACAAATTTACAACCGATAGCGTAGTGATAAAAAGAACCAACATAAGAAAATTATGAAAAGGCATGACAAACTTATTTAAAATTTGATTATATATACTTGATCACATAAAAACCCATTCCCACAAAAGTGAGTTTTGAGCCTTTATTGAGCACACAATTACATATCATTTGACTAAATGCTCATTTTTCGTTTCTTGTGTGAATAGCCGCTTGGTTCTTACGACTCTAGAACTTGCCATGACAATACATTCCCGGTCCTTATCAACTTAAACCCGAGTAAGTAAATGATGGAGGCATTAGGACTAACCTTTTTCATTTCTACACCATTATTTTTCTTTTTCTTTTACCACCTACCCAAAAATCCCCCTAATTAGCCCCTTTGAGCCTAAACCTTTTCGTTTCATCACCCAAACAAAAACCCTTTCATCCACCAAAACCTTTTTCATTTTTAACCCTTTATTTTTGTAACAAGTTCGGGTCTTCGTGAAAAAAAATATATATATATATATATATTTTGATAATGATGAAGCAAAAAGAAAATAAACAAACAAAGTAAGCAAAAATAACTTTGTTTGAATAAAAGCTTCATCAAAAATAAAAAAATTGCAAAAATACGAAAACCGACACTTGTTACGCTTTTAGCCCTTTTTCTACTAACCACTAACCCAACCACCTACCTTTAACCCTAGCCAACCCTTAACCCACAAAGTCCTCTTGATATCTACAAAGGTATAAAAGTTAAAAAGGAGGAGGATTGATTTCTTGGCAAGCCTATGGTAGGAATAAGTTCCGTGCCGCTCTCGAGTGATTCACTAAAAATACACCTTCGGCCGAGTGTGAGTGATTTCCCCGCGAGGTATGTGAACTTGTATATAAATAGAATTTTAAAAAGGCATGTTATGCCCAAATAAGTAATTTCTTTTATGGACAGTTCTAAATAAATCATTACGAATAGGAGTGTAAATAAATAAAAATAAAACCCAAAAAGATCTTGGAAATCCCGACACTCTACGACATGCCCAAAACCTTCTCTTCTACCTATTCCATTTGGGAGTGTAAGCCACATATTAAAGAGTTTTGCTTGAGGACAAGCAAAAGTTCAAGTATGGGGGTATTTGATGTGTGTAAAATGCAACATATAAATTACATCAAATGAGACATAAAACTAACCCTTTTTTAGTACTAATATTGGAAAAAGAGTGTTTTTGTCTTCCTTTTGTATTTTCAGGATTAAATGAGCTCAAAAACGCAAAAGAAGCAAAAAGACAGCTAAATCCAACATAAATACAAGAAAAGGAACATTAGTGGACTGCCCGAACCCTCAACGGCACCTTCCAAAGCAAAATAGAGAAAACAGAAGGCTGAACACGCCCCGTGCTCAGCCAGCACGGGGCCGTGCCCAAGAAGCAGCAGAAAAGACAAACCTATAGAAGCTTCTATTGCCCATCACGGGGCCGTGCTCAGCGGACACGGGGGCGTGTCGAAAGTACAGCAGGCGCATTTATTGTAATTGCGAATTACAATTAATGAGGAGAGAGAGTGTCAGACGGACACGGGGCCGTGTCCAGCTCTCTGTTCAGCCTATAAATAGGAGTGCTTGGATTCATTTCATCTCATCCCTTGGCACACCACCTCTCTCACACTTCATCCACCACCCACCACCATCACAACACCATCATCCACCACCATCATCCATTGTCCATCATAGAGTGTGTGAGTCGTCTCGGGATCCAAGATTGATCGTAAGAGTTCTTGACAATCAAGGCCATGTTTGCCTAAGTCTCTTACATCACTTGGTGAAGACAAAGTGTCTAGTATAATACTTTTTATTTCTAATCTTTTGCACTTTTTATTTGGTTTTGTATTAATGACTTTAATAACTAGTTACTTATGTTGAAGGTGATCTTTCCTTATCGTTTGTCCGTGGTGTCTTGGCATTATTTTACTGTCTATATAAAATAAAGGATTTTCACCATTCATATCTCCACGGTCTATATGGAGGTATGTTGGCTACCTGGTAGGGGGTTAAGGGAACGGTTTGGTAAAGGTCTTGCCATTGTTCAGCGTTTAGAGGTCCTGCAATGGACCTGGGTCAAATTTAGTAGGACCTCCTTCAATACTTCACGGTATTGGATGGCGGGGGTCCAAACTCTTTGATCCCCTCATAAGTTTAACTACTATTAATACTATAACCCGGCTATTTAGGACTGTATCCCTGCTGACTCAGACTACTTAGCCGAGGGTAACGTCACCGCCAAAGCGGGGCCTACCACAATACTGCATTAATAACTTAATTCATTATCTTTCAATAATCCACCCCTTTAGGATTGTATCCCTGCTGACTCAAACTACTGGGGTGAGGGTAACGTCACCTTCAAAAGTGGGGCCTACTACAATAACTAAGATAAACTCTTAATTATGTGCAAAAGTGCGGAAATAATCAAAGGTTATACTAGATACGAGTCGGAACCAAGTGATTCATCTTGTCTATCTGTTTTTTCTTTTATTTTTATTTTCAGCATTTTAGTTAATTTTTAGTTTTCTTAGTTTAAAACATTTTTCTAAACTTTTATTTTGGTTAGACGTTGAGGATAAACCGGTACTAAAAGCTCTTGTGTCCTTGGACGACCTCGGTATCTTACCAACACTATACTACACTCAACGATGGGTGCACTTGCCCATATGTGTGTTTAGTGTCAGTGAAATATCGTGTTTTATAAATTTAAAACTTGGCTAAAATAAGTGTTAAAAAGGGCTTAAAATATACACCTAAAATATACGACACTTACCGCACATCAGTTTACAAGCCAATTAAAATTTTAGTCTTAAGGTAGCCGAAAATTTAATGAATGAACAAAATACTAATTAGAGTTTAACATATCTAAATATGGTTATAACAATATTATAGGATTTCACGATCGTCTAGACGTAATCTATTATCTCACGATCATCGCTTAAGGTACGGACGTAAAAAGTCCTAATACAATTATGTATTAAGACAATGATACACTAACTCTATTGTCTTTTCGTGTATCTTTGCAATTCACTCATCTCAGCACATTGATTTTCTTATATCATAATTTAATATTTGACAAATCATTTTCATGCTTTTATTTCATTTGGAACCTGTCAATTCTAAGTCTTCCTCAATTGCCAATCAAAGTAAGCTTTCTTTTTACAAAAAAAATTTATTAATTCTAAAAGTCCTTCACATTCATTTTAAATATCTATTGATCATATATCTTTTGGCTTGGACCTAGTCATTATATCATTTCATCTCGTTCATTTGTCATTGATTTCTTGAACTAATTTAGTTGAACCATTGAATCATACTTATTGTACAACTCGTATTCACAAAATTTGAGATTTTAATTCTGTGTCATCTACCTTAAATATTGTTTCTATTGACTAAAATATGACATAAGTATAAAAAAATATCGTAACCCAAATCTCGATGACGAGATTTAAAACAAGGTGGATAGGATGTAACATTCCTATTTTATGTAAGAATTATAGGTTTGGTTAAATTTATTAACCACTAGTAACTAGTAACTAGTTTATTTTTAATATAAATATTCAACCTAAATAGTTTTAAACACTATTTTATATAGTTGGTTGAAATATTATATTAATTAATTGGCCTGTATATAGGTGACATTTCTAAATAAAATAAAAGTATATAAAAACTTATATTATTAAATAGGTAGATTACGGGTAAGTTGAAGATTAGAAATATGAAGTAATTAGACGGACCCATGAACCGTTTAATAATTAAATTATAAAAATACATTGTATTTGAACCTACTATGTTTTTAATGAAACTTGGTTCAAAATGTAGACAAAAATATTCTCGTTCTGATGATATATTTATTATTTTATAAAACGTTATATTTTAAAAGTTATACACGCCAAATAAGTAAAGCAGTTAAATTAATTATAATATATAAATTAATAAAATATTAATAATAATTGAAATTTATATGGACGTGTCATCCATAAATAAAATAATAAAATATTAAACTTAAAAAAAGTATTTAAGAATTTTGTCTACATGCATGACTAATAATTCAAATTCATCTCAAAGAATGCACGTATGTTTAATTGAGATGATACGTGTAGATCTTTGAATAACTTCAAAGCTTCCAACTCAAATATAAATAGGCCACACATTATTCATTCTTGGCAGGCTTTCTATCATTCCCCTTTCTTTCTATTTATATACATATATTTGTGTTTTTTTAGTAACTATAACAATAATAAGGTTCTGCCCCGTTTTAAGTATTTTAACTCCCGATCACCGCTACCCTTTCCGATTGATCTGAGCCCCATAACACATGTCAAGGCTCTGCTTGACTAAGTTCGTTGGGGTTCTGTCTCGTGACATAGGGATAAGGTTGAATGAGGGGTACTATACTTAACACAAGTGCATTATATATATTTTTAAATAGCTCAGAAGTTATACCCAATATTCTAGCAGGAAACTTTCTAGTTGAACCATAAAGTTACAAAGTGGGTCCATTCTCTTTTCTCACTATTTTATTTCCTTTTTCTTTATGATATAATTATATTAAAAAAATGTCCCAAATTGATCCATAAGTAAAAACCCGGACCCCTGAAACCCCAATCCATATCAAAAATCAAGAAAATCATATTTTACACCTTCTCGCGGGCCGCGTAAAGAATAGGCAGGAGGTCACGCGGGCCGCGTCAACTTGAGAGTTGACCGGATAAGCATCCGGGGCTACGTGTCATCCACGTGGCATACCTACTGTTGACCCAGCAACCCTACGCGTAGACTAGGCGCCTACGCGGGCCGCGTGAGACCCAATTTTTAGCTATAAATAGAACAGGCCAGGAGCAGTTCACTGGTGTCGACGAAACTTTCAAATCCTTCATAATTCTGTTCGAAATTCACTTTCAAAGTAGTGAGGTGCTGCTACGATTCAATGTCCGATCGGTTAAAACTATCCAATGGATGTTTAAGTGCTGCTCAAACTTGGGTTATGCTTTGTCATTCGTCGTTAATTCGATGGATGTTTAAGTATTGCACTTTGTCATTCGTTGTGAGGGTTTTAATCTCGTGAGTTATCGTAAATGCTGTATTAGTTACTTACCTAGTTCGTGTGCATTAGGTTACAAGACTAATCAATAGGCTAAGCTCTGCCCGTATAAATCTGCATGCTTATAATGTGAGTCATTCTATTTTTATCAAATTAGATTTCAAAAGCATGTTTATTTTCAAGGTTATAATTACAGGGATTAAGTCTTTGTAATCTCCAAATTACAGCCGGTATGTGGGGTTTGTATACAATACTTGATAACCGTCACCATCGGACAACGAGTTAGCCAAGGGGTGATATGACCATAGTCACAGACACCATTGGACAATGAGGTTACCAATGGATGGTCGAGTGACAAATACCGTGGGTAGTTGGTTGATATATGGAAACATTGTAATCGCTCTTAATACTGTAGATTATAACAAATGCATCGTATTAAGCAAATTGAATGAACTCACCAGTATTTCCTGCTAACAAAACCTTTTTAAAACGCGTTTCAGGTAATTACAGTAGATTGGAGTAAGAGATGGATACGGAACTGAAAGGCTTCAAGAAGTGGCTTATTTTATTAATTAAATCAAATTAAGAAATATTGTTTTATATCCCTTATTAAAGCTACCTTTGTAAAACATGGGTTTATCCCATCTATTTTAATAAATAAAAATCCGGTGTTTTCTAAACTCTGATATTTTCCTAACTCACGGTCCTGATGAAATTTCCGCTGCAATGTTTTTCTAAATAACCACTGGTACCATTTGGCTGCTCGCGGCTCCCGATTCCGTCCAGGGTAGGGTTGGGGGTCGTGACAACAGTCTTTATATCCAACAGTTGTTAGGCAGATCAGTGCTTTGCCTTATTAACTTGTTATAACCACTGTCATTGGAGGAAACTTAGATGGGCAATGCTTATTGTGGATCAACGTGCAGCTTCAACAGCCAAATCAACATCATCTTTATCTCCTTCAGCAATATCCGCTATCTTTTCTTCCATTCGTGGATCAATCATCTCGAACGTTTTCCCTTTTCATCAAAACAAAACCAATATATATATATATATATATATATATATATATAGCAACAATTAATCTGAAAAAAAAACACGTGGAAGTAATAGCAAAAAGTGTACCTGAAACAGAATCGACGATTAAGAATCAAAAAAACATGTGGAATTAACAATGCATAGATTAGTGAAGGAAACTTACGGTGCTGATTAAGAAAACTCCGTTTAATTGCTCAAATTGAGATGACGGGTGATCTGCAAGGGATTACAAATGAATCAAAACCATCAATAAATGGTAAATCAATTATTATTTGTTAATCAAAAAATAAATCAGAACAAATGAGGTTACCTTGGTGTTGTGCGATGAAGAAGGAAAAGATGATGCAACAATTATATGGGAAAAAAAAAGATTTAAACATCAGTATTGTTGAATCATTGGGGATGCGTCGATGATATGCAAAAACAAAAAATGAAACTTCGTTAACAAAAATCCTAAAGAACGAAAGAACTCTGCACCAAGTGTGTGGTTCCTGTAGTACCCTAAAAGATTAACAACGGATAGATTAGTGAAGGAAACTTACGGTGCTGATTAACAAAACTCCGTTTAATTGCTGAAATTCAAACGACGGGTGATCTGCAAGTGATTACAAATGAATCAATGCATCAATAAACGGTAAATCAAAATGTTACGAATACCAAAAAATAAATCAGACCAATTGAGGTTACCTTGGTGTTGTGCAATGAAGAAGGAAGAAGATGATGCGACAATTATATGACAAAAGAAGAAATTTAGACTATATTATTACTAAAAAAAAGTCATATATTAGTTTTTATGCAATTGCTCTACACCAAACATAAAACTTGGAGGCATGTGAAATCACCTCGATGTCCATGACAACAACACCTTCTTAAAAAACAAAGTAAAACTGATTGTAAGATTAAAACATTTAATGACTTACAGTACATGGGTACGACTGATCTCAATCATGCACTAAAATTCCTCTACTCATCTGAGATTGTCTTCCGCTCCACCATCTTAATTCGTCTCTCCCTAACTTCAATTGTAAAGAAAAGGGCAAAAATCAAATACATGATTAAAACAACCTCATTGAAAGTGGGACTGTAAATGAGTACCTTACCGAATAACAAAAAGCGATGAAGCCTAAACTTTTGGGGTGGTATCACCTATCGATAGACCTGAAAACAAAATCAGTTTCTAAACAATGACTTCATGAAACCGAAAATCATTAAAGTAAACACAAATTAAGTAATAACCAACCTTAATTCACAAGCCTGCAAATATAAAGTTGCCACATGAAGTTGCCACATGAATAATGAAGTGGAACTTGCTGCAAGAATAATAAAGTGTGAAAACAATCTCAAAAACTCCTCTGTAATTGAGTAGTAAAGCTACTCAATTTAGTTAATTACATAAACAATCCAACAATGAATTTACCGTCCTTCTCCTTTACATTTCCATCTCCCCAACAACCATCCGGCAGAGGTTACTTCTAAATAACAAAGTCTATAAAATAATAATAATAATAAGCATAAAATCTATATATTCTTCTTGGATTGCTAGAATAATAGTGTGAAAGTTGGAATAAAAACAGAGGATCAAGAAACATAGGAGCATCCAACATTACTAACATGGGTGAATAAACAAACAAAACAGATTGTGAAAAATAAAAACTACAAACATATCAAAATCAATCTACTCGTAATCACATGGTACAACAATGCAAGCACCTGGATAAACAATAAACAATGAAAGACAAAATCAAAAGCTACAAATAGAGTTTTCATATATATATATATATACACAATAATAAAAACATTATTACAACATACCAGTGTCACCGATTAACAGGAGCTTGTACAAAAGGGTTCATCGTGTACGATAAGAAACCCTAGGAGAGCATCTTCATCTTATGAGTGTACAAAAGGATTCATCGTGTTCAGAATGAGAAAATAGATAAAACCAAATAAAATTTCTGAATGAGAAAATATATCTTACATGAATATTCTGTTGTTCAACTACTCGACGGTACATGATTTAGGGTTTCAAACGCAGATGTATCCAATAGAAGTAACCTCTGCCGGACGTTGTTGAGGAGATGGAAATGTGAAGAAGGAGAAGGATGAACATCAGAAAGAAAGAGGATCTTGTATGGAAAGGTGAAGGAGAAGAATGAAGTAGGGTTTGTGAAAAAGTGAGAATAAAGGGGAGTGGTACTGTTGGGCGGGAAAATGGAAAAAAGGATGCCCTAATCTACTGACACGTGGCCCAAATAACTTTCATTTATTATATATAATAGATTTACTCTAAGATTGAACTATACTCACATCGAGTTTACAATAAACAAATCGCTCTACAATTTAGTTCAGATCAGAAACTTGAATAACAAAAATCATAAGTTTACTTTATGATTTAACTAAAATCACAAGCTAAACACCAATAACAAAAATCATAAGTTAATCATCGGCGTCGGATCTTCACACGCTTTTTATAAGCACCAGCAACGAGAACGAAGAATCAATGGGCCATGACAGATCGAGCGACATCTAGTTCAGATCGGCTTACGTTGTTCAAATATTGGGTTCAAGAAGGATGGCGACGAGTCGGCGGCCTTGTTTTTGGGGGACGTAGAATCAATGGTGGTGGTGGTGGTGGTGACTGGATGTCGCTGGAAATGGTGGTGGTGGTGACTTTGGTCGGTGTCAAATTGCAAAAATGGGGATGTGGATTTGGTTGGGGAAGAAATGGTTTAGAGAGAGAAAGGGGTGTGTGCAGACGAAAGAGATGGGAGTGGTGTGGCAGATGAGGTTGGTGGTGCTTAGGGTTTCAAACGAAGGAGGTGGGAGTGGTGTGGCAGATGGGGTGGGTTAGGGTGGCTAAGGTGGTGGTTGCTGCTGGTTAGTTTAGAAAGAGAGAGAAAGATTTCAAAGTGAGAGAAGAGAGTTATATATTGGTTTTTAAAAATTTATTTGTGTTTTATTTATAATAATAATTGTAAATAAATTGGTAAAAAGACTATATTACCCTCATGTGTCTTGCACATGGCTAGATTTAACTGATAAATTTAATTGGGTTAGTGCTAAAAGACCTAAGGTGTAATGAGTTTTCCAAATAACTAATATATAAAGTTAAATCACATCCACTATCCATTGCAAGTAATTTACCCTACATTTTTGTGCAATTTCCATGCAATTTCCTGCTGGTTGTTGTTGGCTTTCGTTTCAGCAATGAACCGTTGACTTGACCAAATATGTTTTCGAGTGGATCATCAAGTTAATTTCACTCTCCAGTTTAACTGGACTGAAGATCTCAATCTAGAAATTAAAGTATGTTCTCTTGGATTTATTTTTATTTTTTATGGTTATGCTTCTCAAAGTCAACGTTTAGGTCATTTACTGCTTTGCCATATATCTCCTGATCGATCGCATTTGATTCGTAAAACATCAAGTACATGTAATCTTAGTGATGATTTTGCTAATTTCAAACTATAAATTGGTTGATTGATAGCTTGTAACCGACCCCAATTTAGGGTTTAGAACACTTTTACTACAAATCTGTTGTTTGTGATATATATTTCTAGCAGTTAACAAACATCAAGTGTTAGGTTTTGTCTAACCAACCAAAAGAACTCATCCCAAATAATAATCTGTTCGGTGAGAGTGTCTATTTAGTCTATAACCCTACATTTGTTATTTATAGAACCGATGTGGGACAAGTCCCGTAATGGACTGAAACCATTGCAAGGTATAGGACGTGTCTCACGTTGGTTGTACGGACAACATATGTGGGGTTTAGAGTCCAAATGGTCTCTCGTACCCTTCAGATTAGTTTTTTGGGTTGAGTTTTCCTGTTTGGGCTTTATTGGTAAAGAAGATATATGAATATTTGGACAAATATTTTATGACCTGATGGTGTATCTGTTTTGCTTATGTACAGGAATTGATCCTGATCTCCTAAACATATCAAATACTTATATGATGCAAGAGGGTGAGGAGGTTTAGGTTGGTGACTTATTGATATATTGTGTTTGTTAAAAGCCCATAAGTTAAAAAAAGGATCAATGGAGTCTTTAGTCGAGAATCGTTTGTATGGAGATGTGCTGCACTTGAACAATCACAAAATCTCTACCTTGACCCCAGAACTTCAGTTTCCCCCCTTCTTGGCAAAGTCGTTTTTGCAAGAGAAAAATAGTTGGACAATTCGACCTCCATCTGTATTTCAGCATACGATAGTCAGTCCAGTCCTTCGGTTACTAGATTTATCTCATACATGCATACAATCTTTGCCTCCATCCATTTCCAGGCTATGCTCTCTTGAAAGGTTTATCTTGCGAGACTGTTCACTTTTGATAGAATTACCACCTGAAGTTGGAGCACTTAAGAATCTCAAGTTGTTTGATCTTGAAGGAACTGAGATCATGTATCTACCAAAAGAAATTGGCAAATTAGAGACTTTGGAACGTCTAAGGGTCTCTTTGTCTGCATATGCAGATGACCATAAAGACCGACATGGCATACAGCACATAATCCCAAGGATGACAATCTTAAAGCTAACGAAGCTGAAGGAGTTAAGTATCAGTGTGAGTCCAGAAGCTGAATGGTGGGAGGTAGAACTTTTGGAAGCCATTATGGGAGATCTTTGTTTCTTACCAGACCTTAAAACTCTGAAGCTGTACTTACCAACTGCTAAAGCATTGCAGCAGTTCTTAAGGCTGGAAAGGTATAAGGTACCGATATATTCAAGTTTATGGAACTATAGATTTATGACTGGTCATTGTGAAGAGCTCCCATTTTCTGTGCAACTTGATACTGAAGAAAACTTCTTGAAACTGGAGAAATGTGTGAAATATATGAATGGTGAGGGAAACACCGATGAAATTGCGGAGTTAATTAGAGATGCTAGAGCTTTATACTTGCGCCGTCATTGGACTATTAAGAAGCTCTCAGTGTTTGACATAAGGAAGCTTAAATATTGTTTGTTAATGGAGTGTAATGAGATGCAAACTCTGGTCGATCAAGAGGATTTTTATGGAGACAAAAATAAATCTACAAGCCATAATGAAGATGATGAAATACTTGGATCACTGCAATACTTGAGCATTAATTTCATGAAGAAGCTACAAAGGATTTCAAAGGGTCCAATTGGCCGAACCAGTCTATCATGTTTAACTATTCTAGCTCTGCATACATGCCCGGAGCTCACTAGCATTTTTACTGAATGCTTGCTTGATAATCTGCAAAGTTTGACTGAAATTATAGTTGAAGACTGCCCCAAGGTCAAATGTCTTGTAAATTTGGAGGAGGGTGCCCCTCGGAGTAATGGTCCATTTCTCCCAAACTTAAGGAGGATATCCCTTATAGACTTACCTGAGCTAGTGAGTGTTTCTGGTGGTGTCTGCATTGCACCACAATTAGATACTTTACTTGTTTTTAATTGCATGAAACTCGACTATCTTTCCGACACGGAGATATCTAAAGATACAATGGCAATTAAGGGGGAGATTGAATGGTGGGATGCATTGAAGTATGGAAAACTAACATGGGAGAGTGTCTTTGTACAACTCAAAAGAGATGGGAGTTTGATGGATCAATTAGCAGAAGAGACAAACTCACTCCAACACTTTCTGGGGCTTAAAATGGTCCCTTCACTTCCTGGTAAATTTCATTTTTGTGGGTGTTTTAAGTAACAAAATCTTAAGACCTTTGCTTTTCTCTATTTAAGGATTTCTCTTTATAGATAGTGGAATTAAGGTGATGATGCTATGTATTATTCAAACTTGTATATAGATAGTTCACTGAAATAAAGTCGTCAGTGTGTAGATGTTATCTCAATTATTTAATTAGATGTTTTCTGAGTCAATCTATAGGTCAAGTGCATCAAAACTCGTCAACAGATACCAAGGAAGACATGGAATATGTCGATTGGCTTCAGATTGATCATAATGTGGACTTGTCTGATGAAACCCGAAAATTGTCAAATCAAGAACCATCTGATGATGGTTACATCTGGAGAAAGCATATTCAAAATAAAAGTCTTGATTCGAGTTTCTCAAGGTACATTGATAGCTTTAACCTTTCTCTTCATTCTTTCACAGTATGCTAAAGTCTCTACCTTGATAAAAAAGTACATATGTAATATAGTTTTTCTCCTTCCAGAAAACATGGTGGTTTTCATATTGCCAAAGCGGAGCACAAAATGGAAGTGAGCAAGAGAATAATTGTTGCAGAGGATCTTAATGATGGTTATAGTTGGAGAAAGTATGGTCAAAAGGAAATTCTTGGTTCCAAATACCCTAGGTACATCAATAACTTTTTCCTTGCTGCTCTTTAGCAATGAACAATGCTCACAATACTATCCTGTTATGGAAGAAAAGTAGTTTATGTGAAAAAAGAAGCTTTTTATCATGTTAGTTATACAGAGTTAAACTAGTGAAATGTGATGTTTGTGATTCCTGATATTTTTAATAATTAAGTAATTAAAATTCATTACAATATTTGAAAATCTGCAGAGGATACTATAGATGCACACACAGACAGACACATGCTTGTTTAGCAACTAAGCAAATTCAAAGATGTGATCAGGACCCAAATGTCTTTGAAGTCTCTTACAGGGGAAAACACACCTGCCATACAGTTCTAAGTAACAATTGTTCCTCAACTGCAACAGAGTCAGCTTCTACGAATACTGACAGTTATTTTGAAATTGCAAAAAGGCCCCAATTGGTGGATGAAAACATAATGTAAGTCATTAAACATGATTGTTTATAGTATTCCTCTATCAGGACGCCATATACAAAGTCGTCAGTGTGTAGATGTCTAGACAGGGGTGCATATAGGTTTTCTCCTACTAGTGTTCCCTATAAATATTACAAGAAAACAAGATGAAGCGGAAAATCGTCGATTCCGAAAATTGCGGTCTTAGAAAGTTTACATAGTAACATTGAAATGAATAACTAATTGACCCATACAACTGACATATACAAGCAACTGTATGCAGAAAGAGTATCATCACTCGATATGCTAAGGGGATCCAACAACTAAAAGGTAGACCCAGTGATTCGTCAACCGCAAGCGAGTCAGCTTCTGTAATCACAGATGGTCATTTTGAACTTGCACAAAGTCCACAAATGTCAGAATCTAACAAGTAAGTCATCAAACTTGTTTGTTTATAACATGCGTCCTAGGACGCCCTAACTCGTATCAACATTTATCATCATTTCTCCTTTGGTCATTAAATTCAATTATACTTAAAATGACATAGATGACACAAAAATCACCAAAAGCATGCATATAAAATCTAGGGATTATAATTGAGTGATATTGATAGACTTTGTTCTAAAAGAGAAATAAGAAAAAGATATGGTGAAAGAGACAACATTTTTTATATGGCAAAACCACACCCTTTTGGGCAAAGTAGAAAACAAGACAAAGATAGATATGTATATATGTAATATAGTTCTTTTCCTCCCAGAAAGCATAGTGATTTCATGGATCAATTAGCAGAAGAGACAAACTTACTCCAACACTTTCTCGAGCTTCAAATGGTCCCTTCAGTTCCTGGTAAATATCATTGTTTTGAGTGTTCAAGTAACAATATCTTAAGAGCTCTGCTTTTCTTTATAAAAGGTCTTCTTTTTGTAAAATATGGAATTAAGATGACGTTATGTACTAGCCCAACTTGTATATAGATAGTTCACTGTTATAAATCGGTTAGTGTGTAGATGTTTCCTTAAGTATTTAATTATTTGTTTTCTGAGTCAATCTATAGGTCAAGTAAATCAAAACTCATCAATGGATACCAAGGAATATAGGGAATATGTCGATCAGCTTCAGATTGATCACAACGTGGACTCGTCTAATGAAACCCGAAATATTTCAAAGCTTCGAAAGGAAAGTTTGGAGAGGTTCCTGAGGTACGTCGATAACTTTAACCATTCTCTTCCTTCTCTCATAGTTTGCTAGAGTCTCTACCTTGATATAGCTATGTATAACTAGTCGTAAATGTGTGTTTATAGGCTGTAGTATTCTTAGATATACAGTGTAATGTAAACATTACTGAGGCGCGAAAAGTAGAAAACAAGACAACATAAATATGCATATATGTAATATTGTTTTTTTCCTCCCAGGAAGCGTCGTGGTTATTCAGGGCGCAAAATGGAAGTGAGCAAAAGAGTAGAGGTTAAAGAGACTACTGATGATGGCTATATTTGGAGTAAGTATGGTCAAAAGGACATTCTTGGTTTCAAATACCCAAGGTACACCAATAACCTTTTTTTCCTTTCTGCTCTTTAAGCAAATTACAATGCTCACAATATTATCCTCATTCTATGAAAGAAAAATAGTTTGTGTGAAAAAGCTTTTCATCATGTAAGTTATACCGAGTTTAACCGGTGAAAAGTTAATTCTTGGTTCCAAATACCCAAGCTATATATGTAAGGCAATGAATTTCTGTGAAACAGTGAAAATATACTTTTGATAATGTACAATAAATTTTATTTTGTATGATGTCTAGTTATTTCAAAATGATATCCTGATATTTTCAAGGACCCAAGTTCATTACAGTATATGTAATTTTTCAGAGAATATTATAGATGTAGCTTCAGAAATACAAATCATTGTTCTGCAAGGAAGCAAGTTCAAAGATATACTGCGGACCCATCTGTCTTTGAAGTCTCTTACAGGGGAAAGCACACCTGCCATGCAGCTTTTAGTTACAATTGTTCCTCAGTTGCAACTGAGTCAACTTGTATGACTTTAAGGACCAGAGATTTGTTTACTTCAACCGAATCAGATATTATAGATAGTGATAGTCATTTTGAACTTGCAAAAAGGCCCCAAATGTTGGACGCTAACAAAAAGTAAGTCATCAACATGTTTGTTTATAGTATTCCTCCTATGGAAAGCCATATTTACATATAACCTTAGACAGGGGTGCGTATAGGCTTTCTCCTACTTGTGTTCCCAATAAATAACAAAAGAAAGCAACAAGAAGCGGAAAATCTTTGATTACGTAAATTTTGGTTTTAGAAAGTGTACATAATAAAATTGAAATGAATGACTAAATGATCCATACAACTGACATATACAACCAACTGTATGCAGAAAGAGTATCATCACTAGGGATGCTAAGGGGACCCAACAGCTAGAAGTTAGACCCAACGATTCATCAACCGCAAGCGAGTCAGCTTCTGTAATCACTGATAGTCATTTTGAACTTCCACAAACCCCTCAAATGTTGGAATTTAACAAAAAGTAAGTCATCAAACATGTTTGTGTATACCATGCCTCCTAGGAAAAGCCATTATTGATTGCATATGGACATATAACTAATAAAGACACGGGTGCATATAAGTATTTTCCTACTTGTGTTCCTTATAAATATTAAAAGAAGCTAGATGAAGCGGAAAATTTTCGATTCTGTAAATTGTGGTTTTAGAAAGTGTACATAGTAAATTTGACATAGACGACTAAATAACGCATATGTCTGACATATACAAGCAACTGTATGCAGAAAGAGCATCAGCACCAGGGATGTTACATGGACCCAACAACTAAAAGTTTGCACAGACACAGGTTTTGACATGCCACCCGATCGGAATGCAAAACAATGTCATCAACCAGTTTTGAAGGTATGATGCAAAACAGTGTCCTTTGTGTTTTAACGGTTTCAGAATCCCGTAACATAGAACAAAAACTCCTGTTTACACACTTAATCGAATATGACAGATTTTGCACAGGATAAACTGTCAAATACTACTCTAGTTATATTAACTATTAACAGACTATTATTTTTCTGTTCTTCACATCATATTGCTGCTTTTTTTTTCTGCCTTTTACAATGTGCCAATTTCAGAAACTATAGGCATAATATTTCTGCACTTGTGTTCATCGGTTTTTAGCAATTCCTTATCTGAATTCTAAGGACACTTTTTTTCTGTTTTTTTACTTAACAGGTACATAAAGAGAAATTGGGTGAAAGAATTTCTGCACTCCACCAGTTAGTTTCACCTTTTGGAAAGGTATGATTTGTAAATTATTCTTCCTTCAAAATTTTCTAAGAAAACCACATAATATTCTTTTGATAACTCGACCAGAGGAAGACTCTTTAGATCAGTTTTTTTACGTAATATTATAAATACGAGTTAAGAAAAGAACATACTATTCTTTTGCCTAAAAACAAATAGGACCAAACATATTGATGTAACTTGCAAATAACAATAAATTTACAACAAATGTTGTAATACCTTTGGGATAAACTATATCTACTTTACTCAGATTGACAAAAAATGATGTTGAAAAATGTATTGAAACCTATAGTCTAGTAATATTTATGATTTCAGAATTACTTTGCACATGCACTCCGATTTTATTGTTTTCCATGTTTTTTTTTAACGGCCAACAGAATCAATCCCGAGCACTCTCGGGGCACCCACTGGACAAACGGAGTACTCCGAGAGTAACCCGAGTCCACCACCAATTCCGGGGAAAACCCGGCAATCCACCCGCCCGTAGGCACGACGGTGAAATTACCAGTAAAACCCGTTTGGCTCAAGGATCCAACCCAGGTTTCCCTGGGTCTCCTATCGTTGCCCACCAGCGCCTCACTCTGCACCAAGTGGGAGTTGAACTTGCATCTCTCAAGAGAAATGCAAGTCTTCCACCACTTGATCTAGATATTATTGGCTTATTGTTTTCCATGTTAACACCTAGAAGAAACAAACAGATATTATCTTCCCGAAATGGAAGACACTTTATGCTGACAATATAAAATCATATGTTCCTTTTGTTACAGACTGATACAGCATCAGTATTGTTAAAAAGTTGTGACTACATCAGATTCCTGCATGAGCAAATCAAAGTAAGTATATCATATAACCAACCAACCATCAAGTAACATAACCTTAACGATGTATAAATATGGATATGTGTACGTATGCTTGCTTTTTTGTGTGTGTGCACTTGGCTGTTAGTTGTTATCTTCGTGTTTCTCACAAATGTTTGTGAAAGTCGTACATAGTGTTCTTTAAGGCGTGAATCTCCTAAATCATTACTGTGAGAAAAATATTACTATTACTGTGATCATATATGATACACAAAAGCAATTTAAATATTCTGGACAAAAATTGTTTTAACCCCACAGGTACAAAACTTACCTGTTAGACCTGCCTACCCAAGTACCCGGCCTATTTCACTATTTCTAGTGCAGGGGCTCTGCTTAAGAGGGGCCGGTGGGGGCGCCCGACCCCCGAACTTTTCGCTCAGTAGTGTTATATATGTAGTTTTCGTATAGAAATTTTTGGGTATATACGTTTTCGACCCCCCGGTTCTATAGAAATTTTTGGGTATACCTGTCTTCATTGTCAAGCTTCGCCACTGTTCTAGTGTGTGTGTGAAGAAAGGACTCGCCATTTTATAAAGTTACAATAATTTCCGGTCTAGGATTCACACATTATTCCAAAATCTCTGTTTCACCAAAATTTCAACTAAAATGATCTATTTGCACGTTGGTCTTATATCAAACCATGAGGGTATGTATGTCTTTTCGTGGAACTTACATATCCCATTTGTGTTTCTCTATAATCAGGTTCTTACGGCTCCAAACATAAAACAAGGAACTCCATTTGAGCCACAGCAGCAGGTAGAACTACCAAGTTCTTGACTTTACATCTTCCTTAGCATAAATTAAATTTCACATTATATCACCTGTAAACTAAATTACAACAACATAATATTTGTCCAGGCTCCAAAGCAAGATCTAAGAGGTAAAGGGCTATGTTTGGTGCCTGTTTCAAGCCCATTGCCAGTTTTTAGTCAAACAACTACTGATTTCTCAAGTCCTATATTTGGAGAACCTCCTGATGAACCAAATGCATATAAAGCTAAAGAGTTGTTTCCATTTTCGGGTGTGTTATAAGAAATATGGTATTTGCTTTTAAGAGAATGAACTATCTTAATAAAACTGCTTGCAAAACGCATAAAAGAATTTGTGTGACAGCGAATAAACATTTGGGTGTGACCATACCAGCTCTATAGCAGCTACTGCCATCTTAAAGCATGAGTGTAAGATGGATTACGATAACAGTTTTAGTTGGATTTCTGTATAAAAACATTTGTGTTTGTTGCATAAAGTTTATATTGTTAATTTGTTTTCATTGGCATGTGTTGTATTGTTTTAACTTTTAAGATACAACATTTTAATTTTTGGTGCACAAACATCTCATTTTCCAATTATTCAACTAACATAAATAAGTCCCTCAACCAATCTTGTTAATCGTTTGACTAAAGTTGAAGAATGTTATGCTTTTGAGTACTACGTGCATATATGCATTTTGCAATTGTGTAGTTTAATGGATTGTTATTTATCTAATGTAGATGAGAGCAAGTTTTAGAGAACAAATTCATAAGATAAAAATCTAAAGAGTTAATTGCCAAAATCATCACTGAGGTTTGGGCACGTTTGGCATTTTTGGTCATTTTCATCCAAATGACTAACTTAGCTAAAAAACACCGTTTAATGAGGGATATGTTTGAAATTTTACATTTATAAGTAGGGGTATTTGGTCTTTTGGCTTTATCATTTTATATTTTCACCAAAACCCAATAGATCTACCCATTTCTTTCCTCTGTCTAAACTTGATAAATGGTGCTTAAGTACAACCCTATTCGCACGTGATCTAGGTGTTTCATTGCCTAGTCACACACGTAACTAAGTGTCTGACGTGCTCACAGGTTAAAGCTGAACATCAAAAGCCGTCAGGACTGCTACAACAACTAGAAATTCCCACATGGAAATGGGAAATGGTAACTATAGATTTTATAACCAAGTTACCTAAAACTAAGCATGGTAATGATATAATATGGGTTATTGTTGACAGACTGACTAAGTCAGCTCATTTCTTACCTATAAAGGAGACTTATAGCTCCGATAAATTTGAAAAGTTATATGTCGACGAGATTGTGTCCCTTCACGGAGTGCCAGTATCTAATGTATCCGATAGATATACTAGATATACATCTCACTTCTGGAAAAAGTTTCCAGCAATCTTTGGGAACTCGTTTGAATTTCAGTACAGCTTATCATCCTCAGATGGATGGACAGAGTGAGCGTACTATTCAAACATTGGAAGACATGCTTCGTGCATGTGTCATTGACTTGGGTGGTAGTTGGGATGACCATCTCCCCCTCATTGAATTCTCCTATAATAACAGTTATCATATGAGCATCCAGGTTGCGCCTTTCGAGGCCCTATATGGGAGAAAATGTAGAACTCTCGTCTGTTGGGCAGAAGTTGGGGAGGCCTAACTATTAGGACCTGAGATAGTCCTAGAGATGACAGATAAGATTATACAAATTTATGATCGTCTGAAAGCTGCCAAAGATAAGCAGAAGAGCTACGCAGATAAGAGGCGCAAGCCTCTAAAGTTCCAAGTAGGGGACAAGGTCTTGCTAAAAGTATCACCCTGGAAATGTGTGATGTGCTTTGGCAAGAAGGGCAAGCTGAGCCCGAGATATATCAGACCATTCGAAATTATCGAATGTGTCGGGTCTGTGGCATATAAATTAAATCTGCCTGAGGAGCTCAGTGGAATTCACAATGTGTTCCACATCTGCAATTTATAGAAATGTCTAGCCTATGAGTCGTTAGCAATGTCTCATAAAGACGTGCAGATAGATGAAAACCTGAGGTTTGTTGAGAAACCAATATCGATCGAGGATCGACAGGTTAAAAAGCTCATAAGGAAACACGTGCCCATTGTAAAGGTTAAATGGAATGCCTGTAGAGGCCCCGAATACACATGGGAGGTCGAGTCCACTATGCAACAGAAGTACCCCCACCTGTTTCAGTAAATCTCGAGGTCGAGATTTCTTTTAAGGGGGCGAGGATGTAATACCTCATAAAATCGTGTCCAATGATGTGAAGACACGTGTCCTAAACCCTAATTATGTCAAAAGTTGACTATGAAGGACTAAAGTTGCCAAACAGTGAAAAGATGTATGTGGAGGGACTAAAAGTGTCAAAATGCAAAACCTATGCCTCTGAATAACTTTTTACGGTATTCGTATTCATTAATGAGCCACACGTTGGACGTACGAAACCGTTTGTGAAATAAATCAAAAGTTTATGAATTAAAGGGTTAAAAAAAGCGTCAACATGTTTAATTATACCTCTGAGTGACCTTTTAACGAACCCGGAGCTTAACGGTGTTTTGTTATACTTCCAAGATTACCTACAACCTAATTTAAAGGGCCAAAAGTGCAATATATGAAAGTTATTTTAGTTTAAAAAAGAATAGGGACTGAAATTGCCAATCATTAAACATGTTTGGTTGGGTTTGGTGTGGCTCGTGGGCCGCAACCCGCTTGACAAATCCTGGTCTCGGGGCGCGAGAGAGGCAACTGGGTAGAAGGTTTTTGACAGCTGCCATGTTCTTCCTTGCTCACCAAACAAACCGCCATGCACACACAAAACTTGAAACAAGGGACTCTTAGATGGTTTTTATTATCAGCTAGGACACCTGGGGTGATCTTGGAAGCACTCTAACACCTGGCATGATCCAAGGACTTGATGTTCAACTATAAATAGAGGTCTTGGAGAGCCATTTTCCTTGCACCGTTTAAAAATTCACTCTCTTCTCACTTGTTCTTGATCTCTTGGAGATTCCTGGATTAAGGAGACTCCCTTTCAGTTAAAGATTCGAGCTAGGACCCTTTGTAAGTGTCCTTAGCCTCTGCATTTCGTTTTTTGGATTTTAAAAGCCGAAAGTCAAAGTTTTACGATAAAAGCTTTGACTTTCGACTTAGACCATTATGGTCCAGCCATTGTTCGAGGCGAACATGGCTACGTGATCGTAATTAGGTAGGTGTTAATCCCTTAAAAGGGCACCTCCTAATAATCACGCTTGCTTGGTCAATTGTCGGGTCAAAGTTATTAATTTAAAAAGTCAAACAGGTCAGTTTTTAAAATAATTCATAACTGATAATGTGTGACAACCCTCACTTAACCAGGTATCCGTACGACTTAATTAATAATTAATTACTGCTTAATTACTGTGCTTGTTTGAGATTACCGATGAACTGCTACTTGAATACTGATACATGTACTTACCTGCATCATACTTTATTTTCCGTCACTACATTATTGACATGTTGAACCTTAGTGACACACATGATGCACAAAAAGCACAGTAGCACTATAAACGGATAACCTATAGAACATGCTGATAAAGCCAGCATCAGGCAGACACTGCCTCTAAGGCCTGTATGAGCCAGAAATATTTTGCTACACTAGTGGTGAGTGTAGGGATACAAGGGTTGTAGAACTGCGTCTCTAGGAATAAGTTACAATGACTGGATGTGCCTAAAACGTGCTCTAAGCACAAAATTCAGCACTTTACATAATAATTCAGCTTTTAGCTAACTAATAAAGTGCCAAAACTTGAGAAAAATATTACTAGACACTTTCCAAAGTGTCAGAAATGAGTTGTGTCACTAAAAAGGGTTATAACGACACTTTAAAGCTTTGTTAAGCGCTTTAACGGATTACTATCCAACCGAACAACCGGACTATACCCGAAACATGAAAATATTGTCATTTTCATTATTTATCTTTTTCTGAGCCAGTTAGGGTCCCTGAATACCCTAACACCCATTGTAACGCATGACACACCACTAACCGGGTTAACTACACTTAACCTAACTAATAAACCTAACTATTAGTTAGAAATGGACTAGAACCCCCCCCCCCCCTCACTAACCGTCCCCAACTAGAGGGGACACACTTTGTACAAACTTGATTATTATAATCTCTCATGCTTAATATCATCTAGACACATGATCCATTGGACAGTCATCTTATGATTTGTCTATAAGTTCCAAGATTTACACACACTTGACAACTTAACCATCACTCAAACTCAACAACTCTCTCCCTCTCTTTGAACTTTCGGCCGAGAGCACCCACCCCCCATCCATCCATTTTCGATTCCATGCAAGCCATTCCAATCATCTACAAGTGTTAAGGGTCGCATATAAGGAACCTTGGAGCAAACGGAAGGCGAAGGACCTCTCTACTTTGCTTTTATCCGCGCGTTTTTCGCTTAGATTCTTCCCTAGCCTCGAGCTAGTAGTAAGTTGCTTAAATCACCTTCTTGAACTATTCTAAAGTGGTTAATACGATTTGTAACGGTTAAAACTCGTAATCTTACAAGATGAAGCATAAAAGTCTACTTAAAACACTAAAAATGTTGGTTAAAAGCTCATATGTTGTGTAAAACTTGTAGTAATTGATTTGTGTGATTATTTGGACCCGATCTATGTTGTGGTAGCTCGGATCGTCATTTAACCCGGGTGGTCATGATCATGGATCATGACATAAGGTTGTTTTGGAAGTAACAAGGGTTAAATGATGAAACTCTACCACACACGAATCATGAACTTGTGTAAAAGTGATTTTACTTGTGAAATAGTGTTTAAAACTAGTAGATCTACGGATCTACAAGCGGTATTTTCAAAGGACCGAGTGTCAAAGAAATCATGTTTTCTAAAGACGAATCTTACACTAACAAGAATGATTTTTAGAACACACAAGTGTGTAGACACTTGTGTAACACAAAGTTTTGACGAAAGAACTATTTTTGTAAATGTTGACAAGAAGTTGTGGAAATTTATTTTCTTTAAAAGCGAGACTTTTACGAAACCGGATTGATCTATTCAAAAGATCCGCTAAAAGTAATGGGATTTACTTCATATTATAGACAAACCACAAGTTCATGTATTTTTGCGATTTACATCTATTTTGACTAGTTTGATGGTTTGAATAATGCTTATTGTTGATTGAGAAAACTGTTGGTTTGATTTGTAAAAGAAAATGATACGCTTAAAAGCGTGGCCACCTCCAGTTACAGAGGAAACTCTGGCGAAATTTTTCTAAAAACCTAACACTTAGAATTATTTTCACTAAAAGTGTTAGAAATACATTTTGACTTGTTTTCAAAGCATAGATTTCGCCACGACTTATTTACAAAATATCGGAGGTGGGATTTCACAAAATAAAACGTGATACATAAATATATTAGTATATATTTTTCACAACATCACTTGTATAAGTGTTTATGATTATTTTGTGAACCACGTAAATATTATTTTTAGGGTAAAAATAATATTACTAAGTATTATTTTGGGAAAATCACATGTATTAAAATATAATATTTTTGGGAAGAATATTTATATTTTGGGGTTAGGAATAAAATATATTAAGTGAGACTTAATAGAGTAATCCAAATTATACGAACGCACATGTATTAAATCCCCCATCCTTGGGAGGGAAAATGACTACCAAGTATATACAGAATGTAAACACGAAATAGTTGCCTAACTATTTCCCAAAACTTAAACCATAAAGCTAAGGCACGGCCATCCGTCTAATAGAGTTAGTACGTGTAGGTCGTCATACAGCTGATTGATTCGGAGGCATTACTTGGTAGAGACGCACCACTGTGAGTTCATGTCCCCCTTTTCTCTTAACTGTTTTCAGTTTTTAACTGCGGGGGTGAAATACATGTTACTTTGATTACAAGTACTTTATACATGGTATGGTTAGCGTAAGGAGGTTTACTACTTAGATCATGTGAGTGGGTAGGCAGAAACTGGAGACCATTAATCCTCATTGTAGGAACCGAGGGACGTAAGCGGTAGATCTATCTGGGTGTAGCGAGCCCAGCCCCAGGCCCAACCAGAACGGACCTCGGGGTGACTTTGTACCCAACGCTAAATCTGCTAGGTTTGAGTCTTCCTACTTGCACTTCACATATATCAATGGCCTTGCAAACCATTGGTGATCTCTTTTTCCTTATTTGCTACATACCAGGGAATTTTTATACTTACAAGTGTTTTACATACTCACTTACACATGAACTCGCTTAACATTATTGTTGATTTTTCAACTTACATGTATTTCAGGAAATTAAAGATCTGGCGCGGTATGTTATGTTTTCCCGCTGCATAAGGGTTCCAAGGTCATCCCAGTTTAGGAAATGTGACTCTTTCCTGGACAAGTCACAAATCTTAAACTGCGTTTATTTCATGTCGATGTTCATGTCTTTTAAAACAATATTTTATGTTATGATGTTGTAAGTCTCTAAGACAATGTTATGTTACTCTGGTTTTAAAACTTAACCAAATGGATGATCTTGCATGCTTTTTATTTCATATAGCTTTGTTATGGTTAAGCTATGGTATTAAGAAGTCACACCAAATTAACCACGCTTCCGCAAAGCCAAGGTGTGACATAATGTAGGTGTTATAAAATGTGTTTTATCACTTTAAAAACTTGGTAAATATTATTAGAACATGTGTAAACATGTTCAACCCGACAATTCCAGGTTTAAGGTCGGTTCGCAACCAAAAGTCACGAAGTTTGACTTCTGCTTTGACTTTCGGTTCTTACCCAAATTAGCATAGTTTCATTCTGTTTTAAGGTTCCTTTGTGACCATATTATATTGTAGTATAACCCTCTGAGGTTATATTACATAGTCATATAGTAATCCGAGTTATTTTGCAATATTCCGTTATTATACTTAAATGTTGACTAATTTACCCTTTTGTTCAAAAATTAGGTTTTTAATACAAATGAGCATGCAAATGAACTAACTACTGATTAGTAAATATATTTAGCATATTTTAATGCTAACATTCTGGTCATAAACTAAATTTGCATATTAATCGTAAATCATGCTTTTAAAAGAACTAAAATGCCCTTTACATGCAAATTGAGTTTTTAACATAATTTCTTGACAAAACTCATTACCTACTTATATAATATCATATTTAGGATTATTTGGGATGTCAATTCAGATTACATACTGAGTTTATGCACATGTTCTTGTATAATGTTATTAAATTACGATAATACCCTTTAAACACATAAATTGGGTTTTAAACAATATGCGAGCGAAACCTTTTACTTACTGTTATGTTATGACAAATAAAATATTTTGACTTTTCAAAGCTGATCATAACTGATGTGTGTCGGTGTGTATATATTTTTATGTATATTTTTAGCCCTTTTTAACACTTTAGTCAAGTTTTAAATTTATAAAACACGATATTCTACTAACACTAAACACAGATATGGGCAAGTGCACATATCGTGAGCGTAGTATAGTGTTGGTAAGATACCGAGGTCGTCCAAGAACACAAGAGCTTTTAATACCGGTTTATCCTCAACGTCTAATCAAATCAAAATTTTAGAAAAAGGTTTAAACATGAAAATAAAAACTAAAAATGCTGAAAATAAAAATAAAAATAAAAACAGATAGACAAGATGAATCACTTGGATCCGACTCGCCTTTAGCAACCTTTGATTATTTCCGCACTTTCGCACTTTTTAATAGATTATCTTAGTTATAGTAGTAGGCCCCTCTTTTGAAGGTGACGTTACCCTCAACCCAGTAGTTTGAGTCAGCAAGGATACAATCCTAAAGGGTTGGATTATTGAAATATAATTAATTAAGTTATTAATGCGTAATGTGGTAGGCTCCTCTTTTGAAGGTGACGTTACCCTCGGCTAAGTAGTTTGAGTCAGCATGGATACAATCCTAAGTAGTCGGGTTAATATATTAATAGTAGTTTGCATATAAGAGGATCAAAAAATTCGGACCCCCGCCATCCAATACCAGTGGGTATTGAAGGAGGTCCTACTAAGCTTGACCCAGGTCCTTGCAGGATCTATACACTGAACAAGGCAAGACGCTTACCAAACCATTCCCTTAACCCCCGACCAGGTAGCCAACATATCTCCATATAGACCGTGGAGATATGAATGGTGTAAATCTTTTATTTTATATAGACAGTAAAATAACGCCAAGACACCACGGACAAATGATAAGGAAGTTTCACCTTCAACATAGGAAACTAGTTATTAAAGTCATTAATACATAACCAAATAAAAAGTGCGAAAAGATTAAAAATAAAAAGTATTACACTAAATGCTTGTCTTCACCAAGTGATGTAAGAGACTTAGGCAAACATGTCCTTTGATTATCAAGAACTCTTACTATCAATCTTGGATCCCGAGACTACTACACACACTCTATGATGGATGATGGATGATGGTAGTGGATGATGGTGTTGTGGTGGTGGTGGAGTGTGGAGTGTGGGTGAAGTGGGAGAGAGGTGGTTTGTCAAGGGATGATTTGCAAGTGAGCCAAGCACCCCTACTTATAGCCTGCACAGAAGCCTGGACAAGGCCCCGTGTCCATTGGGCACGGCCCCGTGTCCATCCATCTTCTCTTTCTTCATTAATTGCAGTTTGTCTGCATTAGTTGACCACGCCCCCGTGTCCGCTGGGCACGACCCCGTGTGCAGAAGCGTATCTGTACTATCAAGATTTGCTTGGATTATGTAAATCTTTGCGTTGACCACGGCCCCGTGTCCGGTGGACACGACCCCGTGGTGGGTGATAGAAGCTTCTACAACTTTGTCTTTTCTGCAGACACTTGGGCACGCCCCCGTGCTCATTGAGCACGGGGCGTGTTCAGCCTTCTGTTCTCTTGTTTTTGCTTGAGAGGATGTTGTCGAGGGGTCGGGCATGCCACGTTTATTCCTTTTCTTGTATTTATGTTAGATTTAGCTGCCTTTTTGCTTCTTTTGTTCATTTGAGCTCATTTAATCCTGAAAATACAAACGGAAGACAAAAACGTACTTTTTCCAACATTAGTACTAAAAAAGGGTTAGTTTTATGCCATAATTGATGTAATTTATATGTTGCATTTTACACACATCAAATACCCCCACACTTGAATCTTTGCTTGTCCTCAAGCAAAACTCTTTACAATGTGGCTTACACTCCCAAATGGAATGGGTAGAAGAGAAGGTTTTGGGCTTGTCTTTGAGTGTCGGGAATCCAAGATTTTTATTAGGTTTTATTTTTATGTTATTTACAATCCTATTCGTCATGATTTATTTAGAACATTTCATAAGAGAAATTATTTATTTGGGCATAACATGCCTCTTTAAAATTCCATTTATATACAAGTTCACATACCTCACGGGAGATCACTCAACACTCGGCCGAAGATGTATTTTTGTGAAACACTCGAGAGCGGCATGGAACTTACTTCTACCAAATACTTGCCAAGCAATCTGTAACAACCCGCACTTTCGTGCGTTGTTACCACTCGTTATACTCGTTAAACCTAGCACCAGAGATTCGGATCATAATGTAACTATATCGTATATATCGCTATTCGAAGGATAATCGCATATTTTCGAAATACAATATCACTATACTACACTATTATCACACTAACACTCACGGAGGCATTGAGTGAGGACCTATTCTACCCTCCTCAGTGGCCGTGGTGTGTCGAACGTAAACAATTAACGCTAACAAGGACCCTCGGGCGAGTGCTGTGGCTCCAGTCGTCATGACGATGATGACAATACGAGTAAACGGTACCCCGTCAGTCTTTGTGGCACTACGCGAAATAACGTTCACGATGACATCAAGGAAGGACCTATACTACCCTCATTGATGGCCGTGAAACGTCGCTAATAATCGCATACTCGAATCGGAAACCGATTGTAAATTATCGAATCTTTGGATCATGGATACGTAAATACGACCCCTAGTGATATATATATATATATATATAATAACAATATATTAATGTAAATTAATTATGAAAAGTACGCGCTTCGAAAACTATCAAAACGATCAAAAACGGAGAAGTCCAACGCGTCAGGATAGCTATCCGGACGGATGGCCATCCGGACGGATGGGCATGCGCACGGATGGGCCATCCGCACGCATGGGCCATCCGCACGGATGGGCTATCCGGGCCAGATCTCTTTCCCTCTCCTCTGTTGCCTATAAATACCATGTCACATCATTTGAACAGTGATGTGACAGCTCCTATTCAACCAAACACGCTTCAAGACCCTTTTCTCTCGATTTCCTCGCAATTCCGGTAAGATTTCAACCTAAAACTTGTACTTCTACAATCTACACTCGATTCTACATCATTCTATCTTTCAAAACTCCAATTCTAACCGTGAAATCTGCGAATTTGAGGCGTTTTGAGGTGATGTCACCAAGAGTTCTTATGAACTTCAAGTTGAGGTCTCATTTCACTATAAACGACTCAGATCCGGGTGATTTCCACATATTTTAATGACAAATCTCACCTAAATCTGTGCGATTTCGAGTTAACCATGAAGAACCATCACGAACGGCCAGATCTGATGGAACGGGGTGATTCTCGGCTGTTAGAACGAGTCGGAACTGACGGAACTTCAAGTGTTAGTGCGAAATTACACTACCCTAGTAAGAACGAACGTATTCCTTCTGTTAAACACTCGGAAACAGTGTTCAGAGTGCGAAACAGACATGGCAATCCGCACGGATGACATGTCAGCCCGCACGGATGACATGTCAGCCCGCACGGATGACATGTCAGCCCGCACGGATGACTCGTCACCCGCACGCACCACTCATCTGCGCGCACAAGCAAAGTCAGTCCGCACGGATGGCACATGTCCGCACGGATGACTTGTCACCCGCACGCACCACTCATCCGCGCGCACAAGCAAAGTCAGTCCACACGTACCACCTTCATCCGCACGGATCATCTGTATCCGGACGGATGACATGCCATCCGGACGGATGACTTGTCATCCGGACGGATAACATGTCTAACCGCACGGATGAGGACCAATTAACCAAGTGAGTAACTTTTCAAGGTAATCTCGCTTAACCGTATATCGTTTACTCTATTTCTTCAAGGATCATTACAGACATACTCGCAACCGACTCAATCAAGTTGTAATCTCGCTAAATACGCACTGTGAGTATACTTGACCCCTTTTATCGAATTTTGGGTGTAACATACGTTTCTAACAAATCAGGCTTATCAAACGAAACATTCAATCAATCGAATTATCACTTGCGAATAATTGTTATGCATAGATATACGTGATGCTAGTTGCATATGTGCTAGGGCTTATACTCGCGACGTCCCACCACGACTAGTATAGTACTATTGCGCCCAACGGGGTCTAGTTATGCCATCGTACATTCGAGCAATCGAGGACTTAGTTGGTAGTATCAGTTTTGTGAGTATATATGTCGTGTATTACGTTTATGCATATGGAAATTCGCTACACGTTTTATTCTATTATGCTACTTATCAAACCTGTATACTCGCCAATACTTTTGTATTGACAAATATTTTAACGTATGTTGCAGGTTAGATCGCAGGCTATATCAAATCAAGCTAGGAAGTCTAGAAACTCCACTAAAATCTAGGTTGTCGGATTTGTATTGTTCGAGAGGACAAGAAATCTGTGATAACTTATGTGATTGTATTATTTGTTAGTATGGGATAATGAATGTATTAAATATTATCGCAATATAGTTGTTATGGATTCTCTTGAGCAATCTGATTCGCCTAGTGCCGCGCCCCGATGATTCCGCCATCGGTTGGGGTGTGACACAATCAATCCTCCTCCTTTTTAACTATAAACATTTGTAAATATCAAGAGGGCTTTTGGGGAAGGGTTAGGCTTGGGTTAAAGGTAGGTGGTTGGGTTAGTGGTTAGTAAAGGGCGAAAGGCGTAAAAAGCGTCGGTTTTTGTAAAACATTTTGTTTTTGTGGCTTTTTATTTGAAGCATTTTCAAACAAAGTTTCTTTTTGATGAACTTGTTTGTTTATTGCTAGGCTTCATCATTTTTTTTTTGATAAGGAATGTCACAAGAAAAACCGAGCTTGTTACTAAAATAAAGGGTTTAAAATAAAAAGGGTTTTGGTGGGTAAAGGGTGTTTGTTTTGTGGGTTTAGAAATGAAAAAGGTTTAGGCTCAAAGGGGGTAACTAGGGGGATTTTGGTTAGGTGGTAAAAAAAAGAAAAATAATGGTGTTGAAAGAAAAAGGGTTAGTCCTAATGCCTCCATCATTTACTTACTTGGGCTTAAGTTGGTAAGGACCGGGAATGTATCGTCATGGCAAGTTCTAGAGTCGTAAGAAACCAAGCGGCTATTCATACAAGAAACGAAAGATGAGCATTTAGTTTTAAAATATGTGTATTTATATGCTCAATAAAGGCTCAAAACTCACTTTTGTGGGAAATGGGTTTTTATGTGATCAAGTATATATAATCAAATTTTAACTAGATTTGTCATGCCGTTTCATAATTTCCTTATGTTGGTTCTTTTTATCACGACGCTATCGGTTGTAAATTTGTAAAAATATAACCTTTTTTAAAACTTGTAATTCCCAAGTTAAACCAAGACAAGTAAAAAAATGAAAAGTTTTTGAAAAAAAATTTGGGTGATTAGCGGTTCCAATAGAGTTTTGTGTAAGGCTTGTAATTAGGACTTGCAAAATTCAAGGTTTTAGCATCCCCCCCCCCCATACTTAAATTACACATTGTCCTCAATGTGTCACAAAAATAAGTTTTTAGGTTGATTGAATGTGTAACAAGGTGTGAAAAAGCAAAAAAATTATGTTAGTGGGCGTCTGGACACGGCCCCGTGCTTGCTAAGCACGACCCCGTGGTCAGATTGCCAGTAACGAAAACTTACAGAAGGTGGACACGGGGGCGTGTCTGGTGAACACGGCCCCGTTTCTGGCGAAAGTCTGCATAATTTAAACAAACAGCAGGTCTGGGCGATGGGTACGGGGGCGTGTCGGCTGAGCACGACCCCGTGTAGACAAACTGCAAAGGTGTAAAACAAGTTTCTGGCTTCGGTTTTGCTGTCCGGCTTTAGTGGCACTAATGTTTAGTGCACTAAGCCTCGTATGTACCTGTTTAACAAATAAATACCACACCAAGCAACAGCCAACATCCTAAATTACCATTGTTCAACCATCCACATCACAAAGTTAAAATAAAAGAAACGCAGAAAATTAAAAGTGTTAAGGGAAATAAAATTGTTCAACAAACAGCATACAGGCCGAGTAATTGTTCATGAGACTAAGGGGTTAACCTGATAGACCTCCAACCGGCTGATCCTACCTCCACTCCTCCCGCTCTATCCATGTCCTCGTCTTCATCATCATCGTCCCATCCATGCCCCGCCATGTACTCCCGGATGTTCCCAATGTCATCCTGTATGTCGAAGATGTTTCTCTCTATTGCTCCGACCCGGGTGTACGTGTTGCTGGCCATGTTGTAGGTGTTCCTGGTGCACATGAGGTTTTCCTGCAATAAATCATGTAAACTTTGAAAGTTAGGAAAACCGCCTCCTTGAGAGGAGGATTGACCTGGATCACCCTGGGGCTGGTAGTGGTACTGAGGGGGAGGACGGATGTGTGGTGCGTGTAAGATGAGTGCCTCTTGAGGGTTCCATGCATGCCCTTGAACTCTTTGAAAGCTGACTGTCCCGTCATCCGCTTCATAAATCAAGTTCATGGAGCGGCATATGACCATGTCCACTCTCCCCGACCATGGGCTCTTTTGGAAAGACCTTGGCATCCTATCAACAAAGTGTTTGAAAAGGCGGTAAATCCACCATCCAAAGAAGATAGGTGTCGGGGGATTAGCAAGTTGGTTCAGGTGCATGTTTCGGAGTAGTAGGTATGGAACATCAAGGTTGGTGCGGGTGTGAATGCAATGGAGGACCACCAGATCTCGTAACCCTACAACGCCACTGCTGTCGTGCCTTTGGCTAAGAGAGTAGGTAAGGACCCTATGGATGTAGCGGTAAAGAGGGTATCTCAGCTATGTGTTCTTAGTTCGGCTCGGATTATAGTTGCCATCTCCTATTTGCTCCCAAGCAGCCTGGCGTTGATTTTCTGGAATTTCACGTAAACCCCCGGTGTTCTCTTCATCCCCAGCATCTTCCTCCGTGTACAACCCAACTATTACCCCAAACTGTGCTATCGAGATTGAGTACACAGTCCCCACAACGGAATTCTACCCCATCATTATCAAATGGATCGTTTCTCGACTTGAAAGCGAATGTGCTGTAGAATTCCATGTTGTATTCATGGACTGAGCGAAGCCGAGTGCACAGGGCGGCTCTTAGTGGGCCGGTGACAATGTTGTTAAATCGGTCTAGCTAGTTCACTGCTCCTAGAAGATCCATGCATACTTGTCGTGGGTACTCCTCCGGCCTAGTTCTAAGCACATCGTATCTTGATTTAGCATCCAACTCATTTGCATTGAATCAGGTGAATTTCTTGGCCATCTGAAAGAAAACACCAAACAATTAGCAAGAAAAAGTGAAATTTTCGGAGAAAACCGAAAACAGTCGGCTGAACACGGCCCCGTGTTCAGCGGACACGCCCCGAGTTTGCCTGATTTTGGCTGGACACGCCCCCGTGCTCAGTGAGCACGACCCCGTGTCCAGATGTCTGTTTCCCAAAAATCCCATTTTTCGACCCGGTCCTGAAAACTTGAAAAATTTTGGTCCAGTAGGGGCGGTTTTCCCCGAAAATGAAACCCCAAGTGCCATTTTTCTCAAAACAAACCGTTTACCCCTTCAATTTTATCTTTTTCGGTTCAAAAACAAGGGTTTGAGGTTTTTGTGAGAAATCGGGCGAATCTACAAACAATACAAGTTGATTTACTTCCTATAACATGCATCTACACTAATGCTAACAGATCTATGCAAAAATTTGAAGTTCGATCCGATTCAAGTTCAAGAACCCTAGATTTTTCCCCAAATTTTTTATGTTAAACTACATGCAAGTGCTAAATCTAACTACTAATGATGATAGAATCATACCTTCATGTTGTTAGAAGTAGAGGAGACGTCGAAATCTTGCAGAAAAATCGCCTGAACCAGAGAGTTTTCGGGGAAACGGGGCGTGTGGAATGAAGAAACTGTTTTGAAAAAGGGGTTTTATCCCGACAGTAGCGCGGACACGGCCTCGTGTCCAGTGGACACGGCCCCGTGGGCGGGTGTTTTTTTATAGTGCTCGTGTGAGTGCCCTGTTTCCCAAAAACTTGGTTAGAAGACTTACCGATTTAGATGTCAGTCCGCTTGTTCGTAACTTACCAGGTATGATGTTGATGCTTTCATTCTTCGACTGTTTGAAGCAAGATTTCTTCCTCCTCATCCTCAATGAATCCTTGATAGAGCTTCAGTCGTTGGCCATTGACCTTGAATGGAATTCCATTCCGAGATTTAATTTCGACTGCACCGTGTGGGAAAATATGGGTGATGGAAAAAGGTCCTGACCACCTAGACTTTAATTTACCTGGAAACAATCGAAGTCGAGAATTAATCAATAGAACTTGATCTCCTACCCAAAATTCATTAGGTTTAATATGTTTATCGTGTAAATTTTTCATTCTTTCCTTATAAATTTCGGAGTTAGAGTATGCATAATTCCTTAATTCGTCTAATTCGTTTATTTGACAAAATCGATTTTTACCGGCAAATTCTAAATCTAAGTTTACTTTTTTAATTGCCCAGTAGGCCTTGTGTGCAATTTCTACTGGCAAATGACAACTTTTTCCGTAGACTAGCTTATATGGGGTTGTGCCTATTGTTGTTTTATAAGCAGTTCGAAAAGCCCATAAAGCGTCATCTAATTTGTCGTCCCATTCTTTTTTATTTAATCCTACGGTTTTTTTGAGAATTCTTTTTAAACCTCTATTAGTCACTTCGGCTTGTCCATTTGTTTGAGGGTGATATGCCGTTGAGACTCGGTGATAGACCCCATACCTTGTTAAAAAAATTTCGAGTTGATGGTTACAAAAATGGGTACCTCTATCACTTATTAATGCTTTTGGTGTCCCAAAACGAGATAATAAACGTTTCAGAAATCTTACCACGTCGTTTGTTGGAAGTGCCTCGGCCTCGGCCCATTTAGACAAGTAATCTACCGCCACAAGTATATATTTGTTTCTTTTTTACGGCGGGAAAGGTCCCATAAAGTCGAGTCCCCACACATCAAAAATTTCACAAACAAGAATGTCATTTTGCGGCATTTCATTTTTGGAAGAAATACTACCTGATCTTTGGCAAGCGTCACGTGTCTTTATAAGACTTTGTGCGTCTTTGTAAATGGTTGGCCAATAAAATCCTGAATCAAATACCTTCCGTGCGGTACTAGCGGCACCATGATGTCCTCCGTATGGACCTTCATGACAATGGCGGAGAATTCTTCTTGCTTCATTACCATGTACGCACCGGCGGATGAGTTGATCAGCACACATTTTGAAAAGATAAGGATCCTCCCAAAAATAATGCTTCACATCGGCAACGAATTTCTTTCTTTGATGATGTGGCCTCCTTTGGCAACTATACCGCTAGCTAGGTAATTAGCATAGTCGGCTTACCATGGCTCTTTTCTGTATTCCACCATTTCCAGGGACTCCGTTGGAAATTATTCATTTATTTGCTCATCCCTAGTTGCCTCCAAAGCTGGGTCTTCCAAGCGCGAAAGATGATCTGCTGCGGTGTTTTCTGCTCCTCTTTTGTCTTTGATTTCAATATCAAATTCTTGGAGGAGTAGAATCCACCGAATCAAACGCGGTTTAGCATCTTGTTTCTTGAAGAGATATCGAATGGCTGCATGATCTGTGTAGACTATTGTTTTAGAAAGAATAAGATAAGAACGAAATTTATCAAAGGTAAATACCACGGCTAGTAATTCCTTTTCTGTTGTTGTATAATTTTCTTGTGCATCGTTAAGTGTTTTACTAGCGTAATAAATTGGGTGAAAATGCTTTTCTTTTCTTTGTCCCAAGACAGCTCCAACTGCAAAGTCACTTGCATTACACATGATTTCAAAAGGTAATTTCCAATCGGGCGCTATCATGATAGGTGCATTGACTAGCATTTCTTTTAGTGTTAGAAATGCTTGATTGCAATCCTTGTCAAAGATGAAAGGGGTATCTTTTTCAAGTAACTTTGTTAGAGGTCTTGAAATTTTAGAAAATTCCTTGATAAATCGCCTATAAAATCTGGCATGCCCTAGGAAACTTCTGATAGCTCTAACGGAGGATGGGGGTGGTAATCGAGAAATAGTGTCTATTTTGGCTCGATCAACCTCCATTCCCTCGCTTGAGATTTTGTGACCGAGTACTATTCCCTCCGTTACCATGAAATGGCATTTTTCCCAATTAAGGGCGAGGTTAGTTTCCTCACATCGGGATATCATTCGTTCAAGGTTATCGAGGCATTGGTCGTATCGAGGCATGCAACGTTGGAAGGTTGCGGGGGCATTGCATAGACCGAATGGCATGCGTCGATAGGCAAAAGTTCCATAGGGACATGTAAATGTTGTCTTTTCTTGGTGTTCAAGTGCTATAGGTATTTGAAAGTAACCTGAAAAACCATCCAAGAAACAATAAAATTTATGACCGGATAATCTTTCTAACATTTGATCAATGAAGGGTAAAGGGAAGTGATCTTTCCTTGTTGCTTCATTTAATCAATGATAATCTATACACACTCTCCATCCTGTGACGGTTCTCGTTGGTATTAATTCATTTTTTCGTTAGTTATTACCGTCATACCTCCTTTCTTTGGAACTACTTGTACGGGACTTACCCAAGGACTATCGGAGATTGGGTAAATGAGTCAGGCATCAAGTAGTTTGATGACCTCATTTTTAACCACTTCTTGGACATTTGGATTTACTCTATGTTGTGGTTGTATTACCGATTTGTAGTCATCATTCATTAAAATTTTGTGCGTGCACATGGGAGGACTTATTCCTTTGATATCTACAAGTTTCCAAGCGATCGCATTTTTGTGTTTTTTCAAAAGTGTAATTAGTTTTTCTTTTTCTAAACTACTTAATTTTGACGAAATAATTACAGGTGATTTACCATCTTTATCTAGAAAAGCATATTCCAAACTTTTAGGAAGTTCTTTAAGCTCAAGAGGTGGGTCTTTAGGAGACTCCTTATTTGGTTGCTCATTTCGATCAAGAACCATAAAAGTTTGTTCTATGGCGACCTCTTCTTCAACAAAGTGGTCAATCTCTTCTCTTGTATCGGGTGGTTCATCTTCATCTTCAATTAGGGGGTCATTATTGCCGAATGGATATTTCATTGAACGCTCAAGATCGACACTCTTTTTAAATGCCCCTAATTGAATAGATAGATTGTTGTACTTCCGGTTTTTCAAATTTTCATGGGTTTTTACAAAAGGTCGTCCCAACACTAGAGAAGCGTTATCAAGGATGACAAAGTCGGTTGGGATTACCATTTGATTTGTTTGGACCAAGACATCCTCAACTACCCCTATTGACTTTATTATTTTCCGATTGGATAGAAAAATGGGTATTTGAAGTGGAGAAAAATCACCAATACTTAATTTTTCGAAAATGTAGTTGGGCATTATGTTAACACAAAGATCTTTATCAATTGTTATATTACTAATAAAGGAGTTTTGAAAAAAACAGGGAACCGGTGTAATGTTGATTTCAAATGGGTCTTCTTTTATTAGCGGAGTTTGATCATTTGTTAAGTTAATGCTTACCGTTTCGTCAATTTTAGTGTTAGTGTTCAAATCTTTTAAAAACTTAGCATGAGTGGGTATTAAACAATGATTTTCGAAAGAAGGTGACAAGAGGTTAATTTCTTGAAAATTAGACTCTTCTTTAATTTTAACGTTAGCGGACTCACCTTTTTCGTTGTTTATCTCATGTGTCGGTTTTTCACTTACTTGTTCTTCCATTTTTACATTTTCAACTATCTTTTTTTATTACAAGTTCATTCTTCTCTTGCGCAGGACTCTTCTTCCCTTGCGCGAGATTCTTTTATGAAACGTTCGATAGTTTTAATGTGTTCTATTATCCTATCGGCTATGTCGGTGATAGAGTAAGGATCAGGATCCTCAAAGCTTGAATCCGGATGTTCTATCCTTTGTTCCTCATAATACTCATAGGAAGTAGATGGTTCACACCATTGTTCTTCATTGTAAGTATATGATGGATAAGGGTCGTAATTGTGTTCTTCATAATACTCATATGAGGTGGTTTGTTCATGCCATGGTTCCTCACAATAAGCATATGAAGGTGGAGGCTCATATCTTGGTTCCTCAAAGTATGAGTATGAAGGCTCATACCTTGGTTCATCAAAATATGAGTATGAGGGAGAAGGTTCATCATACCTTAGGTCTTCATAGGATGTGTATGAAGTTGATGGCTCATACCTAGGCTCCTCATAATAGGTGTATGAAGTGGATGGTTGAAATAAGTCACAATATTGTACCGAGTGCGGGTCACCACAAATGGTGCAATAGTCTTCCCTATAATCATCCTCCTCATAGGTGTAGTTGTAATCTCCTGAGTATTGATCCATAAGAATCACTCTGCAGACCACAACAGAGTCTCGAGACCAGAAAACAAAAATAAAAAAGGAAACAGAGGCTGGACACGGCCCCGTGTTAAATGAGCACAACCCGTGTTCAGATTCTGTATCTGGGCGTTTTAATAAAAGTCACTGGTTTTGTGCAGCACGGGGGCGTGTTCAGTGAGCACGACCCCGTGTTCAGACTCTGTATCTGGGAGTTTTTTAAAAAAATATGCAGCACGGCCCCATGTTCAGTGAGCACGGTACATGTTCAACCTACTGTAATGCAAAACTAACTAAAATGCAGAAAAATGTGCGCGCGTTTTGAAGAGGTTTTGTTTTTTAACTGATTAGGCCGTCGATTTTAAGCTTTCTTAAAATCCTAGTGTCCCCGGCAACGGCTCCAAAAACTTGATGTGTGTCGGTGTGTATATATTTTTATGTATATTTTTAGCCCTTTTTAACACTTTAGTCAAGTTTTAAATTTATAAAACACGATATTCTACTAACACTAAACACACATATGGGCAAGTGCACCCATCGTGAGCGTAGTATAGTGTTGGTAAGGTACCGAGGTCGTCCAAGGACACAAGAGCTTTTAATACCGGTTTATCCTCAACGTCTAATCAAATCAAAATTTTAGAAAAATGTTTAAACATGAAAATAAAAACTAAAAATGCTGAAAATAAAAATAAAAACAGATAGACAAGATGAATCACTTGGATCTGACTCGCCTTTAGTGTAACCTTTGATTATTTCCGCACTTTTGCACTTTTTAATAGATTATCTTAGTTATAGTAGTAGGCCCCTCTTTTGAAGGTGACGTTACCCTCAAGCCAGTAGTTTGAGTCAGGAAGGATACAATCCTAAAGGGTTGGATTATTGAAATATAATTAATTAAGTTATTAATGCGTAATGTGGTAGGGCCCTCTTTTGAAGGTGACGTTACACTCGGCTAAGTAGTTTGAGTCAGCAGGGATACAATCCTAAGTAGCCGGGTTAATATATTAATAGTAGTTTACATATGAGGGGATCAAGAAATTCGGACCCCCGCCATCCAATACCAGTGGGTATTGAAGGAGGTCCTACTAAGCTTGACCCAGGTCCTTGCAGGATCCATACACTAAACAAGGCAAGATGCTTACCAAACCATTCCCTTAACCCCCGACCAGGTAGCCAACATATCTCCATATAGACCGTGGAGATATGAATGGTGTAAATCTTTTATTTTATATAGACAGTAAAATAACGCCAAGACACCACGGACAATTGATAAGGAAGTTTCACCTTCAACATAAGAAACTAGTTATTAAAGTCATTAATACATAACCAAATAAAAAGTGCGAAAAGATTAAAAATAAAAAGTATTACACTAAATGCTTGTCTTCACCAAGTTATGTAGGAGACTTAGGCAAACATGACCTTTGATTGTCAAGAACTCTTACTATCAATCTTGGATCCCGAGATTACTACACACACTCTATGATGGATGATGGATGATGGTGGTGGATGATGGTGTTGTGGTGGTGGTGGAGTGTGGGTGAAGTGGGAGAGAGGTGGTTTGTCAAGGGATGATTTGCAAGTGAGCCAAGCACCCCTATTTATAGCCTGCACAGAAGCCCGGACACGGCCCCGTGTCCACCCATCTTCTCTTTCTTCATTAATTGCAGTTTGTCTGCATTAGTTGACCACGCCCCCGTGTCCGCTGGGCACGACCCCGTGTGCAGAAGCGTATCTGTACTATCAAGATTTGCTTGGATTCTGCGAATCTTTGCGTTGACCACGGCGCCGTGTCCGGTGGACACGCCCCCGTGGTGGGTGATAGAAGCTTCTACAACTTTGTCTTTTCTGCAGACACTTGGGCACGCCCCCGTGCTCATTGAGCACGGGGCGTGTTCAGCCTTCTGTTCTCTTGTTTTTGATTGGGAGGATGCTATCGAGGGGTCGAGCATGCCACGTTTATTCCTTTTCTTGTATTTATGTTAGATTTAGCTGCCTTTTTGCTTCTTTTGTTCATTTGAGCTCATTTAATCCTAAAAATACAAACGGAAGACAAAAACGTACTTTTTCCAACATTAGTACTTAAAAAGGGTTAGTTTTATGCCACAATTGATGTAATTTATATGTTGCATTTTACACACATCAATAACCTCATAATTTCTTAAACATCGAAATTATCGTCATCTAACGACTTTTACGTTATTTAGGTGCATAGTATGGTTTTAAACCATACTTAGCACCCAAGACTTGTTACCTACTAATTTTATAAACCATTTTAAATATTTTTGCAGTAGGTATAAGTCATGAACTCAGAATCCCAAATAAGTCCTTAAAACTATGTGTGAAATGACCAAAATGCCCCTACGGTGCATAGTTTGGTCATAAACCATAAACCACACATATATTTGATATCCTACTGATATTATATCATAAAATTATTTTTTTTACAGAATTTTTATGACCGAAACTTCAGTTTACTTGTAAGCTCCTTTTATAAGTCATAAAATGACCAAAATGCCCTTACGGGGCTTAATTCAGTTTTAAACCTTTATGGGCATAAATGTTGATATCCTACTGATATCATAACACATTTTAAGCATAATAACATATGGAACTTGTATATGACTCATCCGATTACCCGTTAATGCTTATACGCGTTCGGTTCGACTTATGTGACGAGTTTGCATAAATTAACCGAAACGGGTTTAACCTTATCATTTAAATTCAAATTCCAGAATGTATTTAGTTTACCCATATTATACAAGCCTTCATACTTGTTGGGTCTAAATTACATTCTAATCCGGTCATCGCTTAATCTAGCGTATCGTACCGTATTTCGTTCTTTAAGCTAGCCGGTGTAAGTCTATGACTTAAATAGGACCCGTTAGCAATCTAATTGGTTAATATTACCATAATTCCAGACTAGGAGCCCCGGTAAAAGCTATTTACACGTGTCTAAGTGAATTATACGGCTGAGTTGTTAATTCTTGCATTTAAAGTCAAGTTATAACTCAGGTAGATACTTTTAACTTATTTTCCCTTATACAGGCTTGGGGTACGGTAAATTATTACCGCTTGGTCGGGTATGGGATCACTTAGCCGGATTGTGGCTATCAAATCTGCATAATCCGTTTTAACCTATTTTGTTTGATAACTTAAACATTAGGGGTTAACACGATCGTGTCCTGGATATCCTCGGCTCATTTAATTGCAAGTGGCCACGACATATGCACGGGGTGTAGACATACACCTGACAGATGCAAAGGCTAAAATATATTTTTACCCACAAGGTTGGGGATAACTCCTTTGTGGATTTATAAAAGTGGTGTGTCGTTTAATCCTCGGTTTCTATACTGGGCCCCATGTGTGTTGACAAAAATTTAAAATTGTGTACAAGATTAAAATTCTTAATTGTCCCAAGTTATAAAAGATATTTCGTGCCTTGTGCACCTAAATCAATTTTTGAAATATTTCAAATGTGTCAGTTAATTGTATTTACTAGTGTAAACTGACGTATTTTCAAAAGACTAAGTGACAGGTACTAAACGCAATAGGCCGGGAGCTGCTTGGTGTCAATAAAGGATCTTGCAAATCCTTAGGATGCCTTAAAGTCTGATAAACATCATTTTGTATAATTATTAGATCCGCCTGTGGATCCGTTTCTACAACCGTCTGTATAATTATTATTTTTGAACTTGAACATTCGGTCTGTAATAGTAATTTCATTCCAAGCCTTCCGTTGTGCTATATATGAGTTTAATTGTGTATGATGATACCAACTACGTCACGATACTCCCCACCGGGTTATGTTGGAAATATCGGGGTGCGACAATTTCCCTTTGAAGGAAATTTTCTTCTTCTTCAACAGTGCTTTCATGTTTGCAATTCTATATTCAGACACAATTTAACATCAATATAAACTAAATCAAATTCAGACACAATTTAACATCAACATCAATATCGATCTGCAATTTAACATCAACACAATTTAACATCAATATAAACTTGCTAAAATAAGTAAAAGTAAAATGTGACAAGAAAGATTAATACGATTAAAATTTATGACATTAAAAGAGTAACAACTACATCGAGTACTGAACTAAGAAACTTTCAAATCTATCAATAACAGTCAGAAATTTAAAAATCTAACAGCAAGAATTAAGAAATTTTAGCTTCAACTCCATTGAGTGCTGAACCTCTCCATGTATATCCTTGAGCATCACCGTGAACTCCAAGTCTCTTTCACCGCACTCTATATTACTGACAACACAAAGGTCACGAACGGAAGTCGAAGGCATCGCCATCAGGTTTCTGGAATCCTAGTCTCTCGTGAACAAACCAAGGTGCAGTCTATCAAAACACCTCTTCAGCTCTTGAAGAGTAGCCCTATCCGCATATACTTGCTTGATAAAGCGCTGCTTTAAATCATCAGACTCTACAAAAGTGTATGACGCCATTTTATGTTATATATTACTCAACTGATGTGAAAGAAAGGTATGTTGGTAGTAAAACGTGATGGAAAACAAGTGTATTGGAAATGATATTATATAGTGAAATATCTAATAGCCCAAAGGTCAAATTTAAATTCCCTGTACATTTAATAATCTAGGAGGAAAAAACGTGTACATTTAATATAAACATGTGCATTTATATTTAAAAACAGTGGGCTTTTAATGCAAAACCTTTCAAAAATAAGTTTTCATGGCAAAGCTAATAAAATTAAATATCAACCCAAAGGACAAAATTTAAACCTTAAAAAAACAGGTTATCATAATTACGATTAACCTCTTCATTTACCATTTTAAATACTATAAAAGGTTGATGATTAGTTTGATTGAAAACATTAGCAATTGTCTTTTAAAAAATTGTTTGTCAAAAAACAAACCAAAACCAGCAACACCAACAATAATCTAGATGGCTAACAGATGATTCTATCACTGGTTAGACACCAACACTGTTAAAACGCAATTCTCTAGATGGTCGCTTGAAGAAAAGAGAGCAGACGAATAACTAAACAGAAAAGTCGGCATCATCAGTGATAACAATTACAAGCAAACCTGGAGCAGCATCAGATTGCTTGATGAAGTCCTCCACTCTCCTCCATCAGATTTCAAGAACAACGCAGAAGAATTTATCACACAACTGTTGAAACATGATCAGCAAGTCTGCAACATGCTAGCCGATCTACAAAACAAAAGAAAGAATGAAATCGCGTGGAAGAAGGCGAGAGTCGTAGAAATCCTAGGAAGTGTTAATTGTAATGTGTAAGATTTTAAGCATATTTCAGTCTTTAGTCTTTCTTTATATTTAATTTAATAAAATCAATATCCATATTAATATATTCTTAAATTTGAGTGTTAATAAAAATTATCAACACGTGTTTCTTCATAATCAACTTAAATAAGTATAACTATAGTAAAAAAGTAAGCTACAAACCTAACATGCAACTCTCCCATCAAAGAAGCTAGCACATGGCCAACCGCAGACGGTGGTTTTTGTGGTTATCTTTGACGGTCAGAGCTATTAGAGTTACAGAGTTCCACGAATTGGAAGCTTCTTTGGAATGATGATGCTGGAACGATGATTTGTAATCGGAGATTAGCTGGCAATTTCGAGACTTCCTTGGAACGATGATGTGTAATTAGAAGCTTCGTTGGAACGATGATGTATAAACGGAATCAGTAAAACGTATCTCTTTACAGAGATTTCGAAGAATCGAGCAACGATTTGGAGATTAATCGGCTGAATCATGGGAGTTTTGGATTTGAGAGAGAGCGGTGGATTGAAAAAGTATGGTTTGAATTTTGAATGTAGAGTCTGAATCATGTATATTATATATGTGGAGCCAGAATTTGAATTTTGAATGTGGCCAGAGGTTTTGAATTTTGAATAGGGGACAGATGTTTGAATTTTGTATAGATAAAATGTATTTTAAAAGATTTTAAATTAACATTTATGATGCAATAATGACATCAGATAGGCATTGTTGGACAACCTATCTGATTGCCAACTCAGCATTGTGATATAAGCGTCATTTGTCATTTTATAGAAAGTATAGATAGATATCGATATAGATATGAAACCCTAGAGTGGGGATCCTGTGGAAAATGTGTTTTTCCTAGAAAGTGTAGTAAGCGATCTGGGCCATCAGATGAGTGTGTTTAATAGTTGAGATCATTTTGGTGGCATTTTGGTAATATACGTGTCTTTAAAATAGGCTAATTTAATTGATTGGGGGTAAATGTGTCATTTAAGTTTTTTAAATAAGGAAATAACTACCAATCATAAAACCATCTCCAAAAATGTCGCAATTTTTATTCTCTCTCTCTCTAATCACTCACATTTGAAAACACCAAATCATACAAAAATAACGATAAATCAGATCTAAATGTGTTCATAGTAGTGTGTTTAGCGATAAAACACAATGTGACGAACTAGTGACTGACTGCTAAAACACAACATCAAGAATGCCAAAATCATATCAACCAGTAACTGATAAAACACATTGTGATGAAACAGTAACTGGAACCAGTAACTGCTAAAACACATTGTGATGAACTCAGTAACTGATAAAACACAACGTGAAGAAATTGTTAATGATTTGAACTTCATAATTTAAAGTAACTGCTATTTTGAAATCGTAATGATTTGAAATTGTCAAAGAGATATACGTTTCCATAAATATCTGGATAGTTAGTTTAGGATATATAATATTTCAAAATTAAATTAATAATCAAATTACCATCATGACCTTTTGAATAAAAAAAACTAAAAGTCACATGTCACATCCCTATTGCTTCCTAGACTTTCTAGAAAACTTAAGTTTTCTAGCAACTCCCAAATACCTAAAATGGGCCTCTAGGCTCATATTAATAATATAGTCTAATTTATATGACTTTATTTTTTGGTTATTCTCTTTCGCTTACCGATACCGACCGAACTCCTGTCAGGTCTCCGCCGCAACGTACGGATGAAAACTTACTAGCTATAAATAAATAGACAAAAAATACATAAAACAACCTACCTAAAAACAAGTTTTTTCAAAAAAAAAAAAAAGAGCATAAAACACGATGTGCAGGGTAACTAGTATTAAAAGAAATGAAAATAAAAGTTCAAAAAGTTGAATCGAATACAATCCCTCAATAAAGAGACGTGATGTATTCAAGTAAAATAAATTGTAAAAAAAACACTAAGTTTCAAAAGAGTACATTTTACCAAATTTAATCAACGAATACTTTCATTTAGCTTTGATCGGTTTGATTAATCCAGAATGCTTCAGAATAATCAATTAATGAACCTTATACTCCGGTCCGCATTTATACGATCGGTGTTTTATAAACCAAAACAAAAAATATATATTACAGTTTAAAATTTTGAAACTACCGACTGAGAGTAAAAAAAACAGTAGAGAAATCAAACTGATGAGTTTGAACGTTTTTACGGTTTTAAACCGAACTCTGTCAATGCTTTAAGATCGTTAAAAAAAGTTGGTTATGTGCGTGTTTGGGTTCTTTGCACCAACTTTTAACTTATTGAGTTCTTAAAAGTTAAAAAGAATCCCAAACACACCCTCTGAGAAGGACTTTTACATATTGAAATGGCTTAAAAAAGAGAAATTGAGAAGTAAGGAATCCCAAACACACCCTCTGAGAAGGAATCCTTAACACCCCTTATATTTGTTTTCACTTTTCATTGATGTTGAATGAATCGGACATAAAGGGCGTGTGACTCAGCAGCCACTGAATGCTCAACTGATCAAAAGTTGGGTAAGCTTTCGTTTACAATGCTTGATTTTAAACTCCAGTTCAGCTGGACTGAAGATCTCAATTCAGAAACTAAAGTATGTTCTCTTCTCTTTTCTAATAGTTATGCTTCTCAAAATCAACGTTTAGATCATCTATCACTTTCTTCCAAATCTCATCTCATTCGTAAAACATCAAATTGGACTTCTTGTTCATGGGTAATTGGACAGACTTGAATAAATACCTCCATGAATGGTTCAGACCATGTTCGAGCCTTTAATGCAATCTCCATAACATCATTATCATTCCCAAAAGGCTTGAATTCACCATTATCAGCATTTAATCCATACATGTAAAAAATCCCTACTTTCATAACACCCAGTATCCATTGCATACTCTAACAACTCAAAGTATGCAATGTGATCAACATCCATACGTATCAACTTAGATTGACCTCCAATATAATGAGGATGATCAAAACTAAAATCCAATGTTCCACCATACCATAGCATCACATCGATAAACTCCATCAGTGCAATCAGTGAACAATACCAGAAATATTTGAGAGAAAACGTACCTCTGATCGATTGGGGTTTGATCGCCATTGATGAACTTGAGAGCTTCTGATATGTTATATCTTGGTTTGAGTGAAGTGTTATGTATTTTGGGATTATAAACTTCATCGAATAAGGGATGTTCCACATAAGCTCATGTATGACATGTATGAAATGCCACATCAGATAAAATTGCCACATAGGCTAAATTTACTAACCTGGTTAGTGAGTATTTAACGAGGGGGTGCCATGACAATCAATGTGTTAAGTTGGGAGTGGTCTGAGACAAAGTGAAAGTTGAGAGTGCCATTGGCCAAATAGCAATAGTTGGGGGTATTTAAATCCATCAACCCTATTAAAAAAATGAAAATAAAAGTTCAAAAAGTTGAATCGAATACAATCCCTCAACAAAGAGACGTGATGTATTCAAGTAAAATAAATTGTAAAAAAACACTAAGTTTCAAAAGAGTCCATTTTACCAAATTTAATCAACGAAACTTGAAGTCTTTAGCCCACTTCATTTTGCTTTCATCGGTTTGATTAAACCAGAATGCTTCAGAATAATCAATTAATGAACCTTACACTCACACTAAGGCTGGTAAATCGTGTCTTAACAGGTGTAACATGTTTCTGACGGGGCGCACAACATAAGTTTCAAACATGGTTACGACTTGTTTAACTACTTTCTACCTTATGTTTATAAAACAGTTTTATGTTTTATGTACAAAGATGAATAAATGATAGATCCTAACATTGTAATTTTAATTATTTTAAAAATTAAAAAAGTCAAAGGATGTATTTTTCAGTCAAACATGTCTAATCGTGTCTTAACAGGTACCCAATTGCCAGCCCTTCTCACACTCCGGTCCGCATTTATACGATCGGTTTTTTTATACACCGCAAACCAAAAATATATGTTACAGTTTAAATTTGAAACTACCGACTGAGAGTAAAAAAACGGTAGTGAAATCAAACTGATGAGTTTGAACGTTTTTACGGTTTCAAACCGAATGCTTTAAGATGGTTAAAAAAAGTTGGTTATTCGGGTGTTTGGGGGTCCTTGTTTTGCACCAAATTTTAACTTATTGAATCCCAAATAGTGTACTCTCTATGAGAAGGAGAAGTAAGAAATTCTAACTCCTGTATAAGTTAAAAGGAATCCCTTAACACTCCTATATTTGTTTTCATTGATCTTGAGTGAATCGGACATAAAATCAGGGGCGTGTGACTCAGCGACTGAAAGGCTCAACTGATCAAAAGTTGGGTAAGCAGCTTTCGTTTACAATGCTTGATTTTAAACTCAGTTCAACTGGACTGAAGATCTCACTCAATTCAGAAACTAAAGTATGTTCTCTTCTCTTTTCTAATGGTTATGCTTCTCAAAATCAACGTTTAGATCATCTATCACCTTCTCCAATTCTCATCTCATTCGTAAAATATCAAGTGTATACATACTCTTCTTGACGATTCTAAGTATTTGTGGTTTAATAGCGGTTAAATTAGTTCCTACGTGGAATTTAAGTCTGATTCAATGTGTAACCGAGGTAGATAACCATCCATGTAATCAAATCATTAGTTAGGGTTAGGGTTTAGAACATTTCCGTATAATATGTTATATATATGTCTAGAAATTAACAGCATCAAGTGTTAGGTGTTGTCTGATCTTTCAACATTTACACTGGTAGTATTTATTGGTGGACGAAGACATGGCGGTGGTTATATGATGGACTGAGATTGCTGAATTGAAAGAATCCTATGATTATTTGGTGGATATTTTAAGAAATTTAGGAAGAAAAAGGTATGGATCAAATTAGAGATCTGATGGTGTATTTGTTATGCACTAGTCCAATTTGTATACAGATACTTCACTTTAGTCTTGTCTGGTAGTGTGTAGATGCTATCTCAAGCATACTTGTCAATAGTGAATAGCGATCAATAGCGCCCGCTTTTCATGTTTAGTGATAAAGTAGAGAAACAGAAAAATACATGTTATCAAGCAGCAGGGCCGGCCCTGAGAATTTATGTACCCTGTTCGAGCTTGAAAAAACGTGCCCTTAGGCCTTAACGAAATTGGGTATTGGGCTCATTAAAGGTTTAAACCTAATGGCAATGGGCTAATAACTAATCTAAACATAAAAATAGTTTTGTAGGTGGGTCAATGTTGGTGTTTGTATAAGTATACCCTATTAATTTATTTATTTTTACATTTACATATCGGATTTTTTTTAAATAACATGCCCTTCGAAGTATCGGGCCCTGGCCGGTGGTCCTCCCTGCCCACCCTAAGGGCCGGCCATGTCAAGCAGTGGAGATGAGAAAAAAAATGAAAAAGTAAATAAATAAATAGAAATGTTGCTATTTATCGCTATATACTATATAGCAACATATGACATATACACTACGTAGCGTGTTATAGCCGCTATTGACAACTATGATCTCAAGTGTTTAGTATTTTTGCTTTTTGTGTCAATCCACAGTTAGTTCTTTGCAAGTAAATCAAGACTCCTCAAAGGATACCTAGGAAGACAGGGAACATGTTGCTTGATCAGCTTCAAAACATTCACAATGTGGACTTGTTTAATGAAACCCTGGAAGTGTCAACTCAAAAGATCCTCAATTGTGATAATGACACGCAGTCACATTACGCTGGAACTGCTTTTAGGATGTGGGAGCCACCATCTCCATTGAGTGGCAAACCATATAATAAAGATACAGACTGTGCTTTTGCCTCTACGAAGAAGTAAGTCACTATAAGTATGTGTGTCGATGATATCCCTCGTAAAGAAAAATCGCTACTGATTTATATGTGTCTGTTTGTGGGTATTCGCTTAGTCATGGTTAAGCTAATTAGAAGATAGAAAGTTACTGATATTTAAAATCACGAAAAAAAAAGATGCAAACGAGTATGTGTATATCCTTGATACTTTGTGCAGAAAGAGTAGGACCGCTGACATCGCTAAGTGGATCCAGCAAGTGAAAGGGGAACTGGAAATAGGATATCAAGCATCTTCTGAAGATGTGAGGTAGTATCTCCATAATGAAAGTGTTAAATGTGTCTTTATAGGCTTCTTAGATGTACAGAATAGTACTTTAACATTGCAGATAATGTATAGAAATCAAGACAAGGTAATACACGTATGTGTCTGATATAGTGATTTTTTTTCTTAAAATGCAGCCATATTAAAGTCATCCCTTTGAAACGCCAAGTGAACGTGATTAATGATAAAGAGGTTGAAAAAGCACTTGATGAGGGCTATATTTGTCAGAAATTTCGCGAGATGTCTGTTATTGATGCCGATTACCTTAGGTATGAATAACAATGAATTGGTGTGACTTCTGAAGATTGAACTCATATAGATGATTAACCAGCAGAGGATATAACGGATGCAACATTTGCGATGCAAAGAAACTAGCTCAAAGATCTGATGACGAGACTTACAAAGGAATACACACTTGTCTCAGGCTTTCAGTAACCAGTGATTCCATAAATGAGAGTGAATCCGCATTAAGTATCCTAAAAAAACAGTGATTCCTCAACTACAGTCGCTGATAATCCTTCTGGACTAAACTGTACAAAGAAGTAAGTCACCGTAACATATACATATATATATGTGTGTGTGTGTGTACAATATACTTTCTACAGAAAAATGTTGTAGTACACGAATCTAAGTAAACACTATCGATGCTATTTTTATGCAGAATGAGTGGCAGTGCTAGCATCGAAAAGTGGAAGCGACAAATGGAGGACATTCGGTCTCCATTTTTAAAACTTCAGTTAGCTTCATCTTATGAACCAGATGTACTGTTTCATGCTCTTCTTTTTCCTTCATTTTCCTTCTAACTCTGTTTTACATAAATAGCAGATGATAATATCAGAAGTAGCGGAAAATGGCAGCTGGAACCTCTCATCATCAAAGGTATGCTGCAAAACATGTCCTTTATGTTTTCACGGTTTCACAATTCAGTAACACATAGAACGGAAACTCCTATTCTTACACCTAACTGAATGTGACAGTACTCGCACAGAAAAGAACTGTGATATACTGCGCTAGTTATATTAACGATTAACATACTGTTAAAATTCTGTTCTGCACATAATGCTGCTATGTTTACGGCCCTTTACAATCTGCTAATTATTTCTCCACCTGTGTTGATTATTTGATGCAATAATTTCTTTTAAAATCTTGCGCGGTATTAGTTGTAGCACTCCCTTATCTGAATTTCGGGACATTTTTTTCTGTGTTTTGACTTTTCAGGAAGGTGAGAAGGAATTGGACGACAAAATTACTGAGCTGCACGAGTTAGTTTCACCTTTTGGAAAGGTATGATTAGTTTTTCGAAAGAGAAAGTTTTGACAAGAAACAAAGAGGTATGCTCACTGACGGGTGTTCACGGTCCGGTGCGGCCAATTTTAACGAAAATTTTGGGCCGAACTACCAACTACGGTTTTGGAAAAAAAAAACCGAACCAGTCAGTTTTTACAGTTTGACAGTTCGGTTTTGACGGTTTTAGACCAAAAAAAAATTATAAAGCATAATTTTATTATAGAGTAAACTGCCATTTTGGTCCCTGTGGTTTGGCCAGTTTTGCCACTTTAGTCCAAATCTCAAACTTATTACATCCAGGGCCCTGTGGTTTGCATTTTGTTGCCATTTTAGTCCAAAATCCAAAAAGCCCCTTTTTGACTGTTGAGAGCTGCCTATTTTGTCCTTTAGTGCAGGGGTATTTTGGTCATTTTGCTTTTCATTTAACATTTTTTTAATTCAAAAATTAATATATATAAATATTAATATATACACAAAGCAGCTATCTTCATCATCATAATTTTAACAACACAATCTCTCTCTTTCTCTCTTCAAGCACCACCATCACCGCCACTGTGAACGCCGCCGTCGTCCAACACCACCACCATCATCATATACACAAAGCAACTCCGATTCAGGTGCAGAAAGATGATGCCACCACCCACCGCCGCATCATCCATCTCGATGAAGGATACTGGATTTGATGCGATTAGTATCGATTCAGGTGCAGAAAGATGATGATTTAGGTTTTGAAAGGGTTTTTTTGTTGTTGATTTTTCTGTTTCTTGGTTTAGGGTTTTTCAGATTGTTTTGAGATGGATTTGGTGTTGATTTTAGGCGATGGAAAGAGAGTGAGGAGAGAAGAAGCTCGTCGATTAGGTCACAATTTTGTTGGCACTGAGCAGATATTATTAGGGCTTATTGGTGAGTGATGAGGGTGGGGGTGGGTAGTTGGGCGGTGGTTGCAGGGGGTGCGAGAGGGTGGTGGCAGGTGGTGGTGCTTGGCGGTGGTCAGGTGGCGGTGGTCAGGTACGAGGAGAGAGAGACGAATAGCGTGAGAGATGAGAGAGAAATCAGAGACACGGCGGCGAATCCGCCGTCAGCGGCAGCGGCGGCGACGACACTTGATTACGAACGGCGTAGTTCCGACGATTTAGAGCTGGTTCGAGTCTCCATTCGGGTTAGTTTTGAGACCAGGTTTGTTTTGATTTTGCTCGATTCAAGTTATGGTCAGTTTTGTTTTGGTTTTGGCTTGCGTCTATTTCTGGTTTGATTCAAATCCGACTTTTGTTTCAGATTTCCGTTCGATTCCGGTCACTGACGAAGGCCGGAGCTGCATCATCGGGAATTGGTGTCGACGGTGGTGTCGGTTCAGTAGTGATTCTCGTTTACTTTGGTTTGTAATTTGGATACGGTTATCGGGTTTTGAACAGGTTGAAGATGATGATGATATGGAGGTTTTTATATTTTGGGGTTTTTTATTAAATGAATTGCTTTAAATAAAACATAAATGACCAAAATACCCCTGCACTAAAGGACAAAATAGGCAGCTCTCAACAGTCAAAAAGGGGCTTTTTTGGATTTTGGACTAAAATGGCAACAAAATGCAAACCACAGGACCCTGGATGTAATAAGTTTGAGATTTGGACTAAAGTGGCAAAACTGGCCAAACCACAGGGACCAAAATGGCAGTTTACTCTTTATTATATTAAAAAAATATAAGGATGAAAAGGGAGGTTGGAGTGGTGACCGGACGGGGGTGTGGAAACTGACTAGTGACGGGCTGACGGCAACCAACCATGAAAAATTGAAAGCTGAAAAGTCACAAGATAAAGTTAAAATGTTTAATCAGTTATATAACAAAAAAGAATGATTGGATAATCGAACATGGGACCTAGAAACATATAAGGGGTAAAAGGGCATTTCTAACTGCCTCATATAGAGTTCCAGACCACAATTAAGAATTATTTGAAAAAAGCTTACCTAAAACCTATGGCCGGTTCAGTTTATACAGTCGGTCCCAAAACATTGACCGTCAACCGAACCACCCAAGCCGATTTTCCAAACTTTAAACCGCAAACTGAATTGTGTTATTATTAAACTGAACCGGCCGATTTGACTCAGCGTTGTCGGTTTGGATGGTTTCAACAGTTTTTGAACACCCCTATGCACTGATGCCCGTATCTAATGTATAGCTGTCTGAATTTAACTAACAAAAAAAATAATATATTTATTGATGGATATCAAAATTTGATATACATAATTCGACTGGACTAAATGTCTCGTGTTCAGTTCTCTCATATATTTGTTTTCACTAACTTCTAATATATAAAGGTAACAGAATCTAAATGTCTCATGTTCAATTCTCTCATAATATTTGTTTTTTCACTAGCTTTAATTTGTCACAACTTGGTTTGGAATCTACTTAACCCACTACAGCTATTTAATACCAGAATGTTCTTTTTACCTTAATGTTAATTTGAAATCTACTTGTTCCGATATTGCGTTTTCAGCCAAATAATAGCTAATGCCAAAATATGGATATTGCTAATGCTCTCTTTACCTAACTTGCGCCTGTAACAAAGCTGCTAATCATTAAAGCAAGAAACTTCATGGACATATATTTCGTGTATTTTTAATTTTAACGCTTTTGGTATGAACTATGTCTACCTTACTCTGATTGAGAACAAATGAATGTGGCTAATATATTGAAACTTCTAGAATTCAGGTTGATTGCCATGTTTCATCTTTAAAGAATCTCACTGAACACAAGCTCAAATTCAAATTTATTAAATGTATATATGCTCACTGTTTAAGGAATTTGTATCACTTTGTGCTCTCTTTTATTGTTTTCCATGTTAATTACTATAAGAAACAAGCAGATTTATATTTACGAAATGGAAGACACTTAATGCTGACAATATTAGAATAATATGTTTTTTTTTTGTTACAGAATGATGCAGCAATAGTGCTGTTAGAAACTTGTGGTTACATCAGATTCCTACACAGGCAAGTCGAAGTGAGTATATCATATCACCAACAAAGCATCAAGTAATATAACTAGAACAGTTGGGTTTTTTTTTTTTTTTGTGTGTGTGTGTGTGTGTGTGTACTCACTACATTTTATAAAGTTGCAACAATTTCCATTCAGGGGTTTGCACATTATTCAAAAATTTCTTTGCATGTGGTCTCATGTCAAATTATTTGTTACCGTGAGGGTGCATATGTCGTTTCATGGAACTTACATAACCATATGTCTTTATCTTATAATCAGGCTCTTATGACTCCATGCATAGAACAAGGAACTCCATCAGAGCCACAACAGCAGGTAGAACTTCAAATATCTTGAATTTACATCTTTCCCAATTTCTTTAATTTAAATACATAAACGAATTACAAATATATATATTTGTGCAGGATCCAAATCAAGACCTAAGAAGTCGAGGGCTATGTTTGATACCTGTTTCAAGCACATTTCCAGCTACTAATTAAACAATTGGTTCCTAAAGTCCTACATTTGCACTTTGGAACCTTCTAATGAACCAAATGCATAAGAAATATGGTATTGACTTTTTAAGGATATAGACCAATGTTTTAAAAACCGGTAAATACCGGCCGGTTATACCGGTATTACCGTTTCCAGATGTAAATCCGGTACGAAACACCCCGGTAAATAAGTGAAACAGCATAAGGTTTGTACCGGCGGTAAAATCCGGTATACCGGTTTAAAACGTAATACCGGTATGGGCCTGGGGTGATTTTAGTTTGGGTTGTTACTTATTTTTATTATATATGTTACTTATCTAACGTAATTTTTATATATTATGATTATTCGTAACAAAAAGTTCTTATTTAATATTGTATGAAACGAAAATAGTTGATGTATTCAACACTCAAATGGCTTAAACATATTGTACACTTTCATGTAAAATAGCTTGTTGGAAAATTGAATGATTTTCGATTATCTTTTGAATTATTTTTTATTATAGATTTAATTTTGGATCATCTTTTAATATGTAATCATGCATTTTTGGATTAACTTTTGAGTTAATGTTGTAATTTATGAAATTATTGAGGTAACTAGTCAACCCGGTTAAACCGCTCGGTACAACTCGGTTCAACCGGTTGAACCATTTTTTAGCCTAATCCGGTTTGATTTAAAAACCGGTTTTTAAAACATTGATATAGACTGTCTAAAATAACCTGCTTTGCAAATAATTTGTGTGATACTGAGTAAATATTAGAGCGTGAACTATCAGTTCTGTTGCCGTGACTGCCATCATTAAGCATGATTCTAAAATGAGTTGCAACTACTACAATAACTTCAACTTTAGTTGGAGTTCTTAATACTACATTAGCTATTCCGCATATACAGGCTTCTACTGTTGGGTATTAAGGTGCTTGTTCTAACGCCAACTTGTTCAAATCCCTTTCTGCATTCTTGATGAAATATTTCAGTGCACTATACTGGAATTAGGTCTGATACTTCACTTGTGATTAGGAATATAAACAAATTGAAAGTTAAAGTGAACCCCTTCTTAAGACCTAATACACCCCCAGTAAGACATGTATGAGCCATTGCAACTCATTACAATCCAATCTATCAATTTAAGACCTAATATGACTTACTATAACCCAATCTAACACTTTAAGACCTAATATAGCATATTAGGGCCCATCGTGGTATTATAGTTTTCAGGACTCAATATGGTTCTCGTGGTACTATAACCCCCAGTAATACACCCCCAGTAAGAATTCATCATCATCATCATCATCATCATACTCAGTAAATCCTACCAATAGCAAAGCAAAGGTAGAGTCTGAGGAGGGTAAGATGTTGTGACACCCCAGGAAAACCAGGAAACCACGCAACCCAACTAGCTTCCTCAGTAACTACGTGCTAAATTTCGGGACGAAATTTCTTTCAAGTTGGGGATGATGTGACAACCCGAACTTCCGAGGTCAGTGTTGTTTAATCCCGTGATTCTAATTTCTTATTATTCATCCCTCTTCTTTGTGATTGAACGCGTTGTGCTAGTATTATAACTTGTTCTTTTAAAAAAACTCGTATTCCTTGTGTTTGGGCCGAACATGTTGGGCCGCGTCTTGACACACACTTAGTTTATATTTGGGCCACGTTTGTTACAATCATGGTCGGCCCATACACACAGTTTACCCTAGGTTGCATTACATGAGCCCAATCTCAACCAAAGCCCAAAACCGAACACACCTTATACACTGGATTCACGATTGGGCTTGGTAAAGCCCAAGTGGATATTTAATTGGGGCCGGTTATGGGTTCTAGTTTTCTACGGGTTCTAGTTTATATAGGTATGAGATCACGTAACATAATATCACACATACACAAACCCTAGACTCTCCTTGGACGCACAACGGCAGTAGCACCCCCCCCCCCCCCTCTTCGAAACATCAATCTTTAGAAACAAGCTTGTGGTTAGTGATTCGTATTCATGCTAAATTCTACTCGTTTGATCTTGTTAATACGTGTGCCTGATTAACACAAAGTGTCTACGTGTGATATGTGATAACTATGCTATATGAATAAAGCAGGTTGCTAGAATGAAAAACGAGTAATCGGCTATGTGATGTATCAATTGGTATGTTAAGTAGAATTGAATATCAATTGCTAAATTCGTATTCAGGTTAAGTAGAATTCAATGTGAGTAATCGGCTAGTGTTAATTTCTGGTGAGCTATTAATGGTCATCGAGTAGTAACAGGTTATGATCATGATTGTTAATGTTAAATGGCTAAGTCATAGGGTCACAATTTTATCAGATTTATTGTTCTTAATTTAGTGAATCAAATGACAAATTGGTTACTCAATTCTAATAACATAACACTGTATGATCTAATGATTGTTGCATTAATGCTAAACCTAACTAATTGATTGAGTTAGACATGGATTAAATGAGAATTGTGGGTTATGAAAGTAAATCGGGCTGCACGGGTAGGGATATGGATTAGGCCGCGTAACAGGTCTAGGGACTGTCGAGCAGATTCTGGTTGGGCCGCACATGATCTGGGTTTCGTTGGGCCGGGCTATATCTTAAGGATCATGTTAGGTATTATGTAGTGATGTTGTTTTTGGGTTGAACTGTTTGGGTCAAATAGGTGGAGCGGGCTGTGCACCGTGGTCTTGGCAACACACACATTTAATTGGACCTTGTCAAGTGGGCTTTGTGTCGTAACTAATTAAATGAATTCAGTAACATATGGGCCGCACGCAGCTGGGTTTGTGCCAGGTTGGGTTGGGTTGGGTTGGGTTGCACAGGTCACGGCCCACCTGTGTGACATATTGGGCTAGTTATGGTTGTGCCGCATTTCATATCTAAGTGTACACTAATTAGCCGATGTATTTTGTATGTGATGAACATGAATATAAATTATTGCATATGTGAATTATTACATGAGTATTATGTGAAAGGTAACATGTGGCAGGACTATGTGAACTAAGTGCTAGCGTATGTATGTAGTATGTTTGACCCGTTACATGCTAGGTGAATTGCTTGATGATATTAGGGTAATGGATTAACTGTCATGAGTTAATTTGCATGTGGGTATTACATATACAATAAGTGTGCTTTATGTGAACAACGAATATGTGAATTAATTGTATGTGAAAGATGTGGTTCATGTGCATGTAGAACTGACTGTTATCGGTAACCATGTTAGGACATTTGTGACCGACTGTTAAACAAGTAACTGGTCATACCGAGCAAACCAAGGTGAGTTCACACTTTCTATAAGGCATGGGATTCCCAGTGGTTTGGGAATGGGTTAATAAACTAAAACAGAACCTGCATATTCTCCTTGGGTAGAATATGTACATCCATCCTCGTTGAGAAGGATGACAACATTAAACCTGCGTATTCTCCTTGGGTAGATTACGTACCTCCGTCCTCAGTTGGAAGGACGACAACATATAACTTACTAGACAAAACTCTATCATGAAGTCCCTCATTTTTATATCGACTTAATCGCCGGGCCAATGGCGAGCGGGTCATTAGTTAAATAGCGCTATTAGGTTTGACAAGCCTCACACCGTGCCGTAGAGGACGGGAGTGGACTAATGGATCTGGGCACTTAGTCAATGATGATAGACATTGACGTAGGGCACAACTTACTTCAGTCAGTTGTCGATATGGTAACGGTCTAGTGGTTAACATGGGGTAGCCCCCACTGGTTATGGTTTGGGAAACAAAGGATTGGTTAACTCATGGTTTACGAATGAACTTACGGTTTTTGGAACAACTTTAAAATGAACATCAACTGTGAACTCGCTCAACTTTGTTGTTGACTCGTTGTTACATGCCTTGCAGGCTTTTAGGTACATATTGTTGGAACTTGCTGTCTGGGATGCTGGAGTAGTCATGGGTCAAGTCACAAGGAGTCACAAGCCATGTCTGATGGTTTTTAAACACCTGTTTTATGGAACTCATAACAAATTGTAATATGCTTCCGCTGGATAATAACTCTTGTATTGTAGCACTTACTTTAAATAAATGAAAGTTTTATTTTATCTTTATAAGTTCAATGTGATTGGTGGCTAAGATCCTGGTACGTCACACGCCCTGCGGTGTTTCCGCGAGTGGTATTTTGGGGGTGTGACAGATTGGTATCAGAGCCATTGGTTATAGTGAACTTGGTTTTAAAAAGGGAAAAAAAACGTTTTTATAAAACCAGACTATAACCGAACAGTTCTGATAACGTGAATACGACCATGACACTCAGCTCCAGATTATTGGATTTTTGTGATCTTTGTACTTTGACGACCTCCGTTTGACATCTGAGTTTGAGGAACCATTTGACATGAGTTAGGAGGAAATGAGATGAACATGCAAATCACAATACTATTGTGGGTGCACACATAATAATAATGTGGGGTGCATGCGAGTCCCAGTGAGCCTTAACAAGTGGAAAAGGGGTTCCGTTCCGTTATTTGATCGATGTGAAACATAACAAGCCTATAGGGGCATAGCAGCGATTGTCTCCTACTCGAACTTGACCTTTTCACTCCTCTCTGAATCTTTTCGAATCTCGATGCTATCGAGTATTACCTGAACACCCATCTGAACACCTAGCGAACCATGTAGAATGTTAGGTGCTTAAACGAACGTCCCTGAGTTGGATGTCGCAGCGTGGAATGATTGATCGATACCTTTCTTACTCCTCTTCGTTTGCTGGAACTCATGTATTGACGTCTTAGATCCCGAAGTGTGATCACTTCTGCAATACTCTCGTAACAGACCGTGTATGTCACACCCCAACCGATGACGGAATTATCGGGGCGCGGCACTAGGCGAATCAGATTGCTCAAGAGAATCCATAACAACTAAATTGCGACAGTATTTAATGCGTTCATTATCCCATGTTAATAAACAAGTACAATCACATAAGCTGCCATGAATTTTCATGTTCTCTCAAACAATACAAATCCGACAACCTAGATTTTTGGTGTGTTTCTAGACTTCCTAGCTTGATTTGATGTAGACTGCGACTAAACCTGCAACATACGTTAAAACAACGTCAATACAAAAGTATTGGCGAGTATACAAGTTTTGATAGAGTAGCGTAAATAGATAAAAAGTGTTGTGAATTACCAAATACATAAACGAGATACCTCAACATACATGCATTTAAGACCGATACTACCAGCTAAGTCACTCGAGCTGCGATTGCGATTGCTATTCATCCTAACTAGACCCCGTCGGGTGCTATAGTACTATAGTAGTTAAGGCGGGACCTCGCGAGTATAAGTCCTAGCACATATGTAACTAGCATCACGTATAAATATGCATAACAGTTATTCGCATGTGATAAATAGTTTAAGCATTCGATTAGTTTGATTTGATAGAAACGTATGCTACACCAAAAATGCGATAAAAAGGGGTTCGAGTATACTCACAGTTGGTGTTCAGCTAGTAAACACAACTTGGTTGGATTTGAAGGGAGCGCGTCTGAGACCAGCCTGGTTACAGATTGATAGCGTAAGCGTCGAACAGTGCGTTAAACGGTGGAGAGTGAACCAAGCGTCAAATGGTAATCCGATTGGATGGCAATCCGATCGGATGGCCAGTCGATCGGGTGGCAATCCGTTCGGATAGTCATCCGATCGGATGGCCATTCGATTGGATTGTCACCTCGTTTGGTGAAGATGTATTTGTGTATGATGGTTTGACTTTTGAAGTTTTCGTTGTAGCATTTTGAAAACAGAGAAGTATCTCTACCCTTCAGGTCGATCGATCGAACGGCAGATCGATCGGGTGACGATCCGATTAGTAGGACACTTAGTGAGGACAAGTTCACAGCAGTTTGTCACTCGATCGGATTGCTATCCGATCGGGTGGCAATCCGTTTGGAACTGACTATGTATTGAACATGCTGAAAATTGTTTAAGTGTCGAAGTCTCAAACATCACATGGTCGGATGGTCGTTCGATCGGGTGGCAATCCGATCGGACGGTAATCCGTTCGACGTTCAAGACTTTGAAAAGTTGAAATGATAGTTTAAGTGAGGAACCAAGTGCAAGCCGATCGGACGGCTGTCCGATCGGGTAGCTGTCCGATCGGGTGGTAATCGGATCGGACGGCATTCCGTTCCAACTGCCTTGATCGTCTTGACACTTGATTGTTTTGAAAGTTTGTGGTTTTAATCGAGACGATGTGATAACTTGCTTGAACAACAGGACCCTTGTCTCGTCCCAAGTGACCCGACCGAACAGGAATCACCCTAGTCCGAACAGTTCACGGTTCGAGTCGGTTGTTCATGTTCAACCCGAAATCAACATCTCTCCCGGATAGAATTCAGATTTGGAACTGATGCATCACTAAGAATCAGTAGAAGATCAGAACAAGCTCCGATTTCATCGGGTTTGAGTGCATTGAGTGTAAAAGAGTTGAAAGAAAGTTGGAAAAATTTATTTCAATCCTTTTATCATTGATGGTGTTTAGATCTATGCGAAATCGTTGTGAAATCATGTGGAAATCCTTTAGATCTGAGTTATTCTTGGTGGAATGAGGCCAAAGCTTGGAGTTTATAAGAACTCCTTGATGACATCACCCTAGAACAACTCAAATCTATTGATTTCACGGTTAAAAATTGAGATTCAAAGGTGAAAAAGATGAAGAAGTGTGTGTGGATCAAAGAAGTACAAGTTTTGAGGTAGAAACTTACAAGAATCGCGGGAAATCGGGAGTAATTAGCCCCAAAGCGTGCTGGTCGAGTGAGAGCTGTCACATCACTTGAACAGTGATGTGACAAGGGCTATTTATAGGTGAAGAGGAGGAAAGGTGGGGGAGTGCCATGGATCGGGTGGCTGTCCGATCGGGTGGCAACTCGATCGATGGGCCACCCGATCGAGTGGTCACTAGATCGGTGGTCTCCGGCGAATGGCGTTTCGATGTTTCGTTTTGTTCGTTAAGCGTCGCGATTGTTTGGTTACACATTTTCATACCCATATTCATATATTTATTATAATTAGTCACATAGGGTCGTATATACATATCCATATCTCAAATCCTGCGATAATCGAGTTACGCGTGCCTGCGAGTGCGTTTTCTCGAGTATTGAGTTGCACTGCGACACATCACGGCTATCAAGGAGGGTAGAATTGGTCCTCACTTGACATCTTCGTGGTTGTCAGCAAGTGCAATGTGATGTGATAGCGATAAAGTATGCGTAATATGCGAAAATACTGCGAAATAACGATGTATGCGATATAGGTACATTATGATCTGAATCTCTGGTGCTAGGCGTAACGAGTAGTAACAACGCACGAACGTGCGGGTTGTTATAGTCTCCCCTGCTTTAGGAAATTTTGTCCCGAAATTAATCCATAAGAAGGGTTGCGAGGATCAATGCGAGTGAGAGTATCGATTAGAAGCGTCAACATAAACGAGCGATCAATTGAAATTCGACAAGCGAGAGCGTTGCGATGACTGACGAAAGCAGCGAGTAAAACGATTCGTATAACAAAAGATGGCAACACACGAAAAGCGAACCAAAAGTGTTTTGAATTCTCGAAAAGTTGATTAATTCGGAAGGGTTTGTAGAAAACTTGTTTATGAAAAATCTTCCCACAGTGCGGTGTTGAACTGTTTCGATGTTCACGCCGGTGCTATGAGAGGAATTTTATTAGGTTATTAAAAGATTTTAGGGTGGTTAAAACTCGTCTTATGAAATTTTCTCATCGCGCGGCATTAACTTGAGTCGATTGTCACACCAACGTTTCAAGAAAATCTCGTTTTGTACAAAGGTTTTGATCAATTTTTAGAAAAAGTTTGGTGAGAAAAGCTCGGTTTAAAATTCGTGTAGACAAGGCCTTTTATTAATACCAAAAAAAATTAAAATTTAAGGTCGGCCCCGCATGACATTTTTCCACGAAAGTTCGACAATATGGTTAAAACACTTATATATAGAAAGTACCAGCGGCGTATCCACCATGCTTTAACCATATGGTTTCCGTCTCGTGAGGCAGTGTCATACGTGTCGACATAGTACAGACGGATTTGCGATGACTTAATCCAAACGGGAAGGGTTGGATCAAGTCTTGGAAGGCGAACTGAGTGATGAAGTCGTTTTCGAACTCAGTTAGTGACATGAGCGGGTACGATAAGCGATAAGCGACAAGCGACAGCGACAACCGTCGAGCGATACGCGACAGTCGATGCGTTGCAAGTCATGCGATTTGATTAGATTAGATTAACAACACCACAAATTTTAACTAACATTAGACCCCACATGGCCCTTTTCCACAAAAGTCTGCTGATATGGCTAAAGCACTTATATATAGGAAGTACCAGTGGCGTATCTACCATGCTTTAACCATATGAGTTTCATCCCGTGAAGCGAGGTCATGTGTGCTAATATAACACGGATAACATAGATAACAGTAAGCGATGGCGATAAACGTTAATCGATATACGATGAGTGACGTAGCGACACACAAGCGATAAAGCGTTACATGAGCGATAGAGCGATACACAAGCGATAAAGCGATACACAAGCGATAAAGCGTTACACGAGCGATAGAGCGATAAACAAGCGATAAAGCGATTCCCATGATATGCGATAGCGCGATTGCACATAATAAGCGATTGAGATTGCGAGATAGATTCCTGCGATAGTGCGATTGCGAGCGTGTTTGACTTACGAAAAGTCTTAGCGATTCCACGCTTTGAGTTGCGATTGAGATTGTTACGCCTTGCGATGTAGTGTAGTGTGTCGAAAATAACCACAATAGTATAATAGGTCTACGTTCCAACTCCACATGGCACTTTCTTCACAAAACTTCAGTTAGCACGGCGAAACACCGTCGTGTTTCAATCCATACGCTTCCGTCCCGTGATTAGGTGTCACACTTTGTCAGACATGGTCAAGACGCTTATATATAGCAAGTACCAGCGGCGTATCCACCACGCTTAACCATGCCCTGAACGTTGAGGCATCATTGAAACTCACTACGATCTCAGTGCACTAACCAAAATAATCCCGTGTGCACCCGTGATTAATTTGATTCTTGCACGTTTATCGTACCTTATCTCAAGAACGCATAGTAGGGTAAAATACATTATATAGTGCATAGTGCTAGCCTATAGATTGTGTGCAAGTATAAGGGAGAATTAGAATTCATATGCGTCGAGAGATAGAATACGTGTCCACACATAAAAGAAATTGACGGCTATAAGGCGTATTATTACAACAACATTAGAAGCAAAATAACGTTGCTGTGGAGTACTTTTGCGGTTGCTGCTGAAATTCCTCAAGGTTGCGGTCCTGTGTGGCAGTTCTGGGTAAAATGACCATACCAGTTGCAATTGTCGCAATAGCGACAGTTAGCTCCTGGTGGGTGATGATACGTACACATGAGACACAGGGGATGGCTTCCGGTGTAGGCACGCTTTACAAGAACGGGGGCAAATCGTAGCGGTGTGGGGTTTGGAATTTCATCCACGCTTGGTTCCTTTCGCTTATGGCTGAGCTCGTTGCGATCCTGAGATGAGGTGTCATTGTTGTTGGAGGGTTCGTCTGATGATTCGCTGGAGGCATCGTCGGAGGAATCTTCAGAAGAATCGTCGGTAGAATCATTGGAAGAATCACCGGATGAATCGATGACGATTGCTTGATGAGCTTGTTTGACAGGATTCTTGGAGAAGAATCCGTCCAAGACTCGTTTGTTGTTGATTTTGTTGAGTGTGAAGCCACTTGTGGTTTGTCAAAGATTGTGGCAGAGTAGGCAGCAGCCATGTTTTACGGCTGTCAAAGAAGTAGGCGGAAGACATCAATTTCTCTTCTGCTTCTTTGGTTGAAAATGTCTCATGTAATCTCTATATAAGATTCTGATCTGTATTGTAATCGGGGTGCAACATGAAATGAAAGAAATACCTTAGTTGCCCCGTGGACGTAGGTTGCAGTTGGCAACCGAACCACGTAAATCCTTGTGTCGTTTATTTTCTATTTCTGCAGTTGATTGTTCGTGAGTGTGTGTTGCTTCCGCGTAACCGCCGCCGCCGCTGCCTGTTCAAACCGCCATCGCCGCTGTTGCCCCCTGTTCGTCACCGCCAACCTAGCAATCGGTCCACAACCATTGCCCGCGTTCTAGCCGCCATCGCCAGAAGACAAGACCAGATCGATTTTGAAATTTTTTGTTGATGCACTTTGTGTGGACGCGACTCGGCTCGGTTCGACTCCGCCTTGAAGACTTGAAGACACGAAGATCGAGACAAAGCTACAGCCAAGGGGGAGTTTGTTGGTGCACTTGTGTCTGTACTTTGTCTGTATTTCGTTATGATACAAAACGATGTCTTATGTTAGTCTGGGTTACGTCTTAGTTTGTTACAATGTGCGTTCGATGTAAGTTTGACCAAGTCAACCATCCTCCTGGTTTGACTTGGCCAAACAGTTAGCACATTGTGGATAACATGCTTGTGTCGAAGGATGTCATCGAAGGATGGTTTGTATCCTTCGATGACCTCGAAAGATAAACATTCGATAGATTCAGATGGACCTCGAAGGATATCATCCTTCGAGGTATGTATGGATCTTTCGGTAGATTTCTGGTCGATAGATGATCCTTCGACCAGATTTCCCTATCCTTCGAGCATGTTAGCTGTGTCGGGTATAAATACCCATGTAGTGTGTTGTGTTCACGAGGAGACAAGACAGATTAGGCAAGAGAAACAGAGAGAGCATTCTGTTGAGAGCACACACACACTGTGAGAGTTTATAGAACATATCTGTAAACATTGAGCTTGTAACCGGACCTTTCATACGCATTAATACAGAGGTGTTAATCGTTGAATGTTGTGTGTTGTGTTTGTGCTTGTGTTCTCGTATAAAGTCTCGGTTGCATACTAGCTTGGATTCCGCACTCGCTAGTGTGTTTGATATAACAAGGAAAAGGTTTTCATCTCATCCTCGAGAGGGACCTACAAGTGGTATCAGAGCCTTGGCTCTTCTCCTTGTTAAAACCGAGTTTTTCGGACTGTTTTTCGGGTTTTTATAGTTTATATTTTCTGAAAAACTTGTTAAAATCGGGTTTCGGATTGTTGTAGGTGTGCAGAAATATTCATATTTCTGGGTTTGTTCTTCTTATCTTCAACCGATATTCATAGTGTTCTTGGTATTTTACACTTTTGATCTTAAAAAGTTTAAATTTCAAAGTGTTTGTGTGTTGGGAATTGTTAACTGATTAAAATATTCGGACCTTACCTGTTTTGGTGAAAGACCTGCATATTCAGACCTGCAAGATATGGTCTGAACATACTTTCTCACCAACCCGTCACCTTTTTCACCAACTTGTCACCGATTGTCAACTGTGTCAGAACCGTTCGAAAGATATCCTTCGAACTCGAAAGACCATCTTTCGATCAGTGGAGGTTCGATAGATCATCATCCTTCGAACCAAGGAATCATTTCGAAACATTCATCTTTCGGTCTACTGTTCTTTCTCGAAAGACAAGGATCCTTCGACTGGGGAGTCTTTCGAAGTCTTTCGAAGTCATCGTTCGACATTCATCAGTGTTCATCTTTCGGTCTACAGTACATTTTCGAAGGATAAGGATCCTTCGTTGGAGAATCTTTCGAAAACATTGTTCGAAACTCAACAGTGATCTTTCGAACCCTGTTGATCTTTCGAACAGGTGTTGATCTTTCGATCCTTGTTTGTTTAAGTCTAACAGTTTGTGTTTTTCAGGTCTTTCGATCAAGGATCTTTCGGCTGGTTGTTATCATTTGAAATTAACATAGTTTGTGAAAATTAAATTTTTAAATAGAAAACTTGTTTTCATTTTTAAATCAATCTTCACTTAATATATTAATTTTTATAAAATGGGAACAAACGGTCAGTGGGATCCAACCGCGTGGACTCTAACATCTATGACTCCACAATCATCAGCTACGCAATCATCAGCTACACAATCTGCGTCAGATTTTAGCAAAGCATGGATGCAGGCTATTGCCCCACCTCAAGCTGCAATGATAACCGCAAATCAATGGGCTTTGGTCACAAATCAAAGCAACAGCATTCAATCTATGATGCAGAACGACAGTGAGACTGGTACAAGCACAAAACCGCCAAAGTTAAATCACATCAATGACTGGGGATGGTGGAAAGAAAGGCTGAGAACTTATGTTCAGGGGCAAGGTCAAGATCTATGGATGTGCTTCTTCACCGCATTTGACCATGATTTGGAAGTTGCAGGATCTAATCCAGAAACTTATAGCACTATGTCTGATGATGATAAGAAGAAATTTGAGTTAGAAAAGAAGGCATTCATGATTCTCACACAAGCTCTTCACAAAGACATTTACCACCAGTTTGTTTACTGCACGACTACTAAAAGCTTGTGGGATATGCTCACGTTACGGTGTGAAGGAAATGCTCAGTCTAGAAAGATCAAGCAAGAATTACTGAAGAAAGAGTTTGAAGGTTTCACGTGTATGGAGAATGAGACTTTGGCAGAGTTATCTACAAGGTTCCATCACTTGTTGAGCGAGATGTTTGGTTTTAGAGTCACTGCCACTCCACAAGAAATGGTGAAGAGATTCGCTGATAGCTTACCAGCAAAGTGGAGCAGTTATCTTGAAATTCTCAAAGAAAATGGTGTTCTAGACACAATCAACGTTTATGAGTTGATTCAAAAACTGGAGAACAAGGATGTAGAAGAAAAGCTTAAGGCAAAACGAACACTAACTCCTCAAAATCCAGAGATGTACTTTGGGATTGCAGGAGGTATCAGTGGAGAAAGACCAGCCTCTCAACATGCGAAGCTTCAAACAGCCTTCGTCTCAAACACCGGACCTTCAACAACAGATCAGTTTGATCCTTCAGCTTACACGATGTTTTCAAGACCGAATGTGCAACCGACAGCTCAGCAGCAACAACCGCAACAGCAAGGGTTTTATGGAAGCTCTTCAAACTTTCAAGCCACTTCCAATCCTAACACAGTCAGATTAGACACTTCCAACTTTTCCAAAGTCAGTGTCGAAGTAGCCAAGGAGCATATGGAGATGTTGAATACCTTGGTTAGTGCTTATTGTGGATTAATTGCGGGTCAGATTGGGAATATCAATCTAACCAATGAAGATTATCAGCAAGTGGATAAAGAAGAGTTTGAAATGATGGATATCAAATGGGCTCTTGCTAGTGCAATTCGAAGAGCAAAGGAGTTTATGGAAAGGACGGGAAGAACCAACTTGGAAAACAAGAAAGACACCAAGTATGGGTTCGACAAGCAAGCTGTCAAGTGCTTTAACTGTGGGGAACGGGGTCATTTCAAAAGGGAATGCACAAGACCAGCTCAGCATGGAAATCAAAATCCGTTCAGAAATCAAGGCAACCAGAACGGGAACAATGTTCGTACGTTGATACCTGTCAACAACCAAGGCCAAGCAGGGTCATCAAATACCAACCGGGGACTGTTGGTTCAAATAGATGAGGGTTGTGATTGGTCGCTTCAGCTTGGAGAAGGAGGAAATGGTGGAACAGCATGTTTTGCTGAAGTCGTAAAGGATTTAAAGCACGCCAGTGGTGGAGAATCTTCCACCAATGGTGTTGCATCTTCTGGAGATGAAGACAGTTCTGGTTATAGTGGAAGCTCAGATGAAGAATCCTCCACTTCAGGAAATGATCATGTGGATGTGACATCAAGTGCGTCAGTCGATGCAGATATTGATGAGCTTTTGAAAGAAGCTGCAGCAGGAACTGAAAGAAGATCTAAATTGATGGATCAAGCTGCTTACTCTTCGTCTTCTCTCCATTCAGCCTTTATGGCTAATGTCGACAGTTCATCAGGTCAGGTATGTGTCGATGAACCCACTGTAGTTAGCTGTGAAAATTGTGATAGTTTAAATGTTAAATATGCTGAACAGGAAGGTCAGATTGAAATTCTATCCAAACACAATCAAGAATTGATTGTAAACCTTTCTAAAGTAGCTGAAGCTAACGTGTTTTTAACCAGAAATGAAAAGGAATTTAAAACAACAATTGCGTCATTAAGACATGATGTTTCAGAATTACAAAAAGCTGTTTTGCGAAAACAACATGCTAACAATGATCTTATAGACACAATTGAAAAGCAGATGGTAGAATTGGCCACCGCTCGATGTGAATGTGAAACAATCAAGCAGAAATTGGAAAGTTATTCCAATTCCCGCTATGTATTGGATCACATTATTGATGTTCAAAGGAAAAAGGGGGATAAGAAGTGTATGGGATTCAAATCATGTCCTCCCCCAATGAATCACAATTACTCCAAATTGCCTGATGACGAGGATATGCCCCGTTTTGAACCTACTGTGCCACTCGGTCTAGATGACTTTGCAGCAGGCCTCGGGTTCACAACTGGTACATCATCCTCGGGCCAATCTGAAACTGAATCTGAATCTGAGAATGTGACAGATTCATCATGTGTTAAGGAACAGAGTCCTCCCACTGTTGAGGATGCTGATTCTTCGGATGATGAATCTGAAGTAATTGTGGAACAACAGTCTAACTCGGTTACAACAGATATTCCAATCGAGAATCACATCCTGTGTGATCCACCAGTGAAACCGAGTAAGACTGAAATGTCAAAAGAAATGGAGTCGATTGTATCAAGTGTTGAAGGGAGTAACTTGTTGTACACGCTCAAAGGAGATGACAAAATTTACTCTAACAAAGATTTTCCAATTAAAAATGTAAATCAAGATTTGATTGAGCAAGTTTTTGAAGGATGTACTGACAAGTTTTTGGGAAACAAAAGTGGCAAAGTTACCGTCACTCAATGTGATCCAATTCCGTGTGACCAAATTAGAAAACAATACGGAAACCAAAAACCACCAGTTGAGCGAAAACAACAAGTCAACTCCGGAAAAGGTAAGGTACAGGGAAAGAAGGCTCAGAACAAGAATGTTCAAGCACCTAAGGTTCAACAACAATGGGTGCAAAACAAAAGAGCTCCTGTTAAGAAAAGAGAACCGAAAGTGAACTTTGTTGGATCCACGGGTTCAGACAAACTTGAAACATTTCAGGATAAATCTAACCTTGATTTTATAAAACAAGTTAGAATTTTAAAACGAAATGATCAGAATAATTACACCCAACACACCAACGGATGTGATTTAGGTCCAAGCACGTCTAGATCACAAAGTTCATTGTCTGGTTCTCAGTCTGGTCATCAACGTGTTTCTCCGAGGTTTGTAGAGCGGAGAATGTGCTTTGAGTGTGGCACAATTGGGCATATTGTAAGATACTGCCCATACCTGCAAAAGTTGAAGGCAAAAACAAGTGCTCCCCAAGAAACCAATTACCAAAAACGATCATTTTCCCCGAAACAAGACCCACGTGTCTTGAAAGAAAGGGAAAAGAAGTTAAAACAAAAGAATCAAAAGGTAATTGAAAAGGCCTTAAAATCAGAGGTCAAAGAAGAAAAACCTGTTCAAGCAAAACCTAAAACTGTTAAACCAGTAAATGCTAAAACAATTAATGCAAATACTGGTAAAGAACAAACAGCTTGGAAACAAAAACAGGTAATTCAGTCAGGGGGAGCACCACAGGTCCTTTTTCCTAATCATCAAGTGATTGAAATCACTTTTCTTGATGATCAAGGACGACCCAAGTCCACGAAGGCTTGGGTCCCTCTCTCCAACTAATTTTTGAGTGAGTGTGTAGGATATTCCAGGAGGAACTTTCGATAGTCGTAAGATTGTTGATAGTGGAGCATCCTTGCACAAGATAGGCGACAGAAGAAATTGTTGCCTTTGATGGAGAGGAAGAGAAAAAGGAAAAAGAAATGGCTGATGAAAGAAATTGAAAAGCTTCGACAAAATGAAAATCATTTCAAAATGTGAATGTTCAAGGCTTTGATCGGGTCCCCGGGATAGATTCAAATCAAAATGTACGCACCTGCAGCACGTCTGAAGTTCAACAATCTACAAGATGAACGTGCAGTGTACATTTCTTAGTGGTGTGATTGAAGAAAATGTGTTTGTTGAACAAACCAACCAGGTGTGCGGACGCCTTGGCATGGGTTGAACAACCGCACACTAATTCTGAAAGAGAAAGACAAAGACCTTCGCTGGCGCAATGTGGACGACCAGTCGGACCCAAAGGTTTCTGATCTTGTTGCTGTCAAGAGATTTCTAAGTAGCTGCAAAGAATCGACTTTGAAATCCACACCGGGTGGATATCCAGTTTGGGAGAGCACTCAAATTCCTGGCAATGCACGATGCAGTTGCAGGATACGGTTTTAAATTTCTAATCTCTCCTATACTTGTCGATATTTAAGCTGCTTTGTGAATTATTATCTCGTTCAGCACTCTTTGGCCAGACAATGTTGTCTTGGTCCGCACCGCTTACCGACATGCCAACTGATTATGTTTCCAAAATTTGCTAAATCATTTCTGATTAAAACTTATTTTTGGTAAACGGCATTGAGGTAAAACATGAGTTAACCATCATCGGAAAATCATTTTTGTAAATACCTTTGTATTTTAAATTTGTCTTAGTTTATTGATTTTAGGGGGAGTAATCCAAAATCTGAAAATTCAAAAACATCGAAAAATTTCAAAAACACAAAAACAATAGAAAAGCAAAAATGAGTTTCCTGGCGAGCAAAAGAGAAAATGATAGTACATCAGTGGTCTGTCTAAACCTCTTTAAACCTTAAATGAAAAACGATAAGCAGCTCTATATAAGATGTATCGGTAGGCTCACAATCATTTTAAAGTGTGCAGGGTGATATAAACTTAAATCGACTGAGGACTGGGTGGGAACCATTCATTGGCATATGGTCTTAGTACCGAAATTTCGTTTGAGAGATTGCCGAGGTTCTGAGATATTCGGTCTTTATGCTGCTTATCATCTGGGTATCATGGTTGTATCTTTTACCGAAATATAACGGGGACGCAAGTCTAGATCTTCCATGATACTATACATACGTGTACATACTGCATACGACCTCAATAAGTGATCAACAATCACATGTCCAAACAAAATAAGTGATAAAATATCACATTCATCCGGGAGTCAAGTTCGTCTCTCTGCTGTACGAAAGTACTGACCTGTTCACGGACTTGCTCCTGTGCCCTCATGCATCTGAAAATCAAGTTCCTCATCAATAAGTGATTATATCACATAGGGCTTGTTTTCAAATCAAAATAAGTGAGAATCTCACATCATATACGGTCAAACGGATGATAATCGGTATACTCACCGGTAAGATGAATCCTCGTGCATACCTGGATACGGGAATGTGTCGTGATGTGGATGAACACCGGTCGGTAAGTATAAATTATACCTTAACGTATCCCCTCGCCATGATTACAAATGATAAGCTGAGCTTAAGTGGACAACAATACCGATAATTGTTATAGGATGCTTATCTTAATGTTAACTAAAAGAACAACAAGAGCGTTTTGGACATGACCGTACACTGATATGATTCTCTTACCCTCGAAACTCGCAAAAAGAATGTCTGTAAATATTTATTTAATGTTTCCTGTTTATGTATCTTGGTATATATTTATTTATTGCTTTCCGTCTTTACTTTTGAAAAAATGAAAATTTCAAAAAGATTTTAGGTGTGTTTTAATTTAAACTTTATAAAATCCAAAAAGATTTTTCTTCAAGTTTATTTTGATTGACCGATGCTGGAACTCGAGTCTATCCTACTCAAAATCCTGATCGTAAGCTGGAAAACAATTGCATCTTCATAAACAGTCGAAGTTAACAAGTTTTGAAAGTTAAAGGATTAAAATGAATACTTTTCTAAACTTTCAAACTGCTGTCGGTTGGTGTTTGATTGAGATTTGATCTCATATGTGTCGTTAGTTTAAATATTAACTATATTCCAAGCGGTTGTTCTCATTATGCGTTTAGCTTTCTTGCATGTGCAGAAGCTAAAGGCGAGGAGAACATATTCGATGAAAAGCTTTGGAATGAAGACACGAAGTGGAGGCACTCAAAGGATAAAATGATCGAGTTGCCGCTGTCCCTTCCTCAACACCACAAGGATCTGAAGAATTGTCAAGTCAAAAGATTCACGAGCAGGACTCAATGGAGAGTTCAATCTAAGGGGGAGTTTGTCAACACACTTTCTACATGAAACGGGGAGTTTGTTGATACACTTTCTACTTTCAAGATGTGAAGACTTTGAAGATCCTCCGACATGAAAGACATAGAAGACGAACCATCACGAGTAGCGTCCAAGGGGGAGTTTGTTGATGCACTTTGTGTGGACGCGACTCGGCTCGGTTCGACTCGGCCTTGAAGACTTGAAGACATGAAGATCGAGACAAAGCTACAGCCAAGGGGGAGTTTGTTGGTGCACTTGTGTCTGTACTTTGTCTGTATTTCGTCATGATACAAAACGATGTCTTATGTTAGTCTGGGTTACGTCTTAGTTTGTTACAATGTGCGTTCGATGTAAGTTTGACCAAGTCAACCATCCTCCTGGTTTGACTTGGCCAAACAGTTAGCACATTGTGGATAACATGCTTGTGTCGAAGGATGTCATCGAAGGATGGTTTGTATCCTTCGATGACCTCGAAAGATAAACATTCGATAGATTCAGATGGACCTCGAAGGATATCATCCTTCGAGGTATGTATGGATCTTTCGGTAGATTTCTGGTCGATAGATGATCCTTCGACCAGATTTCCCTATCCTTCGAGCATGTTAGCTGTGTCGGGTATAAATACCCATGTAGTGTGTTGTGTTCACGAGGAGACAAGACAGATTAGGCAAGAGAAACAGAGAGAGCATTCTGTTGAGAGCACACACACACTGTGAGAGTTTATAGAACATATCTGTAAACATTGAGCTTGTAACCGGACCTTTCATACGCATTAATACAGAGGTGTTAATCGTTGAATGTTGTGTGTTGTGTTTGTGCTTGTGTTCTCGTATAAAGTCTCGGTTGCATACTAGCTTGGATTCCGCACTCGCTAGTGTGTTTGATATAACAAGGAAAAGGTTTTCATCTCATCCTCGAGAGGGACCTACATTTTTTGGTGAAGAAGAACTGGGTTTTTTTTCTTTTGGTGAAGAAGACAACACTTTTCTTTGAAGACAAAAAAAAGGTTGATTCTTTTGGGAAAAAAAAAACGTTGCTTTGTTGACTTTAAGAGAAAGGAAAAAGGATTTATTTTAAAGTCCCTAAGTTTCATCTATTTTACAAGAAGCCCCCTCAACTTTGACAAACATTCATCACAACCTACTACTACTTGTTCAGTGCCATTTAAAGCTTGAAACAGATAAGTTATTTGTTTCTGATTATTGCCTTCGCTCGTATAAATTACCACTCAGCAGTACGAACCTGGTTGGTTAGTAGTAACTTGGTAATTTTTTTTAAATGGCAGAAGATAGTAAAATCAAGATTGACAAGTTCGATGGTAGTGATTATGGGTTTTGGAAAATGCAAATTGAAGACTTGTTGTATCAGAAAAGTTTGCATTTACCTATGTTGGGCGTACAACCAGATGACATGTATGATGAAGATTGGAAGTTGTTGGATAGACAAGCTTTAGGCGTGGTTAGGCTTTCCTTGGCAAAGAGCGTTGCGTATAACGTTGTCAATGAAACAACTACATACGGTGTATTTAAAGCTTTGTCCAACATGTACAAGAAACCATCTGCTTCTCATCCGTCAATTAGTTAACACCAAGATGAAGGAAGGCATGTCGGTTACCGCTCACATAAATGAGTTTAACTCGATTATCTCTCGTTTAGCCTCAGTTGAAATAAACTTTGAAGATGAAGTTCAAGCTCTACTCCTTTTATCATCTTTGCCAGACAGTTGGTCAGGCAGAGTCACAGCTGTTAGTAGTGCATCCGGCACTACCAAACTCACTTTCGAGAGTATTCGTGACTTGATAGTAAATGAAGATATCAGACGGAGAAGCAATGGTGAGACTTCCAGTTCTAGTTCTCTGTTGCAGACAGAAAGTAGAGGAAGAAGGAATGACAGAGGGCATAATCGAGGCAGGTCAAAGTCTAGAAGAAGGGGACAGTCAAAGAACAGAAAAGACGTTGAATGTTGGAATTGCAAAGAAAAAGGTCACTATAGAAGCCAATGTACAAAACCTGCTTCAAAGAAAGAAGTAAACAGTGTATCCTCGGAAGAATTAGGTGATGCTCTCATCTGTTCTGTTGAAGATTCAGTGGAATCATGGATTATGGATTATGGTGCTTCTTTCCATGCTATCTCATGCCCAGATATGGTCAAGAATCTACGAACAGGTAACTTTGGTAAAGTTCGTTTAGCAGATGATCAAATGCTTGATATCACAGGTATTGGAGATGTAGACTTGAAGACCTCATTAGGAACTATATGGACATTGAAAGATGTCAGGGTTATTCCTAATTTGAGGAGAAAGTTGATTTCAGTTGGTAAACTAGATGATGAAGGGTTTAATGTTCACTTTGGGGGTGGACAATGGAAAGTGATCAAATGCAATTTAGTGATTGCCAAAGGAAAGAAGCAAGGTACTCTATACATGGCAGAAGTTTCTGCTGAAGGTGTTCATGCAATGACCACCGGTCCGAGTCCATCAAATTTATGGCACAACCGACTCGGACACATGAGCGAGAAGGGATTGAAGATGTTGGCTCAGAAAGGTAAGTTTCCAGACTTGAAGAAAGTGGAAACTGAATTCTGTGAACCTTGTGTTTTTGGAAAACAAAAGAGGGTTACTTTTGTAAAGACATGGAGAAAACCGAAAGCTCAGAAGTTGGAGCTTGTTCACTCGGATGTATATGGACCAACATCAGTTTCATCTCTAGGAGGATCAAGATATTATGTTACTTTCATCGATGATTCAACACGAAAGGTATAGGTATATTTTCTTAAGCATAAATCTGATGTATTTGATGCTTTTAAGATATGGAAATCTGCTGTTGAAAATGAAACTAACTTGAAGGTAAAGTGCTTAAAGTCTGATAATGGTGGTGAATACATAAGCAAGCAGTTCACTGACTATTGCGCCAAGGAAGGGATAAAGATGATCAAGACAGTTCCTGGAACTCCTCAGCAGAATGGTGTAGCTGAGAGAATGAATAGAACTCTAAATGAGAGGGCTAGAAGTATGAGGCTAAATGCCGGGATACCCAAGACATTCTGGGCCGATGCAGTTAACACTGCAGCCTACTTGATCAACCATTCACCAACCGGTCCCTTAGATTTCAAGTTGCCTGAAGAAATGTGGCAAGGAAAGGAGGTAAGTCTCGAACACTTACGAGTCTTTGGTTGTAGTGCTTACGATTTGTTAGAAGCTGGTGACAGGGATAAGTTAGACTCAAAATCCAAGAAGTGCACATTCATTGGTTATGGGTCAGAACAAATGGGTTACAGGCTTTGGGATAATGAAGGCAGAAAAGTAATCAGAAGCAAGAATGTTGTCTTCAATGAAAACGAATTGTACAAAGACAGAAACACCAAAGGACCAGAAATTCAAAAAGAATATGTTGAATTTGAAAGTGGTGAAACAAGAAAAGAAGCTTCAGTCGACATTCCAGAAAATGGGAATGAGTCAAGCGACAGTGGGAGCTCAGGGGATGATTCTAGTAATAATTCTGCAGAAGAAGAAGAAGAGGTCGCTCCTCAAATTCCAGAATCCCCAGAAACTCCTCAGTTTCAACCAAGAAGATCCTCCAGAGTCATTAGACCACCAGACAGATATTCACCATCCATCAATTACATACTTTTGACAGAAAATGGTGAACCCCAGTGCTACTCAGAAGCCATGGGGTTGAAAGATTCATTGCAGTGGGAGCTAGCAATGAATGATGAAATGAAGTCGCTTGAGAAGAACAAGACCTGGTACTTAACAAAGCTTCCAACTGGGAAGAAGGCTCTTCAGAACAAGTGGGTTTTCAGGGTCAAAGATGAACATGATGGTACCAAACGGTGCAAAGCAAGATTAGTGGTCAAGGGATTTCAGCAGAAAGAGGGAATTGATTTCAATGAAATATTTTCTCCAGTGGTAAAAATGACTACTATCAGACTTGTTCTCAGTATTGTAGCAGCAGAAGGCTTGCTTCTAGAGCAGCTAGATGTCAAGACAGCTTTTCTACATGGTGACCTAGAAGAAGACATCTACATGACACAACCAGAAGGTTTTCAGGTTAAAGGCAAAGAAAACTTGGTGTGTAAACTAAAGAAGAGTTTGTATGGTCTGAAACAAGCACACCCAGACAATGGCATTTGAAGTTTGATAACTTCATGGGAAGAGTCGGATACAAGAGATGTGACAATGACCATTGTTGTTACATCAAGAGGTTTAAGGGTTCTTATATCATTCTATTACTATATGTGGATGATATGTTGATTGCAGGTTCAGACATGACAGAGATCAAGAAGCTGAAGAAGCAGATGTCTGAAGAGTTTGAGATGAAAGACTTCGGAGCTGCAAACCAAATACTCGGGATGAGCATTTTCAGAAACAAAGAAGATGGGTCCTTGACACTCTCTCAAGAGAAGTACATTGAGAAAGTGTTAGAGAGATTCAGCCTTAAAGATGCCAAGATTCGAAGCACACCTTTGGGAAGTCACTTTAAGCTTTCTAAAGATCAGTCACCCAAATCAGATGAAGACAAGGAAGAAATGGCTAAAGTTCCGTATGCATCTGCAGTTGGTAGCCTCATGTATGCAATGGTATACACGAGACCAGATATAGCTCATGCAGTGGGAGTTGTTAGTCGTTTTATGTCCAATCCGGGGAGAGAACATTGGGAAGCAGTTAAATGGTTGCTAAGATATTTGAAGGGGACTTCAAAAGTGGCATTACAGTTTAAGGGGAAAGATGTTATTCTGAAGGGTTTTGCAGATGCTGACCTTGGTGGTTGTAAAGAATCTTACAAAAGCACCACCGGATATGTCTTTACAGTGGGAGGCACTGCAGTAAGCTGGATGTCCAGACTGCAGAAAAGTGTTGCCCTTTCAACCACAGAAGCAGAGTATATGGCAGTTGCTGAAGCAAGCAAAAAGCTTATATGGTTGAAGAATTTTCTCAAAGAGCTCGGCAAGGAACAAGTTGATTATGCACTATTCTGTGACAATCAAAGTGCAATACACCTTGCAAAGAATCCTGTCTTCCATTCGAAGACAAAGCACATACAGCTGAGATATCACTTCATCAGAGAAAGAATTAATGATGGCACTCTGAAGTTGAAGAAGATCAAAGGAACTGAAAATCCAGCTGATATGTTGACTAAGGTTGTCACCTTAGAGAAGTTGAAGCTTTGCATAGCTTCAACTGGCCTTCAGGATAACTGAAGAGAAGGCCGGGTAACTAGGAAGATACTAAAGATCAAAAGTTTTTACAGATATACTGATGCACAGTTGAAGCACAGGTGAAGATTGTTCCGTGGCTTCAAGTGGGAGATTGTTGAGTGTGAAGCCACACTTATGGTTTGTCAAAACTAGCTGCAAAAGATGTAGGCAGCAGCCATTGTTACGGCTGTCAAAAGAAGTGGCTGCACCATTTTTTCTTCTGTCGATCCTTTTCTTGTTTGACAAATTACCATCTTAATCTCTATATAAGAGATTGTTTTGTATCTGTAAACTTGTACCTCACCAAGCTTAATAATAAAAACCTCCTAGTTACCGAGAGTGGACGTAGGTCAGAGCCGGACCGAACCACTATAAATATTTGTGTTCTTGATTGTGAGCTGAGTGCGTGTGACTCGTGTTCGTGTGTGTGCTCCGATCCTAACAGATTTCTGCTGACAAGCGGTAGGTTTCTTCGATGGTGGCAGGTCTTGCAGCTTCGACAAAATTGCCCACACATTCAGGCAAGCCGGGAATGTACTTCGTGGTGGCTTTTTCTGAAGTGTTGACTTGACTTGGGCAGATTATGCTAAGCTGTTTAAACCTTGCGGTGTAGCCAGTATTGTCACCTTTGACTTACTTGATTTCCCAAAATTCGTTTTCTAGCTTCTAGACTTCGTGGGGCGGGCAGTACTATTTCTTCATGAGTTCTTTCAACTCATCCCAAGAGAGAGCATAAGCTGCGGAGATCCCACGTTTGTTACGTTCGGCAGTTCACCAGTCGAGTGCTTGCGATTGGAATACTCCGGTAGCGCAAGTAGTACGAAAGCTATCGGGACACCCACTCTGACGAAGGGTGACTTTGATATAATCGAACCACTGGAGTAGCTAGGACACACCTCCTTCACCTGTGAACTCCATCGGGTCACAGGCTTTGAAGTGTTTATAGAGAAAAGCGGATTGCGGCGCTTCCGTCTTAAAGTCTTCCGGGGTTCGAGAGTTGCTAAGAGAGTGCACTTGAGCGACAATTTGAGGAATGACCTTGGCCACTTCCTTGGCCACAAGCGAGGCAATCCTCTTTTCGGCGCTTCGTTTGGCTCTTCTCCTAGCTGTTTGTCTCGAGGTAGAGTCGTTGGGATATATCTAGACAGAGAGATATTTGGAGTGATATTCGATCATAATGATTTTTGAGTTTTGCGATGCGATTGAGCGCGATCAAAAGTTGATGCGGTAGCATAATAGTAATGCGAAGTCACATAGGAGCCTCATAGGAGACACAAGATTCCTAAGTTCTCACACAATGATTTGTTTGTATTTAGTTATAGATAGTTGTAGTTTACACTTATACACGTACATATCGGTGTAGATTGCGCGAGGACGCGGTGAAGAGGGAGAGAGCGAGAGCGTAAGCGAGTAATTAGACGTTAGTTTTGTTGCGAACATACGGTTTTCGTTTTAGATTGCGATGGTTGTGCGAGTTGTGGGTTTTACAAAACAAGGAGCGAAAATCGATAAATCGAGGAATCGATAAAGCGTAAAGTTTTAAATTGTAAACACATAAGCTTAAATAAGTTCCAACAAGCGTAAAATCGGCGAGTCGTATGCTAGAAAAATAGATAGAGTGCTCGGGTGTTTAGGCGTCGACTGCCCAAGGTAACCCAACTATACCCAACAAGTTCATGCACGCGCGTTGCCTTAGAAGACTTATGCTTCCACTGGGATGCAGCTCGTGGCATTCGTCTTCCTAGTCATCGCGTGGCTCGAGTTATCGTTATAGCCGAGTCCTTGGTGAGAGCTTTTGAAAACTATTTTATAGAGAGGGGAACGGTTTATTAAGTTACGGGTTTCACCCCTGGCTTAACAACTTCGTTCCTAGCTGTGGTTATGCTCACCGAGTAAACTCGGGAGTTCCACTAGATTTCGAAATGGAGACTTTCGTTGAGTTATGGATATCACTCCTATCTCGACGAAAAGTCCTCGTGCTAGAAAAATGTGCTGAGTGAGCGATCTCATCGAGAGTTCGTGGTTTTCACACATGGTCTCGACTGGACCACTCGGTTTCGTTATGCGAGTATTTTCAAAAACGTGTGCATTGTGTCAGCCTTAGGAAAGGCTAAGTAGTATTTCAGCCTTAGGAAAGGCTCCTTTGTGTGAAGCTGTAGTACGCGGTGTTCACACAAAGTTGTAGTTTTTAGCAATTTCGATCGAGAGTCTCAAGTAGGCCCATACAAATCCTACGGGATTCATACGAGTCAGCCTGTTGGTACTTAGACTATAGACTAGTTCATTTCTAAGACATCGACCCAGACTAGGTCAAGTCTAGCCAAATTCCCTACAGTTATGGCTCTGATACCAATATGTCACACCCCAACCGATGGCGGAATTATCGGGGCGCGGCACTAGGCGAATCAGATTGCTCAAGAGAATCCATAACAACTAAATTGCGACAATATTTAATGCGTTCATTATCCCATATTAATAAACAAGTACAATCACATAAGCTGCCATGAATTTTCATGTTCTCTCAAACAATACAAATCCGACAACCTAGATTTTTGGTGTGTTTCTAGACTTCCTAGCTTGATTTGATGTAGACTGCGACTAAACCTGCAACATACGTTAAAACAACGTCAATACAAAAGTATTGGCGAGTATACAAGTTTTGATAGAGTAGCGTAAATAGATAAAAAGTGCTGCGAATTACCAAATACATAAACGAGATACCTCAACATACATGCATTTAAGACCGATACTACCAGCTAAGTCACTCGAGCTGCGATTGCGATTGCTATTCATCCTAACTAGACCCCGTCGGGTGCTATAGTACTATACTAGTTAAGGCGGGACCTCGCGAGTATAAGTCCTAGCACATATGTAACTAGCATCACGTATAAATATCCATAACAGTTATTCGCATGTGATAAATAGTTTAAGCATTCAATTAGTTTGATTTGATAGAAACGTATGCTACACCCAAAAATGCAATAAAAAGGGGTTCGAGTATACTCACAGTTGGTGTTCAGCTAGTAAACACAACTTGGTTGGATTTGAAGGGAGCGCGTCTGAGATCAGCCTGGTTACAGATTGATAGCGTAAGCGTCGAACAGTGCGTTAAACAGTGGTGAGTGAACCAAGCATCAAATTGTAATCCGATCGGATGGCAATCCGATCGGATGGCCAGTCGATCGGGTGGCAATCCGTTCGGATGGTCATCCGATCGGATGGCCATTCGATTGGATTGTCACCTCGTTTGGTGAAGATGTGTTTGTGTATGATGGTTTGACTTTTGAAGTTTTCGTTGTAGCATTTTGAAAATAGAGAAGTATCTCTACCCTTCAGGTCGATCGATCGAACGGCGGCTCGATCGGGTGACGATCCGATTAGTAGGACACTTAGTGAGGACAAGTTCACAGCAGTTTGTCACTCGATCGGATTGCTATCCGATCGGGTGGCAATCCGTTTGGAACTGACTATGTATTGAACATGCTGAAAATTGTTTAAGTGTCGAAGTCCCAAACATCACATGGTCGGATGGTCGTTCGATCGGGTGGCAATCCGATCGGACGGCAATCCGTTTGACGTTCAAGACTTTGAAAAGTTGAAATGATAGTTTAAGTAAGGAACCAAGTGCAAGCTGATCGGACGGCTGTCCGATCGGGTGGCTGTCCGATCGGGTGGTAATCCGATCGGACGACATTCCATTCCAACTGCCTTGATCGTCTTGACACTTGATTGTTTTGAAAGTTTGTGGTTTTGATCGAGACGATGTGATAACTTGCTTGAACAACAGGACCCTTGTCTCGTCCCAAGTGACCCGACCGAACAGGAATCACCCTAGTCCGAACAGTTCACGGTTCGAGTCGGTTGTTCATGTTCAACCCGAAATCAACATCTCTCCCGGATAGAATTCAGATTTGGAACTGATGCATCACTAAGAATCAATAGAAGATCAGAACAAGCTCCGATTTCATCGGATTTGAGTGCATTGAGTGTAAAAGAGTTGAAAGAAAGTTGGAAAAATTTCTTTCAATCCTTTTATCATTGATGGTGTTTAGATCTATGCGAAATCGTTGTGAAATCATGTGGAAATCCTTTAGATCTGAGTTATTCTTGGTGGAATGAGGCCAAAGCTTGGAGTTCATAAGAACTCCATGATGACATCACCCTAGAACAACTCAAATCTGTTGATTTCACGGTTAAAAATTGAGATTCAAAGGTGAAAAAGATGAAGAAGTGTGTGTGGATCAAAGAAGTACAAGTTTTGAGGTAGAAACTTACAAGAATCGCGGGAAATCGGGAGTAATTAGCCCCAAAGCGTGTTGGTCGAGTGAGAGCTGTCACATCACTTGAACAGTGATGTGACAAGGGCTATTTATAGGTGAAAAGGAGGAAAGGTGTGGGAGTGCCATGGATCGGATGGCTGTCCGATCGGGTGGCAACTCGATCGATGGGCCACCCGATCGAGTGGTCACTCGATCGGTGGTCTCCGGCGAATGGCGTTTCGATGTTTCATTTTGTTCGTTAAGCGTCGCGATTGTTTGGTTACACATTTTCATACCCATATTCATATATTTATTATAATTAGTCACATAGGGTCGTATATACATATCCATATCTCAAATCCTGCGATAATCGAGTTACGCGTGCCTGCGAGTGCGTTTTCTCGAGTATTGAGTTGCACTGCGACACATCACGGCTATCAAGGAGGGTAGAATTGGTCCTCACTTGACATCTTCGTGGTTGTCAGCAAGTGCAATGTGATGTGATAGTGATAAAGTATGCGTAATATGCGAAAATACTGCGAAATAGCGATGTATGCGATATAGGTACATTATGATCTGAATCTCTGGTGTTAGGCGTAACGAGTATAACGAGTAGTAACAACACACGAACGTGCGGGTTGTTACAGTGTATTACTCAAACAACGTGCAACATCGATGGACAGGAGGATGAGCGTAGTACTTTACCGACCTCAGTACTTTGACGACCCTGATTACCGGCAACGAGCACCAGCGAATTGGCCTCAAACGAATCCTTAACCCTTGTTAGTGACTCATGGGAGTCAACTCTTACGAATCAATCGGGGCATAAGTGAGGACAACTGATGGTAGTATGGAATGTGTGACTGCCAGCACGATGAGTAACGCCTTAGGACGTGGCATGGAATTGAAAAGATGGACTTTGATGGTGAAGAATCGTAGGGCTTCGTTTCGAGCAACGACATTGGGAGCAGCAGTCACAGCAACAACAAGGTGTTCGTAACCCTAGCCGACAATATGGAAATAAAGGTGCCTACAACATGGATTGGCCGTGGTTAAGTTAAGAGGACAACGACCAAAGGAACAACGACAGTAATTGAAATCCTTGTATTGAAAACAGCAACACTGGAAATGATGCTCATGGAAGGGAATTTAGGGTTGACGTGGGCGACGCCAGGATGGTGGCAATTTGGAAGCTTGTACGGGTAGCTAATCGTTTTGTCTCTGTCCTGTTTAACCCTGATGCTTCTCGAAAGGCTGATGGCAAGTCAATCGAATAATCATATGTTTGTAGGGATGCAAATTCAACCGTCAGGGACAAGTTTTCGACATCGATCTTCCTTCTACTATCCACGATGGTGTTGATGCAGTAGTCAGTATGGGTTGGTTAACCAGACATCGCGCAGTTATACCCTGTGAGGGGAAAAGTTGTCGTCTGTCATAAAATATCCGAGTGGTGCAGAGGTTAGCATCAATTCAGCAGTGAAGGCCAGAAATGTCCACGGAAGGATTACCCCGCCATGATAGCCCCTGTTACTGATGTCAAGGCTAAGGAAAAGGGGATCGAGGATCCACCAATTGTTTGTAATTCTCCCTAAGTGCTACCAGAAGAACTATCAGGTTTACCTTCACATCGTCAGGTGGAATATCAGACCGGTATCATGTTAGAAACAGCCCTTGTTACTAGTATTCCTTATTGTCTTAGACCAGGAAGGTTGCAGGAACTGCCTAATCAACTTCAGGAACTATTGGACATGAGTTTTATCAGATCTAGTTTTTCGCTTTGAGGAGCCTAGTAATACCAGTAAAGATAATCCTTTTCGTATGTGTACCGATTATTGAGAACGTAACAAGGTGACAGTTAGGAACCGCTTGTCCCGACCATGTATTGGCCACCTATCGACCAGTTGCGAGGAAAAAGCTTCCATTCGAGGATTGGCTAGCGAACGAACTATCATCAGATGGAAGTCCAAGAGGAGAATGCTCTTAGAACAGCATGTCGAACGCAATGCAGCCATTTCAACTTTATACACCATGATTATTGAGTTGATCACCACCCCAGCAGCTTCAAGGATCACATGAATCAACCGTATTTGTCGACGACGTTCTGAATCATGACCAGGAGAAAGGAACACCATGGGTGGCATATGTATCCTATCTCAGCGCTTCTGTAGGAGGAGCCATTACGTGCGAAGTCTTGTTAAATGCCACATCTAGATTCGAGAGATGCATTTTGATCACGTAACCAACGGAGTGGGAATATAAGTGGACCTCGCTGAGATAGAAACTGGTCGACACCAAAGATTCCTTCGGGGATGCAGCAATTACTCGTTTTCGCTAGATACCATCGCAGCTTACCCATAGGGTTTTCGAAGATCGCGCAGCTTAACTCTCTTAAGCACAACAGGGTGCTGTGTTCGTGGGAGACAAAACAGGATGACGTCTTTTAAGTTTTCGAATCCCAACACTGCAATGCACTGAGCATCGTCTTTACCCGAGGGTGCGGGTGATTTAGTGGTATACCATGATGGTCGAATCAGAGTCCCACTTACACACCGACGCAACACGAGAGAGTGGTGACTTACGTGATGGATTTACAAAGAGGAACTGCACGACACACAACTAGCGGTGAAAACCGTGGTCTTGGGATTTTAGATGGAGGCATCACTTGGAAGGTACCAGATGCGTTATTTAGACCGATCACAAGGGCCTCCCGTGTACCTTGGCTTCGACAGAGCTAAATCAGTTAATGGCTTCGCTGAAGGGAACTTTAGGATGATTACAACTATGAAACTTGAACGTGCACGAGCTTTGCAGCTCACTATCGACTCTAACTTACCTTATCAGACTCACTCTGTTCAAACTGGAGAACTGAAAGAAGAGGATTTTTCAAGTTGAACCCATGCGGGGCATGGAGAAGCAACCTTTGACAGGTCGGACGATACTCGTTACCTCATGGAACGAATGTGGGTCTCATTATACGGCAACTGTAGGGAACTCGTGTTGAGCAAAGCACGCCGGCTTCGATATTCTAGCCGTCTGGGTTTTGATGAGAGGCATTAGGATTTATAAACCTTGTACTGGTAATCGGGCATGAAGGCCCACCTAGCTAGGTATAGGAATGATGTTTGAGTTGTGGGAAAGTCAATGCGAAGTGTTAGCAACCAGAAACACCTATATGGAAAGCGAAAATAGACTGCCATGGATTTGGTCGCTAGTCTACTTACAACTCGAAACGGAAACAATATCACCTGGATGATCGTTGATTGTCTCACGTAACCAGCACACTTTCTAGCCATCAAGGAAACGGATAAGTTTTCTACACTTGCATTCATCTACCTGAAAGAAGTGGTTTCTAGGCACGGGGTGCCAACCTCCATTATCTCTGATCGCGACCCACGATTTGCATCTGATTTGTAGCAAGCGATGCAAAGAAAAAAAATCATTTGGCTCACGTTTAGACACGAGCACAGCATATCATCCACGGACGGATGGGCAGACTGAATGCACCATTCAAACTCTTGAAGACATGCTTCGAGCATGTGTAATCGACTTTGGTAACGGCTGGGAGCGGCATCTACCTTTAGTGGAGTTTTCGTATAACAACAGTTACCACACCAGAATCCAGGCTACTCCGTTCGAGGCATTGTACGGACGGAAGTGCCGATCACCTCTTTGTTGGGCAGAAGCCCAAAATCACTAGCCCAGAACTCGTCGTAGACACAACAGAGAAGATTGCTCAGATACGACAACGAATGGCGGCAGCTCGTGACCGTCAGAAAAGCTACGCTGATAAGCGTAGGAAACCACTCGAGTTCCAGGTTGGGGATCGAGTACTACTTAAAGTCCCTTGGGAAGGTGTAGTTCGTTTTGGTATACGAGACAAACTCAACCCGCGATATGTTGGACCTTTCGAAATCATGGAGAGAATTGGCAAGGTGGCCTACATATTGAATCTACCCGAAGAACCCAGTGGAGATCACAACGTATTCCATGTGTCGAATCTGAAGAAGTGCCTGTCAGATGAAACTCTCATAGTTCCTTTTAAGGAGCTCACCATCGACGATCAGTTGCGATTTGTCGAAGAACCAGTGGAAATCTTGGACCCGGGAGGTCAAGATTCTCAAACGCAGCAGGATACCTATTGTTCGAGTTCGTTGGAACTCCCGTCGTGGCCCAGAGTTTACCTGGGAACGAGAAGACCAAATGAAACACAAATATCCCCAGTTGTTCGAAAACAATGAAACCACTGCTGAGGCTGAAGCTACCGCGGAATTTCGGGACGAAATTCCAAACCAACGGGGGAATGATGTGACACCCCAGGAAAACCAGGAAACCACGCAACCCAACTAGCTTCCTCAGTAACTACGTGCTAAATTTCGGGATGAAATTTCTTTCAAGTTGGGGATGATGTGACAACCCGAACTTCCGAGGTCAGTGTTGTTTAATCTCGTGATTCTAATTTCTTATTATTCATCCCTCTTCTTTGTGATTGAACGCGTTGTGCTAGTATTATAACTTGTTCTTTTAAAAAAACTCGTATTCCTTGTGTTTGGGCCGAACATGTTGGGTCGCGTCTTGACACACACTTAGTTTATATTTGGGCCACGTTTGTTACAATCATGATCGGCCCATACACACAGGTTACCCTAGGTTGCATTACATGAGCCCAATCTCAACCAAAGCCCAAAACCGAACACACCTTATACACTGGATTCACGATTGGGCTTGGTAGGGCCCAAGTGGATATTTAATTGGGGCCGGTTATGGGTTCTAGTTTTCTACGTGTTCTAGTTTATATAGGTATGAGATCACGTAACATAATATCACACATACACAAACCCTAGACTCTCCTTGGATGCACAACGGCAGTAGCAGCCCCCCTCCCCTCTTCGAAACATCAATCTTTAGAAACAAGCTTGTGGTTAGTGATTTGTATTCATGCTAAATTCTACTCGTTTGATCTTGTTAATACGTGTGCCTGATTAACACAAAGTGTCTACGTGTGATATGTGATAACTATGCTATATGAATAAAGTAGGTTGCTAGAATGAAAAACGAGTAATCGGCTATGTGATGTATCAATTGGTATGTTAAGTAGATTTGAATATCAATTGCTAAATTCGTATTCAGGTTAAGTAGAATTGAATGTGAGTAATCGGCTAGTGTTAATTTCTGGTGAGCTGTTAATGGTCATCGAGTAGTAACAGGTTATGATCATGATTGTTAATGTTAAATGGCTAAGTCATAGGGTCACGATTTTATCAGATTTATTGTTCTTAATTTAGTGAATCAAATGACAAATTGGTTACTCAATTCTAATAACATAACACTGTATGATCTAATGATTGTTGCATTAATGCTAAACCTAACTAATTGATTGAGTTAGACATGGATTAAATGAGAATTGTGGGTTATGAAAGTAAACTGGGCTGCACGGGTAGGGATATGGATTGGGCCGCGTAACAGGTTTAGGGACTGTCGAGCAGATTCTGGTTGGGCCGCACATGATATGGGTTTCGTTGGGCCTGGCTATATCTTAAGGATCATGTTAGGTATTATGTAGTGATGTTGTTTTTGGGTTGAACTGTTTGGGTCAAATAGGTGGAGCGGGTTGTGCACCGTGGTCTTGGCAACACACACATTTAATTGGACCTTGTCAAGTGGGCTTTGTGTCGTAACTAATTAAATGAATTCAGTAACATATGGGCCGCACGCAGCTGGGTTTGTGCCAGGCTGGGTTGGGTTGCACAGGTCACGGCCCACCTGTGTGACATATTGGGCCAGTTATGGTTGTGCCGCATTTCATATCTAAGTGTATACTAATTAACCGATGTATTTTGTGTGTGATGAACATGAATATAAATTATTGCATATGTGAATTATTACATGAGTATTATGTGAAAGGTAACATGAGGCAGGACTATGTGAACTAAGTGCTAGCGTATGTATGTAGTATGTTTGACCCGTTACATTCTAGGTGAATTGCTTGATGATATTAGGGTAATGGATTAACTGTCAAGAGTTAATTTGCATGTGGGTATTACATATACAATAAGTGTGCTTTATGTGAACAACGAATATGTGAATTAATTGTATGTGAAAGATGTGGTTCATGTGCATGTAGAACTTACTGTTATCGGTAACCATGTTAGGACGTTTGTGACCGACTGTTAAACAAGTAACTGGTCTTACCGAGCAAACCAAGGTGAGTTCACACTTTCTATAAGGCATGGGATTCCCGGTGGTTTGAGAATGGGTTAATAAACTAAAACAGAACCTGCATATTCTCCTTGGGTAGAATATGTACCTCCATCCTCGTTGAGAAGGATGACAACATTAAACCTGCGTATTCTCCTTGGGTAGATTACGTACCTCTGTCCTCAGTTGGAAGGACGACAACATATAACTTACTAGACAAAACTCTATCATGAAGTCCCTCATTTTTATATCGACTTAATCGTCGGGCCAATGGCGAGCGGGTCATTAGTTAAATAACACTATTAGGTTTGACAAGCCTCACACCGTGCCGTAGAGGACGGGAGTGGACTAATGGATCTGGGCACTTAGTCAATGATGATAGACATTGACGTAGGGCACAACTTACTTCAGTCAGTTGTCAATATGGTAACGGTCTAGTGGTTAACATGGGGTAGCCCCCACTGGTTATGGTTTGGGAAACAAATGATTGGTTAACTCATGGTTTACGAATGAACTTACGGTTTTTGGAACAACTTTAAAATGAACATCAACTGTGAACTCGCTCAACTTTGTTGTTGACTCGTTGTTACATGCCTTGCAGGCTTTTAGGTACATATTATTGGAACTTGCTGTCTGGGATGCTGGAATAGCCATAAGTCAAGTTACAAGGAATCACAAGCCATGTCTGATGGTTTTTAAACACCTGTTTTATGAAACTCATAACAAATTGTAATATGCTTCCGCTGGATAATAACTCTTGTATTGTAACACTTACTTTAAATAAATGAATTTTTTATTTTATCTTTGTAAGTTCAATGTGATTGGTGGCTAAGATCCTGGTACGTCACACGCCATGCGGTGTTTCCGCGAGTGGTATTTTGGGAGTGTGACAGATGTAGACAGCCTTACCTCAACCCCGTAGGAATAAAGAGGCTGCTTCAAGTAAGACTCTCGGCTCCATAGTAGTTTTGCATTAAGCCTTGAACATAATACTCAGCAATCAAGACAAAAACCAATTAGCGTATGTACTATCCACGTCACCACATGATTCATCTTCGTACTCATGTTTACTAAAGAATTGTGTAGGTATATGTTTACTAAAGAATTGTGTAGGTATATTCTTTTTTCAAACCTTTTAAAAATATCATTTTAATTTTCAATTTACAAACCGCAACTTGGGGGTTAGAGGCGGTGGAAGTAAGTAATGGCGGCGTGTGCCATGTATATAAAGCCACGATTCCATATATGAAGTATGCCAGCTGTCACAAGCTACAACACTCTAGAAGCAACAAGATTTCCGTATAAACTTGAAACAATCCCTATCTTGTAATCGGAAAATGGCGTCATTCGAACAGGCACCGGCCGGCGATGCTAAAGCAGGAGAAAAGATTTTCAGAACCAAGTGCGCTCAGTGTCATACCGTCGATAAAGGCGCTGGCCACAAACAAGGTTTTCTTTTTCTTTTTCTTTAAACAATTACTTTATCTGGTGGTTTTGATTGAATACGAAGGTTGTTTTATTCATTCATGTTATTTTAGAAGTTTGTGTTGTTAGATCAATCTTGAGACTTTATTAGGGTATGGATTCGAGTCCTAGGGCTCCATTGTGTCAACTCAGCACCACGTATGTGCCACCTCATCCAACATCACCCGTTAGTGCCCCTAATAACTAATGCTCATATCCCCACTGCACCCATGTTAAAAAAAAACGCCCCATTGCTGACTGGGTTGTGACGTGGCGCAAAACGCCCAAGGGTGGGGAATTATTCACCCCAACGACTACGCATGGTCTAACAAGAAATGGGATAAAGCCCCCATCCGCCAATAGCATCCCTTTTATTAATTAAAAATTGATTTGGCCCCACATTAAGTCCGCTATCACTCGCTATTGTGTTGGCGACTACTCAATAGCGGCCATAGTATGGCGTGGGGGCGCTATTGATAGAAAAGTTGCTGAGGTGGAGGGCAATCACGCCCCATACCTTACGTTTAAAAAATGTGGAGATGTTGTATGTGTAGGTTTATTTTGTTCGATTGGTTTACTCCAAAAAAACAAATAAGTCTTTGTCCTTGCCGGCTCAACCATTTGGGCAGCTTAAAGCGATTTTTCGTAATAAAATGAGAACATTAGGAAGTGTTCGTTTCACATAATGGAATGGAATCTTGAGGGAATTGGAATGCTGATTTCACTACTAATTTTGTTGGTTTCAACAAGAAAATGAATTGAAATTGAACAACATAAGGAATGGAATCTACATTCTAATATCATCCAAATTTCATTCCATTTTGCAAAACAAACACACCTAAATTACAAATCAGATTTCAATTTCTGCGTGAATTCTCATTCCAATTCCACTACAATCCATGAAACGATTAGGATCCTAAAATGTGTATACACAATGACACACTTTTTTTGTATACGGTTTCTAAAAGGCTTAAAATCACAACTCCACAAGAAAATTCTAGAGACAGAGAGCTCGGGGATTTGTGATCGGAAAAGAATCGAATGCAAGAATGTAGTCGAGCCCTAAAAAAGTTGGGCCCTTGAACATGGGGCCCGAGCTTCAGCTTATATATTTTTCCAGTCGAGCCGCTCTTATCTTGCTTTTTGATTTTGAGAAAGACTATGCATATATAAAGATATTTAAATGTTGTTAAACTTAAACCCCTTTTGATTTCCAGAAAATATGGGTGAACTTTCTTATACAATTAGAGTCAGTCTGGCTATCTGAGATGACTTATTTCTGAATCCTGATATTTGGCACATGTTTTTCATAATTTCAACGGTTATCTTATATTCTTATAATCAAATTCATAATCAGTTATTTCCGAGGATGTTTGTATATGAATACGATGTCTTTCTGCTCGTGTTTGTTTCTAGTTATTTCAAGATTATGATCATTCTGATGGAATATGTGAATTTCAGGGCCGAATTTGAACGGGCTTTTTGGAAGACAGTCTGGTACAACTGCAGGGTATTCATATTCTGCCGCCAATAAGAACATGGCTGTTATCTGGGAAGAGAAGACACTCTATGACTACTTGCTTAACCCTAAGAAGGTATTAATTAGTTACATTATATGCTATAATTTTTAAATGGCCCGAACCAAATTGATACTGTTTAAAACACTGTTTTGACCCGTTACCTGACCCACCTGTTTTGTCAGCTCAATTTGTTGTTCTGAATATATTTTGAATTTTTTGGGTGAATGGTGCAGTACATTCCTGGAACGAAGATGGTGTTTCCTGGACTGAAAAAACCAAAGGACCGAGCTGATCTCATTGCTTACCTGAAGCAATCAACCGCTTGATTCCAAAGGCGGTAACGAGTTTATTTGCATCGTTTACTAAAAACAGCGATGTTTCTTTACATTTATATGACCATATTGTTTTGAACCTGAATGATTTGTTACGCTCGACATAGCTCTCATCTTGAGGACTGCTGTTATGTTTTTGAATAAAGTGTTCCCTTTCAATTTGTTTTTCTGTTGATATTCATGTTGGTTTAGACATTTAGCAAGCGATCATGAACGTCTTTTTACTTGCTTTTAAAAGGGTGCCCACGATCGGTGACACATAGATATGGTTAAAAGGACGAAGAGATTATGAATGATTTACTTATCTTATGTTGATATGCAAAAGAGATGATGTAGATACAACCTTTGATTACATATAAAGCTTATTTTGTGCTTAGAGCAACGTTGCTTGATGCCTAAACCTAAACTTTTATTATATATATATCAAATGACAACACCGTTTTACTACGGTACTACTGGTGTTATGGTGTTGTCATTTAGTGGGTTCTTTTTTCTTTTAAAGTAATTTGTATTTTATAATGTTTTTTTCGTTTATATCCCCTGCATTCTAATAAAGCTATCATACATTTCCTAACTTCAACAAAATTACTTTTTTCTTTTTTTATGACTACATCGCATGCTAGTACTACTTTCTGCCAGTAGTACTTAGTACTTTAGTAAGTACTACTGATATCGTCGCAACGCTTGTGGTAAAATACTCAAGTTATCTTAAAGTCTCTAAACTTCAATAAAGTTGCTTTTTTTTCTCTTTTGACAACTACATCGTGTATTCTTAATGTACTGGTACCGCCGCAATGCGCGTCGTAGACGAACGCGAAACTTGCGTCATCCACGGTTCGGATTGTCTCACCAACGTGGATACAAAATTGGTGGAACAACCGGGGTTCCAAAACTTATCCCTTCCACTAGGGGATGTTCCTCTTCGATTCACGGGATTAATGTCATATTTGAAGATGAGATATTTGAATACTGAGAGTTTTGTGGATGGGTAGAGGGAATAAGCTTTGGTATAAGAAAATAAAATTGAGAAAGTTTTGTGGATGTGGTAGATAGAATGGGTTAGTTAAATAGAAAATGGTAAAAATATTTGAATTTGATTTTTTCTTAAAGTTACAAACGGTCAAAAGGGTCCAACGGTCAAAACATCTCGAAGCAAACAATTCTCAAGCGGGTAGCCGTGCTAGCCACAATTCTCAAGCGGGTAGCCGTGCTAGCCAGCCGATCCCGCGGGGTGACGGCGATGTGCTGGCTCGGGTTTGAACCCGCTGGCTTCTACCTGAGGAGTGCCCCGTCCTCCTTATCTAAAATGGTAAAACGTGACTAAAAGTTGATGAAGAATAATATAGGGACTCAGGGCCGGTCTAACGTTTTTGGAAGACCTAAGCGAACTACAAAGTTAGGGCCCTTGTGAGACTTGAACCTAAAAAAATATCAACTGACAATAACAAATTGCAAAATAAAGGCGTGAAATCGCGCATGTTAAATCGCAAAATTGTTTTTTTTTTATGGTTACTTAATCGCAAATCGCACCATCGGTGGCAATCGAATACCCTTAATTTCTCCCTCAATCGCAACTCACGTCGGTTGCAGTTAGTGAGGTTGCAAGTAATCAGGATCGTAGCGGAGGGTGCATAACTGTGTTCAAGAAAAAAGGGACCTGGTAACTTTATGGATTCAAGAAAAGAGAGATTTGACCAATAATCTTTTCAAGTTTTGAGTGTAGACATTTTACTTGTTTGGTTAGGGCTGTAAACGAACCGAACGTTCAGCGAATAGTTCGTGAACCGTTTGGCGGGAAGTTCGTTTACGTTCGTTCATTTAATAAACGAACGAACATGAACAAGAAATTTCATTCGGTTAGTTAAATGAACGAACATGAACAGAGGTCTCGTTCGTTCAATTGTGTTCGAGAACGTTCGGTAACGTGTTCGTGAACATTTCTTCATTTATGTTTGTTCATGTTCGTTTGTTTGTGTTGTTAATTAAAGATTTTTGTACTTTTATAAATTTTTATCTAATTTTTTATATTCTTTAATTTTTATTTATTTTATTACCTTAACAATTAAAGTAGGAAACTTTATTTCCACCTTGTTTATGCACCTTTCCTCTTTCTTTTTGTATCATTCACATCAAAAAATACTGTTAGGGCTTCAAGTTCTAGTGTTGCTCTCTCCTCCATCCACCTTTAGCCTTCATCGTGTTCGCCAAATTTATTTGTGTGTGTGTATGTTCATGAACCGTTCGTGAACATGTTCATTTCCTTAACGAACGAACACGGACATAATATCTCGTTCGGTAAATGTTCATGAACCGTTCGTAAACATATTTATTTCCTTAACGAACGAACACAAACAAGGCCTTATTTGTGTTTGTTCGGTTCGTTTACAGCCCTAATTATTATATCTTTACCTATGTGTTTATTCATTTTATCTAAATACATATGTAATATGTGGAAAAAAATTAGGGGCCCTCTTTTTTAAGGCCCTAGACATTTGCCTAAAATATTAGACTATGGGGTATGGGGCGGGGGTTGGGTACAAAAGTCCACGTCATCATCCCGGGTGGGCTTGGGTTTCGGCGTGGCCTCTTGGGCGGGGGTTTCAGCCCGGACGTTGGGCGGGGCTACGAACATGACATGGCGGAATCTCGTTGGCCAAGAGCACTAGCCTTTTGAAATTGGCTTTTTTTCCACGCCCCACCATACCCCTTTGAAATTGGCTTTTGGTCTTGGGTGCCCCATACTCCACGTGTTGCACCATGACCCTAACCCACGCTCCACCATACCCCATATTCTTATGCCAATCGGTCAGGCCCCCCTAGCGCCCTAGTACCCTACTGTATGCTTTCTGAATTATGATTGTTTGGAGCGGACCGTTAGTTGGGCCCAAGAAGTTATGTATGCTTCTTCTATTTGCCAAAGGGCATTAGCATTGGTACCTAAGTGCCTATCCTAAACTAAAAGACAGTGAAGTATTTAAAGCTTAGGTAGTCCATGTGCATTAAGTTTTCTGAAATTCTCATTGATAATCAAAATCAGCCGGTCCAAGTGGCCTAGTGAAGTGCCCAGCTCACCGTCCAATTTAAATGCACGTTTTTTTTGTTTTTTTTTTTTTTGAGAATGACCATATATATATATATAATTTTTTTGACTAAGTGAAGTGTAATGTACCATTTTTTGTGAACTGAGAATAACGGGATTTTTGGAACTCGCCAACTCGGGATTAGATAAATATTTTTAACGCGCAAGTACGCAACTGAACAATGAGTCACTCCTTTTCTCTAGGGTTTCATATCATTTCATCTTACCTTTTAGTGGTGGACGATGGTTTAAAATTAGAAGTAGATTGATGTTAAAAATAATGTAAGCTTCTACTTTACACACTAGATAGATGTCAACAAGTGCTTGAATGAATGCTCTCCTTGGTTAAGTGGTCTTGACGACGGTGTCCTTACGAGCTAGCAATTGACCGGTAAACGTTGCAAATAACTTATTTTCTTCGATGTCGAATCAGCAAGGACGGATTATGGAGATGGTATATGAGCATGTGTATATGTATGGATCTAATTTTCTTGTGATTATTGATTTGAAGAAGAAATCGCAATCAATATTAGAATAAACTAGTGGGATTACCCCGAGCTTCGCCGAGGGATTTTGAAACAAAAATATAAATAAATACATATCTGATAATATATTCAGAAACCACGAATTAGTTACATCGTAATTTTAGACATGTAAATAAATTTTCTAAACTAAAGTAATTCTAGGTTTCACTTTTATTTTTATTTCTTTTATATTTTATTTTTTATTTTTTAATTTTAATTAAATTGTTACAATTAATAAATTAATCAGTTAAATAATAAAAAAAAAGGAAATTAAAATATGAAACTGAAAAATATAATTTACATAATAGAAGCACATTAGTTAGATAATAAAAGGGAAAATCATAAAAATCCAATAAATCCCATTAATATTAATAACTTTTATATATTAAAATTGAGTGAAATAAGAAAAGAAAAAATATAAATATCCAACAAACCAGCATGGGGTGCCTAAAAATTGAGTTGAATAAGAAAAGGAAAAAAACATAAACATCCAATAAACCAGTGTGAAATGCTGAGAGTCGAACCTACACCGCTTGCTGGAGGGCCACATTCCAGGTAAGGTGTATTCCTTAATATTCAAACATATATGTACACAAATTGTTTGTTGGAAATCTTTGTATGCATAACCAATCAAAAAACGACATGTTGTAAGAAATTGTGGGTAGTAACAGCGCCGACCCCAAGAAAGAGTAGGGTGGGTGACTGCACTTCTAGGGGGCCGAAGGTTTTTAAAATCTATCTACTATATAAAAAAAAAAAACTAACACGTGTCATTCATTGAAGTTATCATCAAATATATATTTATTTTATATTTACTAAATAAATAAATAATAAATTAATATTAAATCTTATCCTTTAATAAAATATTATCCTCAAATCTAAATTGTTAATTTAATATATTTTTAAAACAAATACCTCTCTTTCCTACCTATCTTATATTAAATATATAAATAATAAATTATTATTAAATGTTATCCTAATTTATTAAAAATATAACTTTTTTTATTATTTGGTATACAAAATTATATTTACTAAACTCGTGTAAAACGCGGGGTTTTTAAAAATATTTTTTTTATTATTTACTATTCAAAGTTACATTTATATAACCCGTGTAATACACGAAGTTTTTAAAGATATAACTTTTTATCATTTGCTATGTAAAATTAAATTTATTCAACATGTGTAATACACAGAGTTTTTTAAGGATATAATTTTTTTTATTATTTGGTAGATTTTTCAACCCGACTATACATGGGTTTTTTAAAGATACAACGTTTTAGTATTTAATATTCAAAATTACATTTATTTAATTTGTGTAATACACATGGTTTTTAAAGATATAACTCTTTTTAGATCTATTCAACATGTGTAATATACGAGGTTTTTAAGGATGGAATTTTTATTATTATTTGGTAGATTTATTTAACCCGATTATACACGGGTTTCTTAAAGATACGACGTTTTTAGTATTTACTATACAAAATTACATTTATTTAATATGTGTAATACACATGGTTTTTAAAGATATAATTTTTTATTATTTGATATATAAAATTACATTTATTTAACCCGTACAATATACGGGGTTCATAAAGACATAGTTTTTTTATTATTTAATATATAAAATTACACTTATTCAACCCGTGTAATACACGGGGTTCTAACCTAGTATTATATAAACTAATTTAAATAAAAGCCCATTATTAATTTTAAAAACCAAATTGAGTAAATTACAAGTTTTGTCCTTTATGTTTACATCAAATTGCAGGCGATGTCCTTTTGGCCAAAAGTTTACAGGCGGTGTCCTTAACCTTTCAAAATCTTGCACGTTTTGTCCTTTAGGCCAAACCTAGTTAGAAATCTCAGTTAAAAACTGTTATGTACAATGCACATGAGGGTAAAATGGTAATTTCCATCTCAACCCTTACACTTTCCCTTCTTCTTCAATGATTTAAACAACGCTATTCAGATTTTGGAACCACAATCTGCAAGTTTTGATTTTTATTTAATCGATTCGTTAATTCCAAAACAATTTCTTCACTACAGTAGCCGCTAAACAACAATAAACCCTTCTTCATTTTTTATATCGATTAGCTTCAAAAGGACAGCGCATGCTGTCACACCCCCAAATTCCACAAGCGGAGTATTACCGCAGGGAGCGTGACATGAACAGGATCAAGCCACCAATCATATTGAACAATGTATTAAAGTAAATATAAAACCAACCACAATATAATTGGTGTCCAAAGAAAATTAACCAAGTTCAAGTTATCAGTGGAAGCATAAAGTTTAAAACCAAAACAATAGTTTAAAAGTTCAAATGTTTAACATGGAACTCAATAGTCCATGTCCCACAACGACCTCTCCTTCTTGTGCAAGCTCTATCTAAGCACCTAACGACCTGCAAGGCATGTAGCAACAAATCAACAACAAAGTTGAGCGAGTTCACAGTTGGTTGTCCATTTTAAAGTTGTTCCAAAAACCACAAGTTCCTTCGAAAACCATGAGTTAACCAATTCCTTGTTTCCCAAACCATGAACAGTGGGGGCTACCCCATGTTAACCACTAGACCCGTTACCATATCGACCACTGACTGAAGACATGTTTATGTGCCCTGCGTCAATGTCTATCATCATTGACTAAATGCCCAGATCCATTAGTCCACTCCCGTCCTCTACGGCACGGTGTGAAGCTTGTCAAACCTAATAACGTTATTTAACTAATGACCCGTTCGCCATTGGCCCGACGATTAAGTCAATATAAAAATGAGGGACTTCATGATAGAGTTTTGTCTAGTAAGTTAAAGGTTGTCCTACCCAAGGAGGACCGAGGTGCATATTCTACCCAAGGAGAATATGTAGGTTTCACTTTAGTTCCTTAACCCATTCCCAAACCACCGGGAATCCCATGCCTTGTAGAAAGTGTGAACTCACCTTAGGTTAGCTCGACAGATAAACAAAAGGTCAATCGAGCTGCTAGTGGTCAACCACGTCCTAACATGGTCACCATACAAGTCAGGTCTAGGTTCAAGTAGTGCACGTAGGTTTACATATAAGCTAACAAGTTGCAACATATAACGATCATGGCAATCACGTAAAACACATTTAACACGTTAACAATCAAATACACATAATGTCCAAACTTGTACGACTCAGATGATTGGGCCGTTGAGCTTGTGCGAGCCCAATCATCTTGTGCGATCCAATATTTAAAGCCCAAAGAACAACCGGCCCAACCTGTTGTGCGTTCAGCACCATCTTGTGCGACCCACAACGGGTTGTGCGATTCAGAAACATACCCGGCCCAAAACATGCAACCCAATACCCATACGGCCCAAACAATAAAACACATTTAACTTGTGCGGTCCAATGGACTTGTGCGATCCTGTGAAACTTGTGCGATTGGGTTTTGGGCTAATCGGTCCAACAGCTCAACATAACTAAATATATTAAGCAGCCCAACATCTTGTGCGATCAGCACAACCTTGTGTGATTCACAATATGTTGTGCGCTTATGCTTAAATTAGTTGTACAGTGTGTTTAAATAGTTGCACCCTATGGCTTGTGCGATTGCCTTGTGCGTCCGACTTGTGCGACTAGCCTTGTACGATTAGTTTTAGGTTTCCTAAAATCATGCAATCTATTCTAACCGTTTCCATTTAATTTGCAAACTAATTCTATCAGTTTCTATCTTTTGCCTTAGACGATCAAATCATGGCTTTTATCCATTAATTCCTATGAACCCTAATCATGTTCAAGACATAACAAAAATCATAACATTGAACACATTAACATGTTCATGATCTTGATTACTAGCATGCACCCTAACATGATAACATAACAATCATTCACATATACTCGCACAACAGCCGATTAACATGTGTTCGGTTCTTGACCAATATCAATAACATACTATCATCAAACTCCTATAATGATCTAATCATACCACACACATGTGAGCCGATTTACATGAACACCAAACCTCAACAGTTTGCATTAATCAATCATATAATCACTATGTAGAAACATATAAGCTGTAACATCATCTATCATACAATCAATAGTAATACACTAACCGGTTAGAGGATAGAACAAGGGTTGATCCGAACAAGAGAGCTTCGAGGAAGAGGGGATGTTGTTGTCGTCGAGTTCGAGAGAGAGGGAGAGAGATCTAGGGTTTGGTGTGTGTTCTTGTGTTTGCAACTTATGAGAAACAAACCCCAATGATGGGTGCTTATATGCGTATAAAAGGGAGTGGGCCGAACCCTTCCTCGGGCTGCCCTTGGTTTCGAGTGTAAGGAGTGTGGGCCGAGAGTGGTGTGCCCAAAAAGGCTTGTGCGATTACATTATATATATACATACATTACACACAATCACATAACATTTCATTTAAAACCACGTATCACATAATCACATATCGTTCAAACAAGTTACATCAAAGTACGACTAAGGGTTTGAAATACGAGTTGTCACATCATCCCCAAGTTGAAAGAAATTTCGTCCCGAAATTTAGCACGTAGTTACTGAGGAAGCTAGTTAGGTTGCATGGTTTCCTGGTTTCCTTGGGGTGTCACATCCTTCCCCCGTTGGTTTGGAATTTCATCCCGAAATTCCGTAGTAGCTTCAGCCTCAGTAGTGGTTTTACTTTTCTCGAACAACTGGGGATACTTGTGTTTCATTTGGTCTTCTCGTTCCTAGGTAATCTCTGGGCCACGACGGGAGTTCCAACGAACTCGAACAATGGGTATCCTGGTACGTTTGAGAACCTTAACGTCTCGGTCTGTAATCTCTACTGGTTCCTCGACGAATCGCAGCTGATCATCGATGGTGAGTTCCTTGAGAGGAACTATGAGGGTCTCATCTGACAGACACTTCTTCAGATTTGACACATGGAATACATTGTGAACTCCACTGAGTTCTTCGGGTAGATTCAGTCGGTAGGCCACCATGCCAATTTTCTCTGTGATTTCGAAAGTCCAACATAACGTGGATTTAGCTTGCCTCGTTTACCAAAACGAACCACACTTTTCCAAGGTGATACTTTAAGTAGCACTCGATCCCCAACCTGGAATTCGAGTGGTTTCCTGCGATTATCAGCATAGCTTTTCTGACGGTCACGAGCTGCCGCCATTCGTTGTCGTATTTGGGCAATCTTTTCTATCGTGTTGATGACGAGTTCTGGGCCAGTGATTTGGCTGCCCCCAACTTCTGCCCAGCTTAAAGGTGATCGACATTTCCGTCCATACAAAGCCTCAAATGGAGCAGCCTGGATGCTGGTGTGGTAACTGTTGTTATATGAAAACTCTACCAAAGGTAGGTGCCTTTCCTAGCCGTTACCAAAGTCGATTACACATGCTCGAAGCATGTCTTCAAGAGTTTGAACGGTGTGTTCAGACTGCCCATCCGTCTGTGGATGATATGTTGTGCTCATGTCTAATCGAAAGCCAAAGGATCGCTTTCCATAGCTCAGAGGTAAAACGTGGATCACGATCGGAAATGATGGAGGTTGGCACCCCGTGCCTCGAAACTACTTCCTTCAGATAGATGTCTGCTAGAGTAGAGAACTTATCCATTTCCTTGATTGCCAGAAAGCGTGCAGACTTGGTCAGTCGATACACTATCACCCAAATGGTGTCATTTCCTCGTTGAGATCTAGGTAAGCCCGTAACGAAGTCCATGGAAATTTGCTCCCATTTCCAAGTCGGGATCTCTGGTTGTTGAAGTAGGCCTGATGGCTTCTGGTATTCAACCTTGACCCTAGCACCGGTCAGACATTTACTAACATAGGTCGCTATGTTAGCCTTCATGTGGGGTCACCAATACGTAGCTTTGAGATCGTGGTACATCTTATCAGAACCAGGATGTACTGAGTATCGAGACTTGTCTGCTTCATCCATCACAAGCTCACGTAGACTACCATAAAATGGAACCCAGATGCACCCCGCTAAGTAGTAAGCACTGTCTTCCTTTAGTTCCAACCGTTCCTCCAATCCTCGCAGGGACTCATCCTTGATGTTCTCTTCTTTCAATGCTTCGATCTGAGCTTCACAAATTTGGGCAGGAAGACTAGAGTGAAAGGTAAGCTGTAACGCACGTACACGCTTAGGTTTGGTAAGCTTCAACTTCAGCTGCTGAAATACGGATTCCTGAGCATCACCCCAACGGTAGGTGACACCCTTTTGAGTAAGAACAATAAGAGGTTGCGCAATCCTTGAGAAATCCTTAATAAACCTTCTGTAGTAACCCGCCAAACCCAAGAATTGACGGATTTCAGTGGGTGTTCGAGGTGCAGGCCAATTCCTGATTGAGTCAACCTTAGATGGATCAACGTGAATCCCATCCTCATTAACCATGTGGCCTAGGAAATGTACTTCACGAAGCCAAAAGTCACATTTCGAAAACTAAGTATAAAGTTGTTCTGCTCGTAGAGGTTCCAAAAGGAGTCGCAGATGACGCTTGTGTTCCTTCTGACACTTGGGGTAGATCAGAATGTCGTCGATGAAAACAATAACAAACTTATCCAAGTAAGGTTTGCACACTCTGTTCATCAGATCCATGAAGACCGCAGGTGCGTTGGTCAGCCCGAAAGGCATGACCAGAAACTCGTAGTGTCCATAACGAGTCCTGAATACTGTCTTAGAGATGTCCTCATCTCGGACTCCCAGCTGATGATAGCCCGATCTCAGATCAATCTTTGAGTAAAAGCTCGACCCTTGCAACTGGTCAAACGGGTCATCTATACGCGGGAGAGGATAACGGTTCTTCACGGTCACCTTGTTGAGTTCGCGATAGTCTAAACACATTCGGAAGGTACCGTCTTTATTCTTCGCAAACAAGACTGGAGCTCCCCAGGGCGAAGAGCTAGGACGAATGAAACCCTTGTCCAAAAGCTCTTGCAGCTGTGCAGACAGTTCTTCCAGTTCTGATGGGGCTAAGCGATAAGGTGCACGAGCTATAGGCGCTGCTCCAGGAGCTAGCTCGATTTGAAAATCGACCTGGCGATGAGGCGGAAGACCAGGTAATTTCTTAGGAAAGTCGCGTACAATCGGAAGATCTTCTATCTTCTTTTCCTTCGTTGAGGTGTTAGTAACGAGAGCTAGTATCGCAGTGTGGCCCTTTCGCAGACACTTCTGGGCCTCTAGGAAAGAGATAATGCCCACAACAGCACCACTCTTGTCGCCACGAATTACGAGAGGTTCCTCACCAGGATGAGGAATGCGGATGATTTTTCTCCTTGTAAAGGATCTCTGCTCGATGTTGGGATAACCAATCCGTCCCAATGACGACGTTGAAACCACCAAGATCGATGGGAATAAGGTCGACAGAGAAGATCTGACCCGACTAAAGCGAGATTACAACCCTTAACTATGTGTGGCCTCAAGGCTTTTACCGGTTGTCAGTTCTACAACATGCTTGGTGTTTAAGGGAATTGGGGTACGCTTAAGCATCTGACTAACTTTTAAGGACACATAACTAGTATTGGCACCCGAATCGAATTAAAACAGAAACAGAATAATCATTCAGTAGAAACTTACCCGTCACAACGTTGGGATCGTTCCCTGCTTCATTTTGCCCAAACGCGAACGCACGTCCCCTGACACCATTACCATCCTTGTTGTCCCTGTTGTTGTTCCTATTGTCCTGGTTGTTGCTATTGTTGTTGCAATCCTGATTCAGCTGAGGGCGGTTTCTTTTAAAGTGTTCCTCTGCTCCACACTAGAAGCACCCCAATTTGTTACCCTGTTGTTGTTGCTGACGATTCTGACCCGCAGGATGTGGGCTCCTGCAATCCCTAGCCCCATGCCCTTTCTTATTGCATCGTTGACAACATTTCCTTGCACATGTCCCGCTGTGGTGTCGTTGGCACTTGTTGCACTTCGGCTTCTTCCCTAGGTAGCCAACCTGACTTCGGTGGTTCGGTCCACGCTGCTTAAGTTTCTTTTGTGAATCGTGTTGTTTCGTAGAGCTAGGACCCTCCCGATAATCATTCCATACACGCTTGCCGTTACCAAGGGCATTTGAAGTAGTAAAATTATGCTTGGGCAGTTTGCCTTCTTCCACTGCCTTATTAGTGAGCTGGTGCGCCAAACGAACGACTTGCTGGATTGTGGAGAGGTTGGCCGCAATTACTGACCCTTGGATTTCCGGAACTAAGCCTCTAATGTATAGCTCGATTCGCTTATAGGCAGGCTGCGACAAGTTAGGACATAAAGCTACCAAGTCGTTGGACCTTTTTGTGTACGCCTCGATCTCTGATCCTTCCCTTTTCAAACCATAATACTCCACTTCAAGTTTCAGAATGTCGTCCTTATGACAGAATTCTTCCTTGATCAAATCCTTGAAGTCGCTCCAGGGGGTGGCGTTTGCGTCCGCCAGCCCTAGCATCTGAATTTGCGTGTTCCACCAGGAAAACGCTTTCCCCTGCATGGTACCAGCAGCGTACTCTACTCGTTTGCTGGTAGGGCTTTCACTTTCTTCGAATGCAGATTCGATCCTTCGGATCCAGTGTAGGAGACCTATCGCTCCTTCGGTGCCGTCGAACGTGTGAGGTTTGCATTCCAAGAACGCCTTGAAGGTTCCAAATGGGGTGTGTGTGCGTTGGACCCCTGATTGGTTTGCTAAAGCCTCAATGACCCGAGCATCTATCAAGGTCGTTAACTGGTCCTGTGACAAGCTAATTTCACCACCACGTTCTCCTCCGCGTCCACTCATGATCTTTACATCGGAAGAAGCACAAGTAAGAATAGTGGCGTAGAGATGTGAAAGGTATGAGATAACAGAAGAGAGCGAGCACGCAGGGTTTCAAACAACCAGGTGCATGTCAAAAAGGTACATTACAGCTAATGGCAACATGCCACTACGTTAACTAAGGATACCATGGTATATGCACTATTTAAACTAACAAGCAGGCAATACAAACATAATCCATATCACCTATAGTGTTGAGCCTTGCACGAGGAGCGAAGTGTCGTTGTGGATCGTTGAGCAATGTACAGGTTATAGTCTGGTTTTGTCAAAAAGCTTTTCCCTTTTTAAAACCAAGTTCACTATAACCAATGGCTCTGATACCAATCTGTCACACCCCCAAATTCCACAAGCGGAGTATTACCGCAGGGAGCGTGACATGACCAGGATCAAGCCACCAATCATATTGAACAATGTATTAAAGTAAATATAAAACCAACCACAATATAATTGGTGTCCAAAGAAAATTAACCAAATTCAAGTTATCAGCGGAAGCATAAAGTTTAAAACCAAAACAACAGTTTAAAAGTTCAAATGTTTAACATGGAACTCAACAGTCCATGTCCCACAACGACCTCTCCTTCTCGTGCAAGCTCTATCTAAGCACCTAACGACCTGCAAGTCATATAGCAACAAATCAACAACAAAGTTGAGCGAGTTCACAGTTGGTTGTCCATTTTAAAGTTGTTCCAAAAACCATAAGTTCCTTCGAAAACCATGAGTTAACCAATTCCTTGTTTCCCAAACCATGAACAGTGGGGGCTACCCCATGTTAACCACTAGACCCGTTACCATATCGACCACTGACTGAAGACATGTTTATGTGCCCTGCGTCAATGTCTATCATCATTGACTAAGTGCCCAGATCCATTAGTCCACTCCCGTCCTCTACGGCACGGTGTGAGGCTTGTCAAACCTAATATCGCTATTTAACTAATGACCCGTTCGCAATTGGCCCGACGATTAAGTCGATATAAAAATGAGGGACTTCATGATAGTGTTTTGTCTAGTAAGTTAAAGGTTGTCCTACCCAAGGAGGACCGAGGTGCATATTCTACCCAATGAGAATATGTAGGTTTCTGTAACACCCTAGTTGCTATTTAATGGTTTTACATGTAAATACCAACAATTAGATGTGTAGTTAAGACTACACATACTATAAAAATATGGATTTATTAAAAATTTTACAATTCATAAGTTATTCGACATAACGGGATCAGATTCGTCGCTTAAAATTTATGACGAGGCAATGTGCGGAAGCATGTATCTTTATCGTGTTCGGTTCTTCGTTGAGCTTGATCGTCTTCCGGCATCCGAAAAGTACCTACATTTCATAAACATGAAATGCTTTAGTCATACGGGGTTTAAGACGTATCTAAACGAGTCCGGGAAACAAAACTGATTAAATACATTTTTTTGTACAGGGTCCACCGTAAATTACGGTGGCTACCATAATTTACGGTAGCCCCTGTTTTAAAATACTCCACCGTAAGGCAGGAGATAACTGCCGTAGCGTTTTCAGTCCCCACCGTAACTTACGGTGCCCACCATAAGTTACGGTGGCCCCTGTATCAGATTCTTCCATTTTGCCGTTTTTGACACGAAAACTTTCGTATCTTTCAATCCGCTTGTCCGTTTGACCTACCGTTTCTTCCTACGTGTTTGTAATTTGATTCTCCATCATATGGAGTTAAAATCCGACATCCGGCTTAATAAATTTTGAGACTTTTATGACTTCGGCTTATTACCTTTTTACAAAATTTTGACCTGTTTACGCATTTATCAAACAAACATATTTGTTTGATCATTATTTCACATGAACCACCTCAATTCAATATTTTCTACCATGTTAGGTTCTAATTACGGGTTTCTTATATATTTTAACCCGTTTTCGCTCGTATGCTTATTTTGACCCGTTAAGGGTATTTAAGTATATTTTAAACATGATTCGCCTTCATTTGTATCTAGCCTTATATTTCCACATTTCTTACCAAGTAATCTTCCACCACAACTATATTTGTGGTGGATTTAATGTGGAGATCTATATATTCCGAGTTATACCCCTCGAATTATCATTTTACGGCAAAGACTCATATAAAGTCTTTCGACCCAAGAATTTACATCTTTCACTACCTATACTCATTCTAAGCATTTATCTAATCATAAGACTCGTTTCCGAACCACCTTTAAGGGTCGTTCCTTCGAATTAGCTTACAAGGACAGTTTGGTAAATTTTCATCCTTCTTTCACTACAAGGACCTTTAAATACTTGTTTGACTCAAAATCCGACCTTTTAACTATAGTTCTTGTTTGTAAACCCATGTGCTTCTAAAACATTATAATCATAACTCAATTTATTCGGCTTACCTAAAAGATAACCGAATATCTATATTTTAACCTTGTCTAACTCTTATAGAACTCCAAATTCTACGTGATGAGTTGTGTTATTATACATACCTGGCTCGGATCAATATATTGACCCGTTTCAATACATTCCCTTAGTGGCTGCTAAATGATAGCGTTGTAAACATCCATGTGCTATTTATTCCCTAAAATCATACAACTTGACAACCCATTAGTCGATATTGTCAAGGGTGATAATTTCACCTTTTGACCCATTTGGTCTAAATAACCAATTATATTAGCGAGATGACATTTATTACCACCTCGTATATATGACTCACTCCGATTTACACCGTGCGGTCACTTTACTTATAATTCCATTTCTTAAAACTTTTTGGCCTACTATGGCTTACATCATAATTGTCTTTTTCGTAACACGACAAAAGGATATTCTAAAATATATGACTAGTGTAAGATATACTTACCTTGCATCCGAATTACGCTTTTCCTTCATACTTGTTTCGTTTGACCCGCTTCCTTTCCAAGCCTCCACCTAGCTTGTCAAGCGTCAAACTATCATCATAATTCGTAAGACGGTTAGATTAGTCATCATTAATTATGACTATTCCATCTTACGGGTTTTACATCAAAATTCACCATTTGATTTCATTTTGGTCAGTTTGACTTTTAAAGGTCAAACTGCCTATTAACATAAGTGATTATATTATAACCTCGACAATTCATTTAAGCACTTTGTCAAGTATCCGATAGGCATTATTCTTACGCCACCGTTTTAACTACTTTTCAAGTCTAAGTTCGTGCTATTATTAACACCAATTTAACTTAGCTCTTGATTATCAAAGTTAATTATTCATTTGTTAAGCAAGAACTAAAGGTTTCTATCTACATGTAAAAACCCGTTTCATCATAGCATTAGACATTTATCCGAACATCTAATATAATCAACTTTTACAATTTAATTAGTAGACATCATGATTCCAAACACCTATTTATATGAACAAAAACACTAATTTCATCATAATATACAAAAAAACCCATTTCAAGTCATTCACTCGAACTTATAAATTGTTCAAGTATTTTGCTCCAACTATCAAATATGATGATTCTAAGCACATGCATATCATCATCTTCACTATTTAGTCAAAACCCACTTGGCTCATACTTGGTTAATTGACTAATCACTAGTTTATGGTATAATTTTACAAGTTTGCATCTAGGGTTTGTTTCTAGACATAGATTCAACCCAATATCACTCATATACACAACATTCATTCTAGAATTTCGTTCATGCATGTTCATCCAAATTTCAAGATATCACCAAATGATGAAATTCAACATACCTTATGATCTCCTAGCTTGGGTGATCACGAATTTAGTTAAAGCCCCAATTTCCAACCCGATTTCCCTTGGATTTTGATGGATTTTAGTGAGTTTAGGGTTTTGAGAAGAACCCTTCTCCTGGCTCTGTGAAATCATCGACCAAACACACACATATGTGTGTGTTTTGGTGTTTATTTGTTTTAATTAAAAACATCTTTCCCTTTTGCCTCTTTTAGTCCCTCTAGTTCCATAGTTTATAAAAGGGTTATCTATTTCATGTTTCTTTTATTGTTTTTACAACACTTAACTAACCAGGTTGATATTCCTAGTTACTTAGTGGGTTCGGGGAAGTCATAACCCGTTTTATTTTTAAATCCCGTTAACTCGGGCCTCTTATTATCTTTATTTCCTCAAAAGCTTTTATTCACTTTTTATTTAATATTAGGTTTATCTATTAAATTCCTATTATTCACCGGGTTTACTTTTACCAATAACGGTATTTTACCCATTCATTATTATTAACATGGTTTAATTACCAATCCCGGTTTCAGGGTGTTACAGTTTCACTTTAGTTCCTTAACCCATTCCCGAACCACCGGGAATCCCATGCCTTGTAGAAAGTGTGAACTCACCTTAGGTTAGCTCGGCAGATAAACAAATGGTCAATCGAGCTGCTAGTGGTCAACCACGTCCTAACATGGTCACCATACAAGTCAGGTCTAGGTTCAAGTAGTGCACGTAGGTTTACACATAAGCTAACAAGTTGCAACATATAACGATCATGGCAATCACGTAAAACACATTTAACACGTTAACAGTCAAATACACATAATGTCCAAACTTGTGCGACTCAGATGATTGAGCCGTTGAGCTTGTGCGAGCCCAATCATCTTGTGCGAGCCCAATCATCTTGTGCGATCCAATATTTAAAGCCCAAAGAACAACCGGCCCAACCTGTTGTGCGTTCAGCACCATCTTGTGCGACCCACAACGGGTTGTGCGATTCAGAAACATACCCGGCCCAAAACATGCAACCCAATACCCATACGGCCCAAACAATAAAACACATTTAACTTGTGCGGTCCAATGGACTTGTGCGATCCTGTGAAACTTGTGCGATTGGGTTTTGGGCTAATCGGTCCAACAACTCAACATAACTAAATATATTAAGCAACCCAACATCTTGTGCGATCAGCACAACCTTGTGCGATTCACAAGATGTTGTGCGCTTATGCTTAAATTAGTTGTACAGCGTGTTCTAATAGTTGCACCCTATGGCTTGTGCGATTGCCTTGTGCGACTAGCCTTGTACGATTAGTTTTAGGTTTCCTAAAATCATGCAATCGATTCTAACCGTTTCCATTTAATTTGCAAACTAATTCTAACAGTTTCTATCTTTTGCCTTAGACGATCAAATCATGGCTTTTATCCATTAATTCCTATGAACCCTAATCATGTTCAAGACATAACAAAAATCATAACATTGAACACATTAACAGGTTCATGATCTTGATTACTAGCATGCACCCTAACATGACAACATAACAATCATTCATATATACTCGCACAACAGCCGATTAACATGTGTTCGGTTCTTGACCAATATCAATAACATACTATCATCAAACTCCTATAATGATCTAATCATACCACACACATGTGAGCCGATTTACATGAACACCAAACCTCAACAGTTTGCATTAATCAATCATATAATCACTATGTAGAAACATATAAGTTGTAACATCATCTATCATACAATCAATAGTAATACACTAACCGGTTAGAGGATAGAACAAGGGTTGATCCGAACAAGAGAGCTTCGAGGAAGAGGGGATGTTGCTGCCGTCGAGTTCGAGAGAGAGGGAGAGAGATCTAGGGTTTGGTGTGTGTTGTTGTGTTTGCAACTTATGAGAAAACAAACCCCAATGATGGGTGCTTGTATGCGTATAAAAGGGAGTGGGCCGAACCCTTCCTCGGGCTGCCCTTGGTTTCGAGTATAAGGAGTGTGGGCCGAGAGTGGTGTGCCCAAAAGGGCTTGTGCGATTACATTATATATATCATACATTACACACAATCACATAATACAAACATAATATTTCATTTAAAACCACGTGTCACATAATCACATATCGTTCAAACAAGTTACATCAAAGTACGACTAAGGGTTTGAAATACGAGTTGTCACACCTGCAATTTGATGTAAACATAAAGGACAAAACTTGTAATTTACTCAACCAAATTTAAGTTGGAAACTTTTCACGGGCCGAGGAATCTCCTAGGGGACGAAAAATTATTTTTCCGGCGATTTTTTTTGCCATTATGAGAGACCAAGACTGGTTGTGGATAGTGATTCTTTTTATACCGACCACCACAATTAATAATAAGATATATGTATGGCAAGAAAAAAAAAACGAAACTTGAACATAACAGTTTTGACTTTTTATTAACTTAATATAAAGAAATAGGCTCATGTAAATTTATTAGTAAAATTTTTAGCATTTAAAAAAAATGTGTTTCTCAGCATTATATAGTTGTGCACTTGTGCTTACAATTTGATACGATCAAAATATAAATATAATTTAAGTTGATTGAATTGGTCGTTTATATATTGTGGAATCGTGTATGTCGGCTCTAGTGATTGTATTTCAGCTTTTCTTTCCTAAGAACAGCTTGCGCTCCAACTCATATACGTTAGGATTTCAATCATCATGTCTATACATACAGCTTTACAAATTATTCTATGCAATAATAGTTGTAAAACTAAGACTTCTATTTATTGTAGATAGATAGATAGATAGATATAATAAACAACTTCTTTTTGTTGTCTACTTAATAATTTATTTGTAATGACAAAACTCATCTTAGTAGTTAACCCTAAAAAATTCCCTTACATGTCAAAAGTTGAGGAGGCGTAAGCTTGCAAAATGGATGGGTTAAGTCAAGTTGTATAACTGGTCAAAACAAAATCGAGTCAACTGGGTTCGTGTCAATCAGCAATAGTCCAATTTTTCCTATTAATAGTTGGATGGGTGCCAATGATCTCTAGATCAAGTGGTGGAAGGCTTGCATTTCTCTTGAGAGATGCAAGTTCCACTCCCACTTGGTGTAGAGTGCGGCACTGGTGGGCAATGATAGGAGACCTAGGGAAACCTGGGTTGGATACTTGAGCCAAACGGGTTTTACTAGTAATTTCACTGTCGTGCCTACGGGCGGGTGGGTTACCGGGTTTTCTCCAGAATTGGTGGTGGACTCGGGTTACTCTCGGAGTACTCCGTTTGTCCAGTGGGTGCCCCGAGAGTTGGCCATTCAGAAAAAAAAAAAAAAAAAAAAAAATAGTTGGATGGGTAGCCGTCATTAAACCAAAATGTATTAAGTTAAAGTTGGTAACAGTAGTAGTTTGTCTTCAATGGCTCTCCATGTGGTGGTGCACCCGTCAAATCAGCGGTTAATAATCAACACTAACTGCTATATTATTTATATCACTGAATTTGGAAAGGGGTTGTGGAGTATTTAGTGATATTAGATGTTATCCTCCAAGTATACATGGATGGGGTCAGTGCACATGATGGAGATCTGGTGCCTTCTTCAAATGCTAGATTAAATGGTGAAGTGTAATTAGATGGGTTCTCAAGTAAACTATGGTCATAGGTGGTACTAACTCTATTGGACCCATTTTAGTTAGTAAATATAAATACTATAAAAATAGTTTAACACATCGCATTGGATCCAGACTGACACGTTATATGACTTGAGTTGAACAAAATGAACACAAAAGAAAGTTACTAAATCAACCCATTCTTTGAAAGGTCACGATTTCCGCCTCTACACCAAGTGTTTTAATTAAAAGTTGCGCATTTGTCCTAAAGGGACATGTGGTTATGGCTACTTTGTCTAAGAGGTAAAAGGGTTCAAATCCTGCAAAGTGTATTAGTCTCTACACTTGGAGTAATAAGTAAAGCATTCATATTCTCTCCACCATTTTTACATATGGGTCTCTACAAGCCCTATGTTTGACCAATTCTGGCTTCTCATGTCTAGGCACACCTTTTATAACCAAGACCCTAAATAAAGAAAATTTTAATATATACACCACTAAAATTACTACTTGCCTCACCTACAATAGTGACATATTTTGATATCAATTATTAATGGTTTAAACAGTAACTTTATGGTGTTTACCAGATCCAAAGAATGATTCATTGAGTGATGTTTAAAAACAACCATTCAATCAAGTACGTGAAGCAAACGAAATTGTACAGGTTATAAAAGTATAACATGATGAGATACAGATCAGTTCTACCAAAAATAAACATTAAAAAATACAAAACCAAAAATAGCAACAATCCTTATTAAACCTAAGACCTTTACAGACTGATGTTTACCACAAAAATGAGTTGACATGTGTTGTTGATTGATTCACCATCATATGCTTCATTGGTCTGACCTCAAAGGGACCGTAGTAGGCCACCCATGAAGCTGAGGCGAACCAGCTGGGGTCGAGTGTTGACTAGGAGAAAAAAGACTCAGCTCGACAAACCGATGTTGGTCCACGTGTTGCTCGTCTGGTTCCATTGCTCGAAAAGAAATTGACCCACGTTTTGTCGACGAGTTTCTCCCACTGCTCACGGTAAAATCATCAAGCGGGACATGGTTAGCGATTAGTGACAAAGTGTCATTATGTTCCCCGATAATCCTTCTTGTTGCCTCCATATCTTGCAGATTCTTCAAAGCTAAAGAGTCTGCAATCGGGAAGTAAACAAGTACGCAAATCCCGACCCCAACACAACATAAAAGAGAAAGAAAAGCCAAGAATGCAACAACTTCAAACACAGCATCTCCCGGAGTGAATAGAACGGATAAACCGAGTAACAAGACCCGTAACGGATAAAAACCAGAAACAAAAAATATCAATGTGTACACCCTCTTTTTCAAACCCTTATTGATGACCAGAAATAGTATTCGACTACCGAGCCAGAACAAATAAAGTGTCAGGATGGTAGCAAAAAGACCCAGAAACATGGTGCTTAATAAAGGGTAGTAGCATCGAGCGACATTACTTAAGTCTTCTGTGGTCTTGAAAAAGTAGCCTTTTTTGTTCATGTGTAAATCCGTCTCGAAGTTCGGTCCGACTAAGACAACTGTCATTTGAAGAGCAAAGAGCGGTAACGCACATAGAAGAATGTACATCACTGTTCTGAAGTTCCATTTCGGGCTTAACGGGCCAGACTCTGTTTTCTGTAACGACGCACGAAGAAGAAAAATGAGGGTTAGGAATAGACACGGTTCTGAAAATCCTAGGTTTGAGACGATGTAGCATTTGCATACGGTTTCCTGCCATTTTAAATCAAGAGTATTTAACACCCGACCGTCACGCCTCAGAAATTCTAGTCGTAAAATCTCTCCAAAACCCCACCAGATTGCGAATAAGATGAAGATTATTCTAACAACCCACGGGCCACTGAAGTATCTGAGTTGGGTTTGACTTTGACTACGAATGTGGTCTCGGAAATAGAACGAGTACAAGATGCAAAGTAAACCAATGAGACCTAAAACAGCAACGAGACAAATTGTAACCACACCGAGTGCATCAGCAAGTACACTTGTCAGGGGCATTACCCAAAAAATAGATTCCACGCATGCTCTCTGCCAGCATGGATGTTACACCAAAGCCCCTGCTAACTTATACTTCCAGTCACATTTATAACGAAATCTGGAATCAGTTTCAAAGATAACCCTTTCCGGAAAAAAGAGCAAACACCTAGCAATTGGTGAAACCGCAATAGCCCATCGTAAACCAATCAACAACTCTGCGTGTAAATGAATTCTTGTGCGAAATTACCACATACCAATGCAAAGGACTAGGTTATTATGTCTCCAAGAAGCTAGCCAACTAAACCACCTACATTAAAATAAAATTAAAAAAAAAAAACACATCAGGTACATAAAATGCAACCATTATCCCCCGAAACAATGTTTCATACAGAAAAGAATGTGCAAAAGTGATGCTAATACTATCGACTGATCTGAGTTCCTACATTAATCACTTTCAGTGTACCAAAAACAAAGTGGAATTGCATCCGAGTGTACTTTTTCATAAGAACGGATTGCGTCATGTATAGGATTTAAAAACCTCAGCCAACGTTGCCTCGAATGCGACATGTTAAAATGTGTGTTTAGCAATTCTAGCCCAATTAATGATGCAATTCACATTCCCTGGCATTTGCATAATAATAATCCTGCAATTCATCCTATTTGAAGCAAAATGTAACATTGTGAAAATACATAGACCACAAGGAATCTTCAAATTCTAACTCTAACTATGTGTAATCCTAGCCAATAAAACTTACACTACAAAGTGAAGAACATAATATACAGAAATTCTAACTTCTATGCCATAGATCCATCCACAGTAATCAAATTACTTCATAATACAATGTAACCACACATCTCCAAATCCAAAACATAATTAAACAAAAATTTGAACATCATGATTATGTTGTGCATGCAAGATCAAACACACAAAAACAATGCCTTAATTCACTACCATCAGGATTACAAGTCAAAATTCATGAGAAAAAACCGTCAAAATGAAAACTAATCGAAATTAAATGAGAAATTAAACGGAATACAATCAGTAGATGAGAGTATGACACCTGTTTTCCATGAATTTGCAGAGTATTATAGAGAATAAATGGAAAAGAAGAAAGGAAAATGAATGGGGAAATTGAAAGAGAAGGACTTACAGGAGGAGGGCGTGAAATAGTTGTGGATCTCGTTGGTTGGGAAGAAACGAAATCAGATTGAAAAAATGGAAAGGGGAAATAGAAAAACCTAGGAGGAGGAGGAGGAGGAGGAAGAACAAGAGAGAGAAAAAGGGGAACCAACGGAAGGTAAGGAGGGGGGAGAGAGTGTGGAACTTTGTTGCTGACAGCCTGTCGCCAGCATTAGACCAACCAACCAAAATCAAATTTTACTATATTTTTCTTTTCTTTTCTTTTTTTAATCTTTTCAATTATTGGATTTGTGTTTACAAGTTATTATTTTTTTTAACAGCAAATTTGTATCACTGATAGACTAGTAGAGTATTATTGTGTCATCAACGAAATCACCCTATTATATTCATTTTCACTAGGGATAATGCTTATACACCAATTCATGAGGAAATCCAATAAGACCATGTGTAGTGGTTTGGGTGAATAAAACCCCTACCCTTGGGCGTTTTCCGTCATGTGACAGTACAGTGAGCAAGAGGTATTATTGGGCGTTTTTCTAAAACGGATGTAGTGGGGATGTGGACATTATATTAAAAAGGGTGTTAAACAATTAAATTAAAAAAAATCCAAAAAATGGTATTGGGCAAGCATAGGAATGAATGCATGTGATTGGCCAAACAATTGGATGTTTGGCGTCATTTAAAAAATGTTGGGGGGCTTTTTTTGAAAAAAAAAAAGCTAGAAAACGCCCATGGGGGTGGGGGTGGGGCATGATTGGGCGTGTTTTGGGTTTTTTTTTGAAAAAATCACGCCCACTACGGACGGTCTAAATATGGGAAAAATTCACTTGTGAGAATCGAACTCATGACCTATTGATTGTAAGACCATGTGTAGTGGTACACATGAATAATGCCCCCACCCATGGGCATTGTGCGACACGTGGCATCCCAACCCGCAAAGGGGCATTATGGGCATTTTTCACAAATGGGCGTAGTGGGATAATGCCCAATATTGCCCCATCAATGATTACCCAATTATTATTTTCATGTTTTTTTAAATTTAAAACTAATGATATTTAGTTTGGAATGATCTCATTAGCCAAACGATTTGAAGAAAGACGTTGATAAAAGCACGCCTTAGAGGATTTTTCAAAAAAAAAAACGCATCTGGGGCGGTCCTTGGGCGTTATGGGGCGTTTTTTTGGAGAAAAACGTCCAAAAACCCCCACTATGGGTGGTCTATAGCCTTATTTATATGACATGTTTGTGATTAAAAGAATTTTAAATATTAAATATGATATACCGTAGATTTTGGGCTAGCTCACTTGGTAGAGATTCTTGTCTCTTAGCATGAGTAGATTAGGAACTGGGTTTGAGACGAGAGGTTTTGAATTTAAGTCCTACATACGACATGAATTAAAAGAAATTTACCGTTAAAAAAATTAATGTTTATTCTTTTAACTAAAATTTGTATTGGTTTTGAGTGTTTTGTTAATTATGACTATTTTAAAGGGTAGTAAAAAACTGATTTAAACAAGATCTATAGGTAATTAAACCAGTGTTCTACACTAAATAAGTAAAGTAACGAGTAAGGTCATAGGGTGTACTCTAACATTTAGAGTGTTAACAGTGACATGACATGTTAACTGATATTGCAAATCACTCCTTCCTTGTGTTAAATGTCATTAAATGAGTTATGTGTTAACATGTTAATCAAATGTTAAGAGATTGAATTGATTATTCTTTTATTTTTTAGACCAAAAATCACTAAAAGATATGGTTAGATGAAGTTAATGTGATTAAACCATTTCCTGAAGTGAGACAAAGTGAAATAGGCAAAAATGTTGATGTGTCACTTAGGTAGAGTTAAGATAGATTAAAGTATACCCAAAGTCCTAAGTTATATGAGATTAATTTACTACAAACTGAAATCAAGTTAAGCTTGGACGAATCCAAACTTTTTTTTGAATGGCCAACGAATCCTCCAAACGGGCTACTGGCGAAATTCACCACATTGGGATACACTCGCCTCCGAACCGGGGAAAACCATCACCTAGGGCCGAAGCCCGTGAACACTCGCCCGAAGGCACGACAGTGCGGTGAGGTAAAAACCGCTCAGTTCAAGGATCGAACTAGCGATCTCCACCTATTCGCTTACTCTCTCATCATCACCAGGTGCCGCAGAAAATAATGAGGAGGACAGAAATCGAACTTGGATCCCTTAGAACACCAAGACTCTTCCTTATCACTCCACCACCACCTCATTTAGGCTAGAGTTTGGACGAATCCAAACTCTAGCCTAAATTGAAGCATATTTTTTTAACAACAAACGAGACCATCTCATTAAAAACAAAAGCACCCCTCAAAACAAACCCAATACAGCAAAGGCAATCCATAAGGATACACAGGGAAAAAAACACTAGAGGTCTGCACCAAAGAAAAAAAATTCCAATTCTCCCAGGGAATATTCTACATCTTAACTAAATTTCCGCGGCTATGTTTAGGGATAATGTTATTCTATAAGGCCATGGTTATTCACACATCCCCCTTGGTTATTTGTACATCCCTTGAACCCTATAGGAAGCATATATGGCAATACGGTTCCTCTGGGTCCAAGCGTATTGAGCAATACACTTCCTATATGTGTACTTGAAGTACAAACTTTTCAGAAGATGGTCAGCTAATGATTAGGGGATCAGAGGAAGCGTATAGGGCAATACGGTTCCTCTGGGTCCAAGCGTATTAGGCAATACACTTCCTATATGTGTACCAAACTTTTCAAAAGATTGTCAGCTAAAAGGAAGTGTATAGGGCCATACGCACCCTTAACGATTTTTTTTTTCAAAAGACAAGAGGAATCATATAGGGCCATACGTTCCCTGGAGGATTTTTTTTTGCAAGAACAACATATTGTTATTAGTATCTTTTTAAAATTTATTTTTTTAAACATTAATCAAGTTGTTTTTTTGTTATAAAATGATGTTAGTTTTTTTGTTATAAATTTTATAAAAGACGTAGTGAAATTAAGCAATCCAAACAAATTAAACAAATATTACAAATACTTAAAATTAAATTCAATTGTTCGTACAGTAGAACATAATATGATAATAAAAACCACTATCATCATCATGCCCGCCATCCTACTCAGCCATCTGAGGCATCTGAACCTCCTCGGCCTCCAAACGCGGGTGATGTACCAACGGCTGCCATGCCCAAACCTGGCGGTTCGTCCCGACAAACCTATAACCAACATTAGCAATGTTTGCCGCCACTTTCATCCCTGTCATCGACCTCATGTCCAAATATTTGCAGGGAGCCGACGGTGGATACCTATTCTCGACCCAACCAAAGTACCGACTAACACTCTGGGCTATCCGGCCGATAAACGATCCTCCATATATACTACCACGACGCTGCTTTTTCCAACGTGTGACAAAATAATCCCCCAGGCAGAGATGGAGGGCGCACGGACGACCAGTAAATAAACAATAGAGATAGAAAAGATCGGCCTTCGTTACGTGCTCGCAACTCTTGCCACGGGCCGCGATGCCCGTGCTAAAGCAACGATGCAAGTAACGAACTAACGGGTCGCGAATCTCTGAGGATCGGACCTCCTCCGCCTTGGTGTATGGACCTTCACCGATGGTGGGCCACTAGGCAATCAACTCATCCTTGGGCATACGATCGATAGCCGTGGTATACACGTCCTGAACCAACTCCTCGTCTGTGTAAAAACCGGTGGCGACGGCAAATTGACGAAGCGGCATCTCAAATACCTCGCCGAACAGACGGAATGTGATCTCGGGTGATGGGGCCGTCAAGTTCGGATCATCAAAATCCGAGTTCGGCCGGTCATCCGGTTGAGGTCTATAGCGGAATGTGGAGAGAAACTCCACCATCAACGGCCGATAAGATGGTGCGGCTCCTATTCAAAATAAACGATCCCACGGGCTATATTGCCCGATAACCTGTCGAACAGTGTCCGCCACCCCACATGTCTATATAATGATAAAATTATTATGGTTATCATAAATATGTTTTGGGTATTACAATAATGTATAAACATTTTTTTGACACATTTTTATAAAAAGGATTCAGATTAGGGGACCAGGGGAACCATATTGCCCCATACGCTTCCTATACTTTGGGTCTAGGGAACCATATTGCCCCATACGCTTCCTATACTTTGGGTCCAAGGAAACCATATTTCCTATACGCTCCCTATTATACCAATAGGAATCGTATTGCCCAATACGCTTCTTATTGATTTAATGCGTTCACCAACCCAAGCCCTATGGGAAGTGTATTGCCTTATACGCTTCCTATTAAACTTATGGGAATCGTATTGGACAATACGCTTCCTATTGGGTCACTTTTCAGACCTTTATAGTTTTGAACTGCGTGCGCGTCAGAGAATATTGTACCAATAGGAACCGTATTGCCCAATACGCTTCCTATTGGTGTCGCATTTAATGCTTCAAACCCTATGGGAAGCGTATTGGCCTATATGGTTTCTATTGAGGGATGTACAAAAATTTTAGGGGATGTGTAGATACCATCACCCTTCTATAAAGTCTCTTAAATTTAAGAATATTACAAAGATACAATGAATAGTAAAATATAAAACAATGTAGCTTAATATATAATATAATGCCGAGTAAAAAAAACACTGAATAAAAAAAAGGCACAATGACGAAAATAAAATAAAAATACAATGACAAATAAAAAGACACAATGATCTAAACAAAAACTATAAAACCAACAAGCTAAAATCTAAAAGCGAAAACCTAAAATCTAAGATTGTAGGAGTTCGATTAGACGATTCCAAATTAGAGTTTGTCTGATACTCTTTTTATTACTTCCTATTTTTAGAATTCGAAACTTTGCCTCCACCTGGTATACTCTAACATTCATTGGTGTTAATCCTAGTTGGCATCCGTTAACACTTGTTAAACCGCTCCTGAAGGGTGTTAAGAGGCATTAAAAACTTCACATGTTAAGATGTTAACTAGGAAAGAGAGGGAGAGAATCAAGCATTGCAAAATTTGTACACACACAACAACATGCTATATATATGTATTTTAATTAATTTTAAGGGGAGTTAACGGGGTTAAACCATTTCCTTGGTGTGTGGTGAAGGTGAAAGATGGTCAAGTAGGTGATGTGGTGTCTACATGTAGTTAATGGGCGTTAAAGTATACCCAATAGCCTAATATAAGTAAGAAATTCAAACACTACAAATTTAATAATTAAAACAATAAATTTTGAATTATTTTCTATAGAAGAAAACGTTTTGAATTGTTTTCTAAAGAAGAAAACTAGTCAATATTTTTATAAAAGTAAGTGTTTATATGCCTTTTATTTTATTAGTTGACTTATAATATTCTTTCACGAGGTATGTAATAAATGATATGGATGTAATAGTTGATATTTCTTAATTTACTCACATGCAAAAAAATTGAAATTAATATTACTTCTTTTAGTTAATAACTTACTTTAAATTTGTCCTAAAGGGCATATTTCGATAGGAGTGTTTTTCACGGTTTTTTCTGGTTTTGAGTTTTTTGAGTCGGGTTATTTGAATTTTGGTAAGAAAAAAAATGATTCGATAACCGACCGATCTACAACTCAGGTTCGAGTGATTCAAACTCGGGTTAGTTTAAGTCAAGTTGTTCAGTTTTCAGGTTGAGCTTGTCACACCCTCAATTTCCACATGTAAGGTTTTACCGCGAGACGTGTGATAAACTAGAATCATTGCCATCAGTTACTTTGAACGACCTCTAAATGATATTTAGAAAACGCTATTGCTCAACTTAATGAGAAAACACTTGTTTTGAATGTTTAAATAAAGTGCGAAAGCGTAAAACAAAAGTAAAAGTTTAATAGTTATGCGCAAAACAAAAGCACCCAAGAAACCCTACAGAAATGTATGAAAATAAATTTAAATGTTTGAAATGATGTAACTCCATGGAAATGCCTTAATCATGTGTTTTACCTAGCGACCTACGAAAGTATGCTAACAAGTGTCAACACATGGTTGGCACAGAATATATTAGTAAATAAATAGCTTTGTCAGATAATGTAAATTCCACTTACATCTTAGGTAGCTAGCTTGTTATAAGTTACTAAACGTTTTGAACCAAAACTGACTGAAAGAGTTTGTTCCTTCCACCACGTCATATCAAATGACAGTGCAAATGTTAGGTCAATATTACACCCCTTCAACCTCCAGACGTGCTAGCGCGTTTAGCCCAAGTGGGGTTTGTCAAACCTAGTAGTACTACTCAAGATTAGCTCGCTAACTGGCTATATTAACGGTTCAGGTGTGTAAGGACTTTCATGTTATGTGTTACGTTCAGTAAGCATGTGATATAATTTTTTTTTACTTTCATGTGATATAAATGAATTAGAAAAATCTCAAGAGTCGCATAAGTGTTTCCCTCCAGGAAAGCGTTGCGTTTATGTTTCCTACCAGGAAAGCGTATATAAAAGAGATAGTGAACTCGCCTTAGGGTGCGTATGAAAAATCCAACCAAAGAATATAGAATAGACGATTCGCTAATGGTAACCTATTACATTGTGATTTTCTATTAGTGCGTGTTCATGTGTTGGGTCATAAAACCGTTGTTTCCAAACAATCCCGTTGTTCAAGTTTTCAAATAAGGACTCACAGATAGACCAAGTTGACCCAACAACCCGTTGGTGACTAATTAAGTGAGTTAGGCTTTATTCATGCTCATACTAGTCAAAATCAACAATATTATGCATCACTTAGCACATAGGAACCACATTTAAACTTTGTTACCAAGAAAGTTTTCCTTTTAGGCAAGTAACGTATGGAATCCTAATTCACATGAATTCTACGCATTGAACACTTCTAAACATGTTATCATAATCTAATTAACATATATAGAACAGTTTACATTGTCATGCATGTCCATTTCATCAATCCTACACGCCTAATCTATTAAAGTTTCCCTATTAGCAATCTATGAGTTAACACACAAGTTTACCACTTTTCATACGTCAAATCACATTTATATAGCTCATATAAAACATTAGTAACATCCTATGGGTTCATGCATGTCTAATACTCAAGTTCTATCATGCAATTTCAATAAAGTTTCCCTTTTGAGAAACCCTAGGTAATCTATCATCAATCACGTAGTTTGATCACGCTAATTAGTTCCACACATCCTAGCTAATGCATACGAACCATGTTTGATCATCAAATATGTCTAACATGCAATTCTACACAATCTTATTTCATAAAAGTTTCCATTATATGTAGGTTATGAACACATTGATCAATCATATGTTTGTTGTTTTTAGCAAGCCAATATGCTTAAATACACTTATAAACGTCATAGCAATCAACACATATCATCTACCATGCCAAGAATTGCCTAAACAAAACCCATCATCAATAAAGTTTCCATTCTAGGCAAGGTATGAACAAGAGATCAAATCGAGTTTTCTATCTTCAAGATTTCTTATGCATATCAAATAAACACAATACAAAACCCTAGATACTAGTTTTGAATAACCAAGATAAAGTTTGAATCAATTAGGGTTTCATTCAAATATCATCAAGAACGTATAAAGAGATGAAATCAATCGATAAAACTTACTAGATTACGTTGTAGGGTATTGAAAACAACCAAGAACACCTTCAGTTCCAAGATTCAAGCTCCAAGGATCGATTAGGGTTGGGATTGATGTGTGAATGACCATCTCATGTCGTGAGAGAGAGTGAGAGTGAGAGAGAGAGAGAGAGAGAGAGTTGTGGGTATGGGGTGTGACGTTAGGGAATGGGGTTTGGGTTGGGTTTTATTTTTTATTTTTATTTTTTATTAAAACAAGGCCCTTAATCTAATAAAATTCTGTTATTACAAGAATTCTCCATAATTATGTTTTTATAAAAAAAATGACACGAAACCAAACAATGTACACGTAGATACACACAATTTACGTAATTTACACACAATGCACTTAAATACCAAAAAAAACACAATATATTCATTTATTTTTTCGGACTTATTATTTCACTTAATCATCAACGTTCGAGGACAGACTCTTAGACCACCCGTAGTGGTGAACAAAAATAATGCCCCCACCATGGGGCATTATCCGACACGTGGCATCCTAGTCATCGTTGGGCATTATAGCAAAAAAGGTGTAGTGGGGCATTATTCCAATAATGCCCAATACCCCTTCCAATCATTAAAAAAAAAAAAAAACACATACTTCTTCTCATTGACTGGGACAAAGGAAAGATGCTTTTTCTTTTGGAAAAGCAGGCATCATTAATTAACATGTCAGACAAAGAGAACCCAATTCAGCGTTATAATAAACACGCCAACTTCAAGTTTTTGATTTTTTTAAAAAAAAAACGCCCCATGTAATGGGGGTGGGGGCGTTTCTAGGCGTTTTTTTTGAATTTAAAAAAAAAACGCCCCACTACGGGCAGTCTTATGTGGTTCAGTAATTCACCGAATTACTGTTAAAGTGTGAGTGTAATTACTGACACACTTAATTAACCCTAATCAAGTGTAATGCAATAATGAATGTTCATGATAGCATTAAAGATAGTTAACCTGAAATTGAAAATGTTAGATGTCACATCATCCCATTGTTGAAAGAATTTTTGTCTCGAATTTTTTGTCATGTAATGCACATGATCAAAGCATTTGAAGGTTTTGAAGCTTTTGAACTAATATTCTGAATGTAAAAAAATGAATATTAGTTCAAAAGCTTCAAAACCTTCAAATGCTTTTGTAACAACCTGCCTTTTGGAAGTCAAAGTACAAGTCAAAGTCAAAGGAAGAAAAGATTGCTAATTGCGATCTGTCACTCCTTGCTTAACTATTGATTGTACGTCAATGACTTGTAATCGACCTTTTTATTTAATCGCTTTAGTTGTATTATGTGGAGTATCTATTAATAATCGAGGTTTAATTGCTATTTAATCGCATGTTTAATCGCTAATCGACTTATCGCTAATCGCATCGCTATCGCATCGCAACTCGAATTATGTGTACTGGATATTGTGTTACGTGTGTCGCAACCCCCGATCCCTTATCTGTCCCGGGAACGGGCGGATGCGAACTCAGAACTTCGGTGGTATCAGCTTGTTAATTTGGCAGCGGAAATTACATCAGGACCGTAGTTAGGAAATGTTTATCAGAGTAAAACCACCATATTTGATATTAATAACCACATGGGTAAAACCCAAGTTTCTTATTACAACACGTTTATAGGGATAAATCCTATTTTATTGAATTTAAAACATCGTCTTTTTAGGTAACTTTTATAGCCACATTTTTTCCAAGCCTTCTGTGCTCTCCAGCTGGCTTTTTACTAATTGGCTGTCACATTGTGTTACCTGAAACGCGTTTTAAAAACATTTGTCAGTGGGAAATACTGGTGAGTGAATCCCAGTTTAATCAAGAAACATTTTATCAATTAAAACAGTATTGAGAGCGATCACATTGTTTATTTCTACACAATTACTCATTCAGTACTGTCAATCCTGACTTGTGGGTCATATTACACATTGGCTAACTCGTTGTCCAATGGTAACGTGTTGTCGTCCCGACTTACTACTCACAGTGTAGTAAATTTTGTATACAAAACCCCAACATAACGGCAGTAATTGAAGAACTACAAAGACTCAATCATCGCTTAATCACATTGTAAAACATTTAAGGTTTTGTAAAATATTACAAAAAGGTTAACAAAAAGAGGATAAACTCACATTGCTATCTTAGACTTTGCGTAAGGGTTTCCTGGGATTAATCTATAATTTTCACAAATGTACATAGGTTAGTATAATAACCCTTTGAAAATATTAATGATACCCTCCTCGAGATGATATTCCAACAACTACGTTGGGCAGAACCACGACAGTTGTTACGGAACCCTAAATCAATCGGGCAGCGTATCTAATACGAAGTTGGGGTTATAATACTTACAACGGAGCAGAACCTCGCTAATAGGGGGTATAATACCAGCTTTATAAAGCCTATATTCAGAATTTGAGATTGAGAAATGATTTTTGAACGAATTCTGGTTGATCCCGATGGCTCCTTTATATAGTTGCTGAAACTGACTCTCACGCGGCTCGCGTAAGATAAGGGAAGGGCCTACGCGGCCCGCGTTGACCTTCGGTCAATGCGTAGCTCGTCCGGATCGCCAACTAGGCTTGACACGATGATGACACGTGTCATCACCGGGCTGCGCCACTATTTCGATCTCTAGCGTCCCGCGTAAACTTAACGGGGGTCTTACGCGGCCTGCTTGAACTTAAGAAAATCAATGAAATCAGGTTTCAACCCTGATACCGCCCGCGTAAGGTTGGGGTGGGTCCTACGCGACCCGCCTCAACTTAATAATCAAATTTTAAATTTTATTTTAATGCTATACTGTATTTCGGGCTCGGTTTTCACATACGGGGTGTATTTAAAGACATATTGAGACATTTTAAAATATACTAGGATGTCAGAATTTATTATGAGAGTGTCGATTTATTGAGGATTGTTACATCCTCCCCACCTTGTTTTAGAGCTCGTCCTCGAGATCTACTGGAATAAGTGCGGATATTTCCTTTGCATTTCTGATTCAAGCTCCCATGTTTACTCAGGTCCTCTTTTGGAGTCCCATTTTACTTTGACTAGAACTAGTCTCTTGTGCTTGAGATTCTTGACTTTCCTGTCTTCAATTTGTAGAGGCCTTTCTACAAACTTGAGGTGTTCATTTACTTCTATATCCTTAAGAGGTACTATTAGTGATTCATCAGCTAAGCATTTCTTGAGATTAGATACATGAAATACATCATGTATTCCTGCCATTTCCTCTGGCAGTTGTAGCTGATAGGCTACAGGTCCTATTTTTCTAATAATCTTAAAAGGTCCAATATACCTGGGACTTAGCTTTCCCCGTTTGATGAATCTCACTACTCCTTTCCAAGGAGAGACTTTCAATAATACTTTATCTCCTACTTGAAATTCCAATGGCTTGCGTCGGTTATCAGCATAACTTTTCTGTCGATCACGTGCTGCTTTCAGTCTTTCCTTGACTTGAATAATTTTGTCAGTTGTTTCTTGCACTATCTCAGGGCCAAATAGTTGCTTTTCCCTGATTTCTGCCCAACAGACTGGGGTTCGGCACTTTCGTCCATAAAGTGCTTCAAATGGTGCAGCATTGATACTTGTGTGATAACTGTTATTATAAGAAAATTCTATTAAAGGTAAGTGATTATCCCAATTACCTCTAAAATCAATTACACAAGCTCTAAGCATGTCCTCCATTGTCTGAATTGTCCTTTCGCTTTGTCCATCCGTTTGAGGATGATAAGCCCTGCTTAGATTTAACTTGGTTCCCATTGCCTTTTGGAAACTTGACCAAAAATGAGAGGTAAAACGACTATCTCTATCAGAAACAATTGATAAAGGTATTTCATGTAAAGAAACGATTTCATTTACATATAACTTAGCTAACTGTTCCATACTGAAAGTTTCCTTCATTGGTAGGAAATGAGCTGACTTAGTTAGTCTATCTACAATCACCCAGATTGTATCATTTCCTTTCTTTGTTTTGGGTAATTTGGTAACAAAATCCATTGTTATTAATTCCCATTTCCACACTGGCATTTCTAACTGTTGTAACAAACCTGAGGGTTTCTGGTGTTCAGCTTTAACTTGTGAACAAGTTAAACATTTAGAAACATAAGCTGCTATGTCCTTTTTCATTCCTATCCACCAGAAATTTTTCCTTAAATCCTGGTACATTTTATCATTTCCTGGATGCATCGTATACTTAGACTTATGGGCTTCTTCTAATATACAATGACACAGGTTTCCTAATTTAGGTATCCACATTCTCTTCTTATGGAATCTCCAAATTACATCTGTTCCTTGTTCTAATTCCTTTAGCATACCTTTCAATTTTTTAGTATCATCCTTGATTACTGATTCTTGTGCTTCTCTTATATGATCATTTAAATCTACTTGCAGATTTAATTTAAGAGAACGTACCCTTTTTGGCTTTTCATGATACTTTCGGCTTAAAGCATCTGCTACTACATTTGCTTTTCCTTCATGATACTGGATATCACAATCATAATCACTAAGCATCTCCATCCAGCGTCTTTGTCTCATACTCAATTCCTTTTTCTTGAAAACATACCTTAAACTCTTATGATAAGTGAATATGGTAAACTTACTACCGTAAAGGTAATGTCTCCAAATCTTAAGAGCAAAAATTATAGCTCCAAATTCTAAATCATGGGTTGAATAATTCTCTTCATGATTCTTAAGTTATCTAGATGCATAGGCTATAACCTTTTGTTGTTGCATCAATACACATCCATAACCTAATTTAGAAGCGTCACAATATATTACAAAATCTTCAGTTCCTTCTGGTAACGCTAGTATGGGTGTATGGGTTAATTTATGCTTAAGAATTCTAAATGCTTCTTCTTGTTTTGGTCCCCATTCAAACTTAACAGATTTACAGGTTAGCTTAGTTAAGGGAATGGCTATTCTAGAAAAATCTTGAATAAATCTTCTATAATAACCGACCAATCCTAAGAAACTTCTAACCTCGGTTGGTGATTCAGGGATTTTCCATTTAGTTATCGCCTCGATCTTGGTGGGATTCACATGAATTCCTTCATGGTTGACTAGGTGTCCAATAAATTGTACCTGTTCTAACCAAAACTCGCACTTTGAAAATTTAGCATAGAGCTTTTCCTTTCTTAATAGACTTAAAAGTGCGTGCAAATGCTTTGCATGATCTTCCTTATTCTTAGAGTAAATGAGAATATCATCTATGAAGACAATTATGAATTTATCCAAATATGGCTTACATATTCGGTTCATCATGTCCATAAATGCAGCTGGGGTATTGGTTAGACCAAATGGCATGGCAGTAAATTCATAATGACCATACCTTGTTCTGAATGCGGTCTTAGGAATGTCCTCTTCTTGTACCTTTAATTGATGATATCCTGACCTGAAATCGATTTTAGAGAAAAATCGAGCTCCTTGTAGTTGATCAAACAGATCATCGATTCTTGGTAATGGGTACCGATTCTTAATTGTTACCTTGTTTAATTCACGGTAGTCAATGCACATACGCATTGATCCGTCCTTCTTTTTAACAAATAAAATTGGTGCTCCCCATGGCGATGATGAACTTGGCTGTATAAATCCTTTTTCCAACAACTCATCTAATTGTTTCTTTAATTCTTGCATTTCGGCGGGTGCCAAACGGTAAGGTGCTTTGCCAATCGGTGCTGTTCCTGGTATTAAATGGATTCTGAATTCAACTTCTCTATCTGGAGGTTGCCCTGGCAATTCTTCCGGAAATACATCTGAAAACTGAGATACTACTGGAATATCTTTTAGTTCTTTTCCTTTAGTGTTAGTGATTATAGAAATCAAATACACTATAGAACCTTTTCTTATATAACTTGCAGTTTTCATCATAGAGATAAATTTCGTAGATCTAGATGGTTTATCTCCTTTAATTGTGATCATTTTACCTTTTGGTGAATTTACTTGAATTTACTTTTGATCACATAAAATACTGGCTTTATTGGCCATTAACCAATCCATTCCTAAAACGACATCGAATCCTGCCAAATTCATGGGGTAAAGGTTTGCAATAAACTTCTGATTTAAAATTTCTATGCTTGCTCCCTGCAAGATTTCAGAAATCCTAACAGTTTCTCCATTAGCTGTCTCTACTAAGCATTCTTGTGGTAGTTTAGTTAATGATTGATTTAGAAATTTGCAAAATGATGTATTAATAAAACTTTGGTTCGCACCAGAGTCAAATAATACTTTAGCAAAGACATCATTAACTAAAAACATACCAGCTATGACATCTGGAATCATCTTGGCTTCTTCTGCAGTTAGAACAAATGCTCTAGCATTTTGAGTATTCTTGTTGTTTGTAGTAGGAGCTAATTTCGGACAATTAGGCTTGATATGACCTTGTTCCCCGCAGTTGTAACATATCTTGTTGTTAGCTTTCTTCCTGCAATCTTCTTCCTTGTGTCCCGATATTTTGCAAAAGTTACAGTATACGGAGCATCTTCCTGAATGCTTTCTTTTGCAATTCTTACAGTAAGGTGCAGATGTGGAACTTACATTTTTCCCACGATTAAAATTTCCAGAACGAAATTCTTGTGTGAGCTTCTGGGTTAGGTTCCTCCTTTGATCCTCTTCTCGTGTACGGACTAATTCATCTGTCAAGGTATTTTCTAGCTCTACAGCTTCTTCTATGGTTTGAGGTCTAGCTGCCTTGACTACGTGTCTTATCTCCCCAATTAATCCCCAGATATAACGGGAGATCAATACTGGTTCAGGTGAAGCAAGAGTTGGCACTATTCTAGCATATTCGAAGAATAATTTAATGTATCCCTTACTATCCACACCAGTCATCCTAAGGTTTAGGAATTTGTTTGCTATCTGTTCCGTTTCATTGGGTGGACATAATTTCCTTTCTACCTTGTCCTTAAATTCTTCCCATTCCATATTATAAGTTCTATCACTTCCTCTTGATTGGAGGATAGTGTTCCACCATTCTAATGCTGAATTCTTAAACAGATTAGAAGCAAACATTATTTTATCTTCTTCAGCACACTTGCTTATTCTTAAGACTGCCTCAGTTTTCTCTATCCAGCGTAGGGTTGCAATGGCCCCTTCGTTGCCCGAGAATTCCATTGGTTTACAAGACCAGAATTCTTTATAAGAACAACCGTAAGACACAGTTCTTCTCCTTTTGGGAATAGACATTTGAAGTACAGGTCCATTGTTCACGCTGTGTTCTGGTTCAATTAGTCGGTTACTGCTATGCTTACTTTTATTATTCGCTTCTTCAATCGTTTGAATAATAAATGGCATTGCATCTATGATTCCTTGTGCTACTATATGTTGAACGACACTATTATCCATTTGGTTTCCATTGTTATTGATGCTTGGATTCTCATTAACCACGTTAATGTTACTCTGGTTATCATTATTCAGATTTCCTTGATTTCCTTCATCGGCCATCTGAATTTTAAACATTTACCAATCATTAATAGAATAATTAAATAGTTTAAGTAACAACCACATAATACATATATTGGTCAAAAGCGTCGTGCATTGACACTTTACTCTTTTTGCTATAGTATGCGTCAAATACACACTAAAACAGAAATTAAAAATTATAATACTAATATGCCTCGTTAACCACAGAGTGGTCTATACTACGATAGATTTATTATTATTATTATACATATTTTATTTATTATTACCAACTTCACCATCTCTTTCACGGATATGGATTTCCCCCGAAATCCATCTGGCGCTCATCGTATTTCCATACGAGTTGTTCTCCTACATACCTCATCCTCTCGCTACTTTCTATGATTTCCTCTCCAAAATTTCAGAGTTCTTGCAAATTCTCTGCACTCATTGGGGGTGCAGGTACTGGTATTGGCTCTGGGTACTGAGGTACTGGATTCTCCTGAGGGTATGGATTCTCCAAAATCTCCCTAATGTATTCATCATTGTCAAAATAGGGATCTAGTGGGTCCAAACCTGGATATGCTGCTAAGTTCGGCAAGGTTTCTTCGTTTAAGTGATAGCGTGACACATAATCTCTAAGATCATCAAACCATGGATTATAATTTGGATCTAGAGGATTAGGGGCTGGTATCCTAGGTATCTCATCAGGGTTAAAATCATGCATTTCTACTTCCATCGGTTGAGTAGAAATCAAAGGTAAGGGTTGTGGGGCTACTAGTTGTTCCAGACTTGGGTCAGCAGCAGTTGTAGCTAGGATATGGAAATTGGCTAGGCTTATATTAAGCATATCCTATGTATGGGCATCTGTCTTTCGCTTAGCGGCTGCTAGGGCTCTTTGCTGTTGCAACTTTTGCATTCTTTTCCTACATGCGAATGCTTCCTTACTGAACCATCCTCTCTTTTTATGAGGGAATGGCTCTTCTGACTGAGCTTTAAAGGCAAACATCCCTTCTTCCTGATCAGCAGAATACCCAGAAAGGGCAGGCTGTGAAGAGGTACCTTCATTCCTAGGTGAATCAGACAACTGACGACACATGTCTGAGGGTCCTTAATCACTCATACTGTAAACTAACAAATAGTCAAATAACACAAAACACATAATCACATAAATTATTTCATAACACAAAAAATAAAATTTAAGTGTCAGCAGAACACTTCTTTGGCTTAGACCAGTGGCTAGGCTCTAATACCACATTCTGTCGCAACCCCCGATCCCTTATCTGTCCCGGGAACGGGCAGACGCGAACTCAGAATTTCGGTGGTATCAGCTTGTTAATTTGGCAGTGGAAATTACATCAGGACCGCAGTTAGGAAATGTTTATCAGAGTAAAACCACCATATTTGATATTAATAACCACATGGGTAAAACTCAAGTTTCTTATTACAACACGTTTATAGGGATAAATCCTATTTTATTGAATTTAAAACATCGTCTTTTTAGGTAACTTTTATAGCCACATTTTTTCCAAGCCTTCAGTGCTCTCTAGCTGGCTTTTTACTAATTGGCTATCACATTGTGTTACCTGAAACGCGTTTTAAAAACATTTGTCAGTGGGAAATACTTGTGAGTGAATCCCAGTTTAATCAAGAAACATTTTATCAATTAAAACAGTATTGAGAGCGATCACATTGTTTATTTCTACACAATCACTCATTCAGTACTGTCAATCCTGACTTGTGGGTCATATTACACATTGGCTAACTCGTTGTCCAATGGTAACGTGTTGTCGTCCCTACTTACTACTCACAGTGTAGTAAATTTTGTATACAAAACCCCAACACACCGGCAGTAATTGAAGAACTACAAAGACTCAATCACCGCTTAATCACATTGTAAAACATTTAAGGTTTTGTAAAATATTACAAAAAAGTTAACAAAAAGAGGATAAACTCACATTGCTATCTTAGACTTTGCGTAAGGGTTTCCTGGGATTAATCTATAATTTTCACAAATGTACATAGGTTAGTATAATAACCCTTTGAAAATATTAATGATACCCTCCTCGAGACGGTATTCTAACAACTACGTCGGGCAGAACCACGACAGTTGTTACGGAACCTTAAATGAATCGGGCAGCGTATCTAATATGAAGCTGGGGTTATAATACTTACAACGGAGCAGAACCTCGCTAATTAGGGGGTATAATACCAGATTTATAAAGCCTATATTCAGAATTTGAGATTGAGAAATGATTTTTGAACGAATTCTGGTTGATCCCGATGGCTCCTTTATATAGTTGCTGAAACTGACTCTCACGCGGCCCGCGTAAGATAAGGGAAGGGCCTACGCGGCCCGCGTTGACCTTCGGTCAATGCGTAGCTCGTCCGGATCACCAACTAGGCTTGACACGATGATGACACGTGTCATCACCGTGCTGCGCCACTATTTCGATCTCTAGCGGCCCGCGTAAACTTAACGGGGGTCTTACGCGGCCCACTTGAACTTAAGAAAATCAACGAAATCAGGTTTCAACCCTGATACCGCCCGCGTAAGGTTGGGGTGGGTCCTACGTGGCCCGCCTCAACTTAATAATCAAATTTTAAATTTTATTTTTAATGCTATACTGTATTTCGGGCTCGGTTTTCACATACGGGGTGTATTTAAAGACATATTGAGACATTTTAAAATATACTAGGATGTTGGAATTTATTATGAGAGTGTCGATTTATTGAGGATTGTTACAACGTGTGTGTGCTATTATGTGTTACTTGTGCATGTTATGTTTATGTTGAGGTATTTAATCGCAATCGCAATTCTATCGCATCGCAATCTAATCGCGAACGCTAAACGCAAGTTATTTATAGTGATTGTATGTTAGATATAGTGGTTAAGTTACTTGTGTGACTAATGGGTAATACTATCGCATCGCTCACTCGAATCGCATCGCAACGCTCAACACGCGAATCGAAACGACAAAACTCAAACATGTCGGACACCTGGATCGAATGGCCAACCGATCGAGTGGCCATCCGATCGGATTGCCATCCGATCGAACCGCCATCCGATCGGTGACCAATCTGACACTTGTGAACTTTCCTCTTTTGGAAACCCTATAAATACCCTCCTGTCACATAACTTGTGATGTGACAGCCCTCTCACTCGACCAGCTCGCTCCAAGCCTTCTATCTCTCGATTCCTCGCGATTCTTGTAAGTTTTCAACTCAAACCTTGTACTTCTATGATCTACACGCACTCCTTCATCTTTTTCACCTTTGAATCTCAACTTTTAACCGTGAAATCCATGGATTTGAGGTGTTCTAGGGTGATGTCATCATGGAGTTCTTATGAACTTCAAGATTTAGCTTCATTCCACCAAGAACAACTTAGATCTGAAAGATTTCCACCTAAAGAAACAATGATTTTGCATAGATCTAAACATTTTCAAAGTGGAAAGGATTGAAAGATGGTTTTCCAACTTTCTTTCAACTCTTTTACACTCAATGCACTCAAAACTGGTAGAACCGGAGCTCGTTCTGATCTTCTACTCTTTCTTAGTGATGAGTTGGTTCAAGATCTGGTTACTATCAAGGAGACAACCGATTTCGGGTTAAACAAGAACAACCGCCACGAACCAGTAAATTGATTGGATTTGGGTGATTCCTGTTCGATCAGACGACTTGGGACTTGACGAGGTTCTGTTGTTTAGTACGTTATCAAACTGTCTAGAACAAACCGCAAACTTTCAAAAATAATAAAGTTTAAAACGATCAGATGCGTTGGGACGGATTGTCGTCCGATCGGATTGCCATCCGATTGAGCTGCAATCCGATCGGATTGCACTTTAGCTTCCAAAACTTAAACATTTTCAATTTTTTTTCAAAGAACAACAGTTTCCAACGGATTGCTATCCAATTGGACTGCCATCCGATCGAGTGACCGTCCTGCTGTGAACTTGTTCTCACTAAGTGTCCTGCCAATCGGATCGCTATCTGATCGAACGACCGTTCGATCGATCGACCTGAAGGGTAGAGATACTTCTCTATTTTCAAAATTCTACAACGAAAACTTCAAAGCCATCATACACAAACACATCCTTACCAAACAAATGTCAATCCGACCGAATTAACATCCGATCGAGTGACCATCCGATCGGATTGTCGTTCGACACTTGGTCACTTTTCACCGTTTTACGCACCGCCCTTCGCTTATACTATCGTTAACTGTTCAGGCTAATAACCCTAGCGCTCCCTTCAATCCATTTCCATCACTGTGAGTATACTCGATCCCTTTTTGCTTACGCATATTTGGGTGTTACATACATTACTTATTCTAAATCACAATCAATCACAAAACGCAAACACTATTTATACGCTAACCGTTATTGCATGTTACTTGTTATCCGATGAATGCTTGTATGTTATGTTAACACAGTGATTGTTGCCTGACGCCTTAGCAACGATAGTACTATTTGTTTGGACTCAGCACCTGTCGTGGACAGGGGTTGTTAAGGTTACCTCTTCACGTGTCACAGTGGTGATATATGTTGCGCATTCTACAACTGGCAGTCTAGTCTGTGCATATTTCATTGTCGATAACCTACTATCTTCGCATTATACATGTTACATGCTGGTTACGCGTAAACGATTTCGAACTCTATTATGTCTATTAAACTTGTATGCTCACCTTTACACTCTGTGTATTGACCTCTATTCTAACGTATGTGACAGGTGTTTGAAATGATTAGCATGCTGTGCTCTTACTTTTGTGGAATCAAGTAGGAGAGAGTCTAGAAACAAACAAACTATTTATATTTGAGTTGTCGAAACAGAACTATTTGTCTTTGAATTGTGTGTAATAACTATGCTACTTGTTATGTCATGGTATGGGACGTGATGCTTAAATAATTGGTAATCGTAGTTGTTATGGAATCTCCTGGACAATCTGTATCGCTCAGTGCCGCACCCCGATGTTTCCGTCATCGGTTGGGGTGTGACAGATTGGTATCAGAGACATAACTATAGAGAATTAGGCATAACTCGACCTAGTCCAGGTCGATGTCATAGAAACGACCTAGTCTATAGTTTAAGTACCAACAGACCGACTTGTGCATACCCATTATGGGTTTTGTATGAGTTTACTCGCTATTTTTCGCTCGCAATTCTTGTACACTACACACTTGTGCGGACATCGCATACTACAGTTCCGCGCAAGATCAGCCTTTCCTAAGGCTGATTACTCACACAAATGGATGATCTGGTTAAGATTAGGTGTGAAAACCGCAAACTCTCGACCAGATTACTCGTTTGAATTACTATTTTTACTACAAACAAGAGAGTTTGCATTGAATTAGGAGTGAAATCCATACTTTGACGCAAATCTCCTTATCTATCTCATGATTTTACCATACAAGCAGGGATGTAGTCGCTAAGTTAGGGGTGAAACCCGAACCTTGATGACTCGTTCTGCTCTATACTTTTGGTTTCACAAAACTCTCACCAAAGTCTCGACGGACTCCAATGATTTGAGGTCACACTGTGACTGGAAGGATGCGTGCCAAACGCTCGGATTGAAGTGAGAGCACAGTCTAGAGGGCCTTAGTGTGCACCTACGAGTCCTTGTGAATAGTCGAATCGCTTTGGGTAGTCAATGTCTACACACACCCGAGACAATCCCTCCTCGATTTTATGTGTTTCCATTATGGAATTGCCGTCGCTGACTCTGTGATTTATCGATTTTATGTGAACTTATGTGTTTTATATGATTATTTGTTTGCGTTTTGAGGTAAACAGTATGGTGGTACTGATGATTTCGATTTCACGTTTCTTGCTCCGTTCAAATCACGCACAACACACACCACGCCAATGAATCGCTGGTCTTTATTCGCAAGCGCAGCTCGCCAATCCCAATCGCTATACTTAATCGCTATATGTGTGCTGTGAAGGATAAGTGAATACGTGCAAAATGTGCGTTTAGGTTAGTTCATGTGTGCTTATGTGTTTATGTGCTTACGTGGTTCTGTGATTATTTGCCTACGTGAAATTTTGTGAATGACTGTGTTCCTGAGCTTTATGGTAAATCGCTAGACTATACTAGGATTAATCAAAATTGTGTTTGAGTCCTATGGCGATGTCTGTTGCAGAAAATGTCGTCGTTTGGATCATTCCACTCCCGAGCAGCTCGCCGAAACCATGATGACAAACGCGTCGCCGTTCTCGTCTCTAAGCAAATGGCGAAAGTCATCCCACAAATCATCAGTGAGCTGAATGAGAATGCAAGCAAGTCCTCGGAGGAGTCCAGGACCGATACCCCTAAAGCCGCTTTTAGCTTTAAGCAGTTCAAAGCCTGCGGACCAAAAGGAATTCACCGGAGAAGATGGTCCAACGGCCATGTTTCAATGGTTTGATTCTATCAAAGTCACCCTATGCCAGAGTGGCTGTCCAGACAACCTGCGCCCCGTCAATGCTACCGGCGTCTTCCAATCCCGCGCTCTTGATTGGTGGACGACCGAGAGGAACAAACGAGGAAACGATGCAGCTTTCGGATTGTCTTGGGATGAGTTAAAGAATATAATGATGCAAGAGTTCTGTCCTCCCCATGAACTCCAAAAGCTTGAGGATGAATTCTGGCACATAAAGCAGGATGGCGGAGACAACGCTGGTTTAACTGCTCGCTTCAAGCAGTTGAGTATTATATGCCCTGGTCAGGTTACTACCCCGGACATTACAATCAAGAAGTATATCCGTGCTCTTCCAGATTGCGTCGCAGATTTTGTTCAGGATTCAAAGACGGCAACAATCGAGGAAACCTACCTGCTCGCCACTGAGATCAACGATAAGCGAGTCAGGGCTGGTTATTTTGACAAAGCTGCCAAGAATCTGCATCAAGTCACCACTGCTTCAACCGCTGAAACCACCACCGCTCCGCAATCTTTGAAGCTCTCACGCCGCAAGAGGAAGAACAACAACAGTTACTGCTGCCCCGCTCCAAACAGTACCTGCCCAACCGCAACCTCAACACCGCCAAGTAGCGGCACATGTGGTCAATGCACCTTCTGCTAAGCGTGCATACACTGGACCACACCCGCTTTGCCCTACTTGTACTTATCATCACCCGGTGGGTCTCGCATGCCGGTTCTGTATTCATTAGAATATGTACGGCCACTTCACCGCAAACTGTCGTACAGGTCCACGTCAAACCCCAGCTCCAGCTCAAGGTCAAGCACCTACTCAACAAGCTCTACTTCCTGCTCCTCAAGGCCATCAAGCAGCTCCTGCACCCGCAGCTCATGCTAGAGCTTGCTTTGCGTGTGGTGATCCCAACCACTTCGCAAACATGTGCCCTAATCGAGTGGTGAAGTAAGAGCCACAACAGCAGCAGCCTCTGCAGTAGCCGCAGCAGCCACAGCCAGCAGCCCGAGGACGTGCTTTCAACATTAACGCACGTCAAGCTCAAGCAGACAACAATGTGGTCAATGGTACATTCCTTGTGAATGGTATATATGCTTCGTGTTTATTTGATACTGGAGCCGATAACTGTTTTGTATCGTTTGAATTCGAAAAGCTCCTTAATCGTAAGTGCGCCCATCTCCCCTCGACGTTCGATGTTGAAGTTGCCACCGGAAGAACCGTCGCCGTCAATTCTGTTCTACGTGATTGTACTCTTGAACTCAACAATCACGTCTTCCCCATCGATCTCATTCCGATGCAGCTCGGTAGTTTTGACATCATAGTAGGCATGGATTTTCTTCGCGAAAATCATGCTGAAGTTGTTTGCTTCGAAAAGATGATTCGTTTCTCGCTCGCTAATGGTGATCAACTTTGTGTGTATGGCGAAACTCCTTCGAAAGGTCTTAAACTCATTTCATGTGTCCAAGCTAGCAAGTATCTCCGCAAGGAATACAGAGCTTTCTTGGCTAACATTGTTGTTGGTGCATATGTCTGTCGACTTCGTCTTGTATCGAGTCTTATGTCTAGATTGGATAGAATGGAGCTCGGTAGACTAGTTTAGAGGAAATTGGGTGTGATGGACCATTCCACACGAAATGGAAGAATCCATTTCGTACAAAATGCCATGCCTATAAATAGGTGAGCTGCCAGTTCATTTGTAACGATTTCTGATTCCGGTGCCGAGGTGCTGCCGACGTGTCATTTGAATTGTAACGCTTTCAAATCAATAAACAAGACAATTAAAGAGTGAATCAAGCTGTAATCAAGTCTGTATCATTGAATTCCACCTTTGATATGGATTAGAACTCTTTTGATAGACTCGTTTAGATCGATTCTCGATCCTACAAGTGGTATCAGAGCTCAGGAGGAAGAGTTCATACCGATTCAGCTTGTTTTCATTAAAAATTCTGATTTCTACACCTTCTTTTCAAAATTAACCGTAAAATCTTGGTTAAAATGGATTGAATTTCACATATGATGTGCGAAACACTGTTTTAAACAATCCTTGAAAGAATTAGACCCAAAATCGACCTAAAACCTGATCAATTTTGTAAAAAATTGTCCGATCGTTGTGACATCAGCACCATTTCGTACGAAATAGCTCATTTCATGTGAAACTGTCTTCCATTTCGCACGAATTGGACTTTCAGGTGTCCATTTCGCTTGATTCGGCCCATTTCGTTTGAAAGCACCTTCATTTCGCACGAATTGGATAAGTATTGGCTCATTTCGTACGAAATAGATCTTCCATTTCGCTTGAAGGACCCATTTCGCTTGAAGTTGCCATTTCGTTTGAAAAGACCTTCCATTTCGTGTGAGAGTGCCATTCCGCTTGAAGTTGCCATTTCGCTTGAACAGTGCCATTTCGCTTGAACAGTGCCATTTCGCTTGAAGAGGCCATTTCGCACCAAAGTTCATTTCGCATCAAAAGTCATTTCGTTTGAACTTGCATTTCGTTTGAACTTTGTGAATTTGTGAAACAGGTTACTAAAACATGGAAGAGGAATTTTACAACGCGTTTGCAACCACTCCAACTGCTCCAGTTACTGCTGCCGAAACAATTGAAATTGAAAATGAAACGGGAACGTGTCAAAAGCCTCCAAAGCTTATGTACATCGAGGATTTTAAAGGATGGCAAAATCGTTTTGAAAACTGGGTGCAAGCATATAAGTTTGATGCATGGTGTTCGTTAGATGTAGATTACGTTAAACCGAAAGATGAACGTGGGATTGAAAAAGCTTTAAGTGACTTTTCAGCGGTTCAGAAATTGAAATACACCAGTGAAAAAATGATGATTAGCATTCTTCAACAAGCAGTAAAAGAAGATATCTATGTTTTGCTTCAACATGAAAATACTGCTAGATCAATTTGGTTAGCGTTGTGTAACAAGTTTAAGGGTAGCGCTGATATGATAAAGAACAAACAAGCTTTACTAAAGAAATCATTTGATATGTTTGTAGCTTTTGAAGGTGAATCAACAAAAATGACTATCGATAGATATTGTCATCTTGTTCTGGAAATGAGAAGATTGGAAATCAAGAAAGACGACGATGAATGGATTGATAAGCTAGCTGATGCATTACCGCAGAATAAATGGGGAATGTATTTGTTGATCTTGAAACATATGAGAAAATCTGAAAGTATGAATTTGAGTAAGTTCATTCAGAAAATTGAAGGACATGAATTGGATGTTCAGAAAACTACTATCATGAATAATCCAAATGCTCAACAAGATGTTAGTCTATACAACAGAGGAAACAAATTTGAGACTACTCCGAGTCCGAAGATTAAGACTGCTTTTAGTGCTGATGGATCTTCTGGAACAAATGTTAGCACTGTAACTCAGAGTGGTGGATATTCGTCATCGTATTCAAGTTTTAATCCGAATTTCACAACACCAAGTCCTCAACGACAGAGTTCAACAAATCTGCAATGCAATGTTACATTGAATATTCAAAATGGTCAAAATCTCTCTCCAGAAACTGCAAAGCAACACATGGCATCACTTGTTACTTTGTTAGAGTCGTATGAAAGCTTAGTTGCTGGAAGAATTGGGAATCCAATGCTCACCAAAGAGGATTATGACCAGATTGATGCTGAAGAACTTGAGTTGATGGACATCAAGTGGTGTTTAGCCAATGCTGTAAGAAGAGCAGAAAAATTTACACAAATCACCGGTAGAGATGATCTTCATGATGTTGCCACATCTCCGTTAGGGTTTGACAAATCAAAGGTTACTTGTTTTCGTTGCAGAGAAAATGGACATTTTAAACGAGAATGTAAAAATAAAGAAGCAACCGGAAGACAAGATCCGTTTGGAAACAACGATTATCATCGAAAATCAATTTATCATCAGATTGCTCAACAATCATCATCATCTCGTGCTATTGAAGATGCAAAGAAGAAAGCTTATCTAGTAAATCAAGATGATGAAAGATTGGCAGATGGTTTTAGCTGGGATAAATACATTCCAGATAAAGAATAGTTAGAAAAATCAGCTTTTGTTGCTCAAATCTTGGAAGAAGAGTCAGTCAAATCTAAGCCGAAAAGAACACCGATTTTTAAGGAATTAGGATGTGATGCAGACACCGATGACGAAGAAGAGTATATCAATAAAGCTAGAAAAGGTCTGGATACTTATAGTTTTAATTTGTTTTTTGCAGATAAAATCGAGATGTTGAATGAGAAGAAGGCTGCTAGAATGAAAAGAGAGTTGGAAGCAAGAAGGATTGCTGAAGAAAAGGCAAAAATGGAAGCTAAGAAAGCAGAAGTTGAAGAAAATTCGACGGAAAAGGTCGAAGTTGAAGGGTGGGAAGCAGAAATAGAATTCGATGAAGAACCAATGAAGACTGAATAGGTAATTGAGAAAATAGTTGAAAAGATCGTCGAAGTTGAGAAAATAGTCGAAGTTGAAAAAATCATTGAAGTTGAAAAGATTGTCGAAGTTGGGAAGATTGTTGAGGTCACGAAACCTTGTCTGAAATGCTTGAAACCTTGCAAAGATTGTGAGGAGAAAGACAAGAAGTATCGTGAACTAGAAGAGTTGAAAGAAAAATTGTTGTTTGATGTGAAGTATGTAAAAGAATCATATGATGTGCTGAACAGAACGGTTGATAATTTGAACAAGACAAACCTAGAAATGGGAGCTGCTCAAATGATGATGAGCTCAACATTAATGACGAAGCAGAGGATCATAAATGAGTATATTGAAGACTGTGCAAAGCTGAAGCACGATTAGGAACTCGAAAAGATTGAAAATGAGAGAATCAAACGATTGCTGATGAGTTATAATGCTTGTGATTATTTGATTGATAGAGTTTATCCTACTATTGCAGGTCTTGAAGCTTTTCAAGATAAAAAGACAGAAGAGGATACTGGTACAAGCTCAGTAGAAGAAGAAAAGAAACAATTCTGGAGACAGACAAACAAAGAGTTTCTTGCTGAGAAGAAAAAGATTGTAATGAAAGAAACTGAGAAAAGAGTTGAGAGAAGAACATGTTTCAAATGCCAAGAAGTTGGACACATTGCATGGAACTGTCCAAAGCCCAACAACACAAAACAGGGAGTTTCCTCTAATTCAAAGACGAAAGAAAAATGGGTTAACAAAACAAAACAAAACAACCAACAGAAAAGGTCAAAATGTTCAAAGATTCGAATTTCAAAATTGGTGAAAGTTCGAAACGTTTTTACAAAAGAAAAGTCGATTTGAACAAACAAAAATGGGTTGTTAAAAGTTCAGAGAGTAGTTCTGACAATGAATCTGACTCGTCAAAGTCAGAGGAGTCATTTGTTGAGAAAAAAATGAAAATTTTGTTCCAGAAATGAACGAAGAAAACTTTCCTCCATTGTCAAAAGATAATTTGAAATTAAAAGTGGGAAATATTGAGATTTCAGATCAATTCTTCTCTGGTAAAGAAGAATTTGATGTTGAAAAGGTTTTTAATGGAAAAATCAAACATATCTTTGGGAAGATGGTTGATGGGAAGGTAAAGGATGTGAAAGATTTTTACAAATAAAAAAGATGGTAGGATAGAGTTGAATCAAAATCACCTAAGGTTGGTCAGGCTTGGGTGACAACATTTTCTACTTAAAACACTGACTTGCCGGAGCTCCCAAGTTGCTAATCATGGAGCATGAATCGGCATCCTTCTTTAAAAATTGTTTCTGTGAAAAATCTTAAAACTGTTAAAATTTTACAAGTGTGACTTGCCGAAACTCTCAGGTTGGTAAGTGAGGAGTAGGAATCGGTATTTTTCTACAAGTGGTTAATCAAGGTCATTAAGTTGAACTTGATTTAACTTTTATTCAATTGGTATTTGGAAAATAATGTGATGATCATAACCCCAATCCTACAAGTGGTTTGTGAAAATCAACAAAACTTATTTTCCGGAAAAACCATTTGATTAAAACAAACTTAAGTGTTTTGAAATCATTATGGGAAAATAGTTTGTTGTCAGGGGGGGTTCTGATTGTTTATGCCAAGTGGATGGCGAATTGAAGCAATTCACATCAGTTTGTCAGCTTGCTTGTACAGTTTGTTTTCAAATTTTCCTTGAAAATAAAAAATTGAAACATATTTTTGATTTTAGGGGGAGTAAAAATTTTAGAAATTTCAAAAATTTGAAAAATCCAAAAACATGAGAAAAATGAAATCGAGTTTTGTTGTGAAAAAGAGGAAATGATAGTAAATCAGTGGACTATCACAGCATGCTAAAGAATTGGAAAGTCAAATGTGATAAACGGTCTCACTGACGATATGCCAGTAGGTTTTTACACGCTTAGTAGAGTGTTGTCGAGATATAAACCTAAATATCAAACTTGTTTTTTTCGTGGGGAACATCTCTCGGATATATAGGTAATCCCTGAAATCTTGTTTGAAGGGCTTTCTATTTCTGACATACTAGGTCTTTGTGCATGGTGATATATGGGGTATTATACCTAGACTTCTGAATTTGCGGGAGCAATAGCCTAGTCCTCGTATAATACTTTGCATTGCTTTAATCTTAAAGCCCGCCCTCAGCATAAAAAATGATGAAACATTGAAAAATGTTAATCATGTGCTGTTGAAGAAAAGATTCTCTAAAGGGAACACACCGAAAGTCGAACCATCATCTCTCTGATTTTGCGGAAGCAATAGCCTGAGCTCTCATGGTCTCGCATTTAACCCTTTTACAGATATCATTAGTGTACATTCACCTGTAAGACTGAATATAGGAGTCTGGATACGGGAGTATATTCTGAGGTGGGACACGCGAATAAGTTTAAGTTCTTAAAACACTAAATCTCGTATCTCGAAACAGTTGAACTTTGTGTGAAAATTTAAGTGGATCAGTATACTGACAATCTAAGTGAATCGTTTAGAACTTAAAATGTTTAAAGCTTAACGGTGTTGGTGATTTGTCTCATAAACTGATATGATCCTCTTACACAAACTCGCAAAAATATTTACTGCATTTCATTAATATCAAAAATTCAAAAAGATTTTCGGAGTGTTTTAGCATAAATTTTTGAAAAATTGAAAAAGATTTTCGACAACTGATGATGAAAAGCTGATTTTCAAAATTCCGAGTGCTAAACATGATGAACAAATGGTTTGGGAAAGTTTATTTGAAATGAGAAAAGATTTTAAAAATGAAATTGTCAAATCTGAATGTTATTCTTACTAGTGGTCATCAAAGATTTTAAAATGTTAAATCATTTTGTTCGATACCTGCAAGTGATTTATAAATTTGTCAAATTGTTAAATTTGTGAAATTTACTTTGAGGTAGAGTTTGTGCAGGCAGAAGCAGCCATGTTTCGACTCCTGAAAATATGCAGATTTGAACCAGGTTCCTGATCCTGTTGCTACGAAGAGCCAGGAGACAACATGAACCTGTGGAAAAGCTATGTCAGATTGCGACCCCGGATCAACTTAAGGGGAAGTCTGCTAGCAAAGGGGAGTCTAAAGATGCAAGAGCCAGTTCCTGATCCTGAAAGTTTGTTAAAGATAGTGCCAGGATTAAGATTCTGGGAATGAACGAGAAAAAGAGGAGTTTGAAAAGATCAACATTCAAGGGGGAGTTTGAATGGTTGAAAGCCAGGTTGAGTTATTGGAAAAGAGAAAGAGATCAAAGGATGCTTACACTGTCAGATACTTTGGAAGAGAGAATGACTGATCAAGACTGAAGACATCTCATTCAGAAGACTTGACACTGAAGACATCGTCAACATCCAAGGGGGAGTCTGTTGGTGCATATGTCTGTCGACTTCGTCTTGTATCGAGTCTTATGTCTAGATTGGATAGAATGGAGCTCGGTAGACTAGTTTAGAGGAAATTGGGTGTGATGGAACATTCCGCACGAAATGGAAGAATCCATTTCATACGAAATGAACTTTGTCCATTTCGCACGAAATGGCATTTGCCCATTTCGTACGAAATGCCATGCCTATAAATAGGTGAGCTGCCAGTTCATTTGTAACGATTTCTGATTCCGGTGCCGAGGTGCTGCCGACGTGTCATTTGAACTGTAACGCTTTCAAATTAATAAACAAGACAATTAAAGAGTGAATCAAGATGTAATCAAGTCTGTATCATTGAATTCCGCCTTTGATATGGATTAGAACTTTTCTGATAGACTCGTTTAGATCGATTCTCGATCCTACAATTGTAGTAGCAGAGAAGGAAAAGAAAGAGAATACAGGAGTGAAAGATGTCCCCGTTGTTCGTGAATTTCCTAACGTGTTTCCTAACGATCTTCCGGGATTACCTACCACTCGTGATATCGATTTCCGAATCGACCTCATTCCTGGAGCAAATCCTGTTGCTAAAGCGCCTTATCGTCTCGCTCTCTCTGAAATGCGCGAACTCTCGAGTCAGCTCCAGGAACTGCTTGATAAAGGCTTCATTCGCCCTAACACCTCTCTTTCGGGCGTGTCTGTCCTTGTTGGATCATTGTGTGACCCTAAACAGTCAAGTTGAGTAGTTCATCATCATTTATAAAGGCGGAATCAATACAAACAATGTCAAACAGCTTGTTTCTTTTCAATTCTTTTCTATTACTTATCTTCCAAGTCTTTACAAAGATTTCTGACAAAAATCCGGCAGCACCTCGACTCAATACACAAGACCAGATCTCGTTTGAAATGACACAACACACCCCTATATATAATGTTGGAGATTTCGCTTGAATGTGGCACAATCCATTTCAAGCGGAATCATATAACATGATTTCGTTTGAACTGGTCCGTGTCACCTTCAAGCGAAATTATCTACTTAAACATGTACAAACCCTAATTTCTATCCTGTTGTGTGCTCATTTATCCTATCTAGACAAAAGACATGATTAAGACGAAGTTAACAGACACTAGATGCACCAACAGACTCCCCCTTGGATGTTGACGAAGTCTTCGGCGTCGAGTCTTTAGTATTTGTCTCTTTTCAAATTTTCTTGTCATTGTAAAAGCTCTCTTCAATCTTTATCTTCAAACTTTAATCTTCAATCTCCCCTTTGAGTGTTGATTCAGGATTCTGACTCCCCCTTTCGCAGACTCCCCCTCTCGATAAGCTAGGGCTTGAATTCTGATTCAAACTTTGACATTTTCATTGCCATGGAGATTCCTGTTACCTGCACAATATCTACCTAAATATAAGATTTATAACAATAATAGTTTCAATCCAAACTTACCATTCAATCTCAATTGATAGACTAATCAGTGTTAGAAATCCACTTAAGTATTCAGGTCCAAGTTAATGACCCTGATTACTCAATTAATCTACCAAGTCCAACTTAATGACCTTGGTTGATCTGAGACAAATCACACTGACATTTTGTCAACTTTTTCAAACATTTTTCTGAAAATTACAAGTTTCAAATTAATGAACTTGCTTTAACTTTTCAATTTCTCAATTTATCATGTTTAACTCCAAACTCATCCTCCAGCCCAGAAACTTCCTGTATCTGCTTCAATTTGAATCTGAAGATCAGCTCTCCACTTTGGTTTGTCAGAAAATAAAGCAGAAATGAAAAATCTTTTTGAATTTTGAATAAAGTTCTAAACTAGAAATGAAATACAGAACTAAAATGCAATAAAAGTAAACTATTTACAAACATATTTTTGGCTGAGCGTGTTAGGGAATCATATTAGCTATTTGACCAGTCACAAGTATCGTTAAGCTTTAATTTCATACTCAGAATTAAACAATTCGCTTAGATTGTCGATATACTGATCCACTTAAATTCTTACACACATTTCAATTTGTCCAGGATACGGATTAGATGAATTAGAGACTTAAACTTATACATATACAGGTGTCCCACCTCTTGAATATACTCCCGTATCCAGATCCCAATATTCAGTCTTACAGGTGAGTATACCACAGATGATATCTGTAAGGGAATAAATTATGAAACGTACGAAACCGTGAGAGCTCAGGTCAGAACTACCATTTAGCAGAGAGATGACGGTTCGACTTTGGGTGTGTCCCCTTTAGAGGATCTTTTTTTACAACAGCATTGAATAGCAATTTTATTGTCTTATCAATTATGCTGAGGGCGACGCTATATTTCAAGCATGCGGAAAGTATTCTCCGGGGACTAGGCCATTGCTTCTGCAAAATTAGAAGTCCCGGGATAATACCCCAGATATCAATGAGTATAAAGACCTAGTATCTCAGAAAGAGGGATCTTTCAAACAAGATTTCAGGGGTTACCTATATATCCAAGTAGTTTTCCCACGAAATAAGTAAGTAAAGATTTAGGTTTATATCCAAACAAACCTACTAAATGTGCAAAAACCTATCGGCACATCATCAGCGAGACTGTTTAACGCATTTAAACTTTACATTTCTTTAGCATACCGTAACTCTCAAGCCGATGTACTCTCATTTTCCCTTTTTACACAAGCTCTTTTCTGGTTTTTCTATTGTTTTTGGATTTTGAAAATATCTCATGTTTTTGTATTTTTTTCATGTTTTTATTGTTTTTGTATTTTCTGAAAATATTACCCTATACCTCCCCCTAAATACCAAAACAAGTAAAAAATCGACAAACCATTGCAGATTGTTTCTCAACATCATCTACAATGTCTCCTTCATCAACGCCAATAATCTCTTCCAACACCGATAAAAGCTTCATACCGTTCAGTTTTAGCAAACATTGAAAACGTGTTTTATCAAATGCTTTGGTATGTAAATCAGCTTTTTGCTCATCAGTGTGGATTTTCTCAATTCGTATCAACTTCTTCTCGAAACAATCGCGAATGAAGTGATGACAAATTTCAATGTGTTTCGTTTTAGCGTGATGTACTGGATTTTTAGTAATGTTAATCGCTGCCTCATTATCAACAAAGATAGGGGTGTTTAGAAATTGCAAACCGTAGTCGCGCATCTGTTGCTGGATCCACAAGATCTGAGAACAGCAACTGCTCGCAGATACATATTCAGCTTCACATGTGGATAGAGCCACAGAGGTATGCTTCTTGCATTGCCAGGTGACCAACCGTGGTCCGAAAAACTGGCACCCCGCTGTTGTTGATTTAACGTTAACTTTGCGGCATCCGAAATCGGAATCGGAATACCCTTCGAGCGTGAAATCGCCTTCTCTTGGATACCACAACCCCAATGATGGAGTTCCTTTCAGGTAGCGTAATATCCTTTTCACAATCACCATATGCGAAGCACTCGGGTTAGATTGAAATCTTGCTGCGAGGCAGGTTGGGTACATAATATCGGGTCTTGAAGCTGTCAAATACATCAGCGATCCGATCATGGAATGATACATCGTTTCATCTACCTTCTCTCCAGTGAGATCAGGGTTTATCCCATGGTTCGTCGCTAATGGGGTGGAAGCTAAAGTAGAACCTGACATCCCGAATTTCTCCAAGATATCATGAACGTACTTCGTTTGATGTATGAAAATTCCTTTGGGTAGTTGATCAACCTGCAGACCCAAAAAGAATTTCATCTCACCCATCGATGACATTTCAAATTTCTGCTTCATAACTCGTTCAAAATCTTTGCACAGATTCTCATTTGTTGACCCAAATATGATGTTGTCCACGTAAATTTGAACTATCAGAAGATGTCCGTCGACCTCTTTGGTGAAGAGAGTGGCATCCACTTTTCCACGAATGAATCTATTGGCTAGTAGGTGTTGAGACAATGTCTCGTACCAAGCTCTCGGGGCCTGGTGTAAACCATATAGCGCTTTTTCTAGCAAGTAGACCTTGTCTTTGTGGATTGGATTGGTGAAGCCCGGTGGCTGACCGACATATACCTCCTCTTTTACCTTCCCATAGAGAAACGCCGATTTAACATCTAACTGATAAACTTTGAAATTTTTCCAAGATGCAAATGCTAGGAAGATTCTGATCGCTTCTAGTCTAGCAACTTGAGCATATACTTCAGTGAAATCTATACCCTCCTGCTGACTGAAACCCTGGACTACGAGTCGAGCTTTGTTACGAACAACAACTCCTCTATCATCCCTCTTGCACTTAAACACCCACTTGGTGTTTATCTTCCTCTGACCATCAGGCAAGTCTACTAACTTCCACACGCCTAACTTCTCAAACTGACTCAACTCTTCTTGCATGGCATTGACCCAAGAATCTTCAGTTAGCGCCTCTTTGTATGTTCGCGGTTCAATCTTCGAAATAAAACAACTTAGTGAAAACTCAGTTTGTAAAGGAGCAACTGTAGAATAAAAACAAGTAAGCCCTTGGTCAATTTGACGTCTTGTGCGAACGCCTGTCTGTAATTCTCCAATGATCAATTCCTCTGGATGGTATGAAAGAGTTCGTGGCATCACCTCGCCTGGAACATCTACCTCACCTTCCAAATTTGTGATATTCTGATTTGCACCTTGTTCATTAACTGGAACTGTTTGACTTGAAATCTGGATTTGCTCCCCCTCAGAATCTGAATCACCATGATCAAATATCGGTCTATCATCAGATTCTAGATTGTCGTTGACTACCGTCTGATTATCATGAGCAACTTCATCTTGTTGAATATCATCATGTTCACCAGCATTACTTGGACCTGCTTCATCATCGTTCGAAGCTTGTCGTTGACGACTGAAAGTTTCTGCTGGGAATCTTTCCTGCGATTCTTCTTCATACTCTCTCAAAATATCTAACTCGTCAAAGAAATCCCGTTCTTCTTCAATGTCAAACGAATCCCACAATTTATCGTAATTAAAACGCCATGAGTCACCGGGATTCTGAGGCGGCATAGTATACCCCTGACACTCAACATGTTGTGCTTCGATGATTTGCTTCAAGCTTGGAAAAAAAACTCGTTTCAATGAACTAGCATATCCCACGAAAATTCCTTCAAAGCTCTTTGCACCAAACTTTCCAGAAGGTTCTAGAACTGTACAGGGAGACCCAAACGGTTCTAAATACTTTAGGTTCAGTTTTCGATTGTTGATCAGCTCGAAACATGTCTTGTTGAATTTATTTACAGTGAGAACCCGGTTGAGTGTATAGCAAGCGGCTGACACTGCTTCTGCCCAAAAATTGACTGGTAGCTTTGAATCAGCAAGCATCGTCCTAGCCGTTTCGATTAGTGTCCTGTTCTTTCGTTCTGCTACTCCATTTTGCTGCGGAGTGTAAGGAGCACTAAATTATTGCAGTATACCCCTCTCATCACAATATTCTTCCATCCTGTTGTTCTTGAACTCAGTACCATTATCACACCTGATTCTTCTGATTCGAGTTTGGTACAAATTTTCAATTTTTCTGAACAACACCATCAAGCTTTCGAACGTTTCATCTTTCGACTTTAAGAATGATACCCACAAAAATCTGGAATAATCATCAGTAACCACAAGACAGTAGAGATCCCCTGTAATACTTTTGACGTTTACTGGACCAAACAGATCCATATGTAGTCTCTCTAGAGGTCTTGAGACTGAATTGACTTGCTTTTTAGGGTGTGACTTTTTCTTTTGCTTGCCTTTTATACAGCTAATGCGATCCCCTTCCAGATGAAAACCTTTAATGTGAACACCCAGAACTAAATCATTATGCACCAGGTGATTCATTTTTCGTAGGTGAATATGACCCATTTTTCGGTGCCATAATTTTGATTCTTTTTCTGTTGCTCTGGACACAAAACAATGAGCCTGACCCGTGGTTGTAGTAGCTACACTCATGTCCAACACGTACAGATCATTGACTCTTGGTGCCCTCATGATAATCCATTCTTCGGGAACAACAAATCCTGGTTTCAAGATCAAACATTCTTTGTCTGTGAAATGCGTTGTATACATCCTATCACAAATTTGCGATATGCTCAGAAGATTATTCTCAAGCTCAGCAATGTAGTTAACTCTTTCAAACGTGACAATGCCATTGGATAACGTTCCTTCACCAATAATTCTACCACCCTGATTGCCTGCGAATCCCACATAACCTCCATTGAAATTTCTAACATCGTACAACAAGGTTGTTTTCCCCGTCATGTGCCGAGAAGCTCCACTATCCATAATCCATCGTGAAACGGATCTTGGAAGCTCCTGCACATATCACAAAACATTTAGTGAGATTTTGTTGCCACCCAAGCCTCTTTTGACTCGGGTAACTTGACATTAATGTGAGATTTTCCAATGTAAAGTGGTGGAAAGTTTTTGTCATTCATCTTTAAACTTTCTTCTGATCCAACTTCAACCTTTTTGTATAAAACAAACTCATCTTTCTTAAGTTGACCAGTTGGTTGATTTTTCTTTTGAACATTCTTCTTCTCTGGTGGAGTAGAAGATTGTTTCTCTAATTGTTCATAATAATCCAAAGGAACATCCATCTTTACTGGAGTGGTAGAAGACGGTTGTTTTTCTGACTCTGAAACCTTTGGTTTTTCAACATCTTTTGGCTTCCATGTTTGTTGAGATGAAGCAACCCGTTTATAAAATTTGTCATTTTTAGTTACCACATTCTTAACAGGTTCAATTTTGACTTTTGTTTTCTCATTTTTCAAAATTTTCTCAACAACCAATGGAGCTTTGCCTTTTGCAACAACCTTCTTCTTTTGATTCTCAATAACTTCAGTCTTAGGCTTGAAGTTGATGCAATTTCTTGCAATGTGACCAACTTTGTTGCATCTAAAGCATGTACGAGTATCAACTACCCGACTTGTGCCTTCAGACTGAGATCGTGAGGCCTTTTTCTCAAAGAACTCTTTGTTTGATTTTGAAAAAATCTCAGATTCTTCATCAGAAAGTGAACTCGAACTGTTCACAAACACATTTTTCTCAGAAAACCTTCTGTTTTGAGCATTTTTCCTTTGATAATTTTTACCACCCTGATAACCACCCGACCATCTGTTTTGATTATTGTTATAAAAACGCGGTGGTACAACAGGTTTCTTGTAGTAAGCTTTATCTTTTTCAAAATTCATTTGCCTCTTTGTTTGATTTAATCCTTTTACTTCAGACAAATCAATTTCAATCAATTTGAACACATTTGTTAATTTTGCAACATTAACATTCTCCAGTGGAAACTCAGAATCCGAATACAACTTATCCGATCCCGACATCTTGTACATGACAAAAGTAGGTTCTTCATTTAAGTTGTTTTTGGACTTTGGTTTCGAAATGTATTTGTCCAGAAAACATTCATCATCATCAGTTGAATCACTATCAGACTTCAAAACACTTTCAACCATGCTTTTAACAATATCAGTTTGAACACTATCATCAGATGATGATGAAGAAAATGTCACATCAATTGACTCTGGAAGTTTAACCTCATTTTCATCTTCATCATTAACCAACCCGGACTTTTTCTTTGAATAATTGTTTAAAACTGGTGGCGGAACCTGATGAAACCCAACCCCAGTTCCATCCGAGTAAACATCTTCGCCTGCTTTGTTTTTCCCAATGGGTTTAGGAACAATGTGTTGTAAAACAAAGCTTGCGGAGTTGTAACTGGTTAATTTCAACTGGATGCGTTCATTTTCAATTTTGGCTTCTTGAAATTGAAGCTTCAACTTAGCATTTTCATCCAGTTGCTGATTGATTAATTCCTCTTTAACCCTCAAAACACCTTGCAAATGACAATTTTCTTTGTATGTTTTACCGTTTCTATCATCAGAATCTTTCACCGTGCATTTTAGCTTCTCAAAACTTTCAGAAATCTGAAGATTTTCAAGAATTAGTTTTTCATTTTCTTTCCTAACTCTTTCTACGTCATTTTTATCAATTTCGATTTTGTCAGTTAATTCTTTTAATCTGTCGTTCGAAGCTTTCAACATTTTATCACGGTTAAGAATCTGATCCTCAACACTTCTGACTCTATCAGTCAGATCATCAACTTTCTTACCATTTAGATAAGTGATTGTACTACAAACTTTGCACTCTTTTATGCAATTTTTGCAGTCAATGTCACCATTAACTTTCTTACCTGACGCACTCGTTGACGCATTTGAACTGACCTGGCTTTTAGACTCAGATACAGACTTAGAGTCTACCTCAAGTTCCTTAGCAGCCAGAACTTTGTCAGCCATCTTTCCCAAGTTTTCAGTTGTCAACTCCTGTGAAGTATCAATGATCCCCTTATCAATCTTTTTTGACTTTTCTTCTTTTTCTTTTTCTTTCTCTTCTCCACTTCCCCACCATTTTCTTTGCCAACCCTCTTCTTCTTCAGCAATTTGTTGAATTATGGTTTCAAGATCGAGGGTCTTATAGTCAATAGCAATGTTTCCCATGGGGTCAAGATAACATTCTCTGTCTGGATCCCATCTCTTCGCCCTTTTTTGCTTCAGTGTATATATCAGATATTCTGATCATTCTGTTTTGAGCTAACATCTTTCTGTTGACATACTTTTCTTCTTCATTTCTGTTATCTTTAAAAGGAACAGGTTCAACAATCTTTGCCATAAAAGCATATCCAACCGCATCCTCCTCTGGTAACAACTCGCTCCAGTCAAAACCTTCATCGTCATGAATTACAGCAAGAGCTCTGGATTTTTCTTTATTATCCTCAAGTTGTTTCATTCTGGGCGGTTCTGATTTATTCTGATGATAAATCGCTCTCTTGTAGTAATCTTCTTTGAATGGATTTTCAGAATCATCAGCATAAGCATTCCGGCACTCTCTTTTAAAATGACCTTTCTGTTTACATTTGAAACAGGTTACTTTTGACTTGTCAAAGCCTAACTTGGTAGATGGTCCACCAATAGACTTTCTTCCTGTAATCTCCATAAAACGTTGTGCCCTTCTCACTGCACTGGCCATACACCACCTTATGTCAATCAATTCCATTTCCTCAGGATCTATTTGATCGTAGTCTTCCTTTGTTAGGTTGGTGTTGCCTATCTTGCCTGCCACAAGGCTCTCATACGACTCTAGCACAGAAGCTAAGAACACCATCTGTTGCTTTGCAGACTCCTCGCTAAAGTTTTGAGCGTTCTTTAAATCCACAGCGATGTTGCATTGAAATAAGTTCTTTGCAGCTGATTGGTTTGAAGTTGATGAAGAGCCACTGTGAAATCCACTGCTTGCACTCTCTTTGTTAGATGTGTTGGAATTTTCAGCAGAAAAAGCTGTCTTGGGAGACGCATTCTTGGGAATCATGCTTTTTGGATAATACAGCTCCAAATTCTGCTGATATGATGAGTGATTGACTTTGTGTATTTTCTTTATCTCCAGCTCGTGACTCTCTAGTCTTTCAATCAACAAATCAACTGTAAGATCCTCAGACTTGATCGTATTCTTCAACATCAAGGCATAGTATTGCCAATCCATCTCATCTGGCAACGAGTCATACAATTTGTCGACTAACTCTTCTTGAGAATAGGTAATTCCATGTCTCGCCAGCTCCAACTTCAAGTGCCCAAACCTCTCAATCATCTTACAAACTGATTCATTTTTTAAACAACCAAATAAATCAAAATCTTTTCTTAGCAGTTTCTTTTTGTTTTTCACTATTTCTGCACTACCCAAGCATTTCACTTCTAACTTTTTCCACAGATCTTTAGCATTGTTATACTCAATCAAAGATATTATATCTTCTCGGACAGACTGAAACAGCAACGCGATGCACTTTTGATCGGCAACAAAAACTTCTATTTCTTCAGTTGATGTCAAATTTTCACCATTTTCCCTCCATCACTGTATCCATTCTTTAGACTTTTCCAGCTGAGATACGCAAATGCCTTTAACCATTCTTCAAATTTCTTGGCCCACCGACTGTACTCTTCGATCGCCATCAACTTTGGGGGTTTGTTATATGTTCCGTATGCACTTTCCACACCTAAAGTATCCGACAAAGTTTTCTTTGCATTCGTCGTGTTCTCATTGGTGTTTCTAGAAAGAATCATCTCCAGAGTTTCCAGCAAAGGCATACATATCACTGAAAGGATTCATGAATTCATCCATCTTTTACGCACCTGAAACAGTCAACAAACACTTAGAAAATTTTGAAATTTTGAAAAACAGCAAATCCAAGCGGAATCAGTTTGAAGCGGAATAGCTTCAAGCGAAATCAGCAAGAATTTTCAAGCGGAAACAGATATTCAAGCGAAATCTCTTATTTCGCTTGAATTTTCAAATGGAACCTGTTATTCAAGCGGAATAAGACTATATCTTTCAAGCGGAATCTGATTTCAAGCGAAATCAGATTGTAGTTTCAAGAGAAATCAGGAACTTTGAAACGAAATCACTTATTTCGCTTGAATTTTCAAGCGGAATACGAAGGATTGTTCAAGCGGAATTAGATTTCAGGCCATTTTTTATCAGTTTTAAGCAGAGATTTGATCTAATACTCTCAAGGCTTTGTTAAAACTATGTTTTACGTGATATATGTAAAATTTAGGCCATTTCCACCGTTAAATCTTGTTCAAATCAGAAAAGAAAGGGTAGAAGTGAGAAAATCCGGTGATTTCAAGCTGAATTGGTATGAACTCCTCATCCTGTGCTCTGATACCACTTGTTGGATCGTTGTGTGACCCTAAATAGTCAAGTTGAGTAGTTCATCATCATTTATAAAGGCGGAATCAATACAAACAATGTCAAACAACTTGTTTCCTTTCAATTCTTTTCTATTACTGATCTTCTAAGTCTTTACAAAGATTTCTGACAAAAATCCGGCAGCACCTCGACTCAATACACAAGACCAGATCTCATTTGAAATGACACAGCACACTCCTATATATAATGTTGGAGATTTCACTTGAATGTGGCACAATCCATTTCAAGCGGAATCATATAACATGATTTCGTTTGAACTGGTCCGTGTCACCTTCAAGCGAAATTATCTACTTAAACATGTACAAACCCTAATTTCTATCCTGTTGTGTGCTCGTTTATCCTATCTAGACAAAAGACACGATTAAGACGAAGTTAACAGACACTAGATGCACCAACAGTCCTTTTCGTCAAAAAGAAGGATGGATCGTTCCCGATGTGCATCGACTATAGGGATTTGAATAAGCTGACTATCAAGAATCGCTATCCCTTGCCTCGAATTGATGATTTGTTTGACCAGTTACACGGTGCTACGTGTTTTTCGAAGATCGATCTATGCTCAGGCTATCACCAGTTGCGCATTCAAGAGGAAGATATACCCAAAACCGCTTTTCGAACCCGCTATGGTCATTACGAGTTTGTTGTCATGCCGTTTGGTTTGACCAACGCTCCCACCGTCTTCATGGATCTAATGAATCACGTGTGCAAACCCTTCCTTGACCGTTTCGTAATCGTGTTCATCGATGATATCCTGATCTATTCCAAGTCAAAATCCGAACATTCGCAGCATCTACGTTTGGTTCTTGAGTTACTCTAGGGAAACCGTCTCTACGCCAAGTTCTCCAAGTGTGAATTTTGGCTGGAGGAGGTCCAATTCTTGGGTCACATTGTCAATAGTCAAGGAATTCATGTCGATCCCGCGAAGATCGAGGCTGTTAAGAGTTGGTTTACACCCAAGAACCCGTCTGAAGTCTGTTCTTTTCTCGTACTGGCAGGCTATTACCGCTGATTTATCGAAGGTTTCTCTAAGATCGTTGTGCCGCCACCTCGCTTACGCATAAGGATAAACCTTTTGTTTGGGGAACTAAACAAGAGGAAGCCTTTCAAACTCTCAAAGCTATGCTTTGCAATGCTCCCGTGCTCTCACTTCCCGACGAAAACGACGACTTCATAGTCTACTACGATGCCTCAAACCTTGGTCTTGGTTGTGTTCTCATGAAACGAGATAAGGTTATCGCGTACGCTTCTCGACAGCTCAAGATCCACCAGAAGAACTACACCACACTCGACCTCGAGCTTGGCGCAGTTGTTTTTGCGTTAAAGATTTGGTGACACTACCTTTACGGTACCAAGTGTACGATCTTCACCGATCATAGGAGCCTACAACACATCTTTGACCAAAAGGAACTGAATAGTAGAACTCCTCAACGATTACGACTGTGAGATTCGTTACCATCCAGGCAAAGCAAACGTCGTTGCCGATGCTCTCAGTCGACGAAGCTATTTGCATAGCGTTCGTAATGTTCAAGCCCAGCGTAATCTCGAAGCCCTTATACACGACGCTCAGCATGCTTCTTTTACCGAACGAACTTTGAAGAAGGAAAGGATTCTAAACAATGGCGCCCAACACGAGAGTAAATCTAATGGTATCTTTCATTATTTGGATTGAATTTCGATTCCCAAGCGTACGAATTTGCCACAACTTCTGATGGACGAAGCCCACAAATCTCGGTATTCTATTCATCCCAGTGCTGACAAGATGTACCAGGACATGCGCTACAAGTACTGGTGGCCGGGCATGAAGAAGGATATCACTAATTATGTTTCGAAGTGCCTGACTTGTTCCAAGGTCAAGGCCGAACAACAAAGACCCTCTAGCTTACTCGTACAACCCGAGATCCTGATGTGGAAATGAGAGAGTATAGTTAGGGACTTTATAACGAAACTCCCATGCACGACATCAGGCCACGACAGCATCTGGGTTGTCGTTGACCGTTTGACTAAATCAGCCCATTTCCTGCCGATACGAGAAGACTTTAAAGTAGAAAAACTAGCCTGAATCTACACCGATGAGATCATTTGTCGACACGGGACGCCTCGTGACATCATCTCTGACTGCAATGGTCGGTTTACCTCGCGTCTTTGGGAAACGTTTCAATCTGCTCTCGGTACTACGCTTAATCTAAGTACCGCCTTCCATCCCCAAACCGACGGTCAGACTAAAAGAACGATTCGCACCCTTGAAGACATGCTCCGATCGTGTGTCATAGATTTCAGTGGTAATTGGGACGCGCACTTACCTTTAGTCGAATTCTCGTACAATAACAGTTATCATTCTAGCATCCAAATGGCACCATTTGAGGCATTATATGGAAGGAAATGTCGATCGCCTATTGTATGGCACGAGATCGGAGACGCGCAAATTACCGGTCCTGAGCTGTTGCAAGAAACGACTGACAAAATCCTCCAAATTCGAGACAATCTATTGAAAGCTCGGAGCCGACAGAAAAGTTACACCGATAGACACCGCAAGCCCCTTGAATTTGACATTGGCGATCACGTACTCCTAAAGATTGCACCTTGGAAGGGGGGATCAGATTCGGCAAGAAAGGAAAGCTCGCGCCTCGATATGTTGGACCCTTTACAATTCTGGAAAGGATTGGAAAAGTGGCCTACAGACTCGAACTACCGGAGGAACTTAGTAATGTCCACCCGACTTTCCACGTTTTGAACCTCAGAAAGTGCTTAGCCGACCAGGAATTACATGCCCCTCTCGAAGATTTGCAAGTGGACGAAACATTACACTTCGTGGAAAAGCCTGTCGAGATCATGGGACGAGAAACCAAGGTACTCAGACGCTCACGCATTCTCATTGTGAAGGTTCACTGGGAAGGCACACGCGGCGCCGAGTTCACCTGGGAACTCGAAAGTGACATGAAGGCGAAGTACCCGCAACTGTTTGTTACGCCTACTTCTTAAATTTCGGGACGAAATTTCCAAAAGTAGGGGAGGCTGTAACAACCCGCTTTTTGGAAGTCAAAGTACAAGTCAAAGTCAAAGGAAGAAAAGATTGCTAATTGCGATCTGTCACTCCTTGCTTAACTATTGATTGTACGTCAATAACTTGTAATCGGCCTTTTTATTTAATCGCTTTAGTTGTATTATGTGGAGTGTCTATTAATAATCGAGGTTTAATTGCTATTTAATCGCATGTTCAATCGCTAATCGACTTATCTCTATTCGCATCGCTATCGCATCACAACTCGAATTATGTGTTCTGGATATTGTGTTACGTGTGTGTGCTATTATATGTTACTTGTGCATGTTATGTTTATGTTGAGGTGTTTAATCACAATTTCAAGCGCTATTCTATCGCATCGAAATCTAATCGCTAACGCTAAACGCAAGTTATTTATAGTGATTGTATGTTAGATATAGTGGTTAAGTTACTTGTGTGACTAATGGGTAATACATCGCATCGCTCACTCGAATCGCATCGCTACACTCAACACGCGAATCGAAATGACAAAACTCAAACACGTCGGACACCTGGATTGAATGGCCAACCGATCTAGTGGCCATCCGATCGGTGACCAATCCGACACTTGTCCACTTTCCTCTTTTCGAAACCCTATAAATACCCTCTTGTCACATCACTTGTGACGTGACAGCCCTCTCACTCGACCAGCTCGCTCCTAGCCTTCTTTCTCTCGATTCCTCGCGATTCTTGTAAGTTTTCAACTCAAACCTTGTACTTCTATGATCTACACGCACTCCTTCATCTTTTTCACCTTTGAATCTCAACTTTTAACCGTGAAATCCATGGATTTGAGGTGTTCTAGGGTGATGTCATCATGGAGTTCTTATGAACTTCAAGATTTGGCTTCATTCCACCAAGAACAACTTAGATCTGAAAGATTTCCACCTGAATAAACAATGATTTTGCATAGATCTAAACATTTTCAAAGTGGAAAGGATTGAAAGATGGTTTTCCAACTTTCTTTCAACTCTTTTACACTCAGTGCACTCAAAACCAGTAGAACCGATCGGATTACCTTCGCTTATGCTATCGTTAACTGTTCAGGCTAATAATCCTAGCACCCCCTTTAATCCATTTCCATCGTTGTGAGTATACTCGATCCCTTTTGTTTACGCACATTTGGGTGTTACATACGTTACTAATTCTAAATCACAATCAATCACACAACACAAACACTATTTATACGCTGACCGTTATTGCATGTTCCTTGTTACTTGATGAATGCTTGTATGTTATGTTAACACAGTGATTGTTGCCTGACGCCTTAGCAACGATAGTACTATTTGTTTGGACTCAGCACCTGTCGTGGACAGGGGTTGTTAAGGTTACCTCTTCACGTGTCACAGTGGTGATATGTGTTGCGCATTCTACAATTCGCAGTCTAGTCTATGCATATTTCATTGTCGATAACCTACTATCTTCGCATTATACATGTTACATGCTGGTTACGCGTAAACGATTTCGAACTCTATTATATTTATTAAACTTCTATGCTCACCTTTACACTCTGTGTATTGGCCTCTATTCTAATGTATGTGACGGGTGTTTGAAATGCTTATGATGTTGTACTCTTGCTTTTGTGGAATCAAGTAGGAAAGAGTCTAGAAACAAACAAGCTATTTATATTTGAGTTGTTGAAACAGAACTATTTGTCTTTGAATTGTCTGTAATAACTATGCTACTTGTTATGTCATGGTATGGGACGTGATGCTTAAAAAATTGGTAATTGTAGTTGTTATGGAAACTCCTAGACAATCTGTTTCGCTCAGTGCTGCTCCCCGATGTTTCCGTCATTGGTTGGGGTGTGACAACTTTGATTAGGATGTCTGATGTGTTGATGATGAAATTAGTTCACAATAAAAAATTTGGGTAAGTTACACTTTTCGTCCTTTATGTTTGTAGCGGATTGCAATGGATGACCTTTAACTTCAATAATTACAGTCACAATCCTTTTTTTGTTAAAAACATTACACCTTAGGTCCTTTAACACTAACCGAATTAAAATTTTCAGTTAAGTCTTACATGTGCCTTACACATAGGGGCATTATTGTCTTTTAACCAATCTAATACATTACAGATAAAAAATTATAGATAAAATCCCTTTCAGTTCTCTCTCTCTTTAACACCCACCATCACTCTCTACCCCTCATCTCTCTCTCACTCAGTCACAACCAAACGATCTGCCCCATCTTGAGAGTGGGATTTATGTAAAGCTTCTTTCTCTCTCAAGGCCACACTTCCCTCCACCCTCCACCTCCAAGAAACCCCACCACAACCAAACCTCCTGTCTCCATCCCCACCACCGTCGCAGATGGGCCCCGTCACCGGAACCCTAGTTTCGCCCCTGTTGTTTCCTCTTCAAAATCTGAACTTGTTGCCGATTTCTCCTATTGCAGGAAATTCTCCGGTCGCAGGTTAACCAAGATCGTTTTTAAGATGCATCTCGACCGCCTGAAAAGCCGGCAAATGGTTAGACACTCAGTTTCAGCCGACTGATTTGGGCCATCGGTCATTTGATGACAAGGACCTTCATCGACCTTAAAGCTTGCAGGTATTAGATCTACTAAAAAATGGCGTCATGTATATTCTTCTAAGAGCCGAGTTTGGCATTTCAATGTGAGTGTTGCTTGAAGAAGAAGACGAAACCGCCATTAATACAAAGTAAAAGATGAAATTACTGAAAAAGAATATGAAGGGGAAATGAATGAAAAGGGTTTTTGACTGAAAATATTGGAATCCTTGTCAAATATAAGGTCTTAGATCACTGAAGAAGCCTCATTCCTAACAAATTACAAACCAAATGAACAAAGCCTAATTTGTTAGCTTGGGATATGAAGAATCAAAAAAGCTTGACATCCGTGATCCATATGGTGGAGCAATTGTGCTGTTGACACGCTTTTAGAAAAAATGTTAATCTTTTTTTTATTTTGTTGTATTAGAGTGGGAAAAGACAATTGTAACAACCCAACTTTTTGAAGTCAAAGTACAAGTCAAAGTCAAAGTCAAAGGAAGAAAAGATTGCTAATTGCGATCTGTCACTCCATGCTTAATTTCTGATTTGTGCTTCTTGACTTGTAATCGAATCCTATTATTTGTTTGCTTTAGTTGTATTATGTGGAGTATCTATAAAAAAATCGAGGTAAATCGTAGTTTAATTGCTAATCGACCTATCGCTAATCGCATCGCTATCGCATTCGCAACTCGAATTATGTGTTCTGGATATTGTTTTACGTGTGTGTGCCATTATGTGTTACTTGTGCATGTTATGTTTATGTTAAGGTATTTAATCGCAATCGCAACTCTATCACAACACAAATTTAATCGCAAATGCTAAACACAAGTTAATTATAGGGATTGTATGTTAGATATAGTAGTTAGGTTATTTGTGTAACTAATGGGTAATACGATCGCACCGCTCACTCGAAACGCATCGCAAGCCTCTACACGCAAAACGAAAGATCGAAACGCAACTCGCCGGAGCCAATCGATCGAATGGCCATCCGATCGATGTGCCATCCGATCCGACACATGTGCTCCCTTTCCTCTTTTGGAAACCTATAAATACCCCATGTCACATCACCAACAGTGATGTGACAGCTCTCTCGTTCGAACAGCACGCTCAAGCCCTCTTTTCTCTCGATTTATCGCGATTCTTGTAAGTTTTCCACTCAAATCTTGTACTTCTACGATCTACACACACTTCTTCTTCTTTTTCACCTTTGAATCTTCACCTTGAACCGTGAAATCATCGGATTTGAGGTGTTATAGGATGATGTCATCATGGGGTTCTTACGAACCTCAAGTTTTGGCCTCATTCCACCAAGAACAACTCAGATCTACATGGTTTCCACATGTTTTAACACTATTTTCGCATAGATCTAAACATTTTCATACGAAGAATGATTGAAAGATGGTTCACAACTTTCTTTCAATTCTTTTACACTCAATGCCTTCTAACCGATAGAATCGGAGCTCGTTCAGGCATTCTACTTGTTACTAGTGAAGTGTCGGTTTGAGATCTGGTTCCTATCGAAGAGACAACCGACTTCGGGTTGAACACGAACGAACCGTCACGAACAGCCAACTGAACGGACTGGGGTGATTCCCATCTGATCCGAGGGTATGGGCTTGGTGGGGTTCCTGTTGTTCAATACGTTGTCATACCGTCTTGAACAAACCGCAAAACTTTCAAAACTTAACAAGTTTCAAAACGATCGGATCATGGGACGGATTGCCGTCCGATCGGATTGCCATCCGAAGAAGTTACAACTCGTGTCATGTGTCCAAGCCGACAAGTATCTCCACAAGGAATACCAAGCCTTCTTGGCACATTATGTGTGCAAAATGCAACATATAAATTACATCAATTGTGGCATAAAACTAACCCTTTTTTAGTACTAATGTTGGAAAAAGTGTGCTTTTGTCTTCCTTTTGTATTTTCAGGATTAAATGAGCTCAAATTAACAAAAGAAGCAAAAAGACATCAAAATCTAACATAAATACGAGAAAAGGAACAAGACGTGACATGCCCGACCCCACGACAACATCTTCCCAAGCAAAACAAGAAGACAGAAGACTGAACACGCCCCGTGCTCAGCCAGCACGGGGGCGTGCCCAAGTGTCAGCAGAAAAGACAAAGTGGTAGAAGATTCTATTGCCCACCACGGGGCCGTGCTCAGCGGACACGGGGCCGTGGTCAACTATAAGATTCGCACAATCCAGGCAAATCTTCATAGTACAAAGATTCTTCTGCACACGGGGTCGTGCTCAGCGGACACGGGGGCGTGGTCAACTAATAAGACAAGCTGCATTAAATGAAGAAAGAGAAGGATGTGGACACGGGGTCGTGCCCGAGCTTCTGTTCAGCCTATAAATAGGAGTGCTTGGCTCAAGCTCAAACCATCCCTTGGCACACCACCTCTCTCACACTTCACCCACCACCCACCACCCACCATAACACCATCATCCACCACCATCATCCATTGTCCATCATAGAGTGTGTGAGTCGTCTCGGGATCCAAGATTGATCGTAAGAGTTCTTGACAATCAAGGCCATGTTTGCCTAAGTCTCTTACATCACTTGGTGAAGATAAGTGTCTAGTGTAATAGTTTTTATTTCTAATCTTTTCGCACTTTTTATTTGGTTTTGTATTAATGACTTTAATAACTAGTTTCTTATGTTGAAGGTGATTCTTCCTTATCGTTTGTCCGTGGTGTCTTGACATTATTTTACTGTCTATATAAAATAAAAGATTTTCACCATTCATATCTCCACGGTCTATATGGAGGTATGTTGGCTACCTGGTCGGGGGTTAAGGGAACGGTTTGGTAAGAGTCTTGCCATTGTTCAGCGTTTAGAGGTCCTGCAATGGACCTGGGTCAAATTTAGTAGGACCTCCTTCAATACTTAACGGTATTGGATGGTGGGGGTCCAAACTCTTTGATCCCCTCATAAGTTAACTACTATTAATACTATAACCCGGATATTTAGGACTGTATCCCTGTTGACTCAGACTACTTAGTCGAGGGTAACGTCACCTCCAAAAGAGGGGCCTACCATAATTTGCATTAATAACTTAATTAATTATCTTTCAATAATCCAACCCTTTAGGATTGTATCCTTGCTGACTCAAACTACTGGGTTGAGGGTAACGTCACCTTCAAAAGAGGGGCCTACTACAATAACTAAGATAATCTCTTAAATAAGTGCAAAAGTGCGGAAATAATCAAAGGTTACACTATACACGAGTCGGAACCAAGTGATTCATCTTGTCTATCTGTTTTTCTTTTATTTTTATTTTTCAGCATTTTAATTAGTTTTTATTTTTCTTAGCTTAAAACATTTTTTCTAAACTTTTTGATTTGATTAGACGTTGAGGATAAACCGGTACTAAAAGCTCTTGTGTCCTTGGACGACCTCGGTATCTTACCAACACTATACTACGCCCACGATGGGTGCACTTGCCCATATGTGTGTTTAGTGTTAGTAAATATCGTGTTTTATAAATTTAAAACTTGGCTAAAAAAGTGTTAAAGGGCTTAAAATATACACCTAATATATATAACACTTCACACGCATCAGCACATATCGTAGTAGCGGAGGAAAAGGAAGGGAAGACTCGAGGGAAAGATGTTTCCGTTGTTTGTGAATTTCCTAACATGTTTCCTGACGATTTACCTGGTTTACCTCCCACTCGTGATATCGATTTCCGAATCGACCTCATTCCTGGAGCAAATCCTGTTGCTAGAGCGCCTTATCGTCTCACTCCCTCTGAAATGCATGAACTCTCAAGTCAGCTCCAGGAACTACTTGATAAAGGCTTCATTCGCCCTAGCACCTCTCCTTGGGGCGCGCCTGTCCTTTTCGTCAAAAAGAAGGATGGATCATTCGGGATGTGCATCCACTACAGGGAATTGAATAAGCTGACTATCAAGAATCGCTATCCCTTGCCTCGAATCGATGATTTGTTTGACCAACTACAAGGTGCTACGTGTTTTTCGAAGATCGATCTACGCTCAGGCTATCACCAGTTACGAATTCAGGAGGAAGATATACCCAAAACCACTTTTCAAACCCGCTATGGTCACTACGAGTTTGTTGTCATGCCTTTTGATTTGACTAACACCCCCGCAGTCTTTATGGATCTAATGAATCGCGTGTGTAAACCCTTTCTCGACCGCTTCGTCATCGTATTCATCGATGATATCCTGATCTATTCCAAGTCAAAAACCGAACACTCGCAACATCTACGTTTGGTTCTTGAGTTATTCCAGGGAAACCTCTCTTGCTAAGTTCTCCAAGTGTGAATTCTGGCTTGAGGAGGTTCAATTCCTCAGTCACATCGTCAATAGTCAAGGAATTCATGTCGATCCTGCGAAGATCAAAGCTGTTAAGAGTTGGGTTACACCTAGGAACCCGTCCGAAGTTCGCTCTTTTCTCGGATTGACGAGTTACTATTGCCGATTCATCACAGACTTCTCGAAAATCGCTGTGTCGCTTACCTCTCTTACACATAAGGACAAACCTTTTGTTTGGGGAACTGAACAAGAGGAGGCCTTTCAAACTCTTAAAGCTATGCTCTTGGTTGTGTTCTCACTGCCCGACGAAAACGACGATTTTGTAGTCAATTGTGATGCCTCTAACCTTGGTCTTGGTTGTGTTCTCATGTAACGAGATAAGGGTACCGCATACGCCTCTCGACAGCTCAAGATCCACGAGAAGAATTATATAACCCACGACCACGAGCTAGGTGCAGTTATTTTTGCGTTAAAAATTTGGCGACACTACCTTTACGGTACCAAGTGTACGGTCTTCACCGAATGATGCGTGTCGTGTGTTATATAAGTTTAAGTATATTTTAAGCCCTTTTTACACGTTTAGTCAAGTTTAAAATTTATAAAACACGATATTTTACTAACACCAAACACACATATGGGCAAGTGCACCCATCGTGAGCGTAGTATAGTGTTGGCAAGATACCGAGGTCGTCCAAGGACACAAGAGCTTTTAGTACCAGTTTATCCTCAACGTCTAATCAAATCAAAAGTTAGAAAAAGGTTTTTTAAACTAGAAAAATAAAAACTAACTAAAATGCTGAAAAATAAAATAAAAATAAAAACAGATAGACAATATGAATCACTTGGCTCTGACTCGTGTTTAGTGTAACCTTTGATTATTTCCGCACTTTTTCACTTTTTAAGAGATTATCTTAGTTATTGTAGTAGGACCCTCTTTTGAAGGTGACGTTACCCTCAACCCAGTAGTTTGAGTCAGCAAGGATACAATCCTAAAGGGTTGGATTATTGAAAGATAATTAATTAAGTTATTAATGCATATTATGGTAGGCCCCTCTTTTGAAGGTGACGTTACCCTCGTCTAAGTAGTCTGAGTCAACAGGGATACAGTCCTAAGTAGCCGGGTTAAAGTATTAATAGTAGCTTACATATGAGGGGATCAAAGAGTTTGGACCCCCGCCATCCAATACCGGTGGGTATTGAAGGAGGTCCTACTAAATTTGACCCAGGTCCTTGCAGGATCTATACACTAAACAAGGCAAGACTCTTACCAAACCGTTCCCTTAACCCCCGACCAGGTAGCCAACATACCTCCATATAGACCGTGGAGATATGAATGGTGAAAATCTTTTACTTTATATAGACAGTAAAATAATGTCAAGACACCACAGACAAACGATAAGGAAGAATCACCTTCAACATAAGAAACTGTTGGATCGTGTACGTGACCCTAAAAGTCAGTTAAGGTAGTTCAACATCATGTGTAAAGGCGGAATCAATGCACATAACGTCAAAACAGCTCTAATCCTCTTAATTCTTCTTTTCTGATTAATAAACGTGCTTTTACAACTTGTTCTGATGAAAATCCGACAGCACTTCGTGATACATACAATGATCACCTATGGTTCCGTTTGAAATGTGACACTCACACTCCTATTTATAGACAATGAACCCTTCCGTTTGAACTAACATATCATGGTTCAAACGATGGATTCAAACGGAACCCCTATTTCAAACAATGAACTCAAACGGAACCCTGTGTTTCAAACGGAACCCTCTATAAAATGACTGATTTCAAACGGAACCCCTTGAAACACTTTCTAAACTCAAAACTAAACCCTAGTTTGACTCTTAAGTTCCATTCTTGACTTTCTTGATATAAGACTTGATGAAGATGCAGTCAACAGACATTCTTGTGCATCAACAGACTCCCCCTTGGATGTTGACGTAGTCTTCAGCTCCTGAGTCTTCAGTCTTAGTCTTTTCTTCAACTCTGTCTTTTCATCATAAGTACTCTATCTTCACACTCCCATATACTGTTGATCCAGACTCCCCCTTTCACAGACTCCCCCTCTCGATATGCTGAATCTGAGATATCTGGTTCAAGCTTTGACAAATAGCTTCCGTTGGGAATAATGAAGACCAAATCTGTTACTCAACCAACAAACATTACAATTCTATCTTTCAAACAAATATCCACAAACTTAATCAGTTTTAGAAATCCACTCAAGTATTCAGGTCCAAGTTAATGACCCTGATTACTTGATTAATCTACCAAGTCCAAATTAATGACCTTGGTTGATTATTTGACGAATCAAACTGATTTTGAAAACAATTTTCAAATAATTTCTGAAAATAACAAGTATCAAATTAATGAACTTGTTTTTAACTTTTCAAACAATCCAAACTTCTTCAAAGTAAGCTCTCCTCATTCTTCAGTTCAGAATCTCCTGCATCTGCTTCAAACATCTGAGAATCCAACAATCAACTCTCCACTTTGGTTTGTCGGAAAATAAAGCAGAAATAAAATCTTTTTGGATTTTATCAAAGTGTTCTAAACTAAGAAATGAAATACAGAAAACTTAAATTGCAGAAATTAAAAAAAGTAAACAATTTACAAACATATTTTTGGTGAGCGAGTCAGGGAATCATATCAGCTTTTCAGACAAATCACAAGTACCGTTAAGCTACATTACATACTCAGACTTAAACCAATTCACCTCGATTGTCGATATACTGATCCATCTTAAATTCTCACACAAATTTCAATTTACTCAGGATACGATTTAGATGAATTAAGAACTTAGCTCATTCATGTGTCCCACCTCTTGAATATACTCCCGTATCCAGAATCTCAATAATCAATCTTACAGGTGAGAATACTACAATGATATCTGTATATAAATAAGGTATGCGAGGGCCGAGGGATCTCAGGTCGATACTTCCGTATACGCAGAGAGATATCAGCTTCGACTTTTTGGTGTGTCCCCTTTAGAGGATCTTTTTGCTTACAACAGCAGCATTTATCAATTTTATTGTTTCAGCATGCTGAGGGATTAATGTTGTGTTTCAAGCATTGAAGCAAGTATTAGCCAGGGACTAGGTCAGAACCACCGTTCAGCAGAAGTCCCGGAATAATACCCCAGACATCATTGAGTATAAAGACCTAGTATATCAGATTAAGAGACCTTTCAAACGAGATTTCAGGGGTTACCTATATATCCAAGTAGTGTTCCCCACAAATTCACAAGTTTGAATTTATGTTTATATCCCGAATAAATCTACTAAATGTGCGAAAACCTATCGACACATCATCAGTAAGATTGTTTAACTCTTTTATACTTTTCAAATCTTTAGCATACTGTAATCGTCTAGCTGATGTACTATCATTTTCCCTATATACACAAGCTCTTTTTCAAATTTTATCATGTTTTTGTATTTTTGCATTTTTTACTGTTTTTGTATTTTCTGAAAATAAACTATGTACAAACATCTACTCCCCCTAAATACCAAAACAAGTAAAAATTCGACAAACCATTGCAGATTGTTTCTCGTCTTCATCCGCAACAGTACTCTCATCAACGCCAATTATGCCATCCGACACCGACAGAAGCTTCATACCATTCAGTTTTAACAAATATTTAAACCGATTTTTATCAAAAGCTTTGGTATGTAAATCAGCTTTCTGTTCGTCTGTGTGGATTTTCTCAATTCGTATCAACTTTTTCTCAAAGCAATCACGAATAAAGTGATGACGAATTTCTATGTGTTTAGTTTTAGCGTGATGAACTGGATTTTTAGTTATATTAATTGCGGCCTCATTATCAACAAAAAGAGGTGTGTTAAGAAACTGCAAACCGTAGTCGCGCATCTGTTGCTGTATCCACAAGATCTGAGAGCAGCAACTGCTAGCAGAAACATACTCCGCTTCACAAGTAGATAACGCCACAGACGTTTGTTTCTTACACTGCCAGGTAACCAATCTAGGACCAAAGAACTGGCATCCTGCAGTTGTTGATTTTGAATTGACTTTGCAGCATCCGAAATCCGAATTGGAATACCCTTCGAGCGTAAAATCGCCTTTTCTAGGATACCACAACCCCAATGAAGGAGTTCCTTTCAGGTAGCGCAATATCCTCTTCACAATGATCATATGCAATGCTCTCGGGTTAGACTGAAATCTTGCTGCGAGGCACGTTGGGTACATTATATCAGGGCATGAAGCAGTTAGGTACATTAAAGAACCTATCATGGATCGATAAAAAGTTTCATCAGCCCTGTCTCCGGTGAGATCTGGGTGAATCCCATGATTTGTTGCAAGTGGGGTAGCAGCTGGAGTAGAACCTGACATCCCAAATTTCTCTAGAATATCATGAACGTACTTTGACTGATGAATGAAAATTCCCTCAGGAAGTTGTTCAACTTGTAATCCCAGAAAGAATTTCATCTCCCCCATTGATGACATTTCAAACTTTTGCTTCATCACTGATTCAAAATCTTTGCATAGATTTTCATTTGTCGACCCAAAGATTATGTCGTCCACATAAATATGAACTATCAGAAGATGACCATCGACCTCTTTAGTGAAGAGAGTGGCATCCACTTTTCCACGAATGAACTTGTTGGCTAGTAGGTGTTGAGACAAAGTCTCATACCAAGCTCTCGGGGCCTGGTGTAAACCATACAGCGCTTTTTCCAATAAGTAGACCTTGTTTTTGTGGATTGGATCGGTGAAGCCCGGTGGCTGACCGACATAAACCTCCTCTTTAACCTTCCCGTAGAGAAAAGCCGATTTAACATCCAACTGATATACTTTGAAGTTCTTCCAAGACGCAAATGCTAGGAAAATTCTGATTGCCTCTTGTCGTGCTACAGGAGCATAGACTTCAGTAAAATCAATCCCCTCCTGTTGACTAAATCCCTGAACAACGAGTCGAGCTTTGTTCCTTACGACAACTCCTCTATCGTCCCTCTTACACTTGAACACCCACTTGGTGTTAATTTTCCTATGACCATCCGGCAAATCAACTAGCTTCCACACTCCCAATTTCTCAAATTGACTAAGTTCCTCCTGCATAGCATTGATCCAAGAGTCTTCAGTAAGCGCCTCTTTGTAAGTTCTTGGCTCAACCTGCGAAATAAAACAACTTAATGAGAATTCAGTTTGTAAAGAAGCAACTTTTGTATAAAAACATGTAAGCCCTTTATCAATCTGATTTCGAGTGCGAACGCCTGTCTGCAATTCTCCTATAATCAACTCCTCTGGATGATATGAAAAAGTTCGCGGCATCACTTCGCTTGGAACATCTACATTTCCCTCCAGATTAGTAACATTCTGCTCTGCATCTTGTTCACCAACTTGGTTTGTTTGACTTGAAATCTGAATTTGCTCCCCCTCAGAATTTGAATCTTAATCACCATGATCAAATACTGGCATGTTTTCAGCTTCTAGATTATCATTCTGAGCCGACTGATTATCTTGAGCAACTTCATTCTGTTGGACATCATCATGTTCACCAGCATTACTTGGACCTGCTTCATCATCATTTGAAGTTTCCCGTGGTCTCTTCGAATACTCAGCTGGGAACCTTAACTGCGACTCATATTCACGCAAAATATCCAACTCATCAAAGAAATCTTCATCATCCTCTGATTCTTCTCTCATGTCAAACGAATCCCAAAGTTTGTCATAATGATAACGCCATGAATCACCAGGATTCTGTGGCGGCATAGTATAACCTTGACATTCAACATTTGCAGCTTCAATAATCCACTTCTCACTTGGAACGAAGACACGTCTCAACGGATTTGCATAACCAACAAAAATTCCCTCAATGCACTTCGGACCAAACTTTCCAAAAGGCTCTATAACCGTACAGGGTGACCCAAACGGTTCTAGATACTTCAAATTCGGTTTGCGATTATTAATTAGCTCAAAGCATGTTTTGTTGAACTTCTTGACAGTAAGAACCCTGTTGAGTGTATAGCATGCGGCGGAAACAGCTTCAGCCCAAAAATTAATCGGTAACTTTGAATCTGCGAGCATAGTTCTAGCCGTCTCGATTAGTGTCCGGTTTTTACGTTCTGCGACTCCATTCTGCTGCGGAGTGTACGGAGCACTAAACTCATGCAATATACCTCTTTCATCACAAAATTCTTCCATCTTGCTGTTCTTGAATTCAGTACCATTATCACTTCGAATTCTCTTGATACGCCTTTGGTACAAATTCTCAATCTTCCTGAACAGACCCATCAAACTGTCAAATGTTTCATCTTTCGTCTTCAAGAAAGAAACCCACGAAAATCTGGAATAATCATCAGTAACGACCAAACAATAGTAATCTCCTGTAATACTTTTGACATTCACTGGACCAAACAAATCCATGTGAAGTCGTTCCAGCGGTCTTGAAACTGAATTGACTTGCTTTGTAGGGTGTGACTTTTTCTTCTGCTTGCCTTTGATGCAGCTAATGCACTCCCCTTCCAGATGAAAACCTTTGATATTAACACCCAATACCAAATCATTGTGCACCAAGTGATTCATCTTCCTTAGGTGAATATGCCCCATCTTTCGGTGCCACAATCTTGATTCTTTCTCAGTTGCTCTAGACACGAAACAATGTGCTTGACCAGTAGTTGTAGTTGCTACAGACATATCTAACACATATAAATCATTCACTCTAGGTGCCCTCATAATAATCCATTCTTCAGGAACAACAAAACCAGGTTTCAGAATCAAACATTCTTTATCAGTGAAGTGAGTAGTATACTGATTGTCACAAATCTGCGAGATACTAAGCAGATTGTTCTCCAGCTCAGTGATGTAGTTAACTTTCTCAAACGTCACAATCCCATTGGATAACGTTCCTTCACCAACAATTCTACCACCTTCATGACCTGCAAATCCCACATAACCACCATTGATATTCTTCACATCATATAGCAATGCAGTTTTTCCTGTCATATGTCGAGATGCACCACTATCCATGATCCATCTTGAAATGGCTCTTGGAAGATCCTGCACATACCACAAGTTGATTTTAAAACATTTCAATAAAGATGCCGATTCATGCTTCGCAATCCAGGAAGCTCCGGCAATTCAAACTGCTTATTCGAACATGGTATCCACCCAGGCCTCATCAGCCTTAGGTGTAACCTTGACTCTAGCAATTTGAATTTTGAAATTTTTAGCCTTCAAAGGTGGAAAATTTGCATCATAATCAACCAAAATTGATTCTTCAGCCTTTTTCACTTCAGAAGTTAAAATTTTCATTTCAGTTTTTGGTTTCCAAACTTGTTGAGGTAAAGCAACCCGCTTATAAAATTTGTCATTTTTAGTTACCACTTTCATTACGGGTTCATTTTTCACTTTGATGTTATCATTTTTCACATTCTTTTTCTCAACAACGATTGGTGCTTTACCCTTCACATCAACTTTCTTCTGTTGAAACTTCACAGTCTCAGTCTTAGGCTTCTCATTAGTACACTTCCGTGCAATGTGACCAACTTGGTTACATCTGAAACATGTTCGAGTATCAATAACTCGACTTGTGCCTTCAGACTGATACTGTGAAGCTCTTTTCTCAAAGAACTCTTTATTTGATTTTGAAAAAATTTCATTTTCCTCATCAGAAAGTGAACTTGAACTGTTCACAAACACCTTCTTTTCAGCAAACCTTTTGTTTTGAAAACTCTTCTTCTGATAACTCTTACCATCCCTATAACCACCCGACCAATTGTTTCGATTGTTATTATAAAAACGTGGTGGAACAACAGGCTTTTTGTAATAAGCTTTATCTTTCTCAAAATTCATTTGCCTTTTTGTTTGACACAAACTGTTCACTTCCGACAACTCAACTTCAACCAATTGGAAAACATTTGTCAACTTTTTCACATTAACATTCTCAATTGGAAACTCAGAATCCGAATACAACTTATCAGATCCAGCCATCTTGTACATCACAAGACCCGGTTCATCATTTAAGTTGTTTTTGGACTTTGATTTCTGAATGTATTTGTCCAAGAAACACCCATCATCTTCAGCTGAATCACTATTCAAAACACTTTCAGCTGTGCTCTTAACAATCTCTGTCTGAACACTATCATCAGATGATGTAGAAAAAGTAACATCAATGTTCTCTGGAAGTATAACTTGTTTTTCTTCCTCAATTTCAACCAACCCAGACTGCTTTTTAGTGTAATTATGAAGAACAGGTGGTGGTACTTGATGAAAACCCACCCCAGTTCCATCAGAATACACATCTTCGCCCGCTTTATCTTTCCCGATGGGTTTGTGAATGATATGCTGCAAAACAAAGCTTGCGGAGCTGTAACTGTTAAGCTTCAACTGGATTCGCTCGTTTTCTATTACAGCCTCTTGAACTTTAAGTTTCAATTTAGCGATTTCATCCAGTTGTTTATTGATTGATTCTTCTTTAACTCTAAGCACTGCTTTTAAATGTTCATTTTCTTTAAAAGTTTTACCATTTCGATCATCACAATCTTTCATTGTGCTTTTGAGTTTTTCAAATTTTTCAGAAATCTGACGGTTTTCAAGAATCAACTTTTCGTTTTCCTTTTTAACTTTGTCATGATCAATTTTATCATTTTCCATTTGTTTAGTTAATTCTTTTATCCGTTCAGTTGAAGCTCTAACTGTTTTGTCACGATCAAGAATCTGATTCTCAACATTTCTGACCTTAGCTGTCAGATCTTCAACTTTCTTAATGTTGAGATACGTGACTGTGCTACAAAATTTGCACTCTTTGTTGCAATTTTTGCAATCAGCATTTCCTTCTATCTTTTTACCTGACGCATTTGTTGACACATCTGAACTGACCTGGCTTTTTGACTCAGACATGGAGTTAGAGTCTACCTCAAGTGCTTTGGCAGCTAGCACTTTCTCAGCCATTTTTCCCAGATTCTCTGCATTCAACTCTTGCGTAGTATCGATAACTCCAGTATCAATCTTCTTGGATTCTTTTCCTTCTATCTCTTCTTTCTCCTTTCTTTCTTTCTCCTCTTTCTCCTCTTCAATCATTTTCGAAGTTGGAGTTCCCCACCATTTGTGTTGCCAATACTCATCATTTTCTTTCATTTCCTTGATTAAGACTTCCAGATCAAGAGTTTTGTGATCAACTGCAATATTTCCATACTCATCAAGATAACACTCTCTGTCTGGATCCCATCTGTTGGCTCTCTTTGCATCCAAATAGATTCTAGAAAGTCTAGTAATTTTGTTTTCAGAAATCATCTTTCTGTATTTATACTTCTGCTCTTCAGTTCTCTCATCTTTCCATGGAATAGGTTCATTTTTCGCCATGAATGCGTAACCAACCGCATCTTCTTCTGGTAGAACCTCTTTACTCCAATCATATCCCTCATCATCATAAATCACTGCAAGAGCTCTAGATTTCTCTCTGTTGTCTTCAACCTGCTTCAATCTAGGCGGCTCGGATTTATTCTGGTGATAAATCGCCTTCTTGTAGTAATCATCTCTGAAAGGATTCTCCGACTCATCAACATAAGCATTTCGGCATTCTCTCTTGAAGTGACCCTTCTGCTTACATTTGAAACAAGTCACCTTCGATTTATCGAACCCCAGCTTAGTAGAAGCACCACCAATTGTTTTTCTGCCAGTAATTTCCATGAATCTTTGTGCACGACGAACAGCACTTGCCATAGCCCAACGAATATCGATCAGTTCCATTTCCTCCGGATCAATCTGATCGTAATCTTCTTTCGTCAGATTTGTATTGCCAATTTTCCCAGCTACCAATCCTTCATACGATTCCAACACCGATGCTAGGAAAATCATCTGCTGCTTTGCCGACTCTTCGTCAAAATTTTGAGCATTTTTCAAATCTATTGCAATATTGCATTGAAAACGATTCTTTGCATCAGCATTTCCAGAAGATGAAGATCCACTGTGAAAACCACTGTGACTTCCACTGCTTTGACCACTTTGACTTACTTTGCCGGCTGTCGACACATTTTCAGCAGAAAATGCAGTTTTTGGTGAAGTAGCTTTCGGCATCATGCTCTTTGGATAGTATAGATCCAGATTTTGTTGATAAGATGAATGATTAACTTTGTACGTCTTCTTTAACTCCAGCTCATGACTTTCAAGTTTCTCAATCACCAAATCTGGTTTCAACAATTCAGAAGGAATAGTGTTCTTAAGCATGAGAGCATAATATCTCCACTCCATCTCGTCTGGCAACGAATCGAACAACTTGTCTACTTGCTCATCATCAGAATACTTAATTCCATGCCTAACTAACTCCAGCTTCAAGTGCCCAAATCTCTCGATCATTTTTGATACTGATTCATTCTTTAAGCATCCAAACATATCAAACTCTTTCCTAAGTAGTTTTATTTTATTTTTCTTGATTTCTTCACTACCTATACACTTCTTTTCTAACTTTGCCCAAAGATCTTTAGCATTTGAATATTCTATCAATGAGATGATATCCTCCCGAACAGACTGAAATAACAACGCCACACACTTTTGTTCAGCTACGAATGAGTCAATCTCATCAGATCATGTTAAAACTTCCCCATTCTTGTTTCCTTGGTCATAACCATTCTTCAGACTTTTCCAACTTGGAAACGCGAATGCCATCATCCAATCTTCAAACTTTCTGGACCAACGACTGTACTCCTCAATAGCCATAAGCTTTGGAGGTTTATTGAATGTTCCGAAGGCACTTTCCGATTCCCAAGCTTCCTTTTTCTTCTCTTTTTGTTTATTATCATTCACATTGCTTGATGAAGCATATTTGTTTCCGGAATCTCCAGCGAACGCGTACATGTCGCTAAATGGGTTTAAGAAAATATCATCCATTGTGAATGTACCTGTAAAATCAAACAACACTTAGAAAAATTTTGTTTTGGAAATTATCAGATTCAAACGACACTTGTTCAAATGGAATGGTTCAATCAGTAGTTTCAAACGAACTACTTATTTTCAAACGAAAAGAACTGTTCCGTTTGAGATAACAAGATTTTCAAACAATGGTTGTTGAAACAACAATAGTTTAAACGACAACTGTTTCAAACAACAGCTGTTTCAAACGACAGCTGTTCAAACGATGGACTGTTTCAAACGATAGATGTTTTCAAACGACAAAGATTTTGATCTGTTTTAGGTCGAATTTTGATTTTAAACTTTCAAGGATTAGTTAATAGTCAATTTCGTTTGATATGTGATCGTTTCAGTCCATTTTAACCAGTTCTCGCGGTTAAAAACAGAAAAGAAAGATAGAAGTGAGATAATCCGATGATTTCAAGCTGTATTTGGTATGAACTCCTCGTCCTGAGCTCTGATACCACTTGTTGGATCGTGTACGTGACCCTAAAAGTCAGTTAAGGTAGATCAACATCATGTGTAAAGGCGGAATCAATGCACATAACGTCAAAACAGCTCTAATCCTCTTAATTCTTCTTTTCTGATTAATAAACGTGCTTTTACAACTTGTTCTGATGAAAATCCGACAGCATTTCGTGATACATACAATGATCACCTATGGTTCCGTTTGAAATGTGACACTCACACTCCTATTTATAGACAATGAACCCTTCCGTTTGAACTAACATATCATGGTTCAAACGATGGATTCAAACAGAACCCCTATTTCAAACAATGAACTCAAACGGAACCCTCTATAAAATGACTGATTTCAAACGGAACCCCTTGAAACACTTTCTAAACTCAAAACTAAACCCTAGTTTGACTCTTAAGTTCCATTCTTGACTTTCTTGATATAAGACTTGATGAAGATGCAGTCAACAGACATTCTTGTGCATCAACAGAAACTAGTTATTAAAGTCATTAATACATAACCAAGTAAAAAGTGCGAAAAGATTAAAAATAAAAAGTATTACACTAGACACTTGTCTTCACCAAGTGATGTAAGAGACTTAGGAAAACATGGCCTTTGATTGTCAAGAACTCTTACGATCAGTCTTGGATTCCGAGACGACTCACACACTCTATGATGGACAATGGATGATGGTGTTGTGATGGTGGTGGGTGGTGGGTGAAGTGTGAGAGAGGTGGTGTGCCAAGGGATGGTTTGCAAATGAGCCAAGCACCCCTATTTATAGGCTGAACAGTAGCTCGGGCACGGTCCCGTGTCCATCATCTTCTCTTCCTTCATTAATTGCAGTTTGTCTGCATTAGTTGACCACGCCCCCGTGTCCGCTGGGCACGCCCCCGTGTGCAGAAGCATATCTGTACTATCAAGATTTCCTCAGATTCTGCGAATCTTAGAGTTGACCACGGCCCCGTGTCCGCTGGGCACACCCCCGTGGTGGGTGATAGAAGCTTCTACAGCTTTGTCTTTTATGCTGGCACTTGAGCACGCCCCCGTGTTCACTGAGCACGGGGCGTGTTCAGTCTTCTATCTTCTTGATTTTGCTTGGGAAGATGCTGTCGGAGGGTCGGGCATGCCACGTTTGTCCCTTTTCTTGTATTTATGTTAGATTTTGCTGTCTTTTTGCTTCTTTTGTTAATTTGAGCTCATTTAATCCTGAAAATACAAAAGGAAGACAAAAACACACTTTTTCTAACATTAGTACTAAAAAAGGTTAGTTTTATGCCACAATTGATGTAATTTATATGTTGCATTTTGTGCACATCAAATACCCCTACACTTGAATCTTTGCTTGTCCTCAAGCAAAACTCTTTATAATGTGGCTTTACACTCCCAAATGGAATGGGTAGAAGAGAAGGTTTTTGGGCTTGTCATAGAGTGTCGGGATTTCCAAGATTCTTTATTAAGTTTTATTTTTATTTATTTACAAACCTATTCGTCATGATTTACTTAAAACATTACATAAGATAAATTACTTATTAGGGCATAACATGCCTTTTTAAAATTCCATTTATATACAAGTTCACATACCTCACGGGGATCACTCAACACTCGGCCGAAGATGTATTTTGGTGAATCACTCGAGAGCGGCATGGAACTTACTCCTACCATAGGCTTGCCAAGCAATCAATCATCCTCCTTTTTAACTATATACCTTTGTAAATATCAAGAGGACTTTTGGGTGAAGAGTTAGGCTTGGGTTAAAGGTAGGTGGTTGGGTTAGTGGTTAGTAAAAGGGCGAAAGGCGTAAAAGCGTCGGTTTTCGTAAGACTTTTTATTTTTGCAATTATTATTTTGATGAAGCCATTATTCAAACAAAGTTATTTTTGATGAACTTGTTTGTTTATTTCTCTTTTGCTTCATCATCAACATTTTTTTTTGAAAAGTCATACGAAAAACCGAGCTTGTTACTAAAACAAAGGGTTAAAAATAAAAAGGGTTTTGGTGGGTGAAAGGGTGTTTGTTTTTTAGTTAAGAAATGAAAAGGTTTAGGCTCAAAGGGGTTAACTAGGGGATTTTGGGTAGGTGGTAAAAAAAAAGAAAAAATAATGGTGTAGGAATGAAAAAGGGTTAGTCCTAATGCCTCCATCATTTACTTACTCGGGTTTAAGTTGGTAAGGACCGGGAATGTATCGTCGTGGCAAGTTCTAGAGTCGTAAGAACCAAGCGGCTATTCACACAAGAAACGAAAAATGAGCATTTCGTTTAAGGATATGTATTTGTATGCTCAATAAAGGCTCAAAACTCACTTTTTGTGGGAATGGGTTTTTATGTGATCAAGTATATATAATCAAATTTTAACTAAGTTTATTATGCGGTTTCATAATTTTCTTATGTTGGTTCTTTTTATCACGACGCTATCGGTTGTAAATTTGTAAAAATTTAACCTTTTTAGAATTTGAAATTCCCAAGTTAAACCTAGACAAGTAAGAAAAATGAAAAATTTTTGAAAAAAAATTTGGGGTGATTAGTGGTTCCAATAGAGTTTTGTGTAAGGCTTGTAATTAGGACTTGCAAGATTCAAGGTTTTAGCATCCCCCCACACTTAAATTACACATTGTCCTCAATGTGTCCCAAAAATAAGTTTTTAGGTTGATTGAATGTGTAAAAAGGTGTGAAAAGGCAAAATTTATGTTACTGGGCGACTGGACACGACCCCATGGTGTCCGGGCACGGCCCCGTGTTCAGATCGCCAGTAACAGAAATGAATAAAGAGAAACAGAAGTCTGGGCATAGGGGCGTGTTTAGTGAGCACGCCCCGTGTCCAGTTACCTAAACTGGGCAATTTCTGCAGATTGTGCAGCACGGGGCCGTGTTGGGCGGGCACGGCCCGTGCTGAACTTGCTGTAATGAAGAGAATTTTGTTGGATGGCCCTGTTTTCGTGCATGGGGTGCTGGTTCAAGTTTCCCTTGTTATCCTTCACCATCCCGATTGTGTTTAACTCATTACAACATCATCCAAACACTAAATTAGTTAAAACCACCATCCATTAAGTCATAGAGAGAATTACATAATAATCCTAAAAAGTTAAAATTCTAGATAAATAGGTCAAAGAGGCACAAGAAATCTAAATCAAGAAGTTCTAGCCTAAAATTATTCTATTAGCAAAATTTCCAAAGAGATAATTTTCTTGGTTGAATGCGGCTTTGAAGAACTTCTTTTTCCGGGCATGGGTTCCTCACACGTCGGCGAGCCATTCCTCTATCTCTCGTGGGAGGAGAAAGGCGGGCTCATTGGCATCGGTTTGAGGAGGTGCATCCTCCACCGGGACTTCTTGTAGATCTTCAAGAGGAGGCTCCGCTGGAAAGTCACCCCACCCAGTAGGATTGTTGATTCCAAGTGCTAGGTTCCAATCCTCTTGAGGGAGGATTGGTTCCATGGGAGGTGTTACAAGAATGTTTAACCTCTGGTGCAAGAGGTTAATTTCTTGAAAACTGTTTTCCAACCCCACCGTAAGATAATTTATACGGTCTATTAGGACCTCCTCTACCGAAGTCATCTCTTCAAGAGCTTCACGTAATGCCATTACGTAACGTACGAGAGTTTCTTCAATTGATGACCTTCTTTCCCTTCGACTGTTTCTGGAGTGCGCAAAAGAGGTTCCACTGTTTTGACTAGACATTCTACGAAAACAAACCAAAAATAGTTCATTTTAATGAAACAGTACATCGGACACGGCCCCGTGCTCGACGAGCTCGGCCCCGTGTTCAACTTTCTGCAGATTTTTGGAACAAGGAATCTTGGAGTTTCAAATTATTTTTCCAACTTATGAAGCATTTTGAGCAGAAATAACTTAAATAATGTTGTACAACTTATTTTTAACAAGATTCCTTGAACAAAAACCTAATAAACATCACAATAAAGCTTGGAATCATGGTGATTTCAAGCTTCAATGGAGGTGTTGATGCAAGAAAGATGAAGAAGAAGAAGGCAATGGATAAAAGAAGAAAGGACAAGATGGTTGTTAGAACCTTCTTTTAGAAAATACCTAGGATGGTAGGTGAGAAGATCCTTTCAAATCTCTGTCCCTGGATGGTCCAAATGTGCAGGATTCTTGGCTGCATTTATAGAAAACCACAGCATGCTGGACAAGGCCCCGTGTCGGCTGGACACGGCCCCGTGTGCAGGCAAGATCCTGACACATTTTGTCCGTATTCTGACAAAAAGTCAGAAATGAATCTTTTGGTGGACACGGGGGCGTGTTGACCTGGGCACGGCCCCGTTTCGAAAGGCTGTTTTATGAAGTTTGTCTATTTTTAAGGAACTTATCCGGATTGGGCGGTTCCTTACTGGATGGAACAACCCCAAAGCGCCTAAGATACCTTAATTACTCTAGATTAAGACAAAAACGCAAGAGGTTGTCGGTGAGGGTGATTCCTATGCTATATGTAGGTGGACAAGTCCAACCCTTTCCCGGGCTCTCGTTAAAGAAGGTGTATGCCGAATCGCTCAGGTCTATGTATGCATCGAACGAAGTCGATGGGGAGTCCTTCACGGCACAATCGACACAGGGACGACTATCGCTCAAGTCCTTACTAGAGTTAGAGGTAACATCGGGAACAACGAAGATGTTTTTATTTGAATGCGATCCCAACAATTCTTCTTGGTTATCGTCTTGAGATAAATTATTGAAATCCATCTTAAGTTCTTTTAACCAATTAAGAAATAGATCTTCCAATTGAAATAGTTCATCAAGAAGCATTTCTCCTAGGAGATCCGGTTGAGAGCATTCGAGGGAGAGATAGGGATTATTTTTACTTTCGCCCCTCTTAAGGCTACGGAAAAACGATGGGTCTATATAATGGGGCTTATAATTTAGAAAATAACATTCTAATTCTTTATGGGAGCCACCACATATTTGACACCATGTACCATAAGAGTGCCGAAAGTAAAAAATATCAGTATCACTCATGTTTGTGTCAGAAATTACCAACCGTCGGGATCTTACGGTTCTGTTTTCAGTAACTGAAACTTGGGCACGGGGAGTGTTGAGTGGGCACGGCCCGTGTTCAGCTTACTGTCTAACTTAAAACAGGATTGCCAGTTCCAATGATTGGGCACGGGGCGTGTTCAGCGGGCACGACCCGTGCTGAGTTCTACAGAAGCTGAAAAATTAAGAAAATCCTAAAAAAAACAGAAAAATTAGAAAAAACGATTAGGCCGCTGATTCCTAACTTTCTTAAAATCCTTGTGTCCCCGGCAACGGTGCCAAAAACTTGATGTGTGTCGTGTGTTATATAAGTTTAAGTATATTTTAAGCCTTTTTTACACGTTTAGTCAAGTTTTAAATTTATAAAACACGATATTTTACTAACATCAAACACACATATGGGCAAGTGCACCCATCATGAGCGTAGTATAGTGTTGGTAAGATACCGAGGTCGTCCAAGGACACAACAGCTTTTAGTACCGGTTTATCCTCAACGTCTAATCAAATCAAAAGTTAGAAAAAGGTTTTTTAAACTAGAAAAATAAAAACTAACTAAAATGCTGAAAAATAAGATAAAAATAAAAACAGATAGACAAGATGAATCACTTGGCTCAGACTCGTGTTTAGTGTAACCTTTGATTATTTCCGCACTTTTGCACTTTTTAAGAGATTATCTTAGTTATTGTAGTAGGCCCCTCTTTTGAAGGTGACGTTACCCTCAACCCAGTAGTTTGAGTCAGCAAGGATACAATCCTAAAGGGTTGGATTATTGAAAGATAATTAATTAAGTTATTAATGCATATTATGGTAGGCCCCTCTTTTGAAGGTGACGTTACCCTCGTCTAAGTAGTCTGAGTCAGCAGGGATACAGTCCTAAGTAGCCGGGTTAAAGTATTAATAGTAGCTTACATATGAGGGGATCAAAGAGTTTGGACCCCCGCCATCCAATACCGGTGGGTATTGAAGGAGGTCCTACTAAATTTGACCCAGGTCCTTGCAGGATCTATACACTGAACAAGGCAAGACTCTTACCAAACCATTCCCTTAACCCCCGACCAGGTAGCCAACATACCTCCATATAGACCGTGGAGATATGAATGGTGAAAATCTTTTATTTTATATAGACAGTAAAATAATGCCATGACACCACGGACAAACGATAAGGAAGAATCACCTTCAACATAAGAAACTAGTTATTAAAGTCATTAATACATAACCAAGTAAAAACGTGCGAAAAGATTAAAAATAAAAAGTATTACACTAGACACTTGTCTTCACCAAGTGATGTAAGAGACTTAGGAAAACATGGCCTTTGATTGTCAAGAACTCTTACGATCAATCTTGGATCCCGAGACGACTCACACACTCTATGATGGACAATGGATGATGGTGGTGGATGATGGTGTTGTGATGGTGGTGGGTGGTGGGTGAAGTGTGAGAGAGGTGGTGTGCCAAGGGATGGTTTGCAAATGAGCCAAGCACCCCTATTTATAGGCTGAACAGTAGCTCGGGCACGGCCCCGTGTCCATCATCTTCTCTTCCTTCATTAATTGCAGTTTGTCTGCATTAGTTGACCATGCCCCCATGTCCGCTGGGCACGCCCCCGTGTGCAGAAGCATATATGTACTATCAAGATTTCCTCAGATTCTGTGAATCTTAGAGTTGACTACGACCCCGTGTCCGCTGGGCACGCCCCCGTGGTGGGTGATAGAAGCTTCTACAACTTTGTCTTTTATGCTGGCACTTGGGCACGCCCCCGTGTTCACTGACCACGGTGCGTGTTCAGTCTTCTGTCTTCTTGATTTTGCTTGGGAAGATGCTGTCGGAGGGTCGGGCATGCCACGTTTGTCCCTTTTCTTGTATTTATGTTAGATTTTGCTGTCTTTTTGCTTCTTTTGTTAATTTGAGCTCATTTAATCCTGAAAATACAAAAGGAAGACAAAAACACACTTTTTCTAACATTAGTACTAAAAAGGGGTTAGTTTTATGCCACAATTGATGTAATTTATATGTTGCATTTTGTGCACATCACCGACCAAAAGAGCCTACAACACATCTTTGACCAGAAAGAACTGAATATGCCCCAACGCCGATGGGTTGAACTCCTCAACGATTACGACTGTGAGATTCGTTACCGTCCAGGCAAAGCAAACGTCATCGCCGATGCTCTTAGTCGACGAAGCTTTTTGCATAGCGTTCGAAATTCTCAAGCCCAACATAATCTTGAAGCACTCATCCACGACACCCAACATGCTTGTTTTACCAAACGTACTTTGAAGAAGGAAATAATTCTTAACGATGGTGCTCAACTGGTGAATAAATCGAATGGTATATTCCATTATCTAGACTGAATTTGGATTCCCAAACGTACGAACTTGCGACAGATTCTACTCGACGAAACCCACAAATCTCGATATTCTATTCATCCCGGTGCCGACAAAATGTACCAGGACATGCGCTACAAGTACTGGTGGCCAGGCATGAAGAAGGATATCGCCATCTATGTTTCGAAGTGCCTGACTTGCTTGAAAGTCAAGGCTGAGCATCAAAGACCCTCTGGCTTACTCGTGAAACCCGAGATCCCTATGTGGAAATGGGAGAGTATAGCTATGGACTTTATAACGAAACTCCCATGAACGCCATCAGGTCACGACAACATCTGGGTTTTCGTTGACTGTTTGACTAAATCTGCTCATTTGCTGCCGATACGAGAAGACATTAAGGTGGAAAAATTAGCCCGAATCTACACCAACGAGATCATTTGTCGACACGGGATGCCTCGTGACATCATCTCTGACCGCGATGGTCGGTTTACCTCGCGTCTTAGGGAAACGTTTCAATCTGCTCTCGGTACTACTCTCAATCTAAGTACTGCTTTCCATCCCCAAACCGATGGTCAGACTAAAAGAACGATTCGTACCCTTGAAGATATGCTTCGCTCGTGTGTCATAGATTTCAGTGGTAATTAGGATGCGCTCCTACCTTTGGTCGAATTCTCGTACAATAATAGTTATCACTCTAGCATCCAAATGGCACCATTTGAATCATTATATGGAAGAAAATGTCGATCGCCTATTGTATGGCACGAGATCGGAGACGCACAAATTACCGGTCCTGAGCTGTTGCAAGAAACGACTGATAAAATCCTCCAAATTCGAGACAATTTGCTGAAAGCTCAGAGTCGTCAGAAAATTTACGCCGATAGACGCCACAAGCCCCTTGAATTTGACGTTGCACGTACTCCTAAAGGTTGCACCTTGGAAAGGGGTGATCAGATTCGGCAAGAAAGGAAAGCTCGCGCCTCGATATGTTGGACCTTTTAAAATTCTGGAAAGGATTGGCAAAGTGGCCTACAGACTCGAACTACCGGAGGAACTTAGTAATGTCCACCCGACTTTCCATGTTTCGAACCTCAGAAAGTGTTTAGCCGACCAGGAATTACATGTCCCTCTTGAGGATTTACAAGTGGGTGAAACATTACACTTCGTGGAGAAGCCTGTCGAGAACATGGGCCGAGAAACCAAGGTGCTCCGACGCTCACGCATTTCCATTGTGAAGGTTCGCTGGGAAGGCAAACAAGGCGCCGAGTTCACCTGGGAACTCGAAAGTGACATGAAGGCGAAGTACCCGCAACTGTTTGTTACGCCTGCTTCTTAAATTTAGGGATGAAATTTCCTAAAGTAGGGGAGGCTGTAACAACCCGACCTTTTGAAGTCAAAGTACAAGTCAAAGTCAAAGTCAAAGGAAGAAAAGATTGCTAATTGCGATATGTCACTCCTTGCTTAATTTCTGATTTGTGCTTCTTGACTTGTAATCGAATCCTATTATTTGTTAGCTTTAGTTGTATTATGTGGAGTATCTATAACAAATCGAGGTAAATCGCAGTTTAATCGCTAATCGACTTATCGCTAATCGCATCGCTATCGCATTCGCAACTCGAATTATGTGTTCTGAATATTGTTTTACGTGTGTGTGCTATTATAGGGATTCTATGTTAGATATAGTAGATAGGTTATTTGTGTAACTAATGGGTAATACTATCGCATCGCTCACTCGAAACGCATCGCAACGCTCTACACGTAAAACAAAACATTGAAACGCAACTCGCCGGAGCCAATCTATCGAATGACCATTCGATCGATGTGCCATCTGATCCGACACATGTCCTCCCTTTCCTCTTTTGGAAACCTATAAATACCCCCTGTCACATCACCAACAGTGATGTGACAGCTCGGTGATCTGACAGCTCTCTCGTTCGAACATCACGCTCAAGCCCTCTTTTCTCTCGATTTCTAGCGATTCTTGTAAGTTTTCCACTCAAATCTTGTACTTCTACGATCTACACACACTTCTTCATCTTTTCCACCTTTGAATATTTACCTTTAATCGTGAAATCAGCGGATTTGTGGTGTTCTTGGATGATGTCATTATTGGGTTCTTAGGAACTTCAAGTTTTGGCCTCATTCCACCAAGAACAACTCGGATCTACATGGTTTCCACATGTTTTACCACTATTTTCGCATAAATCTAAACATTTTCATACGAAGAATGATTGAAAGATGGTTCACAACTTTCTTTCAACTCTTTTACATTCAATGCCTTCAAACCGATAGAATCGGAGCTCGTTCAGGCCTTTTACTTGTTACTAGTGAAGTGTCGGTTTGAGATATGGTTCCTATCAAAGAGATAACTGACTTCGGGTTGAACACACATGAACCGTCACGAACAGCCAACTGATCGGATTGGGGTGATTCCCATCCGATCAGAGGGTCTGGGCTTGGTGGGGTTCCTGTTGTTCAATACGTTGTCATACCGTCTCGAACAAACCGCAAAACTTTCAAAACTTAACAAGTTTCAAAACGATCGGATCATGGGCGGATTGCCATCCGATCGAACTACAATCCGATCGGATTGAACTTGGTTTCCACACTTAACATTTTTCATAATTTTCAAAGATCATCAGTTCTAACGGATTGCCATCCGATCGGAAGACCATCCTGCAGTGAACTTGTTCTTACTAGAAATGTCTCGCCGATCGGATCGCCATCTGATTGAACGACCTAAAAGGTAGAGATACTTCTCTGATTTTGAAATGCTACAACGAAAACTTCAAAGTCACATCATACACAAACACATCCATCCCAAATGAATGTCAATCCGACCGAATGGCCATCCGAACGGATTGTCATTCGATCGAATGATCATCCGTTCGGATTGCCATCCGATCGGATGACCATTCGTCACCTGGTTCACTTTTCACCTTTAACGCACCGTTCATTCGCTTATGCTTATGCTATCGTTAACTATTCAGGCTAATCCCTCAGTGCTCCCTTCAATCCAAGAGAGTGTTTAGTTATTAAACATAATCTGTGAGTATACTCGATCCCGTTTTGCTTTAAGCACTTTTGGGTGTTACATACGTTACTTATATCAAACCACATCAATCACACAACGCAAACACTTTTATACACTAACCGTTACTTCATGTTATACGTGTTACTCGATGAATGCTTGTATGTTATATTTACACAGTGATTGTTGCCTGACACCTTAGCAACGATAGTACTATAGTTTGGACTCAGCACCTGTCGTGGACAGGGGTTGTTAAGGGCTTTTCTCGCGTGTCACAGTGGTGATATGTGTTGCGCATTCTATAACTCGCAGTCACATCTTTGCATATTTCATTGTCGATAACCTACTTGCTTCACATTATACATGTTACATGTTGGTTATGCGTAAACGCTTTCGAATTCTATTATTACTATTACACTTGTATGCTCACCTTTACACTATGTGTATTGACCTCTATTTTAACGTATGTGAGAGGTGCTTAAGATGCTAGGAATGTTGTGCTTTGGTGAATCAAGTTAGGGGTCTAGTTATGTCACGCTAAATCTGAGTCGTCGGAACAGTGTTTGTTTTTGAGACAATTATTTGTAATAACTGTTTTATTTGGATATATTGTGGTATGGGACATGACGTTTAATATCTGGTAATTAATAGTTGTTATGGATACTCATGGAAAATCTGTTTCGCTCAGTGCCGCGCCCCGATGTTTCCTCCATCGGTTGGGGTGTGACAACAATAATGCCCCTATGTGCAAGGCACATGTGAGACTTAACTAGAAATTTTAATTGGGTTAGTGTTAAAGGACCTAAGGTGTAATGTTTTTAACAAAAAAAGGACTGTGACTGTAATTATTGAAGTTAAAGGTCATCCATTGCAATCCGCTACAAACATAAAGGACGGAAAGTGTAATTTACCCAAAAAATTGAAATGAAGAAATGTAAATAAGATCTGTATTTCAAGACAACTTGCTACCTTATCCATAATTCAATCACCACTACCCATCGTTTTCTCCAAAAAACCACAACCATTTCCACCCCCTGAAGAACTCCGGACACCACATAATTCTTTTTTGCACTCCCTCTCTCTCTCTTTTTCTCTCTATATGTAAGGTTTCATCGGCCCATGTGTATCTGCTTCTGTAAGGTTTTCAATCGAAAGTGTGGGGTTTAAGTGATGGAGGTTGTGCGATGATGGTGGACAGTGGTGATTAGTGGTTTTAGGATGTTGCGATTGGTGGATGTGGTTGGGTGTAGATGGTGAAGTCGGAGGCGGTAGCAGGTGGGGTAAGGGTGGTGGTGGTGGCTGGTGACGCTAGTGGTGATGAGGGTGGTCATCGGTGAGTGTGTAATGGCATGTTGGGCTTGTGATGGTGACAGGAGGTGGTGCTGGTGGAAATATAGTAGGTTAGGTATTTTCGTTCAAAAAAATTAGGCTAGGCATTTTAATTTTTTTTTATTTTAAATAAGATTGTTTTTAAGACAACAGGTAAAAAGACCAACTTGCCCTCATGTGCAATGCACATGATCAAACCTAACTCTAAAATTTAACTTTGTTATGTCAAAAGGACAACGCATGTAATCATGTGCAAATGTAAAGGACAACCACTGTAATTTTAAAGTTAAAGACAACGCCTGCAGAAACTTTGAAACATAAAGGATAAAAAATGCAATTTTCACTAATTTCTTTTTCAAGAATCAACGTGTTGGTTTTGATACTGTCTCGTAATTTTATTTAATTTGACATTACCAGTGTCATTAATTAAATGAAGATTTTATTTGACTCATAATATTACTATAATCATCTTTAAATGATAGAAATTAAATATGGAGTTTGGGTTTTGAGTATAAAAAGAACCATGTGATCCATTTTTCAAAGAGAGATAAAGAGAAGTAAAAAGAGAGAGATAAAAAAGATATGAACTAGAGAAGCCATGTTATCATCCTCATTTCTATAGAATTAGAGAGGAGCACTTTCTAATTCTTTCACCATCATCAACTTCATCCATTTTCTTTGTCCACATAAACTGAACACATCTCTGGCGCGTCAGCATCTTCGGTTGTACATATTGCTTCAGTTGTTGTACCCTGGGAGATAGACGTTTACGCCTAAGAGGAGACATAAAATATGGTCCACCACTCGAGAGCTCTCGAGCGGAACACCCTTGTAGCATTTTGGGTGCGTAAGTCGTTGGGGCAACCACTCTGATGGAACGTAATCTCCATGGCGTCGAACCAGGTTAGTAACGCGGTGGCACCATCCTTTCCAGTAAACTCCAGAGGTTTACAGGCCATGAATTGCTTAAAAAGGAATGGCGTCTTAGGCTTTTCCACCTTGAAATTAACAGAACCATGGGGCGAATCCGAGTTGGTTTGGATCCTACTAACTATGTCAGGTATAACTCGGGCCATCTGGTCGGCCATTTGTTCAGCGATGAGACCTACGAGTTCTTTCTTGGAGATAGAACCAATGCAGGAACTCTTCTTGGACTTGGGCTTTTCGGATGAGCTTGAAGATGCCATCTAGAAGTTCGAAATAAAAGGAAAGGATGAGACTTGATCATAATTCAAAATAAGGTTTTTGCATGTATAAGCATGTAAGCATTCATGTATCACGTATAATTCAGACAAAGCATAAGTTTTCAACATGTATTCACAAGTATAATCACGTAAGAATGCGTATAAAGAGTATAAATTTAGTTTGTTCACGATAATTTTTATTGTTCTTGATTGCGAGAGACATGCGAATTATGCAACGGTTTTGAAATGAACGAGGTAACAAGTATAAAATCACATATAAATGGAATTACATAAAAGAGAGGCTCATAAAACATGGGATTGTTTCGGGTTGAGAAACGTCGACTGTTCCAAAGTGAATCGAAAGTTCTTTCAAATTAGAGAAACGTGCTTTGGCCTATAGGTAAGATACTCTCGTCGAGAAGCGATTAACGGTATCTTACCCTTCCAGTTACTACACATCTCTAATCGATTGAAGCAATCGAAACTTTGGCGAGATTGAAAATCAAAGAATGGGACTTGATCGACAAGATGTGGGTTTCACCCCTAACTTGATGATTTCGTACCCTAATGTGGTTGGTACTCGTCGAGTAAAAATATAATTTCGACACTTTGACGAGGGTCCACTAGAGTTTGAATTGGAAATTTTCCATTAAGGTGTGGATTTCACTCCTAACTTAATGGTGTAATTTCGTGCAAAATGAAGAATAAGCGGAATGAGAGTCATTTACCAAATTGTGGGTTTCACGTCTATTTTGGTAAACTCATCTCGTTTGTATTACGAGTGTCTTCAAGTGTATTGTGTAAAATGTCTTAGGAAAGACATAATGTAAGTATTTAGACCAAAAAGAAGAGAAAGAAGCAAAGTAGGAAGAATAACATTTTAAGCATGAAATAAGAATGGTTAAAATAATGTACTTACTATAGACTAGGTCGAACATGGCAATTCTACCTAATTCCCTATAGTTATGGCTCTGATACCAATCTGTCACACCCCAACCAATGGCAGAATCACCGGAGTGTGACAAAGAAAGATTGCTCATCACACATAACACTAATTGTGACAATAATTAAATCAAAATCGTTTTCATTTCATAATTCAAATTTTCATTACAATACATGGAATTCAAATAACAACAAATAAAAGACAAATACGACAAGCTCAACATAACATAAATATTCAAATCTAGTGATTTCTTGGGCGTGTTTCTAGTCATCCCTACTAGATTTCATACGATCATCATCTTCAACCTGTAACATGTTTAAAATAAAGTTCAATACAAAAGAAAAAGGCGAGTATACAGGTTTTCATACATAGCATAAATATAAGTTTAAACAATTCCACATGGCAAGCTAGTTGAAACAAGATAGACAATAAATTGGCATGTGCATAACTAATCAAACCAAGATGAAACGCAATAAGCTCTTAACATAACCCAACGTTCACAGGCGGTGCGTTAATCCTATAGCGCTATATATGTCAAGGATAGGCTCGTACGAAGTTAATGATAAGTCTAACACAAAACGTATAACCCCAAATTTAAAGTATCAAGTAACAAGTATGCATGCATGTATAAGAATGTTTGTGCATTTTAGAAATAAGTATAAGTGTAAGTTTTCATTGTTTAACATGTTACACCCCAAAGGTGGTAAACAAAAAGGGGGTTTCAAGTATACTCACGGTTTTGCAAGCTTCCACTTGTTAATCCGCGAGGAGTTGTTAGTTGTTGGAGGAGGAAACACCAAGTCCTTCTACACAAGGAAGCAAGGTGTATGGGTATTTGGATGATAACGGGAGATTTAGGAATTTGGAATGAAAAGTACATGGAAAGTATCATATGAGAAAGTAACCATCTAGCACCTAACTCGTTTTTGACACAATGAAACCCATAGGGGTTTGAATGTTTTCATGGGTTAAAGTACCCATTAGAATCGTAACGAGTACCAAGTCCTTAGATGATGCAACTTAATATTTTGACAAATAATCATAAGATTATCATCAAAGATTCGGTTACTATAAGTATTATATATTTCATATAGTATATATATCATAAGTTTAGTCCAATAATGTTACAAGTATTATCATAGAAGTCATGCATGAGGTAGAAAGATAAATCTTCCGTTTTGGAACCTCTTTTGTATTCACCAATGCACAAGTTGTCATAGACAACAAGGATGGTCATGAATGTACAATAAAGAAATGAAATAAACTAACTATCTAAGATGAACTGATGTGTGTAAAATGCAACATATAAATTACATCAAATGAGGCATAAAACTAACCCTTTTTAGTACTAATTTTGGAAAAAGTGTGCTTTTGTCTTCCTTTTGTATTTTCAGGACTAAATGAGCGTACTTGAACAAAAGGAACAAATATGCAGCCAAATCTAATATAAATACAAGAAAAGGAATAAACGTGGCATGCCTGACCCCTCGACAACATCTTCCCAAGCAAAAACAAAGGAACAGAAGGCTGACCACGGCCCCGTGCTCAGCGGACACGGGGGCCTGGCCAGGCACCTGCAGAAAAGACAAAGTCTTAGAAGCTTCTGTTCCCAGCATGGGGGCGTGCCCAGCTTAACACGGGCCGTGGTCAACACTAAGATTCGCAAAATCTTGCAAATCTTGATAGTACAGATTAGCTTCTGCACACGGGGCCATGCCCAGTGAACACGGAGGCGTGTGGAGCTAATGCGGACAAATTGCAATTAATGAAGAAAGAGAATAAGGATGGACACGAGGTCGTGCCCAATGGACACGGGGCCGTGTCTGGGCTTCTGTGCAGGCTATAAATAGGGGTGCTTGGCTCACTTCAAAAGCATCCCTTGGCAAACCACCTCTCTACCACTTCACCCACACTCCACCACCATCACAACACCCACATCCACCACCATCATCCATCTAGAGTGTGTGTAGTAGTCTCGGGATCCAAGATTGATAGTAAGAGTTCTTGACAATCAAAGGCCATATTTGCATAGGTCTCTTACATCACTTGGTGAAGACAAGCATTTAGTGTAATACTTTTGATTTTTAATCTTTTCGCACTTTTTATTTGGTTTTGTATTAATGACTTTAATAACTAGTTTCTTATGTTGAAGGTGAAACTTCCTTATCATTTGTCCGTGGTGTCTTGGCGTTATTTTACTATCTATATAAAATAAAAGATTTACACCGTTCATATCTCTACGGTCTATATAGAGATATGTTGGCTACCTGGTCGGGGGTTAAGGGAATGGTTTGGTAAGGTTCTTGCCTTGTTCAGTGTATAGATCCTGCAAGGACCTGGGTCAAGCTTACTAGGACCTCCTTCAATACCCACTGGTATTGGATGGCGGGGGTGCGAATGGCTTGATCCCCTCATATGTAAACTACTATTAATACATTAACCCGGCTACTTGGGATTGTATCCCTGCTGACTCAAACCACTTAGCCGAGGGTAACGTCACCTTCAAAAGAGGGGCCTACCACATTACGCATTAATAACTTAATTAATTATCTTCCAATATTCCAACCCTTTAGGATTGTATCCTTGCTGACTCAAAGGCCCTTCAAAAGAGGGGCCTACTACTATAACTAAGATAATATCTTAAAAAGTGCAAAAGTGTGGAAATCATTAAATGTTACACTAAAGGCGAGTCGGATCCAAGTGATTCATATTGTCTATATGTTTCTATTTTATTTTTATTTTCAGCATTTTTAGTTTTTATTTCTATGTTTAAAACCATTTCTAAAACTTTTGATTTGATTAGACGTTGAGGATAAACCGGTATTAAAAGCTCTTGTGTCCTTGGACGACCTCGGTATCTTACCAACGCTATACTACGCTCACGATGGGTGCATTTGCCCATGTGTGTGTTTAGTGTTAGTAGAATATCGTGTTTTATAAATTTAAAACTTGACTAACATGTTAAAAAGGGCTTAAAATATAAAGAAAAATATAATACACCCGACACACACCAAGTTTTTGGCGCCGTTGCCGGGGACACAAAGATTTTAAGAAAGTTAGGAATCAAAGGCCTAATCGTTTTTCTTATTTTTCTGTTTTTTTTAGGATTTTTCAGCTTCTGCAGAGCTCAGCACGGGGTTGTGCCCGCTGAACACGCCCCCGTGCCCAATCTTTGGAACTGGCAATCATGTTTTAAGTCAGACAGTAGCTGAACACGGGGCCATGCCCACTGAACACGCCCCCGTGCCCAAGCTTTAGTTACTGAAAACAGAACCGTAAGATCCCGACGGTTGGTAATTTCTGACACAAACATGAGCGATACTGATCATTTTTACTTTTGCTCCTCTTATGGTACGTGGTTTCAAATATGTGGCGGACCTCATTAAGATTTAAAATGTTATTTTTTAAACTACATTCCCCACTATATGGACCCATTGTTTTCCTGTAGCCTTAAGATGGGCGAAAGTAAAAACAATCCTATCTCTCCCTCGAATGCTCTCAATCATCTCTTCTAGGTGATATGATTCTCGAAGAATTATTTCAAATGGAAGAATTAATTCTCCAATGGATAAGAGAACTTGAGATGGAATTAACTAATTCATCTCAAGACGACGATCAAGGAGAATTACTGGGAACACATTCGGATAATAACAACATCATTGCTCTTGAAATCACCTCAAACTCTTGTGAGAAGTTGAGCGATAGTCGTCCCTGTGTCGATTGTGCCGTGAAGGACTCCCCATCGGTTTCCACCGATGCATACATAGACCTGAGCGATTCGACATACACCTTCTTTAACGAGAGCCCGGATAAGGAAAATAAAGGTTGGTTTTGCCCACCGGTATTTAGGTTAGGATCCACCCTTTCCGTTAACCTCTTGCGTTCTTGTCTAAAACTAGGGAAACTAAGGTATCTCAGGCACTTTGGTGTTGTTCCAACCAGTAAGGAACCGCCCGATCCGGATAAATTCCTTAAGAATAGACAAAACTTCATAAAACCTCTAGCCACGGGGCCGTGTCCAGGTCAACACGCCCCCGTGTCCACCTAAAGATTCCCGTCTGACTTTTGGTCAGAATACGGACAAAAAGTGTCAGGGTCTTGTCTGCACACGGGGCCGTGTCCAGCGTGCTGTCGTTTTCTATAAATGCAGCAAGATTCCTGCACTCTTGGACCCATTCCAAAGACAAGGATCTGGTGGGATCTTCACAAATACCCTTTAAGGTATATTCTAAAGAAGGTTCTCAACAACCATCTTGTCTTTTCTACTTTTGTCCATTGCCTTCTTCTTCATTCTCCACTCAAAACCTCCATTAAAACTTGAAATCTCCATGATTTCAAGCTTTATTGTTATCATTGTTAGGTTTTTATTTAAGGAATCTTGTCAAAAGTAAGTTTTACAACATGGTTTTATGTTATTCCTGCTTAAAAATGCTTCAACAATCAGAAAAATAATTTAAAACTCCAAGATTCCTTGTTTCAAAAACCTGCAGAGAGGTGGCCATGGTGCCGTGCTCAGCGAGCACGGGGCCGTGGCCGGAGTACTGTTTCATTAATTTGAAATCTTTCGGTTTGTTTTCTTAGAATGTCAAGCCAGAATAGCTGAACCTCTTTAGCACATTCAAGGAACAGCCGCAGGGAACGAAGGCCCTCGATCGAAGCAACTCTCATGCGCTATGTGATGGCACTACGAGAAGCTCTCGACGAAATGACATCCGTAGAAGATGTCCTTATCGACCGTATCAACTATCTAACAGTGGGGCTAGAAAATAGCTTCCAAGAAATCAACCTTTTGCACCAAAGGTTGAATATTCTTGCAATGCCTCCTATGGAACCAATCCTTCCCCAAGAAGATTGGAACTTGGCACAAGGAATCATTGACCCCACCGGGTAGGATGACATCCCCGCGGAACCTCCTCTTGGCAATTTACAAGAGGTTCCTGTAGAAGTCACTCCTCCTCAAAACGAGGACGCCAATGAGCCCGCCTTCCTTCTCCCTAGGGAGATAGAAGAATGGCTTAACGATGTGTGAGGAGCCCTTTCCGGAGAAGAAGTTCTTTAAGCCTCACTCAACCGAGAAAACTATCTTTTCGGAAATTTTGCTCTTAAAATAAAATATAGGCTAGGCCTTCTTTAAGGTTTGAGACTTCTTTAAGGTTTGAGATTTCTGGTGTTTAATGAGATTTCTTGAGATTTCTTGAATGAATGAGGGTTTTTAAGTGGTAATTGGTGTTTGGATGATGTTGTAATGAGTAAAACACACTCTAAATGGTGAGGGTTACTAAGGGAAACTTGAACCCGCGCCCCATGCACAAAAACAGAGCCTCCCGACAATTTTTCTTCATTACGGCAAGTTCAGCACGGGGCCGTGCTCAGGCCAACACGCCCCGTGCCTGAGGTTCTGCAGAAAACGCCCAGTTCAGGTAACTGGACACGGGGCCGTGCTCACTGAACACGCCCCTGTGCCCAGCCTTATGTTAATTATGATACTGGCGATCTGAACACGGGGCCGTGCCCGGACCAACATGGGCCCGTGTCCAGAGGCCCAGTAATATAAAATTTTGTTTTCAAACACCTTTTTACACATTCAATCAACCTAAAAACTTATTTTTGGGACACATTGAGGACAATGCGTAGTTTAAGTGTGGGGAGGATGCTAAAACCTTGAATTTTACAAGTCCTAATAACAAGCCTTACACAAAACTCTATTGGAACCGCTAATCACCCCAAATTTTTTTCAAACAAACTTTTCGTTTTTTTTACTTGTCTTGGTTTAATTTGGGAATAACAATTTCTAAAAAGGTTATATTTTTACAAATTTACAACCGATGGCGTCGTGATAAAAAGAACCAACATAAGATAATTATGAAACGACATGATAAATCTAGTTAAAATTTGATTATATATACTTGATCACATTATAAACCCATTCCCACAAAAAGTGAGTTTTAAGCCTTTATTGAGCATACAAATATACATCTTTAAATTAAATCTTCATTTTTCATTTCTTGTGTGAGTAGCCGTTTGGTTTCTTACGACTCTAGAACTTGCCACGACAATACATTCCCGGTCCTTACCAACTTAAACCGAAGTAAGTAAATGATGGAGGCATTAGGACTAACCCTTTTTCTTTTCAACACCATTATTTTTCTTTTTCTTTTAACCTACCCAAAATCCCCTCTGGTTAAGCCCTTTGAGCCTAAACCTTTTCATTTCTAAACCCACAATTCAAACACCCTTTACCCATAAAAACCTTTTTCTTTTAAACCCTTTTGTTTTAGTAAAAAGCTCGATTTTCTTGTGACGATTCCTTATAAAAAAATGAAGTCTAGCAATAAACAAACAAGTTCCTCAAAGAAACTTTGTTTGAAAATGCTTTGTTTGAATAAAATTCACAAAACCAAAAAAGTTTTACGACGACCGACGCTTTTTACGCTTTTAGCCCTTTTTACTAACCACTATCCCAAACCACCTACCTTTAACCCAAGCCTAACCCTTCCCCAAGTCCTCTTGATATTTACAAAGGTTTATAGTTAAAAAGGAGGAGGATTTATTGCTTGGCAAGCTTATGGTTGGAGTAAGTTCCATGCCGGTCTCGAGTGTTTCACACAAATACATATTCGGCCGAGTATTGAGTGATCTCCCGTGAGGTATGTGAACTTTTATATAAATGGAATTTTAAAGAGGCATGTTATGCCCAAATAAGTAATTTTTCTTATGAAACATTCTAAATAAATCATAACGAATAGGATTGTAAATAGCATAAAAATAAAACCCAATAAAGATCTTGGATTCCCGACACTCAAGACAAGCCCAAAACTTCTCTTCTACCCATTCCATTTGGGCGTGTAAGCCACATTATAAAGAGTTATGCCTGAGGACAAGCAAAGATTCAAGTGTGGGGGTATTTGATGTGTGTAAAATGTAGCATATAAATTACATCAAATGAGGCATAAAACTAACCCTTTTTTTAGTATTAATGTTGGAAAAAAGTGTGATTTTGTCTTCCTTTTGTATTTTTCAGGACTAAATGAGCGTAATTGAACAAAAGGAACAAATATGCAGCCAAATCTAACATAAATACAAGAAAAGGAATAAACGTGGCATGCTCAACCCCTCGACAGCATCTTCCCAAGCAAAAACAAAGGAACAGAAGGCTGACCACGGCCCCGTGCTCAGCGGACACGAGGGCGTGGCCAGGCACCTGCAGAAAAGACAAAGTCTTAAAAGCTTCGATTCCCAGCATGGGGGCGTGCCCAGCTCAACACGGGCCGTGGTCAACGCTAAGATTCGCAAAATCTTGCAAATCTTGATAGTACAGATTCGCTTCTGCACACAGGGCCGTGCCCAGTGAACACGGGGGCGTGTGGAGCTAATGCAGACAAATTGAAATTAATGAAGAAAGAGAATAAGGATGGACATGGGGCTGTGCCCAATGAACATGGGGCCGTGTCCTGGCTTCTGTGCAGACTATAAATAGGGGTGCTTGGCTCACTTTAATAGCATCCTTTGGCAAACCACCTCTCTACCACTTCACCCACACTCCACCACCATCACAACACCCACATCCACCACCATCATCCATCTAGAGTGTGTGTAGTAGTCTCGGGATCCAAGATTGATAGTAAGAGTTCTTGACAATCAAAGCCCATGTTTGCCTAAGTCTCTTACATCACTTGGTGAAGACAAGCATTTAGTGTAATACTTTTGATTTTTAATCTTTTCGCACTTTTTATTTGGTTTTGTATTAATGACTTTAATAACTAGTTTCTTATGTTGTAGGTGAAACTTCCTTATCATTTGTCCGTGGTGTCTTGGCTTTATTTTACTGTCTATATAAAAATAAAATATTTACAGCGTTCATATCTCTACGGTCTATATAGAGATATGTTGGCTACCTGGTTGGGGGTTAAGGGAATGGTTTGGTAAGGTTCTTGCCATGTTCAGTGTATAGATCCTGCAAGGACCTGGGTCAAGCTTACTAGGACCTCCTTCAATACCCACTGGTATTGGATGGCGAGTGTCACACCCCAACCGATGGCGAAATCATCGGGGCGCGGCACTGAGCGAAACAGATTTTTCAAAGAAATTCCATAACGACTAAATTACCAAATAGTTTAAATATTATGTCCCATACCATAACCCATAAGATAATCTAGTTATTACAGAAAGAGATATTCTTCAAACAAATAAACATGTTCCGACAACTCAGATTTTCAAATAAAATTAATCGTCTTTGTTTCTAGACTCTTTCCTAGCCTCGATTTCACAGCAAGCCAAGCATTCTAACATCTTAAGCACCTGTCACATACGTTAAAGTAAAAGTCAATACACATAGTGTAAAGGTGAGCATACAAGTTTGATAATAGCATATAGAGTTCGAAATCGTTTACGCATAACCAGCACGTACACAGTGTGAAATGAAGCACGTAAGTTATCGACAGGAACCTATCAATACCAATGACTGCGGGTTGATTGCGCAAGGCAGTTCGTAATACACACTCACCAATGTGAGCCATGTAATTAATTTTCCTTAACAACCCCTGAGTGAACAGGTGCTGAGTCCAAACTATAGTACTATCGTTGCTAAGGCAGGTAGACAGCAATCCATGTGTAAACATAACAAACAAATAATCATTGTCACGTATACATGCAGTAGCGATTAGCGTTAAAAGTATTGCGTAGTGTGTTCGATGTGATTTAGAATAAGTAACGTATGTAACACCCAAAAGTGCATAAAGCAAAAAGGGTTCGAGTATACTCACAACGATTGAGTTGATGGATTGAAGGGAGCGCTAGAGCGGAAATTAGCCTGAACGGTTTAAGATAACATAAGCGAGAGTCAGCGCGTAAAACGGTGTAGGTGAACCAAGGATCGGATGGTAATCCGATCGGGTGGCAATCCGATCGGATGGCCAGTCGATCGGGTGGCAATCCGTTCGGATGGTCACCCGATCAGGTGGCCATTCGATTGGATTGTCACCTCTGTGGTTGAGTGATGTGTTTGTGTATGATGGTTTGTACTTTGAAGTTTTCGTTGTAGCATTTTAAAAATAGAGAAGTATCTCTACCCTTCATGTCGGTCGATCGAACGGCCGTTCGATCAGACATAAATCCGATTGGCGAGACTTCTCAGTTTGAGAACGAGTTCACAGCAGGACGGTCGCTCGATCGGATGGTTATCCGTTCAGGTGGCAATCCATTTGTATTGAACTTGTTGAAAAATTGATTAAGTATCCAAGTCCCCAAACGTCACCCGATCGGACGGTCACTCGATCGGATGGCTATCTGATCGGGTGGCAATTCGTTTCAACGTTCAGATCCTTGAATAGGTTGAAAAGTAGTTTAAGTGTGGGACCCAAGTGCAAGCCGATCGGGTGGCTGCTCGATCGGGTGGCAATCCGATCGGGCGGCAATCCGATCGGGCGGCAATCCGATCGGGCGGCAATCCGATCGGACGACAATCCGTCCCGACTATCCGTTCGTCTTGACACTTAACTCGTTTGAAGTTTTGAAGTGTTTGAACGAGTATGTTGATAACTTGCTTGAACAATCGGAACCCTCAACCCGGCCTAAGTGACTCGACCGAACAGGAATCACCCTAGTCCGACCGGTTCACAGTTCGAGTTGGTAGTTCATGTTCAAACCTGAAGTCAATACCTCTTGGATAGAATTCGAACCTGGAACTAATACATCACCAAGAATGGGTAGAAGATCAGAACTAGTTCCGATTCCATCGGGTTTGAGTGCATTGAGTGTAAAAGAGTTGAAAGAAAGTTGGAAAACCTTCTCTCAATCCTTTTATCCATCAATTCGTGTAGATCTAAGTGAAATCTTTGATAAATATTATGGAAATCCTTCAGATCTGAGTTGTTCTTGGTGGAATGAAGCCAAACATTGAAGTTCATAAGAACTTCATGATGACATCACCCTAGAACACCTCGAATCCGGTGATTTCACGGTTAAAAGTTAAGATTCCAAAGATAGAAAGGTGTAGGAGTGCGTGTAGATCAAGAAAGTACAAGATTTAGGTTGAAAACTTACAAGGCTAGATAGACATCGACTACCCAACGTGGTTCAACTATTCACAAGGGCCTTAAGTACACACTTTGGCCTTCTGGACTGTGCTCTCGCTTTGATTTGAGCGATCGGCACGCATCCTTCCAGTTACAGTGTGACTTCAATTCGTTGGAGTCCGTTGAGACTTTGGTGAGAGTTTTGTAAAACCACATTAGAGAGTAGAACGAGTCATCAAGGTTCGGGTTTCACCCCTAACTTTGCGACCACAATCCAGGTTGGTAAGCGTGAAGCAGGTATCGGCATCATTCTTGAGAAATTCACAGGATGGTAACTGTGATATTTCGATTTACAAGTGGTAAATCAGGGACATTAAGTTGTACTTGATTTTCTACTAATGTTTGTTATTGACAAGGGTCTTAATTGTTAAATCTTTCAAAATGGTTAAAGAAGAACAAGGTGATGAAACCCCGAGTTTGTGAAAAGACAAACAAAACTAATTTTCCGGAAAAACCATTTGATTAAAATAAACTTAAGTGTTTTGAAATCTAAATGGGAAAATAGTTTGTTGTCAGGGGGAGTTCTGATTGTTTATGCCAAGTGGATGGCGAATTGAGGTGATTTGATATCAGTTTGTCACGTTTCTTGTATAGTTTATTTTCAAATTTTCTCAGAAAATCAAAATTGAAACATATTTTGATTTTAGGGGGAGAAAAATTTTAAAAAAAATTAGAAAATTTGAAAATGCCAAAAACATTGAAAAAGCAAAATGAGTTTTGGTGTATAAAAGAGGAAATGATAGTACATCAGTAGACGATCACAGCATGCTAAAGATATGAAATGTCAAAAGTGATAAACGGTCTCACTGATGATGTGTCAGTAGGTTTTTGCACATTTAGTAAATTGTGACGAGATATAAACCTAAATTTCAAACTTGCTTATATCGTGGGTAACATCTCTCGGATATATGGGTAACCCCCGAAATCTTGTTTGAAAGGTCTCGTATTCTGATATACTAGGTTTTTATACTCAATGATGTCTGGGGTATTATTCCAGGACTTCTGCTGAACGGTGGTTCTGACCTAGTCCTCGAATAATACTTTCTGCAAATGCTTGAAACATAGCATCACCCTCAGCATAAATGATAAGACAATAAAATTGCTTAGCAATGCTGTTGTAAAAAAGATCCTCTAAAGGGGACACACACAAGTTGAGTCATGATCTCTCTGCTGAACGGTAGTTCTGACCTGAGCTCTCATGATTCTTCATAAATTATTAACCCCTTACAGATATCATTTGTGTTATAATTGCCTGTAAGACTGAATATTGGGATACTGGATACGGGAGTATATTCTGAGGTGGGACACGCGATTAAGTTTAAGTATCTAAGACATTAAACTCGTATCTCGAAGCAGTTGAACTTTGTGTGAAAATTTAAGAGGACCAATATACTGACAATCTAGGTGAATCGTTTAGAACTTAAAATGATTAAAGCTTAACGGTGCTTGTGATATGTCTCATAAACTGATATGATCCTCTTACACAAACTCACAAAAATATTATTTGTACATATTTGTTTACTGCATTTCTTTAAAATCTAAATTCAAAAAGATTTTTGACAACTGATGTTTAAGAGCTGATATTCAAAATTCCAAGTGCTAAACTTGATGAACTAGAGGGTTGGGAGAATATGTTGAAAACTTTGAATGTCATATACAAATGTTTTGAAAGTCTGTGTGGTTAGTTTATCAAGGTCATTCATTTGAACTTGATGTAACTAGTATGATTGATTGTGTTAGTAATGTCTACCAGTAAGTTTACTAAATTAAATTGTTATAAATTTGTGAAACTTATGTTGAGGTAGAGGATGTGCAGGATAACAGGTTGTAAACTTCATTATTCCCAATGGAAGCTAAATGTCAAAGCTTGAACCAGATATCTCAGATTCTAGCATATCGAGAGGGGGAGTCTGTGAAAAGGGGAGTCTGGATCAACATTCAAAGGGAAGAAAGAAGTTAGAGCCAGGAAGTCAAGATATTGAAACCTGTGAAGATATAGTGCTTATGATGAAAGGACAGAGAGTTAGAGAAAAGATTAAGACTGAAGACTCAGGAGCTGAAGATTACGTCAACATCCAAGGGGGAGTCTGTTGATGCACGAGAATGTCTGTTGACTGCATCTTCATCAAGTCTTATATCATGAAAGTCAAGATTGGATCTTAAAAGTCAAAATTAGGGTTTTATTCTTGATTTCGCTTTAATGTACATGTTTATAGGTGATTTCGCTTTAAAGGACACATGTGATTTCGCTTCAATGTACATGCCATAAAAGCGAAATCAGATTACATGTGATTTCGCTTTAATGGACATGACCATTGAAGCGAAATCAGCAATAGTATAAATACCTAGCTTATGTTCATTCGTGGTAACCATTGAAGCGAGATCTGGTCATAAGCTTTGTAACCGAACTCTGTCAAAATTGTTTCAGAAAGCTAATAAAGTGAAGGAATTGAATAGGAAAGCTGCTGTAACATTGCGTATACTGATTCCGCCTTTATACGTGATGATGAACTTGCTCAACTGATCGTTTAGGGTCACGACACGGTCCAACAAGTGGTATCAGAGCTTCAGGACGAGGAAGTTCATACTACATCAGCCGATTCGACACTTTCATCTCATTTCTACTCACTTTCTTTTTCATATTTTCGGTTTAAACAAGTTCCTACGGATAAAATGACTTGAATCTCAAGTATTGTGAGCGAAACTAGTTGTTAATCAATCCTTAACAATATCAGATCTTAAAACATACTAAAACTCATTCATTTTTTTCCAAAAACGCGATCGGTTTTTCGAACATAAACTTCATCCTCAGATCAGGAACGAATTTGCGGTTGAATTTGGACAATAATCATATCATTGTGATCGGATTTAAGAATAGAACAACTCTTGAAAGTATCAGATTGCAATTCTGTGTAAAAATGAGTAAAAATTGTGATTCCGCTTTAGTGTACATCATGAGTTAATTAGCTGATTTCGCTTATACGGACTTAGCTTATTTCGCTCATTTGGTCATTGTTGATTTCGCTTTTACGTACAACAATTGTAATTTCGCTTATAAGGACATCCTAATTTCGCTCATAAGGACAATGTCTAATTTCGCTTATGTGTCATAAGTGATTTCGCTCCAAGGGAAAAAGTCTGATTTCGCTCAAGTGAACATTCTGATTTCGCTTGAGTGAACAGTTGTGATTTCGCTTATCAGTCATTGAGACTGATTTCGCTTCAGTGTCAGTATTTGACAAAACTTCGAAAAAGAAAAATTTTTCTAAGTGTTTGACAATCTTGCAGGTACATTCATGATGGATGATCTTTTCATGAACCCGTTCAGTGACATGTACGCGTTTTTTGGAAACTCGGGAGATGTTTCATCGACAAGCAATGAGAACGAGAATCCACCAAAAGAAAGGAAAAAGGAAGCTTGGGAATCTGAAAGCGCATTTGGAACGTTCAATAAACCCCCAAAGCTAATGGCTATCGAGGAGTACAGCCGTTGGTCCAGAAAGTTTGAAGATTGGATGATGGCATTTGCGTTTCCAAGCTGGAAAAGTTTGAAAAATGGTTATGATCAAGGAAACAAGAATGGGGAAGTTTTAACAGGATCTGATGAGATTGATTCATTCGTAGCCGAACAAAAGTGTGTGGCGTTGTTATTTCAGTCTGTTCGGGAGGATATCATCTCATTGATACAATATTCAAATGCTAAAGATCTTTGGGCAAAGTTAGAAAAGAAATGTGTCGGTAGTCAAGAAATTAAGAAAAACAAAAAGAAACTTCTTAGAAAAGAATTTGATCTGTTTGGATGTTTAAAGAACGAGTCAGTGTGTAAAATGATAGAAAGGTTCGGTCATCTGAAGCTGGAATTAGTAAGACATGATATTGACATTCCTGAAGAAGATCTTATCGACAAATTGTTCGATTCGTTGCCTGACGAAATGGATTGGAGATATTATGCGCTGATGCTGAAGAATACCATCAAAGAACCAGAAAAGCTGACATTAGATTTGCTGATTGAAAAACTCGAGACTCATGAGCTAGAGTTGAAGAAGACGTACAAAGTTAATCATTCATCTTATCAGCAGAATTTGGATCTATACTATCCAAAGAGCATGATGCCGAAAGCTACTTCACCAAGAACTGCATTTTCTGCTGAAAATATGTCGACAGACGGCAAAGAAAGTCAAAGTGGTCAAAGCAGTGGAAGTCACAGTGGTTTTCACAGTGGATCTTCATCTTCTGGAAATGCTGATGCAAAGAATCGTTTTCAATGCCATAGACTTGAAGAATGCTCAAAATTTTGACGAAGAGTCGGCAAAGCAACAAATGATTTTTCTAGCATCGGTGTTGGAATCGTATGAAGGATTGGTAGCTGGGAAGATTGGCAATACAAATCTGACGAAAGAAGATTACTATCAGATTGATCCGGAGGAAATGGAACTGATCGATATTCGTTGGGCTATGGCAAGTGCTGTTCGTCGTGCACAAAGATTTATGGAAATTACTGGCAGAAAAACAATTGGTGGTGCTTCTACAAAGCTAGGGTTCGATAAATCGAAGGTGACTTGCTTCAAGTGTAAGCAGAAGGGTCATTTCAAGCGAGAATGCCGAAACGCTTATGTTGATGAATCGGAGAATCCTTTCAGAGACGATTACTACAAGAAGGCGATTTATCACCAGAATAAATCCGAGCCGCCTAGATTGAAGCAGGTTGAAGACAACAAAGAGAAATCTAGAGCTCTTGCAGTGATTTATGATGATGAAGGGTATGATTGGAGTCAAGAGATTCTACCAGAAGAAGATGCGGTTGGTTACGCATTCATGGCGAAAAATGAACCAATTCCAAGGAAAGATGAGAGAACTGAAGAGCAGAAATATAAATACAGAAAGATGATTTCGGAAAACAAAATTACTAGACTTTCTCGTATCTTTTTGGATGCAAAGAGAGCCAACAGATGGGATCCAGACAGAGAGTGTTATCTTGATGAGTATGGAAATATTGCAGTTGATCACAAAACTCTTGATCTGGAAGTCTTAATCATGGAAATGAAAGAAAATGATGAGTATTGGCAACACAAATGGTGGGGAACTCCAACTTCGAAAATGATTGAAGAGGAGAAAGAGGAGAAAGAAAGAAAGGAGAAAGAAGAGATAGCAGGAAAAGAATCCAAGAAGATTGATACTGGAGTTATCGATACTACGCAGGAGTTGAATGCAGAGAATCTGGGAAAAATGGCTGACAAAGTGCTAGCTGCCAAAGCACTTGAGGTAGACTCTAACTCCGTGTCTGAGTCAAAAAGCCAGGTCAGTTCAGATGTGTCAACAAATGCGTCAGGTAAAAAGATCGAAGGAAATGCTGATTGCAAAAATTGCAACAAAGATTGCAAATTTTGTAGCACAGTCACGTATCTCAACATTAAGAAAGTTGAAGATCTGACAGCTAAGGTCAGAAATGTTGAGAATCAGATTCTTGATCGTGACAAAACAGTTAGAGCTTCAACTGAACGGATAAAAGAATTAACTAAACAAATGGAAAATGATAAAATTGATCATGACAAAGTTAAAAAGGAAAATGAAAAGTTGATTCTTGAAAACCGTCAGATTTCTGAAAAATTTGAAAAACTCAAAAGCACAATGAAAGATTGTGATGATCGAAATGGTAAAACTTTTAAAGAAAATGAACATTTAAAAGCAGTGCTTAGAGTTAAAGAAGAATCAATCAATAAACAACTGGATGAAATCGCTAAATTGAAACTTAAAGTTCAAGAGGCTGTAATCGAAAACGAGCGAATCCAGTTGAAGCTTAACAGTTACAGCTCCGCAAGCTTTGTTTTGCAACATATCATTCCCAAACCCATCGGGAAAGACAAAGCGGGCGAAGATGTGTATTGTGATGGAACTGGGGTGGGGTTTCATCAAGTTCCACCACCTGTTCTTCATAATTACACTAAAAAGCAGTCTGGGTTTGTTGAAATTGAGAAAGAAAAAGAAGTTATACTTCCAGAGAACATTGATGTTACTTTTTCTACATCATCTGATGATAGCGTTCAGACAGAGATTGTTAAGAGCACAGCTGAAAGTGTTTTGAATAGTGATTCAGCTGAAGATGATGGGTGTTTCTTGGACAAATACATTTAGAAATCAAAGTCCAAAAACAACTTAAGTGATGAACCGGGTCTTGTGATGTACAAGATGGCTGGATCTGATAAGTTGTATTCGGATTCTGAATTTCCAATTGAGAATGTTAATGTGAAAAAGTTGACAAATGTTTTCAAGTTAGTTGAAGTTAAATTGTCAGAAGTGAACAGTTTGTGTCAAACAAAAAGGCAAATGAATTTTGAGAAAGATAAAGCTTATTACAAAAAGCCTGTTGTTCCACCACGTTTTTATAATAACAATAAGAACAATTGGTCGGGTGGTTATCGGGGTGGTAATAGTTATCAGCAAAGAAGGTTTCAAAACAAAAGGTTTGCAGAAAAGAAGGTGTTTGTGAACAGTTCAAGTTCACTTTCTGATGAAGAGAATGAAATTTTTTCAAAATCAAATAAAGAGTTCTTTGAGAAAAGAGCTTCACATTATCAGTCTGAAGGCAAAAGTCTAGGTGTTGATACTCGTACATGTTTTAGATGTAATCAAGAGGGTCATATTGCACGAAAGTGTACTAATGTGAAGCCTAAGACTGAGACTGTGAAGATTCAACAAAAGAAAGTTGATGTGAAGGGTAAAACACCAATCGTTGTTGAGAAAAAAAATGTGAAAAATGATAACATCAAAGTGAAAAATGAACCCGTAATGAAAGTGGTAACTAAAAATGACAAATTTTATAAGCGGGTTGCATTATCTCAACAAGTTTGGAAACCAAAAACTGAAATGAAAATTTTAACTTCTGAAGTGAAAAAGGCTGAAGAATCAATTACGGTTGATTATGATGCAAATTTTCCACCTTTGAAGGCTGAAAATTTCAAAATTCAAATTGCGAGAGTCAAGGTTACACCTAAGGCTGATGAGGCCTGGGTGGACACCATGTTCGAATAAGCAGTTTGAATTGCCGGAGCTTCCTAGATCGCGAAGCATGAATCGGCATCTTTCTTGAAGTTGTTTAAGTCGTAGTTTGTTTTGTGCAGGATCTTCCACAACTGATATCCAGATGGATCATGGATAGTGGTGCATCTCGACATATGACAGGAAAAACCGCGTTGCTATATGATGTGAGAAACATTAATGGTGGTTATGTGGGATTTGCTGGTCATGAAGGTGGTAGAATTGTAGGTGAAGGAACGTTATCCAATGGGATTGTGACGTTTGAGAGAGTTAACTACATCACTGAACTGGAGAACAATCTGCTTAGTATCTCGCAGATTTGTGACAATCAGTATACTACTCACTTCACTGATAAAGAATGTTTGATTCTGAAACCTGGTTTTGTTATCCCTGAAGAATGGATTATTATGAGGGCACCTAGAGTGAACGATTTATATGTGTTAGATATGTCTGTAGCAACTACAACTACTGGTCAAGCACATTGTTTCGTGTCTAGAGCAACTGAGAAAGAATCAAGATTGTGGCACCGAAAGATGGGGCATATTCACCTAAGGAAGATGAATCACTTGGTGCACAATGATTTGGTATTGGGAGTTAATATCAAAGGTTTTCATTTGGAAGGGGAGTGCATTAGCTGCATCAAAGGCAAGCAGAAGAAAAAGTCACACCCTACAAAGAAAGTCAATTCAGTTTCAAGACCTCTGGAAAGACTTCACATGGATTTGTTTGGTCCGGTGAATGTCAAGAGCATTACAGGAGATTTCTATTGTTTGGTCGTTACTGATGATTATTCCAGATTTTCGTGGGTATCTTTCTTGAAGACGAAAGATGAAACATTTGACAGTTTGATGGGTCTGTTCAGGAAGATTGAGAATTTGTACCAAAGGCGTATCAAGAGAATTAGAAGTGATAATGGTACTGAATTCAAGAACAGCAAGATGGAAGAATTTTGTGATGAAAGAGGTATTTTGCATGAGTTTAGTGCTCCGTACACTCCGCAGCAGAATGGAGTCGCAGAACGCAAAAACCGGACGCTAATCGAGACGGCTAGAACTATGCTCGCAGATTCAAAGTTACCAATTAATTTTTGGGCTGAAGCTGTTTCCGCCGCATGCTATACGCTCAACAGGGTTCTCACTGTCAAGAAATTCAACAAAACGTGCTTTGAGCTAATCAATAACCGCAAACCGAATTTGAAGTATCTAGAACCGTTCGGGTCACCCTGTACGGTTATAGAACCTTTTGGAAAGTTTGGTCCGAAGTGCATTGAGGGAATATTTGTTGGTTATGCAAATCCGTTGCGACGTGTCTTCGTTCCAAGTGAGAAGCGGATTATTGAAGCTGCGAATGTTGAATGTCAAGGTTATCCTATGCCGCCGCAGAATCCTGGTGATTCATGGCGTTATCATTATGACAAACTTTGGGATTCGTTTGACATGAGAGAAGAATCAGAGGATGAAGAAGATTTCTTTGATGAGTTGGATATTTTGCGTGAATATGAGTCGCAGTTAAGGTTCCCAGCTGAGTATTCGAGGAGACCACGGGAAACTTCAAATGATGATGAAGCAGGTCCAAGTAATGCTGGTGAACATGATGATGTCCAACAGAATGAAGTTGCTCAAGATAATCAGTCGGCTCAGAATGATAATCTAGAAACTGAAAACATGCCAGTCTTTGATCATGGTGATTCAGATTCTGAGGGGGAGCAAATTCAGTTTTCAAGTCAAACAAACCAAGTTGGTGAACAAGATGCAGAGCAGAATGTTACTAATCTGGAGGGAAATGTAGATGTTCCGAGTGAAGTGATGCCGAGAACTTTTTCATATTATCCAGAGGAGTTGATCATAGGAGAATTGCAAGCTGGAGTTCGCACTCGAAATCAGATTGATAAAGGGCTTACATGTTTTTACACAAAAGTTGCTCCTTTGCAAACTGAATTCTCATTAAGTTGTTTTATATCGCAGGTTGAGCCAAGAACTTACAAAGAGGCGCTTACTGAAGACTCTTGGGTCAATGCAATGCAGGAGGAACTTAGTCAATTCGAGAAATTGGGAGTGTGGAAGTTAGTTGATTTGCCGGATGGTCATAGGAAGATTAACACTAAGTGGGTGTTTAAGTGTAAAAGGGACGATAGAGGAGTTGTTGTAAGGAACAAAGCTCGACTCTGTGACAACTCGAATTTCCGACATTCTTTATTCGCATTTAATGCACGTTGACTTTGACTGTTTAGTTGTTTGACTTGCCTGACTTCGTAACTGTACACTTTGTGATATGATGAGACGTATTATGTTGCATGATTATGTGTTGATTGTATGTTGTTAACTTAGACACTTAAACAATTTAGAAACACTAGGGTATACGACGAATCATATATGTCGAATCAGAAATTCTGTTTCGCCATTATCTATACGACGAATCATGCTTGATTCGCCGTGGTTATGTTTCGCCAATTCTGATTCGCCGGCCCAAAGTGTTTCGCCAAGCCCATTAAGGCCCAAGGGTCTGTTACGCATAAATATTAGGTCTTGTATAGATTAGACATTTTTATCAAGAACCAGAAACCCTGGAGATTTGTGACGGCAATCTAGTATCCGCAGAAGATTATTCATTGATCCAATTCATCGTTTTATACTTTCCGGTTAGTGTTTAACTTTACTCGATCACTTGATTGATATCACTATTAAGTGTATGAATGTTGGGTGGATTATTACATGTTTATATGTGTGCGTTTGACCGAGTACTGATGATTATGTGATTATATTATGATCCCCCATGAACGATCTGATGTTGCATGATAATCTTAATTTCACAACGTTTCGGTAATCCATATGATATCATGAGTTGTCTTAATTTAATCGACTGTATGTTGAGGATCCGTATATATATTCTGATGCAAGATCGGTTGTGTGATGCTTATTGGCTGTGTTCGGTCAATGTATATAATATTGTCATGTCTATTGTATGATAGTAAATTATTAGCAGATAATGATTCTATGTTTAAAACATATGTTGATTATTGAATAATCACAACTTGATGATAGTGGATAATTAATGGCAATCGGTGGTGAGACCCATAGAGTAATGATTACATGGTTGCACAAGGATCTAAAATCTGAATATGAACATGGAGGGGGGGCCATTTGCGATCAGACATAATCATGTGGGCATTTAATGAGTATTCTTGTATATTTATATTAGGTTAGTGGACATGTTAGTAATGTAAGTCATGATTCTGTTTATGATTGAAATTGATTGCTGGACTGGGAATCTTTATAATTAGATGATATGATCGATCACGTGTGCTTGTTACTGAATAACCTGCAGATTTATTAATAATCTTGATCTCACAATGTTTTGGTAATTTATAAGTTTTCAAGAATCGATCTGGTGGAATGATTGTGTTGTTAATTGATCGTATAATTGCTAGAATTAGACTTCTGTTTCGCCAAACATGACCACGACGAAACAGGAGACGTGTTTCGCCAACTTATGTATTTTCGCCAACATGTGTGTTTCGCCATTATGTAATCAGCAACAACTTACTTTAATTCTGTTAAGACTTAACCCAGTTAACTGACTGCTGTTAAATAATAAACATGACTTGAATGCTTGCGAATACATACTACTTGCTTATACGTGAACAACTTGAACACAAACTGATTATTCTATACATGCATACTTTAGGACGTGATTGATTTACTTGAGCACATACTTAGCATACCGAGCAAACCAAGGTGAGTTCACACAAGCCAAGGCATGGGGTTCCCAGGGTGGGAATGGGGATTTGATGATTTACTGTACATACATAGATGATAGAACCTACTGCTAGACTAGTAACACTTATTGAACGATCTTCGCACACCTGCCAAGGGTTGGCCGCGATATTATGACTGACTTCGCACACCTGCCTTAGGAAGGCCGCGAACTGTAATCTGCTAATCTTCGCACACCTGCCTGGTAGGCCGCGATACAAACAAACCTAGTCTAGAATACTCGGGAGGAACATCCCCTAATATCTTCGCACACCTGCCTGGGAGGCCGCGATACGAACTAAACGATATACGACTTAACAAACGAACAAAACGCTACTCACACTATACTATTACTGAACTGTTAACTGTGAACTCGCTCAACTAGTTGTTGACTCTCTCTTGCATGCCTTGCAGGACCTTAGGTACATATGGAGCTTGCACAGGGAGGAGCAGGTCGTTGTGGGACATGGATCAATGACGCCATGTCATCTATCTAAACATTTGAATTTACCATTTACATTGGGTTTACATACTTATGCTTCCGCTACACACTTGTTGATGTTTGGTTTTGAAAACACCTTTCGTATTGATGAATGATTTTTTGGTATTTACTTATATGTTCAATATGATTGGTGGCTTGATCCTGGTCAGTCACGCCTTCAAGCGGTGATACTCCGCGTGTGGATTTTGGGGGTGTGACAGACTCGTTGTTCAGGGAGTTAGTCAACAGAAGGGGATTGATTTTACCGAAGTTTATGCTCCTGTAGCACGACTAGAGGCAATCAGAATTTTCCTAGCATTTGCGTCTTGGAAGAACTTTAAAGTTTATAAGTTGGATGTTAAATCGGCGTTTCTTTACGGGAAGGTTAAAGAGGAGGTTTATGTCGGTCAGCCACCGGGCTTTACCGATCCAATCCACAAAAATAAGGTCTACTTATTGGACAAAGCACTGTATGGTTTACACCAGGCCCCGAGAGCCTGGTACGAGACTTTGTCTCAACACCTACTAGCCAACAAGTTCATTCATGGAAAAGTGGATGCCACTCTCTTCACTAAAGTAGTCGACGGTCATCTTCTGATAGTTCAGATTTATGTGGACGATATAATATTTGGGTCGACAAATGAAAATCTATGCAAAGATTTTGAATTAGTGATGAAGCAGAAGTTTGAAATGTCATCAATGGGGGAGATGAAATTCTTTCTGGGTTTACAAGTTGAACAACTTCCTGAGGGAATTTTCATTCATCAGTCAAAGTACGTTCATGATATTCTAGAGAAATTTGGGATGTCAAGTTCTACTCCAGCTGCTACCCCACTTGCAACAAATCATGGGATTCACCCAGATCTCACCGGAGACAGGGCTGATGAAACGTTTTACCGATCCATGATAGGTTCTTTAATGTACCTAACTGCTTCACGTCCTGATATAATGTACCCAACGTGCCTCGCAGCAAGATTTCAGTCTAACCCGAGAGCATCGCATATGATCATTGTGAAGAGGATATTGCGCTACCAGAAAGGAACTCCTTCATTGGGGTTGTGGTATCCTAGAAAAGGCGACTTTACGCTCGAAGGGTATTCCGATTCGGATTTCGGATGCTGCAAAGTCAATTCAAAGTCAACAACTGCAGGATGCCAGTTCTTTGGTCCTAGATTGGTTACCTGGCAGTGTAAGAAACAAACGTCTGTGGCGTTATCTACTTGTGAAGCGGAGTATGTTTCTGCTAGCAGTTGCTGCTCTCAGATCTTGTGGATACAGCAACAGATGCGCGACTACGGTTTGCAGTTTCTTAACACACCTCTTTTTGTTGATAATGAGGCCGCAATAAATATAACTAAAAATCCAGTACATCACGCTAAAACTAAACACATAGAAATTCGTCATCACTTTATTCGTGATTGCTTTGAGAAAAAGTTGATACGAATTGAGAAAATCCACACTGACGAACAGAAAGCTGATTTACATACCAAAGCTTTTGATAAAAATCGGTTTAAATATTTGTTAAAACTGAATGGTATGAAGCTTCTGTCGGTGTCGGATGGTATAATTGGCGTTGATGAGAGTACTGTTGCGGATGAAGACGAGAAACAATCTGCAATGGTTTGTCGAATTTTTACTTGTTTTGGTATTTAGGGGGAGTAGATGTTTGTACATAGTTATATTTTCAGAAAATACAAAAACAGTAAAAAATGCAAAAATACAAAAACATGATAAAATGAAAAAGAGCTTGTGTATATAGGGAAAATGATAGTACATCAGCTAGACGATTACAGTATGCTAAAGATTTGAAAAGCTTAAAAGAGTTAAACAATCTTACTGATGATGTGTCGATAGGTTTTCACACATTTAGTAGATTTATTCGGGATATAAACCTAAATTCAAACTTGTGAATTCGTGGGGAACACTACTTGGATATATAGGTAACCCCTGAAATCTCGTTTGAAAGGTCTCGTAATCTGATATACTAGGTCTTTATACTCAATGATGTCTGGGGTATTATTCCGGGACTTCTGCTGAACGGTAGTTCTGACCTAGTCCCTGGCTAATACTTGCTTCAATGCTTGAAACACAGCATTAAACCCTCAGCATGCTGAAACAATAAAATTGATATATGCTGCTGTTGTAAGCATAAAGATCCTCTAAAGGGGACACACTGAAAAGTCGAAGCTGATATCTCTCTGCGTATACGGAAGTATCGACCTGAGATCCCTCGGCCCTCGCATACCTAATTTATATACAGATATCATTGTAGTATTCTCACCTGTAAGACTGATTATTGAGATTCTAGATACGGGAGTATATTCAAGAGGTGGGACACATGAATGATCTAAGTTCTTAATTCATCTAATTCGTATCCTGAGTAAATTGAAATTTGTGTGAGAATTTAAGATGGATCAGTATATCGACAATCGAGGTGAATTGTTTAAGTCTGAGTATGAAATGTAGCTTAATGGTACTTGTGATTTGTCTGAAAAGCTGATATGATTCCCTGACACGCTTACCAAAAATATGTTTGTAAATAGTTTACTTTGTTTACTTTCTGCAATTTAAGTTTTCTGTATTTCATTTCTTAGTTTAGAATACTTTGATAAAATCCAAAAAGATTTTATTTCTGCTTTATTTTCCGACAAACCAAAGTGGAGAGTTGATTGTTGGATTCTCAGATGTTGAAGCAGATGCAGGAAATTCTGGACTGAAGAATGAGGAGAGCTTACTTTGATGAAGTTTGAATTGTTTGAAAAGTCAAACACAAGTTCATTAACTTGATACTTGTTATTTTCAGAAAATGTTTTTAAAATAAGTTTGTTTCGTCAAAAGATCAACCAAGGTCATTAATTTGGACTTGGTAGATTAATCAAGTGATTAGGGTCATTAACTTGAACCTGAATACTTGAGTGGATTTTTAAAAGCTGATTAAGTTTATGAGTTATGTTTAAAAGATAGGATTGTAATGTTTATTGTTGAGTAACAGGTTTTGGACTTCATTATTCCCAATGGAAGTTAAATGTCAAAAGCTTGAACCAGATTTCTCAGATTCTAGCATATCGAGAGGGGGAGTCTGTGAAAGGGGGAGTCTGGATCAACATTCAAAGGGAAGAAAGAAGTTAGAGCCAGGAGGACAAGATATTGAAACTTGTGAAGATAGAGTGCTTATGATGAGATGACAGAGAGTTAGAGAAAAGACTAAGACTGAAGACTCAGGATCTGAAGACTACGTCAACATCCAAGGGGGAGTCTGTTGATGCACGAGAATGTCTGTTGACTACATCTTCATCAAGTCTTAAGTCAAAGTTAGTCAACATAGGGTTTTAATTGTCAAATTAGGGTTTTATAGTTGATTTCGCTTTAATGTACATTATTAGTGTTGATTTCGCTTCAAAGGTCATTAGGTTAGGTGATTTCGCTTCAATGAACATTAGGTTAATTTCGCTTCAGTGTCAATTGGTGATTTCGCTTCAGTGTCACTGACACATGAGCGAAATCAGCAATAGTATAAATACCTAGCTTATGTTCATTCGTGGTAACCATTGAAGCGAGATCTGGTCATAAGCTTTGTAACCGAACTCTGTCAAAATTGTTTCAGAAAGCTAATAAAGTGAAGGAATTGAATAGGAAAGCTGCTGTAACATTGCGTATACTGATTCCGCCTGTATACGTGATGATGAACTTGCTCAACTGATCGTTTAGGGTCACGACACGGTCCAACATGTGGTAAAACCACGAGATAGAATAGAGGATTTGCGTCGAAGTATGGATTTCACTCTTAATCCAACACAAATTCTCTTGTTTTATAGTAAAATAGTAATTCGAACGAGTAATCTGGTCGAGAGTTTGCGGTTTTCACACCTAATCTTGACCAGATCATCCGTTTGTGTGAGTAATCAGCCTTAGGAAAGGCTGATCTTGCGCGGAACGGTAGCATGCGATGTTCGCGCAAGTGTATAGTGTACAACGAGAGATAGCGAGAAATAGCAAGCAAGCTCATGCAAAACCCCTACCGGGTATGCACAAGTCGGTCTGTTGGTACTTAGACTATATACTAGGTCATTCTAAGACATCAATCCGGACTAGGTCGAGTCTTGCCTAATTCCCTATAGTTATGGCTCTTATACCAATCTGTCACATCCCAACCGATGGCGGAATCATCGGGGCGCGGCACTGAGCGAAACAGATTGTTCAAAGAAATTCCATAACGACTAAATTAACAAATAGTTTAAATATTATGTCCCATACCATAACCCATAAGATAATCTAGTTATTAAAGACATAGGTATTCTCCAAACAAATAAACATGTTCCGACAACTCAGATTTTCAAATAAAATAAATCGTCTTTGTTTCTAGACTCTTTCCTAGCCTCGATTTCACAGCAAGCCAAGCATTCTAACATCTTAAGCACCTGTCACATACGTTAAAGTAAAAGTCAATACACATAGTGTAAAGGTGAGCATACAAGTTCGATAATAGCATATAGAGTTCGAAATCGTTTACGCATAACCAGCACGTACACAGTGTGAAATGAAGCACGTAAGTTATCGACATGATCCTATCAATACCAATGACTGCGGGTTGACTGCGCAAGGCAGTTCGTAATACACACTCACCACTGTGAGCCATGTAATTAATTGTCCTTAACAACCCCTGAGTGAACAGGTGCTGAGTCCAAACTATAGTACTATCGTTGCTAAGGCAGGTAGACAGCAATCCATGTGTAAACATAACAAACAAGCAATCATTGAGTCACGTATACATGCAGTAGCGGTTAGCGTTAAAAGTATTGCGTACTGTGTTCGGTGTGATTTAGAATAAGTAACGTATGTAACACCCAAAAGTGCGTAAAGCAAAAAGGGTTCGAGTATACTCACAGCGATTGAGTTGATGGATTGAAGGGAGCGCTAGAGCGGAAATTAGCCTGAATGGTTAACGATAACATAAGTGAGAGTCGGCGCGTAAAACGGTGTAGGTGAACCAAAGATTGGATGGTAATCCTATCGGGTGGCAATCCGATCGGATGGCCAGTCGATCGGGTGGCAATCCGTTCGGATGGTCACCCGATCGGGTGGCCATTCGATTGGATTGTCACCTCTTTGGTTGAGTGATGTGTTTGTGTATGATGGTTTGTACTTTGAAGTTTTCGTTGTAGCATTTTAAAAATAGAGAAGTATCTCTACCCTTCAGGTCGGTCGGTCGAACGGGCGTTCGATCGGACAGCAATCCGATTGGCGAGACTTCTCAGTTTGAGAACGAGTTCATAGCAGGACGGTCGCTCGATCGGATGGCTATCCATTCGGGTGGCAATCCTTTTGTATTGAACTTGTTGAAAAATTGATTAAGTATCTAAGTCCCCAAACGTCACACGATCGGACGGTCACTCGATCGGATGGCTATCCGATCGGGTGGCAATTTGTTTCAACGTTCAGATCCTTGAATAGGTTGAAAAGTAGTTTAAGTGTGGGACCCAAGTGCAAGCCGATCGGGTGGCTGCTCGATCGGGTGGCAATATGATCGGACGGCAATCCGTCCCGACTATCCGTTCGTCTTGACACTTGACTCGTTTGAAGTTTTGAAGTGTTTGAACGAGTATGTTGATAACTTGCTTGAACAATCGAAACCCTCAACCCGGCCCAAGTGACTCGACCGAACAGGAATCACCCTAGTCCGACCGGTTCACGGTTCGAGTTGGTAATTCATGTTCAAACCTGAAGTCAATACCTCTTGGATAGAATTCAGACCTTGAACTAATACATCACCAAGAATGGGTAGAAGATCAGAACTAGCTCCGATTCCATCGGGTTTGAGTGCATTGAGTGTAAAAGAGTTGAAAGAAGGTTGGAAAACCTTCTCTCAATCCTTTTATCCATGAATTCGTGTAGATCTAAGTGATATCTTTGATAAATATTGTGGAAATCCTTCAGATCTGAGTTGTTCTTGGTGGAATGAAGCCAAACATTGAAGTTCGTAAGAACTTCATGATGACATCACCCTAGAACACCTCGAATCCGGTGATTTCACGGTTAAAAGTTAAGATTCCAAATATAGAAAGGTGTAGGAGTGCGTGTAGATCAAGAAAGTACAAGATTTAGGTTGAAAACTTACAAGAATCGGAAGAAATCACGAGGAATGAAGGCTGGAGCAAGTTGAGCAGAGAGAGGGTGGCAACCCGATCAGATGGCAATCCGATTGGATGGCCACTCGGTCGGTTGGCCACTCGATCCATGAGTCCAGCGCGATGAGTTTTGTCATTTCGATTCGAGTGTTGAGCGTTGCGATGCGGTTCGAGAGAGCGATGCGATAGAATTTCTCATCAATTTACTTTTAATCCCAACTACTATATCTAACATACAATCACTATAAATAACTTGCGTTTAGCATTTTCGATTCGATTGCGATGCGATGGATTGCGATTTCGATTAACACCTCAACATAAATAAAACATGCATATGTAACACATAAATAGCACACACACGAAAAACAATATCCAGAACACATGATTCAAGTTGCGAATGCGATAGCGATAAGCGATAAATTAGTTAAGCATGCGATCAATATGCGATTAAACCTCGATTATTAACAAGTACTCCACATAATACAACTAATGCGATAACACAAATAGATTATCTACAAGTCAAAGAAGTCAAAACAAGAGTTGAGTCAAGGAGTGACAGATCGCAATTAGCAATCTTTTCTTCCTTTGACTTCAATCTTGACTTTGACTTTGACTTTCGAAACATGGGGTGTTACAGCCTCCCCTTCTTAAGGGAATTTCGTCTCGAAATTAGGCTGAAGTCGTAACAAACAACTGCGGGTACTTCGCCTTCATGTCGCTTTCGAGTTCCCAAGTGAACTCTACGCCTCGTTTAACTTCCCATCGGACTTTCACAATGGGAATGCGTGAGCGTCGGAGTTGCTTGGTTTGGCGGTCCATGATTTCGACAGGCTTCTCCACGAAGTGTAGTGTTTCATTTACTTGAAGATCCTCGAGGGGTACATGCAAATCATCATCAGCCAGGCACTTTCTAAGGTTCGAAACGTGGAAAGTCAGGTGAACGTTGTTAAGTTCCTCCGGTAGTTCTAGTCTGTAAGCCGTTTTTCCGATCCTTTACAGAATCTTAAAGGGTCCAACATATTGAGGCGCGAGCTTTCCTCTCTTGCCGAATCTGACCACACCCTTCCAATGTGATACCTTTAGGAGTACGTGGTCACCAACGTCAAATTTGAGGGGCTTGCGTCGTCTATCGGCGTAACTTTTCTGACAACTCCGAGCTTTCAGTAGATTGTCCTGACTCTGGAGGATTTTGTCAGTCGTTTCTTGTAATAGCTCAGGACCGGTTAGTGGCGAGTGCCCGATCTCGTGCCATACAATAGGCGATCGACATCTTCTTCTATACAACGCCTCAAATGGTGCCATTTGAATGTTGGAATGATAGTTGTTATTGTACGAGAATTCGACCAAGGGTAAGTATGTATCCCAATTACCACCGAAATCTATGACACACGAACGGAGCATGTCTTCAAGGGTACGAACCGTTTTTTAAGTCTGACCATCGGTTTGAGGATGGAATGCGATACTTAGATTAAGCATAGTACCGAGAGCAGATTGAAATGTTTCCTAACAGCGCGAGGTAAACCGAGCATCGCGGTCAGAAATGATGTCGTGAGGCGTCCCATGTCGACAAATGATCTCCTTGGTGTAGATTCGGGCTAATTTTTCTACCTTGTAGTCTTCCCGTATCGGTAGAAAATGAGCGGATTTGGTCAATCGGTCAACGACTACCCAGATGCTGTCGTGACCTGAGGGTGTGCGCGGAAGTTTCGTTATGAAATCCATGGCTATACTCTCCCACTTCCACACAGGGATCTCGGGTTGAACGAGTAAACCAGAGGGTCTTTGGTGCTCAGCCTTGACTTTCGAACAAGTCAGGCATTTCGAAACATAGAGGGCGATATCTCTTTTCATGCCCGGACACCAGTACTTGTAGCGAAGGTCCTGGTACATCTTTTCGGCACCGGGATGAATAGAATATCGGGACTTATGGGCTTCATCCATCAAAATCTGTCACAAGTTGGTCCGTTTAGGGATCCAAATTCGGTCCAGATAATGGAATATCCCATTCGACTTATTTACTAGCTGGGCTCCATCGTTGAGAATCATTTCCTTCTTCAAAGTGCGCTCATTAAAACAGGCATGCTGGGCTTCGCGGATGAGGGTTTCGAGATCATATTGGGCCTGGACATTACGAACGCTGTGCAAATAACTCCGTCTGCTGAGAGCGTCGGCAACGACATTTTCTTTGCCAGGATGATAACGAATCTCACAGTCATAATCGTTGAGAAGTTCTACCCATCTGCGTTGATGCATATTTAGTTCCTTCTGATCAAACATATGTTGTAGGCTCCTGTGATTGGTGAAGATCGTACACTTAGTACCATAAAGGTAGTGTCGCCAGATCTTTAACGCAAAAATAACTGCGCCTAGCTCGAGGTCGTGGGTTGTATAGTTCTTCTCATGGATCTTGAGCTGATGAGATGCGTAAGCAATAACCTTGTCTCGTTGCATGATATAACACCTCGTAAAATCAAGACCAATATAATGAAGACACGTGTCATGAGCTTTAAACGTGTAATGGATTGAATATGAGGGACTAAAGTTGACAAACAAAGAAAGTATGTGTGTAAAAGGATTCAAAGTGTCAACATTGGATAATTATACATTTCAACAACCTGACACGATGTTTATACCCTTAAACGAATGAATTATGACTCATATGAAGCCGTTTGTGGAAGAAAGTGAAAGTTTACAAACCGCAAGGGTTAAATGTGTCAACATGTTTAATTTATACCTCTGAGTGACCTTTTAGCGAACCCAAAGCTTTGTAACAATTAATTATGCTCACTAGAATAAGTGATAAAAATTTTCACAAGGTTTCAATATCGTATGAGAAAGATACGCTAACATTCGTAAGTGAGGGGTTAAAAGCGTCAACGTTGAAATTCAGGACTTTTCGGTAATCGTATAACTAACCGGGGACTTAACAAAGTTTATTTATGACTTGGAGTCTTTAAAAGTCAAGTTGGAGGGTTAAAAGTGCAATAAAACAAGTTAAAACAACTATTAGAAGGACCAGGGACCAAATACAATTGCTGAAAGTTTGTTGACCAGATCTGGGCCTCATACCGGCCGCGTAAGACCTCTATGGTCTCTTACACGAGCCGCCTGGGAGTCACCAGCATCCAAAAACATGGCAGATGCCTGTAATTGCAGGTTACACCGCCTTTGAGAGCCTTGTATTCGATTCCAGGGGCTGAGCCAACAACATTTCATGCATAGGGACACTTGGGATCATCAGAAAACATCTGTAGACTTTGTTGGAATGATCCCATGCATTCTAAATGACTATATATAGAACTCTTGGTTGCAACATTTTGCATTCACTTTGAAAATCATTCTAACTTAAATTCTGGAGCTCTCTGGACCTCAAGCAAGATTCATTAAGCTTCTAAATCGTGCTAAGTACTTCAGTAAGCTTCCTTAACCTCTCTAATTAGTGTTTTATTAGTTTAACGACCTAAAGTTAAAGCCGTCGTAATTAAGCTTTGACTTGGTGATTAATCACTAATGGTCCAGTCATTTCTCGAATTGAAAGTAGCTTTGAGTTGGTAATTATGTGGGTAATAAACCCTTAAAAGGGCACCCTCTGATTTCCACTCTAACTAGGTCAATTGTCGGGTCAAACTTAATTATAAAAAGTCAACAGAAAGCTAATTTTCAAATAAACACATAATTAACAATGTAGAAGCCATGAAACCTATTTTATCACTTGTATAACTTGGTAATTAATGTAAGAACATGTCTAAGCATGTTCAACCCGACAATTTTCAGTTTAGGCTAGGTTCGTAATCGAAAGTCGCAAAAGTAGACTTTTGCTTTGACTTTCAGTTCTGACCCGGTTTAGATTGTTTTAGAAATTCCTTAAGCTTCCATTAGGTCCATGATTCATATTAGTATAACTCTCTGAGATTATACAACTTGGATCCTAATTTATCCGATTCATTTGCATGTTTCCGTTATATGCCTAAATGTTGACCATTATGCCCTTTTGACCTTAAAACAAGATATTTGAAAATGTGAGAGGACAAAAACCTTTGTTACTGATTTATAAACTTGTCCTAAAAATTTGACATCAGTTTGAGGTCTAGATTAGGAGTTATGCTCAATATCGTAAATAAGAAGCTTTTTATAAATTAAACGGCATAATTAGCATAAAGCCTATCTAAACCCAAATTTTTACACCAAAATTTTTACCCACTGATGCAGTATAATATTTTGAGATTTTTGAAGATTTTTATTTATTTTTAAACTGATCATATCATAGGGTTCTAGCTTTGATTCGGTAATTGTCGGTTATACCCTTTTCTTGAATAAAATGAGTTTTACATAACATATTGATACCAAATCTTTTGCTACTGATTTTATATGATAAATAAAATATTTTAAGCCTTCTGGAATGATAAAAATATCGGCTTTTCTTATATAACCCTAAAATCGCTTAAAATCGACTTTTTACGCGTTTTAAACGCATAGTATGAGTTAAAAACTATTTTAAACATATAAGACTTAATATCTACTGATGTTTTAAGTAAATTTTTATACTTTAACAGTAAGCAAAAGTTTTGAACTCAGATTTCAAACTTTGACCTTTAAAGCTTATGTGAAATTACCAAAATGCCCCTATGGTGCATAGTTTGGTTATAAAAGATAAATTTCACATATATGCAATACCCTACTGTTATGAGTTATAAAAATAAATATTTTTACCAATTATATCAGACCTGAACCTCAGATTAATATTTAATCTCTTTTATAACCTTTAAAATGACCAAAATGCCCCTACGGGGCTTAAATTGATTTTAAATTCGTTTTGGGCATAATGGAAGGTATCTTACTGATATCACAAAATATTTAAGGCATATTAACTTAGGAAACCTGTTCATGACTCATTTGTTTACCCGTTATGCATTTTTCGCGTTCGGTGCGGTTTATGTAACTAGTTTGCATTAGTTAACCGAAACGGGTCAAACCTTATCATTTTTATCTCAAAATCCAGAATGTGTTTAGTTTACCCATATTATACAAGTCTTCAAACTTGTCGGGTCTAAATCACATTCTATTCCGGTCTTCGCTTTATCATGCGTTTTGAACCGTATACCTTCCTTTAAAACTAACCGAGTCTAGACAAAGAACTTAGGACTAATCCTAATTTATTTTATTTTGCCCTTTAATTTTCTTTTGTTGTCCTTTTTGTTTGTTTTGACAGGTTCAACAAAATGCCACCAAGGTTTCGTAGAGGAGGTAGAGGCAAGGGGCCATTCAACGCCCCCAACGATCACGAGGCCGGACCTTCCCACCGGCGAACACCATCTGTGACAATGAGCACAAGTCCTCAGGAGGATTGGAGGACATATTTGGAGCCCGCGAGGTGATCCGTCTCGCTAAGTTCATCACCCTCGTACCTTCATTCTTTCAGGCCGCAATCGGAGAACGAGCCCGAAGATTCGCACCACTCCTTCTCGCCGTTGTGGCGGTCAACCTCGCATCGGGCCTTCCAAGACCCGACCCCATACTTCCAGAGCCGATTCAACCCAGCAAATCAGGTTGAAGAACCAATGGGTCATAACCCATTGGGCCCTGAAGACCATTTCTCTGAAGCTCAGGGAATGGATATGGATGATGACCCAGATCCCGCCGAGCCACCATCTGGGACACCTACTCACCCCATCGAGATTTCGGATGGATCGTCATATCATGGATCACCTTATCGTGGTCCAAATAGTTATGAGGCAAGGTTTGCCCAATACGACTAGGTGTTTACTCCCAGTTACCACTCATCACAGCAACAGCAGCAGCAGGATCCCTCGGAGGATTCGCGTTTTGTAGCGGTTACTCCACCGCCACCACCACCTGTGCAACAACTGCCTGCGGAGCCACCGAGGTGTAGGAGATCAGGAGCATGGATGTCCGTGCGAGGGGGATTCCAATTCAGCACCCCTCAGCATTCAAGTGGCAGTCATTACCCACCACTATATGAAGACCCACAGATGGGTGGGCCTTCAAACCCTGTTTTTGAGGTGGAGTCTGCGCCAGTTGCACCGCCACCAGTGGGTTATGATAACCCAATTCCTGCATACTCCGGTGTAGCGGTGTATAACCCTTTCGAGCAGCCAGCCCATACCAACTACAACTACGCCGAGGCTGATCCATACCTGGTAGCGACGAACTACAATGCTCTCCATCCTGAAGGACCCTATGGAGGTCCCTGGCAGACTGGATACCCGGCCTATGGGTACCAATACTCACCACCTCCTCAACCTCTGCAGCCGCAGCCACCGCAGATCCAGCCACCACAGCAGCAGGAGATTCTACAAAGGTTGAGCCAGGTGGAACGGGAGGTTCGAGAGGAGCGTAGAAGTCACCGGGGATTTCTTAAAGGTTTGGCGAGCTTAATCAAGGGAAAGAGCAAAAGGTATCATTAAATTCCTTATTTGTTTGTTTTGTATTTCTTTAATTTTCAATCAAGTCCCTGCGTGGACATCTATTCCTGTATCCAGTCCCTGCGAGGACTTGTAGTTTCAGTTAAGCCCCTGCGTGGGCAAGTTATTTCTGTTGAAGTCCCGTTTAGGGCAATATGTACTCTTTTAAATTTTAGTGGCATGTTATAATTTAAATTTCATTTTTGTCATGATATGCATAAATGTAATATATATATGAAATAAATAAATCCAAAATATGTCACTCCTTTTATAAGATCTGCTGATGTGTGTAAAATGCAACATATAAATTACATCAAATAAGGCATAAAACTAACCATTTTTAGTACTAATGTTGGAAAAAGTTTGTTTTTGTCTTCCTTTTGAATTTACAGGATCAAAAGAGCTTAAACGAACAAAAGGAACAAATATACAGCCAAAATCAACATAAATACAAAGAAAAGGAAGAAACGTGGCATGCCCGACTCCTCGACAGCATCTCCCAAAGCAAAAACAAGAAGAAAGCTGAGCATGGGGCTGTGCCCAGCTCAACACGGGGCGTGTCCAGCTCAACACGAGGCGTGCCAAGCTAACACGGGGGCATGGTCAGCCTTGGCACAAAAGACAAACCTATAGAAGCTTCTACGCCCACCACGGGGTCGTGCCCAGCAGACACGGGGCCGTGGTCAATGCAAAGATATGAAGAATCTTGCCAAATCTGATAGTACAGATACGCTTCTGCACACGGGGCCGTGCCCAGCAGACACGGGAGCGTGTGGAGCTACTAAAGACAAATTGTAATTAATGAAGAAAGAGAAAAAGGGTGGACACTGGGCCGTGTCCAGGCTTCTGTGCAGGCTATAAATAGGGGTGCTTGGTTCACTTCAAAGGCATCCCTTGGCACACCACCTCTCTCACACTTCACCCACCACCATCACAACACCATCATCCACCACCATCATCCATTGTCCATCATAGAGTGTGTGAGTCGTCTCGGGATCCAAGATTGATCGTAAGAGTTCTTGACAATCAAAGGCCATGTTTGCCTAAGTCTCTTACATCACTTGGTGAAGACAAGTGTCTAGTGTAATACTTTTTATTTTTAATCTTTTCGCACTTTTTACTTGGTTATGTATTAATGACTTTAATAACTAGTTTCTTATGTTAAAGGTGATTCTTCCTTATCGTTTGTCCGTGGTGTCTTGGCATTATTTTACTGTCTATATAAAATAAAAGATTTTCACCATTCATATCTCCACGGTCTATATGGAGATATGTTGGCTACCTGGTCGGGGATTAAGGGAACGGTTTGGTAAGAGTCTTGCCTTGTTCAGTGTATAGATCCTGCAAGGACCTGGGTCAAATTTAGTTGGACCTCCTTCAATACCCACCGGTATTGGATGGCGGGGGTCCAAACTCTTTGATCCCCTCATATGTAAGCTACTATTAATACTTTAACCCGGCTACTTAGGACTGTATCCCTGCTGACTCAGACTACTTAGCCGAGGGTAACGTCACCTTCAAAAGAGGGGCCTACCATAATATGCATTAATAACTTAATTAATTATCTTTCAATAATCCGACCCTTTAGGATTGTATCCTTGCTGACTCAAACTACTGGGTTGAGGGTAACGTCACCTTCAAAAGAGGGGCCTACTACAATAACTAAGATAATCTCTTAAAAAGTGCAAAAGTGCGGAAATAATCAAAGGTTACACTAAACACGAGTCAGAGCCAAGTGATTCATCTTGTCTATCTGTTTTTACATTTATTTTATTTTTCAGCATTTTAGTTAGTTTTTATTTTCTAGTTTAAAACCGTTTTTCTAACTTTTTGATTTGATTAGACATTGAGGATAAACCGGTTTTAAAAGCTCTTGAGTCCTTGGACGACCTCGGTATCTTGCCAACACTATACTACGCTCACGATGGGTGCACTTGCCCATATGTGTGTTTGGTGTTAGTAAAATATCGTGTTTTATAAATTTAAAACTTGGCTAAAAAGTGTTAAAAAGGGCTTAAAATATACATTAAAAACCTATAACACACAACACACATCATCTGCCTTTAAATATTAAATAAGAATCTTAAAGGGTATAACCTAGCCTGTATGTCATTATAAGACCTGGCCATGATGGTAAAACCTGTTTAAAAAGATTCAAATCCTTGTTAACATCTGAAAACATGTTAACACTCCTGGCAGATGTGATTCGTTAAAATCACGCATGCCATCCTTATATTGGATTCTTCCAATTCCTTCTTTATTATTTAAACATCCAATTGTGATGTAATGCCTACGGGCCATAATCATTGTCATATAAGACAAAAGACAGTTGTAGCCTATAACTCCCTGTCAAGAAAGGTAATGAACTATGATTCAAGCCTTAATGCCTCGATCCTATAAGATGGCTTATAATTTGAGTTGTGCTTGTGACCTGGCCTTATGTGCCATTATAATATATTAATAAATTATAACTAAGGATAATTACAATCCTGAATGAATATGCCTAATTAAATTAACCAATATAGCTTATGATTACCATGGTTAATGAATTGCCATAAAAGACAATTCCATAATGGACTTTTGAATGAATCTTGACAATATTTTATGTAGCAATCAAGCTACATGGCTGGGTTAGACGAAGTCAACAGTCACCCGAGAGAGAATCATGACACTTCCAGAGTTAACGTAGCGGGCGCGGAATTGCAGGCATTAATAGATAATGCCGTTACTCGAGCTCTTAACAGACAATTTAATGAATCGAGTGAAACTCGCGTTAGAACTCAGTCAGTACCTCATTCAAAACCACCCTCCAAGACTTATACAGCTCGCAAGAGTGATTCTCATCACTCATCAAATCAGAGGAGTGTTCCATCTAGGAAAGTTGTGCTCAATCAAGAGCCGCGTGTAAAGGGTTGTTCCTATAAGTATTTTGTCTTCTGCAAACCCAGGGATTTCACTGGGGAAAAAAGGAGCTATTGACTGCATGACGTGGCTAGACGAGATGGACACCGTGGTTGATATCAGTGGTTGCGCTGATAGGGATGTTGTGAAGTTTGTATCACAGTCGTTTAAAGGAGAAGCACTAGCTTGGTGGAGGTCTCTAATCCAAGCTACTGGGAAGATCCCGTTATACAATCTGTCTTGGGATCAGTTTGTGACTCTGATTAAGGAAATTCTTGTCCTCAACATGAGGTTGAGAAGATCGAGACCGACTTCCTGACATTGGTTATGAAGAATTTGGACTGTCAGGCATATCTTACGAGTTTTAATACTATGTCTCGATTGGTTCCTTACTTAGTGACGCCGGAACCAAAGCGGATAGCCCGTTTCATTAGGGGTTTAGCCCCGGAGATCAAAGCCAGTGTGAAAGCATCTCGACCGACTACCTTTAGATCTGTAGCCGATCTATCGCTATCACTTACCCTTGATGCGGTCAGGAAAAGATCACTTAGGAATTCTGACGCTGGGAAGAGGAAACGTGAGGATGATAACTCGCACCGTTCAGACAAGAAGCACAAAGGGAACTCTGATCACAAGAAAAGTTCCGGGTTTAGAAAGGATGATCAGCAGTCGGGTGAAAAGCCCAAGTGTAAAATTTGCAAGAAACGTCATCTGGGAAAATGCAGGTACGAATCGAAAACCCAATCGCAGCCCAGGGCTTGTGGGATTTGTAAGTCGAATGAGCACAAGACATTAGACTGCAAGAAGATAAAGGATGCGACGTGCTATAACTGTAACGAGAAGGGGCACATCAAGTCCAACTGCTCGAAGTATGCCAAGAAACCTGAAGAAAGCAAAAAGACCAATGCTAGAGTCTTTCAAATGAATGCACGGGAAGCAGTTCAGGATGACAACGTGATAACAGGTACCTTTCTTATCAATGATGTCTATGCAAGGGTATTGTTTGATTCGAGTGCAGATAAGTCGTTTGTAGATAATAAGTTTTGTAAGTTGTTAAATCTGCCTGTTAAAACCCTGAGTATAAAGTATGAAGTAGAATTGGCCGATGGTACCATAGAAACTGCTTCAACCATGTTAGATGGATGTTTCATATCCATTAGGAACCACTCTTTTCCATTGTCTTTGCTTCCTTTGAAACTAGCGGGATTCGACATAGTAATAGGCATGGATTGGTTATCTCATAACCAACCTCAGATCGTTTGTGACAAGAAACAAGTGGTTATCAAGACTCCGTATGGTGAGCCACTTACCATACAAGGAGACACTCAGTATGGGTTGCCTAAGCAAGTGTCTATGCTTAAGGCATCAAGGTGTATGAAGAAAGGCTGTGTCATTTATATGGCACAAGTGACAATTGATGAACCAAAGCCCAAGATTGAAGACATCCCTATCATCTCTGAATATCCAGACGTATTCCCTGAAGAACTACCTGGTTTACCACCAGATAGGCAAGTGGAGTTTAGAATTGACATTATACCTGGAGCAGCACCTGTTGCAAGAGCACCTTACCGGTTGGCCCCAACTGAGATGAAAGAGTTGAGAACTCAGTTGGATAATTTGTTGGCAAAAGGATTTATTAGGCCTAGCTCATCTCCTTGGGGAGCACCGATTCTGTTTGTGAAGAAGAAAGATGGGTCGATGCGTTTATGCATCGATTATCGTGAGCTAAACAAGGTTACAATCAAGAACAGATATCCATTGCCCAGGATCAACGATCTGTTCGATCAACTTCAAGGAGCAAGTTACTTCTCCAAGATTGACTTGAGATCAGGTTATCATCAACTGAAGGTTAGAGATGAAGATGTGCGCAAGACTGCATTCAGAACTCGCTATGGTCACTACGATTTCTTAGTGATGCCGTTCGGGCTCACTAATGCACCAGCAGCGTTCATGGATCTCATGAATCGCGTTTGCAAACCCTACTTGGACAAGTTTGTCATTGTTTTTATTGATGACATTCTCATTTATTCAAAGAATCAGGCTGATCATGAGAAGCATCTTCGTTGTATTCTTAAACTTCTTCAACAAGAAAAGCTCAAAGTGTGAATTTTGGCTTTGTGAAGTCCAGTTCCTTGGACATGTGGTTAGTGAGCGTGGTATCCAGGTGGATCCCGCTAAGATTGAAGCTATCATGAATTGGCAAGAGCCGAAGACTCCCACAGAGATTCGCAGCTTCTTAGGTCTGGCAGGATACTACAAGCGTTTTATTGAAAATTTCTCAAGGATTGCTGCACCCCAAACTTCGTTGACTAGGAAGAATATAAAGTTTGATTGGGGTCCTAAGCAACAAGAATCATTTGATATACTTAAGCAGAAACTGAGCAATGCTCCTGTGTTGACATTGCCTGAAGGGATTGAAGAATTTGTGGTTTACTGCGACGCATCACACACTGGCATGGGATGTGTACTGATGCAGAAAGGCAAGGTTATTGCCTATGCTTCCCGACAATTAAAAGTGCACAAAAAGAATTACACCACCCACGATTTGGAGTTAGGTGCCATTGTGTTTGCACTAAAACTTTGGAGGCATTATTTATATGGTACCAAGTGTGTGATCTATTCTGATCATAAGAGCCTTCAGCATCTGTTCAATCAGAAGGATCTGAACATGAGGCAGCGTCGATGGATGGAGACTTTAAATGATTATGATTGTGAAATCCGATACCATCCAGGCAAGGCGAATGTGGTCGCCGATGCGTTGAGCAGAAAGGAAAGGGTTAAGCCCATTAGAATCAATGCCAAGAGCATTGAATTGAAGAACAGCTTGAATGAAAGATTGTTGGCCGCTCAGAAAGAAGCTGTATTAGAAGCCAACTATTCGAATGAAAAGTTGGGAGTAACTGTTGAACAATTATCATATAGCAAGGATGGAATCCTAAGATTGAATGGACGAATATGGGTTCCAATTTATGGAGGACTTAGGGATGTAATTCTTCAAGAAGCCCATAACTCCAAATATTCTGTTCATCCTGGTTGTGATAAGATGTACCAGGATTTGAAGGCAAATTATTGGTGGATAGGTTTGAAGAAATCTATAGCCACTTATGTAGCCAAATGTCTGACATGTGCTCAAGTTAAAGCAGAACATCAGAAGCCGTCAGGTTTGCGGCAAGAGCCTGAACTTCCCACCTGGAAGTGGGAAATGGTAACCATGGATTTCATAACTAAGTTACCAAAGACAAAGCGAGGAAATGACACTATTTGGGTTATAGTGGATAGATTGACTAAGTTAGCCCACTTCCTACCTATTAAGGAAACACACTATTAGCTTAGTTGTACGTGGACAAGATTGTATCTCTCCACGGAGTGCCAATATCTATCATCTCGGATAAGGATATGAGGTATACATCGCATTTCTGGAAAAGTTTTCAGCAATCCCTAGGCACTCGATTGAACTTCAGCACAACATATCATCCTCAGACGGATGGTCAAAGCGAGCGTACTATTCAAACACTTGAAGATATGCTACGAGCTTGTGTTATTGACTTAGGAGGAAGTTGGGATGATCATCTTCCATTAATTGAATTTTCGTACAATAATAGCTATCATTCGAGTATTCAAGCTGCACCTTTTGAAGCGTTGTATGGAAGAAAGTGCAGGACGCCCGTTTGTTGGGCAGAAGTTGGAGATGTCCAACTAACAGGACAAGATATAGTCCTGGAGATGACGGACAAGATTGTACAGATAAGAGATCGTCTCAAAGCTGCCAGAGATAGGCAGAAAAGCTACACAGACAAAAGGTGTAAACCTCTAAAATTCGAGGTAGGTGACAAGGTTCTACTTAAGGTATCACCCTGGAAGGGGGTAATGCATTTTGGCAAGAAAGGCAAGTTAAGCCCAAGATACATAGGACCATTCGAGATCATCAAATGTGTCGGAATAGTGGCTTACAAGTTAAACCTGCCTGAAGAGCTCAGTGGTATTCATAATGTGTTCCACATCTGCAATCTGAAGAAATGTCTAGCTGATGAGTCACTAGTCATGCCACATAAAGATGTGCATGTTGATGAGAGCTTAAAGTTTGTAGAAAAGCCTTTGTCGATTGAAGATCGGCAGGTTAAGAAGCTTCGAAAGAAGCACATGCCAATTGTAAAAGTTAAATGGGATGCCCGTAGAGGTCCCGAGTACACGTGGGAGGTAGAGTCCACAATGAAAGAGAAGTACCCTCATTTATTTCTGTAAATCTCTAGGTCGAGATTTCTTTTAAGGGGGTGAGGATGTAACACCTCGTAAAATCAAGACCAATATAATGAAGACACGTGTCATGAGCTTTAAACGAGTAATGGATTGAATATGAGGGACTAAAGTTGACAAACAAAGAAAGTATGTGTGTAAAAGGATTCAAAGTATCAACATTGGATAATTATACCTTTCAACAACCCGACACGATGTTTATTCCCTTAAACGAATGAATTATGAAACATATGAAACCGTTTGTGGAAGAAAGTGAAAGTTTACAAACCGCAAGGGTTAAATGTGTTAACATGTTTAATTTATACCTCTGAGTGACCTTTTAGCGAACCCAAAGCTTTGTAACAATTAATTATGCTCACTAGAATAAGTGATAAAAATTTTCACAAGGTTTCGATATCGTATGAGAAAGATACGCTAATATTCGTAAGTGAGGGGTTAAAAGCGTCAACGTTGAAATTCAGGACTTTTCGGTAATCGTATAACTAACCGGGGACTTAACAAAGTTTGTTTATGACTTGGAGTCCTTAAAAGTCAAGTTGGAGGGTTAAAAGTGCAATAAAACAAGTTAAAACAACTATTAGAAGGACTAGGGACCAAATGTGCAATTGCTGAAAGTTTGTTGACCGGATCTGGGCCTCATACCGGCCGCGTAAGACCTCTATGGTCTCTTACGTGGGCCGCGTGGGAGTCACTAGCATCCAAAAACATGGCAAATGCGAGTTGAGCAGAGAGAGTACAAGATTTAGGTTGAAAATTTACAAGAATCGGAAGAAATCACGAGGAATGAAGGCTGGAGCGAGTTGAGCAGAGAGAGGGCTGTCAACATCAAGTGATGTGACAAATGAGGGTATTTATAGGGTTTCCATAAAAGGAAAGTGGAGTAAGAGGCTGGTCGATCGGGTGGCAGTCCGATCGGGTGGCAACCTGATCGGGTGGCAACCCGATCGGATGGCAACCCGATCGGATGGCAACCCGATCGGATGGCCACTCGGTCGGTTGGCCACTCGATCCATGTGTCCAGCGCGATGAGTTTTGTCGTTTCGATTCGAGTGTTGAGCGTTGCGATGCGGTTCGAGAGAGCAATGCGATAGAATTTCTCATCAAATTACTTTTAATCCCAACTACTATATCTAACATACAATCACTATAAATAACTTGCGTTTAGCGTTTTCGATTCGATTGCGATGCGATGGATTGCGATTTCGATTAACACCTCAACATAAATATAACATGCACATGTAACACATAAATAACACACACACGAAAAACAATATCCAGAACACATGATTCGAGTTGCGAATGCGATAGCGATAAGCGATAAATTAGTTAAGCATGCGATCAATATGCGATTAAACCTCGATTATTAACAAGTACTCCACATAATACAACTAATGCGATAACACAAATAGATTATCTACAAGTCAAAGAAGTCAAAACAGGAGTTGAGTCAAGGAGTGACAGATCGCAATTAGCAATCTTTTCTTCCTTTAACTTCAATCTTGACTTTGACTTTGACTTTCGAAACACGGGGTGTTACAGCGGGGGTGCGAATGGCTTGATCCCCTCATATGTAAACTACTATTAATACATTAACCCGGCTACTTGGGATTGTATCCCTGCTGACTAAAACCACTTAGCCGAGGGTAACGTCACCTTCAAAAGAGGGGCCTACTACATTACACATTAATAACTTAATTAATTATCTTCCAATATTCCAACCCTTTAGGATTGTATCCTTACTGACTCAAACTACTGGGTTGAGGGTAACGTCACCTTCAAAAGAGGGGCCTACTACTATAACTAAGATAATCTCTTAAAAAGTACAAAAGTGCGGAAATCATCAAAGGTTACACTAAAGGCGAGTCGGATCCAAGTGATTCATCTTGTCTATCTGTTTTTATTTTATTTTTATTTTCAGCATTTTTAGTTTTTATTTCTATGTTTAAAATCTTTTCTAAAACTTTTGATTTGATTAGACGTTGAGGATAAACTTGTATTAAAAGCTCTTGTGTCCTTGGATGACCTCGGTATCTTACCAATGCTATACTACGCTCACGATGGGTGTACTTGCCCATGTGTGTGTTTAGTGTTAGTAGAATATCGTGTTTTATAAATTTAAAACTTGACTAATGTATTAAAAAGGGCTTAAAATATAAAGAAAAATATAATACACCCGACACACACCAGGAACATCAAGTGATGTGTGAATTTGTAAGTAGGATAGCCCAAGCTATCCAAATAATCACACTTTCACAAGTTCAAGAGTTGTTCATCACTTGTGGGTTAAAACCCTTTTAAAATAGAAACTTTTTGAGGATTAAACCTCTGGATTTACATGTCACAACCCTTTTTTTAAGCTCACATAATCATGGTCTTGATTAGTGGCATAAGGACATAGGAATGTGTTGAGAAATCATAAGTTAAAGTATGTTTAATCAAGTGTTTATACAAAACAGAAACTTTCTTGCACTTTTAACCCTATTTGGTTGATGTTCCAGCCTTGGTTTTTCGTGGAAAAACTGTGGAAACATATCTAAGGTTGTTCCAAGTGCTAAGAAGAAAGAATCAATGAAAAAGCTGGAAGAATAGTGAAGTTATGCTCACTTTTGTAACTGAAACGAATCTGATTTGCTACTGATTTCCAGCTGAGATTTTGAGTGTTTGAGAGTGAAAGAGATGAGTTTGCAAAGTGGAAAATGTGTGGAGAAGGGTTGGGTTTTATAGGGAATGATTAGGGTTGAGTTAGGTGTCCATTTAATGCAAGAAACACAAGTAACTAGCTCAAAACCACCCAATCAAGGAGGCTGATCGCGTTTGCTGCGGATCTGGGTGGCTGGCGGGCCGCGAGCCACATGGGTGGCCGGGTAGCGGGTGGCGAGCGAGATTGGCTGGGGAAAACAGTTTTAAATGTTGGCAATTTAGGTCCCTGATGGTTATTATTGAAGGTTTAATGTCTTTTGAGGGTGTTTTATGAAACATAAACATAGTAAAAGGGATGTTAAGTGTTTATAACATAAAAACAAGAATGATTTAGCATAAGTATGTCGTAAATAGGTATCGTGTGCATCCAAATGACGTATGATTCACGTATATCGCGAATTTGCATGTATAACACATATTTTCAAGAATTACGAATAATGTATCGATTGCATAATTAATCCAAACGTATGAACATGTATGAAGTATGTATAACACGAATTTAAAGAAAATACGAATTTTATTTATGATCTAAGTCTTGGATTTTACAATAATTACAACGAAAGGACGATTACAATAATATAAGATTTCCAAAAATAGAAATACAAACAACGCTTTCTAATTATGGAAAGTATGAAGAAGCAGAGAGTTACATCGGTTTTGTTGCCTCAAGTTTAAACATCAAAGACCTTTGTTTAGTCAAACATGTATTCAAATGAGTAAAACCAATACATGTATCTACTTTCAAATACTAGTTCATTCAAATATCACTTAAATGAACAAAAAGGTTATCTAAAACTAAACATGTTCATTCAAATGACTAAAACTAATACATGTTCATTCAAATGACTAAAACCAGAAACTGTCAATACTAGTTCATCCAACACAAACATGTTATCAAAACAAACAGATTTCCAAACCAAAACTTACAATCAAGCTCAAACATCATTCTCAAATACATGTATTAACTTAAATGCACAAACATGTTATCTAGGGGATTACCCTGATCAAACATCATTCTTAAATTTGTCATTCATTGTCATTCATAAATATCATAAGTCATACAACATTCATACATATAAACCACATGGGTTACCCTTGATCATCAACGACTAAAACCCAAAAATTGACCAACCCAAGTAACCCAGTTAAACTGTTGTAACTAACACTGATCATTGACGACTAAACTCAAAAATGACTAGAGACCAAACAAACCAAAAACAACAGTTATAGTTAAGCTATTAGCTATGCATCATATATGTATAGGAAAGGAGCCTGAAGCCTTCACAGGCGATGCGTAACACAGTGCTCAACCCGAAACCCCCTACCGGCCCTCATCAGAACCCGGTACTAGATCCTAATGTTCCGCCTTGTGACCTGGACCCTGATTCCTACTAGAACTCCAAGAAAAACAAACCACATTTCAACTAATATACAACGATACACGAATCTAATCACGAAATAAAATTTCAAATACAAAATTAAGACAATGTCGTACCAATAACGTGGAATGTGATTAGAATAATAGCGTATTGTCTCATCTTGATGATGATCGAAGCTGTGTGTCACCGGAAGGAGGTGTCGCTGGTGGGGTTGTTGAGCGGGAGAGGGTTTTAGGGAGGAAGGATTGGATTGTGGCTTATCATGTAAGTTAGGGGGATTAAAAGGTTTTTTAGATTTAAGGGAAATGACCATTCTGCCCTCCCTATGGTTAAGTTATTTGACGGTCAACTAACGGCTGTCAGTGGGAGGGATTTAATTACGAGCAATCGACAACCACAGAGACTGGAGTGTTCGTTCTTGTTAAATGAGCATTGAACATGTGATTGGGTGTAAAACCCAGAGACTAAAATTGTACTTTTAACTCTAATTTTTTATTTGTCAAATATTGAAAACTTCCTATATATACCATTAAAGGAAGTAAAAGAATATGTTGATATATACATGTTTTCATCTCTAGATAAAAGGTTCTATGCTAGTTCTTCACCTCACAATCTCTCACTATATATAGGCAAACACTAGTATATGTACACCATAAAATAAACATGGTACCATCCATGTAAGTCAACCATTTTCTGAATTTCAAGTTCAAAGTAAATTGAAACTCCAAATTCATATTAAACATCTTTAATAGATCTGAATAATCTATTTCAATGTAGTGCCATCAAATTAACGAGGGTTTAAATCTCCTAAAATAAATATTAACTGAATTTTATGAGTAGATTAAAGACGGCAAACTTATGTAAGCGTGTAAGGGGTGCATGTCCATTGAGATTAGGCAAACTTTCCTCCACCCAATCATGATGTGTCATGTAATTCCCCTCTCATTCTTGCCTAATGACCAAAAAACATAAAGTGTGCATGCCTAAATAACATTAGGCAAACTATTTTTTTTAAACATGTGATTGGTTGATACAAGTCTAGCCCCACCACTTACCCTCTTCCTTTTTTTTCCCATCGGCAAAGTCTCCCTAATTTGGCACTTCCTCGCGCGGCAAACATCCTTTGCGGCGGTGTTGCCGATCGACAAAGGGGTTGCCGATTCCCTTGCCGCGACCACCCGTATACCCTAAAAGGAAAGGGGCATAATGGGAAATCTATACATATAATAAAAGAAACCAATTAATGGACACGTGTCAATATGAGAGACGTCTATTTTTTTAGTTTCCCATCTTATATCTATGTTTATTTTTATCTTAAAAATTTCAAGTTTTAAAATAATTATCAAGTTATCCCATATTTTAAGTCGACATTTATCTATAACTATATCTCTATATTTATATTTATCTTCTAATATAATCTTTATACTTATCTTTATTTTATTATTTTACGAGTAAATTGCACAAAACGTCATTTATGTTTCCTCAGCCTTACTGTTTAAAGCTTGCTAAAATTTAAGTTTATTTTTGTTACTGGTTTAATTCTTTATGACTAACCAAGTTAATTATCTCAGTTTATTTCCCTCACATGCCTAACATGTGAGGGTCCCACTATTGTTTGATGACTGACATCAACTGACTCGCAAAATGGAACGGGGATGTGGTGCAAACACAAAACTGCCTGAAACCCAAGCAAAATTGCCTCTGTTTTCACCGGAGATGTAGTCCAAACACAATTGGATCTCTTAAATCTATGGGGTCATTCGCATGGAGCAAGCCCCTTTTCATTCTGAGCTATCAACATCCACTCGGAGGAGAGATCCAGCTCGCGGTTCACTAACTAAATGCCAAACAAGCCATATTTGCAGGTTGATAGCCTCACGTTAGTTCTGTATGTGATTTCAAATTGAAAAGTGCATATTATTTTTTATAATTGTTTTCCTCTTTAGTTTTGATTACTTGATTGAGATTACATGTATTAAATAGGGAAAAATAAAAACTAATATTCAGGTACAAAGCAAAGGATCCTGAATGGGGAAAGAAGAAATAAGTGGATTTAATGGACTGAATTTGGGTGCAAAATTTTGCGTTTCTTTGAATTTTGAATTGATTCATTTCATACTCAAAAATCTCTAATGGCGGTGGCTGAGGGTCTGAGGCTTTTTATTTTTTATTTTTTACACTTAATAATAATAACTATCTAATATTTTATTGATCCGACCACATGTAACATAGACGTTTTTAACCTGTTAATAAATTAAAAAACAACAAAGTAAAATGTTATAATTTTTGTAATACACAAGTTTATAACCTAATAATAGAAAAATAAAAAAACAAAGTAAAATGTTCTAATATGTAAATAGTATATCAAAGTTCTTTTTACCAAAAACGTATTTTGACGATTATGTGAACTGATTACATTATATTTATTCAAGCCGTGTAGTACACGTGCTTATTCAACTCACGTTATACACAGGTAATTAAAGATGTAACTTTTTTATTATACAAAAATATATTTAATCAACCCGTGTAATACACGGGGTTCTAACCTTAGTATAATATAAAACGGCTCAAAGATTAATAGTAATCATCGTCTCCATCTTTTTGACTCACCCATCTATCTTCTATCTTCCTTTGAATTAATGACGTAGAAACCAATCATCCACCGACACCGTCACAATGAGCAACGAATAGTCAGTTCCTCTTTCTTTCTTTCTTTCTTTCTCCGATTTCTTATTCACTCAACTCTAATTTAATTTCCTCTTTTGCAGCGATTATCTCTTCAAACTTTTACTCATCGGTGACTCCTCCGTCGGAAAATCATGCCTTCTTCTCCGATTTGCTGTAATTATTCCATACTTCATTAATCATTATCTCTCCATCGACCGCTTTAACTCTGTGTTTCTTTCTAAACTTTCTGTCCATATTCATGCTTTCAACTTCTGTATACTTTTTGCTTTCATTTTTACCAGCAGAAGAATGATTTTTTTTTTTTTTTGCTTTGGATTAAATTTCTAAGTATACAGCATATTCATTCTACTGATTTTATTCCACTAGGATGTTATTATATTTTAAATGTTAATATAATTGATTGGGTATGATAGAGGGGGTTTAACTTTACATAAATTTATCATAATTAGGGTTTATTTGATTTGTATCTGACTGCATTTTTTTTTTACTTTCAGGATGATTCTTATGTGGATAGTTACATAAGCACAATTGGAGTTGACTTTGTGAGTTTTTTCTTTCTTGTATATGTGGCTTGTTGTAGTTTAGGTCTTGCTAATGTGTATTATGATGATGCAGAAAATTAGGACTGTGGAGCAGGATAGGAAGACCATCAAGCTGCAGATAGTCAGTACACAGAAACATTTTTATTTGATAGTTTATGCAGAAGATTATTTAGAGTTGTTTTATCACTCTTGTGTTGATTCAAAATGTTTTTTTGATAAAAATGACTTTGCGGATTGATTTCATTGTTGCTACAAGCCGCTTTGTGTTTAACCCAGGTGTGTAGCCTCGCTTCGGCTAGGCGCGCGCCCTTTGACTACTATGACTAGAGTTGTTTGAATGGATGGAAAAACTTTTATATCTCGTAGTTTTTACGTAAAGTTTTTGTCTTCTGCAGTGGGATACGGCTGGCCAGGAGCGGTTTCGGACTATAACAAGCAGTTACTACAGAGGAGCTCATGGAATAATTGTAAGAATTACAGTATTACTTTGTCCATTTTAGTATAAAGTTTAAAGAAAATTTATGTGCATCAACACATGTAAACATTATATACAATGTGCTAATTAATAATTACCGAAAAACTACATATCTGTTTTTGGTTAAAATTTCTATATATTGCAGAACTTAATTGTCATGAATATATACCACATTACCTACATTGATGGTTATATGCACCAGCATTTATCCATATGATTACTAGGTAGATGCTTGATGCGTTGTTATAAAGTGAACTCTAGTAAATTGCATTTATTTTCTCTGCCAAGGACATTCATATTGAGAGCTGTGTGCAGACCCATGTGATATACCATTGAAATTTTATGTCCCAAATTCAAAAGCAATTCATCACTAAAATAAGCCTTAAAAAACTGAAAAGCCGACATTTTTCGGTCTCTGTTAACATTTATTGTGACTTTCCTGACTAGGACATTCGTAATATTTTCAATTGTTTTTGAGTAATCATATCAAGCAAATACTGAATTTGGTCATTTAGAAAATTATATTTATCATAACTTAGTAACATAACTCAACTTCCCATATTAAATCATGTATTATGAATTACAGTATTTCGTTGTCCGATTTAGTAGGAAATTTAAAGAATATATTTTCATCAACACATTTAAACATTATATACAATGTGCTAATCACCGAAAAAACTACATATTATATTTGTGTTATATGACTTCTAGGTAAATGCTTGATGTGTTATAAATATAGTACATACTAATTGATTGCTTTTATTTTCTCTGCCGAAGACATTCATATTGAAAGCCGTGGACAGATCCCATGTGATTTAAAATTGAATTTTTATGTCAAATATTAAAAATCAACTTATCAATTAATCAAGTCTTGAAAAAAACTGAAAAGCTGACATTTATCGGTTTCTCTTAACTTTTGGGACTATTCAAGTATTTATGAGTAATTGTTTCAATAAAAGAATAAATTTTGTTATCTAAAAAAAGTATCTGTATCGAATAGCTTACTATAGTTTCTGTATCAGATCGTGTATGATGTGACTGAGATGGAGAGCTTCAACAATGTGAAGCAATGGCTGAGTGAAATCGACAGATATGCAAATGAATCAGTCTGCAAGCTTCTTGTTGGAAACAAATGTGATCTAGTTGAGAACAAGGTTGTTGACACACAAACAGCTAAGGTATGCCACAAGAATGTTGTAACGTTTCAGTCAACCCTTTGGTAAAAATTACCGTTTAACCCTCGTCGACCTGCAGGCATTTGCAGATGAGCTCGGGATCCCTTTCCTCGAGACCAGTGCAAAAGACTCCGTAAACGTGGAACAGGCTTTCTTGACAATGGCTGCAGAGATAAAGAAAAAGTAAGACAGCTACGGGTCTTTTTAACAATAATTTGAGTGCGATTTTTTAAAAAAAAAATTGTTTTGGTTGTTTGAAATTGTAGAATGGGTAACCAGCCAACGGCCGACAAGAGCACAGTTCAAATCAAAGGGCAGCCGATTGAGCAGAAGAGCAATTGTTGTGGTTAATACTGTTAAGGTCCGCAGGACTCGTAAAAATGTTTGTAAAATGTTGTTGGCTTTTAATTAGCTTCATGGACTTCTTTGTATCATCTGATTTCAACTACTGGTAAAAAGATATTTGAAATTTCTTTTCTGCATCAAATTACAATGAAAGGTGGCAAAATGAGCATGACTTGAAACGTTTTTGATCTAGTTTTCTCCTGGGCAAATACTCCTGTTTATATTAGAGGTGGAAAATTGACATATTTGAAACGATACATGGACATTATAGGTTGTATTCTTGTTGATTTGTCTAATAACCGTTTTGGGCTACAATCTGTCTATAGGGCCAACTCGCCAACCAGGCCACCTCTCCAACCCGTTTATTACAATCCACCAACCCGTTTATGAAACATTTAAAACTCATTTAAAATACAAGAGTGTTTGACTCACTTAGAACTTTAGATAATTGGGTGCGGTTAGAGTTGATTTGTTTGACACGAATATATACGAGTCGTGCTTGGGTTTGTCGTTTCGATTCAACATGGATCATCATCATCATCATCATACTCAGTATATCCCACCAATAGCAAAGCTAAGGTAGGGGCTGAGGAGGGTGAGATGTAGACAGCCTTACCTCTACCTCGTAGAAATAGAGAGGCTGCTTCCAATGAGACCCCCGGCTCGATTGTAGTTTTGCATCAAGCCTTGGACATAAGGCACATAACACTCGGCAATTGAGACAAACGCCAATTAGTGCATGTACCTCCTTGTCTTTTGGCTATCAACGCCACCACATGATGCATATGATAGTCCTAATTTCCACACAAAAAATGAAGCGCAAATGTAAGAAATAAATATTCATCTGGACAAACTGCAGCCCTCAAAGATGAACCACACAGAAAGATTGAGCATGAATGAAAAAAAAACCATATAGTAGGAAATCAATAATAAAACCAAAATCAACTACAATCCATAGCCACCTTGCGATTTAACCACACGAGAACCCAAAAAAAAACATAATTTAACACGAGAGAATTCAAACAAGTTTTTAACCAAAGCGGTTAGGACGACGAACAACAAGCCTTCTTTGCATTAGCATCTTGTGATCCAACAACAAGTGTCTCACCCTGTTTAACGCTAGCCGGTCCAGTCTCACCTGCAGATATCGATTTCTTGCTAATAATTCGATATATCTCACCAAGAATCGTTTGAAACGACTTCTCAACATTTACAGCTTCTAAAGCAGATGTCTCGATGAAAGAGAGACCTTCTCTCTCTGCAAAACTTTGTGCATCTTCTACAGCAACGGCCCTAAGATGTTTGAGATCGGTTTTGTTACCTATAAGCATGATCACAATGTTGGCATCTGCATGGTCCCTTAATTCCTTCAACCACCTGCTTATGTTTTCAAAGGTTGTTGGTTTTGTGACGTCATAGACTAGAAGTGCTCCAAGGGCACCCCTGTAATATGCACTCGTGATTGCTCTGTATCGCTCTTGTCCTGCTGTGTCCCATATCTGAGCCTTTATCGTCCTTCCTTCAACCTGAAGATGAAAATTGTAAATTCATGATAGTGATATAATATCGAGATAACAAAGGTTTTAATAATGCAAATGCAACTTAAACTACTGTTGTCAATTGGTCACAAACTTTGTTATAGTTACACAAAGAGACTAGCTCTTAGCACCAACCAATATGCACATAAGCCACATATGGTTGGACAGCTGAAAAGTTAAATAATATTTTAAGAACTACTTATCAAGATTCAATAGAAATAGAAATAGTACACAGAGATGAGAGATGTAATAATGCAAACATTTATAACTTGTTTTGGGTAGCTATAGTCTATAGAGGGTTGTGTACTATGCATGTGCATACACTTTTAACAACTCAACAGTTTACATTGATTAAATGTGCTAACAACAACTCACATCACATGGCTTAGAAACCTGAAATAACCTCTATCATTCCAGTGGTCCATGCTATTCTACTCACAGTGAGACATCACTACACTTGTAGATTTACATTTTTTAAAAGGCAAATTCATCAAAAAACACACACCAAAAGAGACAGGCAAATTTATCAAAAAACACACACCAAAAGAGACAATGGCTAGCAAGCTGTAAGAAACCACTTGTAGATTTACATGAAAACTATGAAACTAACTTACGACTTACGAGCTGCAACTAAACAGAACAGATACATAAAACGCAATCAACAAACACGATCTACAACGTTTCAGTAAAATCCGCCATCCGTAGAACAAAACGAACATAAAAAAGGTGAAAAACAATTACCAGCTTATACAATCATCAACTATATCAAATGTAGCAATTAATACTATTCAGTTTTCACTAATCATCAGTAATCACATTAAACAAATTATTTAACCTAAACATTGCAATTGAATCACTCCGTTCTAAATGACTAAATTTAAATCTGCATCAAACTTTTGAAACACAGATCACGGAGAATCAAATTATCAACAGATTTACGCCAAAACAGATCGATTAAAAGCAACTGCAACATCAATCTCACATAATTCTGGATCTAACAACACATTTCCATACGGATGCGATCAAATTACGCATATATACAAGTTTAAACAGCATAACTACAGGTTTTCAGATAGAGATCCAACAACAATATAAACAAATGAGATAGAGAGAGAGAGAGTACTTGAAGAGTACGAGTAGCGAATTCGACGCCGATAGTGGATTTAGATTCCAAACAGAACTCATTTCTGGTGAATCTGGAGAGAAGATTGGATTTACCAACGCCTGAATCACCAATCAATACGACTTTGAACAGGTAATCGTACTCTTCGTCCGGTCTTCTTGCCATCTTTCTCTCTTCGTCCACAGGATCTCCGATTCTCTCTCACACACACAGAGTCACCGTCACTCACGCAGTTGATGTGGAGGTGTGGAACCGATATATGAGACGAGAAATTTGAACCCAAAATCGAATCGAACAGCTGACATGACAGATTAAAGAAGATGGTCCCTTCACTATTTGCTAATCTGCACTTTCAGTCCCTTCACTTTAGTTTTAATAAATCTTCTAGTCATATAAAATTTCTTTGCCGTTTCGATCTTTGTAATTTTTTTTTGGTAAATTACACTTTTCGTTCTTTGTGTTTGTATTATATTGTAATAGATGTTTTTTAACTTCAATAATTACGGTCATATTCCTTTATTTGTAAACCCCATTACACTCTACGTTCTTTTACACTAACCAGGTTAAAATTTTCAGTTAAGTGTAGTCATGTAACTTGCACATGAGGGTAGATCAGTAATTTTCTTCATTTATTCAAAATATATTTAACAAAACAATACAATTAAAATAGTAACATTAAACAATTAGGGTTAAGTTCACATATAAAATGCCTTATTGTACAAAATGTACGAAATGCAAGAAAAAGCCAAAAAACGCGGTGGCATTTTCGTAATTATTTGCTCGTAGGGTAATTATCAAAATTACTCTAAAAATGATCTTGTAGCGTAATTTTGATCTTGTAGGGTAATTATCGAAATTACTCTACAAGTATATCAAAATTACTCTACAAGTGTATCAAAATTACTCTACAAATTTATCAAACAACATACAATTCAAAATTACTCTACAAATCATTTGTAGAGTAATTATGATACTCTACAAAATTACCTTACAAGATCAAAATTACCATACAAGATGATTTGTACAATAATTATGATACTTTACAAAATCAAAATTACCATACAAGAACATTTTACAAAATTACTCTACAAGATCAAAATTACCCTACAAGATCATTTGTAGCGCGTTTTTTTTTTTTACATTTTCACCCTATTCATACGTTTTGTATGATAAGGGTATTTGTATTTGTTCTTTTGTCTAAACAATTATATATTAAATATTAAACAATTATACACCTACAACTCATCTCCACCATGGATCTAACAACAACAATTCACAAATCTCATAACATTCAACAAACAATCCGCCACACATTTCAACCACAAACCAAAGCACCTACACCTTTTTTGCGTTGTTACAGAACGACCACAAAACCCCTCCACTCTTATACTCTCTCAGTCTACAATACCCCTGCCACTACCCCTATCCACCGCTAACCGGCCGACAGAACCACCGTGACAACATAAACCATATCCCTTGCCACACGCCTGTCACCCATATACACGCCACCACCGCCGCTGCCTTTAAACCCGAAACCCTAACCACCGCCATTGTGTTTCAGATCTGCGAAGAACCACCATGTTGTGAGGGGTTTTGTTATGTTCTAGGGTTTCAAATCTGAAGGTTTTGCAAGGTCGTGAGGGGTTTTTTCCAAATCCAAAGTTCGGCCACACCATCGCAATCAGAGGGGCTGAAAACTAGAGAGATTGATAGATGGTGGTAATTAGAGGCTTTCAGGTGGTGGATTGTGATGGTTGTCGGGGTTTATGCATGTGACGGATGGCGACTATGGTAGTGGTTGAACTTTTTTTTTTGAACGGCAAACACTTTATATATATATATATATATATATATATATATATATATATAGGGTGGAGTTATTGTAAAAAAGACCAAAAGTGTGAGAAAGGTAAGAAAGAATCTCAACCATTAGATCTAAATTAATTGAAAAGGGTATAATTGTAAATGCATTAACAAATTCAAATATGGTGATCCTTGATTTAAGGATTTGGAGAGAGAAAATCCTTGATTTAAGGACTTATAACTGTCCATAAATATAACACTATTCAGAGCATGTTCATACATGGTGTTTTAAATATAACACCATTCAGAAAATATAACACCATTCAGCACAAATATAACACCATTCAGCACAAAAAAAACACCATTCACACAAAAATAACATCATTCAGCACAAACATAACACCATTCAGCACAAAAAAAAACACCATTCACACAAAAATAACATCATTCAGCACAAAAAAAACACCATTCACACAAAAAATAACATAATTCAGCACAAAAATAACACCATTCAGCACAAAAAAAAAACACCATTCAGCAGTAAATAAAATAAACACCATTCAGTACAAGAATATAATACCATTCAGTAAAAGAAATATAACACCAGTCAGAAAAAGAAAAAAAACACCATTCAGAAAAGAAAAAAACACCATTAAAAAGAAAAATAACACCATTCAGAAAAGAAAAAACACCATTAACAAAGGAAAATAACACCATTAATGAAAAGAAAAATAACACCATTCAATAATCCTTACATCTCTGTATTATCTTCTTCTCCGCTGCCGGCACCACCACTGCCGGTCCGCCACCGCCGTCGTCGAACACAACCACCCGACAGTAAAATCTCATGGTTCCCAACCGCCGCCGTCGTCGAACCCAACCACCCGCGCGTCGTCGAACCCAACCACTGCCGGTCCGCCACCGCCGTCGTCGACCACCACTGCCGGTCCGCTTCCGATTGATGTTTACGTTTTCTGTTTGCATGGATTATGTTCTAAATATGGAAGAAGAAAGAGAGAGAAAGAGAGAAATTAGGAACGTATGATAGAGAGAGAACGAAATTTTAGGGATTTTGATTTACAAAATGAAGATAAAAAGACACAATTGCCCCTAGATATTTCAATTCAATCCAAATTAATAAAAATATTTTACATTTTGGTCCATATTGATCTCAACCATTAGATCAAAAGATCTAATGGTTGAGATTCTTTCTTACCTTTCTCACACTTTGGGCTTTTTTTTTACAGGATCCTAACTCTCTCTCTCTCTCTCTCTATATATATATATATATATATAGGGGGCCGCTAGAATGAGAACCACCACGAGTTATGAGAACCACGAGAACCGCGCCCCGCGGGTGGCCGTTGACCACGAATTTTTTTTTACACCTAGATCCGTATATTTTAAGACCGGGTGTAAATTTTGGGTTCAAACGGCGCGCCCGAGGGGGTAGTTTTTTACGCCCAAAGTTTGGTTAAAAAAAAAAAGAAAAATTAAAAAAATTAAAAAAACCCAAACTTTGGGCGTAAAAAACTACCCCCTCGGGCGCACCGTTTGAACCCAAAATTTACACCCGGTCTTAAAATATACGGATCTAGGTGTAAAAAAATTTTCGTGGTCAACGGCCACCCGCGGGGTGCGGTTCTCGTGGTTCTCATAACTTGTGGTGGTTCTCATTCTAGCGGCTCCCTATATATATATAGGACAAAGATCCGTTAGGAACCACCCTTTATTGCGAGAACCGCGAGAACCAGTGTGAACACAAACAGTAATTCCTAAAAAAATTTAAAAAACACCCAAATTTTTTTTTTTTTTTTTACTATTTTTTTTGAAAAAATCGCTATATTTTGTTAATAAAAAAAATTCGGGTAACAGTTATCCATGCACATGTGCATATGTATCATTTCTTTGTCAAATTCCGTAATTCATTACAAATAATAGTCAATTGCACTTTCATTTACACTACCACGTGTAATACACTACTTTTTACGTTAACAATGTTAGAAATGCACATGTGTATCTATATGTATCAACATAAAATAAGGTGTTTTGGTACACTACTTTCTCTTTTATCTATCATTCCATCCATAATACACAAGCATGCACATGTGCATTTTTGTCATTTCTTTGACAAATTTTGTAATTCATTACACATATTAGACAATTGCACTTTCATTTACACTACCATATCTAATACACTACTTTTTACATTACCAATATTATAAATGCACATGTGCATTTATATGTATCAACATGAAACAAGGTGTTTTGGTACACTACTTTGAATACACTCCCTTTCATCTATCATACCATCCATAATAAACTACTATTACCTCCTGCCATCCATAATACAATATCATTACCTCCTACCATCCATAATACAATACCATTAACAATATTTTCACTTTATTACATGTATGTAAACACCATTTATACCATCCAATCAACATATTACATCAAAAATTGACAACTATAACCAAACCATCAACCACTAGATATAACTAACCAAAAAACATGTATATAGGCCCTACTTCTCCATTAAAAATCACAAACTTTTTGTACAAAACACGTTATATCATGGTTATACATAATTATGCACATGTGCATTTTAAATATTGGTAATGTAAAAAGTAGTGTATTACTAATGGTATTGTAAATTAAAGTGCAATTGTCTATTCCTGATAACGTATTACCGAATTTGTTGAAATAATGATACATATGCACATGTGCATGGATAACTGTTACTCGATTTTTTTATGGTAACGAAATATAGCGATTTTTTTTAAAAAAATATTAAAAAAAAAATTTGAGTGCTTTTTTTATTTTTTTTAGATTTTATTTTGTGTTCACATTGGTTTTCGCGGTTCTCGCAATAAGGGTGGTTCTCGCATGAACCTTACCCTATACACACACACACACACACACACATATATATATATATATATATATATATAAAGAGCCAGCAAGGGGCTGAAATTACATATCGAAAAGACCCTAAAATCAGTCACAACTTAAACACAATCTGACACATCAAACTCCTTCCATTTGTCCCATGTTGGATTGGGGATTTTAGACCTATAACACACCCATAAATAAGCGTCTTCTTTAATGAAATCCACCGTCTTCCTCGGGTGGACAAACTTTCCTTCGAAGACTTTCTCGTTTCTCGCTTGCCATAACCTCCAAATAGCAGCGCAAGCCACCATGTTCACCAGCCGCTTCCAAATCTTAGAGCCCGGACTGTTGTACACAACCTCCAAAAGATCCTTCAAGCTATTAGCTCCAGCTGGAAAAGGAATGCGCATCCACACAAAAATCTCCCACCAGATCCCTTTAGCTAGTAAACAGTTTACAAAGATATGGTTGGAGTCTTCCCACCCGAACCCGCACCGATCACAAGTGGCGTTTATACCATTTATTCCTCTTGCAATAAGCTAATCCTTGGCTGCGATTTTCCCCATAACTGCTTTCCAACGCAGCAAATTGCACTTCGGAGGCACCCACGGATTCCATCGCACAGTTTCCTCTGGAGCATCCTTAGTAACAATGTCAAGTCGTATACCTTTAACCGAAAAATCCTCTCAAAATCTGTTCGCCCATATCCACCTATCACTTCCAGCCTTGATCTTAACCTGATGCAGCATATTCATTAATAAGCTGAGATGCCTCCATTCATTGTCATTCGCTGGGCTTCCAGCCCACTCCCAGGCCCAAATGGTTGTGGCTCCCATATTCTTCTTGCAACTTGCAACGCTTCCGTCTTTATCAGCAGCAAGATTGAACAGGCTTGGGAATACCTCTTTAAGAGGTACATTGGTCAACCATGTTTCCTTCCAAAACCGTGTGTTAGCCCCATCCCCAATCTCAACCTTTAGGTGCTCATTAATATGAATCCCCAACTTAAATAAAGACCCCTCCACAGCACTTATATCCTTCCATATCCCAGGAATAGACTTTCTAACCGGGATAGTGGTTGAACTAAAGAATACATATGATGGTTTTCAGAGATGGTGGTGGTTGTTAGAGGAGGATGATGGTTGTGTTAATTTAGAGAGAAAGTTTAATGTGGAGGAAATGAGTTGTGTATGTATCTTTTGTTTTGTTTTGTTTTTTTTATCAAGAAACATTCTATATGAAAGCGTGAAATGATCAGAATACCCTCATGTGACTAGACTTAACTGAAAATTTTAATCTGGTTGGTGATAAAGGACGTAAAGTGTAATGAGTTTTACAAATAAAGGATTGTGACTGTAATTATTGAAGTTAAAGGACATCCATTGCAATCCGATACAAATATAAAGGACGAAAAGTGCAATTTACCCCTTTTTTCACCCGACTTGGTTTAATAGTTACCTTTTTGCACGTATAAGTTGTATGTAGACACAACTCCGTCACAAGAAGGCTCGATATTAGTTCATAGTTAAGGGGCATGGTTATACCAATGTTGGTATTTATGAATGTTAGTGTAAATCTAGATATCTCTTGTGAATCATGTAAAAACCACTTGTAGATTAAAATATTTCATTGGTATTCATGAAAGTTTGAGTTACATAATTCATAGAGTTAATGTGGGGCTAGCACACTTGGTAGAGATTTATGCTTTTTAGAGGGGAGGTTCTAGATTCAACCTTAAGCAAGACTACAAAGGTGTAATTTAAATTTAGGATAACTTACACTTTTCGTCCTTTATGTTTATACTGGATTGCAATGGATAACCTTTAACTTCAATAATTATAGTCACAATCCTTTATTTGCAAAACTCGTTACGCTCCAGGTCCTTTAGCACTAACTAGATTAAAATTTTCAGTTAAATTTATTCACTTAAGGGTATTCTGGTCCATTCATATTTTTATTTAAATGTTTAATAAATAAAACCAAAAATATCACAATATCCCAACCGTCACTAACACCACCACAATGTTGCCACAGTTACCACTGCCTAAAACCACCACCACCACCACCTGAAACCACTACTATGTTACCATTACCCAAACTGAACTATCTCTCGCTAACCACCACACTACCAAAAAGAGCAGTTAGATCAACTACTTTGAATAAAACCTCAATCAAAAGTAGGTTTTTGATCTACAACAGAACAGATCAACAATTTTGAATAAAACCCCAATCAAAAGTAGGCTTTTGATCTACAACAGAACAAATATTAAAGATTAATTATATTTCACAGATATTATCAAAATGTAGAAAAATAAACCATTCATAATAGCATAACTTACAAATTAAAAAATCTTTCATAAAGGGTTGATTAACAATCAAACAAAAAAAAAGACTACCCTCAATTCAAACTCAACAGCAAACCCTAATCAGAATCTGTTCAGATCGACCAAAAGTAACAATTCCCAAATCAATTTAACAAAATTATCAAAACCCATCAAAAATGAGTTTCATCCAAAAGCTGAATTGGGTACTCATACAAATACAAATACCTTTCAATTGACTCATACATCTCAGATCTGAGGCAAGGGGTTTAGGTCTAAACCTCCATCAAAGAGAGTGTGACAACTGGCACAAACCGGTAATTTCCGTACACTATAATTATTGCTTAATGACTGCAATTATGAGTTTAAGTGTCAGCAATGTCTGAACACATGATTAAACAAGTGAATTCATGCATGTTGTATACTACAAAATATTGCTTTATGCATAAACAAGAGCGTTGCGTCAAAAATAATAGTAAACTCACCGGTAAGACACACTGTGTCGACTGAACTGCAGAAAGCAGTCAGACAGTAAAATTGGAGCCTAGGTGTAGGTCCGACAACAAGAATGCATTAAAACCCAAGAGTACATACAAGGGTTAATATATATGCAATACGAAAGCAAAAATAAGCACTAAAAAGCACCCGAAACGCACTTTAAGTGCAGAATTTATACAATTCAGCAATAAATCAGCATTTAGACATATAAATATTATGCAGAAATGTCGTTTTATTATCCAGAATATTTCCCTAAGTGTTGGGAATTGAAAGAGTACATGAAAGGTACTTAAAAGACACTAAAAAGTGTGATTTAGCACTTTAACGAATCGGTATGTAACCGAACAACCGGACTATACCCGGAACATGAAAATATTATTATTTTCACTATCTATATTTTTCTGAGCCAGTTAGGGTCCCTGATTACCCTAACACCCGCCATAACGTGTAACATACAAGTAACGGGGTTAGACACTTAACTTAACTAATTACTCCCTAACCACCTAGTTACAATCGAACTAGACCCCCCCCCCCCCATTGGAATCGGCCCCAACCTTGGGGAAACACAAGAGTACAAGGTTTATTATTATATTATGGTTTGTCTAGTATCTAGATAACATAATTACCCTTGGTTAATAACCTCCTAAATTGTCTATAAGTAAATGGGATTAGCACTTGAATAATCACTTTCCATAAACACCAACTCACACCACTCTCTCACACTCCCTTCACTCTCGGCCGAACTCCCCACATCCCACCATCATACTTTCAAGTTTAGTTCTTGCATTCCATCACCATATAAGGGATAAGGGTCACGTATTAGGAGCCTCGGAGCAAGCGGAACACGAAGGACCTCTACCGTTAGCTTTTATCCACCTCTTTTGCGCACAGATTCTTCCCTAGCCTCGAGCTAGAGGTATAATGTTTAAAACTCGTATTTGAACTATTTTAGAGTGGTTAAAAGGATTTGTATCGGTTAAATCTCGTTAAAATACAAAATGATGAACAAAAGTCTACTAAAAACACTTAAAGTGGTGGTTAATAGCACATATGTTGTGTAAATGTTGTAGTATTTGAAATTTATGGTCATCTAGACCCGATCTATGATGTGGTAGCCCGGATCATCGTTTAACCCGACTTTGTAAGATCATGGATCTTAACATAAGCTCGTTTTTAGTTAACACAAGGGTTAAAGGGTGAAACTCTACCACACATGAGACATGGACTTGTGTAAAAGCATTTTTGTTGTGTAAAAGCAATTTAACTTGTGAAATAGTGTTTAAAACTAGTAGATCTACGTATCTACAAGCGGTATTTTCAAAGGACCAAGTGTCCAAGAAATCACATGTTCTAAACCGGGTCTTACACAAACAAAAGTGGTTTTTGTGAACAAACAAGTGTGTGGATACTTGTGTAACAAAGGTTTTAACAAAGAAATAATTTTCGTAAAAACCGACTAGAAGTTGTAAAACTTCATATTCTTTAAAAATAAAGTTTTTAAGAAATTAAACTTATTTTTAAAGATAACAAGACTTACTAAATGTGCTAGTAAGTTACTACACATTTTGTAAATATTCAAGTTCATGAAATGGAGAAGTTAGTGATTATTGTTGATAAGTATGGTTGATAATTGTTGTTGATGATTATTGATGATTGACGATGATTTAAAAGAAAATAAACACACGTTTTGAAAACGTGGGGAAACCTCCATTTTTAGGGGAAACTCTGTCAAAATTTTTATAAATTTTGACACTTAGAAAAATATAAGTTTTTGAGAAACTTATTCCCTAAAAATGTGTTTAAAAGTATTACTAAGGTTTCCCTAATTTTTGGTGATAAGAAATGAGGATTTCTTCAAGAATAAAATGGATGTTAAGTATATATTTTTGAAAGAAAAATATATATTATTTGATCACCAACTTGTGTGCTAAGTGTATATAGTATGTGTTATACGTGCTAGTGTATTAAGACTTAAAAATACACTAAATACTCATGAGGAGTAGAAATATAAAAATACACATACAACATACAAGATACATAATTCGGGTGCAAAGTGCAAAACATAAAAGACTTATATTTATTTTTGGAGAAAATAATATAAGTAAGATACGTAGTTAAAAATATAGAATATTTTAACACAAGAAAATATACACAAAGGAGAGTGACTGTACTTGTGCGACGCAAGTCTAGTGACTAACGATAAGAAAACGCGTATAGGTTACGACGTTAAGTAAGCAAATCCGGTGGAGTTTACGACGCTAGGAACGCAAAGTTGTGAGTTCATGCTCCCCCTTTTCTCTTTAACTGTTTTCAGTTTTTATAACTTCGGGGGTGAAATACATGTACAAAAGTACAATGTTTATAAATGGTATGATATAAATACAAGAAGTACACTTGGTGAGAACGAGAACCAAGTGTGACGAAATATATGAATATGAGAAGCGCATTTGGTGAGACGAGAACCAAGTATAAGGCGCTATGAGAAATGATAACAAGAAACGCGCTTGGTGAGAACGAGAACCAAGTAGGAGGCGTTATGAGAAATAGTGTCACGAATAGGGTACAGAAGCACCATTAATCAACGTATACATTCAGACCGCAGAACAAAAGGTTAGATCTAACGGGTGCCTGGCAGCCACACTCCTGGTCGGGGCGAGAATCGAGGAGTGCTTTTGTGTCTCAGAATATACCAATTAAATGCCTTAGGTTTGGTGACTTCCTATGACGTGCCACAGGTTAATGGCTTTGCAACCCATTAACAATCTGATAATTACAGAAATACTGTATTTACATAAAAATTCATACCATACAAAATTGATATATAACTTGAAGTACGTGGGGTACTCAAGAAGATTGAATTATACTTGAAGTACGTGGGGTACTCAAGAGAATGAGAATTAAACTTGAGTACGTGGGGTACTCAAGAAGAAATTGAATTATACAGATGTACGTGGTGTACACATGAAACTGGATTTACATATGAAAACTTGATTTACTCACAAACTATGTTTTCATACAAAGTATACAAACATGAAATACAAAACAGCATGAATTCACACCAACATTATGTTGACGTTTTTCCAAAAACTCACATGTATTTCAGGTAACTAGGATGGATGTGCGCGTGGTCTAGCTTATGCTCGTGGATGTCGCTTGTGTTTAATTTTGAATAAAGTTGTAAACTTTTAAGACAATGTTTTATGCGACTTAGCGATGTAAACGCTAACGTATGTTTTCAAATTATGGTATTTGAATGTTATTTTACGAGCATGTAGCATGTTTACTCTTCGTATGCAATGAGAACCTTTCATGATCACACCTCGTGCTTCCGCCGCAGAAAGGGGTGTGACAGAGAGGGAGTTTAGAGATTTGGACGTTTCCATCATAATCGAAACACCACCGCATCTTCCGACTCTACTGACCACCAGAAGCACACGATACTCCAGTTAGATGCGATTATGTGTGACGATAAAACTGATGTATGAGTTTTATCATCCTCCAGTTTGTAAACGAAATGAAGTGTAGATTAATAAGTATAGGTGGTTATGGTTTGTACTCATGATGATCGGTGGCGAGGCGTTTAGGTGGTGGCCGGCGGCGGCAGGTGTGATGGTGGTTAGGACATTAGGTTACAGGGGTGGGTTTAGAGAGAGAGTGTGTGAATGTGTGTGTGTTTGCTTTATATATTTTCTTGTTTTTTCCTTTTTTCTAAATATATATTTTAAGTAAATAGGTACAATTACAAAACTACCCTTATGTGAATAGACTTAATTTGAAATTTTTAACCTGGTTAGTGTTAAAGGACGTAGAGTGTAATGGGTTTTACAAATAAAGGATTGTGAATGTAATTATTGAAGTTAAAGGTCATCTATTGCAATTCGGTACAAACATAAAGGACGAAAAGTGTAATTTATCCTTAAATTTATTAGTGTAATTTATATAGAAATAACATTTTACATTAAAAAAAAGTTAACTCATAGAGAATAACAAGGTCGAATATGTATATAGTTTGCTATGAAACAACATATCAAAATTAGGCCAAAGGCCTTCCTTATATAGGAGATAAATCATCACAACTTTTTAGTGGAAAAGTATAAGTGCCAACAACTAAACCAATAGAAAACTTTTAACAGAGAGCTCCATTAGTGGAAACTAAGTTACCAATGGATGCAGTTGTCATTAACAATCAATTATTGCTAACACTCGGTTTTTTTTTTTTGAATGGCGAAACTTCTATATGTATATATAGAACCCAGCAAGAAGCTGAAACGAGAAAAACAACAACAAACAAAGGAAACACAAAGGAAGAAAGATTACAACAATTCGATGATGTCAAAATTGAGCCATTTAACCCAAGCTAACGAAGATGTCTTCCTCCTATGGCACATCCAAAGGTACGTGTCTTCCTTAATGCTATCGACGGTTCTTTTTACAGGGATGAAAACATTGTCAAAAGTCTTCTTGTTACGAGCTAGCCAAATACGCCAAGTGGTAGCCAAAGTGACCATATGAGCGATTTTTCTCCATTTACTCGAGCCCGGGCTGGCTGCAGTGGTGGCGAAGATCTCGGACAGGGATAACACTCGGTTACCCTAGATGTGTATTTGTCACTGATCGATAATAAGCTACCAATGATGATCACCACTAAACTAGTAACAACCAATAACCATTTTTCTTGCAAGTATTCATCAATCATGCAAATTTGAAACAAAATCTAGTAACATTTTCATAAAGTAACGGAAAAATAAATTATCCCATGAGCGTCACTCTTTGATCGGGCATCGAGGCTCCCACCAAGGGCGCTACACCCTTGAACCTAAGGTTCGTTAGTACATGAAATAAGATAACAACGTCATTAGTAAAAATGATTATAATTTAATCTTAAGGTCGATGGAAGGCGTGTTGGTTTGTCGGTTAGCCAACGAAGTGAGGCAACAAGGCCGTCTTTGAGGGGGTGCGGAGTGGGCGACGGCACGGGGCCCAAACTCTTCGGGGCCCAAATGTTTTTTATTTTGTATAAAATTTACGTTGTATAAGCTAGAATATACATATACTGAATCGAAAGATGACACAAACAAGCTCTTGTCAGGGTGTTTGTTGCCTTGCTTAGACAACAAGAAGACTTGGGTTCTAATCCTGGTGTCTCTAAATTCTTTATTTTAGCTTCATTTTTTAGTTTTTTAGCTGTATATGACATTTAATGCCTAATTTTGTTAACTACATATTTTCCTTTAGTTAATAAATTACTAACTACGCTTAGCTAAAAATAACTAATTAAATTACTTTCACATAAATTTTAGTGATTAAATAATTGATGAGTTTATAATACATGGAAATTTGCGAATAGGGCCCAAAATTTGTATCTCGCACAGGGCAAATTTTTTTTTTTTTTAATTTTCGGAGACGGCCGCAATAATACTTGGAACCTTTTTTGTTCTAAATCAAAGCAGTCTATTTTGCAAGTCACTATAAACCGATAATTATGAGCATGAAGACATGATAATGATATATTCAAATTGGCGGTGTTTTCATATACCAAAATTACCCTTCATCATTTGCTTTGACAATTATTTCAAAAGACATGCCCATACAACATGACTAAGCCTAAACCAACACAATCCAATTTTATAATCATGATAATAAGCATATCTGAAACTTTATTATAAAAAGGGTACAGGATTTGGTTTGATGGGTAATTAAGCACCATCTTTTTTTATTATTTTTTTTCAAATTGTTTTAGTATGTATTTATCTTATATTAATTCTAGTAACGAGCATTATATGGGCGTAAAGTGGCTTGATAAGACCATGTGTAGTGGTAAATTGTTATAATGCCCTCACCATGGGGCATTATTCGACACGTGTCATCCCAGTCAGCATGGGGCATTATAGCATAAAGTGGTGTAGTGGGGCATTATTCCAATAACGCCCATGCAATAATTTCTCAATTATTTTTTTTAAATTAATTCATTAAATTAAAAAAATACAATACTTGAAATAAAAAAAACAGAAAAAAACAGAAAATAAAAAAAAAACCGAAAAAAACCTTAAAATAATTCATTAAATTAAAAAAATACAATACTAAAAAATTACTTTGGGGCCTAAAGTGTGAAAACAGAAAATAATAAAGTTTAAAACTATAGGGGCCTAAGTGTCAATATCAAAGTTTTAAAACAAAGCCCTTCTTCTTCTTCGTGCATATGACCTGCAAACCCATTTGAAATTCCGGCCAAAAATCCGGCCAAATCAAACCCCACATTCCATCTCTCTCTCTAAACCCACATGTCCTCATTTGATTGGCCATTCAAACACCCTTGAAGCGTTTTAAATAAAACGTCAGATCCATTTTTTTTTCGAAAAAAACGCCCCAAAACGCCTAGCGTAGTGGGGGGCCGGGCGTTTTCGGGCGGTATCAGGGGGGAACACGCCCCAGTACGCTTGGTCTAATGCCTTCAATACCACCTCTATGGGTTTTATAGGGGCATGAAGAGGGAGAGTCATTTTTTTAATGGCAACGGAAACGCTTTATTAACAAACCAAAACGTAGCAAGAAGCTAGGAAGAACAGAAACATAAAAAGAGAAAAGATAAACAAAAACAATAAAACTAGATACACCCAACGATAAACCGAGTCCTCAATCAATTCCATCAAATTTTCTCCACTTCTCCCACATTGTATTAAAGCCTTTGGTTCTATTTTTCATCCATTCAAAAACGTGTTCCTTTATCTCCTCCATGCCCTGTATGTGCTCATGTCTTTTCCTTCACAAAGTCTTTTGTTCCTTATGTTCCAAATATACCACAAAGTCATTGAGAAAATTACATGCACTATTCTAGTTCGCTTATTTGATAAACCGATTTTACTTACGCTTCGCATTATGTCTTTTACCGATTCTAGCCCATGATTCGTCGATTCCCCAATCCACCAGAAAACTTGTCTCCATATTTCAGCTCTTTGACACTGGTTAAGTACATGGTCTGTTGTTTCTTCCGGACCATCGCACATTACACATTTGTTTGATTGTAGATTTACTCATCGTTTTGTTAATTCTGAGGCAGTTGGAATTCTTCCTTCATACGCGCGCCATACAAACATACTAACCCTTGGTAAAACAGTTTTGTTTTACCAAAAGTAACACGCCGGTCTATTCAAGTCAATCTGATTCGCTAAAGTTTGTCGAACCATACTTATCAAGAACCCGTTTTCTTTATCATGCTTCCATCTCCAAAAGTCTTTCCCTTCTGAGATAACCTGTTGCGATAGTATTGATTTCAGCTCAAACATTTCTTTTTTCTCCTCTTCATCAGTTGGTACATTGCACCAAGCCCAATCCCATGTTCTATTTAAATTGTTGTCTTTGTAGCATTTTATGACCTTTGCTCCTTTGTCTTTCGCCAACCGAAACAACTTACTTTGAGAACTCATTTTGTATGTTTACTATAGTTTTCTAACACCCTGCCATTGAACTTTTTTTAGGAACCATACCGTACACCCGAGTATTGTGATGTATTGCCTTTATTGTGTTGACCCAAAGTTGTTCCGGTTCATCTTTTAGTCGCCACCACCATTTTAACAATAGTGCTAGGTTCAATTCTTTTATACCCCCAACCCTAAGGCCACCCACTGATCTAGATGCTAAGATTTATCTTATCAAACCCATTTAATTTTCTTCGCCTCATTATTCCCTCCCCATAGGAACTTGTTTCTTATACCTTCTAGAGTTTTGATGACGGCCGCCGGTGCTTTATAAAGTGACATGTAATAGTTTGGTAAACTCCCCAAAATCGACTTTATTAGTGTGATTCTCCCGGAAAACGATAAGAGTATCACCTTCCACATTGATAATCGTTTGTTAAATTTATCAATGGCGTCCTTTCAATTTGAAACTCGATTCATATTCGTCCCAACTTTTAAGCCCAAATAAGAAAATGGAAACTTACCGGGTTTACACTTTAGTGAGCTTGCCCAATCTTCTACTTCACTCTTGTCTACACCCACCCTAGCTATATACAAGTTACTTTTTTCCTGATTCACTTTTAAACCGGAGACCATATGAAAGCATCTCAAAATTCTTTTCAAGTTTACCACATTTTCTTGCACCCATTCTCCCATGAAAACCGCATCGTCCGCATAAAACATATGAGAAAAATATGGTCTCTCGTTTGGTAAGTGGATGCCTTTGAATAGCCCTCCGCTTATGGCCTTTTTTATCATTACATGTAATCCTTCCATTACAATCACAAAAAGAAATGGTGATAACGGATCACCTTGACGGAACCCTCTTCTATATTGAAATTCCCCGGATGGTGACCCGTTTATAATTACCGAGGCCCTACCCGAAAATAGGACCCCCAATACCCATTGTCGCCATCTTGACGGAAAGCCCATGTGATTTACGACCGAGACAAGAAACTTCCAATTTACCGTATCATATGTTTTTTCGATGTCAACTTTGAATATGAAATTGTTTTTCTTTTGTTTCTTTGCCCATGCCACCGTTTCGTTTAGAACTAATGGGTCGTCGACTATAAATAAAAGCCAATTGCACATTTGCCTCCACACTAGTGATTACTTTCTTTAACTGAATCGCTAATGTTTTAGGTATAATTTTACTCACCACGCCAACTAAAGATATTGGCTGGAACTCCGAGAATGTAAGTGGATCAGCCACTTTTCGTATCAAAGCAATGAACGAAGAGCTAACCTTTTGTTGAATAGAGTCATTTCTAATATAATGCCCAATGAAAAAAAAAATGGAAAGTAACGATGGAATAAGGGCATTAATGGGCATTAACCATTACACAATTTTTAAGGGGCGTTATGATGGTGATGTGGCGGAAAATACCCATTAGGGGGCATTAACCATTACGGATGGCCTTAGAGTTAACACATGGAAATCACCATGTATCGCATTGGATGAAGATTAATGATCAAAGATTAATGGTGCAACTAGGGTTTGACTCGGATTTGTGTTTAATTTTGGATATCGATATACATGAAACGTTTATCAACATAAAGTATGTCTAATAAGTTGATTGTTTTATAATGTGTTTTAGTGTTCTTGTAGGTTGATCTTTAGACATACCAAAATTCTTTTTATACTAAGATATAAAACCATTAAAACCATGGTACTTTATGTATTATATTATATTATATTATATTATATATAATAACAATTGATGAAGCACCTTATGAACAGTACGCATATTGGACAAAAACAGAACGTTATTTACGGTTGTGCCATCCCCCTTTATATTTGTAGAAGGAAATGAGTGACACAGACTAACACAGAAACGGGACGAGAGTGAAGAGAGAGATAGTGTCCTCCACCAATCCTTACGGCGGACTCACGGCGGCGCACCGACGGTGACTAGCGAGACTGGTTCCATCAACGATGCCGGTTCGGTGGTACTAGCGACCGGAGGACGAGTGTTCCATCAGTGATGTTGGTTTGGTGGTGTCCTGGTGGTGTACGAGGTCGAAGGGAGGCGGCGGCAGAATTTGGAACTAGGGTTCCGGCCGGTTACCATATCCCACAGCCGATCTGGCTTCAAGACGATGTCCCCGGCAACATGCAATGGCCGGGCAGTTAGGGTTTCGCCCCAAACAGGTACGTATTCTGACGAACAAGGTTAGACTTGACATCCATTGCTCTATTTCTTTGGATGAGTGTAGCTTAGCGGGTCGATTTGTTGTATGGGGTCAGGGGGTGTTTGATGTTGTGCTCTCCGGCGACGTCGGATGGTCATGGAGTAACAGAAGCAGGCGACAATATCACTTGGGTGAATTTGCCTATGGCAATTGGGTTTATGCTTTTGTATACAAAGTTGTCAAATGTGTTGTCAAAGAAGGCTCTTTTTTACACTGTAATGCTTCCATTTATTGCTTTCTTTGGGGCTTTTGGGTTTGTGTTTTACTGTTTTATCCTCTTACTGGTTATTTTGACCCAACAGCTCTTGCTGATAGACTTCTTGAGTTTTTGGGCCCTCGGTTTCTAGGACCGCTTGCGATTTTGAGGATTTGGAGTTTTTGTTTCTTTTATGTCATGGCCGAGCTTTGGGGTAGTGTGGTGGTTTCAGTTCTGTTTTGGGGATTTGCAAATCAGGTAATGAATCTTTTTTTTTCCCGGTTAAATTTAAGTTGTTTTGTTGAATCTGTTTATGTTTCTTTATTGTTATTGGATCATACTATCATAGCTTGATTGGAGATCATGATTTACTTTGTTGAAAATGCTTTATGTTTGAATTACCATTGAAGCTTGACAGAAGCATGCTACATATGTTTAAGCAAACTAAGACAAAACAAGAGTTTGAGGAATATATTATACTTCTAGATGAATATTATAGGCAGGCAATGAGTTTTTTAGGGCTAAATGCATAAAGAAATAACTTTTTATGCTCAAATTTGTATGTTGGTTGATAAAATAGCTTAGGCCGTGGGGTATGGGGGGCGTGGGTTGGGGCATTTGTTGACACGTGGAATGGGAGCCCCCCCACCACCAAAACCCACGCCCATGGGGTATGGTGGGGCTTGGGTTGGGTTGGGGGCATGAATTTGGTTTGGCCATTGAGAGCCTGCCATGTCACTTACTAGCCCACCCCACGCCCGGCTTCAAACCCACGCCAATGGGGCCACGCCCAAACCCACGCCCACCCGGGATGGTGGCTTGGGCGTTTTCCCCCAACCCACGCCCAAACCCCCGCCCCATACCCCACGGTCTTATCTTCTTGAAAGATACAAAATCTATTTTTTCCTGTATTTGGTAAATAATGGAAAATATTCTGAAATTTTGTGCCTTTTAGGAGAAAGAAAACATTATATTACTCAAAATAGAAGTTATTGTTTTGGGCCCAAAGCTGTAGCTCCACCCTGTTCAAAATTAATCGGCTGTTTGAAGTTTGTCTATTTTTTCTATGTGCTATCGTGCTTATTCTGTTTCACGGCCCCATATATGAATCGGTCAGTTATATTAGTTAAACATACAAGATTTAGTAGTGTCGATATTTGGTGTTCTTAAGTCAAGATCATACATGAAACAACGATTTAGTGTTCAAATCGTTAATAAACACGTGTTTACCTCTTAGTAGAGCTTGTGCAATTGCTTTATTACATTTTTACCCTCATAAAATGCAGATAACTACTGTAGAGGAAGCCAAGAAATTCTACCCTCTATTTGGTCTAGGAGCAAATGTTGCTCTGATCTTCCAAGCCGTACAGTGAAATATTTTTCAAACATGAGAAAACATTTGGGCCCCGGGGTCGACGGATGGGCCATTTCTGTAAAATATATAATGAGCATTGTTGTGATTATGGGGTTAGCAATCTGTGGTCTTTATTGGTGGGTCAATGCTTACGTTCCTCTTCCTACCCGTAGCAAAAAGAAGGTAACACTCGTAATATAACAATTCTTGAAGTCTCTTATGAACAGTATATTGCTTGCACATGAATTGAATGTTTATTACGAATACGGGTACTTTAAAGAAGTGAAATGATATAAACCAAATTTCCGCCGCGAAGCGCGGAGTTCTCTACTAGTATGTAACATCTTGTGTTGTTGAGCTAATGCCAATTAAATGTTTATTGCAAATAAATATGAAGTTTTATGTCTAATCAAATCCAAATTCAATACAGCTATCACTTATTGCATATAATACTTTTCTAAGCCTTTGCTTCTTGATATCAATCACCCTTTGAATTTGGGAATAAAGAATGAATATGTACTTAAAATACGTTGAGTGTATATAGTGTGTTTGTCAAACTTGATTTCTAAAACCAGTTTATGGAAATCCTATATTTTTGAGGCATTATTCAGATTTTCTTGATAGTGAATATGAATTTTTGTTGCTCTATAGATTTCAGTACCAAAAAACTTTAACACTTTATGACAAAAAGTATAAACTTTTAAGGCCTAGGTGCTTTAAACCTTGAAACCTCAATTTTTTTTTTTATAACCGGAGGTTATTGATTACTATTATTACATTTTTTTTTTGTGGGCATGCAGTGGGTCAGGTGGAGGCGAGGACGAAAATGGATGACGGCGAAGAGATAGGTTGCGATTGGTGAGGTTGTGGTATGGTATCTTCTACATCAGATCAAGTGTGCTTTCATCTCACTAGGAACAATTAGTTTTTAGTTTCGTGATTGCATTTAGACCCGTGATTGAATTTAAATTTCATAGGAAATACCATTTTCATGTAATGAACTTTAACTCCTCATTTTTTTCTAGCATCAACTTTAAAAACCAAGAGCAACGGAGAACTAAAACTTCAAAGCTTTTAGAATTGTCAAATTATGATTCTCACATGTAGTGGCGGACCCAAATATTTTTTTCATGGGGTGCGGATTTTTTGTAAGGTTCATTTGTTTATTGCTATACAATAATTTTTTCCGGTCCGACTCGGGTCGGGTCGGAGGAAAAATTCTTACCTATAAGTTAATTTTCTTCAAAAACTCATATTTTTATTTTTGCTTGCTTGAGTATCAAAATTCTTAGAATTCAAAAAATATGGTGAAAACTCAACTACTGTTTTATGTTTTGTTTGCCAAATATCTTTTTAGAGAATCATTTCAAAAAATAATTGATATACCTTAATTAGAAAATTAGAACAAATCAACTATATATTACCATATAACACATAAATATATTAATACTTTGATTTATATTAATAAGTCTAGGATGTAAATTAAATATATAAACTTTTTTTTTGAACGACAAATTTGGATCACTGACGGACCACTGGAGTATCATCGTGCCACCAGCAGAACCACCCGATCATATCCATCTCCACTAGGCAATAATGCCTATACACCAATTCAGGAGGAAACCCAATAAATCTGGGAAAACCCCTGTTAGTGCATTCATCTGTCAACTTCGTCTTAGATCGAGTCTCAGTTCGTTGCGGATATGATTCAACATGATGCCATCATATACAAAGATGGCATCATCAATGACATCCTTTCATATAAGACAAAATGTTTAGAATGTAAAAGTCTGATTTCATTCATTTGTAAACATGTGATTTCGCTCATGTGTCCAAGCAACTGATTTCGCTTATGTGTCAGGAGCTTGATTTCGCTTTTATGTCAATGATGTGATATCGCTCTTGTGTCATGTTCATATAAGCGAGATCATGTCTAGTATATATAGGTCTATGAGCGAAATCACACATAAGAGATATAGGTGTTGTCTTTAGTCAGTTATGTGATTTCGTTTTTGTGGCAAGTAGATGATTCCGCTTTTGTGTCACATATTTTGAGGTATCGCTCATAAGGTCATCATCATCAGTGGACTTCGCTTATGTGTTCTTATCTAGGATAGTGGTTGAAATAATTGTGTTGATCATCGAATAGTGTTATCATGTGAATATTTGTCAGAAAAATTGAAAATAACAACCTGCATGTGATATAGTAATTCATAAATTCATGAGATAAAACTCGGTTTACGTGATCATATAATAATGTCAGTCGGTTAATGGAGAATTGATAAAATTTGTTGAATATTTGAAAACTGATTGTGCATGTGTTAAATCTGCATATTTCACGTGAAAAAGTGTCTGACATTAAAAGATTGTATGTGAATTCATGATTACATGTATTGAGGAATGTGAAAATTTCGAATTTAATGGTTGTATGTGCATGTGATCATCGTAAATTGTATTCATGTGTTTGTCAGCCATATTAAATTTGTAGGTTCAATGATTTGAGTGTATAGTGTCGGTTTAGTGCTGTTGTAGGCCCAATCAGAATTAGATATACATTGTTGTTGTCGGTTATTTGCAAAAGTGTTTGCTGAAATAGTGTAGTGATATATCAGTTTGTCAGTCGTCACTTGTCGGTAATCAGGTCACAAGGTTTGGAGCACGGTTTGATCAATACGTTTGATCGGTCAAGTCATTTTGTGTGGTCAAGTTGCGTGATAATTGTCCAGTTCATACGGTTCGGAGTTCAAAGATTTCGAAGGGTCAAGTCAATTGAATTCATTCCGGGTCATATCTGTCCGTACAGTTGGTCAACGTTCAGTCCACACACAAAATCATCAGTTCGAGTACCAGTTTGTTTCAGTTAATTGAAAAACCTTTAAACTGATTGTGTTTGTTTGTTTGTACAGGTGATTCAAGATGGCTAAAATGTTTGATGAACAGGAAAACGAGAATCTTAAAGATTTAAATGATTGGACTTCTGGATCTTGGTTTGATAAGAGAGATAAGAAGGACATTTGGAATAAAAGATTCGAAAATTTTTTCTGCATGAAAAATGAATCTTTGGAAAAGTTGGATAAACGGTTTGATGATTTGATTGATAGGTTAGATAGATATGAGATAAGGGTTTCAACTGCTGAAAAAATTTTAAAATTTGCTGAAGCATTACCAATAGAATGGGATGAATTTTTGAGTGAACTAAAAAAGAAAGAAAATTTCTCAAAGCTTCATTTAAGAGAATTCATCAATATGCTTAGATCACATATGTTTGATAAAGAAAAAAGAAAAGAAGAGTTGATGAGTGAAATGAAAAAGGATTTAGAAAAGATAAATTTGGAAGTGATCATCGAAATGAGAAAAAGATTCTCTGTGTGTCTTGCAGCAAAAAGGGTTATGAAATACGATATTAAGAAAGGTTGTTATATTGATGAAAATATGAATCCTCTTGATTTTGTTAAAATTTTTTGTGCAGGAACATACAGGATGGAAACAAAGAAAGAAGCTGATACTGAAAAGATGAATGAAAAGTGCTCAAAATGTGATAAACTTGGAGCAGACAATGCCAAATTCTTGAGTGATGCGGAGAATTTGACATTGGAAAACAAGGCTTTGAAAGATGGGAAGAAAACTGATGATGAACAGATTCTGGAGTTGCGCTTGAACTGTGAAAAATTGAGATCTGAAAATGACAAACTTTTGAAGAATGTTGAGAGTTTGTCATCAGAAAATAAAAATTTTAAACAATTAGAAAATGATTTCAAAAGTCAGATAAAGATTTTAGAAGATGAGAGAGATGTTTTTGGTAAAAATAATCTCGAAAAACAATGTGCGATAAATTCTCATCTTGATAAAATCATTCGACTTGAGCATGAAGCCGAAGATAATAGAAAGAAAATTGCTGATTTAGAAAACAAGTTGAAAAGTTTTGTGACTTCTGCACCATATGTGTGTCCAAAACCAATCAACGTTGTTCCAATAAGTGACAATGTCACAAATTTTGACAAAGTCAAAATTGAAAATTGTGATGAAATATCTGATGATGAAAAAGAAAAGAAAAATATTTTTAGATTTACAAGAAAAATTTAAAAATACTGTTTTGCAATCTACTGAAACAGGTGAATGTTCTAAACAAAAACCTGTTAAGAAGAGTGTAGAACAGAAACAAAAAGTTAAAAATTTTAAAAATTTTAAAATTGAAAATAAAAGCTCATCAGATAAGTCATCCAATCATTATCAAAAATCACAAAAATCTAAAATTGAAAATTCACAAAATGTTGGTAATAAGTGGTGCAGGTTTGACCACAGTGCTCAAAGGACAAATCATGCTTACAGGAGGAGTTATGATTACCACAAATCTAAACAATGTTATGATCTGAATATGTGGTTTGAAGATGGTAGATGGTACGATAACAGAGTGTGCTACACCTGTGGTGTTAGAGGACACATTGCTGTTAACTGCCAGAATTGGAATTTTGAAACACGAAGATGCTATAATTGCCATATCAGAGGACATATTGCCAGAGATTGCCCAAGGAGATCTATGGGAAGATCAAGGGTTGAATCTCAGAGAACGATAAAGAAACCAGTCAATGTCAAGCCCAAAGAACAGAAAGTAGAAGATAAGAAAGTAAAGCTTTCACAGGGGCAGAGAGACAGATTGAGGAAAAAGAGGAAGAAGGCGTGAGAATACTTGGAGAAGATTTTGTCTTCGGGTTCACCAGTTGGTTCGAATAAGAGTTCTGATAAATCGATTCACTCGACGGCAAAGTCAAGCAAATTGAATTCTTCAGATGCAAATCTGAGGACAAAAGAGAACAAGAAGAAAAAGAAAGTCATTGGCGATGAATCTGGCTCATCCAAGTTAGACAAGCCAAGTTCGGGCAATGAATCTGATTCCATAAAATCAGATGAGCCACAAGTTGAGGTAAAGAAGGAAGAGACAGTTCTGTTAATAAATGATGAGAACTTTCCACCATTACGAGCCGCAAACCTAAAATCAAAAGGTGTTGATGCTGGAAAAATGTTTAATAGCAATGTTAAACATATTTTTAGCAAGATGGTTGATGGTAAAGAAAAAGGAGTGAAAGAGTTTTATGAAGAAAAGAGAAAAGCTCAAAATACGCCTAAGGCTGGTCAGGCTTGGGTGTCAAAATCTGTTGGTTGAATTTCTGACTTGCCGGAGCTTCCAGGTTGGTAAGTGTGAAGCAGGTATCGGCATCATTCTTGAGAAATTCACAGGATGGTAACTGTGATATTTCGACTTACATGTGGTAAATCAGGGACATTAAGTTGTACTTGATTTTCTACAAGTGATAGTGGTGTTTGACCTTATAATGTTAGATTTACAAAAAGGTTTTAAAGAGAACAAGGTGATGAGATAACCCCGAACTCACAAGTGATGGGTAAACAAACTAATTTTTCCAGAAAAACCATTCTGATTAAAACAAACTTAAGTGTTTTGAAATCATTATGGGAAAATAGTTTGTTGTAAGGGAGAGTTTTGATTGAATATGCCGAAACCCTCACGGCTGAACAAACATGATTACTTTCACAAGATTGAAAAACGGTTTTCAAACTGTAAAATATCAATGTGTTGTAAATCATGGGGGTATGTTATATTTTCTGCAAATCAGTGCATGTGAAGCAGAAAATGGATGGCGAGACAAAGCTATCAGTGTTGGTTGTTAAATTTTCTTTAAATGGTTTTGCATTTTAGGGAGAGTAATATTGTTAGAAAATCCAAAAACATTTGAAAATTTGAAAAAGTAAAAAACATGATAAAATTCAAAAAATTGAGTTTTGCGTAAAAAGAGGAAATGATAGTACATCAGTAGACAGTTTCAGTACGCTAAAGAATTGGAAAGTTTAAATGTGTTAAACGATCTCACCGTGGATGTGTCGGTAGATTTTTATACACTTAGTAAACTTTTTCGGGATATAAACCTAAATTCAAACTTGCTTATTTCATGGGGAACACTACTTGGATATATAGGTAACCCCTGAAATCTCGTTTGAAAGGTCTCATAATCTGATATACTAGGTCTTTATACTCAATGATGTCTGGGGTATTATTCCGGGACTTCTGCTGAACGGTAGTTCTGACCTAGTCCTTGGATAATACTTTCTGCAAATGCTTGAAACATAGCATTAAACCCTCAGCATGCTGATGAAACAATAAAATTGATAGTCGCTGCTGTTGTAAGCAAAAAGATCATCTAAAGGGGACATACCGTAAAGTCGAAGCTGATATCTCTCTGCGTATACGGAAGTATCGACCTGAGATCCCTCGGCCCTCGCATACCTAATTTATATACAGATATCATTGTAGTATACTCACCTGTAAGACTGATTATTGGGATTCTGGATACGGGAGTATATTCAAGAGGTGGGACACATGAATGAGCTAAGTTCTTAATACATCTAATTCGTATCCTGAATCAGTTGAAATTTGTGTGAAAATTTAAGTGGACAAGTATATCGACAATCTAAGTGAATTGTTTAATTCTTAAAGTGAAATTAAGCTCAACGGTACTTGTGACTTGTCATAAACTGATATGATCCGCTGTCACATACTCAAAACAAAAATATTGTTTGTAAATATGTTTGTACATATTTCGTTATTGCTTTATATTTTCAGAAAATACAAAAAGATTTTTGATTTCTGCTTTATTTTCGACAACCGATGTCTGAGTGCTGAGTTTCAAAATCTAAGTAAGCTGATTGTGTTTCTGAAAATAAAATAAGTTCATTAAATTGAAACTTGAATTAAAATCAAAAATTTCAAAAAACAGTTTGTGATATCTCCAAGATCATTAGCTTGAAATTGGATGATAAACTGTGAGGGAGTTGGATTCTTTAACATTGTCAAATCTATACAGTTTGTTGATAGGGGGAGTGAATTAGAGAATTTGATTGATAATACGAAAACATTGTATTTATAGATGTTTGAGTGTTGCAGATAGTCCAGACTATGATCCCAAGAGCAGAGTCTAAGGGGGAGTCTGAAGACAAGCTTGAAGCAAAGAGAAGCTTGTAGATGGAAAGCTAGGTGTCGATCCCAAAGCACGGAAGCTTGATAAAAGGGGGAGCCTGAAGCTGATAAAGACTAAAGACTGAGAAGACTCGACACTTAAGACTCGTCAACATCTGAGGGGGAGTCTGTTAGTGCATTCATCTGTCAACTTCGTCTTAGATCGAGTCTCAGTTCGTTGCAGATATGATTCAACATGATGTCATCATATACAAAGATGACATCATCAATATGACATCATCAATGACATCCTTTCATATAAGACAAAATGTTTAGAATGTAAAAGTCTGATTTCATTCATTTGTAAACATGTGATTTCGCTCATGTGTCCAAGCAACTGATTTCGCTTATGTGTCAGGAGCTTGATTTCGCTTTTATGTCAATGATGTGATATCGCTCTTGTGTCATGTTCATATAAGCGAGATCATGTCTAGTATATATAGGTCTATGAGCGAAATCACACATAAGAGATAGAGGTGTTGTCTTCCGGTGAGCCACGAAGTGCTGCCGAAGTGTCGACAGGTTGTAAACATTGTCCAGATCAATAATATCGACAATTTAGTGTGTATACTTGCTGAATTGTACTCGTTTTGCATGTTTCCGCCATTCAAAATGAGATAGACTCTTCTACGCGACTCGTTTAGGTCCGAAATTCGATCCAACAACCCCCTTTGTGGGAATCGAACCCATGACCTAATATAGAAAATTCATTTAATCTAAATTATATAGAAAATTCATTTGTTTTGTTGATTTTTTTGTATTTTGACTGTTTAGAAAATTCATTTGTTTTGTTGATTTTTTTGTATTTTGACTGCTTAGTATAAATGGAAGTTTTAAAATGTCATTTACAACCAATTTAATATTTTAATGATCATAAAGACGATCAATTTTCCTTTTCAAATTGTAGCTGACTTCCAAGATTATAGTTTATTGAGTCATCTTTTGGTAAGCATTCATTTGATATTTCATTTTCCACCAATTCCTTCACCTGCTACTTCTCTTAGCTCTCTCTCTCTCTCTCGGCTCTCTGTGTTTCAATTTTAATGTTTCTATGTTATTTCCTTTATCTTCCCATTTCTTCTTCTCCTTCTCTAATCATAACACAATCTGGTAGGCGCTAATGAATCATTCTACATTGAGACCAAGTCTAGATCACAACCACACACTTTTAGTTTTTAGAAATGTAAGTGACCCATGACCGTCTTTCCAACTAGCTCACATTTTAATCTCTGTTATATTCTTGATTCGTAACCAGGTAACGATCTGAATCAACTCTTGGTTTTAGTTGAGATCGTTGTACGAGTTTGGTTTTGAAAGCTCAACGGGTGCGATTGTAAAATTTCAAGGGGGCGCTAAGAATTTTCACTGTATGTGTACCACTAAATTTTTTTTCCAAGGTGGCGCACGCACCCCCTGGCTAATGAATAAGTCCGCCCCTGCTCACATGCATGTTTTTTTTGGCTTATTGTATCAGACAATTAAGTTTTGTCAATGGTTCCGGTACCCAAGCTTGCATTGAGGTTATATTTGGAATGTGCTGAGGTATGTCTATGAATTAAAGTTTTTAATATATTCATATTTTCTCTGACCTCTTCTGGCTCTACATGATACAGGCTGTCAATGACTGTGATCTTGAACCTGTAGCATACGAGTTTTTCACCCTATTGATTACATGCTTGATAACGTGTTCATGACGATTACGGTTTTGTTGATATTAACTTTTTGTTGGATTTGTTATGTGCTCTGTGAAATATACGATTTATGTAGGGTTCCATGGTGATTCCGGCAAGAAGGATCTTCCGATATGATTTTTGAATCAGCAATTACGAGTCGATTCTCCAATATAGGTAAGTTCTAACCATTTTAATTTTGCCTCCCGGTGATATGTTTCTTAATCGGTCTCCCATGTCCAGATCCGACGGTTTCTCACATGTTTACGGCTGTATAGGGGCTGCAGAGACCACTAGCGGCGTGATTTGTGAACGTTTCGCGTGAAAGCAAGATTTCTTTCATCTAGGTTGTTGTCTGTTCGTTCTTTTCGAGCCACAAATGTTTAGAGGTCATGTAAGACTTGATACTATGACTCATATAAGTTGTCAACCATGTGATTACCCTTCTTATAAATGTTGAATAAGTGGATCTTATCGATCTGGTTAACGTGTAATACCATAAAATATATCAATTTTCATGAGACATAAAGAGCACTAAAAATGACTAAATTATCCTTGCCAATGTAAAGTGTGTTACCAGGCAACATCTACATACATAAACGACGAAGGATGATACGTATTATCATATAAAAGACGTTGTTGGGGACAAGATGGCGTGGGACCCATTCAGCCACCAAATCTTGATGTTCAAAACGATTAAATGTGGCTCAAGAAGACAAGCCAGCTAGCAACACAGAACCTAATCTAAAGCTGGACAAGGTAATAGCTCATAAACCATGATTTGATCGTTCATCTTTGTTAAAACGAGTTGTTTAAGTTTGACCCAAAATATTTTTGACCATTTTTACAGTTCCTTCATCTATGTTGAAATGGGCTGGTTTGGTTTGACCAAGAATACTATCCCAACACCAATATGTAATTTTTTTAAAGGAAAATGATTAAGAATTGGTTATTGGAAAAGCGGCAGAGGCTATTGCGGATGCTTCAGTTAGTGAGCATATGAGGACTTCGTTTAAGGAAGCGGGTGTCATCAAGAATCTTTTTCGGCTTCTTGATTATGACAGTGAACCCATTCGATTAGGCGTTGTTCGCGCTTTATAAAGGCTTTTAGTTAGGTGGAATCTATTTCTTTCTGATTAAACTTTTTTTGTCAAAGTTTACGAGTATAGTTTCATTTATAAGCACGTTTTTATTGTGTAAATGCAGCAATGATGTTTGCCAGAAAATTCAAGCTGAGGGTGTTTTGAAGCCGTTAATAAGATCACTGAAAAATTCGGATGCTTCAGAAAGTTCAACTCATATGGTATAACAAATATTGTATTTTACCTTTATATGCGTTTATTTTGTCGTATTAATGATTCTATGAAAAATGCAGATCCTAAATATTCTTGGCCGGATATTAGATCCCAGTAAAGAAATGAAATTAAAGGTCAGCATCTTGTGATCTGTTATAAATGTTGGAATGAAAAAAGTTGCAATAAAAATAAATTTCATTTGTGGTCAGTTTGAGTTAAAACTACATATTTACACTTTAATGTTAATATATAAAGAGAATCTTTCATATAAAATGTAACAGGCCTTTGCATCCTAATTTGTATATTGCTACAAGAAGCTATAGCTGGATCCTTAAAAAGTGAATGTTAATGGTGGTGCTATGGTTATTGGGCATCTTTTGGGAGCTACGGGCAACTTATTTAATTCCGAAAATAACCCTATTTGCATCCTCTCACTTATGTAGCCCACCCTCAACAACAAGCTTTTCCTTTTGGGGCTCAACCATGGCAAGTGCAAACCGGTAAGTATTTTATATTATTCCAAATTTGAATCTCCTATTTTTGAAATTTTGAGTTGTATAATTGGGACTACAATATATCACTAACACAACCTATTTTTTAGGTAGTTTTAAGGTTCATTATTCTTGAAACATAACTAATTAGTGAAAGCAATCCGACTTTTTTTTTCCTTTCTTTGATAGCTTCAGAGTGCAAACGTCAAATCTCAAACTGCCGATTCATTGGTAAGAAGATCTAAAGCTGGTTTGAAACATTTAAAAATGGCATGGAACCGACTTTAACAAGTATAAACTACCCTAAAACAGCTAAAGTGGTATGTTTATGTCGTGTGCCTTGCTTATCTTGGGCCCTCACTTTGTAAGCGTCTTCGCCTAGGCGATAATCATCTGATATGCAACTGCTAAAGGAACTGCTAAAGGAAAGACTTAAGGTACATGCCTTTCATCACCTTAACTCGACCCATTTAACTATAAGTAGGATGATTTTGGTTTTTTTTCGTTATTTTTTTATAAGTTCTATCTGAAAATGATGCAAATACCCATGACAACTGAATGTATGTAGGGCTGTTTTGCCTAAGATGAAGATGACGACCACGAGAACTGAATGTGTGCAAGGCTGCTTAGCCTAAGATGAAGTACCTAATAGCACGCCTCGACAACAACAAAATTTAATTGGTTTATTGACTTTCTGTAATGTCTTTTATGCACAACACTTGGTTTAACTAATTACCTTAGAAACGCTACTGGCGTCTTTTGATTATATTGGGAAAGATGCAAATGAAAAATATGAGGTTTATTTTTATGTGTTATACACATGTGTCAGTGTTTGCGTATAGATTACGGATTCTGTTTTATAAGAAGTTTTTTTACTAAACTTATTAACTTGAGAAATGCTATGGCCTTCTCGGATTATACTGGGAAAATTGCAAATGAAATATACATCAATTTTGTTTTTATATGTTATGTATGGAAGATCGTTGATTGTATTTTAGCTGTTTTATGAAAGGTTCTTTAAAGAATCGATTCTCCAAAATTAATTGATGTGTGTAAAATACAAGATATAAATTACATCAAATAAGGCATAAAACTAACCCTTTTTTAGTACTAATATTGGAAAAAGTGTGTTTTTGTCTTCCTTTTGAATTTACAGGGTCAAATGAGCTTAAACGAACAAAAGGAACAAAAATACAGCCAAAACCAACATAAATACAAAGAAAAGGAAGAAACGTGGCATGCCCGACCCCTCGACAACAACTCCCAAAGCAAAAACAAGAAGAAAGCTGAGCATGTGGCTGTGCCCAGCTGAGCATGGGGCTGTGCCCAGCCCGACACGGGGCGTGCCCAGCTCAGCACGGGGCCGTGTCCAGAATGGTCAGCCCTGGCACAAAAGACAAACCTATAGAAGCTTCTATTGCCCACCACGGGGTCGTGTCTAGTGAACACGGGGGCGTGGCGAAAGTACAGCAGGCGCATTAATTGTAATTGCGAATTACAATTAATGAAGAGAGAGAATGTCAGACAAGCACGGGGGCGTGCCCTGCGGACACGGGGGCGTGTGGAGCTAATAAAGACAAACTGTATTAATGAAGAAAGAGAAAAGGGTGGACACGGGGCCGTGTCCAGCGGACACGGGGCCGTGTCCAGGCTTCTGTACAGGCTATAAATAGGAGTGCTTGGCTCAAGCTCAAACCATCCCTTGGCACACCACCTCTCTCACACTTCATCCACCACCCACCACCATCACAACACCATCATCCACCACCATCATCCATTGTCCATCGTAGAGTGTGTGAGTCGTCTCGGGATCCAAGATTGATCGTAAGAGTTCTTGACAATCAAGGCCATGTTTGCCTAAGTCTCTTACATCACTTGGTGAAGACAAAGTGTCTAGTATAATACTTTTTATTTCTAATCTTTTGCACTTTTTATTTGGTTTTGTATTAATGACTTTAATAACTAGTTACTTATGTTGAAGGTGATCTTTCCTTATCGTTTGTCCGTGGTGTCTTGGCATTATTTTACTGTCTATATAAAATAAAGGATTTTCACCATTCATATCTCCACGGTCTATATGGAGGTATGTTGGCTACCTGGTAGGGGGTTAAGGGAACGGTTTGGTAAAGGTCTTGCCATTGTTCAGCGTTTAGAGGTCCTGCAATGGACCTGGGTCAAATTTAGTAGGACCTCCTTCAATACTTCACGGTATTGGATGGCGGGGGTCCAAACTCTTTGATCCCCTCATAAGTTAACTACTATTAATACTATAACCCGGCTACTTAGGACTGTATCCCTGCTGACTCAGACTACTTAGCCGAGGGTAACGTCACCGCCAAAAGCGGGGCCTACCACAATACTGCATTAATAACTTAATTCATTATCTTCCAATAATCCACCCTTTTAGGATTGTATCCCTGCTGACTCAAACTACTGGGGTGAGGGTAACGTCGCCTTCAAAAGAGGGGCCTGCTACAATAACTAAGATAATCTCTTAATTATGTGCAAAAGTGCAGAAATAATCAAAGGTTATACTAGATACGAGTCGGAACCAAGTGATTCATCTTGTCTATCTGTTTTTTTTTCTTTTATTTTCATTTTCAGCATTTTAGTTAGTTTTATTTTTCTTAGTTTAAAACATCTTTTTCTAAACTTTTATTTTGGTTAGACGTTGAGGATAAACCGGTACTAAAAGCTCTTGTGTCCTTGGACGACCTCGGTATCTTACCAACGCTATACTACACTCAACGATGGGTGCACTTGCCCATATGTGTGTTTAGTGTTAGTGAAATATCGTGTTTTATAAATTTAAAACTTGGCTAAAATAAGTGTTAAAAAGGGCTTAAAATATATACCTAATATAAGTAACACTTCGCACGCATCAAGTTTTTGGCGCCGTTGCCGGGGACACAAGGATTTTAGGAAAGCTTAAAATCGACGGCCTAATCAGTTTTTCAAAACGGGCCCACATTTTTCTGCATTTTAGTTTAGTTTTGCATTTACAGTAGGTTGAACACGGGCCGTGCTCACTGAACACGCCCCGTGCTCAACTAGATCAGTAAATTTAATTAAAACGCCCAGATACAGATCCTGAACACGGGGCCGTGTCCACTGAACACGGGGCCGTGTCCAGCCTCTGTTTCCGTTTTTATTTTTGTTTTCTGATCTCGAGACTCGGTTGTGGTCTGCTGAGTGATTCTTATGGATCAATACTCAGGAGGTTACAACTACACCTATGAGGAGGATGATTATAGGGGTAATTATTGCACTAATTGTCGTAACGCACGATCGGTTCAAAATAATCGCTCATATCAACCATCCAATTCATACACCTACTATGAGGAGCCCAGGTACGAGCCATCAACTTCATACACATCCTATGAAGACCAAAGGTATGAACCTCCTCCCTCATACTCATATTTTGATGAACCAAGGTATGAGCCCTCATACTCATACTTTGAGGAACCAAGATATGAGCCGCCACCTTCATATGCTTATTATGAGGAACCATGGCGTGAACAACCCACCTCATATGAGTATTACGAAGAACAAAATTACGACCCTTATCCATCATATACTTATAATGAAGAACAATGGTGCGAACCATCTACTTCATATGGGTATTATGAGGAACAAAGGATCGAACAACCGGATTCAAGCTTAGAAAATACCGATTCTTTTTCTATAACCGAAGTGACCGATAGGATATTAGAACACATTAGAGTTATCGATCGATGTATAAAAGAAGCTCGCGCAAGGGAAGAGGAGTCCCGCGCAAGAGAAGAATTAAAAAAGGAAGAGATAACTGAAAGTGTTAAAATGGAAGAACAAGTAAGTGAAAAACCGACACATGAGTTAAACAACGAAAAAGGTGAGTCCGACAATGTTAAAATTCAAGAAGAGTTTAATTTTGAAGAAATTAATCTCTTGTCACCTTCTTTTGAAAATCATTGTTTAGTACCCACTCCTGCTAAGTTTTTAAAAGAGTTAAATACTAACACTAAAATTGACGAAACGGTAAGTGTTAAGTTAACTAATGATCAAACTTCGCTAATAAAAGAAGACCCATTTGAAATTAACATTACACCGGTTCCATGTTTCTTTCAAAATTCATTTATTAGTAATGTCACAATCGATAAAGATCTTTGTGTTAACATAATGCCTAACTACATTTTCGAAAAATTAAGTATTAGTGATTTTTCTCCACTTCAAATACCCATTTTTCTATCCAATCGGAAAGTAATAAAATCAATCGGTGTAGTTGAGGATATCTTGGTTCAAACAAATCAAATGGTAATCCCAACCGACTTTGTCATCCTCGATGACGCTCCTCTAGTGTTGGGACGACCATTTGTAAAAACTCACGAAGCTTTGAAAAACCGGAATTACAACAATCTACCTCTTCAATTAGGGGCATTCAAAAAAAGTGTCGACCTTGAGCGATCAATGAAATATCCATTCGGCAATAACGACCCCCTAATTGAAGATGAGCCAGAACCACCTGATAAGGTGGGTCTAGCCAAGGACCCTTATAAACGTGGCGCACCACGGAGGCATTCCGCGGAACTATCCGTAGTTTTAGTTTAGATTAACTTTTACGTTTTCTAGTTTAGTTTTTTTTTCAGGAATAAAACACACTCGGGATGGTGAAGGATGATAAGGGAAGCTTGAACCAACACCCTATACACAAAAACAGAGCCTCCCTACGATTTTTCTTCATTACAGCAAGTTCAGCACGGGGCCGTGCTCACCCCAACACGCCCCGTGCCCAAGGTTTTGTAGAAAATGCCCAGTTCAGGTACCTGGACACGGGGCCGTGCTCACTGGACACGCCCCCGTGCCCAGCCTTCTGTTTACTTTTGGTACTGGCAGTCTGGACACTGGGCCGTGCTCAGCCAACACCACCCCGTGTTCAGCTACCAAGTACCATAAAATCTTGTTTTTAACCCACTTTTAGACATTCAATCAACCTAAAAACTTATTTTTGGGACACATTGAGGACAATGTGTAATTTAAGTGTGGGGGGGGGGGGGGGGATGCTAAAACCTTGAATCTTGCAAGTCCTAATAACAAGCCTTACACAAAACTCTATTGGAACCGCTAATCACCCCAATTTTTTTCAAAAAAAAAAATTTTCAATTTTTTTTTACTTGTCTAGGTTTAATTTGGGAATTTCAAAATTCTAAAAATGTTATATTTTTACAAATTTACAACCGATAGCGTCGTGACAAAAAGAACCAACATAAGAAAATTATGAAAAGGCATGACAAGCTTAGTTAAAATTTGATTATATATACTTGACCACATAAAAACCCATTCCCACAAAAGTGAGTTTTGAGCCTTTATTGAGCATACACTTACATATCATTTGACTAAATGCTCATTTTTCGTTTCTTGTGTGAATAGCCGCTTGGTTCTTACGACTCTAGAACTTGCCATGACGATACATTCCCGGTCCTTACCAACTTAAACCCGAGTAAGTAAATGATGGAGGCATTAGGACTAACCCTTTTTATTTCTACACCACTATTTTTTCTTTACCACCTACCCAATATCCCCCTAGTTAGCCCCTTTGAGCCTAAACCTTTTCATTTCTTAACCCAAACCAAACACCTTTTCACCCACCTAAACCCTTTTTATTTTTAACCTTTTGTTTTAGTAACTAGCTCGGTTTCTCATATGACTTTCAAAAAAAAAAAGTGTGTTGATGATGAAGCAAAAGAAAATAAACAAACAAGTTCATCAAAAATAACTTTGTTTGAATAATAGCTTCATCAAAATAAAAGTGAAAAAAAAATGTCTTACGAAAACCGAAGCTTGTTACGCTTTTCGCCATTTTTCTACTAACCACTAACCCAACCACCTACCTTTAACCCAAGCCTAACCCTTCACCCACAAAGTCCTCTTGATATTTACAAAGGTATATAAGTTAAAAAGGAGGAGGATTGATTGCTTGGCAAGCCTATGGTAGGAGTAAGTCCCATGCCGCTCTCGAGTGATCCACAAAAATACATTTTCGGCCGAGTGTTGAGTGATCCCCGTGAGGTATGTGAACTTGTATATAAATAGAATTTTACAAAGGCATGTTATGCCCTAATAATTAATTTATCTTATGAAAAGTTTTAAATAAATCATGACGAATAGGATTGTAAATACATAAAAATAAAGCCTAATAAAGAATCTTGGATTCCCGGCACTCTATGACAAGCCCAAAAACCTTCTCTTCTACCAATTCCATTTGGAAGTGTAAAGCCACATTATAAAGAGTTTTGCTTGAGGACAAGCAAAGATTCAAGTGTGGGGGTATTTGATGTGTGTAAAATGCAACATATAAATTACATCAAATAAGGCATAAAACTAACCCTTTTTTTAGTACTAATATTGGAAAAAGTGTGTTTTTGTCTTCCTTTTGAATTTACAGGGTCAAATGAGCTTAAACGAACAAAAGGAACAAAAATACAGCCAAAACCAACATAAATACAAAGAAAAGGAAGAAACGTGGCATGCCCGACCCCTCGACAACAACTCCCAAAGCAAAAACAAGAAGAAAGCTGAGCATGGGGTTGTGCCCAGCCCGACACGGGGCGTGCCCAGCTCAGCACGGGGCCGTGTCCAGAATGGTCAGCCCTGGCACAAAAGACAAACCTCTAGAAGCTTCTATTGCCCACCACGGGGCCGTGTCCAGTGAACACGGGGGCGTGGCGAAAGTACAGCAGGCGCATTAATTGTAATTGCGAATTACAATTAATGAAGAGAGAGAATGTCAGACAAGCACGGGGGCGTGCCCTGCGGACACGGGGGCGTGTGGAGCTAATAAAGACAAACTGAATTAATGAAGAAAGAGAAAAGGGTGGACACGAGGCCGTGTCCAGCGGACACGGGGCTGTGTCCAGGCTTCTGTACAGGCTATAAATAGGAGTGCTTGGCTCAAGCTCAAACCATCCCTTGGCACACCACCTCTCTCACACTTCATCCACCACCCACCACCATCACAACACCATCATCCACCACCATCATCCATTGTCCATCGTAGAGTGTGTGAGTCGTCTCGGGATCCAAGATTGATCGTAAGAGTTCTTGACAATCAAGGCCATGTTTGCCTAAGTCTCTTACATCACTTGGTGAAGACAAAGTGTCTAGTATAATACTTTTTATTTCTAATCTTTTGCACTTTTTATTTGGTTTTGTATTAATGACTTTAATAACTAGTTACTTATGTTGAAGGTGATCTTTCCTTATCGTTTGTCCGTGGTGTCTTGGCATTATTTTACTGTCTATATAAAATAAAGGATTTTCACCATTCATATCTCCACGGTCTATATGGAGGTATGTTGGCTACCTGGTAGGGGGTTAAGGGAACGGTTTGGTAAAGGTCTTGCCATTGTTCAGCGTTTAGAGGTCCTGCAATGGACCTGGGTCAAATTTAGTAGGACCTCCTTCAATACTTCACGGTATTGGATGGCGGGGGTCCAAACTCTTTGATCCCCTCATAAGTTAACTACTATTAATACTATAACCCGGCTACTTAGGACTGTATCCCTGCTGACTCAGACTACTTAGCCGAGGGTAACGTCACCGCCAAAAGCGGGGCCTACCACAATACTGCATTAATAACTTAATTCATTATCTTCCAATAATCCACCCTTTTAGGATTGTATCCCTGCTGACTCAAACTACTGGGGTGAGGGTAACGTCGCCTTCAAAAGAGGGGCCTGCTACAATAACTAAGATAATCTCTTAATTATGTGCAAAAGTGCAGAAATAATCAAAGGTTATACTAGATACGAGTCGGAACCAAGTGATTCATCTTGTCTATCTGTTTTTTTTTCTTTTATTTTCATTTTCAGCATTTTAGTTAGTTTTATTTTTCTTAGTTTAAAACATCTTTTTCTAAACTTTTATTTTGGTTAGACGTTGAGGATAAACCGGTACTAAAAGCTCTTGTGTCCTTGGACGACCTCGGTATCTTACCAACGCTATACTACACTCAACGATGGGTGCACTTGCCCATATGTGTGTTTAGTGTTAGTGAAATATCGTGTTTTATAAATTTAAAACTTGGCTAAAATAAGTGTTAAAAAGGGCTTAAAATATATACCTAATATAAGTAACACTTCGCACGCATCAAGTTTTTGGCGCCGTTGCCGGGGACACAAGGATTTTAGGAAAGCTTAAAATCGACGGCCTAATCAGTTTTTCAAAACGGGCCCACATTTTTCTGCATTTTAGTTTAGTTTTGCATTTACAGTAGGTTGAACACGGGCCGTTGACGGGTGGTCCGTAGGACAACCCTTAAATGGTTTAAAAGGATTAAAATTCCATGCTTTACTTGGTTATTTGCTTGAACTTAGTAACTACGAGTGTTCGTGTGTTTTGCAGGTAAATCACTTAATTCGGTTAAATTGGAACCCGTACGTGTTAACAGCGCAGGTGTTTTGATAGATACACGCATACATTGGTCAACGAACATCATCACTATATGATATGATCATCAACATTGACTTGTTGATGTTGAATGAATTTTAGTGATCAAATCCCTCAAAGCCATACATTGGGACAATGTATCCCAAGTGTGGGGATGGGGGAAATTTTTGATAATTTTAAAAATTTTGTAAATCCAAGCGAAAATTGTCAAAATTTGAAAACTTGATATTGTTCCACTTGACACACCGACACCCATTCCTAGTCTTTTCTTGGTGAGGATTTGAGCCACACATGATTGTTATTGATATTTCATTGTTTGAGTGGCGGTGTGCGTTGTGTGTTAATAGAACTTGTTTATGAATTCTTGTTAAATCCTAGAGCTAGCATGCTTTTGAAAATGATAGGGGGACTTTTAGGAAGCCTCGTCTAGATGTGTGAGAGTGCGGGATTGGTGGGTTGGACCTCATACGTTACATATATGAGCTTGGTATTGTGAGGGGTGGGGGTTTGGTCCTTAGAAAGCCATGTTGAGACTTAGACCATTCGATTGTGACCCAAACCCATTTCCTACAAAATTTTACCTATTGAGATGACCCGGTTTAGGAGATTTAGTATGTAGTATTGATGTTTTTGTATATATTGTTGAGTTTGATGTGTTATGAAAAAAAAAAAAAAAAGAGCAAAAGAAAAAAAAAATGAGAAAGATATGAAAAAAAAAAAAAAAAAAAGGAAGTATTTAGTTGCGATTGTAGTTGAGAACGTTGAAAAAGTTGTGTATATTTTGGTGTTTGTTTTGTTTAGTAGTAGAAATAAAAACCGGGTCAAATCAATGAGCTACTTTCATATGTATTCCACCATTTTCCTACCTTTACACCTAGCCCCGTTGCAACCCGCAAGTCCCTTTGATTCTAAAGCATGTTAGATATTTGTTAGGAGGAAACTTGATTTGTATACAAGCTTATTGTCGCGCGCACACACAAACGCATTGAGTGGTTTAGCATTATGCTAATAATTCTTGTTACCGAGAGATTTTTGTGAGGGGTGTGTCTTGTGGTATGATTGAAAGTTAGTAAAAGAACGGCACATTTAGCTTGGTTGCATGTTTGATCGCTTTGGTGTTGAGATAGTTTTTGAATGGGTTGCTTGGGACAAGCAACAAGTGTGGGGATGTGACGGGTGGTCCGTAGGACAACCCTTAAATGGTTTAAAAGGATTAAAATTCCATGCTTTACTTGGTTATTTGCTTGAACTTAGTAACTACGAGTGTTCGTGTGTTTTGCAGGTAAATCACTTAATTCGGTTAAATTGGAACCCGTACGTGTTAACAGCGCAGGTGTTTTGATAGATACACGCATACATTGGTCAACGAACATCATCACTATATGATATGATCATCAACATTGACTTGTGAGGAGCAAAAACATAATCATCACCAATCACATCATCGAATAAAATGACTACACTCACATGCAGAGGGGGCGGCTAACATAGAATAATGGGAGCCGATTACAAGGTTTTAAAAAGTCCACAATTACATCATTATCTCATACGCATACTTTGGTGGGGGAAAATTAATTCACAACAATAAAAAAATCATCCATTACTGTGATGGGGACTTGAGACACAAAGTGACTGGGCTCGCAGACATGTGGGTTTGGTTTTTTCAACATCATCATTAAAAGAAGAAAGAAAGGAGTCAGGGAACACGTGAAAGAAAAGATTCCTCAACATCAATTCTCATAAGCCTAGGTGAATAGAGGCATCAATTGAAATCAGAAGTCACGTGGACTTCTATTGTGGGCTTGGCATATATTGGACGCATATGTGAGGCATATGATCATTACTTGGGCTTTTGGGCGGCACACATCAACAATATAATATCAACAATATAATAAACATCATCATCACGGCACAACATGAGGGTCTTGACTTTTGGTTTGGCCTGAGCTCCACCGTAAATCAGTCAATACACACCGTAACACATTTAAGTCCACCGTAAATTACGGTGGAGCCGTAATTTACGGTGGAGGCCACGATCAGACTTGTAACTGCCTCTTTAAATCAGAATTTTATTGTGTCTTTTGATCTTATCTCATCATTGGACGGTTCTTGGACACCTTGGGGGCGATTTTGCTTGGTCTTGCTTGGTTTGGAACAATTTCAAACATTCGGTTTGTGTTTTTGATTTGTATGAACATTGAATTGCTTGTTATGATGATCCACCGAGCCATGTCCGGCTAAACTCTTCGGTGATCATCCTAGGTGAATGTTTCTGAAACTTTTGTGTGTTTAATTTCTGCATTTCTAGAATGATATCTTGCGTTGCTTGAATGTCATGGTGTATGTTTGATTGTTTGTAGTGTGTTAATCAATATTGCAATTTCTAGTCTTAATCGTACGTTCTTGGTGCCGTTGGCAACCGAGATATCACGGGAAGGGTTAGGGTTGGTTATTGGTTAATAGGTCATCGGGAAACAACCTCGCGTTATCTAATCCGAGTACTTTGTTCCCTTTTATCACTTCAATCACATATACACGAGTTATGTCTATATAACTCTTTCTAGTGAAATTGCACACAACTGTTTAAAGAAACTGAAACCTAGGGTGATCATTGTTCTCTCCTAATTGTTTACAACCAACTTTGATTTGAATTAGTTCTTAATTTAGTTTTCTAAAACAACAATCCACAATCTTGAATTTTAATTTTCTGCAATTTAGTTTAATATTAGTTTAAATACAAAGCTATACAATCGACACATTTTCCACATACTCCCTGAGTTCGATACCCTTTTACCACTAACTACAGTTGTTTGGGGATTAAATTTGCGTGACCCACGATAATCACGGCAAATTTTGGCGCCGTTGCCGGGGAGTAGTGCGCAACGTGTGTCAGTTTGTTAGTTTTGCTTTGTTATTTTCGGGTTTATGCTGGGTGTGTTAGTGTGCAGGTATTGACAGGTGCATGCGTACTAGGAGCTCTCACAAGCTCTCACCATTAGCATTTGATCCGGAAATCGATCGAACTTTGCGAGCAAACAGAATTTTGTTAAGGGAAAACACAATTAGCGGTTCACCAACAACACCAACTACACCAATCACACCAATTCGATACATGGATCCACCACAACCACCACCCACTACGGGTGAACCTACTTCACCATTCATACCAACATCCATTCACCCATCACCAAACACCACATTACCTAATACCACCACTGAATTTACACCATCCAATGTCACCCAACCAATCACCACTCAAACTGAGCCTACCATCACCTACAATCCATCCACCACAATCCCACCATTATCCCACTTTTTTCCCCCAACTACGGGTCAATCATCATCCACCTTCACAATTGCACCCAATTCAACTATTGTGCATACTACTTCATCTTCTAGACCACAACCACAACAATCGGGTTTTCAGTATTCGACCATCCCATTTGGGCAAACTTCGGGAATTCAAGGAGATGGTTATGATGAGGGATTTGAAGAATTTGAGGGGTATGATGATGATGGGTATGTTTATGGGGATTATGGTGATCAAGGAGAGTTAACTTATGTGCCTGGTCAATCTCAAGGAATGTTAAGTGTTGGTGGGATTCCACAACAACAACTCATACCACAACACATACGGCCGAGGTCACAAGGGCCACTGATACAACGCCCTATTCCTTTGCAACACATTCGGCCACAAAATGTACAACCGCAATTTCAAAGACCACCTCAACGCCCACCGATGCGACAACAACAGTTTCAACAACCAATCGCACCACAAGGGCAAGTACCAAGGCCAAATGGTCCTATTATTCCGAGAGGTAGGTATGGTGTACCAAGGAGACACCTTAGGGAAAATGTGAGGGGCATTGAAGCACATTTTCGGCCGGTAATCACGCAAAACCCTTCACCGGTAGTCATTCCTCATAATGATCAAGGGCGAACATTTGAAGTAAGAACCAATTCTTTGCAAAGTTTACCAAAGTACAAGGGGTTGGCAAATGAGGAGCCTTATTTTCATTTAGAGGCTTATGACTCTATTTGCAACACTCTTGGGAGTCAAGGGTTTTCAGCCGACGACATCAAATTGGTATTATTCCAATTTTCTTTGGAAGATAAGGCGAAGAAATGGTTCTACACGTTACCTTCGGCATCCATATATACATGGGGGGAGATGCAACAAACTTTTCTCGATGAGTTTTACACCGCCCAAAAGACCAACGATGCAAGGAAGGGATTGAGAAGCTTTCAACAACAACATGGTGAGATGTTTCACGAGGCGTTTGAGCGTTTCAACATGATGATTAAAAACTGCCCTCATCATGGAATTGAATTATGGGAGTTGATGAATGCTTTTCATGAGGGGTTGAGTGCCGAAGATGCACGTGATTTGATGTCTATCACCGGTGGGACCTTTGGAACAAATTATGAGAACGATGATTGGGAGTTCTTGGAAAGCATGGCAACTACATCAAAGAGGAAAGCTCAAGCCTCAAGAAGAGCCCGACCGACCACTAACCGACCGCAAGTGCACGCCATAGATGATGGTAATGTTCAAACCACTAACCAAATTTATGATGTTTGTGCTTTGTGTAATGAAATAGGTCACGCGGCTGAAAATTGCCAATGGATGGTGGAAGGGCAATATGAAGAGGTGCATGCGGTTCAAGGTCAAGGTCAAGGAGGGGGTGGTAGAAACTACAACAATATGAATTCTAACACTTACCACCCCGGGTTGAGGAATCACCCAAATTTTCTCTATGGGAACCCATCTAATCAAGCTAACCCGAATTTCCAAGGAAACCAAGGATTTCAAAGGCAATATCAAACGGGTCAAAGCTTTTCGGGTGGAAATGAGATGATGGAGATGTTGAAGGCGATGCAAAGTGAAATGCAACGAATGAACCAACGTGATGAGGTTCGGATGCAAAAGGACGAGGTTCGTGACAAAAGCATCCAATCGTTGACCACTCAAATGGGTCAACTAGCAAGTGACGTGGCGATGTTAAAGAAAGCAAAAGGCCAGCTACCGAGTGATACGGTGCCAAATCCCAAGAATATAAAAAGCATTAACATCAATGTGGTAAGCACCGTTCCTAGTACCAAATTTAATGAAACATTGCTAACTTCTTCGTATCAAGTGAATGCAGGTTTGGAAAAAGATGCCGAAGTCGAGAATGATAAAGAGTGTGAAGCGCCAATCGTGCCTATCCGTGTGGGAAAATTAAAAATCCCTCACGCATTGTTGGATTACGGGGCAAGCGTTAGTGTGCTACCAAGCGATCTATACGATATGTACGACTTTGGTCCACTTGAAGGTATAGACACCATGGTGAGCTTGGCGGATGGAAGTTGGAGGCGTCCACGGGGAATGGTTAGGAATGTTAAAATTCAGTTGGGAAAGTTTGAATACCCGGTGGATTTTCTAGTTTTGGACTATGCTTCTACCAACATGGCATCACAACAAAGGGTGATTTTAGGTCGACCGTTTCTCTATACGGCAAATGCTCAAATTAATTGTAGAGACGAGATTATTACTATGACCGAAAAGAACCGTAGGTTGTATTTTGATGTTCAAACTAGAGAGATTAGTTATGAGTCCATTGAGAGGAAGGGTGGTGAGTCTAGTGATTGTATAAAAAATGTGTTACAACGAATGAGAAAAAAACACCCACCGGACCGTGAAGAAACACATATGGGTTCAAGCAGGAACGTATTTGATTACCCACCGAGTCAAAATGAGACGGATGCATTTTGCCCAAAGACAAGCTACAGTGGGGGAGGTGATAGGAACCGATTCTTTGAGCCACCATAAATGGGGGGTGGCACGGTCTGGCTGAAGACGCGAAACTTAGCGCTGCTCGTGAGGCAACCCGAGGTTTTTCACTGATCTTGTTATTTCTTTAGTTTTCTTTGTTTCAGGGCCATGGCAACGCTCAAGTGTGGGGAAGATGTGCGGATATTTGTGTGAAGGTGGTGATAGGAAGTCGGATTATCTACAACATCTGTTGTGGCAAACTTCACCAGGTCGATGTACTCTTTCCTTAGTCTTGTTGTGTTCCTTAGCTTTGAAATATTGGTAGTTAGTTTGTTTGGTGGTGTTTTGTTTTATTAAAAAAAAATATATGAAAAAAAATATAAAAAAAAAAATCCAAAAAGAAATTTGGGGTTTGAGATTTAAAGCTTTTGTTGATGTTGAATGAATTTTAGTGATCAAATCCCTCAAAGCCATACATTGGGACAATGTATCCCAAGTGTGGGGATGGGGGAAATTTTTGATAATTTTAAAAATTTTGTAAATCCAAGCGAAAATTGTCAAAATTTGAAAACTTGATATTGTTCCACTTGACACACCGACACCCATTCCTAGTCTTTTCTTGGTGAGGATTTGAGCCACACATGATTGTTATTGATATTTCATTGTTTGAGTGGCGGTGTGCGTTGTGTGTTAATAGAACTTGTTTATGAATTCTTGTTAAATCCTAGAGCTAGCATGCTTTTGAAAATGATAGGGGGACTTTTAGGAAGCCTCGTCTAGATGTGTGAGAGTGCGGGATTGGTGGGTTGGACCTCATACGTTACATATATGAGCTTGGTATTGTGAGGGGTGGGGGTTTGGTCCTTAGAAAGCCATGTTGAGACTTAGACCATTCGATTGTGACCCAAACCCATTTCCTACAAAATTTTACCTATTGAGATGACCCGGTTTAGGAGATTTAGTATGTAGTATTGATGTTTTTGTATATATTGTTGAGTTTGATGTGTTATGAAAAAAAAAAAAAAAAAGAGCAAAAGAAAAAAAAAATGAGAAAGATATGAAAAAAAAAAAAAAAAAAAAAGGAAGTATTTAGTTGCGATTGTAGTTGAGAACGTTGAAAAAGTTGTGTATATTTTGGTGTTTGTTTTGTTTAGTAGTAGAAATAAAAACCGGGTCAAATCAATGAGCTACTTTCATATGTATTCCACCATTTTCCTACCTTTACACCTAGCCCCGTTGCAACCCGCAAGTCCCTTTGATTCTAAAGCATGCTAGATATTTGTTAGGAGGAAACTTGATTTGTATACAAGCTTATTGTCGCGCGCACACACAAACGCATTGAGTGGTTTAGCATTATGCTAATAATTCTTGTTACCGAGAGATTTTTGTGAGGGGTGTGTCTTGTGGTATGATTGAAAGTTAGTAAAAGAACGGCACATTTAGCTTGGTTGCATGTTTGATCGCTTTGGTGTTGAGATAGTTTTTGAATGGGTTGCTTGGGACAAGCAACAAGTGTGGGGATGTGACGGGTGGTCCGTAGGACAACCCTTAAATGGTTTAAAAGGATTAAAATTCCATGCTTTACTTGGTTATTTGCTTGAACTTAGTAACTACGAGTGTTCGTGTGTTTTGCAGGTAAATCACTTAATTCGGTTAAATTGGAACCCGTACGTGTTAACAGCGCAGGTGTTTTGATAGATACACGCATACATTGGTCAACGAACATCATCACTATATGATATGATCATCAACATTGACTTGTGAGGAGCAAAAACATAATCATCACCAATCACATCATCGAATAAAATGACTACACTCACATGCAGAGGGGGCGGCTAACATAGAATAATGGGAGCCGATTACAAGGTTTTAAAAAGTCCACAATTACATCATTATCTCATACGCATACTTTGGTGGGGGAAAATTAATTCACAACAATAAAAAAATCATCCATTACTGTGATGGGGACTTGAGACACAAAGTGACTGGGCTCGCAGACATGTGGGTTTGGTTTTTTCAACATCATCATTAAAAGAAGAAAGAAAGGAGTCAGGGAACACGTGAAAGAAAAGATTCCTCAACATCAATTCTCATAAGCCTAGGTGAATAGAGGCATCAATTGAAATCAGAAGTCACGTGGACTTCTATTGTGGGCTTGGCATATATTGGACGCATATGTGAGGCATATGATCATTACTTGGGCTTTTGGGCGGCACACATCAACAATATAATATCAACAATATAATAAACATCATCATCACGGCACAACATGAGGGTCTTGACTTTTGGTTTGGCCTGAGCTCCACCGTAAATCAGTCAATACACACCGTAACACATTTAAGTCCACCGTAAATTACGGTGGAGCCGTAATTTACGGTGGAGGCCACGATCAGACTTGTAACTGCCTCTTTAAATCAGAATTTTATTGTGTCTTTTGATCTTATCTCATCATTGGACGGTTCTTGGACACTTTGGGGGCGATTTTGCTTGGTCTTGCTTGGTTTGGAACAATTTCAAACATTCGGTTTGTGTTTTTGATTTGTATGAACATTGAATTGCTTGTTATGATGATCCACCGAGCCATGTCCGGCTAAACTCTTCGGTGATCATCCTAGGTGAATGTTTCTGAAACTTTTGTGTGTTTAATTTCTGCATTTCTAGAATGATATCTTGCGTTGCTTGAATGTCATGGTGTATGTTTGATTGTTTGTAGTGTGTTAATCAATATTGCAATTTCTAGTCTTAATCGTACGTTCTTGGTGCCGTTGGCAACCGAGATATCACGGGAAGGGTTAGGGTTGGTTATTGGTTAATAGGTCATCGGGAAACAACCTCGCGTTATCTAATCCGAGTACTTTGTTCCCTTTTATCACTTCAATCACATATACACGAGTTATGTCTATATAACTCTTTCTAGTGAAATTGCACACAACTGTTTAAAGAAACTGAAACCTAGGGTGATCATTGTTCTCTCCTAATTGTTTACAACCAACTTTGATTTGAATTAGTTCTTAATTTAGTTTTCTAAAACAACAATCCACAATCTTGAATTTTAATTTTCTGCAATTTAGTTTAATATTAGTTTAAATACAAAGCTATACAATCGACACATTTTCCACATACTCCCTGAGTTCGATACCCTTTTACCACTAACTACAGTTGTTTGGGGATTAAATTTGCGTGACCCACGATAATCACGTCAGCCGTGCTCACTGAACACGCCCCGTGCTCAACTAGATCAGTAAATTTAATTAAAACGCCCAGATACAGATCCTGAACACGGGGCCGTGTCCACTGAACACGGGGCCGTGTCCAGCCTCTGTTTCCGTTTTTATTTTTGTTTTCTGATCTCGAGACTCGGTTGTGGTCTGCTGAGTGATTCTTATGGATCAATACTCAGGAGGTTACAACTACACCTATGAGGAGGATGATTATAGGGGTAATTATTGCACTAATTGTCGTAACGCACGATCGGTTCAAAATAATCGCTCATATCAACCATCCAATTCATACACCTACTATGAGGAGCCCAGGTACGAGCCATCAACTTCATACACATCCTATGAAGACCAAAGGTATGAACCTCCTCCCTCATACTCATATTTTGATGAACCAAGGTATGAGCCCTCATACTCATACTTTGAGGAACCAAGATATGAGCCGCCACCTTCATATGCTTATTATGAGGAACCATGGCGTGAACAACCCACCTCATATGAGTATTACGAAGAACAAAATTACGACCCTTATCCATCATATACTTATAATGAAGAACAATGGTGCGAACCATCTACTTCATATGGGTATTATGAGGAACAAAGGATCGAACAACCAGATTCAAGCTTAGAAAATACCGATTCTTTTTCTATAACCGAAGTGACCGATAGGATATTAGAACACATTAGAGTTATCGATCGATGTATAAAAGAAGCTCGCGCAAGGGAAGAGGAGTCCCGCGCAAGAGAAGAATTAAAAAAGGAAGAGATAACTGAAAGTGTTAAAATGGAAGAACAAGTAAGTGAAAAACCGACACATGAGTTAAACAACGAAAAAGGTGAGTCCGACAATGTTAAAATTCAAGAAGAGTTTAATTTTGAAGAAATTAATCTCTTGTCACCTTCTTTTGAAAATCATTGTTTAGTACCCACTCGTGCTAAGTTTTTAAAAGAGTTAAATACTAACACTAAAATTGACGAAACGGTAAGTGTTAAGTTAACTAATGATCAAACTTCGCTAATAAAAGAAGACCCATTTGAAATTAACATTACACCGGTTCCATGTTTCTTTCAAAATTCATTTATTAGTAATGTCACAATCGATAAAGATCTTTGTGTTAACATAATGCCTAACTACATTTTCGAAAAATTAAGTATTAGTGATTTTTCTCCACTTCAAATACCCATTTTTCTATCCAATCGGAAAGTAATAAAATCAATCGGTGTAGTTGAGGATATCTTGGTTCAAACAAATCAAATGGTAATCCCAACCGAGTTTGTCATCCTCGATGACGCTCCTCTAGTGTTGGGACGACCATTTGTAAAAACTCACGAAGCTTTGAAAAACCGGAAGTACAACAATCTACCTCTTCAATTAGGGGCATTCAAAAAAAGTGTCGACCTTGAGCGATCAATGAAATATCCATTCGGCAATGACGACCCCCTAATTGAAGATGAGCCAGAACCACCTGATAAGGTGGGTCTAGCCAAGGACCCTTATAAACGTGGCGCACCACGGAGGCATTCCGCGGAACTATCCGTAGTTTTAGTTTAGATTAACTTTTACGTTTTCTAGTTTAGTTTTTTTTTCAGGAATAAAACACACTCGGGATGGTGAAGGATGATAAGGGAAGCTTGAACCAACACCCTATACACAAAAACAGAGCCTCCCTACGATTTTTCTTCATTACAGCAAGTTCAGCACGGGGCCGTGCTCACCCCAACACGCCCCGTGCCCAAGGTTTTGTAGAAAATGCCCAGTTCAGGTACCTGGACACGGGGCCGTGCTCACTGGACACGCCCCCGTGCCCAGCCATCTGTTTACTTTTGGTACTGGCAGTCTGGACACTGGGCCGTGCTCAGCCAACACCACCCCGTGTTCAGCTACCAAGTACCATAAAATCTTGTTTTTAACCCACTTTTAGACATTCAATCAACCTAAAAACTTATTTTTGGGACACATTGAGGACAATGTGTAATTTAAGTGTGGGGGGGGGGATGCTAAAACCTTGAATCTTGCAAGTCCTAATAACAAGCCTTACACAAAACTCTATTGGAACCGCTAATCAACCCAATTTTTTTCAAAAAAAAAAATTTTCAATTTTTTTTTACTTGTCTAGGTTTAATTTGGGAATTTCAAAATTCTAAAAATGTTATATTTTTACAAATTTACAACCGATAGCGTCGTGACAAAAAGAACCAACATAAGAAAATTATGAAAAGGCATGACAAGCTTAGTTAAAATTTGATTATATATACTTGACCACATAAAAACCCATTCCCACAAAAGTGAGTTTTGAGCCTTTATTGAGCATACACTTACATATCATTTGACTAAATGCTCATTTTTCGTTTCTTGTGTGAATAGCCGCTTGGTTCTTACGACTCTAGAACTTGCCATGACGATACATTCCCGGTCCTTACCAACTTAAACCCGAGTAAGTAAATGATGGAGGCATTAGGACTAACCCTTTTTATTTCTACACCACTATTTTTTCTTTACCACCTACCCAATATCCCCCTAGTTAGCCCCTTTGAGCCTAAACCTTTTCATTTCTTAACCCAAACCAAACACCTTTTCACCCACCTAAACCCTTTTTATTTTTAACCTTTTGTTTTAGTAACTAGCTCGGTTTCTCATATGACTTTCAAAAAAAAAAGTGTGTTGATGATGAAGCAAAAGAAAATAAACAAACAAGTTCATCAAAAATAACTTTGTTTGAATAATAGCTTCATCAAAATAAAAGTGAAAAAAAAATGTCTTACGAAAACCGAAGCTTGTTACGCTTTTCGCCATTTTTCTACTAACCACTAACCCAACCACCTACCTTTAACCCAAGCCTAACCCTTCACCCACAAAGTCCTCTTGATATTTACAAAGGTATATAAGTTAAAAAGGAGGAGGATTGATTGCTTGGCAAGCCTATGGTAGGAGTAAGTCCCATGCCGCTCTCGAGTGATCCACAAAAATACATTTTCGGCCGAGTGTTGAGTGATCCCCGTGAGGTATGTGAACTTGTATATAAATAGAATTTTACAAAGGCATGTTATGCCCTAATAATTAATTTATCTTATGAAAAGTTTTAAATAAATCATGACGAATAGGATTGTAAATACATAAAAATAAAGCCTAATAAAGAATCTTGGATTCCCGGCACTCTATGACAAGCCCAAAAACCTTCTCTTCTACCAATTCCATTTGGAAGTGTAAAGCCACATTATAAAGAGTTTTGCTTGAGGACAAGCAAAGATTCAAGTGTGGGGGTATTTGATGTGTGTAAAATGCAACATATAAATTACATCAAATAAGGCATAAAACTAACCCTTTTTTTAGTACTAATATTGGAAAAAGTGTGTTTTTGTCTTCCTTTTGAATTTACAGGGTCAAATGAGCTTAAACGAACAAAAGGAACAAAAATACAGCCAAAACCAACATAAATACAAAGAAAAGGAAGAAACGTGGCATGCCCGACCCCTCGACAACAACTCCCAAAGCAAAAACAAGAAGAAAGCTGAGCATGGGGTTGTGCCCAGCCCGACACGGGGCGTGCCCAGCTCAGCACGGGGCCGTGTCCAGAATGGTCAGCCCTGGCACAAAAGACAAACCTCTAGAAGCTTCTATTGCCCACCACGGGGCCGTGTCCAGTGAACACGGGGGCGTGGCGAAAGTACAGCAGGCGCATTAATTGTAATTGCGAATTACAATTAATGAAGAGAGAGAATGTCAGACAAGCACGGGGGCGTGCCTAGCGGACACGGGGGCGTGTGGAGCTAATAAAGACAAACTGTATTAATGAAGAAAGAGAAAAGGGTGGACACGAGGCCGTGCCCAGCGGACACGGGGCCGTGTCCAGGCTTCTGTACAGGCTATAAATAGGAGTGCTTGGCTCAAGCTCAAACCATCCCTTGGCACACCACCTCTCTCACACTTCATCCACCACCCACCACTATCACAACACCATCATCCACCACCATCATCCATTGTCCATCGTAGAGTGTGTGAGTCGTCTCGGGATCCAAGATTGATCGTAAGAGTTCTTGACAATCAAGGCCATGTTTGCCTAAGTCTCTTACATCACTTGGTGAAGACAAAGTGTCTAGTATAATACTTTTTATTTCTAATCTTTTGCACTTTTTATTTGGTTTTGTATTAATGACTTTAATAACTAGTTACTTATGTTGAAGGTAATCTTTCCTTATCGTTTGTCCGTGGTGTCTTGGCATTATTTTACTGTCTATATAAAATAAAGGATTTTCACCATTCATATCTCCACGGTCTATATGGAGGTATGTTGGCTACCTGGTAGGGGGTTAAGGGAACGGTTTGGTAAAGGTCTTGCCATTGTTCAGCGTTTAGAGGTCCTGCAATGGACCTGGGTCAAATTTAGTAGGACCTCCTTCAATACTTCACGGTATTGGATGGCGGGGGTCCAAATTCTTTGATCCCCTCATAAGTTAACTACTATTAATACTATAACCCGGCTACTTAGGACTGTATCCCTGCTGACTCAGACTACTTAGCCGAGGGTAACGTCACCGCCAAAAGCGGGGCCTACCACAATACTGCATTAATAACTTAATTCATTATCTTCCAATAATCCACCCTTTTAGGATTGTATCCCTGCTGACTCAAACTACTGGGGTGAGGGTAACGTCGCCTTCAAAAGAGGGGCCTGCTACAATAACTAAGATAATCTCTTAATTATGTGCAAAAGTGCAGAAATAATCAAAGGTTATACTAGATACGAGTCGGAACCAAGTGATTCATCTTGTCTATCTGTTTTTTTTTCTTTTTTTTTCATTTTCAGCATTTTAGTTAGTTTTATTTTTCTTAGTTTAAAACATCTTTTTCTAAACTTTTATTTTGGTTAGACGTTGAGGATAAACCGGTACTAAAAGCTCTTGTGTCCTTGGACGACCTCGGTATCTTACCAACGCTATACTACACTCAACGATGGGTGCACTTGCCCATATGTGTGTTTAGTGTTAGTGAAATATCGTGTTTTATAAATTTAAAACTTGGCTAAAATAAGTGTTAAAAAGGGCTTAAAATATATACCTAATATAAGTAACACTTCGCACGCATCAAGTTTTTGGCGCCGTTGCCGGGGACACAAGGATTTTAGGAAAGCTTAAAATCGACGGCCTAATCAGTTTTTCAAAACGGGCCCACATTTTTCTGCATTTTAGTTTAGTTTTGCATTTACAGTAGGTTGAACACGGGCCGTGCTCACTGAACACGCCCCGTGCTCAACTAGATCAGTAAATTTAATTAAAACGCCCAGATACAGATCCTGAACACGGGGCCGTGTCCACTGAACACGGGGCCGTGTCCAGCCTCTGTTTCCGTTTTTATTTTTGTTTTCTGATCTCGAGACTCGGTTGTGGTCTGCTGAGTGATTCTTATGGATCAATACTCAGGAGGTTACAACTACACCTATGAGGAGGATGATTATAGGGGTAATTATTGCACTAATTGTCGTAACGCACGATCGGTTCAAAATAATCGCTCATATCAACCATCCAATTCATACACCTACTATGAGGAGCCCAGGTACGAGCCATCAACTTCATACACATCCTATGAAGACCAAAGGTATGAACCTCCTCCCTCATACTCATATTTTGATGAACCAAGGTATGAGCCCTCATACTCATACTTTGAGGAACCAAGATATGAGCCGCCACCTTCATATGCTTATTATGAGGAACCATGGCGTGAACAACCCACCTCATATGAGTATTACGAAGAACAAAATTACGACCCTTATCCATCATATACTTATAATGAAGAACAATGGTGCGAACCATCTACTTCATATGGGTATTATGAGGAACAAAGGATCGAACAACCGGATTCAAGCTTAGAAAATACCGATTCTTTTTCTATAACCGAAGTGACCGATAGGATATTAGAACACATTAGAGTTATCGATCGATGTATAAAAGAAGCTCGCGCAAGGGAAGAGGAGTCCCGCGCAAGAGAAGAATTAAAAAAGGAAGAGATAACTGAAAGTGTTAAAATGGAAGAACAAGTAAGTGAAAAACCGACACATGAGTTAAACAACGAAAAAGGTGAGTCCGACAATGTTAAAATTCAAGAAGAGTTTAATTTTGAAGAAATTAATCTCTTGTCACCTTCTTTTGAAAATCATTGTTTAGTACCCACTCGTGCTAAGTTTTTAAAAGAGTTAAATACTAACACTAAAATTGACGAAACGGTAAGTGTTAAGTTAACTAATGATCAAACTTCGCTAATAAAAGAAGACCCATTTGAAATTAACATTACACCGGTTCCATGTTTCTTTCAAAATTCATTTATTAGTAATGTCACAATCGATAAAGATCTTTGTGTTAACATAATGCCTAACTACATTTTCGAAAAATTAAGTATTAGTGATTTTTCTCCACTTCAAATACCCATTTTTCTATCCAATCGGAAAGTAATAAAATCAATCGGTGTAGTTGAGGATATCTTGGTTCAAACAAATCAAATGGTAATCCCAACCGACTTTGTCATCCTCGATGACGCTCCTCTAGTGTTGGGACGACCATTTGTAAAAACTCACGAAGCTTTGAAAAACCGGAAGTACAACAATCTACCTCTTCAATTAGGGGCATTCAAAAAAAGTGTCGACCTTGAGCGATCAATGAAATATCCATTCGGCAATGACGACCCCCTAATTGAAGATGAGCCAGAACCACCTGATAAGGTGGGTCTAGCCAAGGACCCTTATAAACGTGGCGCACCACGGAGGCATTCCGCGGAACTATCCGTAGTTTTAGTTTAGATTAACTTTTACGTTTTCTAGTTTAGTTTTTTTTTCAGGAATAAAACACACTCGGGATGGTGAAGGATGATAAGGGAAGCTTGAACCAACACCCTATACACAAAAACAGAGCCTCCCTACGATTTTTCTTCATTACAGCAAGTTCAGCACGGGGCCGTGCTCACCCCAACACGCCCCGTGCCCAAGGTTTTGTAGAAAATGCCCAGTTCAGGTACCTGGACACGGGGCCGTGCTCACTGGACACGCCCCCGTGCCCAGCCTTCTGTTTACTTTTGGTACTGGCAGTCTGGACACTGGGCCGTGCTCAGCCAACACCACCCCGTGTTCAGCTACCAAGTACCATAAAATCTTGTTTTTAACCCACTTTTAGACATTCAATCAACCTAAAAACTTATTTTTAGGACACATTGAGGACAATGTGTAATTTAAGTGTGTGTGTGGGGGGGGGGGGGATGCTAAAACCTTGAATCTTGCAAGTCCTAATAACAAGCCTTACACAAAACTCTATTGGAACCGCTAATCACCCCAAATTTTTTCAAAAAAAAAAATTTTCAATTTTTTTTTACTTGTCTAGGTTTAATTTGGGAATTTCAAAATTCTAAAAATGTTATATTTTTACAAATTTACAACCGATAGCGTCGTGACAAAAAGAACCAACATAAGAAAATTATGAAAAGGCATGACAAGCTTAGTTAAAATTTGATTATATATACTTGACCACATAAAAACCCATTCCCACAAAAGTGAGTTTTGAGCCTTTATTGAGCATACACTTACATATCATTTGACTAAATGCTCATTTTTCGTTTCTTGTGTGAATAGCCGCTTGGTTCTTACGACTCTAGAACTTGCCATGACGATACATTCCCGGTCCTTACCAACTTAAACCCGAGTAAGTAAATGATGGAGGCATTAGGACTAACCCTTTTTATTTCTACACCACTATTTTTTCTTTACCACCTACCCAATATCCCCCTAGTTAGCCCCTTTGAGCCTAAACCTTTTCATTTCTTAACCCAAACCAAACACCTTTTCACCCACCTAAACCCTTTTTATTTTTAACCTTTTGTTTTAGTAACTAGCTCGGTTTCTCATATGACTTTCAAAAAAAAAAAGTGTGTTGATGATGAAGCAAAAGAAAATAAACAAACAAGTTCATCAAAAATAACTTTGTTTGAATAATAGCTTCATCAAAATAAAAGTGAAAAAAAAAATGTCTTACGAAAACCGAAGCTTGTTACGCTTTTCGCCATTTTTCTACTAACCACTAACCCAACCACCTACCTTTAACCCAAGCCTAACCCTTCACCCACAAAGTCCACTTGATATTTACAAAGGTATATAAGTTAAAAAGGAGGAGGATTGATTGCTTGGCAAGCCTATGGTAGGAGTAAGTCCCATGCCGCTCTCGAGTGATCAAAAAATACATTTTCGGCCGAGTGTTGAGTGATCCCCGTGAGGTATGTGAACTTGTATATAAATAGAATTTTACAAAGGCATGTTATGCCTTAATAATTAATTTATCTTATGAAAAGTTTTAAATAAATCATGACGAATATGATTGTAAATACATAAAAATAAAGCCTAATAAAGAATCTTGGATTCTCGGCACTCTATGACAAGCCCAAAAACCTTCTCTTCTACCAATTCCATTTGGGAGTGTAAAGCCACATTATAAAGAGTTTTACTTGAGGACAAGCAAAGATTCAAGTGTGGGGGTATTTGATGTGTGTAAAATGCAACATATAAATTACATCAAATAAGGCATAAAACTAACCCTTTTTTAGTACTAATATTGGAAAAAGTGTGTTTTTGTCTTCCTTTTGAATTTACAGGGTCAAATGAGTTTAAACGAACAAAAGGAACAAAAATACAGCCAAAACCAACATAAATACAAAGAAAAGGAAGAAACGTGGCATGCCCGACCCCTCGACAACAACTCCCAAAGCAAAAACAAGAAGAAAGCTGAGCATGGGGCTGTGCCCAGCCCGACACGGGGCGTGCCCAGCTCAGCACGGGGCCGTGTCCAGAATGGTTAGCCCTGGCACAAAAGACAAATCTCTAGAAGCTTCTATTGCCCACCACGGGGCCGTGTCCAGTGAACACGGGGGCGTGGCGAAAGTACAGCAGGCGCATTAATTGTAATTGCGAATTACAATTAATGAAGAGAGAGAATGTCAGACAAGCACGGGGGCGTGCCCAGCGGACACGGGGGCGTGTGGAGCTAATAAAGGCAAACTGTATTAATGAAGAAAGAGAAAAGGGTGGACACGAGGCCGTGTCCAGCGGACACGGGGCCGTGTCCAGGCTTCTGTACAGGCTATAAATAGGAGTGCTTGGCTCATGCTCAAACCATCCCTTGGCACACCACCTCTCTCACACTTCATCCACCACCCACCACCATCACAACACCATCATCCACCCCCATCATCCATTGTCCATCGTAGAGTGTGTGAGTCGTCTCGGGATCCAAGATTGATCGTAAGAGTTCTTGACAATCAAGGCCATGTTTGCCTAAGTCTCTTACATCACTTGGTGAAGACAAAGTGTCTAGTATAATACTTTTTATTTCTAATCTTTTGCACTTTTTATTTGGTTTTGTATTAATGACTTTAATAACTAGTTACTTATGTTGAAGGTGATCTTTCCTTATCGTTTGTCCGTGGTGGCTTGGCATTATTTTACTGTCTATATAAAATAAAGGATTTTCACCATTCATATCTCCACGGTCTATATGGAGGTATGTTGGCTACCTGGTAGGGGGTTAAGGGAACGGTTTGGTAAAGGTCTTGCCATTGTTCAGCGTTTAGAGGTCCTGCAATGGACCTGGGTCAAATTTAGTAGGACCTCCTTCAATACTTCACGGTATTGGATGGCGGGGGTCCAAACTCTTTGATCCCCTCATAAGTTAACTACTATTAATACTATAACCCGGCTACTTAGGACTGTATCCCTGCTGACTCAGACTACTTAGCCGAGGGTAACGTCACCGCCAAAAGCGGGGCCTACCACAATACTGCATTAATAACTTAATTCATTATCTTCCAATAATCCACCCTTTTAGGATTGTATCCCTGCTGACTCAAACTACTGGGGTGAGGGTAACGTCGCCTTCAAAAGAGGGGCCTACTACAATAACTAAGATAATCTCTTAATTATGTGCAAAAGTGCAGAAATAATCAAAGGTTATACTAGATACGAGTCGGAACCAAGTGATTCATCTTGTCTATCTGTTTTTTTTCTTTTATTTTCATTTTCAGCATTTTAGTTAGTTTTATTTTTCTTAGTTTAAAACATCTTTTTCTAAACTTTTATTTTGGTTAGACATTGAGGATAAACCGGTACTAAAAGCTCTTGTGTCCTTGGACGACCTCGGTATCTTACCAACGCTATACTACACTCAACGATGGGTGCACTTGCCCATATGTGTGTTTAGTGTTAGTGAAATATCGTGCTTTATAAATTTAAAACTTGGCTAAAATAAGTGTTAAAAAGGGCTTAAAATATATACCTAATATAAGTAACACTTCGCACGCATCATTAATTGATTTAAAACTCTTACCGTCAAGTTTATGCATTAACAAAAAATGTCTTGGATGTAAGATTAGTTAAAGATCTAAGATTTTTTTTAAAGTGGTTTTGTTTCACCGTCCAGTTACATATACATATACGAGTGGTTTCTATGTAGGATAGAGAATATATGTATATTTGGACTTTGGAAAATGATACTTATTTTGATGTGTATGTGTATGTGCGCACGGTCGAATTTGTCTTTTATACAAATTGAATTTTTTTTGTTGTTATTTGTTATTCAGGACATTGGATCATGTTGGATCTGAGTTTGGTTTTGATTGTATTTTACGTTTGAATTAGAATGAAGATGGATGAGTTGTGCAGCGGAATTAAGATGGAAACAAACTTTGCATACAATCAAACGAGAGTATTGCTTTGATCAAAACACTTTTCACAAAGAACCGAAAGATTGAATTTAATTTCAACAACGATTACAATGTAATGCTTGATACAAACTCCCCCTTAGCCAGAGCTCAGTGTTTGTTCGTGCAGAGAAGACGATTGTTGCAAAGAGCTAATAGAACAGTACAGAGCACTGTTCTATTTATAGGCACTAGCAAACCACTGAGCATCTTAGCTGACGTCACCATGAAAGTGACATCTAACCTCCTAACAAACTCTAACCTCTGATCTATACAAACACTGCTATACTAACTACTGCTTATTACATTATATTACATAAAGACATAATAAACAACTGCTGCATCCCTCCACTGCTGTGAACCCAGCAGTACTTGTCCTGATCAGCAGTGCTTGACTCAAGTCAGTAGATTGAACAACAGAGCTTTAGTCTTTCATCAGGTCTTCACTTTGAGCAGCAGTTTGACGGTCAGTAGCTTGTACGATCAGTAGATAGGAGGTCAGCAGATGTTGAAACCACTTTCAAGGGGAGAGACTTGTATGTAACATCTGCTTATTCTGGATCCACTGCTCTGACCCAGTTTTGGCTTTAATTATCTGTTCCTCTGGTAGGGTTCAATCCCATCAATCTCCCCTGGAACAGATAATGCCAAAACTCTTCATTATTGTGGAATTCTTATTGTCTCATCAGCAGTTCCCTTATCTGACCTTTAAATTGTAGTTCAAAGTCTAGGGCATCTGTGTCATCATCATCCCTGCTAAGTGGAAGATCAAGGAGATCCTGCAAATCTTCAAGACTCAGGCCAAGAGCTTGTTCCCTTGATATTTTCTTCACTTCTCCACCAGACCTGAGCAAAGTCAATACGTAGGTCTGTTTGTCAGTTTCCCACTTTTGTATTTTTGAGCCTGGTGGGTTTCTCGGGAGATGTTTATTTGCAGAGATGTTTGGTGAGGCTGGCCTATTCATGACTGCCTGAGCAGTACTTGCAGATTGTTCCAATTCAAGATCTTCTTTTATCATTAATTCAATGCCCGCTTTTACAACAACATTTCCAGCTTTTAGATCTTGAATTGTTTCAGCACCTGACTGGTTTTGACTCCTTCTTTTGTAAATGGCAGCACCAGCTGGAGCAGTGGTTCTTTTGACTTGCAGCTTTGGTGGTCTTTTTGAGACCTCTGCTTTGGAGTAGTCAGGCTTTTGTGGAACTATTGGATCTTTCTTTCTAAGTTCCTCTAACCTTTTGTAGGTAGCCCTGACCCTATCTTCTCCCCACTTTGTCACTGAATTCTTTGACCCATAATCAGCTGCTATCAGCTCCTCTTTCATTCTCTTTAACTCTAAAATCTTATCAGCTTCAAATTGTTTGAATTTTTCAGGAGGAGTCTGCTTGACCTTATTTTTTTTATTATTTCTTGAATCATGGCTGCCTCTTTTTCAAGCTCAGGAATGGTCCAGTTTTTGTACATGTGTTTCTCCACCTTGTATTTCTTGTAGGTCATGATGTTCTCAATGTAGTCTTTTCTCAAGGACTCATCTGTCCTTTCTGAGATTTGCTGACATACATTTTTGGCAAATTGTTCCATGGTTCTGACCTAAGTGAGTAGAAACTGATAGTTTTACTGAAATTCCCTATCAGATTTCCCTTGTTTATTTTTTATTGCGATATCCTCTGCTTGTTTGGCCTTGAGTTTCAAATATTCTTCAATATTGTTAGGCCTGGGATATCCTTCAACTGATGGCAAACTCCTTTTAGCTGGGTCATCCTCATAGTAAAAGGATTTGATTTCTTCCCTAACTGCAATGAGTTCCAGAGGGAATGAGACACCAGCAGGAGGTAATGGCTTTAAAATTTGAGCTGAAGAGAGAGGCATGGAATTTGGAATGGTGACAAGTGACAGAGATTTTGAGAATGTTGGTGGTGGTGAATAGTCATCATCTTTGAGGATTAGCCTTCTCCTTTTTGGTTGAGGAGGGACTGATGATGTTTTGGGTGGAACAGTGGTGGTAGATTGAGAGGCAGTGGTTTGTGATTGACTAACAGTTGTTGAAACAACTGGTGTTTCAACCACTGTTGTCATTACAGCAGATGTTGTAACATCTGTTGTCTTCTGCTTTTTGGCAGGAGAAAGTGATGGTGAGGTTGTTTTTGGTGGTTATGGTGGTGGTGGTAAAGCAGTGATTATGGTGTGTGTTGAAGTGGTGTGTGTTGAAGTGATAACAGATGTTGAAACCTCTGAAGTACCAGCAGTAGTTGATACAGCAGAAGTTACAACAGCTGTTTGGGTGGAGGTTTGATGCTGATGGCTTTTGGATGGTGGTTTTGGAGGCTTTGGAAATCTGGATGGGATGGACTTAGGTTTCCTTTTTGTCTTAGGATTTTTAGTATCCTTTGATCCAGAACAACCCTGCGCATACAGCTCCATGAAAGCTCTTTTCTCCTCATTCCACCTTGAAATATCCTTTGCCATTCTATCCCTTTTTACACTTGCTACTCTTTCATCAAGTGCTTCTTGAGTAGCATCAACCTTTTTACTACCATCTGGCACAGGAATTTTTCTGGTCATAGCATCCCTTTCTGGTTCAATGTAAAGACCATCATCTATTCCCTTCTTCTTCCACTCTTGAATTTTATCCCCCTTTTTGGCATTATCTTCTGGAAGTTGACCAATGAAAAGTACTGTTGGAGGAGCAGTGCCAGTGGTTTCCAATAAATGGGCCTTGATTGCCTTAATATCTGCTTGAGTGTTCTTGTACCTAGACTCCATTATGTTTCTCAGCTTTTGGACATGTAGTTCATGTTGCTGATCAGCCATTTCCTTTTGTTGTTGGAGAAAAGGTTGGAAGAGGTTCCAGAGCTCATTTGTAGCAGATGCTTGTGATGGAGCAGGTGCTTGAGGTGGAACAACAGTGGATTGCATCTTTTGTATTTTCAACACCTGTTGTAGCATGTCTTTAATATCTGCAACAGATGTATCCAATTTGTCAACTCGTTCCGTCAAATCCTGATATTTTAAATCATCACCCAATTTAATGGGATCATCTGATTTCCCACTAACAGTGGTTTTATCAGTGGTTGAGGTAGGGAGTGTACTCCAAACACTAACCATTGATGCCCCTTTTTCTTGGTACTGGGGTCTTTTTCCTTCAACACTTGACAACCTTTTGATGTTGCCAGTGGGAAAAATAAATCCACTGGTGGTTGGCAGAGGTGCTATGTAAGGAATTGCCTCCAAGGAAGTCTTATTGATGTAACCACTGTCCAACTGTAAACCAGTGGGTTCAACAGTTGTAGTGGCTGCTTCACTTGGATTACCACCAAGAGTTACTTGTAACTCAAGGGGTGTAACCTCCTCAGGTTGTGTTGGTGGGTGAGCAAGGATTGATACAACAGACCCAGTCATTTGTTGAGGTATATTCTCATTAACAGGTGATTGAGAAGGACTGGTTAGTGCCTGGTTCAAATCAATTGCATCCAACAGCAGTTTAGTTGGTGTGGGAATTGTGGATGTGATGTTTGGTGTAGAAACAGGATTTGCCCCGGGCATTAGGCTGTGGATGATAGAACCAAGTGATTCCAGAGCATCATGATGTGGTGGCCCTATGTGTACAACCTGTTCTTTTTGTGAAGAATCAGGAGGAGTTTCGGTTATGGGTTGAGATATTTGTACCAACTGCTGTGAGGAAGTAGCAGCAGTGGTTTCTTGTGACATTTGTGCTGTCACAGGCAGTAGCTCTGGTATCTCATCCTCCAGAGTTGCCTTTTTGATGGGTTTGGGGGGTTTTTGAGTTTTTCTTTTTGTTGGCTTTTTGGTGATTTTAGGTGTGGGTTTCAAAGCAGTTGTTGTGCCACTTTGATCACCTTGAGCAGTGGGCTCAGCAGCAGATACCTGAGGAGCAGTGGCAACTGCTAAAATCTGCTCAGCCACCTCTGCTTGTGTTTTGCAAGTTGTGGACATCCTTGTAAAAGTTTCAACAGTTAAACAGTTTATTTGAATAGATGCACCTTGTTTTATTGCAGCAGGATCACTCTTACCAAGTTTTTTTTTTCAAAATAATAGCTCAAAAATCTTGGAAATAGTAAGAATGCCTTTGTTTCAACATTTTTAACCAAGTCATTAAAAATTTCCCGAGAATAATTAAAATTTTCTCCTTGAAGAATAGCATATCCCAGATTTTGAATTTTTAATGGTATTTCGTTAAAAGCAGTGGTTTTGTTTGAAACACATATGAGAATAGTATGAAATAAAAACCTTGTTGCAGAAGGGAAGTAACCTTTTTGTAAGGTATCCTTTTTGACTTCTGCATTATACCCTCTTTCCAGAAAATCATTTTTTAACTCGTTTTTGGGGAAAGAAATTGTACCTTCTTGATCATCGAGTTGAAAGACTTCTGAAATTGACTGTGGTGTAATCTTGACAAGTTTTCCCTTTAGAGTAGAGTTAATGGCTATTACAGCGTATCCTTGTGTTTCAAGGGTTAAATTCTTCCAAAACTCCCTTTGGGTTGTCACGTAAATTGGTGCATCCGCTGTTAACAAAGTTTTGTACTTTGATGCGGAGATGGTAGCAAGGATGGAATCGAACATATCTGTGGTGCCAGGTTTTGTGAGTAAACCCAGAAGATTGTGAGATGGCTTGTGTGGAATTTCGGTGATAATGACCTTTTGAGAGGCCACTTTTGACGATGATTTGGAGGTGGGTTTTGCAGATGGCTTCGATTTTGTCATTTTGGAGATGATGATCGAAGAAATTTTTGAAGGAATTTGAAGAAAAACTGTTTTGAGAAGAGAATTTTTGAGAATTCAATTCGACAGTAAAACCCTGTTTTTGGTGTGAAGTGGGGGTTTTATAGAGGAAAAAGTGAAGGCTGACGTGGCAGCGGTTACAAAAGTACTGACCACTATGTACTGCCCACATGCCAAACTCTGAAGAAATGAAGGACAGTACTTTTATGAAAGTTACTGATGAAGGCAGTGGTTACAACGGTATAATGAAAGCAATGGATGATTTTCACTATCAGTGGATAGCATATCAGTGGATAAGACACTGCTTTTGAACAACAGAGTTTATCAAGGAAATGAGAGAACAGAGGATGGCTTTCAGCAGTGGACAGACTTGGAAGTAGAGCAGACTTTTGAACAAACAGTGGTTATGGCAGACTTTTAAGGATTTTAATGAAAATTTCATTTTTGACTATTTTTAAGGATGGATTTTTGATTTTCTGAAAACATTTTAATGCTTTTATTCATAGAAAAACAAGATTTTGCTTGTTATTCCATGTTTAGCATGCCAATCCTAGAGACCAAGCTTTCAAAGGTGGCTGTATCTAGTGCTTTTGTGAGCACATCTGCCAGCTGGTCTTTAGTTGGAACATGATGCAGAGAAATCAAACCTTTTTCATAGCAATCCCTCACAAAGTGATGTCTGATGTCGATGTGTTTGGTGGTTGAATGGGAAATTGGATTTTTGATGATATTTTCTGCTGCCTGGCTATCCAACATAAGTGGTGTCTTTAAGGCAGTGATACCAAAATCCAGCAACTGATTTTGAAGCCACAGGAGTTGGGCTGTACAGCTTGCAGCAGCAATGTATTCAGCTTTAGCAGTGGATGTTGAAACAGCTGCTTGCCTTTTGCTTTGCCATGAAACTTAGCAATCACCTAGAAACTGGCACCCTCCTGATGTGGACTTCCTTGTTGTGTTACATCCAGCAAAGTCACTGTCTGAAAATCCTGAAAGCTTGATATTCCCATTAGCTGGATACCAGATACCAAGTGTGGGAGCACTTTTTATGTATCTGAATATCCTTTTTACAGCAATAAGATTGGATTTTCTAGGGGCTGATTGACTTCGTGCACAAACACATGTTGCAAACATGATGTCTGGCCTAGATGCAGTTAGGTACAAAAGAGACCCAATCATGCTTTTATAAAGAGTTTGGTCAATCAGCTCATCCTTTTCATCAGACATGACAAGCTTATTTGTTGCCATGGGTGTGCTGCATGGTTTACAATCATTCATATCAAATTTGTTTAAAAGTTCTTTTGCATATTTGCTTTGATGAATGAAAGTACCATTTTGCATTTGCTGAACTTGGAGACCAAGAAAGCATTACAGCTCACCCATTGCACTCATTTCAAACTCAGCTGTCATGAGTTCTCTAAACTCTTCACACATTTTGTTGCATGTGCTTCCAAAAATAATGTCATCCACATAAATTTGGACAATCATTAAATCTTTTCCTCTCCATTTTAGAAACAGTGTTTTATCAATGGTACCTCTTTTGAAACCATTTGAGAGTAGAAAGGTGGAAAGAGTTTCATACCAGGCCCTTGGTGCTTGTTTCAGGCCATACAGGGCTTTGTTCAGCCTGTAGACATGATCTGGATAAAATGGATCCTCAAAACCTGGAGGTTGACATACATACACCTCTTCTTGAATTGTACCATAGAGGAAAGCACTTTTGATATCCATTTGGAACACCTTCATGTTGTGGTTGACAGCAAAGGCCAGGAACAGTCTTATAGCTTCCAATCTTGCTACAGGGGCAAAAGTTTCATCATAGTCAATCCCCTCTTCCTGTCTGTAACCTTGAACCACAAGCCTGGCTTTATTCTTGACAACAATACCCCTTTCATCAGTTTTGTTCTTCAAGACCCACTTTGTGCCAATGGGACTAACCTCTTCTGGCAGTGGTACAAGCTCCCATACTTGTTGTCTTTTAAACTGTTGGAGCTCCTCTTGCATGGCTTCTACCCAGCTGTTGTCTTTCAGTGCCTCTTGGTACTTGACTGGCTGATGGAGTGATAGAAAACCAGCAAAAAGACAAATGTTTTGGGTTTGGCTTCTTGTGAGCACCCCTTCATTGATGTTGCCAATAATTTGATCAGGTGGATGGGGTCTCAAGTAGATTAAATCTCCTTGGTATGGAATGATGGCATTTATTGGTGAAGGCTGCAAATGTGTATCATCTGAGCTAACCACTGCTGGGGACTTTGATGATCCAGCAGTGGCTTCAAAAGGTGGTGGAATTGGAGGTAATGAAGTGGATACATGCTGACTTTTATCCACTGTTTGGGGACTTTTGTCAGCAGTGTTTGAGGATGTGGAAGCAGTGGTTGATGGGCTACTTTGGTCAACAACTGTTGAGGTAGCAGTGGTTGAGCTTTGACAGCTGTTTTGAACAGCTGATGCTTTTCCCATTGTGCAGACCTTTGAGGGATGATAATTTCATACCCATAGTCTGGTGTTGAATCCTCTGATGGACCTGCACTGTTAGTCTTGACAACAGTATTTTCAAAAGTGAATTTATCAAGATCAAACAGATCTGCAGGATTTGCTGGAATTTTCATTGATGAAAGTTCATTGAACTTTACATTCAAAGTCTCCTCCACTGCCTTGGTCCGTGTATTAAACACTTTGTAGGCCTTGGCAGTGGTTGAGTACCCCAGATGATAACCACAATCAATTTTGGCTGCAAATTTTGAAATGGAATCTTTTAAGTTCAAAATAAAGCATGGGTAGCCAAACACCTTGAAGTATGAGATCAGTGGTTTGATTTTATACAGAATTTCATAAGCAGTCTTTTTGTGCCTGGGGTTTATTAAAACTCTGTTCTGGACATAGCAAGCAGTGTTTACTGCCTCTGCCCAGAAAGTTAATGGCAAACCTGAATCAGCAAGCATGGTTCTGGCAGCCTCAATCAATGTTTTGTTCTTTCTTTCAACTACCCCATTTTGCTCTGGTGTTCTAGGGATGCTGTACTGCCTTACAATCCCTTTCTTCACACAGAAGGCATCTAACCCTTATTTTTAAATTATGTGCCATTGGAAGGTCAAATTGCTTTTCAACCTGTGTCACAAAGTCTTGCAAAATGCCTGCAGTCTCATCTTTTGAGTGTAAAAAGAAAGTCTATGTAAACCTAGAAAAGTCATCAACAATAACCAAACAATATCTTTTCTTTTTGAGGCTCATGACTTGAACTGGGCCAAACAAATCCATGTGCAGCATTTGCAAACACTGGGTTGTTTTGGACTCTTCAATGGACTTATAAGAACTTTTATGTTGTTTTCCTTTTAAACAGGAAATGCAATGTTCAGGACATGAAAACAATTTTTAAGGTAGGCCTCTTACCAAACCATTTTTTGAATTTTCAGTGATTGTCTTAAGATTTGTGTGCCCCAGCCTTCTGTGCTAAAGTTCTGTTTCTTTGTTAGAGGCAGCTGAGAACAGACAGGCATCAGCTCTGGGACACTCGTTTGACATATCAACAACATAAACATTGCCACTTCTTTGAGCAACAAGTTTTGTTTGACCAGTTTTTATTATTGCTTCAATCTTTTTGACCATTTCTGGTCCAACAATCCTACAACACTCCTTTGTGAAGAATGACCCATACCCCTTGTCACTCATTTGTGAAACACTCAGGAGGTTGAATTTCAGATTGTCTATCAGATTGACATTTTCAAATTTTACATTTCCAGATTGTACTGTACCAAACCCCAGAACTTTCCCTTTACTGTTATTCCCAAAGGATATATCACCCCCTCCATGAATTTTGAAATCTTTGAGTAGGGCTTTACATCCAGTCATGTGCCTGGAGCCTCCACTATCAACATACCAAAGGCTATCTAAACAGGCAGAAGCTCCCTACACATGAAGTAAAAGGATTAGTTCATTAGGGTTTCCAAAGCCAATAAGGCTTTGGATGGGGTCTCAACAGTGTCTGGGATGGACGCAGATTGATGGACAGTGGTTAGGTCAGGGGTTTGGACAGTTTTAGTACTGTTTCTTGCTAACCACTGTTGGGGGTCTTGACCAATCACCTGTTGATACCCAAAAGGATGCCTGTTCACTTTAGGTTTAGAGGGCCTTTTGTAGGCCTCATAAACGTGTGGAATCCTTTGGTAAGACTGTTTTTCCTTGCCTTTTCTGAACTGATTGGCAGGGGGTGCATCAGTAACCTGAACATCTCTTTTGACAGATGTTTGGTTCAGCTGTTTTGTGACAGCTGTTTGAACTGGCACAAACAGTGGTTGGTTCTTGGTGAATTTGACAGATGATGTTGATGGACTCAAGGATGTTTTAGCAGTGTACTCATTCTTTTTCACATCAAAGTTTTTGAGATACACACATGCTTGAGTTTTGTGGTTTGCTTTTCCACAAACAATGCAGCTTTCAGCTGAAACAATGACATTTGTTTTGTTCAAATCATAAGCTTTTAAATGGAAACAGTCTTTTGTTAGATGATTCCTTTTCTCACAGAATTCACAAAACAAGTTATTGATCTTTTCTTTCTTCTTTCTCTTTTCGGACTCCTTTGCAGCAGAGGTTTTAACCTTTGTTGGGATGTCCTTGAGAGGAATGACTTTAGCTTTTGGAGCTTTAACACCATCAGTTGATGTAAAGTCCATGGGCTTGAAATTTTCAAGAATATCACACTCATCAGACCATTTTGGTTTAAACTGATAATCTTCAAGCTCCTCAAAAGTAGAGGATCCCATTGGTCTGTCAAGTGTGATTTTGTTACCAAGTTTATCAGTGATTTTCACTTCTTGGCCATTCTTGTTTGTGGGGATGAACTCAGTGGTTACATCAGTGGTTTGAACAGATTTTCCAAAAGCAGTGTTTTCATCATCATGTTTTCTATAACCAACCCCAAATTTCACATTGCTTTTTATCTGTTTTTCAAGCATAACCTCATACCCTTTGCATGATTCCACCCATCTTTCGCAGGTGATCTGGGTAGACTCCAACTCCTTTTTGCAAACTTGGTATTTTTCTACCATAGTTTGGAGTTGGGTTTTGGTTATGCTCTGTTCTTCTTTCAGACTGCTGATCTCTTTTTCCTTTTCAGTCAATTTGTTTTTAAGTTCTTTTAAAGACCTTTCAAATTTGACTTCATCAGTTAAGATTTTATCCCGAAGGTTTTCATTTACCTCTTTGATGTTAGCAAAAGCAATAATGCAATTGTCAGAACACAATTTTTCAAGAACTTGAGGAGATACCTTGGCAGCAGCCATCATTGCATAATCACATTGATGATTTTCTTCATCATCAGCTCTTTCTTCTTTCTCACCTGCTTTCTCATTTTTCTCTTCTTCTTTGTCCTCTTTGGACCATGGGTCTGTCAGTGGTTCAATCAGGGTTTCTGAATTTTCTCCCAGCAGCAATTCACCAGCAACTGCATTAACAACTGCTTCAGTCATCTCATCCACTGTTTCATCACTTAGCTGTTCACCCTCAGTTTCAATCCCCTCTGGTATTGACTCTAATGCCATCAAACAAAATTCATCATTAGAAGGTTCAATAGAAGCATAGAGTGCAAAATTTTCATCACCAAGCTCATCAGGCATGCTGCTCCAGTCAACAAAGCCTTGAGTGAAAAAGCTTTGCTGATCTGGTTGTACCACTGCTGGAGCAGCTGTTTGAGGTGCAACAGATTGCACTTGTGCCTGGGGGGACAGGGGTTTGCACGTACTGAATTTGTGGAACAGTAGTTTGGACATAATGCACAGGCACAGGGGCAACAGCATAATGTGCAGTGTTAACATGGGCTGCAGGGGTATATTGGGCATAGTGCATAGTGCCTTGATTTTGAGGTCTAGGGTTTGAGCTAGGGTGAGTGATTATAGGACCAGTAGTTTGACTCCTGCATTCCCTAGCGAAATGACCTAACCTATTGCACTTGTAACACTTGATTTTCGATTTATCCAACCCAACCCTTAGATTCCCATGTAAACCTGGGAATTTCCGCCATGTTCTTTTGTAGAATTTGCTAGTTCTAACACTTAGCAAAGCCAACTGATGCAAAATGTCCATCTCCTCTAAGTCAGTGGGATCAAAATGTTGCAAATCATTGAGTTCAAAGCACAAATTATCTGACATCTGGTTTTCAATGTTTGCAGTAAAAGCATAATTTGCAGAGTGAGGACCAGGGTTGGTAAAGTTACCACCAGCTGTTATATCAATGAAATGATCATAACCCTGTTCCTTACTACTGCTACCAGATTCTTCCTGACCAAGAAGAGCTGTGCTACCGAATGAGTAATCATCAGTTGCTTTTCCAGACTCTTGCAACTTCTTTTTCTGGTTCAACTCCCTTTCATAGGTCAGGAGTCTACCATGAAGTTGGGTCAGGGTTAGATCTTTGAACTCAACAGAGTTTCTAGTCACAAATGCAATTGTGTCCCATTTATCAGGTCGTGATCTAAGAAACCTGCTATTTTGTGTTGATTTTGGAAATTCAACCTTAACAAGCCTTAGCTCACTGATGAGACAACTGAACCGTTCAAATTGTTGGGTCAATGACCCTTAATGTGACAGAAGGTTTCATACTGCTGATTCAGAATTTCCCTATTGTTTTCAATAACTTCTTCGGTTCCCCCAAATTGTTCCTTCAATGCATCCCATAGCTCTTTGGCACTGTTACAATGTAACAATCCAGCATAGATCTCATTTGGTAATGCAGATGCTATGATGCTAAATGCTTTGGCATCGAGTTCGAACTTTTGAAAATCAGTTTCAGTATAGTTTTCATAAGGTTTTGGTACGAACTTCTTTGGATCCTCAGCACTTGGCACCATAGGAACATGGGAACCAAAAACAACAGACCTCCAACATCCAGTGTTCTGTTGAGCAAGGATGTGACCCATCCTTCGCTCCCAGATGTTGTATTCATTTCTTTTAAGCATAGGTGGTTTAAAAAGTGAGCCAATGTTATTCTTATCATCTTGAGATTGTGACGTCATCCTGGTTGTTTTACAGACACTGATTAATCAACTTTAATGGTGATTAAACCTTGCTCTGTTTTTCAACCCAAACGAACAAACTATCGATATCAACGATTTTGAGCTGAACTATTTTTGTCAAAATGATTGTTAAATCAAATTTGATTGTCCAAGCTCTGATACCAATTGTTGGATCTGAGTTTGGTTTTGATTGTATTTTACGTTTGAATTAGAATGAAGATGGATGAGTTGTGCAGCGGAATTAAGATGGAAACAAACTTTGCATACAATCAAACGAGAGTATTGCTTTGATCAAAACACTTTTCACAAAGAACCGAAAGATTGAATTTAATTTCAACAACGATTACAATGTAATGCTTGATACAAACTCCCCCTCAGCCAGAGCTCAGTGTTTGTTCGTACAGAGAAGACAATTGTTGCAAAGAGCTAATAGAACAGTACAGAGCACTGTTCTATTTATAGGCACTAGCAAACCACTGAGCATCTTAGCTGACGTCACCATGAAAGTGATATCTAACCTCCTAACAAACTCTAACCTCTGATCTATACAAACACTGCTATACTAACTACTGCTTATTACATTATATTACATAAAGACATAATAAACAACTGTTGCATCCCTCCACTGCTGTGAACCCAGCAGTACTTGTCCTGATCAGCAATGCTTGACTCAAGTCAGTAGATTGAACAGTAGAGCTTTAGTCTTTCATCAGGTCTTCACTTTGAGCAGCAGTTTGACGGTCAGTAGCTTGTACGATCAGTAGATAGGAGGTCAGCAGATGTTGAAACCACTTTCAAGGGGAGAGACTTGTATGTAACATCTGCTTATTCTGGATCCACTGCTCTGACCCAGTTTTGGCTTTAATTATCTGTTCCTCTGGTAGGGTTCAATCCCAACAGATCATCAGTGAAGAAAAGTTCAGTTTAACCTGCATTCAAGTGACTGCGTCTTGAAACACCATCAATATTGGCAGCATATAAGGTATGTACAACTTTACTTCATGATTTCTTTTTTTTGACACTAATTATTTACTTTATAGAAGTATTTCAGTTTGATTTTATTTCCTTGAAAATTTTTTGTTATCTATTTCTCTAGGTATATATTACATAGACTATCAGTGTCAAAAGTGATTGAAGAAGTCAAAGCCGCCGCAATCCGTTGGGTAAAAAAAATAGATCGAAATAAGTTGTAATAGTTTTTTGGCTGTGTCTTGGTGCTTTATTTTGGGTTTGTATTGTACCATGGCTAATGGATTGCCTCCATGTACTGTAATATGTTTCTTTTTTGAGGATTCTATACAATTGGTGCTTGCTACTCGCAAGATTTCTAATGATATTATGTTGGCCTTTTAAAAAAATCCTGGCTCACGTTGAAAAAAGACTACATTTGGTAATCGAAGTTTGAACGAGAGAGAATACACTCTTTTAGATAGATAATTGTTTAGATGACAGAGCAACTTTATAACTCTATAGTCAACACATTAATGTCATACACTTTGTATCATTTTAAGTATGTATTAATCATAAATAAAAGTATATTAATAACTTTCTCCAGCCCGGGAAGCAATCCCGGGTGATAATCTAGTAAAGAAATATACATAAACCACGTCTTGTTATACAAGAGTACAAGATCCTCCTTAACATCATATCATATGAACAGTTCTTCACAGATACGATGATAATAACTTAATGCTAACCGCTAATGGTACAACAATGCCAATGCTAACACAGCAAAAGTTCAACAATCATCCTAAACATTATCCTTAAAATCCACCTAATAAACATTTAACATGAATCTAATCACTTAAACATTAGCCCCGCCCCCTCCTAAGCTGCCAACTGCTGTAACTGATGGACCACATGCGACATTCTAGGACGCATCGATGGAACATGTTGCGTACACGAATACACGAGATCAACTACCTTCTGTACAACTCCAGCTTCAGGTATTCTAGAAGGTGACGTGGAAGAAGATGCCGAAATCACAGGATCAAGAAGCTCTAAATATCTGTGTGATTGAACGAGCGGGGTGGCCCACTCGAAAATGCTTTGCCAACCCACCGAGTCAACTGCTTGAGAAGCCGGTCTACGACCACTTATTATTTCCAGGAGTAGAACCCCGAAGCTGTAGACATCGCTCTTAGTGGTTAGCTCGTTCCTGTAAACAAACTCTGGGGCGAGGTAACCGTGGGTCCCACCTGCCATTACGGTCCTACCATGCATTACTTCCCATGGTACAAACTTGGATAATCCAACACCCATTAAATGAGCGTTAAAATCTTCGTCAAGAAGTACGTTGCTTGCACGAATGTCACGGTGCACGACTTGTGGCTTTACTTTGTCATGCAAGAACCTGATATTATTGGATTTATTGGTAGTTAGGAACAACATAAAGTTGTATAAATAAAACAAGAGAGTAAAATGCCATTTTCGTCTTTGAGGTTTGGCCAGTTTTGCGACTTTCATCCGAAGGTTTGTTTTTCCGCATCTGGCTTAATGGAGAAAAATGAATGGAGTTAACGAGCCGGATGAAAATGGCAAGATTTCAAACCTTTTGGATCTAGATGCGGAAAACAAAACTTTGGACGAAAAGTCGCAAAATTGACCAAACCCCAAGGACGAAAATGACATTTTACTCTAAAACAAAGGTTGTTTAGATTCACTTACGCGATTCCCTGTGCAAGGGTTGTGGCAACTTTCATTCTCATGGTCCAATCTAGTGTCCGGCCGCCCATTGGAATATGATGCAACCATCTATCGAGGGGCCCATTCACCACAAATTCATACACGATGTAGCGATCACCATGATCATAGCAGCATCCCTTCACAGGGACTAAATTTGGATGGCAAAGCCTTGCCACCCTTCCAATCTCCGAGTAAAATTCTTTCTTTCGTTGAAAAGTTGACCGCTTTAGCCTTTTCACTGCCACCCGCGATCCATCGGGTAAAGTCCCGCTATATGTGCCACCTGTCTTGGCATCCCCAATAAGACGGTTACCTTCACTGAAGTTCTTTGTAATCGACCTTAGTTCTTCACGGGTGAAGATTTTCCATGATGGAGGAACCAAGGCTGTTTCGGCAAGATTTGATAGTTTTCGAGATTTTCTTCGTCTTTTGCTTCGTTTGTACACCAGGAGCCATATCACCACCGCAAATGTAGTGAAGAGGATTAACCCACTCACTGTAGCAAGTATGATGAGATATTCCTTGTGACAGTGCATATGCCGACATCTATTCTCTGAAAAAAAAATCAAGAAAATAGCATATAAATAGGGCTGCAAATGAACAAACGTGTTCATTTGTTAAGGAATATATGTGTTCACGAACTGTTCATGGACACTTACCGAACGAGACTTTATGTTCCTGTTCGTTTGTTAAGGAAATGAACTTGTTCATGTTCATGTTCGTTTGAGTTCGTTAATTATTGGCAGCGAACGAAAGCGAACGTTGATGAACACAAATGAGCACAAACTAACGTTCATGAACACAATTGAAAACAAACGAACACAAACAAGCATTCATGAACAAAATATATAATGCACCGACACTGATTAAATATTTGTTTGTCGAAATTTTGAAGTATTTAAATAAAATATAAAAACTAAAAACACTAATGAACTATCGAACACAAATGAACATGTTACCGAACGTTCGCAAACATAAATGAACGAAGGCGGCCTCTGTTCATGTTCGTTCATTTAACTAAACGAACAAAATTTCTTGTTCGTGTTCTTTTGTTTAATAAACGAACGAACACAAACAAACTTCAAGCCGACGGTTCACGAACTGTTCGCCGAATGTTTGGTTCGTTTGCAGCCCTACATATAAACGTTACTAGAAAGTGTAAACCTAAATATTTACATAGAAGATATTTATCTCTAAAGGGTCAAAGTGTAAACCTAAATATTTACATAGAAGAAAGCAAACCTGCAAGACGCATGCATATAGAAGTGCGAGATATATTGCATTTATCAGCCACAAGAGACGTTCTATTGGTCAACATAGTACACAGAGATGCTGACTCGTTGTAAGAGTAGAAGCATGAAGAATTGGTGCAAGTAGACTTCAGATCTCGTGTGGTCACTGTAAGGAGAGTCGTATTCCAGTTGTAAGTATCGTCAGACCACTTCCAGTCGATTGAATTGCTTGTGTTGGTGCCTATGCCTCCGACCCAACATTCATTATTAGCCGTTGATTTACTACACAGATCTTGGAGAAAGTTCAGTTCTGCTAGTGATGTTAATGCTGCAAGGTGGGCGTTGTTACTTCTGCAGCTGGTTTCTGACTCGTTCCAAGACTGAGTGTTTCCGATAGACTTGAAGCAGATTCTGTTACTTGGTCCAGTGACCCAACCAGACGGACACAGTGCTGTTCACAAAATACGGTGAAGTTTAATTCATAAAGTACGCCCACACACAAGATTGCAAGTTCAGATCCATATCTAGAAAGCTGCTATTTTCTTTATCTTTTTTATGGTTATACACTTGTATTAAATATTACCAATGGGTGTATGGTGAAGAACTGAAGATACATAATGAATGCACACACTGAATACATAACCAACACAAAAGGCAAAAAATATCCCAAATGAATCTATGCTTTTTAGAGAGAATTAGTTTATGACCTTGGTTTCAAAATGTGCAATGCATGATGCGCACACATCACGTATGCGAGGCGTTTGTTATTAAAAAAATAATGAAAATTATGTATAGATAATATTTTGCCTTGTTAACTGTTAAATACTAAAAAAATAGAGACTAAAATAAATAAATACAAAAAAAAAAGCTCTAGTACCACCAAAGAAGTTTTATCTATAACCAAAATAAGTCTTTAACTCTTTTGTCTACATGTACTTATGGATCAAAACTAGGGCCTGTAGGAGGCTTATATGTATAAACAGCCAAAGGGATTGAACTAATTATGCAAGGTTTACTTGATAAAAGGTTAATATGTAAAACAGACGAAAGAGACGCAGATATAGTCGTAAATATAACTTATTTGGTTATACATGAATTATTAGGCTTTGGGACCTAAACACCTCAGAGTGCCTCACGCCTTTTTAAACCAAGGTAATGACAATATTGACTCATACAAGGATGACATTTGCAAAGCCATTCAAATACGAAATATCCAATACATTACATACAATTAATTAGTGTAACAGAAGCAGCTTACCTTCATAGTGGCTTTCATTACGAGAAGACGCAGCCAGAATGGAATCATTTGACACCTAAAACAACAACAAGAGTGACATGCTTTTCAACATATAATGAATTTAAATCAAACTTCTTAGGTCATCTATTAAGTGGTGCTAAAATCTTAATCACTCACAGCTTCTGAAACTTCAAAACCAAGCATGAAGCAAGCAACCAGAAGCAAGATCCCAGCTGAATGTATCATCATCATTATCCCTTCCATCACCAAACAAAACCACAACAATTATCAACAACAACAGCTTAGCTAAACATACTAAACATAACATCACATCACATCACAACACAACAATTTCTTCCATACAAACACAGAAACAATATCATATATCAAAATGAAGAGCAACAAAACCTAGAAATAAACACAGTTTTGAAATTAATAAGTAAGTAGATGAAGAGTAATTACCTAAAATCAGGGAAGAAGCATATTGGAAAACGGAATCAAGGGTTAGAAAATTGGGGGATGGAATGCAGGAGTGAAATAGAGAGGTTGAAATGGTTCGATAATGGCGATCGAAGGGAGAAGATGGGTAATTAAAGAGTGTAGTTGAGAATTGGGACCAAAAGTCAAAGTCAGTCAATGCTAACACGTTGCCTGTTTCAATTAAATATAAATGTACAGTGGACCATTGTTTAAACTAGATAGATACGTAAAAATACTAATAGTGTCGGTTTCATTTTCTTCGCTTATTTATTTATTCATGCTCAACATATTAAATAAATTACACTAAAGTATAGTTAAAAAAAAAAATTAACATGTTTGTTTTAGTGGATCACGTTGGTAGGTAAAAGTGTAAAATGCAAAATAAACAAGACGGGAGCGGGTTCAAGTGTTAGTAACGGGATGTAATTACCGCTTAACTAATACAAATTACACTAAAAAATACTAAATTTTCTCTCTACTTTTCAATTAAATAATATTTTTTATACCTTTATCATTACCTTTTCATTGTTTGGCATTAGATCTTGATTATATTTGTTTTAATGTTGTCAAAACTAACATTAAACATGGTTTTGGCATTAGGTGATGTTGGTCTCACTCCGGATGGCGATCAAGCAAGAATTCAAGAACCGAACACTATATTTTGAAGCTTCCGCGCTTATTTAACTTTATTGTAGACAATGTTCGTTTTGTAAACACTAAACTAAATGTTGAATGTTTTTAAACTAGTTGGATAGTAAACTGAAATTCTATGACCATGTAAGCTTGTTGTCATAACTAAGTTTTGTGCAAGTGATGTATTTATTTTAAAAATGCGTATTTTTTTTATTAAAAATCATAATTAAATGAAAGGGGTGTTACAGAGTTCACGTCCAACAATATGCTCGATTTCTATGCTAGGGAAGGGATATTGTTGGAAACTACGTGTCCGCATACACCACAACAGAATGGTGATGTCGAAAGGAAGCACCGACACTTCTTAGAAACGGCAAGAGCTCTAAAGTTCGAAGCCAATCTCCCAACTCGTTTTTGGGGAGAATGTGTTTTGACCGCCGCACATATTATAAACCGTCTTCCCTCCAATGTGATTGATGGCAAGACATCATACGAATTGGTATGTAATAAAGAACCCAGTTATGAGCATCTAAGGTATTTAGTTGTCTCGCCTATTATCGAAGCACCGAAACCAAGGGAGATAAGTTCGAAGCGAGGGGGAGACCAGGAATATTTTTAGGATACCCACGCGGCACAGAAGGGTATGAGATATATGATTTTGAGTACAAGAAAATTATTGTTTCTAAGAGATGTAAATTTTGTAGAAAATGTTTTTCCTTAAAAAATGACAGAGGTGGCAGAAGATGAAGAGGAAGTCTTCATTTTTCCAAAAAATTGGGAAGATAACCAACCAAGTAAAACTAACTTGGATATGGAATCACAAGCTCAAGAAAATCCAAATAATGAGGAGTCTTTTTGTCAAGAGCCTACTGTTGTTCAAGACTATAATATTCCTCATGATATGGCCACACAAAATGACAACGCAGGGATTGAAGAAAATGACCCAAATAATTTTGATGAGGAGCCCACTACCTCTTATGATGGGCCCTTACAAGATCACCATGAGGAGCCCAATGTATTTATGAATGAACAACCACATGAAGGCCCAATTGAAGATGTCTTCACTACCAACATTCCTGAAGCACACGAGAGACCAAGAAGAAACAAGTCAACGCCTGCCTTTTTTAAAGATTACCAAGTGAAGTTGCCCCCATCTTTAGACCATAAGCATTCAACCTCATCCTCCGATCATGAACCCTCAACGATACATCCTATAGCGCATTTTGTTTCTTATGATAATTTTACTAACTCACATAAAGCTTTTTTGTCGGCCATTACCAAAAATAATGAGCCTAAACATTTTGGTCAAGCGGTACGAGACCCAAAATGGGTGGAAGCAATGAAGACCGAAATACAAGCTTTAGAGAAAAACGGAACTTGGACTCTTCAAGAATTACCACAAGGAAAGCGTGCTATTGACTCGAAATGGGTATATAAAATAAAATACAAACCAAATGGCGAAGTCGAGCGTTACAAGGCACGGTTAGTTGCCAAGGGCTTCACACAAATGGAAGGAGTCGATTTCCATGATACATTCGCACCGGTTGCGAAACTCGTTACTATCCGAACCCTCCTCGCTATAGCCGTAAAAAGGGATTGGCACATTCATCAATTGGATGTGAACAATGCCTTTTTACATGGAGACTTAGAAGAAGACGTGTATATGAAAGTTCCTCGAGGATTTGGAAAACAAAATGACAAACGAGTTTGCAAGTTAAAAAAAAGTCTCTTTATGGACTCAAACAAGCATCAAGAAATGGGTACAAAAAATTTACCAATTTCTTGCAAAAACTCGGTTTCAAGCAATCTAAAGCTGACCATTCACTTTTCTTGTTCAAGAGAGAGAGAATATTTATTGATGCGCTTATATATGTTGATGATGTTATCATTGTAGGTGATGACATCAATAAAATACAGGAGACCAAAGCACTTCTTGACAAGGAGTTTAGCATCAAAGATCTTGGACCATCAAATTTTTTTCTTGGCATCGAGGTTGCCCGCACAAAACAAGGCATGGTTCTAAGCCAACATGTAACACCCCGAAAACGGGATTGGTAATTGAAACACGTTAATAATAATGAACAGGTAAAATACTACTAGTGGTAAAATTAACCCGGTGAATATTAGGATTTAAACAAATAATCCTAATATTAATTAAAAAGGAGAATAAAAAATGTGAGAAAAGTAAGTTTATAAGAAGCCCGAGTTAACGGGACTTATAATAAAACGGGTTATAACTCCCGGAACCCACTAAATAACTAGGAATATCAACCTAGTTAGTTAAGTGTTTTAAAATAATGAAGGAACTTGATGTAGTAACCTTTATAAATCTGGGTAAAGTAGAGGGACTAAAGGTGACAATTTGGAAACTAGTTTTTATTTAATAAAATGCCAACACCAAAACACACATTCTAAGTGTGTGTTCTCGTCGATACAATCGTAGGAGCCAAGGGGCTCTCCTACTCAAACCCTAACAAGCACAAAATCAACAAATTGGAAGGGAAAATCGAGCCCAAATCGAAATCCAATCATAGATTAATAATCACCGCAGTAAAGGGATCATAAGGTATGTAAAATTTTGTTGTTTAATTACATCTCAAATTCTTGATGATTTGTGAAATCGAAAATCGAAGCTTGATTATGTGATGTTTAGATGAATCTTGTAATGAAAACATGTCTAGGAGTGAATCCTAGTTGATAACTTGCTGAAATTATGTTCAAACTATGAAATTCATGATAATCCATTTATAGGTTAAATGAGTTTTGTAGAAATAGGATGAACACAAGAATTATTACTATCAAAAGTGGTGTTACTTGATTTCTACAAGATGATTCTGATAATAATATGCATGCATGACATAATGGAATTAAAATGTATGATTGTATTTGGCAAAAATAACAAGTTATGAACTTGATTATAAATGTGTAAAATTATGCCCTTAAGGTGTTTGTTAAAACGCTTAAGAGAAAGCTAACATAAGGAAAATTGGGATAAAAACGCATGCTTGAACTATACGGCAAATTATGCGTGATATGTTGTGAAAGGAGTTCTAAACAATGTTTGGTTGAACTCTATAGGCAAGGATTCCGGATCTTCGAGTGGACAAGCCGGTGGAGACACGCTTTTGATAGGAGCGCTTTAAAGGTACGTAACTTTCAGTTTCGTTACAATATGCATAAACAATGGTCTTAGAAATGTTGATGAGATTGTAGTGTCAAATGCGAGTTTGGTATGTCATAGAAGTGACGAAGTTCACTCGACAAACCAAACGGGTCAAATAATGGTCAAAGTGATAGTGCTCGAAGTGACTTAAACGTCACTCATTAAATTTGAATTATAAAAGCGTAAATAATGGAATGGATGTGATACGCTAAGGTTGACAAGCCCGGGAATGGGTAATTATGGTTAGAAACTAATGTTGATGAATTATGCAAGTATGTAACTTGTTTCGTTACATTACGCAAATTTGATATTGTAATCGTTCAAAGTTGTGTTTTAGAATAAAGATTGGTATTAGTTGAAGTGACAATGTTCACTACTCGATTTAATGAGTTAAAATTAGATTAGAAAGCGTGTGGTAGTCATTAGAAAGGGAGGATTCCGTAAATGAGCTAAACGGGTCAAATAAATACATAAGGCATTTATAGACTTTCAGCCCGTACATCAATTTTTTGATATAATAATCTTGATAGATGCATTGGTAATTTGATTTCGGACGCGTAGGAAAAAGAATCACTAAAAACGGACTTACGGATCATAAGTTATGGCAATTTTAAGTTGGGACTTGATGAAAGATTGAGCTGGATATGTGCAGCAACAGTTTACGCAACTTGCTGTCAAAAAAGGGGCTAGGTGTAGCGCCTAGCCCCCTGATTCCGAAAATTGTTTAATTTTTTGTTGTTTTGACCCATGGGACTTGTTTATACCCGTTCTAACATTATCAAAACTAACATTTGATGTGATTTTGACCTTAGGTGATATTGGGGACATACCGGATGGTGATCAAGCACGACTGAAGAACCGAACACGAACTTTTGAAGCTTCCGCGTTAATTTAACTTTGTTTAGACAATGTTTATGTTGTAATGAATTTAACTAACCATGTTTTAAATGCTTAAACTAGTTGGTAGTTAACTAGTAGGTGATCACTATGAATATTTTTATTTTGGTACTTTTAATGAAGTGAAGCCTTTATTTTTATAAATACGCATATTTTAATAAATTCGAATATTAAAGTAAGAAGGGTGTTACACAACATAATACACGTTGGATATTTTGGAGTGTCACACCCCAACCGATGGCGGAAACATCGGGGCGCGACACTGAGCGAAACAGATTGTCCAGGAGAATCCATAACAACTATAATTACCAGATATTTAACATTACGTCCAATACCATAACATATCAAATAAAAACAATTATTACAGACATAGTGTTCTCAAAGACAAAGATTGTTCCGACAACTCAAAAAATTATTCGTGGGTTTCTAGACCACCTAAACCTGATTCCATAGCAGCTAGCAAGCAAAAGCATCCTAAACACATGTCACATACGTTAAAATAAAGGTCAATACACATAGTGTAAAGGTGAGCATACAAGTTCAATTGTATAATAGTAGCGAGAGCGATTTATGCATAACCAGCATGTAACACGTAGAAGTGTGAAGCAAGTAAGTTATCGACAATGAAATATGCACAGACGTGACTGCGAGTTGTAGAATGCGCAACACATATCATCACCGTGACACGTGAAGAAAAGCCATTAACAACCCCTGTCCACGATAGGTGCTGAGTCCAAACTATAGTACTATCGTTGCTAAGGTGTCAGGCAACAATCACTGTGTAAACATAACATACAAGTCTTCATTGAGTAACACATATAACATGCTTGAGCGGTTAGCGTGTAAAAAGTGTTTGCGTTGTGTGAGAGATGTGATTTGATATAAGTAATGTATGTAACACCCAAAAGTGCGTTAAACAAAAAGGGATCGAGTATGTAAGCGTTGAACAGTGCGTAAAACGGTGCGTTAAACAGCGTGTCGGGGTGATGTGGGACGAATAGTGATCCGATCGGAGGACCGTCCGGACGGATGGTCGGTCGGAGGGTCGTCCGTTTGGGAGGAATGTGTTTGTGTATTGCTTGAACTTTGAAGTTTTCGTTGTAGCATTATGTAAAATGTAAAGTGTCTACATGTCAGGTCATCCGGTCGGATGGAGGTTCGTTAAGACTGACATTCTTCGAAGTTTTGTGAAAATCGTTTAAGTGTTTGAAACTACAAGTCACCTGGACGAATAGTCGTTCGATCGGATGGTTATCTGATCGGACGGCTATCCGATTAGGCAACCTGTTCGTTTGAAAACTTGTAAAATCAGCTTAGAAAGTTTGCGGTTTGACCGAGACGGCATGACAACGTTTTTAAACAACAGAAATCTCGTCAAGTCCTACTCACCCGCTCGGACGGGAATCACCCCATTTGATCCGAACCAGTTGTTCTTGATGGAGTTTCATATTCAACCTGTGAATCAGTCATCTTCTCCGATAGGAATCCATCCTCAACCCGACATTTCACTAAAGAACGAGTAGAAGGTCGGAACAAGCTCAGATTCTATCGGGTTTGAGTAAAAAGTGAAGAATGTTTGAAGAAAAGTTTGAAACACTTGAAAAATGTTTAGATTTAGGTGAAATCAGTGTTTAAACATTGTAGAAATCCTTTAGACCTGAGTTGTTCTTGATGGAATGAGGTCACACCTTGGTGTTCATGGAAACCCATGATGACGTCATCTTAGAACAGCTCTTGTGAAATTGTGAGATTTGTTGGTGAAATCGATGGGGAAGTGTAGAGATTAAAGAAGTACAAGATTTGAGATGAAAACTTACAAGAATCGCGATGAATCGAGAGAAAATAGGCTGAGAATGCGCTGGAACGGAGGGAGCTGTCACATTATGAACAGTGATGTGACAGGTGGGGTATTTATAGGTGAAGAGGAGGAGAGGCGGTGTGGCGTGGTTCCATTCAGAGGGCCTTTCGATCGGATGGCCATCCGATCGGAGGGCTTGTGCGAGTTAGTTTCCGACTTTTGTTTCGTGCGTTGAGCATTGCGTTGCGAGTAAGCGATGCGATAGTATTAAACATTAGTTACACAAGTAACATAATCAACCTAACAATCATAAAAGTAACTTGTATTTCGGGCCGCGATGCGATGCGATAGACTTGCGATTGCGTTTGCGATTGACATCCCACAACATATATCCATAACCTGTAATTCGAATTGCGATGCGATAGCGATGAGATAGCGTTTAGTAGGTTAACGTCTAGTTATGTTTATCGTATTGTTACTTCACATATCAATAAATCGTAAAACAAATAGCGTCAAGCAAAGTATCGATTATCGAGTCAAGAGTACAAGTAATAATTAAGTCAGAAATGACAGATCTGATTAGCAATCTTTTCTTCCTTTGACTTTGACTTGTACTTTGACTTAAAAGTCAGTTTGTTACAGCCTTCCCTACTTTAGGATATTTCGTCCCGAAATTTAAGGCGTAAGCGTAACGAATAGTTGAGGGTATTTTGCCTTCATATCACTCTCAAGTTCCCATGTGAACTCGGTGCCGCGTTTGCCTTCCCAGCGAACCTTTACTATGGGAATGCATGAGCGTCGAAGTTTCTTGGTCTCTCGGTCCATGATCACGACTGGCTTTTCCACGAAGTGTAATGTTTCATCCACTTGTAAATCCTCAAGGGGGACATGTAAATTCTGGTCAGTTAGACACTTTTTGAGGTTCGAAACGTGGAAAGTCGGATGTACGTTGCTGAGTTCCTCCGGTAATTCAAATCTGTAAGCCACTTTGCCAATTCTTTCCAGAAACTTAAATGGTGCAACATATCGAGGCGGTAGCTTTCCTTTCTTGCCGAATCGGATCACCCCATTCCAAGGTGCAACCTTTAGGAGTACGTGATCGCTAACGTCAAATTCAATGGGCTTGCGGCGTTTATCGGCGTAACTCTTTTGACGACTCCGAGCTTTCAGGAGATTGTCTCGTATCTGGAGGATCTTTCAGTCGTTTCTTGCAATAACTCTGGACCGGTAATTTGCGAATCTCCGATCTCGTGCCATACCATGGGCGATCGACATTTTCTTCCATATAGTGCCTCAAATGGTGCCATTTGAATGCTAGAATGATAACTATTATTGTACGAGAATTTGACCAAAGGTAAATGCGAATCCCAATTACCACCGAAATATATAACACACGAGCGAAGCATGTCTTCAATGGTACGTATCGTGCGTTCAGTCTGACCGTCGGTCTGGGGATGGAAAGCAGTACTAAGATTGGGAGTAGTACCGAGAGTAGATTGAAAAGTTTCCCAAAGACGCGAGGTGAATCGACCATCGTGGTCAGAAATGATGTCATGAGTGTCCCATGTCGACAAATGACTTCGTCGGTATAGATTCGTGCTAATCGTTCTACCTTGTAGTCTTCTCGTATCGGCAGAAAGTGGGCGGATTTAGTAAGGTGATCAACGATAACCCAAATGCTATCGTGACCTTATGGCGTGTGAGGAAGTTTCGTAATGAAATCCATAGCTATACTCTCCCATTTCCACATAGGGATCTCGGGTTGCACGAGCAAGCCAGAGGGTCGTTGTTGCTCAGCCTTGACCTTAGAATAGGTTAGGCACTTTGAAACATAGATAGTGATATCCTTCTTCATTCCAGGCCACCAATACATGGCACGCAAGTCCTGGTACATCTTGTCAGCACCGGGATGTATGGAATATCGAGACTTGTGGGCTTCGGTTAGCAATATCTCCTGAAGGTTATTGCGACTAGGGATCCAGATGCGATCGAGATAGTAGTAGATACCGCTCGATTTGGTAATAAATTGAGTTTCAGCACCACACTTCTTCATTTCCTCTCGCAAGGTATTCTCAATGAAGCAGGCGTGCTGAGCGTCACGAATTAGAGCTTCGAGGTCGTGTTGGGCTTGAGTATTACTAACGCTATGCAAATAGCTTCGTCAGCTTAGAGAATCGGCAACGACATTTGCCTTGCCTGGATGGTAACAAATTTTGAAGTCGTAATCGTTGAGAAGTTCAACCCATCGGCGTTGCCGCATGTTCAGCTCCTTCTGGTTTAAGATACGTTTTAGGCTCTTATGGTCGGTGAAGACCGTACACTTAGTACCGTAAAGGTAGTGTCGCCAAATCTTTAACGCAAAAACAAGTGCCCCAAGCTCGAGATCGTGGGTTGTATAGTTCTTCTTGTGGATCTTGAGCTGACGAGAGGCGTACGCGATAACCTTGTCCCGTTGCATAAGAACACAACCGAGACCGAGGTTAGAGGCATCGTAGTAGACTACGAAGTCATCGTTTCCGTCGGGTAATGTGAGCATAGGAGTGTTGCAGAGCATAAGCTTGAGAGTTTGAAAGGCTTCCTCTTGTTCGGTTCCCCAAACAAAAGGTTTGTCCTTGTGAGTAAGAGAGGTGAGAGGGACGACGATTTTCGAGAAATCAACGATGAATCGGCGATAATAACCCGCCAATCCAAGAAAAGAGTGAACTTCGGACGGGTTCTTTGGTGTAATCCAACTCTTAACTGCTTCGATCTTCGCGGGGTCGACGTGAATACCTTGACTGCTGACAGTGTGGCAGGGAAATTGAACCTCCTTAAGCCAAAATTCGCCCTTCGATCTTCGCGGGGTCGGCGATTTCCTTGGAGTAGTTCAAGAATCAAACGGAGATGTTGCGCGTGTTCGGCTTTTGACTTAGAATAAATCAGGATATCATCGATAACACGATGACGAAGCGGTCGAGAAAGGGTTTACACATGCGATTCATTAGATCGATAAAGACTGCGGGGGCATTAGTAAGACCAAAGGGCATAACAACAAACTCGTAGTGACCGTATCGGGTTCGAAAAATGGTTTTTGGTATATCTTCCTCCTGGATTCGTAATTGGTGATAACCAGAGCGTAGATCGATCTTGGAAAAACATGTAGCACCTTGCAGTTGATCAAATAAATCATCGATTCGTGGTAAGGGGTAGCGATTCTTGATAGTCAGCTTATTGAGTCCCCTATAATCGATTCACATCCGGAACGATCCGTCCTTTTTGACGAAAAGGACAGGTGTGCCCCAAGGAGATGTGCTAGGGAGAATGAAGCCTTTATCAAGCAATTCCTGGAGTTGACTCGAAAGTTCGCGCATTTCGGATGGAGCGAGACGATAAGGCGCTTTAGCGACAGGACTAGCTCCAGGAATGAGGTAAATTCGAAAATCGATATCACGAGTTGGCGGTAACCCAGGTAAATCATCAGGAAAGACAGCAGTAAAATCATGAACCACAGGCACCTTTTCCATTGTCTTCTCTTTCTAATCCTTCTCCGCTACTACGATGTGTGCCAAGAAAGCTTTGTATTCCTTGCGGAGATACTTGCTTGCTTGGACACATGACATGAGTTTTAGTTTCTTCTAAGGAACTTCTCCATAAACACAGAGTCGGTCACCATTCGCGAGGGAGAAACGAATCATTTTATCGAAACAAACAATTTCAGTAAGATTTTCACGAAGAAAATCCATGCCTACTATGATGTCAAAACTACCGAGCTGCATCGGGATAAGATTGATCGAGAAAACGTGATTGTTGAGCTCAAGAGTACAATCACGCAGAATGGAACTAAGTTTGACGGTTCTTCCAGTGGCAATCTCTACGTCAAACGTTGATGGGAGGTTAATGCATTTAAAGTTTAGGAGCCTTTCGAATTCGAACGATACAAAACAGTTATCGGCTCCAGTATCAAACAAACACGAACTCGCTTGAAGTAGCGTTGACTTGGTGAAGACTCTTGGCGGTGTTCTTGAAGTAACCAGTCCGAACTCGCTTGTCATTAATCTCGGCAGCGAGCAGGAAGGTCTCTTCAATGGTAGTAGTCTTGGCTGCTTGGACAAAATCGGCAACCCAATAAGGTAAAGCGCGAATATACTTCTTGATTGTGATGTCGAGAGTTGTGACTTGGTCAGGGCAGATGATGCTAAGCTGTTGAAGCGAGCAGTAAGACAAGCATTGTCGCCACCCTCTTGCTTGATGTGCCAGAACTCGTCTTCCAGCTTCTGGAGTTCATGTGGGGGACATAATTCTTTCATCAAGATTTCCTTCAATTCCTCCCACGAAAGTTCGTAGGCGGTGTCGTTCCCACGCCTATTTCGCTCCGCTGTCCACTATTCCAGTGCTCTAGACCGGAAGACACCAGTTGCTTTAACAGTGCGGAGGTTTTCTGGACATCTGCTTTGTCAGAGAGTGACTTCAATCGAGTCGAACCATTGAAACATAGCGCTCGGCCCATCTTCCCTAGTGAAGTCTTTGGGTCCACAAGCTTTAAACTGCTTGAAGCTGAAGGTCGCTTTCGGTGAGTCAGTCCTAGATTCCTCAGAGGACTTGCTAGCGATTTCATTAATCTCGCTGACGATTTGCGGAATGACCTTGGCCATTTCCTTGGTGACTAGCAAGGCGATGCGTTTGTCGGCGTGGTTGCGGCGGTTAGCACGAGAAGTGTCACACCCCCAAAATCCACACGCGGAGTACCACCGCTTGGAGGCGTGACATGACCAGGATCAAGCCACCAATCATATTGAACATAAGTAAATTGTAAAAGTCATTCATCAATACGATAGGTGTTTTCAAAACCAAACATAAAACAAGTGTGTAGCGGAAGCAATAATGTAAGACCCAACATAAGTTTAAGTACAAAATGTCATAATGTTTAATAACACATTCACAATCCATGTCCACAACGACCGTGCCTCCCGTGCAAGCTCCAAAAGTACCTAAGGTCCTGCAAGGCATGTAACAGAGAGTCAACAACTAGTTGAGCGAGTTCACAATTGGTTATTTAGTTATAATGTTCGTATCGTAAATCGTATGTTCGTTTAGTAATCATGTATCGTATGTAACAGCATCGCGGCCCTCTAGGCATGTTTGCGAAGTTTAGTGGGGGTTTCCCATATGTTCTCTAGACTAGGTATATTTGTATCGCGGCCCTCCAGGCATGTTTGCGAAGATTAAAGTATAGTTCGCGGCCATTCCAGGCATGTTTGCGAAGATTGTTCTAGTATCGCGGCCGATCCCGGTATGTGTGCGAAGAGAAGTATATGTATCACTAGTCTAGTAGTATCTACCATTGACCTTCCTCTCCCGAGGCCTATGGTATGTAATTCCGATAACTCTTAAGCATAAATAATCAATCAACCCATTCCCAACCCCGGGAATCCCATGCCTTGGTAGAAGTGTGAACTCACCTTGTTTGCTCGGTGTGCTAAGTTAAGTGCTCACAATTAATCAGTCAAGTCCTATAGTGTACGTATACTCAATCAGTTCACATTCGTAATATTTCACATGTAACTATCATCACAGTAATATCACAAAGTGTGTTTGGCAGTTAATCCCACATCACATAACAGTTAATCACAGTTCATTATAGCATATTATCCAATAACATACTTAATACAGTTACTGACTTGGCATAGTTAATGAGCCATAACATAGTTGAATCAGAACTAACAGAGTTAACATATGTAACTGGATTAACAACCTAATGTAGTTAAGAACAAACAGAGTTATATACAGACAAGTTTAATAACTTACTGTGTAAATTAAATAAATAGAGTTAATAACTTAACAAGGTTAACAAACCATAAAAGTTAACAACTTACTAGCTTAACAGAGTTGACAACTAACTGCATCAAAAGCTAACTGAATTAATAAACTAACAGATTAATTACAACACAGAACACATGAGCCGAAAACACTATGGGCCGAAATCCACTTTAGCCGAAATCCTCTTTAGGGGCCGAAAACCCTCATTGGGCCGAAATCACTAGCTTAGCCGAAAACCCTTTATGTTCGAAATCCCTTATGTGGGCGAAATCCCTTATGTGGGCCGAAAACACATCTGGGCCGAATACACTATATGGGCCGAAATCACTTCAGTGATTTCGTCCAGTTTAAAATGGTGGGGGTGTTTTCGTTGGGATCATCATCTTCAACAACAGCAGTTAACAAAACCCAGCAACTATAATCTTATTACAGTTACAGATTCAACCATTTGTAGGAACAATCAATCCAACAGAAGCTAGAACATTCATTTAGATACTTACTCATCTAAATAATCAGGATTAGCATCCAACAACATCATAGTTTTTAACATTTAACAGGAGATCTAGTTTATGCATTTATCAACTAACTATCTACGATCACTTTATCTCGAAGATTAAAAATCACCTTTAACAGAAAACAACGATCTAAACATTTAATCATCAATCAAAATCAGATCATAAGATCATAATATCTCACAATAGCAGTTAATATAAGATATCCACTTAACATGTAAATCACTAACCTTAGATTAAACAGAGGTTTGGCTTCAAATGAGGAATTCTTTCAAGTTGAGTTTCAGAGGTAGAGAGAGAAAGCAAAGTGATAAGGTTTGGTAAGTGGGAAACTTATCGGAGAAGATTGTGATAAAATAAATATATAATATCTCAAAACTGGGCCAAGGCCCATCTCTGTTTTCGCCAAACATTGCTGGACGAAAACACTAAAGTGTTTTCATCACTTGGGTGATTTCATGGGTACTTGTTTTCAGTAAGGGTTCCATCTTTATTTAACATATGATAATTAATACAAAACCTTATTAACATACAATCACATATAATAAATATTATGGATCCCAAGTATAAAATATCAATCGAAATACGATATAACGTATTACAAAGGTAAGCGTTGTGAAACAACGAGTCGTGTAAACAAACAACATAAACAATAAATAAAAAAAAATTAACGTGCACTAAATGCAAAGATGGAAATCTTGGAAACTCGAGTTGTCACATTATCCCCAACTTGAAAGAAATTTCGTCCCGAAATTTAGCATGCGGTTACTGAGGAAGCTAGGTAAGTTATCGTTTACTGGTTCTCCTGGGGTGTCACATCATCCCCCCGTTGATTTGGAATTTCTTCCCGAAATTCTGTAGTAGCTTTAGCCTCAGTAGTAGTTGCATTGTTTTCGAACAACTGGGGATATTTGAGTTCCATTTGGTCTTCTCGTTCCCAGGTGAACTCTGGGCCACGACGGGAGTTCCAACGAACTCGAACAAGAGGTATTCTGGTGTTCTTGAGGACCTTAACATCCCGGTCCGTGATTTCAACTGGTTCTTCGATGAAATGCAACCGTTCGTCGATAGTGAGTTCCTTCAGAGGAACTATGTGGGTCTCATCTGACAGACACTTCTTCAGATTCGACACGTGGAAAACGTTGTGAACTGCACTGAGTTCAGCTGGTAAGTTCAGTCTGTAGGCCACTTTGCCTATCTTCTCTATGACTTCAAATGGTCCAACGTATCGTGGATTGAGTTTGCCCCTTTTGCCAAAACGAACAACACCCTTCCAGGGTGAAACTTTGAGTAATGCTCGATCCCCAACCTGGAACTCGAGTAGTTTCCTGTCTTTATCGGCGTATGCTTTCTGACGGTCACGAGCTGCCTCCATGCGTTGTCGTATTTGAGCAATCTTTTCAGTAGTATCAACTACCATTTCTGGACCTGTGATCTGACTGTCACCCACCTCTGCCCAACAAAGAGGTGATCGGCATTTACGCCCGTACAATGCCTCAAATGGAGCAGCTTTAATGCTGGTGTGGTAACTGTTGTTGTACGAAAATTCCACAAGTGGCAGATGTTTTTCCCAGCCCTTGCCAAAGTCAATTACGCACGCCCGAAGCATGTCTTCTAGAGTTTGAATAGTGCGCTCAGACTGCCCATCTGTCTGAGGGTGATAAGCTGTGCTCATGTCTAATCGAGAGCCAAAAGATTTGTGCATTGCTTGCCACAGTTCTGAAGTAAAGCGTGCGTCACGATCAGAGATAATAGAGGTGGGCACCCCGTGCCTCGAGACAACTTCCTTAAGGTATACGTCTGCTAGAGTGGAGAACTTATCCGTTTCCTTGATAGCCAAGAAGTGAGCAGACTTTGTGAGTCGATCCACGATCACCCAAATAGTATCATTCCCACGTTGAGATCTAGGTAGGCCAGTAACAAAATCCCTGGAAATTTGTTCCCATTTCCATTGTGGTATCTCAGGTTGTTGGAGTGGGCCTGATGGTTTCTGATATTCCGCTTTGACTCTCGCACAAGTCAAACACTTGCTAACGTAAGTTGCTATGTGGGCCTTCATGCTAGGCCACCAATATGTAGTTCTGAGGTCGTGGTACATCTTATCCGAACCAGGATGTACTGAGTAGCGAGACTTATGAGCTTCATCCATTACAAGCTCGCGTAAATTACCATAGAGTGGGACCCAGATACGTCCTGTTACATAGTAGGCGTCGTCTGCCTTTTGTTCTAATCGTTGTCTTGAGCCGCGTAGGGCTTCAGACCTGACGTTTCCTGGTTTCAATGCTTCTACCTGAGCATCTCGTATCTGTGAAGGAAGACTGGACTGAATAGTGAGTTGCAACGCTCGTACACGCCTAGGTGTAGTATCCTTTCGACTGAGGGCGTCGGCCACCACATTGGCTTTGCCCGGATGGTACTTTATAGCACATTCATAATCGTTCAGTAACTCGACCCATCGACGTTGTCGCATGTTCAATTCTTTCTGCTTGAAGATATGCTCAAGACTCCTGTGATCGGTGTAGATGGTGCACTTGGTGCCATACAGGTAATGTCGCCATATCTTGAGCGCAAAAACAACAGCTCCAAGCTCTAAATCGTGCGTAGTGTAATTCCGTTCGTGAATCTTAAGTTGGCGTGAAGCGTAAGCAATAACTTTATCCCGTTGCATCAACACACATCCAAGACCTTGGATGGATGCGTCGCAGTAGACTACAAAACCATCCGTGCCTTCAGGCAATGAGAGGATAGGTGCGCTACAAAGTCTATCCTTTAAGTGCTGAAACGCTGTTTCCTGTGTATCACTCCAACGGTAAGCAATACCTTTCTGTGTCAGTAATGTAAGCGGCTGTGCAATCTTTGAGAAGTCTTTGATGAACCGTCTGTAATAACCTGCCAAACCCAAGAATTGGCGTATTTCTGTCGGTGTGCGAGGTGCAGGCCAGTTCTTGATCGAATCTACCTTGGATGGATCGACATGAATCCCATCCTTGTTTACCACGTGGCCTAGAAAGTGGACTTCACAAAGCCAGAAGTCGCATTTTGAAAACTTAGCGTACAGCTGTTCCGTTCGAAGGAGTTCCAGAATAAGTCGTAAATGCTGCTCATGTTCCTCCCGATTCTTTGAGTAGATCAGGATGTCATCAATGAAAACAATAACAAACTTGTCAAGATAAGGTTTGCACACCCTGTTCATAAGATCCATGAAAACCGCAGGCGCGTTCGTTAGCCCGAATGGCATGACCAAAAACTCATAATGGCCGTAGCGAGTTCTGAATGCTGTTTTGGAGACGTCCTCATCCCGGACTCTCAGTTGATGGTAACCTGACCTCAGGTCAATCTTTGAGTAATAGCTCGACCCTTGCAACTGGTCGAATAAGTCGTCGATGCGTGGAAGAGGATAGCGATTCTTCACCGTCACCTTGTTCAGTTCACGGTAATCTATGCACATACGAAAGGTACCGTCTTTCTTCTTCACAAATAATACTGGAGCTCCCCAGGGCGAAGAGCTAGGACGTATGAAACCCTTTTCCAAAAGTTCTTGCAATTGCTTAGACAGTTCTTCCAGTTCAGTTGGAGCTAAGCGATAAGGCGCTCGAGCTATGGGTGTTGCTCCTGGAGCTAGCTCGATATGAAACTCGACCTGGCGATGGGGCGGTAGCCCAGGTAACTCTTCAGGAAACACTTGAGGAAAATCGTGTACAACAGGAATATCCTCTAACTTCTTTTCTTTCGTCGATGTATCAGTAACGAGTGCTAAAATAGCTATATGGCCCTTTCGCAGACACTTCTGAGCCTTCAAGAAGGAGATGATGCCACTCACGACACCACTCTTGTCGCCTTGAACTTCGAGAGGTTCTTTGCCAGAACGAGGAATACGAATGATCTTCTCCTTGCATAGGATCTCTGCTTGCTGTTGGGATAACCAATCCATACCAATGACAATATCAAAACTACTCAGAGTTATAGGAATGAGATTGATAGAGAAAGTCTGACCAGCGAGGATAAGATTACAACCCTGAACTATGTGTGTGGCTTCTAGACTTTTCCCATTAGTTAACTCTACGACATGTTTGGTGTTCAAAAGTGTTGGTGCGCATTTAAGCATTTGACTAACTTTCAGAGACATATAACTGGTATCCGCACCCGAATCAAATAATACGGTAACATAAAAGTCGTCGAGAAGAAACTTACCCGTAACCACATTAGGATCGTTCCTCGCATCACCCCGACCAATCACAAATGCACGACCCCTAGCACCATTGTCGTTGTTGTTTCCCCCATTGTTGTTCCCACTGCCCTGATTATTGTTGTTGTTGTTCTGATTCTGATTTAACTGGGGGCAGTTCCGCTTGAAGTGACCTTCAGCCCCACACTGAAAGCATGCCTTATTTCCTTGCTGTTGTTGCTGTGGCTGGTTTCGTGAAACTGATGGCTGTTGTTGCTGGTTCTGATTCGCAGGCCTTGAGCTCCTGCAATCTTTAGCCTCATGACCTACCCTTAGACATCTCTGACAGCGGCCTTTACGACACTGACCACTGTGGTGTTTGTTGCACTTGTTACACAGTGGATGAATTCCCCGATATCCACTCTGCCCCTGACCACCAGACGATTGCTGACTCGGGCTCTGGTAATCACTAGTCTTGCGCTGCTGCTGTGCTTGAGACTGTACAGTAGCTGAACCCCTGCTGGAATCCCCTTCCCATTTCCGCTTGTTGTCACTGGGATTAGCAGGAGTAGCTGGAGTGGTAGCGGTAGTAGTAGCGTTGATACGTTTAGGCAGCCTGTTCTGTTCCACTGCCTGATCGGTGAGGCGATGAGCTAGCTTGACGATCTGTTGAATAGTGCCAAGATTCGCTGAGGTTACGTGGCTTTGAATCTCCGGCACCAGACCATTGAGATACAGTTCGATACGCTTAATGGGAGGGTTTACCATAGTAGGACACAAAATAGCCAACTCATTCGATCTTCTGGTGTACGCTTCAATTTCTGACCCCGTCATTTTCAAGTGGTAAAACTCTACCTCCAGCTTATGAATGTCATCACGGCTACAGTATTCCTCTTTGATCAATTCCTTGAAACCGTTCCAAGGTGTGACGTTAGCAACAGCCAACCCTAACATCTGAACTTGCGCATTCCACCAAGTCAGCGCAATGCCTTCTAGAGTACCAGTGGCGTACTTCACCCTACGAGCCTCAGGGCATTCACACATTTCAAATACGGACTCGAGCTTTTCAAACCAATGGAGGAGTCCAACCGCTCCTTCCGTGCCACTAAAAGTAGTAGGACGACAGTCCATGAAAGTTTTGAAGGTGCAAACAGGTGGTTGACCTCCTGCTTGTGCGGCTGCAACTGCCGCAGCAACTTGTTCGTTAATGAGAGCCGTCAGCTGGGCTTGTGTCATGTTAATGCGTCCAGACATGATCTTCATAGCAAATATGACATAAGTGAGAGAGGTTCGCGAGTAGTGCGATGACAGAAGAGAGTAAGCACACAAGTGTCCTCATGCAATAGTGTTAAGTTAATCTAAGCATACCCTGAGCAAAGTTCTATGCAATTCTAGCAAGTAGGCAATAAGACATATACCATATTACCTAGGATGTTGAGTCTTGCACGTGGAGCGAGGCGTCGTTGTGGATCGTTGAACACTGTTTCGGTTATAGTCTGGTTTTAATAAAAACGTTTTCCCCTTATTAAAACCGAGTTCTCTATAACCAATGGCTCTGATACCAATCTGTCACACCCCCAAAATCCACACGCGGAGTACCACCGCTTGGAGGCGTGACATGACCAGGATCAAGCCACCAATCATATTGAACATAAGTAAATTGTAAAAGTCATTCATCAATACGATAGGTGTTTTCAAAACCAAACATAAAACAAGTGTGTAGCGGAAGCAATAATGTAAGACCCAACATAAGTTTAAGTACAAAATGTCATAATGTTTAATAACACATTCACGATCCATGTCCACAACGACCGTGCCTCCCGTGCAAGCTCCAAAAGTACCTAAGGTCCTGCAAGGCATGTAACAGAGAGTCAACAACTAGTTGAGCGAGTTCACAATTGGTTATTTAGTTATAATGTTCGTATCGTAAATCGTATGTTCGTTTAGTAATCATGTATCGTATGTAATAGCATCGCGGCCCTCTAGGCATGTTTGCGAAGTTTAGTGGGGGTTTCCCATATGTTCTCTAGACTAGGTATATTTGTATCGCGGCCCTCCAGGCATGTTTGCGAAGATTAAAGTATAGTTTGCGGCCATTCCAGGCATGTTTGCGAAGATTGTTCTAGTATCGCGGCCGATCCCGGCATGTGTGCGAAGAGAAGTATATGTATCACTAGTCTAGTAGTATCTACCATTGACCTTCCTCTCCCGAGGCCTATGGTATGTAATTCCGATAACTCTTAAGCATAAATAATCAATCAACCCATTCCCAACCCCGGGAATCCCATGCCTTGGTAGAAGTGTGAACTCACCTTGTTTGCTCGGTATGCTAAGTTAAGTGCTCACAATTAATCAGTCAAGTCCTATAGTGTACGTATACTCAATCAGTTCACATTCGTAATATTTCACATGTAACTATCATCACAGTAATATCACAAAGTGTGTTTGGCAGTTAATCCCACATCACATAACAGTTAATCACAGTTCATTATAGCATATTATCCAATAACATACTTAATACAGTTACTGACTTGGCATAGTTAATGAGCCATAACATAGTTGAATCAGAACTAACAGAGTTAACATATGTAACTGGATTAACAACCTAATGTAGTTAAGAACAAACAGAGTTACATACAGACAAGTTTAATAACTTACTGTGTAAATTAAATAAATAGAGTTAATAACTTAACAAGGTTAACAAACCATAAAAGTTAACAACTTACTAGCTTAACAGAGTTGACAACTAACTGCATCAAAAGCTAACTGAATTAATAAACTAACAGATTAATTACAACACAGAACACATGAGCCGAAAACACTATGGGCCGAAATCCACTTTAGCCGAAATCCTCTTTAGGGGCCGAAAACCCTCATTGGGCCGAAATCACTAGCTTAGCCGAAAACCCTTTATGTTCGAAATCCCTTATGTGGGCGAAATCCCTTATGTGGGCCGAAAACACATCTGGGCCGAATACACTATATGGGCCGAAATCACTTAAGTGATTTCGTCCAGTTTAAAATGGTGGGGGTGTTTTCGTTGGGATCATCATCTTCAACAACAACAGTTAACAAAACCCAGCAACTATAATCTTATTACAGTTACAGATTCAACCATTTGTAGGAACAATCAATCCAACAGAAGCTAGAACATTCATTTAGATACTTACTCATCTAAATAATCAGGATTAACATCCAACAACATCATAGTTTTTAACATTTAACAGGAGATCTAGTTTATGCATTTATCAACTAACTATCTACGATCACTTTATCTCGAAGATTAAAAATCACCTTTAACAGAAAACAACGATCTAAACATTTAATCATCAATCAAAATCAGATCATAAGATCATAATATCTCACAGTAGCAGTTAATATAAGATATCCACTTAACATGTAAATCACTAACCTTAGATTAAACAGAGGTTTGGCTTCAAATGAGGAATTCTTTCAAGTTGAGTTTCAGAGGTAGAGAGAGAAAGCAAAGTGATAAGGTTTGGTAAGTGGGAAACTTATCGGAGAAGATTGTGATAAAATAAATATATAATATCTCAAAACTGGGCCAAGGCCCATCTCTGTTTTCGCCAAACATTGCTGGACGAAAACACTAAAGTGTTTTCATCACTTGGGTGATTTCATGGGTACTTGTTTTCAGTAAGGGTTCCATCTTTATTTAATATATGATAATTAATACAAAACCTTATTAACATACAATCACATATAATAAATATTATGGATCCCAAGTATAAAATATCAATCGAAATACGATATAACGTATTACAAAGGTAAGCGTTGTGAAACAATGAGTCGTGTAAACAAACAACATAAACAATAAATAAAAAAAATTAACGTGCACTAAATGCGAAGATGGAAATCTTGGAAACTCGAGTTGTCACAAGAAGTGTGAGAACCAAATGACGACATTGTCTGCAGTAGACATCTTCATAGGATTCAGACACGATTTGCTTATATCAGGTATAGTCTAGCGTATCTCCAAAAGCTACCTTATATAAAGCACAGGAACACATCCAAACACAGACACATAATCACAGAGGCACATAAACCATGTAAGCATAGAAACACATAAGCACATAAGCATGTAGAGCACAGAAGCACGTAATCCACGTAAGCACATATTCCACTATATTTTGCACGTATTCACCTACGTATTGCAAACGTGTTCCCTTATCATTCAAAGTTGCAAAAAGCGATCGAGATTTGCGAATGTGAGTGGCGATATCGAGTACCATAACATGTGAAAGTCCGCGATTTGTTAGCGTTTTAAGATATAAATAGTTGTGCGTGTCGTGTGCGTTTAATAAAGCGATGTGCGAAAAGTGTGAAATTTCCAAAATCGAAACACATAAGCATTTAAAAACCACATAAAACACATAAAAATCAACAATCCACAGAGTCAGTGGTCGCGATCTCAGAATCGAAACACATAAAAGCGATAAAGCGTAAAATCAGCAATTGTAGCTTGAAAATAGAATGTCTCAGGTGTGCTAGACTTTGACTACCCAAAGTGATTCGACTATTCTCAAGGACTTTGAGTATATGCGTTGGCTTAATAGACTGTGCTCTCGCCTCAATCCAGGCGATCAACACGCATCCTTTCGGCCATTACGTGACCTAAGTCGTTGGAACCCATTGAGACTTTGGAGAGAGTTTTTGTAAAACCAAGATATAGAGCAGAAGGAGTCATTAAGATGCGAGTCTCACCCCTAACTTAATAACTTCATTCCTGTTTGTGTGATAACATCATGAGATGGATAGGGAGAATCGCGTCGAGGTATGGTTTTCACGCCTGACTCAACTCAAATTCTTGTGTTTTATTAATAAAAATGCATGTCGAGTGAGTGATTCCATCGAGAGTTTATGGTTTTCACACCTAGTCTTGACCAAATCACTCGAATGTTTTCGAAAATTGTATGTCGTCAGCCTTAGGAAAGGCTGAGTGTTTGCACGAAGTAGTAGTATGCGTTGTTCGAGAGTATAAGGGGTAAGCTTGTGTAAAACCCCTACCGGGTTTGCACAAGGCGGTCTGTTGGTACTTAGACTATAGTCTAGGTCAATTCTAAGACATCGACCCGGACTAGGTCGAGTCTTGCCTAATTCCCTATAGTTTTGGCTCTGATACCAATCTGTCACACCCCAACCGATGGCAGAAACATCGGGGCGCGACACTAAGCGAAACAGATTCTCCAGGAGAATCCATAACAACTATAATTACCAGATATTTAACAATACGTCCCATACCATAACATATCAAATAAAAACAATTATTACAGACATAGTGTTCTCAAAGACAAAGATTGTTCCGACAACTCATAAAATTATTCGTGGGTTTCTAGGCCATCTAAACTTGATTCCATAGTAGCTAGCAAGCAAAAGCATCCTAAACACCTGTCATATACGTTAAAATAAAGGTCAATACAGATAGTGTAAAGGTGAGCATACAAGTTTAATAGTATAATAGTAGCGAGAGCGATTTACGCATAACCAACATGTAACACGTAGAAGTGTGAAGCAAGTAAGTTATCGACAATGAAATATGCACAGACGTGACTGCGAGTTGTAGAATGCGCAACACATATCACCTCTATGACACGTGAAGAAAAGCCCTTAACAACCCCTGTCCACGACAGGTGCTGAGTCCAAACTATAGTACTATAGTTGCTAAGGTGTCAGGCAACAATCACTGTGTAAACATAACATACAAGTCTTCATCGAGTAACACGTATAACATGCGAGAGCGGTTAGCGTGTAAAAGTGTTTGTGTTGTGTGATAGATGTGATTTGATATAAGTAACGTATGTAACACCTAAAAGTGCGTTAAGCAAAAAGGGATCGAGTATACTCACAGTTCGTGTTTAGTAAATAAACACAACCTTAGATTGAAGGGAGCACTGGAGAGTTAGCCTGATCAGAGAACGATAGTGTAAGCGTTGAACAGTGCGTAAAACGGTGCGTTAAATAGCGTGTCGGAGTGATGTGGGCCGGATTGTGATCCGATCTGAGGACCGTCCGGACGGATGATCATTCGGTCGGAGGGTCGTCCGTTTGGGAGGAATGTGTTTGTGTATTGCTTGAACTTTGAAGTTTTCGTTGTAGCATTATCTAAAATGTAAAGTGTCTCTACATGTCAGGTCATCCGGTCGGACGGTCATTCGGACGGATGACCGTTCGGTCGGATGGCGGTTCGTTGAGACTGACATTCTTCGAAGTTTTATGAAAATTGTTTAAGTGTTTGAAACTACAAGTCACGTGGATGAATAGTCGTTCGATCGGATGGTTATCAGATAGCACGGCTATCCGATTGGGCAACCTATTCGTTTGAAAACTTGTAAAATCAGCTTAGAAAGTTTTGCGGTTTGACCGAGACGATATGACAACGTTTTTAAACAACAGAAATCTCGTCAAGTCCTACTGACCTGCTCGGACGGGAATCACCCCGTTCGATCCGAACCAGCTGTTCTTGACGGAGTTTCATATTCAACCTGTGAATCAGTCGTCTTCTCTGATAGGAATCCATCCTCAACCCGACACTTCACTAAAGAACGAGTAGAAAGTCGGAACGAGCTCAGATTCTATCGGGTTTGAGTAAGAAGTGAAGAATGTTTTAATAAAAGTTTGAAACACTTGAAAAATGTTTAGATTTAGGTGAAATAAGTGTTTAAACATTGTAGAAATCCTTTAGATCTGAGTTGTTCTTGATGGAATGAGGTCACACCTTGGTGTTCATGGAAACCCATGATAACGTCATCTTAGAACAACTCGAATCAGGTGGATTTCATGGTGAAATTGTGAGATTTGTTGGTGAAATCGATGGGGAAGTGTGTAGAGATTAAAGAAGTACAAGATTTGAGATGAAAACTTACAAGAATCGCGAGGAATCAAGAGAAAATAGGCTGAGAACGCGTTGGAACGGAGGGAGTTGTCACATTATGAACAGTGATGTGACAGGTGGGGTATTTATAGGTGAAGATGAGGAGAGGCGGTGTGGCGTGGTTCGGTCGGAGGGCCTTTCGATCGGATGGTCATCCGGTCGAATGGTCATCCGGTCGAATGGTCCTTCGATCGGAGGGCTTGTGCGAGTTAGTTTCCGACTTTTGTTTCGTGCGTTAAGCGTTGCATTGCGAGTAAGCGATGTGATAGTATTAAACATTAGTTACACAAATAACATAATCAACCTAACAATCATAAAAGTAACTTGTATTTCGGGCCGCGATGCGATGCGATAGACTTGCGATTGCGTTTGCGATTAACATCCCACAACATATATAAAGCACACACAAGTAAGCACCTAATAGCACACACACGTAAAACAATATACATAACCTGTAATTCGAATTGCGATGCAATAGCGTTTAGTAGGTTAGCGTTCAGTTATGTTTATCGTATTGTTACTTCACATATCAATAAATCGTAAAACAAATAGCGTCAAGCAAAGTATCAATTATCGAGTCAAGAGTACAAGCAATAATTAAGTCAGAAATGACAGATCTGATTAGCAAACTTTTCTTCCTTTGACTTAGACTTGTACTTTGACTTAAAAGTCGGGTTGTTACATGGAGGATACAGGGATGATGGGGTGTCGTTCAAGTGGGTTCCCCATGGAACAAAATTTAAAGTTAGACAAAGGAGATGATGAACCACGCGTAGACGAGAACCAATACAGAAGACTTGTCGGTAGGCTTATTTATTTGCAGGCCACTAGACCTGACATAAGCCATGTTGTCAACATCCTCAGTCAGTTCATTAATAACCCGAGAGAAACTCATCTTCAGGCTGCCAATCGTGTCTTATGATATCTCAAGACAACACCCGGACAAGGCATTCTCCTTACCAAAGACGGTCGCATGAATCTCATAGCTTACTGCGACTTTGATTGGCTCGGGTGTCCAGTTACCAGGAGATCAAGAACAGGTTACCTATTACTTTTAGGAGGGTCTCCTATATCCTGGAAGTCCGAAAAACAGTCAGTTGTCTCGCGCTCATCTGCAGAAGCTGAGTATCGAGCTATGGCCTCAACAGTCAACGAGATCTTATGGTTAAGATGGCTCCTTAAGGAGCTCGAAATGCCTTGTGAAGGACCAACACAATTATTTTGTGACAATCAAGCAGCCATACACATAGCTAACAACCCGTTTTTTCATGAACGAACTAAGCATATTGAAATGGATTGTTGTTTCATCAGAGAATGGGTCGAATCAAAAGAGATAGTGCCTATGCATATTGATTCTAGAATGCAAATAGGTGATGTTTTTACCAAGGCCTTGGGAACACAAAATTTTCACACGCTTCTTGGCAAGTTGGGCATTATTAACCTCCATGCGTCAACTTGAGGGGGAGTAATAACCGAGATTTAATGAATTCCACAATTCTTGCCTTCGAATTATTGGCCCAATCCTTTCCTTTTCACTTTTTGGTTTCCTTAGATAGGCTGCATATTTTGTATATTTATATGTTGTTTCTTCATTATATTCTGTGCACCAAATATTGAAAGAAATACATTGCCAATATACCATAACAGTTTTGTTATATTGCACGAGTCAATCTTGTATCACAAAATCCACATCGCTATATGCAGGAGAATGACGTTGACGGACGAATAAACATTGGCGGATAAGATTTGTACACTTGTCTTCCATCTTATGTTGAATATGCTAATGAGCCAATTATGTTAGCATCTGCTTCGTTCAGGTAGTAGGTGGTAACATAATAAACCTTTTGAATTTCTAATATAAGTTGATTGAGTAAAATGCACGGATAGTTCCTGTGGTTTGTCAAAATAACACATTTAGTCCCTAACTTTTGAAAATTACACTCATGCTCCCTGTGGTTTGCTCGGTTGTTACTCGGATAGTCCCTAGAGTGGATGGAGGCTAGTTTTTCCTGTTAAGTGGAAGTAAAATGATAAAAATGCCATTGTCATTAAAATAAATAAATAACTTAAATAAAAAAAGAAATATAGTTAAAGTTCAATAAATTAAATGGATCTACTTTATTTAAAACATAAACACTTCATCTTCAACCTCCTGCTTCTACCATCATCGCCCACACCTTAAATTCAAACACATAACACTTAGAGAAACTAAACAAAATGTATCGCCTACTGCGATTTGATACATAAACACTTCATCATTTCAAAATATATAGATACTGATACACATTTTGTGAATAATATGTAAACGATGTGGCAGTTACCTTCGAGAAACTAAACAAAATGTATCGCCTACTACGATTTGATGTTCGGCTGCAAATATGGTGGCGCTTATGATGCTCAGCTCTTCCTCCGGCGAACTGGAACCGGTGAGTGAATCCTCCGCCATAGCTTCTCTCTCTCTCTCTTTTTCTCTCTCTATGATACTTTCTTGCTCTAGAAATAATAACAAAAAAGAAGAGAAAAGGGGGTTTTGAAAGGGTTTGAAGGATGAAACTGTGTGTTTGTTTTCTGACATCTGTGAATCTCTAAAACACCATTTTATAAGCCTAATTTTGGAATACTTGTGTTAGAGGGATTGGTTAAAAATTTTGAATTTTGTTTACAGAAAGTTAATTTTTGAGTAAAATGCACCCTAAATTTTGGTTGAATTGTGAATTTTGGTTGAAGGTAAAGCAGGTTGTGTGTGGAGTAGCGGCGGTGGTGGTGGAAGATAAAGCAGGTTGTGTGTGGAGGTGGGTGATGATGGTGGGTGGGTGGAAGTAGAGGTTGAAGATGACCTTAGGGGGTGTTTGGCCTAGCTTTTTTATCCAAGCTTAAAGCTTTTTTAGCTTATTTTTACAAAATAAGCACTAATGGGTGTTTGGTTTAGCTTTTTAAGCTTATGCTTATTAGCTTATATAAGCTAATTCCAAGAAGCTTATGGGAATATGGTTTTTTAGCTTATTTGAATAAGCTTATTTGAAGAAGATGGTTTTTTACTCATTACACACAATGATATTATACCCCTTCCCATAATACAAAATAACTTAACAAACAACTAAAGATTAATTATTAATTATCACCTTGTAGAATATAAGCTAATCCAAACACTTAAAAATAGCTTATCAAATGAAAGAAAATAACCATAAGCTACTTTAAAATATAAGCATAAACCAAAAAAATAAAAGCTAGGCCAAACACCCTCTTAGTTATGAAAGGTAGAGTGTTTATGTTTTAAATAATAAAGTGGGTCCTATTTAATTTATTAAACTTTAACTATATTTCTTTTTATATTTAAGTTATTTATTTTAATGATAAGGGTATTTTAGTCATTTTACTTCCACTTAACAGAGAAAACTAACCTCCATCCACTCTAGGGACTATCCGAGTAACAACCGAGCAAACCACAAGGAGCATGAGTGTAATTTTCAAAAGTTGGGGACTAAATGTGTTATTTCGATAAACCACAGGGACTATCCGTACATTTTACTCAAGTTGATTCTACCAAACTTGTAATGTTTTGAGTACGGTTCTTCAGCGTCCCCCGGTTTGCGCAATGAATGCAAAGTAGTTAACGTTTTAGCATATATGTTAGGTCAGTAGATGATTTGCGGTTTGGATGGCGGCTCCTCGGCAAATGATGATGTTTACCTGTTTCCCGTGAACTTTGGCATTCTCATGTTGAACAATTGTTGACTTTTATTTACTTGAATTATTTTTTTTAATGGCCAACAGAATCAATCCCGAGCACTCTCGGGGCACCCACTGGACCAAACGGAGTACTCCGAGAGTAACCCGAGTCCACCACCAATTCCGGGGAAAACCCAGTAACCCACCCGCCCGTAGGTACGACGGTGAAATTATCGGTAAAACCCGTTTGGCTCAAGGATCGAACCCAAGTTTCCCTGGGTCTCCTATCATTGCCCACCAATACCTCACTCTACACCAAGTGGGAGTTGAACTTGCATCTCTCAAGAGAAATGCAAGCCTTCCACCACTTGATATAGAGATCATTGGCATTTACTTGAATTATTGGTTTTGACAATTTCACTCACTTTTGATATATTATTCCGATGTGTATGGTTCAAATCTTTGGTCTAGAATTATGCGCGCTACCATATACCAGTTGTGGGACCGAGTTTTGGGGCCTTACATGAGTCAATTGCTGCTATGAAGATTGTAGAATTGTTTGTTAATTAAGGTTAACTTTTCAAGTGTTTAAAAATAGTATTGGGTTAAATGATTATTGGGCTAAAGGTAGATGGGCTAGTTTGGCTTAAATGCCCCCTTGAAAATGGGCCCTGAGCGATCGCTCACCCAACAAACCCGTAGGGTCGACCCTGTTGTCCATTGTCATTGCCTTTTTCACACCCCTTACGTTTTCTCATGTGTTGCACTATTTTACGGCTCCCAATCTTAATATACTCATAATAATCATTTATAGTTGCATCTTATAGAATTTGAACCCTACACCTATTAGATAGACATCAGGATGTCTCTGGGGCTGTTGCATTTGTTTGCGTTTTATCACTTGGCAATATGCCCATATCCAAACAAATGTCACTTAGATAGTCACAGTTGCGAAGCTTGAGATTTCCGACCGGGGGTTGAAAACGTATATACCAAAAAATTCTATAAAACGGGGGTCGAAAAGGTATTTTGTGAGATTAAATATATTATTAATGTAATATTTAATCTTGTAGCCTTTATAATCATTTATATTATATTAGATCAAAATATATTAATAACCTATTAATAATTAGTTGGTAAATGTTGATGGACCATATTGCCCTTATTAACTAATTAGGTTTCCTCTTGGGTATATATATATAAGGGGATTATTAGAGAGTTTAAGGGTTACACACTTAGTGAATCAACCAACCCTCATAACATCAAATCGGCTCTCTCCCCATAACCGAAACCTCCCTACTTTCGGTTCATCACCATCATCACCTTACACCCTAAGGAGGAACCAAATCACAGTGACAATTATGTCGAACTCGATGTCGTCTTCTCTGACTGGATTCTCCACTGCATTGAATGCTGTAACAGGTATGTTATTCATGTTTTCCATTAAGTTTAAACAGAACTGATCAACATGTGGTATCAGAGCATATGTTGATGAATCAGTTCTGTTTTCGTATCCATTATTTTGGGATCAAAATCTGGAAAACAGAAATTTTAATGCTTTTATATGTCACGGCTGTGTCGAGTCCCTGTTGCCGAAATCCCTGTTTTCGGAAAAGTATAATTTGATAAATTGACTCGAGACTATAATGGGCAAATCTTAATATCCGAAATCTGTTAATAAAAGTCTAAAATTTAAGGTTTCGGATCCCAGATTATGTTTTAATTTTTTTAGGGTTCATCATACTGTTCTAAGAAAACTCGAAGATTCCCTAAATTTTGGAATATAATTTGGATTAGTTGGTGTTTGTTACTGTTTTGATCTTAATTTTATCTATTAAAGTTTCGAAAACTGTTAATAGATTTTCAGTTATTATTTTCGAAATCTTTTGATAAGTTTAGATCAGAAATAAAATAGGAAACACTATCCCACAATCCCTCAAATTTCGAGTTTCAGTTATTATCACAATAAACAGCCTTAACAGTGGATTCGAAATTATCAATGTAACTAATCGCACAAGTTCCCTTCAGTCGCACAAGACCAGATCAGATCAGATCAGATCATACCAGATCAGATATGATCTGATCGCACAAGACAGTCACACATGATCAGATCACATAAGATATGATCTGATCGCACAAGGGCAATCGCACAAGACAGTCGCACAAGATTTGTACAACTAATTAAGCACATTGTACAAGTTAAGACTGCATAATTGCACAAGGCTTGTGGATCGCACAAGATAGTGCCGATCGCACAAGACTTGGGCCTTATATACATCGCACAAGTTTTGGGCCTTACTAATCGCACAAGTTTTTGGGCCTTACTGATCGCACAAGTTTTGGGCTTTACTGATCGCACAAAACTTGGGAATTACTGATCGCACAAGACTCGCACCCCCCCCAGCGAACTCACCGCAGAGTTCGATCCGCGCTAACAGGTGGTTTGCTATTAAATACTTGGTTTTGTTAACACTTAATTAACTAATCAGAACCAGATAATTTTTACAAAACCAAAATAGCTTAACTTGAATGAGCTTCTGATGTATTAATTCTGGCCAAAGCTGATTTAATACATCTATTTATTGTTCAAGTATTACAAAAGCTATGTTGAGTATGCATTACAAACGTGAAATGTCTTAATTCTGGCCAAAGTTGATTTAATTCATTTATGTTTAGCATGCTTGACAAGTGCATAACTAAAGTGATTGTCTCATTTCTGGCCAAAGCTGATTTGTCACGATTACTTTGCACACATACTTAAATGATTACACTTCTGGCCAAAGCTGATTTGTCTTCGTTTAAGTAGAATTTTACTAAGTCTATTATTTTGATGTTAGTAATAGACAATATCACAGCTTCATAATTAAAATGGTCATTATTTATGTCTGCCTTAGTATAACATGCCCTTAGATCACGTTAAGACTTTCTTCTTAGTATCATAATTCGCTCATCTTATTTCCACTATCAGCGCCCAATTGCGGGATTCCACATTTGACTGGTGATAACTTTGCTGCATGGAAGGATGCTCTCATGCTTACGCTTGGGCTGCTGGACTTTGACTATGCCCTAAGAGAGGATAAGCCAGCGGACCTTACTCCACAAAGTACTGCTGCTCAGCAGTTAACTCATGATAAGTGGACTAGGTGTAACCGCATGTCTCTCATGTTCATGAAGCAGTCCATTCATAACTCAATCAGAGGAGCCATTCCTAATTCTGAAGATGCTAAAACCTATTTGGCTTCTGTGGAGGATCAATTCAAGGGAACATCAAAAGCACACGCTAGTACTCTTATCCTCAAGCTGGTGACAACTAAGTATGATGGGAGGAGCGGCATACGCGAACATATCATGATGATGCATGACATGGCAAATAAGCTGAACGGCCTAGAGATGGAAATCAGCGATGGTTTTCTGGTTCACTTTATCATCACTTCGCTTCCTTCGTCCTATGAAGCATTCAAGATCAATTACAACACTCAGAAGGACAAATGGACGATGAGTGAGCTGATCGCTATGTGCGTGTAGGAGGAAGAGCGTATGAAGATGGATCACACTACTGATGTTGCTAACTTCACCTCCTCCAATTCTAAGAAGAGGAAGCACAATTATCAAAGAAAGGATGCTTCTAAGGTCCAAAAGCCAAATCCAAATCCTCATACAAGTACACCTTCCAGCTCTAAAAACTCCTTAGGCAAACCCTATTGCAAGTTCTGTAAGAAAACAGGACATAAGCAAAAGGAATGCCCTGACTTCAAGGAGTGGCTGGCTAAGAAAGGTAACGATTTTTTCATGATACTTGAGTCCTTTAATTTAAATGTTCCTGCTAATTCTTGGTGGTTTGATTCTGGTTCTATGGTTCATGTTACCAATTCAACTCAGGGATTCCTTACAATCTGGAAGCTGGGAAGAAACCAAAGAACACTTAAAGTTGGAGATGATCGGGAATTAGAAGTGAAGGCCATAGGAACATTACAATTATTTTTGAAAACTGGTTTATGTATTAAACTTTATGATACCTTATATGTTCCTGAGGTAACTCGGAACCTTGTATCAGGACCAAAGTTAGACATGGACGGTTTTGTCGTTTCTCATGGTCATCGCAAACTCTCTATTCTCTACGATTCCGTTGTTTATGGTACTGGCATTCTGGATGGTGGTCTCTATAGATTAGAACTAGATGATATTTTTTCCAAATCTTTGTTGTCATATAATATTAATGAATCACTCACAAAGATGAAACAGGTTCGAGACTTAGAGACTTCATCTATGTTATGGCATCAACGTTTAGGCCACATCTCAAGAGAACGATTAAATCGTCTCGTAAAGGATGAAGTCTTACCTCCTCTCGATTTTACTGATTTTGGAACATGTGTCAAATGTCTTAAAGGCAAAATGACATTAGCGAATAAGAAAGGTGCCACTAGGAGCTCTAATTTATTAGAACTCATTCACACTGACATTAGTGGTCCTTATCAAATCGCTGGTATAACAGGACACACTTCATTTATCACTTTTATTGATGATTATTCTCGTTACATGTACTTGTATCTTATTAAGGAAAATCTGAATCTCTTACAACTTTTAAAGATTATAAAGCTGAAGTTGAAAAGCAATTAGATCGTCAGATTAAAGTTGTGAGATCATATAGAGGCGGTGAATATTATGGAAGACATACTGATGTGGGTCAAGCTCCTGGTCCATTTTATGAGTTTTGTAAGGGCCAGGGGATTGTGAACCAATACACCATGCCTGGTACACCTCAGCAGAACGGTGTCGCTGAATGAAGAAATCATACCCTTATGAACATGGTGCGTAGTATGTTAGCCAACACTAATTTACCATTATTCCTCTGGACTGAAGCGTTAAAAGCAGCTGTTCATATACTCAATAGAGTTCCTTCTAAGTCTGTCCCTAAAACTCCTTATGAACTTTGGACAGAAAGGAAACCGAGTCTTAAATATATGAAAGTATGGGGCTGCATTGATGAAGCAAAACTCTATAATCCTTTCCTAAGGAAACTTGACCCTAAAACAGTTACCTGTTTCTTTATCGGGTATCCTGATCATTCGAAGGGTTATCGTTTCTATTGTCCTTCCCATGTCACCTGTATTGTTGAAACCAAGCGTGCTGCGTTCCTGGAGGATTTCAAGGTCAGTGGGAGCAGTACCAACCCTTACGAAGAATTGCAAGAAGTACAAGACGCGGGGGGGGGGGGGGGGACTCGTCGCTTACCATTACTCCGTTTACTCCTCTTGTACCCCATGCAACTGCACCTGAAGCTACTGCACAAACTCCATCTCCACAATCAGAACCCATTATACCTCATAATGAAGGCACATCAAACGCTCAAAACCAAGACAACGCTGAACCCGATAATCAACTCAGGAGGTCATCTAGGCAAAGAAGGCCTACTAATTAGGATGATTATGTTAACTACCTGACTGAAATGGATGCTGGAAAGCTCAATGATCTTATCTCTTATAATGAAGCTATTAGCAGTGATCCGTCTTCTGAATGGAATAAAGCAATGATTGATGAGCTTGAATCCATGAAGAAAAATGGCGTTTGGGATTTAGTCGAATTACCCAATGGTGCCAAACCTGTAGGTTGTAAATGGGTGTTCAAAACAAAACTGGATCCGAATGGGAACGTTGAACGCTACAAAGCGAGATTGGTTGCAAAGGGCTACACTCAGAAAAAGGGAATTGACTATCAAGAGACGTTTTCACCTGTCTCTCGTAAAGATTCATTAAGGATCGTTATGGCCCTAGTAGCTCATTTTGATTTAGAGCTGCATCAGATGGACGTCAAAACTGCTTTCCTTAACGGAGACTTAGAATAAGATGTTTACATGAAACAACCTGAAGGCTTTAAACCTGAAGGTCAGGAGTATCTAGTCTGTAAGCTGAAGAAATCCATTTATGGGTTAAAACAAGCATCACGCCAATGGTACCTCTAGTTTGATGAAGTCATGAAGAGGCAAGGTTTTATGAAGAATCAAGTGGATCAATGCACCTACCTCAAAATGAGTGGGAGTAACTTTACTATACTTGTCCTTTATGTAGATGATATTCTATTGGCAAGTAATAGTTTAGACATGTTGCATGAGTCGAAGCGGTTACTCTCGCATAACTTCGACATGAAGGATCTCGGAGATGCTTCTTACGTCATTGGCATCGAAATTCACCGAGATAGACACAAAGGGATCTTAGGATTGTCTCAAAAGACTTACATAGATTGTGTCCTTACACGTTACAACATGCAACAGTGCAAACCCTCAGTTGCTCCAGTAGTTAAGGGAGATGTTTTTGGTTCTTTCCAGTGTCTGACAACAGAGGTTGAAAAGGAGCAAATGAGCCAGATACCTTACGCATCAGTAGTCGGGAGCCTGATGTATGCTCAAGTCTGTACTCGCCCAGATATCGCTTATATTGCTGGAATGCTAGGTCGTTATCAGACTAATCCTGGCCTAGATCACTGGAAAGCAGCTAAGAAGGTCCTTAGATATCTGCAAGGGACGAAAGACTATAAACTGACTTATAGAAGAAGTGATCACTTAGAAGTGGTAGGTTATTCTGATTCTGACTTTGCCAAATGCAAAGATTACAAGAAATCCACTTCGGGCTACATCTTTATGTTAGCAGGCGGACCTATCTCATGGAAGAGTCATAAACAACAGTTAACTACAACTTCCACAATGATGGCAGAGTACATTGCTGTTTACAACGCAACCTGTCATGGAATGTTGCTTAGAAATCTGATCACTGGACTCAAAATCGTTAATTCCATTTCTAGACCATTGAAGCTTTACTGTGATAACTCAGCTGTCGTTAGTTTCTCGAACAGTAACAGTTCGACTGGAGCTGGTTTATATCTCGATACAAAATATTTGTTCGTACGTGAACGAGTTGAGGAAAATAATCTTTGTATTGAGTATATTAGTACTAAAGATATGCTTGCGGATCCGTTGACTAAAGGTCTCCCACCTAAAGTTTTCGAAGAACATGTATCGAATATGGGACTTACTAAAGACCTTATTTAATGGCATATTGTACTAGCTTATGTTTTAATTAATAAAATTTCCCCAGTTTGATTTTGTATGTCTCTAACATATGTTCTGCCGGTGTAATGACATATAGACAAATATAAATACAAATCAGACGCTAAAGGGCTTATACATATTTTGATCGTAACTATTAGGTTTTAAATTGAGGCTATAGTATGACTAATGGGGGTCCTGAGTCGAATGATGATTCAACGGCTGTATTTCTCTGCTATAGTTCTTGGTTTAAAGCTAAAATGAGTGTTAACTCCTGGCCAGACTTACCTAATACTCATGATAAATGATTACTCGGCTAAGTGGGAGAATGTGAGATTAAATATATTATTAATGTAATATTTAATCTTGTCGCCTTTATAATCATTTATATTATATTAGATCAAAATATATTAATAACCTATTAATAATTAGTTGGTAATTGTTGATGGACCATATTGCCCTTATTAACTAATTAGGTTTCCTCTTGGGTGTATATATAAGGGGATTATTAGAGAGTTTAAGGGTTACACACTTAGTGAATCAACCAACCCTCATAACATCAAATCGGCTCTCTCCCCATAACCGAAACCTCCCTACTTTCGGTTCATCACCATCATCACCTTACACCCTAAGGAGGAACCAAATCACAGTGACAATTATGTCGAACTCGATGTCGTCTTCTCTGACTGGATTCTCCACTGCATTGAATGTTGTAACAGGTATGTTATTCATGTTTTCCATTAAGTTTAAACAGAACTGATCAACATATTTATCTAAAAATTTCTATACAGAAACTACATATTCTCCACTACTGAACGAAAAATTCGGGGTCGGCCGCCCCACTATGCTACGCCCCTGGATAGTCATAATAAAATACACCGGTAGTTCCTCTACTTTTACTTTGTATCCTTCTTTACATTAGATAATAATACAAAAAATACATATTAGAACCAAATGTTACACATATCATATTTGAATACTTGTCTTTTGTATTTGTACATAATTAATAATGCACGAATCGGCTTTGTGTATCTGCTTTTTCATAAACAACAAATATTTCCTTGCTGTAAAAATGATGTGTGTGAAGATAGACACACAACTATAGAGTCGGATATCTCAATACTCTAAACTCTAAATATGAATATGTTATGACATTATTATGAAGGTATAACATAGTGAAAATGAACTATATTCGTGATTTTCTATACTTAGGTTTTTATTTTGGCGTTATGCATCTTAAACCTTTGTTTCTTATAAACTCAAACTGTTATTGGAATCAAATACGATACCCAAGTTGTCTTAACTCTTAGGTTGAAATGAGAACCAAAATCCTAACTTGAAATATAAACTAATTCTCCATGCACACTATTTATTATTCACCAATTAACTGGTTTGGTTTTCACAATGTTTTAACCTCATTTCTTTTTTGCTTAACTCAACGTTAAACTTCAAAATTTTCATAAACAACAAATATTTCTCTTTTCCTAACTCAATGTATATATAGTTCATACATTTCTTCATGTTCCACCGACACTTTTGCTATTGTTTTTTTTTTTAGAATTTCATAAACAACAAATATTTCTCTTTTCCTAACTCAATGTATATATAGTTCATACATTTCTTCATGTTCCACCGACACTTTTGCTATTGTTTTTTTTTTTAGAAAAATCAACGCAAAGAAGGGCGAACAATCTAATGTTGTGTTTGGTTGTCAAATGAATTGGAATCCATCATCCCACCACCCACAACCACCAGTTCGGGTCAAAATGGTACGGGTCGAAACGGTTCGCGTCGAAACGGTAAGGGTCGAAACGGTTCGCGTCGAAACGGTACGGGTAGAAATGATTCGGCTCGAAACTAGTACGGGTCGAAACGGTACGAGTTGACACGGTGCGGGTCGAAACCGTTCGGGTCAAAACGGACGAAGATTACAATGAATTTACTTTAATTCTTTCACATATAGGAAGGATTTTGAATTCCTTTAGTTCAAGGAATTTTGAAGGATTTCATGCTCAATTCCAATTTCATTGTCAACCAAACACATGAAGATTGAAATTTAGATTCCGATTCCATCAAATTCTGTGAACCAAACATCTTAAGATATGAAATTCAGATTCCAATTCCTTTAAATGCTATGGAATTCCTACGAACCAAACGCCCTCTAAGTCGCATTATTGAAGATGTCACTCTGCAATGAAGTGGCTTCATGTAACCCGAGTAAAAGTGACGCCTTATGGTCATGGGTGATGGTGGCATTAGTGTGAGCTATGATTTTCACCAATTCGTAACAATCATATCCGACCTAGATAAGTGTCCAACACCCTACTTATAATGGAAGAAGTAGATCAAGTTAATAATAACTGTGATTTCCTTTTCATATTTTCCTCCGTGATTATTGCCTCAATCTTCTCACCAATTGACCAGTACACTTTCCATAGCCAGTAGATGATAATCGTGTATTTATCTTGTGCTTCTTGTTCCTTTTTTTTGCATCACAATTTTGTAAATCAATATACCATAATAACAGAGCCACAATAAGATCCAAAATTACAAAGACGCCATGGCCGGCGCTAAAGAAAACGAAAAAGAAAGCAGTGGTGAAGTCATCAACCACAACTCTCCTTACTATATCCATGCCTCAGACTATCCGAGGCAGATGCACGTCAACGTTGTACTCACAGACGCCAACTACATCGATTGGTCACAAGAAATGCTAAATTTCTTGTTCGCCAAGAATAAAGTTGGTTTCATTAACGGAACAATCAAGAAACCGGAAACCGGAACCCGAATCTAGCAAGTACATGGGCCGGATGAGGTGTGACGCTATGATAAAAGGGTGGTTACACAACGCCATGGAAAAAGAAATCCGAACTAGTGTGAAATATGCAACCACGGCCCAAGAAATATGGGACGACTTAAAAGAGCGTTTTGGCAAAGGAAATGCGCCTAGAGCGTATGAGTTGAAGCAATCTTTGAGCACCATCAAACAAGAAGGTCTTTTCGTCTCCGCATACTACACGAAGTTGCGTGGTTTGTGGGACGAGATTCAATCTGTATTTCCCGTGCTTACGTGCAACTATAATGGGTGTGTGTGTGGAATTGGGAAGAAGCTTGGTGAACAGAAGGACAAAGAAAAACTCTATGAGTTTTTATTGGGGCCGGATGCTGAGTTTGGAACCATAAGGACTCAAATCCTTGCTATGAAACCGATACCCACGCTTGGAACCGCTTATTATTTGGTCTCCGATGATGAGCAGCAAAGAGCGGTTCCAACAACAAAAAGGTGACAACTGAGGCCTCGGCCTTTCAAGCTTTTATACCGAGTAAACGAGATGAAACTCAATCCATGAATAAACCCTCTCGAAAAGATGGGAAGCGTAATGTTGGAGATCCGGTGGAACGGTGTGACTTTTGTGGTAAAACAGGCCATAACAAAGAAGGATGCTTCAAGCGAATTGGGTATCCCGATTGGTGGCCTGGAAAAGGGAAGCAATCGAAACCAAAGGCCGCGTGCGTGGAAGAAGGGAGCAGCCCGATACCGGGACTAACCGAGGTGCAATACTAGTAGTTCATAAAGTTCTTTGGAGACAAGACAGAAGTTACCAAAGAAGACCATGGACCTATTGCTAACATGGCAGGTAATTGGAATCAAGAAGGTATGTGGGTAATCGATTCCGACGCTACCGGACATATGTCTTATAATAATGCCCTTTTACAAAACATAACCAAAGGAGTCTACGAAACACCGGTTACCATACCAAATGGGGCTACCATACCCGTCAAGGGTCGTGGTACTCACACACTTACCAATGGGGTGACCATTAAAAACGTCCTATACGTTCCCGAATTCAAGTGCAATTTGTTATCAGTTGGTAAACTATCCAATGATTTGCAATGTGCTGTGACATTCTTTCCAAATTTTTGTGTCATGCAGAGCCTACGCTCGAGGGAATTGATTGGAGCGGGTGAATGCCTCGAAGGTCTATACAAGATGGGGATGTTGGAAGGTGGAAGACAAGCAATGATGGCAACCGCAAGGACATGGCATAAGAGACTAGGCCATACGTTAATTACTAATCTTAATAATGTTGGTTTTAATAAAGACGCCTCTTTAAAGGGATTTTGTGATTCTTGTGCGAAAGAGAAATTCACTAGATTGCCATTTCCAATTAGCAAAACAAAAATGAATGCTTGCTTTGACCTCATACATTGTGACGTATAGGGTAAATACCGCACACCCTCTCTTACACGTGCAAATTATTTTCTCACGATAGTAGACGATTTTAGGCGTGCCGTTTGGGTTTTTCTTCTCAAACACAAATCCGAGGTTGGCACCATTTTGATATTTTTCCATTAAATGGTGCAAGTTCAATTTGAAAAGAATATAAGACGTGTACGATGTGACAACGGAGACGAATTCACTTCCAATGATATGCTCGAATTCTATAGAAGAGAGGGCATAATGTTGGAGACAACATGCCCACACACACCGCAACAAAACGGTGTGGTGGAAAGAAAACACCGACATCTCTTAGAAATGGCGAGAGCTTTAAAGTTTGAAGCAAATTTACTCACTCGCTTTTGGGGAGAATGTGTCTTAACCGCAACACACATTATAAACCGACTGCCTTCTGATGTCATTTATGGAAAAACACCATATAAGCTTTTATGCAATCATGAACCTGATTACGGGCACCTAAGGGTATTTGGTTATCTCGATTATTACCGAAGCACCAAAACCAAGGGAGATAAGTTTGAAGTAAGGGGGAGACCGGGAGTGTTCTTGGGATATCCCCCATGGACCAAAAGTTATAAAATCTACGACTTGGAACACAAAAAGATCATAATTTCAAGAGATGTCAAGTTTATGGAAAATATTTTTCCTTTCTCTATGGCAGAACCTCCAAATGAAGAAGAAGAAATTTTCATTCCAAAAGTTTGGGAAGATGAACCAAGGCATGAGAAGGTTGGCATTAATAATGATGCCACTGCTGATCAAAATGTTTTTTCCAACAATGGGCCAGTAGAAGTCGAAGACATTGGGGATACCCAAGGAAGCCCAGTTAGGATATCGGAAAATGAAAGCCCAATTCTAGACAATGAATCCATCATTAGACATGAAGAAAACCCGTCTACCAATGATGGAATCGGCCCAGAAGCAAATGAAAGGCCAAAAAGAACCAAGACCAAGCCCGTTTTTCTTAAAGATTATCAAGTGAATTTACCCCCATCTCTAGACCACGAGCATCCATCCTCCTCCGATCAAGAACCCTCAACGGTACACCCTTTAGCAAATTTTGTTACTTACAATAATTTTACTGACGGACATAAAGCTTTTTTGTTGGCCATTACTCAAAATAATGAGCCAAAAAATTTTAGCCAAGCTAAAAGGGACCCAAAGTGGGTTGAGGCCATGAAGGCTGAAGTTCAAGCCTTAATAAAAAATTGGGACTTGGTCCCTCCAAGAGCTTCCGCAAGGAAAACGAGCCATCGAATCAAAATGGGTGTATAAAATAAAATACAAACCAAATGATGAAATTGAACGATACAAAGCACGACTAGTCGCTAAAGGCTTCACGCAAACGGAGGGGATCGATTTCCATGATACATTCGCCCCCATTGCAAAACTAGTTACCATCTGGAGTCTCCTTGCCGTAGCCGTAAAAAGGGGTTGGCACATCCATCAATTAGATGTGAATAATGCCTTTTTGCATGGAGACTTAAACGAAGACATTTATATGCGGGTTCCCCAAGGATTTGAAAAGCAAGATGACAAACGAGTGTGCAAGTTGAGAAAATCTCTCTACGGCCTTAAACAAGCTTCAAGAAATTGGTACCAAAAATTTACGACCTTCTTGTTAAGTCTTGGTTTCAAGCAATCTAGGGTCGATTATTCTTTGTTCATATTCAAAGAAAAAGGGGTCTTTGTAGCAGCCCTTATGTATGTTGATGATGTCGTCATCGTTGGTAATAACATGAAGAAAATTCAAGAAACGAAAGCCTTTCTTGACGAAGAATTTAGCATCAAAGATCTTGGCACTTTGAAGTTCTTTCTTGGCATCGAGGTTTCCCGAACTAAGCAAGGAATGGTTCTTAGCCAAAGGAAGTACACGCTAGACATTCTTGAGGATACGGGCATGACGGGGTGTCGTCCAAGCTTATTTCCCATGGAACAAAATTTAAAGTTGGACAAATGTGATGAAGAAGCTCATATTGATGCGAACCAATATCGATGACTCGTTGGGAGGCTTATTTACTTGCAAGCTACGAGACCCGACATTGTTTATGCAGTAAACATTCTTAGCCAATTCGTTCATGATCTGAGAGTGAGTCACCTTGAAGCCGCCAATCGTGTCTTACGATACCTAAAGGCCACGGCTGGGCAAGGAATTCTTCTTACCAAAGATGGTGGCACAACCTTAACGGGTTATTGTGACTCCGAATGGCTAGGATGCCCCATCACTAGAAGATCTAGAACCGGGTACCTGTTACTTTTAAGAGGATCACCTATATCATGGAAATATAAGAAATAGTCTGTCGTCTCACGTTCGTCCGCCGAAGCTGAGTACAGGCGATGGCCTCTACAGTAAGTGAAATTCTATGGTTAAGATGGCTCCTCAAAGAACTTCAAATGTCCTGTGACGGACCAACGCAGCTATTCTGTGATAACCAGGCGGCAAGGTAGATAGCCAACAATCCCGTTTTCCACGAACGAACCAAGCATGTCGAGATGGACTGTTACTTCGTCAGAGAATGAGTCGAGTCCAACGAAATCATTCCCATGAAGATTGATTCTAAGATGCAGATTGCGGACCTATTTACGAAGCCCTTAGGGACGCACTTGTTTCATAGTCTGCTTGGCAAGTTGGGCATTATTAATCTACATGCGCCAACTTGAGAGGGAGTAATAACTGTGATTTCCTTTTCATATTTTCCTCCGTGATTATTGCCTCAATCTTCTCACCAATTGACCAGCACACTTCCCATAGCCAGTAGATGATAATCGTGTATTTATCCTTTGCTTCTTGTTCCTTTTTTTGCATCACAATTGTGTAAATCAATATACCATAATAACATTGAAAGTTATTAGTTAATTGAATAAAGTGTAGTAAATTAAAATAAAGAATCTAACTAGTCGGTTCGGTTCATATTCGCCTTTAAAAATGCTATTTTTTGCTCTACCATATGAGAAAAATGCCCGGATACTCCCTGTGGTTTGCCCATTTTTCACCTTTAGTCCCTAACTTTCTAAAATTACAGCTATAGTTCCCAACTTTTACAATTTCGTTCTCGGATAATCCCTGGTGCGGATGAAGGTTAGTTTTTGGTGTTAGGTGGGTGCGAAATGACCTAAATACCCTTACTAATAAAAAATGTTATTAATTATTTATTTAAATATCTAACTAAAATAAAATAAGGCCCACCTTATAATCTATTATTATCCTTCTCCCTTCTCTCTTCCAACCACCACCACCCAACTCCCCACCTGCAATATTTTTCTTGACTGTAACCGATGAAGAATCACTTTGTTTCTTGACTGACAATGATGAAGAATCACTTTGTTTCTTCACAGTAACAACCGTCTTCATCGGTGACCTAAGTTTTTGTTGTTTCTTCACCGGAAAAACGCCCCACCATAACAACTCCACCACGTCGCCACCACCTCACCCCGACATCACCAGAAAACTCACCACCGTAACACCCCCACCCCGCTGCCACCAACTGCAAATATCCATCAGTTCCCTCTAATTTCACGAATTATGGCTCGGTAACAGGAACAATTAATCAATGTCGAACAACAGGTGGAGCTGGGAGGTTAGTGGCTTCGAATCGAGGACATCTCCGGCGGAGCATCCACCGTCAGCTCTGTAACGCTCCGCATTTTTCGCACTTTCTTATTTTGGCAAGTCGTGTTGTACTTTCTACATTTTGACTCTTGTATTTCATTTGTAATTCGAGACTTTTGATCATAATGAAAACGAAGCTATTTTAATCATGCTTGCGTATTCATATTAGACTTATGTACGAATGATAAACAAATTCATGCTTGAACGATATATTAACCAAGACTCTCGATTCGTTATTACGCTCGATGCTTGTTAAACTAGTTGAAACTCGTAAAATGATGAAACCCGAAAGTTTCGCGAAGTGATTAATCGTCGTAAATCTTTTATCCTTATTTAGTTATAAATATGGGTAATTATCAAAATTGTTTAAATTAATTTTATTAGTTAAAAGTTCATTTTTGTAATAACCTAGTTAGTCTCGTTAAACTTTTAAAGTTAGAAACATACAACCTAACTAACCAAGTTAGTTAGTGGTGAAGCTAGTTTCTTTGTTTTAATAACATAGCATAAGGTTGATTAAAGTTTAGGGTTGTTTGGGTAATTAACTGAAACTTTAAACTACAGGGACTATTTGTGTATTTTCCTGAAACTCTAATGTGTTGAAAAAAAAAAAAAGAAAAAAAGGGTTGCTGAGCCCAGGGATCAAACCCGGGTCGCCTATCTCACAAACACACGCGCACACCAACTGAGCAAGTACTCCTTATCGTTTAAACCCAGCCCCATTAATCCTTTAACCTCTCGGCCGGAGTCACCTAGGCAGCCCGCGACCAAAGCCCAGCCAGCCTCCGCGGCCCGCCAAGCTAGCCGAACACACTGAAACGGATCAGACTCGTTTTTTGGCGCAAATTTGTGTTTTGTTTTTATTTTTGAATGAGTTTTGACATTTAATACTCACCTAAACTCCCTATAAATACCAAGCCTCTTCCAAGCATTATACACTTTTCTAATCATCAAAAACACTCTCAAATCCTCCCCAAATTGCAGCTAATTTCCAAGTTCGAGTAGATTGTTCAACCTTCACTAAAGTGAGCATAACTCACTCGTTTCTTAACCTTTTCACTTGATTCTTTTTCCCACTTGTTTGGAATAACCTTAGGAACATTTCCAGAGGTTTTCCATGGAAAACCAAGCTCTGGAATGTCCCCAAAAAGGCTCCAAAGTGGACTGTTTATTTCTATTTTCATCTAAACTTTGTTAATCTTAGTAAACTTGGGTCTATTTCATCTCAAAACTATGTCCTAATGCTCATAATCAATTGAATGGTTAGTTGGGCTTAAAAACAAGACTGAGAAATGTTAAATAAGAGGTTAAAACCTCACAAACATTCTGTTTTAGTTAGGGTTTTACCCACAAGAAGTGTTCAAGCTTGAAGCTTGATAAATGTGTGATTGTTAGACTAGCTTGGGCTATCTTTCATAAAAATCCACACACTTCTTGATGTTTTCTCATAGATTAGTTGTGGTATTTCATTATTCTTGAAAGTTCATGACCCTCCTTGTTGTTTATAACAACAAGTGTAGTGGTGAACATTAGAGGTGCTTAAATGGAAGCTTTGTTCTTCCTACCTCATGTATGAATTCTATGATACTTAGAGGTGCCTAAATGAAGATTTTAATCTTCCACCTCATGCTTGACATATATGATATACTATACTATGTAATACTTATGTAATATTCACACAAACCTAACACTTGATGATGAACTAGTGGACATTGTCAAGTTAGTAAGTATATCATCTAAACATCATATGTGATGGGTGATTAATTTCCTATGTCTATGTTCATGTATTTTAAATTCCGAATCTAAAATCTTCCGTTTTCCCCAAAGTTACACACCTATGTTCCTTTGTGTAGGAGGACAAGGTGCTCCAAACTAAACAACCAACACTCACGGGATATCAAATAGGAAAGCTTGCAAAAATCGTGAGTATACTCGATCCCGTTTTCCTTTTTATCACTTTAGGATGCACTATGTATGTTATACAAAATTACACCACACATGAAACTATTTTAAACTCTATCCATGCTTAACATGAAACTATATGATGCTTGTTTATACTTGTTATGCTAATGTAAACTATTTGTGTCGATATATGCTTCATTAACTTTGCTAGCCTACCTTAACAATTATAGCGCTATAGGAGTAATGCACTGGCCACGATTCTTGGGTATTGTTAAGTCAAACATGTTAACCTCCCTTTATTCTATTTGGGATAGGCTATTTTAACGCATTGGAATCTTGGGTTTGAACATATAAGTACACCGTTTTGGCATGCTAGTAAACTTGCTAATTATGATTCATGTTGGATATGAGCACTTAAATTATTTTATGCTATGTAACAAAAACTTGTATACTCGCCTTTGCTTTTGCATTGAACTCTATTTTAATACATGTTGCAGGTTGATTGATGAGTCGATGTTCAAGAAGAAATGCAATTTAGGTGGACATAGATACACACCTAGATTAATCTATCTTTTGTTGTTATGTTACAATTTGAAACTTTGTTGTTATTTCTATTTGAATCTTGTATGACAATTAGTCTTGAAATGAAATTTGAATTTAATTAATATTGTCACATAGTGTTATGATGTCTCTTGCAATCTCATTTTTGTCTCATCCCGATGCTTCCGCCATCGGTTGGGGTGTGACAGATTGGTATCAGAGCCATAACTATAGGGAATTAGGAATAAGTTGGAATGCTTTACCCTATTCTATAGTTTTAGGAACTTTGCCTCTTATTTGTTGTTTAAAACTTATGCATTCTACCTTACATGCTTCCTAGCAACACTTCGTGTTTGTTAAACTTGCATGCCTTTCCTAAGGCTAACATGAATACACTTTTGATTATTTGAAGACTCTTATGACATAAACGAGACGACTTTACCAAAATAGGCTTGAAACCCACAATTTGGTAAATGACTCTCATCCTACCTTAAACTATTTTTTTGCACGAAGTTACACCATTAAGCTAGGAGTGAAATCCACAACTTAATGGTAATTTCCATTTCAACTCTAGTGGACCCTCGTTAAAGTGTCAAAATTATATTTTGACCCGACGAGTACCAATCACATTTAGGGTACGAAATCGTCAAGTTAGGGGTGAAACCCGCATCTTGTCGATTAAGTCCCATTCCTCGATTTTCAATCTCGCCAAAGTCCCGATTGTTTCAATCGATTAGAGACATGTAGTAACTGGAAGGGTAAGATACCGTTAATCGCTTCTTGACAAGAGTATCTTACCTATAGGCCAAAGCACGATTTCTCTAATTCGAAAGGACTTTCGACTCACTTTGGAATAGTTGATGTTTCTCTACCCGAAACAATCCAATGTTTTATTGAGCCTCTCTTTTATGTATCTCAATTTACATGTGATTTTTATATTTGAACGTTCGTTCATTTCAAACCTTTTTACATCTTTCGCACGTTATCGCAATCAAAAACAATAATAATCCCTCGTGAACAAACTAAATTTACGAAGCTTTCATTATTCATGTTATGCTATATGGAATCCATGATTATGTTATGTGATACAATTTGAATCTTATGTGCTATGTGAATCAATTTGAACGCTTTTATGCTCTGTGAAACTTTATGCTATGTGAATCATTTCATGAAAACGGTTCTCTTAAAACATTATGATCAAGTCTCATCCTTTTCTTTTCTTTCGAACTTCTAGATGGTATCTTCAAGATCATCCGAAAAGCCCAAGTCCAAGAAGGGTTCCCGCACTGGTTCCATCTCTAAGAAAGAACTCGTAGGCCTCATCGCGGAACAAATGGCCGACCAAATGGCTCGAGTGATACCTGACATCGTTAGTCGTATCCACCCCAATTCGGACTCGCCCCATGGCTCTGTGGACTCCAAGGTGCAGAAACCAATGCCACAATTCCTCTTCAAGCAATTTATGGCTTGCAAACCCCTGGAATTTTCAGGCAAGGATGGTGCCATAGCACTTCTCACTTGGTTTGATGCTATGGAAATCGCTTTCCGTCAGAGTGGTTTCCCTGACGAATTACGCACTCAAAACGCTACTGGCGTGTTTCGCTCAAGGGCCCTGGACTGGTGGACCTCTGAGCGAGGCACAAGAGGAGAAGATGCCGCTCACGCTCTGCCATGGGCGGAACTAAAGAAGATCATGAGGGAGGAATTCTGCCCTCCGCATGAACTCAGAAAGTTGGAACATGAATTTTGGTTTCTGAAACAAGTCGGTGACGACAACGATGGCTTAACCACCCGTTTCAAGCAACTCAGCATTCTCTGTCCTAGCCAGGTTGATACGCCTGAAAATCAAATCAACAAGTATATCCACTGTTACCCTGATTCCTTCATGAACCTTATGGAAGCTGCTCTTCCAGCAACCATAGAAGAAACCTATCGATTGGCCGCTTGCCTTAACAGCAACATCTTCCTTTGTAGGAACTCTGAAAAGGCTTCCTCGAAGAACATGAACCAAGCCACCGTTGAACCCTCCTCGTCCACAAAAAAGAACCAAAACAAGAAGCGGAAGGCTTCTAGTCAGAATTATGCGGTTGTTACTCCGCCAAACCCTCCAGCTTTACAATCTAACCTGCCACACCTGCAAACGAACGAAAGTCATACACTGGGATTCATCCCAAGTGTACTACTTGCAATTTTCACCATCCTGCCAATGCCAATTATCGCCACTGTACCCATTGCAATCGTTTCGGCCATAACACCACCTATTGTAAGAATAACCCCATACCGCAAGCTCAACAAGCTCTCCAAGCGCAACCAGCTCAACAAAATGCCCAACCAGCACGAGCCTGCTATAAGTGTGGTAACACAACTCACCTTCATCCTCAGTGTCCTCAACTCAACCAGGAACAACAACAACCTCCTCGTGGACGCGCTTTCAACATTAACGCGAATCAGGCACGCAACGACAATGACGTCGTTAATGGTACGTTTCTTGTTAATAACATTTATGCTTCGTTGTTATTTGATACTGGTGTGGACAAAAGCTTTGTGTCCGTTGAATTCGAACCTTTGTTAAATGTTGCACGCTCTAAGCTACCTAAGTCGTTTTCCGTCGAAGTTGCCAATGGTAAATCCGTTTTTATCGATTCCATTCTTCGTGATTGTCTTCTTACTCTTAACGATCATACCTTCACTATCAAACTTATACCCATGCAATTGGGTAGTTTCGACGTCATCGTAGGCATGGATTGGCTTCGTGAAAACCATGCTGAAATCGTTTGCCATGAGAAATACGTTCGTTTACCTTTCCCATCTGGCGACACCTTGCGCGTTTATGGAGACCAACCTTCAAAAGGACTAAGATTGATGTCCTACACACAAGCAAACAAAAATTTACGCAAACCGTACCTTGCCTTTTTAGCCCACATTGTGGAAGAAAAGGGCAAGAGAAAGAGCGTAAGTAATGTTCCAGTGGTGCGCGACTTCCCTGACGTCTTTCCTGAAGATCTGCCTGGTCCTCCTACACCTCGAACTGTCGATTTTCGTATTGACCTCGTACCTAGTGCGACTCCTATCGCCAAGGCTCCTTATCGTCTTGCTCCCTCCGAAATGCAAGAGTTATCTAGTCAACTCCAAGAACTCCTAGAAAAGGGTTTCATTCGTCCAAGTACCTCACCTTGGGGTGCTTCTGTACTCTTCGTCAAAAAGAAGGATGGCTCGTTTCGCATGTGTATCGACTATCGTGAGCTTAACAAACTCACTGTCAAGAATCGTTATCCACTTCCGCGTATCGATGATCTTTTTGACCAACTTCAAGGCGCTACTTGTTTCTCCAAGATCGATCTTCGATCTGGTTATCACCAGCTTCGTGTTCTCGAAGAGGACATTCCCAAAACCGCTTTTCGCACTCGCTATGGACATTACGAGTTCGTGGTTATGCCTTTTGGGTTGACCAACGCACCAGCAATGTTCATGGATCTTATGAATCGTGTTTGTAAACCCTATTTGGATCGTTTTGTGATCGTCTTCATTGATGATATTCTCATTTATTCTAAATCTCAAACCGATCATGAATGTCATCTTCGTCTTATACTCGAGCTCTTACGTGTCGAACGCCTATACGCGAAATTTTCCAAGTGCGAGTTCTGGATCAAGGAAGTCCAATTCCTTGGGCACGTGGTTAGTGAAAAAGGAATCCATGTCGACCCTTCAAAAATCGAAGCTGTGAAGAATTGAATCACGCCGAAATCTCCTTCTGAAATCCGTTCCTTCTTGGGATTGGCGGGTTATTACCGCCGATTCATCTCGAACTTTTTAAAGATCGCCGTTCCTCTCACTTCGTTGACTCAAAAAGAGAAACCTTTTGCTTAGGGTCCTGAGCAAGAGGAATCATTTCAAACTCTTAAAGAACTGCTTTGTAATGCTCATATCCTCGCTCTTCCCGATGGGAATGACGACTTCGTGGTGTATTGCGATGCCTCAAATCGTGGTCTTGGCTGTGTTCTCATGCAACGAGACAAAGTCATCGCTTATGCCTCTCGTCAACTCAAAATACATGAGAAAAATTATACTACCCATGATCTCGAGCTTGGTGCCGTTGTTTTTGCGTTGAAGATTTGGCGACACTACCTATATGGTACAAAGTGTGTGGTTTTCACTGACCATAAGAGCCTACAACACATCTTTAACCAAAAAGAGCTTAATATGCGTCAGCGACGTTGGGTGGAATTACTTAACGACTACGACTGCGAGATTCGCTATCACCCTGGTAAAGCGAATGTCGTGGCCGACGCTCTTAGTCGTAAGACTCATGTTGATAGTACTCGTTGTTTTCATATCTCGAGCAATCTTCACACTGGCATTAGTGAAGCTCAATACTCGTCTATCAATGAAGGAACCATGTTTGTAGAAATACATGGAGCTACTGAAGACTTACTCATTACAAAATCTGATGGTCTGCTTTACTGTCGTGATCGCATTTGGGTGCCAAATCGCGACAATCTTCGCGAAATCATAATGAATGAGGCACACAAATCTAAGTACTCAATTCATCTTGGTGCTAACAAGATGTACCACGACCTACGTACATCCTATTGGTGGCCTGGTATGAAGAGAGAAATCACCGCTTATGTTTCTAAGTGCCTTACCTATTCGAAAGTCAAAGCCGAGCACCAACTACCTTCTGGTCTACTCGAACAACCTGAAATCCCCGTTTGGAAATGGGATAGCATTGCTATAGATTTGATAACCAAACTTCCTCGTACACCTTCTGGTCACAATAGTATTTGGGTAATTATTGATCGATTGACCAAGTCCGCTCATTTCCTTCCTATTCGTGAAGATTTCAAGGTTGAACGACTTGCTCGACTTTACACTGACGAAATCATATGCCGTCACGACATTCCCCTCGATATCATTTATGATCGTGGTCGTTTCACTTCGTGTCTCTGGCAAACTTTCCAATCCGCTGTGGGTTCTCATTTGAATCTCAGTATGGCCTTTCATCCTTAAACGGATGGACATACTGAACGTACTATCCAAACCCTAGAGGACATGCTCTGTTCTTGTGTCATCGACTTTGGTGGTAGTTGGGATGTGCATTTACCATTGATCGAATTCTCGTACAACAATAGCTACCACGCCTGTATTCAAATGGCTCCATTCGAGGCATTGTATGGTAGCAAATGCCGATCTCCATTAAGCTGGCACGAGGTTGGTGACAAGCAATTTACTGGACCTGAAATCATACAAGAAACAACGGATAAGGTTCTTCAAATCCGTGATAATCTACTCAAGGCTTGAAGTCGACAAAAAGAGCTATGCTGACAAGAGACGCAAACCATTGGAATTTAACGTTGGTGACCATGTGCTACTCAAAGTATCTCCTTGGAAAGGAGTAGTTCGTTTTGGTAAAAAAGGGAAAGCTTGCCCCTCGCTATGTTGGTCCTTTCAAGATACTCGAGAGGATTGGCAAGGTGGCTTATCGACTCGATCTACCTCAAGAACTCAATAACGTCCATCCAACATTCCATGTTTCAAACCTCAAGAAGTGTCTCGCAGAGGAAGGACTTCAAGTTCCTCTCGAAGATCTTCAAATCAACGAGACTTTTCATTTGTAGAAAGACCTGTCGAAATCATGGATCAAGGAGTCAAGATATTGAGGCGCAGCAAGATTCCTATCGTCAAGGTTCGATAGGAAGGAAAACGTGGCGCTGAATTTACTTGGGAACTCAAAAGTGATATGAAGACCAAGTATCCGCAACTTTTTGTTACTTCTTCCTAAATTTCGGGACGAAATTTCCTAAAGGAGGGGAGACTGTAACGCTCCGCATTTCGCACTTTCTTATTTTGGCAAGTCGTGTTGTACTTTCTATATTTTTACTCTTGTACTCTCCTTGTAATCTATTTTCATTTCATTTGTAATTCGAGACTTTTGATCATAATGAAAACGAAGCTATTTTAATCATGCTTGCGTATTCATATTAGACTTATGTACGACTGATAAACAAATTCACGCTTGAACGATATATTAACCAAGACTCTCGATTCGTTATTACGCTTGATGCTTGTTAAACTAGTTGAAACTCGTAAAATGATGAAACCTGAAAGTTTCGCTAAGTGATTAATCGTCGTAAATCTTTTATCCTTATTTAGTTATAAATATGGGTAATTATCAAAATTGTTTAAATTAATTCTATTAGTTAAAAGTTTATTTTTATAATAACCTAGTTAGTCTCGTTAAACTTTTAAAGTTAGAAAAATACAACCTAAATAACCAAGTTAGTTAGTGGTGAAGATAGTTTCTTTGTTTTAAAAACATAACATAAGGTTGATTAAAGTTTAGGGTTGTTTGGGTAACTACAGGGACTATTTGTGTATTTTTCTGAAACTCTAATGTGTTGAAACAAAAAAAAAAGAAAAAAAAGGGTTGCTGACCCCAGGGATCGAACCCGGGTCGCCTATCTCACAAACACACGCGCACACCAACTGAGCTAGTACTCCTTATCGTTTAAACCCAGCCCATCAATCCTTTAAACTCTCGGCCCGAGTCACCTAGGCGGCCCACGACCAAAGCCCAACCAGCCTCCGCGGCCCGCCAAGCTAGCCCAACACGCTGAAACGGACCAGACTCGTTTTTTTGGCGCAAATTTGTGTTTTGTTTTGATATTTGAACGAGTTTTGAAATTTAATACTCACCTAAACCTAACCTAATCACTCCCTATAAATACCAAGCCTCTTCCAAGAATTATACACTTTTCTAATGACCAAAAACACTCTGAAATCCTCCCCAAATTGCAGCTAATTTCCAAGTTCGAGCAGATTGTTCAACCTTCACTAAAGTGAGCATAACTCACTCGTTTCTTAACCTGTTCACTTGATTTTTTTTCCCACTTGTTTGGAACAACCTTAGGAACATTTCCAGAGGTTTTCCATGGAAAACCAAGCTCTGGAATGTCCCGAAAAAGGCTCCAAAGTGGACTGTTCGTTTCTGTTTTCATCTAAACTTGTTAATCTTAGTAAACTTGGGTCTATCTCATCTCAAACCTATGTCCTAATGCTCATAATCAATTGAATGATTAGTTGAGCTTAAAAACAAGGTTGAGAAATGTTAAATCAGAGGTTAAAACCTCACAAACATTCTGTTTTAGTTAGGGTTTTACCCACAAGAAGTGTTCAAGCTTGAAGCTTGATAAATGTGTGATTGTTAGACTAGCTTGGGCTATCTTTCTTAAAAATCTACACACTTCTTGATGTTTTCTCATAGATTAGCTGTTGTATTTCATTATTCTTGAAAGTTCATGACCCTCCTTGTTGTTTATAACAACAAGTGTAGTGGTGAATATTAGAGGTGACTAAATGGAAGCTATGTTCTTCCTACCTCATGTATGAATTCTATGACACTTAGAGGTGCCTAAATGAAGATTTTATTCTTCCACCTCATGCTTGACATATATGATATACTATACTATGTAATACTTATGTAATATTCACACAAACCGAACACTTGATGATGAACTAGTGGACATTGTCAAGTTAGTAAGTATATCATCTAAACATCATATGTGATGGGTGATCAATTTCCTATGTCTATGTTCATGTATTTTAAATTCCGAATCTAAAATCTTTCGTTTTCCCCAAACTCACACACCTATGTTCCTTTGTGTAGGAGGACAAGGTGCTCCAAACTAAACAACCAACACTCACGGGATATCAAGCAGGAATGCTTGCAAAAATCGTGAGTATACTTGATCCCGTTTTCCTTTTTATCACTTTGGGATGCAATATGTATGTTATACAAAATTACACAACACATGAAACTATTTTAAACTCTATCCATGCTTAACATGAAACTATATGATGCTTGTTTAGACTTGTTATGCTAATGTAAACTATTTGTGTCGATATATGCTTCATTAACTTTACTAGCCCACCTTAACAATTATAGCGCTATAGGAGTAATGCACCGCCCACGATTCTTGGGGTATTGTTAAGTCAAACATGTTAACCTCCCTTTATTCTATTTGGGATAGGCTATTTTAACGCATTGGAATCTTGGGTTTGAACACATAAGTACACCGTTTCGGCATACTAGTAAACTTGCTAATTATAATTCATGTTGGATATGAGCACTTAAACTATTTTATGCTATATTATGCTATGTAACAAAAACTTGTATACTAACCTTTGCTTTTGCATTGAACTCTATTTTAATACATGTTGCAGGTTGATTGATGAGTCGTTGTTCAAGAAGAAATGCAATTTTGCTGGACATAGATACACACCTAGATCAATCTATCTTTTGTTGTTATGTTACAATTTGAAACATTGTTGTTATTTCTATTTGAACTTGTATGACAATTAGTCTTGAAATGAAATTTGAATTTAATTAATATTGTCACATAGTGTTATGAAGTCTCTTGCAATCTCGTTTTCGTCTCATCCCGATGTTTCCGCCATCGGTTGGGGTGTGACAAGCTCCAGCTCCACTCCTCCGGTGGTACATGTGGTACATTCTGGTTCACACAAATCCACTCACATCATTCACTAAATAGTTTTAGCAACTTCTCCGTTGAGTGTTTTATGGCAGCTATCGATCGATTCTGTTTTCTTAAACCTTTGCAATTCAATCTTCGTTGAGTGTTTTATGGCGGCTATCGTTCGATTGTCATCGTTATCAACATCATTCAATTGTGTTTGACAATGTCAATTTGTATGTAAAAACAACAGCAGCAAGAAGGTTCTATCATTCTCTGTTTAGGTTGTATTTGATTTGATTTTGATTATTATGTTGATGAATTGTTTGTTTACTCAATTGGTATTTAGGTTACTGTTAGATTTAGGTGAAACAATGTACTTCATTTGAATTATAAGATACCTATTACAGTTTGCAATTTGTTTCGAATAATCAGTGTGAAATTAGCAGAACCACTGTTCCCCATCTCAATTTCATACATCTCTGCTTTAGGAGGAGACAGTGTGTGAAGGGGTGGAGTAGTGTTAATGGCGGAGATGGTGGACGTACGACGGAGATGGTGGTAGTTCTACAGCGGAGGTGGTGGTGGTTCTCTGGTGGAGGGTGGTGGTTATCTGGTGAACGTGAGAGAAGGATAGGTTTACAATAAATCATGTGGGCCCCACCTGAATGAATATATTAATGACTTAATAGTTATTTTTTATATGAAGGGCATTTTAGTCAGTTCACACCTACTTAACATCAAAAACTAACTCCCATCCATGTCAGGGACTATCCGAGAACGAAATTGTAAAAGTTAGCAACTATAGCTGTAATTTTAGAAAGTTAGGGACTAAAGGTGAAAAATGGGCAAACCACAGGGACTATCCGGGCACTTTTCTCCTTCCGTATTTATAATAGGAGAAAGGTGCCCGGATAGTCCCTGTGGTTTTCCCAGATTTCACCTTTAGTCCATAACTTTCTAAAATTACAGCTATAGTCCCCAACTTTTGCAAACTCGTTCTAGGATAGTCCCTAGGCCTAACATCAGTTAGTTTTCTCAGTTAAGTGGATGTGAAATGATAAAACTACCCTTCATTAAAAAAGTAAAACATTAATAGTCATTTATAAATATAAGTGGGTCCCACCATTATATTTTAATTATAACAACCCCACCCCCACAATTTTCTCTCTTTATCCTTTCTCGCCAAACAGCCACCATCACCACTACTCACTACCACCACTCCACTCTCTCTCTCTCTCTCTCTTTCTGTCACTAACCCATTAAAAAAACAAAATCAAAACATACAAAACCCCAAATCCCGTGAACTCAAAACGAATCCCCTTCTAACCCTCATCTTTCTCGCCGGACAACCACCATCACCACCCACCACCACCGCCTTGCACCATCGTCTTCCACCAGAAACACTCACGAACCTTTAGCTTCTTCATCTTCTTCTCTGTCGGAAGATAATCACGAGATTCGACGTCGGTTATACGGAACGAGTGTGTTTCAAACAAATTGATGACCGGACAGTTATATTCGAGTTGTCTTCCACCGGAAACACTCATGGACCTCCGCTACCGGCAACACATCGACAACTTCTGTTTCTTTCTCTCTCCATCTCTTTATTCTCTCTCAATCAACATTATCTCTCTATTTCTCTCTCTTTAGATATATGTATGCAGTGGGTTGATAGTGGGGGTAAGATTGGGGGTGGAGGTGTTATGGTGGTTGTGGTGGAATTGTGTGGAGTTGGTGCGAAAGGCAGAGGAGAGAAGGTGGGGGTGGGATTGTTATTTTGTTTAGGAGACGGTGGGCGATGGTGGTTTAAGGAGGTGGTGGCCGACAGTGGTGTTAGGAGGTTAGGTATCTCTGTTTTTTGTTGGGTGTTTGCAGGTTGCAGACAAAGAAAGAGGAAGAGATAAAGCCGAAAGAGGAGAGGGGGTGTGGGTGGGGGCAGGGTAGGAAAAAGGTGGGGCCTAGTTTTTTTTAAATAATAAATTAGATTTTTTAATGTTTTATTGTTATTTTTAATAGTAAGGGTAATTTTGTAATTTCACATTCACTTAACACCAAAAACTAACCCCCATCCACGACAGGGACTATCCGGGAACAAAATTGGGGCAAAAGCTGAAAACTATAACTGTAATTTTAGAAAGTTATGGGCTAAAGGTGAAAAATGAGCAAACCACATGAATTATTCAGGCATTTTTCTCTTATAATTGAGCAACTCATTTTTTTTTAAAAAGTTTTGAGGTTAAGAATAACTTTGAACAAGGAAATGCATAACACCGTGTATTTTATAAACTTTTAGGAGAGTTGTTTAATTGTTATTCAAAACTAAATTATTAATATTCAAGTTTTTTCTCACATGCACTTTATCGAAAATTAGGGTTGCAAATGAATAGAACATTCATCAAATAGTTTGTGAACTGTTTGGCGAGAAGTTCGTCTGTAAGTGTTCGTTTTTTTAATAAATGAACGAACATAAACAAAAAATTTTGTTTGTTTACTTAAATGAATAAACATGAACAGAGGTCAAGTTCTTCGTTTATGTTCGTGAACGTTTGATAACGTGTTTGTTTGGCTTCGATACTTCATTGAGGTTTGAATTTTTTATATTTTATATTTAAATACTTCAAAATTCCTACCAATAAAAAATTTTAATAAATATAAGTGGATTATATTTTATTTAAATTATTTAATAAATATTAGATTAGTATATGGGTGGATCCACGGACTCTGTAATATTTGTGATGAAAGATACCAATTTAATTCAAAATTTAAGACATGTTCCTTTTTATTGTGTTCATTTGTGTTTATGAACGTTCGGTTGAACTCATTTATGTTAATGAACGTTCGTTTGCATTCGTTACGTAACCTTAATGAACTAACACGAAAACAGTCATTTCCTTAATGCACGAACATGAACAAAAAATCTCGTTCTGTAAGTGTTTATGGACATTTCATGAACACATAATTTCCTTAACGTTGTTCGTTTTTGTTCGGTTCGTTTGAAGCCCTACCAAAAACATAAGAAAACTTCACTTGCAAAAATAAGTTTACAAGATAATCTAAATGGATGGTTTACATATGAATAGGATCAGCGTTGTGAAAGTAGATATCAACAAGAACAAAAGAATTAAATACGTGAGCTTTACATTGGATAACATCATTTCTCAACTTTGGCTTTCATACTTGGTTCATTGTAGAGGATACATTAGAGACATTAGAAACGTTAAGTGTACATAGATGTTTCAAACTAGAATACAACCCAAAATTTTGTTGGGAAACACTTTAAAATTAGTTAGGATTATCTTAGACTTACAATAGCCACACCATAAAACTCTTATTTATTTATTGAAGAATGAGAAGGAAAACAAACATCATTTTTTTTTCATATCATATTTATCAATTGATAATGAGAGAATATTAATTTCGATGTTGAGTCGACTGTTAAATTATTGTGTTATAGAAATATGCTATTCATATCATGTGTAGAAGGGATAACTTTTTTAATTTATTTTTAATATTATCTTTATCGTATTACTTGTATTCCCAACCTTTCATTTTAAAAATAAAATTTCTGAGGATAATTTATGTTTATATGAAATATCAAACGTGCAATTATTATTACTGTATGATAATAATATAATTGAATGAACAGTACTATCTATACTATATAATAAAAGAAATCAATAAATGGACACTTGTCATTATTTTAGACTATCATTAATTGTATATAATTATTATTTATTATTTACTATTTAATTTAAATTATTAAATTTAATATGTTTCAAAACAGATAAAATTCCATAAAATATCTTATTATTTATTTATATTAACTAGGTTGACCCTTTGACCGTTTTCATGTAAAAGAACTACACTGATTAATATTACATAATCATCTATTATAATAAATATATAATATAAATAAATTAATATTTTAATATTCATCAATTTACTAACAACTATTTCTTCATCCTAAAAGAACGAGTTTTAAAAGTACCTGCATTTCAAGTCGATATTAAAAAATTATCTATAGGTTTGTGTTATATTAAACATATAAAATTGCTTTTAAATAACTGATTAAGTCTTGTTAGGTTTAATTATTCCCTACTAATAAAATAGACAAAAGTGATACTTTTCACTAAAAACTAGAATAACCATCCGCCGCAATGTGACGTGGATTCATTAGTTATATATTATATTGAGTAAAATGCAATTTGCGTCCCTGTGGTATGTCCCAAATATCAACTTGAGCCCCTAAAAACAATTTTTTGCATTTTGAGCCCCTGTGGTATGCATTTCATAACACTCTGAGTCATTCTGTCAAGATTCCGTCTGTTTGACTGTTTGATCCAGGGGTAAGACCATCTTTTTGCATATATTTTCAATAAAATCATTAAATTCATTATCAAGTCCCAAAACCCAGTTCATCTTCATCATCTTCATCTTCATCTTCATCATCCCAGATCTTCATCATCTTCATCTTCCAAAAACCCCAAAATTCATTATTAAACCCAGATCTTCATCATCCCAGATCTTCATCATCTTCATCTTCATCTTCCAACATATACCTAAATTCTCCTCCCCATCATCTTCATCTTCCAACATATACCTAAATTCATCTTCATTAAAATCTTCTCTCAAGTCCCCTCCCTATTTCTCAGATCCTCACACCACCTTCTCTCTCTAACTTCACTAAAATCTAAATAAACTCTAAATTCATCTTCATTAAAATCCAGATCTTCTATTATCAACCAAAATATCCAGATCCAAGCTGTGCTGGTTGATGCAGGTTAGAAACACATAAAAGAAGAGTCTGTTCATTTCCCTTTTTATTAATGTGTATATATATATATATATACCTGCAATGCTGCAGCGCAGACAAGGAGGTAACGGGAGAGTTGATGGTGATGTTAGCAGATCTCTGTTCGTTTGATTTGAACAAACAATGTCTGCGATTGTGTGCGGGAAGAGATCGTTCTTCGAAGACCTACAAACCTCCCCAAATTCTGCTTCTCCTCCGGCTTCCAAGAAAATTCGCTGCTTTACTTCAACTTCTCCGGTTAGGTTTTCATCGTTCGCTACTTCTCCGCCCTCGCCGTCGCTTGTTGATAAGCTCCGATCAGTTTTCCCTAATATGGACAAGAAGGTAGGGTTTTTTAATCTATCGTAATCGTATGTCTGTATATGTAGTTTAACTTATGCAATTGCTGATGTATGAATCTATTGTTTTTGCTTGTGAATGGCGTGAATTAGTATGATTGAAATTATTCATGGTGAATTCAGCGAACTTATTCATGGAATTGAAATTATTTAAGGGTTTAGAAACATATTTGGACATTTAAGGGTATAAGGTCAAACAGTCAAACAATAGTCAAACAGTCAAACAGTCAAATACATTAGGGGATAAGGGTATATTGGACATTTAACAATAGTCAAACAGTCAAACTGACGGAAGTCAGACGGAAGGACTCATACTGTTATGAAATGAATACCACAGGGGCTCAGAATGCAAAAAATTGTTTTTAGGGGCTCAAGTTGATGTTTGGGACATACCACAGGGACGCAAATTGTATTTTACTCTATTATATTTGATGAAAAGCAAATGCTTTTACATGACTTTGAGCCTGTGTAAAACATAGAGAAGAATAACTAAGTCAATCTCTGATTTGTGCGTTGCGACATACCTATCAAACGGTCAAAATAGACGCGCTGCGACGAGCCTGTCAACGTGGAAAAATAGATGAAAAAATGTTGAACCTCACGCGTACGTTGTGACGTGTTAACTCGGAAAATTTAAAACGAAACGTTAAACGGAAAACTTTCGCCAAAATGAAAAAGTATAAGAGACCAAAGTTGAAAGTAAAAAGTGTTGGGGTTAAATTGCAAAAGATGAAAAACTCTGGGTTAAAAGTAAAAAAAATCAAAGAGGTTAAATTGGAAAAGATGGAAAATTGGAAACTTTTGAATTGAGCGTGAAAAATCAAATTAATCAAAGGGGTTAAATTTTCAAGTATTGAAACTTTAGACTTAAATTGTCAAAGATTGAAACTTTAGAGATAAAAATGAATAATCCATTTTTTTTAAACTCACAAAGCTAAGAGTACAACAACCATAAGCACATTTATGTTGCTTATTTATAGTTTTTAATTACTAGGTTGGAAATTATATCTTAATTCCTTAATTATAGATAATTATTATTTAATTTAAATTATTAAATTTAATATATGTTTAAAATGCAAGAAGAATAATAACTACATTTATCATAGTAATAAATTTAAATTTTAAAGTTATATAACTTAATAATTGCCGATAATTTATACTTATCTAATTAATTTAAATTTAAATATTATTTTTTGATATAATTTTATCTAATTGGCTAATTCCTATATGCATAATCTGAGCATTTCAACATTTTTTAGAAGTAATAAATTAAGACCACTATTATTTAAATAAAACTTGGGTTATTAAATGTATGTTTACATGACTGTTAAAACTTGTGAGAAAGTCGATGATACAGTTTGTTTTCTAATCGATGCTTCAAATGCTTTCATATTTATAAACTTGACAAACATAACAAGTTTTGATCATACATGACACAAAATTTTGTTTGGATATCAAAAAAGCGTCTTAAAAATATCGTTTTATAATTGTTAAATCTTCCTTATTAATTATTTGATTTTTTATTTACTTAACCCGTGTAATACACGGGGTTATAACCTAGTATGATAATAATATAATTGAATGAACAGTAGTTTTAATATATTATATTAATATAATTATTATTATTATTTTTTTTGCTTTCTCAGTTGGATAAGCTTGGTGTCAACCAATACTGGTATCGAAAATACAGGTACGGTCTGGTTCATTATCGGTGCATTAAGGTAAAAATCGGCACCAGCCTGATACAGAAAACGGCAAAAGTCGGTAATCACATATACAAGTAACGAAAATATAAAGCCTTTTGTAAGGTTGAGTTCTCTAAGTTCTCACAACGCGTAGAGGTTTTCATTTTACCCTAACCATATATATTTGTTAAGATAAAATATATTATTTGGATATAAACAATAATTACTAATAAAGTATCAAATCACATGTACAAGTAACGGAAATATAACCGTTCTTTATTTTTACTAATTTATCTAAATAAGTCATTTCATTAATAAGGATTATATACAAGTTTATAATTTACATTTTTCGTCACTCAACCCGTGTAATACACGGGGTTGTAAGCTAGTTAAATAACAAAACAAGTTCGCCGCAACGCGGCTAGGGTGATAAACCTAGTTAAGTAAATATATATCAACTTTAGATGTAACACATAAACCTGGTTGGATCAGTCTATGTGGCAACTTATACACCATGTATTTTGTGAGATGCATTTCAAAAGTGTGGAAATTTCTTCTTTTGTCAAGTAAAGTAGTCAACCGTATATATCACATATACAAATACTGATTTTGCATAAGTGTAATTATATGTGTTAAATACTAAATGAATTGGTAGATCTACCCTACATGCAAAATATCGATATTTATCACTAATAATAAGAAGACTAGGAAGAGTGGTAAAAAACAATGATGTTTTATTTAATATAAATACCGAAATAGGGGAAGATTCATTGGGGAACACTAAAAAAGTGGGGAACAGCGGGGAACCAACTCAAACGAACTCCGATTGGACTCATTCCAGCGGCGTTGGAACCGACTCGTCGAACCCTAACTAGGATCTCTTAACCCTAAACCCTAAATCCTAACTCTTAAACTCTAAACCCTAAAGCTAAAAAATAAGGCTAAAACTGGTAAACCGTAAAATCTAAACTATAAACCCTAAAGTTAAAGTTAAACCCTAAACCCTAAAGCTAAAGCTAAACCCTAAAGCTAAACCCTGATATATTTAGGGTTTAAGGGTTATGATTTATGGTTTAGTGTTAAGAGATCCTAGTTAGGGTTCGACGAGCCGGTTCCAACGCCGCTGGAATGAGTCCAATCGGAGTTGGTTTGGGTCGGTTCCCCACTGTTCCCTCCTTTTTTAGTGTTCCCCACTAAACTTCATACTACCGAAATATTAATTAATTTTGCGAATATATTTTATCATTACGGGTTAATATGTTATTTTGAACCTTTTTTCATTTTCTAAACAATTTATGTTTATTTATTAGAAATGTTAAAAGATTTACAGATAAACACAAAAGGGACGAGATTACACCTAGTGTATAAATGTTCGTGTGAATTTAAAAAAAAAAATTCATCTTATGTCAACTCCTTAATTTTCAACTGACGGTGAATTTCTATGAAAATCTTCTCTCTAAGTTGGTAGACATCATCATTACAGTGTCTCACAAAGTTACTGATCACCTCTTGTGGTCTCACTAATCTTGGTGATAATCACCAATATTGTGTCAGTAATTTTTTAGGTAGTGTTTGGTATACAGGAATAAAAGGTGGAATGAAATGAATGATTACGAGGGAATGAAGAAAAAAGTGTTTGGTTGGTCAATGGGATGAAATCATCCATTCCAAAAGACATTTCATTCATTCAAATTCATTCCTTCCACCCCCCCATGTTTTTTTTCATTCCATCCCCTCTTGCACCATTAATCAACAACACCACAACCCACCACCTTCGCCACAACCCGGCCACCACAACCACCACCAACCACTACCGACGCCATCGCCGCCACCCGCCACCACCTCACCCCAACAGCCACCGCCATTGCCGCTGCCGCCACCGCCACCCACTCGCCACCGTTATCACCCACAGCTGCGACCAACCGCCAACGCTACTCGGTGCCGCCGCCCACCACCATCGTCGACACCACCACCACGGCCACCACCAACCGCCTTCGCCGCCACTAACCGCCACCTTTGCTGTCACCCACCACCAACAGCCACCTTGCCGCCACCACCACTCGTCGTCATCGCCGCGCCGCCACTCGCTGCCACCACCACCATCCACCGCCGCCGTCGACACCCACCACCGCCACCTATAACCACCCACAATCATTACCACCGACCACCACCACCACTCACCGCTGATTTTATTACTCCGTTTTTCTTGCCTACCGAACAATACACAATAATAATTCATTCCATTCACACATGGTAGCCAAACAAGACATGGAATGGTAATGATCCATTGCATTCCCTCGTCCATTCCATTACCTCGTCCATTCCATTCCATTCCTTCGTTCATTCCATTACCCCATACCAAACAGATAGTGATCGCCACTTTATCATCTCGTCATTGTTGGTAGTACTTAGTAGTGATCGTCACTTTATCTTTTCATAAGTTTACATTACATACAAAACAACTAATACAAACTGTTGGAAATTTTAGTGAAAATGAGTTTTTCACTAAATATTTTGGACATCAATAATATTTATATATGTGTTGTATAAATAATTATTTATGGTTTGTGTTCAAACTATGTCCAAATAGAGCTAAGATGAATGAGATATTGAAGTTTGAAGTTGTATGTTTGGAACAAACAAAGATGAATAAAATGGATTAGTTTGTCAACTTGTCCCACATAAGTGGGATGACAAAACTCAAAGTGGTATATAAGGAGGAGCACTCCTTGTAAATTGTTTCCTTAAAGGCAAACACTAGTGGGACCATAGGGTGCGCTGCACCCGCACATATGCGCGCGAGTATGGATGGCGCATGACCAGGTGGCGTCCTGGTATGCGTAGTGGCATCCGTGTGGCACGCGACTCCACATCGCATATGCGCGCATAACATGAGCTATAGGCCAAATGTGGTGCACTTTGAACTTCGTACACTGCTTTTGTATTTTTGCCCATGAGCGTGTGGTCAGATACATGGAGGGTCCGCTTATGGCGCACCTTGGATGGCGTAGGCTCATAGCACAAGTTCGTTATGCGTCTGTCATTGGTCCTTATGTGTGGGGCACCCAAGGATGGCGTGAGATATCCCGTTGATATGCGCGCTCCTCGGGGGAATGTCATTAGTCATGGCGGATGGTACATGGCGCAACATGTGGTGGGTGTCTCACGTGTGGCGCGAAGACTGCGGAGCACTCGCCCTGCTTGCGGGCGGGTCACACTCAGTCAACCCAGTCTCCGTCAGTCAACCCAGTCTCCGTCAGTTACAGGAAAGCTTTGACTACCACTTAAATTCATTAAAATGATATTAAACCTTGTTTATTATAGAATTAATTGTCTAATTCATGACGATAATAAACACGGTTTAATGGCTTCTTTATGTGTGTGGTTATAAGAAGAGAATGTTGGGTCATTCTAGAAATCATCGAAAAGATGGAGAAATACACACACATGAAAGAACGTTTGTTCCATAGAAATTTAGAGAAGAGTATTCTCTAAATTGTCTTTTTATACAACTCAGTATTTTCCTACAATATAAAGAACACCAACTTATACCCGGTGTAATCTCGGGCGCGAGTGCCATCTCCGGCAGTACACATACTGTTCCGGTTGTTGTACCCTGGGAGACAGACCGTCTGAGAGGAGGCGCGAAATCTGTTTTAAGGGAAGCGTGTTGAACACGTGCCTCAACCAAAAAATCTTCAACGACAGTTTGTTCATTCTTGCAGCGGAGGTTTACTAAAGGGTGGGGTAGAAGTTCTTCCAAAGATGTTGGCTTGAATCAAGATTGGTACAATTATTGTGTATTTTATTTTCGTTCATTTGGTTTATGTAACCGGTATTGTACTTGATAAATTTCCCATAAATAACGAGAGTCTCGTTATTATTTATTTTATTAATATTTTTAATAAAAAGTGAACCTAGTTCCTACACAAACAACTATTCACAAAGTTTACAATGATCAGCACAGGACATTTCTTAATTATTATTCTTTATCTTGAATCTTGATTTGTCCCTTTATCATGGAGATTAAGAGTTTTACATATTACTTTTAGATGAGAGAAATGTGTACCTTTGTTTGGCAAAAGGTTAGTCAAATTGTTGAAAGTGGGTCACTATCAGACGATCCCTTCTGATTTTCTTTGGCTCAATTTTATTAAACTGGTTTTTATAAGAACTCTTAGCTTTTTATAAGAGTAAAATGTAAAATTGGTCCATGAGATTAGTTTATTTTTGCCACTTTAGTTCAAAAATGAAACATTTTGAATCTAGGTCCTTAAGGTTTTAATTTTGATGTCATTTTCATCAAAAATGTAATCTAGGTCAAAAATTTTGTTAACCTCCATTTTTTTTGTCATGTTTCTCATTTTAATGAAGGGTAGAATTGTCTTGTTATCCCTTAAATTATCATTAAAATGAGGAACACGATAAAAAAGCTTGTTAGCGTCGTAATTTTCGACGACCAGTAGTGGAGCTTGAGAATCGGAGTGGTGGTTCGGAGATATTGGGCTTCATGTGTTACAAACAAAGACGACTATCAGATCCGAGTGACCGACCAATGTGGTAGCGGTGCTCAGCGGTCTTTTGCGGCTCCAACTAGAGGAACCGTAGGCGAACCGGACTGGCGAGATCTGTTAAAACTGGTGGTTGGCGGCGGCTATTTCGCCAATGGTCTTGAAGGTGGAAAGAAAGGTTGAAGGAAAGGGAAGATAAACTTTTGGAAGGTTTTTGGCGAGGAGTGAATTGGTTTAAATGAGATCGATTAATATTATCGGTTGATTATTTGAAGGGATTCAAAATCCCATGATTTGCGTAGCTTGGATGTTGGAAAAGAAAAGAAGAAGATCGTGTCACAAATGGTCCGTAGTTTTGGGAACCATATATCTATATCTCTAATAAAGCAAACCATTGGGGGACACATGTCACCCTATGGTTGATGCCAAATAAACAGCCACATAAGCATACATGTGGCATATCTCATAGGCCAGGATTGGAGAAGGCTTCTCACATACGCTATTCTATACTCTCTCTCATTCTCTCCAAACCGTTCAAAGCATTATTCAAAACCCTAATATGCGATTCCTGCTCCTTACCCTTTCAATCGATCCTGTGCACAAACCCTAATTTTGATATCTATTTTTCTAGTCGTTTCACTCCGAATCTCAACGAAGACATCAATCATTCATCATCGCAAACACTAATCGCATAAAAAATCATCGAGCATGAGCATATTCTGGTGTAAGTTATTGATTATTGGTATGAAACATCTCATCAATTTCATCATTCGTCCACCAGGTGATTGTTTACATTATCCCCTTTTGAATTTCACTCATATCCTTTTCTTCATCGTTTCTGAAGTGTTGATTTGTTGAGTTTTGCCCTTTCGTTGATCATCTACCTTATCTATCTTGACATTTGGTTTTTTTTATTTCCAATATTTCAGTTTTCAGCGTTTGTTCATCGTTCAATGGACTTTTATGTTGCAAGGGTTGATTTGTGGTTTATGTCAGACTGATTTGAGGTTTGATTTGTTTTCTTGGCAGATTGCGTTACATATTTTGGATTTGGATTAATTTTACTGTTTTTTTAATTATTTTAGAGTTGTTGGGTGCAGGAGTCTTAGGAATTAGGATTTTGTTTCGGTACCTATTTTCAAATCGAGTGAATATGCCTATGAAATGCTCAAAATGTAGGTTGTTTGGCATCAAAGTTGAAGATGGATGGCTAAGCTTTTAAGCAGTTGTGTGGCGGCGGTATGGAGTTGGTATAAGGTATGATTTCTCAAGGTTGTTCCCCTTCGTTGGTAGCCTATGTTGTTAATATATATCAAAGTATATTTGTATAAAGTCTGTTTCAATTCTCATGTTGAATAGTTTTTTAGGGTTTTTTTTCTTCTATTTGTGAAAAAATAAGTTATAATACGATTACAGGGCTCACTAGGTCGAACAGAGGTTGTTATTTTAATCTATATCAAAGTATATTTGTAAAAAGTCTGTTTCAATTCTCATGTTGAATAGTTTTTTAGGGTTTTTTTCTTCTATTTGTGAAAAAATAAGTTATAATACGATTGCAGGGCTCACTAGGTCGAACAGAGGTTGTGATTCGGCATTTGCCAGCTGCCACACAAATTTCTTAGTTGGCGCTCATGGAGAAGATCGACAAGAGTAGGTTAGTGTTTTACGTGCATCAAATCCGGTGTGTCTTATACCGGTTCTGAATTTACAGAGCCCAAACATGGCTTCATGGATAATGGCAACTCAAAAAACCAAAACCATAAAACTTCAGCTGCATCTACACATTCATTAAAGAAGGATGGATTTGAAATATGGAGTTTGGGTCGATTCTTTGACGGTGGTCAAGCATCGTGACGACAAGCGAGCGGGCGAGAGGGTGGTGCGGTAATTATCGTTCTTGCCATAATTTTGTGACATGTTCTAACAGTTAATTCTTATGATATCAGCTATTTTTAATGGTTCGGGTGTCTGTCGCATATTTTCTTACATCTTAATTGACTATCTTTGGATATAATGTGTTGTAACAGGTTATAATGGGCACGTAAGATAGAAGGTGCTGGTGTGTTTGCAGTTGAGCTGTTTTTAACAGAAGATGCCAGGTTACTATTATATATTTTAAAATATTTTTATGTTTTAACGTAAGACTTTTAATAACTTTATATGTATACTGCTATATGTGAATGTTAATATGAATTTGTGTGTTTAAAGGAGGTTGCTTTTAGACCTCATAATAGTGGCCACAAGACAACTACTTTATGTAACAATTTTGACTAACATGGAGACTATACACAAAACTAACAACATGAACTCAAGTTTTGGGTAATTTATATTTTATTCTCCCACTTTTTTGTATAATTCATGAAGTAACTTTTTTCTATCTTTATTATATGATATTAGTGTGTCATTATATTTCAAAATACACTTATCATGTTACATAGCAAATCGTTCTCATGAATTTCTAAACTTCATGGAAGTTTTGAAATGTACCTACTTCAAATATAACTGACATGTAAATAACTCGGTCACAGCAGGTTTTGTTGAACTGTTATTCCAATCTTTTTTTCTATAACTATGTATGCAGTATGCAACTCTTCCTTATGATTCTATTGAAAAGTAAAATAGACTATCGAGCTATGAATTTATTATGATCATTTTAAGTAGGTTGAATGGTGCAATGGAACTGAGTGAATTCATGTCATCGTTTTTAAGATACAACATAGAAAGGAAGCCACCAAGCGTGTGAGCGCGCCATGGCGTATGTCTTCTCTCACCAAGTACATGTATTTTATTAAGGTGACGAGATTTCTAAAAGAAAGACAAACATGCAGCAACGAAGAAGCAGTCAGCCCATCCACACTGGCCACTACTCCTGGCCAACGCGTCGCCGCTGCCGATGTCCTTCCACAGTCCTACTACTACGGTTGCGACAAGCCCGACGGACGATCACTGGCCACTACACTAGGTTAAGTTTTTTTAGTTTAAATTAGATGTGATTATGTGAAATTGTTGTTGAATGTAACTTGAAATGTTTATCCTAAACTGAGCGTTTATAGGTCGGTGCGAAGGTGGTTCGGGTTTTTATTGTTAATGTGGTATTTGGTCCAGAATCAAGGTAACGAGCTTTTGATTTTCTGTAAGTAGGCTTTTACTATCTGATTGTTCTTTGATTTCAATAAGTTGTTTTAATTGCATAGTATATCAGTTTATGCTAATTATATGTATGTTAATAAAAAAACAAGGTTGAATATGGCCTTAGTATGCAAGTCCTCCCATAGACCAAAGTTTTTTGTGTATCCTACACTTTGGACTTGGATACTGACCTAGGGTTGCTCAGTCTTAAGAAGGCGGTAATCGACTACATATATCATCTAATATTATTTTCTGTCGGGGGAAATTTGTTTATTTACTCACACGATATTTACAATTTACTTCTCCAGCGTGCAAGGGAAACATTTATAAGAGATTGGGACCCACGAGAACATAGACTTCTACATAATAGGTGGTGCACTTTTATACTTTTACGTTTTTACATTTATTGTTCGAGTAGAAAGAATGTTAATTTAGTTTTTTATGCATGCTCGCTATTACAGCAATGTGGACAAAGTTCGAGATTTTATAAAGAGTGTCTACGTGGATAAGAAGTTTTTCGCTTCAAAGGCGTCCGGAAAACCTCCTAGAGACACAATGGATGGTTCGGTTCTATATTGGATGCGATGGAAGTTGTTTTGAAGGTAGTTTATTCCTACTTCGTATATTGTGTTTGAATATATGTTGTAGTAGTTGGTTGTGAAAGATATTTAGATTAGAACATAATAATTTATGGTGTGGTAAATTGGAGAGACTTTTTGTTGCTGTTAATAGTATACGTTGCACAATAAAAGAACTTTATTTTGTTTATTATGGAATGACAGGCATTTGCACCAAGGAGGTACTATGAAATCGACCTCCGTTAACGGCGTGAATATGTATACAGTTGCAGGATAACATCGCTCGCTGGCCACTTCGCTACCGCCGAAGAAGCTTAGAGCTCTTCGCAAAGACAAAAGTATGGATTTTGCTTATTGTTTTTAATTTCGTTAATAAACTTGATTGTGAATTTGATATGTTAGATGTGGTACTTTTTTTCATTAGCTATACAAGAACTATTGTTTTCTTTATTTAAGGGTGTTATTTCTATGAATAGATTACACGGAAAGGGTGGATTTGATCCAAGATTTAAGATTTGTCAACGTTCTAAAGCCATTGGTACATAATTGCACGCCAATTACTCGACAAAATGTCTCAATGAAGTGCTACCATAAAAATTGAAGTTATAACATTGTCCAGCAATGTTGCATCTGATGTATGTGTAAGAGTTGCAGCAATAAGCAACTAACACACTTCTACTACAAATTGCACCAGCAATATGTAAGTTTAAGTGCACCAGAATTGTTAATTTGCAAAAAAAAAAACCCATTTAAATATTTTATACTCTATTACAAGAATTGATATTTTGTCAAAAATCCAATTTATGGAGTGGATTTGGTCCACGAGGCACAAGTTGCTCTTATTCGTTCACTTGATTTAGTTGTCTAACGCTCATAGTTGCATGCCTTATTATTACTATCGTATTGTTTTTATATGAATTAAATATTTAAATTTCCTTACTTGTGTTAAATATATTTACTAATTTTTCTGTTGCTTTATTAATAATAATATTTTAGTAAAATTAAATTATAAATGTGCATCATAACCCGTCAATAAGTTTATAGTCTGTAAATAAAATTATCGGACCGCCATTGGTACGGCATAGTAGCATACTATCGACACCAAAGTTGATTTTATGTAGTTAAACGCTTATCATTTGGTTGGTTCTTTTTGTAGAATGGACTCGATTTACTAAGGGAAAGATTTTGGCAACTTGAAGGATATGATCTTCAAAGGGACTCGGGTATCTTTAAATTGTATTTCCATTTTGTCACTAATTTGGGCCACTTGTCACTGAGAGCTGCTAGATAAAGATGAGAACATAACAAATAAAACAACTAATGTGTGGTGTACAAGGAAGTTTTTTCCAGGATTTGAATAATTTTGTTTTTTTTTTGTCTTCCAATTTATGTGTTTTTTACATAGTATTAAATTTGAACATAAATAGTTTGTTTTTGGTTGAAGCCGCGTTTAACGCGAGCATTAGCCTAGATTATACTAATAATTGTAAGTTGCACGTCTACAAGGAAGTTTTTCCGGGATTTGAATAATTTTGTTTTTTTCTTCTTCCAATGTGCGTCTTCCAAGAGACAAAGTGTATGTATTTGAAATATCCAGTTTTCTCACATGGTCAGCTTTATGTTGCGTTATCAAGAGTTAAAAGCAGAGCCGGGGTGAAGTTGCTTATACTAGACAAAGATGGGAATGTAACGAGTAAAACAACAAATGTAGTCTACAAGGAAGTTTTTTCCGGCATTTGAAAAGTTTTCTGTTTTTTTTCTTCCAATGTATGTATTTGTACAGAATATTTCATTTCAAAGTAAATAATATGGTTTTGGTTGAAGCCGCGCATCGCGCGAGCATTAACCTAGTTCCATAATAAATTGATTCACCTTTTTTTAATGTTATAATTCTTTTTTGGTTACTAGCATGGAAATTGCAATAAATAAACTTTTAATATAAATTAAAACAAACAAACAAACAAACAAACAACCATTAAATAAACAAATAAATTTCTTCATTTTAGATTTCACGAAAAATTATGGTGTTCAAGGCTTCAGTTCCGAATTTTCAAAACGGGTCGGATTTCAAAGATCCGTTTTTGGATGGATGTTACACCGGATAACATCGTTGAAGGCTCCGTTGATCCGAAAGGTGTCACATATTTTCAAAAAGTTAGTAATATGTAAATGGGGATTTTCATCGACATTTTGGAGCATTTGAATTAGGTGTGGTCGAAGCTCAAAGTTATTGGCATCGACATTAGGTGGGTTAATAGCGGCTCTAAGATTACTGACCGTAGGCCGTAGGTAATCCATGAGAGTGCGTTGATCCGCCATGGGGAGGTTTTGGGTTGAGGCTTGTTGTCGGTTTTTAGCTTGAAGTCTTTTTCTTAAAAAACGCTCGGGTTCTTCAAGTGGCACTTTTATGTCTTTGTCGGAACACTTTTATGTCTTTGTCAGAGGTGGAGGTCATGCACCAGGTCGTATTTTCTGCAAATTATACAGAGCTGTGTGACTTTTTTGTGAACAAAAACACAAAAATGGTTGATCAGAAGTGTAGCACGGCCCCGTGCTGTCTAGAAAAAGTTTATGTCTTCAGGTTCCCAGATACTAGAGGTTTGACACGACCCCGTGCTCCTGTAACACGACCTCGTGTGATTATTCCAGTAACAGGAAAACAACTTTTCCCAGATACTGTAGGTCTGACACGATCCCATGTTAAACAAACACGGCCCCGTGTTATTCCCCTAGAAAGTAGAAAAATTGGAGAAAAAGAAGAAAAACCTAAAAATTAGAAAAGCATACAAAATGATTAGGCCGCCGATTCTAAACTTTCTTAAAATCCTTGTATCCCCGGCAATGTCGCCAAAAACTTGACGTGATGCAAGTTTGCGTTGATTTTTATTATATTTTTAAGTACTTTTCACTTTTTTATCAAGCTTTAAATTTATAAAACATGATATAACACTATTAATCTCTACAACACATTAGGGCAAGTGCACCCATTGTTGGCGTAGTATAGTGATGGTAAGATACCGAGGTCGTCCAAGGACTCAAGAGCTTTTAATACCGGAATATTGTCGAAGTCTAATGTCACACCCCAACCGATGGCGGAAACATCGGGGTGCGGCACTAAGCGATTCAGATTGTTCAGAAGTTTCCACAACACTAATTGCGTCAATATAGATTAATCAAGATTCACATTAAATTGTCTAAAACATCAACCACGAATCAAAAGTATCAATTACGTAACGTTTAACATTGTTCAAATTCTTAAATTAACTAGGAGAGTTTCTAAGCGACATCCTAGCTTGTTTCTTGGATCCAGCGACCTATCAGCCTGCAACATGTATTAAAATAATATCAGCACAATAATGTAGTGGCGAGTGTACAGGTTTGAGTATATAGCATCATATTAGTTTAAAAGACTCGTATCCGTCATGCAAACATATAAAAGTTTCAGCCATGCTAGCTTACGCAGTCCAAATGATAGCCCAAGAATCCCAATGCGTTTAAAAGCTCTTCCCCGAGAATAATGGGAAGATAAATGTCTCCCCCTAACAATACCACCGAGAATAATGGGGAGGTGAATTAATCCTATAGCGCTACTATTGTTAAGGCGGAACTACACACAAGGATTAAACGTTCACATAGCATAAAGAATCAAGAATCCAAAAGTATCAAGTTTCACGTTGATGTATTGAAGAATACATCCATTTATCGTGTAAAGTTTCTACATTTTTCGCATTATTTTAGTTTAGTTTTAGTTAGAATTTCATTACTTCAATCACATCTCGTTTTATAGGTCGTTGGTGCCAAAAATGTTGCAAAATAATAAAGAATGAGCTGAGTTTGGGAGTTAGAATAATTTTTGAGAGTTTGGAATGTTGAAGCTGATAAAAAACGAGTCCTTCTGTGAAAAAGGGGTGCTCGCGTCGTGCCACAAGGATCCTCTCTTACCGTCGCGGCCCGCTAGCATTAATATAATAATTTCTGACAAAACGTGGCGTCGCGCCACGCGACACCGAGGCTACATAACCGTCGCGCGACGCGACGGGACATGTTGACGGCTAATCTTCGTTTGGTTACCAAGGTTTCATATAAAAACTCAAGAAGTCATAACATAAACCCTATTTACGAATTCAAGAAGCCATAGGCGATTTTCAGAGCAGATTTCGAGATTTTCGAAGCGTTTTGGCGTGCAAGAATCATCCGGTTGAAGCTTGAAGCATAGGAAAGAAGATTATTCGGGTCTTATCTCCTAGTTTTCATTATTTTCTTGTTTTCAATACTTTAATGATGAATTATTGTTTCGAACTTTGTGTTTTGATTTTAGACATCATGTTTTCCGGCTAAAACCTTTGTTACTACCTAGGTTAGATGAAAGTTTAACGAAGTTTGGATTTTTAACGGTTTTCTATTGTTTGGTTATGGATTGATCTTTGAAAGTAAATAATTCTAGAACCTCTAATTTGGTGAGTATGCGTATTTAGATTTGATTGTTGATTATTTGTTGTTTCACATAATTTTTTGTGGATGTCTTTCACATAATGAAATTGTGTTAATTGTTCGTATCTTTGTGGGTTCGGGTGATCTTTGAGTAAATTGGCCGATAGCCTTAGAAACAGTAACTAAAATACAATTAGAACTAAGTATTCTGCTTAACTTGTCGCTGAGAGGCTCGAGTTTGTTAGTAGGTCTCGGTACGGTATATAACTAAGACAGGTTTTGAGAGAAGTCGGTCTTAGTTCCCTAATCGCATCTGTGTCTATTAAACCAAGTTAGAATCTAGGGTTGCCTTAGAATTTCACGCTGAGAGGTATATTGTCATATTAGGGCACTTTTAGAAACGTTAGAGGACTGAGAGGAAGTCTAACAACCGGTGTTCACAACAGCCTTGTAGGATCTCACATGTTTCTTCCTGAGAAGGGTCAGGAGGTCTTAGTAGAGATACCTTAGGGTTTAGTACTTTAAGATCCCGGTTCCATACCACAGTAGTACCGTTAGAAATCCATTCCTAGTTAAACTGGATTCAAGCCTAGGTAGTCATTAATCTCTATTGAATTAAACCTTAGTTCTTATTCGTGTCATAGTCTACCTTTATTTTAATTTCAATTCTAGGATTTTAGTAACCCCCCCCCCATCAAAACATAAAAATAGTTAAGTTCATGTCAGTGTCAGTCTAAATAAAGTCGTTAACATAGTTAATTAGAGCCCTTGTGGGTTCGACATCCGGACTTGCCTTTCTTTACTAGAGTCGATCGGTTCACTTGCTGGTGAGTAGTTTAGTCGAGTTAGAGAGTCTAGATTATTATTACTTGAGTCTAATTTTAGGTTTATTTTAGTTGATTTTATTTGAACTACTTATAGCACATCAAGTTTTTGGCGCTGTTGCCGGGGATTCTTGGCAATTGCGTTAATTACTTTGTTTGGATTTCATCTGATATCTATACGTGCTTTTTGTGTGTTTTTGAGTCGTAGGAGTCCAAATAATTTTAGTATCTTTTTATTTTTAGAGTCTTTAGTTGGAGTCGTCTTACTTGTTTGTTCTCGGTTTTGCAGTTAATGCCCCACACGCGTTCTCAGGGACCAGTGAAGCCGCAGACCGACAAGTCTTCCTTCTCCACATCTAGTTCACAGGTTAGAAAATCCTCAACTTCATCTTCAACCCCTTCTGACTCTACACTACAATCTAAACCACCAGCTTTTGACTTCACCCCAAAGTCGTCACCCCACAACACCCCACCACCGTCCCGTTCCCGTACACCTAGTCCACCACCAGTTTTCCAAATGGCCGAAAACCAAACTGTCCACCAAAGTTCCACCACGGGTTTTACCGCAAACTCACCCATTACCATACCCGAAATCACAAATGACAAGTCCTGGCAAATTCCCTCATACATCATGACCGCCATTAACAACTCTTGTCAGTCTCACGGTCGTGATGATGAGGATGCGCCTGCCCATATCAACCGTCTCACCCGCCTGTGCAGCACCTTCGGTATCGAAGGTGTTAATCTTGATGCCCGTTATCTCCAAGTCTTCCCATTTTCGCTTGCTGGCCGCGCAGCCACGTGGCTTGATTCGCAGCCGGCAGGTACCTTTACTACTTGGGATGGACTTAGGGATGCCTTCCTTGCTAAGTATTTTCCACCTGACAAGGCGTCTCGCCTTCGAGATCAGATCCATTCATTCAGAATGGAGCCTGACGAACCATATCACTTAGCTTGGGAGAGGTTTCAAACTCTACTCTCGCGTTGTTCCCAACATGGGCTGTCTGATTGGGCTTTAGTAGAAAAATTTTACAATGGTCTCACCCCTGAGTGTAAGGCCCGATTCGACACATCCTCAGGAGGCCATCTTATGGGAAAGAAATATGTGGCCGACTACAATGATCTCTTTGAGAGCTTCGCTCATGCTGATATAGATCATAGTGCTACCAGCAGGAATTCCATTCCTGTGACTACTTCCTCATCCTCCCGAGGAGTAAACCAAGTCGTCTTGGACTTAAAGGTAGCGTCTCAACTTGACTATATCACCAAAGAGTTATTAGAAATTAAGAAAAAGGTCGATAGGTGCGAAGTTTGTAGGGGTGGTCATGATACCGTAGATTATCCAACACTTACCCTAGAACAGGTAGAGTACATCGCAGGTCAAAATAGGGGTCCAAGTAATCCGTTTAATAATAGTAACTCTAACTGGCGTGCTAACAATTACCGCTCCTCCGGTAATCCCCCTGGTTTCCCATCAGGTCAATATCAAAGCAGGGGGACAGTTCAGAAGTGAGGGGTCAAACAAAGAGGTTCAACCAAGGAATGAGGGGTCAAATAGTAGTTTGTCTAGGATAGAGGACCTTCTTACCCAGCTAGTGGTTAAGGACCAGGCCACCCAACATACCTTAGAAGGCAAGTTTCCTAGACCTTCAAAGGCAAGTTGGGGATATTGCACGCCAATTGCAAGAACGACCTCAAGGTCAATTTTCGGGAAACACAAAGCCCAACCCATCTGGCACTTTGAAGGCAATTTCGACCCGTAGTGGTAGGACCTTAGGAGAGGTAGTGAGACCCGAGAGTGTTGAGGTAGAAGATGAGGAGCCCGTAGATGAAGAGATTGAGATGGAGGCTCCCGGTAAAGTGAAACCTAGGTTAATCCCAGCAAGTACCGCACACACCGGGGGCCCTCAAGGCGAGAGTAGCGACCCACACAAATCGTTCCATCACCCACTGTTGATCTTTCCCGTGCTCCATACCCTTCCCGTCTTAAAAACCAAACTTATTCTAAAGAGTATGGGAAATTCTTAGAGATTTTTAAGCAACTTAGGATCAACCTTCCGTTCATAGAAGCCCTTCAATCGATGCCTAAATACGCAAAATTCTTAAAGGACCTTCTAAAGCGAAAGGATAGGTTAGGAGAGGTCTCTAACATCCCCCTTAGTGGAGGGTGTTCCGCCGTAGTCTTGAACAAGGTCCCGGAAAAATTGACGGATCCGGGCCTTTTCACCATTTCATGCTTGTTTGGGAGTGATACCGAGTGTAGGGCCTTAGCCGATTTAGGAGCGAGTATAAACCTCATGCCATATTCCATGTATGAGAGGTTAGGCCTAGGAGAGTTATCCCCTACACGCATGTCTTTGTCCTTAGCCGATAGATCGTGAAGTATCCACGTGGCATAATCGAAAACCTTTTAGTTAAAGTGGATAAATTTGTCTTTCCCGTAGACTTTGTCGTTCTTGATATGGAAGCCGATGAGAAGGTTCCTATCATTCTAGGATGCCCATTCTTGTGTACCGCCAAGGCTATCATTGATGTCTTCGACGGTAAAATTACACTCCAAGTCGGTGAGGTGAGAGTCACGTTCGAGATAGCACGTTCCATGGAACACCCTAGTGGGTCCGATGATCTTAGTAGTCCTTGTCATTTGGTCTATTTCATAGAGTCTTTCCTATCATGTGTCGACCATTGTTTTGACTACATTAGTGGAGCTGATTTAGTTGAGGGTAAGTTAGATGAGGTAGTTGAGAAAGTAGAGGAAGTTGTGAGTGAGAGTAAGGAAGGAGAAGAGACCGAGTGGGTCCTCGAAGTGTTAGAGTTGAGTGAAGTGAAGAGTGAGATTGAGAGTACACCCTTAGAGAAACCCGCCCCATTAGAGCTTAAGGTTCTCCCATCCCACTTAGAGTATGCTTTCCTTGGTGAGGGGTCCGATTTTCCCGTCATTATTTCGTCTAATAAGAGGAGGGGAAAAGGGTAGGTTGTTAGAGGTGTTGAGAGAGAATAGGGAAGCCATTGCATGGCGACTTTCGGATATCAAGGGCATAAGCCCCGCCTATTGTACCCACCGGATACTCATGGAAGATAATTATAAGCCGGTGGTGCAACCTCAACGGTGCCTTAATCCGAACATGCAAGAGGTTGTTAAGAAGGAAGTGCTAAAGTTGTTAGATGCCGGGGTAATATACCCTGTTTCCGATTCACCATGGTTTAGCCCGACCCAAGTTGTCCCGAAGAAGGGTGGGATGACGGTGATCATGAATGAAAAGAACAAATTAATCCCTTCTCGTACCGTTACCGGTTGGCGTGTGTGCATCGACTACCGCAAGTTGAATGACACCACCCTGAAAGACCATTTCCCCTTGCCATTCATTGACCAAATGTTGGAGCGTCTAGCGGGTCAACAATTCTATTGTTTTCTCGATGGATTTTCGGGTTATTTTCAGATCCCAATCACCCCAGAGGATCAAGATAAAATGACATTCACATGCCCTTACGGCACTTATGCGTATCGCCGCATGCCTTTCGGGTTATGCAACGCTCCGACTACTTTCCAAAGATGCATGGTTGATGCGTGTGAAGTGCGTATATAAGTTTAAGTATATTTTAAGCCCTTTTACACTTTTTAGCCAAGTTTTAAATTTATAAAACACGATATTTACTAACACTAAACACACATATGGGCAAGTGCACCCATCGTGAGCGTAGTATAGTGTTGGTAAGATACCGAGGTCGTCCAAGGACACAAGAGCTTTTAGTACCGGTTTATCCTCAACGTCTAATCAAATCAAAAGTTTAGAAAAAAGGTTTTAAACTAGAAAAATAAAAACTAACTAAAATGCTGAAAAATAAAAATAAAAGTAAAAACAGATAGACAAGATGAATCACTTGGCTCCGACTCGTGTTTAATATAACCTTTGATTATTTCCGCACTTTTTCACTTTTTAAGAGATTATCTTAGTTATTGTAGTAGGCCCCTCTTTTGAAGGTGACGTTACCCTCAACCCAGTAGTTTGAGTCCGCAAGGATACAATCCTAAAGTGTCGGATTATTAAAAGATAATTAATTAAGTTATTAATGCGTATTATGGTAGGCCCCTCTTTTGAAGGTGACGTTACCCTCGGCTAAGTAGTCTGAGTCAGTAGGGATACAGTCCTAAGTAGCCGGGTTAAAGTATTAATAGTAGCTTACATATGAGGGGATCAAAGAGTTTGGACCCCCGCCATCCAATACCGGTGGGTATTAAATGAGGTCCTACTAAATTTGACCCAGGTCCTTGCAGGATCTATACACTGAACAAGGCAAGACTCTTACCAAACCGTTCCCTTAACCCCCGACCAGGTAGCCAACATACCTCCATATAGACCGTGGAGATATGAATGGTGAAAATCTTTTATTTTATATAGACAGTAAAATAATGCCAAGACACCACGGACAAACAATAAGGAAGAATTACCTTCAACATAAGAAACTAGTTATTAAAGTCATTAATACATAACCAAGTAAAAAGTGCGAAAAGATTAAAAATAAAAAGTATTACACTAGACACTTGTCTTCACCAAGTGATGTAAGAGACTTAGGCAAACATGGCCTTTGATTGTCAAGAACTCTTACGATCAATCTTGGATCCCGAGACGACTCACACACTCTATGATGGACAATGGATGATGGTGGTGGATGATGGTGTTATGGTGGTGGTGGGTGGTGGGTGGTGGGTGAAGTGTGAGAGAGGTGGTGTGCCAAGGGATGGTTTGCAAATGAGCCAAGCACCCCCTATTTATAGCCTGAACAGTAGCTCGGGCACGACCCTGTGTCCAGTGGGTACGGCCCCGTGTCCATCCTCTTCTCTGTCTTCATTAATTGCAGTTTGTCTGCATTAGTTGACCACGACCCCGTGTCCGCTGGGCACGCCCCCGTGTACAGAAGCATATCTGTACTATCAAGATTTTCCTGGATTCTACGAATCTTATAGTTGACCACGGCCCCGTGTCCGCTGAGCACGACCCTGTGGTGGGCGATGGAAGCTTCTATAGCTTTGTGTTTTATGCTGGCACTTGGGCACGCTCCCGTGTTCACTGAGCACGGGGCGTGTTCAGCCTTCTGTTCTCTTGTTTTGCTTTGCTTGGGAAGATGCTGTCGGGGAGGTCGGGCATGCCACGTTTGTTCCTTTTCTTGTATTTATGTTAGATTTAGCTGTCTTTTTGCTTCTTTTGTTAATTTGAGCTCATTTAATCCTGAAAATACAAAAGGAAGACAAAAGCACACTTTTTCCAACATTAGTACTAAAAAAGGGTTAGTTTTATGCCACAATTGATGTTATTTATATGTTGCATTTTGCACACATCAAATACCCCCACACTTGAATCTTTTCTTGTCCTCAAGCAAAACTCTTTTTAATGTGGCTTTACACTCCCAGATGGAATGGGTAGAAGAGAAGGTTTTTGGGCTTGTCATAGAGTGTCGGGATTTCCAAGATTCTTTATTAAGTTTTTATTTTTATTTATTTACAATCCTATTCGTCATGATTTATTTAAAACAATACATACGATAAATTACTTATTAGGGCATAACATGCCTTTTTAAAATTCCATTTATATACAAGTTCACATACCTCACGGGGGATCACTCAACACTCGGCCGAAGATGTATTTTAGTGAATCACTCGAGAGCGGCATGGAACTTACTTCTACCATAGGCTTGCCAAGCAATCAATCCTCCTCCTTTTTAACTATATACCTTTGTAAATATTAAGAGGACTTTTGGGGTGAAGGGTTAGGCTTGGGTTAAAGGTAGGTGGTTGGGTTAGTGGTTAGTAGAAAAGGGTGAAAAAGCGTAAAAAGCGTCGGTTTTCGTAAGACCTTATTTTTGCAAAATATTTTTTTTATATGGATGAAACCATTATTCAAACAAAGTTATTTTTGATGAACTTGCTTGTTTATTTCTTTTGCTTCATCATCAACACTTTTTTTTTGAAAAGTCATACGAAAAACCGAGCTTGTTACTAAAACAAAGGGTTAAAAATAAAAAGGGTTTTGGTGGGTGAAAGGGTGTTTGGTTTGGGTTAAGAAATGAAAAGGTTTAAGCTCAAAGGGGTTAACTAGGGGGATTTTGGGTAGGTGGTAAAAAAAAAGAAAAATAATGGTGTAGAAATAAAAATGGTTAGTCCTAATGCCTCCATCATTTACTTACTTGGGTTTAAGTTGGTAAGGACCGGGAATGTATCGTCATGGCAAGTTCTAGAGTTGTAAGAACCAAGCGGCTATTCACACAAGAAACGAAAAATGTGCATTTAGTTTAAAGATATGTATTTGTATGCTCAATAAAGGCTCAAAACTCACTTTGTGGGAATGAGTTTTTTTTGTGATCAAGTATATATAATCAAATTTTAACTAAACTTGTCATGCCTTTTCATAATTTTCTTGTGTTGGTTCTTTTTATCACGACGCTATCAGTTGTAAATTTGTAAAAATATAACCTTTTTAGAACTTGAAATTCCCAAGTTAAACCTAGACAAGTAAAAAAAATGAAAATTTTTGAAAAAAATGAAAATTTTTGAAAAAAATTTGGGGTGATTAGCGGTTCCAATAGAGTTTTGTGTAAGGCTTGTAATTAGGACTTGCAAGATTCAAAGTTTTAGCATCCCCCACACTTAAATTACACATTGTCCTCAATGTGTCCCAAAAATAAGTTTTTAGGTTGGTTGAATGTGTAAAAAGGTGTTAAAGAGCAAAATTTTATGTTACTGGGCGTCTGGACACGGTCCCGTGGTGTCCGGGCACGGCCCCGTGTTCAGGTGCCAGTAACAAAAAGTTATAAAAAAGAAACAGAAGCCTGGACACGGGGGCGTGTTGGGTGAACACGGCCCGTGTCCAGTTTACCTGAACTGGGCATTTTCTGCAGACTGTGCAGCACGGGGCCGTGTTGGGCGGGCACGGCCCGTGCTGAACCTGCTGTAATGAAGAAAATTTATCGGATGGCCCTGTTTTCATGCATGGGGTGCTGGTCGAAGTTTCCCTTGTTATCCTTCACCATCCCGAGTGTGTTTTATTCCTGAAAATTAAAACTAAACTAGAAAACATAAAAATTAATCTAAACTAAACTAAGGATAGTTCCGCGGAATGTCTCCGTGGTGCGCCACGTTTATAAGGGTCCTTGGCTAGACCCAAAGCCTGGTCATATGTTACCCAAGTGGGATGTTTTGCATCCCATGCTACACCGTCGGAGAGCATCATCCAAGCTTGAGTCAATGACCTTCATGTAGTTGCCTGGGTCTTCGTCTTCTACTCTTTTTCTGACTCCAAACTTTACTTCCTCGTCCCCAACCCTCAATGTTAGTGTTCCATCATTCATATCTACCACTGCTTGGGCCGTAGCTAGGAATGGCCTCCCTAGGATGAGTGGTACTTCGGTATCTTCCTCCATATCTAGTATGACAAATTCGGCCGGAAAGACAAATTCGCCGACTTTGACCAATAGATTTTCAGCGACACCTTGTGGATATTTGACGGATCTATCGGCGAGTTATATGCTTATTTTTATAGGGCTTGTTTTTCCTAAGCCGAATCGATTGAACATTGATGAGGGCATGAGGTTGATGCTTGCCCCGAGATCAGCTAGTGCATTACGAATGGGGGATTTCCCAATCGAGCAAGGAATTGTGAAGCTTCCGGGGTAAAGTTTCTTTTGCGGGAGTTTGTTGAGTAGTAAGGCGGAGCATTCTTCGCCTAAGTTAACTAATTGCAATGATTCAATTTTCCTTTTATGAGTGAGGAAGTCCCTCAAAAATTTTGAATATTTAGGCATTGGAGTTAGGACTTCGATAAATGGAACATTAACATGCAATTGTTTTAGTTAATTTTCGAACTTTGCAATTGCTCATCGGTCTTTTGACGAATTAACCGAACGAGGTATGGAACCGGAGGAGTCTTAGTAGGCTCTTGAACTGGTGGAGAAGCGTTTTCTTGTTGGATCGCGGGTGGAGTTGTGGTTTGGCTAGATTGGCTTCTTTCAGTTGGTGGGAGTGGAGCCTCTTCGGGACCCACGGTACGGTTTCTTAATGTTATGAGATGTACTTGCGTCTTTGGGTTGGTCTCTCGGAGAAATTTTGAGCTATTTGATTTAATTGTTTTTCAATGTTTTGAATGCTAGCTTGTTGATTTCTAAAATTCGACTCCAATTGCTGAAATCGATCCGAGTTTTTCTTTTCGGTGTCGGAGATGAGGCGAGATACAGTATCTTCAAGCCTTTCTCGTCCACCTTGTTGTTGAGAAAAATTTTGTGGTTGTTGAAAGTTAGTTCGTTGCTTTTGTTGGTTACTACTATTGCCGGGATCTTTCCAACCAAGGTTAGGGTGGTTACGCCATCCTTGGTTGTAGGTACCCGTTGGAGGACCCGACAGCCTAGGTCTATTATCAATGTAGTTTACCGTTTCCGTTTGATCATCTAACTCTTTCATACAACTCCAATTTTCATGTGACCCACCACACCCTTCACAAGCCATAACCGAGACCGTTTTTTCCATTTCTAACTTTTTGATTTTTGAAGAAAGGGTCTCGATTTGGGCTTGTAAAGAAGTGCTTTCATCAACCTTATGGGCGCCCAGGGCAATAGATTTATTGCCTCGGGGAGTGTGCCATTGAAAATTGGTTTGGGCAATTTCCTCAATTTGATTATATATTTCATTTGGGCGACGATTACCTAAAAGTCCCCCAGAGCTAGAATCAAGTGTTTGTCTTGTGTGTGGCAACAACCCATTGTAAAAAGTGGATACTTGTTGCCATACCGCAAGACCGTGATGAGGACCTTTCTTAGTAGCTCCTTGAACCTTTCCCAAGTTTCATATAAGGATTCCCCATCCTCTTGTGAATATGTATTAATTTCAGTCATTAATTTAGCCGTTTTAGCAGGAGGGAAGTACTTATATAGAAACTTTTGGGCTAGTTCATCCCTGGTGTTTACCGAGGCAACTGGGAGGGTATTAAGCCAAGCCTTAGCTCGGTCTTTTAGTGAAAATGGAAACATCCGAAGGCGGATGGCGTCGTTTGATGCTCCATTGATCCGAAATGTATCACATATTTCTAAGAAATTAGTAATATGTAGATGGGGATCCTCGTCTGCAAGCCCATGGAAGGTTGCAGAGTTTTGAAGCATTAGTATCAAATGTGGCCGAAGTTCGAAGTTATTGGCTTCGACATTCGGTGCATTGAAAGAGGCGCCGAGATTACCTACAATGGGTCGTAGGTAATCCATGAGGGTACGTTGGTCCGCCATTGGAAGTGGGTCCCCCGAAACTTTCTCTTGGTTTTTAGCTTTAAGTCTTTTTCCGAGAAAGCGTTCGAGTTCTTCTAGAGGTTCTTTTATGTCTCTACTAGAACTGGAGCTCATACACTACGTAGGAAGTTCAATTGTGGCGCCTGGGTTCCAAGTCCTGCAACAAACACAGAAAAGAACGTTGGTCAGAAGGTTCACCACAGCCCCGTGCTTAGGTGAACACGGCCCGTGGTCGGAGATACAGTGATTGTTTTCCGGATCACTGTTACTGGGGAGTTGGACACGGCCCCGTGTTGCACCGACACGGCCCCGTGCGCAGCTCTCTGTAACTCGGAAAATAAAAACTGCCAGTAACAATGTTGGGCACGGCCCGTGTCCGACCAGGCACTACCCGTGCTAAGCTCTGCAGAAACTGAAAAATTAAGAAAAAACCTAAAAAAAACTGAAAAATAAGAAAAACGATTAGGCCGTTGATTCCTAACTTTCTTAAAATCCTTGTGTCCTCGGAAACGGCGCCAAAAACTTGATGCGTGTGAAGTATGTATATAAGTTTAAGTATATTTTAAGCCCTTTTACACTTTTTAGCCAAGTTTTAAATTTATAAAACACGATATTTACTAACACTAAACACACATATGGGTAAGTGCACCCATCGTGAGCGTAGTATAGTGTTGGTAAGACACCGAGGTCGTCCAAGGACACAAGAGCTTTTAGTACCGGTTTATCCTCAACGTCTAATCAAATCAAAAGTTTAGAAAAAGGGTTTTAAACTAGAAAAATAAAAACTAACTAAAATGCTAAAAAATAAAAATAAAAATAAAAGTAAAAACAGATAGACAAGATGAATCACTTGGCTCCGACTCGTGTTTAGTATAACCTTTGATTATTTCCGCACTTTTGCACTTTTTAAGAGATTATCTTAGTTATTGTTGTAGGCCCCTCTTTTGAAGGTGATGTTACCCTCAACCGAGTAGTTTGAGTCAGCAAGGATACAATCCTAAAGGGTCGGATTGTTGAAAGATAATTAATTAAGTTATTAATGCGTATTGTGGTAGGCCCCTCTTTTGAAGGTGACGTTACCCTCGGCTAAGTAGTCTGAGTCAGTAGGGATACAGTCCTAAGTAGCCGGGTTAAAGTATTAATAGTAGTTTACATATGAGGGGATCAAAGAGTTTGGAGCCCCGCCTTCCAATACCGGTGGGTATTGAAGGAGGTCCTACTAAATTTGACCCGGGTCCTTGCAGGATCTATACACTGAACAAGGCAAGACTCTTACCAAACTGTTCCCTTAACCCCCGACCAGGTAGCTAACATACCTCCATATAGACCGTGGAGATATGAATGGTGAAAATCTTTTATTTTATATAGACAGTAAAATAATGTCAAGACACCACAGACAAACGATAAGGAAGAATCACCTTCAACATAAGAAACTAGTTATTAAAGTCATTAATACATAACCAAGTAAAAAGTGCGAAAAGATTAAAACTAAAAAGTATTACACTAGACACTTGTCTTCACCAAGTGATGTAAGAGACTTAGGCAAACATGGCCTTTGATTGTCAAGAACTCTTACGATCAATCTTGGATCCCGAGATGACTCACACACTCTATGATGGACAATGGATGATGGTGGTGGATGATGGTGTTATGGTGGTGGTGGGTGGTGGGTGAAGTGTGAGAGAGGTGGTGTGCCAAGGGATGGTTTGCAAATGAGCCAAGAACCCCTATTTATAGCCTGAACAGTAGCTCGGGCACGGCCCCGTGTCCAGTGGGCACGATCCCGTGTCCATCCTCTTCTATGTCTTCATTAATTGCAGTTTGTCTGCATTAGTTGACCACGACCCCGTGTCCGCTGGGCACGCCCCCGTGTGCAGAAGCATATATGCACTATCAAGATTTGCTTGGATTATGCGAATCTTATAGTTGACCACGGCCCCGTGTCCGCTGAGCGCGGCCCTGTGGTGGGAGATGGAAGCTTCTATAGCTTTGTCTTTTATGCTGGCACTTGGGCACGCCCCCGTGTTCACTGAGCACGGGGCGTGTTCAGCCTTCTGTTCTCTTGTTTTGCTTGGGAAGATGGTGTCGGGGAGGTCGGGCATGCCACGTTTGTTCCTTTTCTTGTATTTATGTTAGATTTAGCTGCCTTTTTGCGTCTTTTGTTAATTTGAGCTCATTTAATCCTGAAAATACAAAAGGAAGACAAAAGCACACTTTTTCCAACATTAGTACTAAAAAAGGGTTAGTTTTATGCCACAATTGATGTAATTTATATGTTGCATTTTGCACACATCAATGGTTGCTATATTCCAAGACATGCTTGAGACTTCTATGGAGGTTTTCATGGATGACTTCTCGGTTTATGGTACCACTTTCGATCAGTGTCTTCTCAATCTTGATAGGATGCTTAAGAGATGTATAGAGACAAATCTTATGCTAAATTGAGAAAAATGTCACTTTATGGTGACAGAGGGTATACTCTTAGGTCAAGAAGTGTCTAGAGAGGGGATAGAAGTGGATAGGGAAAAGATAGATACCATAAGTAGATTGCCTCCACCCATTAGTGTGAAGTCTGTTCGAAGCTTCCTAGGTCATGCGGGCTTTTATAGGCGTTTCGTTAAGGATTTTTCTAAGATTACGCGCCCCATGACCTGAATTTTAGAGAAGGATGTATCATTCGTCTTTGACTAAGAGTGCATCAAGGCCTTTGACTTTTTGAAGGAGAAACTCATTAGTGCCCCTATCCTTGTTTCGCCTGATTGGAGCTTGCCTTTCGAGATCATGTGCGATGCAAGTGATTATGCCGTGGGTGCGGTATGGGGTCAAAGAATCGAGAAACGTTTCCATCCAATCTACTACACGAGCAAAACTTTAAATGATGCTCAAGAGAACTACACCACCACGGAAAAAAAGCTCTTAGTCGTAGTCTTCGCGTTTGATAAGTTTCGCTCATATCGTGTGCTTTCCAAAACCACCGTGTTCACCGACCACGCCGCATTGCGTTTTCTTTTCCAAAAGAAAGACGTAAAGCCACGCCTCATTAGATGGATTCTTTTGCTCTCCGAGTTTGACATTGAAATTAGGGATAAAAAGGGAGCGAAAAACGTAGCCGCCGACCATTTGTCACGCTTAGAGGATCCTAAGAGAGAGGAGGTTCGTGAGGATTCGATAGGAGACTCTTTTCCTCATGAAACCATAGATTTTGTTAGTGCCGAGGTAGAGGGTTTGCCATGGTTTTCGGATTTGGCAAATTACTTAGCAAATGGCAATATTGTGAAGGGTATGTCCTACCAACAAAAGAAAAGTTTCTTAGAGATGCTAGGAAACACATTTGGGATGACCCGTACCTTTTTAGGATAGTGGTGATCGAGTGCTTAGGAGGTGTGTTTCAAAAGAGGATGGAATGGATATCCTTAGACATGTGCATGAGGGTTTAACGGGAGGCCATGATGGGCCGAATGTCACTTCACAAAAGGTTTTTGATAGTGGCTTCTATTAGCCAACGGTAGTTCAAGATGCCATAGAGTTCGTTAGGACATGTGACCATTGCCAACGTACCGGCAACATCTCATCCAAGGATGAAATACCCGAAAATCCCATTCAAGTTCTTGAAGTCTTTGACGTTTGGGGTATTGATTTCATGGGACCTTTCCCCTCGTCAAGTGGGAATAGGTACATCCTCGTGGCCATTGACTACGTCTCAAAGTGGGTGGAAGCTCAAGCTTTACCTACTAATGATGCCCGAGTGGTTGTGAGGTTCCTAAAGAAGTTATTCACACGTTTCAGAGTTCCTAAAGCCATTATAAGTGACCGTGGTACGCATTTTTGCAATTCCGTCATGGAAAAGGCACTTGCACGCTACGGAGTCACTCACCGTCTTTCTACCGCATTTCACCCGCAAACTAGTGGCCAAGTAGAGAATGCAAACCGAGGGGGAAGAGAATTCTAGAAAAAAAAAACGGTAGTAAAAAGTAGGAAGGATTGGTCGAAAAAGCTCGACGATGCATTATGGGCATTCCGCACCGCTTACAAAACACCGTTAGGAATCACACCCTTCATGATTCTGTATGGCAAAGCGTGCCATCTTCCGGTAGAGTTAGAACATCGAGCACTATGGGCTTTGAAAACCGTTAACCTTGACCTTACCGAAGCCGCAAGGAGGAGATTCTTTCAAATACATGAATTAGAGGCTCTAAGGGACGTCGCCTATGAACGATCTTGGAGTATCAAGGAAAACACTAAGGCATTGCATGATAGGAGGTTGCGACGGTTGAAGGAGTTTAAGGTAGGTGATAAAGTGCTTTTGTTCAATTCAAGATTGAAATTGATAACGGGGAAGTTGAAATCGAGATGGACCGGACCGTATGTGGTAAAGGAGGTGTTTCTATACGGTACCGTCGAGTTGTATGACGAAGTTTATAAAGGTGTGTGGAAGGTAAATGGTAATCGATTGAAACACTACTTGGGAGGTTCCATTGATACCACCGAGGAGGAAGAAATTCCTCTAGAGGATCCACCCACCTTCACCAAACAATGAGTTGAGAAAAGCTTCGTTTGTAGAGTATGTACCGTTTGTAATTTTGTTAATTTTTTGTAGTTTTTCGTGTCTTTGTTTTGTGTATTTGAGTATTTTGCAGGAATCGCAACCAACGAGGAGTTGAATTTGCAAAGAAAACGGCATTCCAGGTAAGTCCTAACACTTAGAAAAAATTTGGGATGGTTTTGGGAAGGTTGGTTAATACTTAGAAATTTTTCTAAGGCATGGAACTTAAAATAGGATGAAACCTACTGTGAAAAACAGGGTGTCGCGTGCCGCCACCATAAAAAGCCTTCTTTCTCACGCTACGCCACACCACGGTCCAGAAATTCATCCTGAACCCTACCCTAGCGTCGCACGACCGTAACACCACTTACCTGTCGCGTAACGCGACCCCCCAATTGAACCACAACTTTGACCTCACTTGTGGCGTGACGCCACAACTTCCCTAACCCATTGTAGCGTGCCGCGACCGCATAGTTGTTCGATTAAAACACTTTCTCCTTACCTGTCTTCCCCAAAACCCTATAAACCAAACCCCCCATTGCCGAACACTTATCACCACCATTACCACACCATATCTCAGCCCTAACTCCATCATTTTCTGCCATTTTAACACCTACGTGACCGGAATCCATCGCCGAACAAAACCCACCGCAAATTCTACACATCTACCCGCTGATTTCACTCTGATTCGGGACCCTCATTCATGAACATTTTACTTTTTCTTGTAAATCCGGTGATTCAGGTACGTGTTCTTGTATATATATTCTTATACACTTAGTGTCGTGAGTCAATTTTTAGTATTTTTAAGTTTTAGTTAAGCAGCTTTGTGGTCTTTTCAGATTGGGTCAGTCGACTCAGCTTTGTCGTTTCGATTCGAGTCTCTGTGTGGTTTCATTATGCTAAGTTCATGGTTTCGTTTGTCTGGTCCATTGTGAGTCATTGTGGTTAGTATTGTCGAGTCTTGTTTAAGTTATTGTTTAGGTTAGTAGTCAGGTCAGTCGAGTGAGTCGCGAGTCGAGTCAAGCTTAGCATTAGGTTTAAGTTGTTTATTTGGGTGCGGATGGATGGTTTGGGAGCAATGGAACATAGATTTGGAACTTCTTGAGGTCGAATTTTTGTTTATCATATAACAAGTCTCGGGTCTTGCTTTATGATGTTTGAGTATTGTTATTGGGTGCGGGTGGTGTCGGTTTGGGACGTTACATATGCTTTGCTGAATTGGTTTGCTTGAAGTACATTAGCGATTAAAGTTCAAACTTTGCATATCGAATCGGAATTTTTGCAAAGGAAAACCCTCCTTTAATTAGGCGGACTTTTTCAAATGCTAAAAGTTTTGTTTTAAAAATCATACACGACTGATTATAAGCCATGTTGGACTTCAATGTTGTCTTGGTTAGGCACTCGGGTTTAATTGCGGACAATTAAAGTGCCGAATGGGGTAGTGTACATTGAGTCCAATTTAGAGTCTTTTTAGTCATTTTTAGTCTAGTTCGAGTCTAGCTTTGTCGGTTTTGGGTTTACTTGCACGTACAAGTTAATTAGGCTCACCCGTACTTAATCTCCATTCAGGCGAGTTTAATTATTACTTAGCAATTGTAAAAGGTAGCCCGTTTGTTTTTAATTCAACTTTATTTTCAGAATTAAGCCGCGAATGAAATGCTATACGGCTATTCTAATTTTTAGAAAAAAATTTCAAAAATACAAAAAAAAAAAATTAAAAATTAAAAATACCAAAAATAGTTTGAGATTAATGATTATTTGCCTATTTTGTCATGTTAAATACTTGTTTTGCAGATATGGCAGCTGCGGGTAGCAGTTCAGGAAGTAGTAGTAGGGCCCGGAAGAGGGGTTCGGATCAGATATCGCAGGATACTCCGATTTTACAGATAGGTGCTAAGGATCCGAGGTTGAGGAAAATCATTTATAGAACTTCCACTGAAAGGATTCCAATGTGCAAAGTTAATAGAGTCGATCACCCGACAATACAGTTTGAGCTAGATACACATGAATGGAGGAAATATGATAAGTTGAAGGATACAAAAGTGTTTCAGCACAGAGCAATTGATTGGGGATGGTTAGACGACATAGGCTCTAGACAGGAGGTGTTGGACCTCTTGGGTCCGAAATTAAGATTGATGATGGATTGTGGCCTGGATCAGTATGAAGAGTTAGTGTTGGAGTTCCACAGCACGTGGAAGCACAAAGAAGGGAAGTTTGGTGGCGATAAAGCGGTGTCTTTTAGTCTGGGGAGGCAAGTTTTTGAGATGAATATGGTGAGGTTTGCGATTGTTTCTGGTTTTTATACGGAGGAAGAGGTGAAGCAGCCCGGGTTTGTGACTAGTCTGAGAGGGGCGTATACTACTGATCGAGAGCACAGTGTTGGAGGGGCTGAGCTATGACGTTTTTGGAGGACGATTTCCGATCACACGTTTGCAGTGACGAACCTGATTACATCGGTTCGTAATCCAGTATACCGGTATGTTTTGAAGATATTATCGACTACTTTGGTGGGGCGGAAATCGGGTGAGAATAAAGTGAATTGGATTGAGTTGTTCATTCTTATGTGTCAGGTGGAGAACCGGGAGATGAATTTAGCTACAGTGTTGGCTGATTCGATCAGCAGGGGGCGTAGAGGTGGTCACCGAGCGGCGTTGGATATGGGCCCATATCTTACTCGTATTGCATTGAATTTGGGAGTGTTTGACAAGTATATTCCCTGATTTCCACATGAAGGGCTGAAGACGGTGTTGTTTGGTTTGAAGGAGTTGCAGCAGGCAGGGATCGTGTCTTATACTGAGCCTTACGGCTGGGAGCCGATTAGGCAGGGCCCGCAGGTATAGCCACCCGAGGGACATCTAGCTGAGGATGTTATGCTGCAGATCGATGCTACTCACTGCCAGCGGCCACCACAGCGACATGAGCGGCCGGCGCCGCAGTACCCGCGTAGGCAGCCACCACCTAAGCAGCTTACTTTAGAGTCGTTCTCTGGCTATGTGGAGCAGAGATTCGATAGTTTGGAGCACCCCATTCAGACTGGGCAGGAGAGACAGGAGGAGGCTCTTCGGTATATCATGAGCAGACATAGCATAGGGATTCCATATTTCTTTCAGCCAAGAGAGCAAGGTGGCTCGGCTGGTGCTGGAGAGAGGTTTGATCTGGTTCCCCCATTTCATGTGTTTGGAGAGGGTGGTTCTGGAGCAGGTGGATGAGAGAGTGACAGTGAGGAGACTGCGAGCGAGCATGATGATGATTAGTGTGGGGATGATGAGGACGCAGCAGCACTGATGGACTATATCTTTTGTTTTATTTTTATTTTATGCTGTTTTTATCCTCATATTTTGGTCTGTACTGATATACTTAAAATAGTTTGGTAGGGTTGTGGGGTTGGTTGATATACACTGCTGGATAATTGTGTTTGAAACTGATACTTATGATGATATATATATATATATATTATGATCTTTTGGTAGTTTGTTTATGATGTTGATAGGTTGATGTTAGTTGCCGCTTTCGTTCACGTGTCCGAGATTAGGAATTGTTTGCCGAGCGCGTTTCGAATTGGAGGGCTTATGTGGAAACGACTGGCACTTTGATAGTCTCACATACTCAGCTAAGTCGTTTCCCTTGTATTCTTTCTTTTATTTATGTATTTCGTTTTTAGTTTTTATTTTTAGGTAGTTTTAAGTCGTATTTCCGTTCTTGCATTAGGGACAATGCAATCTTTAAGTGTGGGGATGGGATACATGTAAATAGTAGTAATAGTCGAGTCATGAATATGAAAAATACAGGAAAATTAAAAAATTTAAAAATCCAAAAAAATCGAAAAATTTAGAAAATGTCTTTCGAATAAAGAAATTTGCAAATTAATACGGAAAATGATAGAATAGATGGATTTTTATTCGGGTTCAAATAATAATAATAAGAGATTAAATAAGTTAAGCTTGTGTCTAGTTAGGGATATGTGAATAGGCCCGGGTTTGGTTTTAGGTCCCTTTGAGTTAATATTACCTTAATTGTCGGTCTACTAGTGGGTTTTCATCTGGGAAAAATGGGAAATTGAAACTGCCAATAAGAGTATAAAGAATGTCGTTATAATTCAAAACCGTTAGAATTTTTAATCATGAAAAAAGAAAAGGAAAGAAATAGGAAAAAAATTAGCTAGAAACTGAATGAAAGTAGCGTAGGCCAATGTAATCTTGGTTGGGGATAGTGACTTCGACACGGAATGCCTCTAGGATGCGTGAAATGAAAGTAGCGTAGGCCAATATGAATTTTTCGCATTATTTTAGTTTAGTTTTAGTTAGAATTTCATTACTTCAATCACATCTCGTTTTATAGGTCATTGGTGCAAAAATGTTGCAAAATAATAAAGAATGAGCTGAGTTTGGGAGTTAGAATAATTTTTGAGAGTTTGGAATGCTGAAGCTGATAAAAAACGAGTCCTTCTATGAAAAAGGGGTGCTCGTGTCGCGCCACAAGGATCCTCTCTTACCATCGCGGCCCGCTAGCATTAATATAATAATTTATGATAGTAACTAAAATACAATTAGAACTAAGTATTCTGCTTAACTTTTCGCTGAGAGGCTCGAGTTTGTTAGTAGGTCTCAGTACGGTATATAGCTAAGAAAGGTTTTGAGAGATGTCGGTCTTAGTTCCCTAATCACACCTGTGTCTATTAAACCAAGTTAGAATCTATGGTTGCCTTAGAATTTCGCGTTGAGAGGTAGATTGTCATATTAGGGAACTTTTAGAGACGTTAGAGGACTGAGAGGAAGTCTAACAACCGGTGTTCACAACAGCCTTGTAGGATCTCACAGGTTTCTTCCTGAGAAAGGTCGGGAGGTCTTAGTAAAGACACCTTAGGGTTTAGTACTTTAAGATCCCGGTTCCATACCACAGTAGTACCGTTAGAAATCCATTCCTAGTTAAACTGGATTCAAGCCTAGGCAGTCGTTAATCTCTATTGAATTAAACCTTAGTTCTTATTCGTGTCGTAGTCTAGCTTTATTTTAATTTCAATTCTAGGATTTTAGTAAACCCCCCCCCTCAAAACACAAAAATAGTTAAGTTCGTGTCAGTGTCAGTCTAAATAAAGTCGTTAACGTAGTTAATTAGAGTCCTTGTGGGTTCGACATCTGGACTTGCCTTTCTTTACTAGAGTCGACCGGTTCACTTGCCGGTGATTAGTTTAGTCGAGTTAGAGAGTCTAGATTATTATTACTTGAGTCTAATTTTAGGTTTATTTTAGTTGATTTTATTTGAACTGCTTATAGCACATCAAGTTTTTGGCGCCGTTGCCGGGGATTCTTGGTAATTGCATTAATTACTTTGTTTGGATTTCATCTGATATCTATACGTGCTTTTTGTGTGTTTTTTAGTCGTAGGAGTCCAAGTAATCTTAGTGTCTTTTTATTTTTAGAGTCTTTTGTTGGAGTCGTCTTACTTGTTTGTTCTCGGTTTTGCAGTTAATGCCCCACACGCGTTCTCAGGGACCAGTGAAACCGCTGATCGACAAGTCTTCCTTCTCCACATCTAGTTCATAGGTTAGAAAATCCTCAACTTCATCTTCAACCCCTTCTGACTCTACACTACAATCTAAACCACAAGCTTTTGACTTCACCCCAAGGTCGTCACCCCACAACACCCTACCACCATCCCGTTCCCGTACACCTAGTCCACCACCAGATTTCCAAATGGACGGATGGTCATTCGATCGGATGGCCATCCGGTCAGACAGTCAAAGTGTTTCAGCTTTTAAAGTTTTTGTTGTAGTGTAAGTCTAAGTCGTTCGACCGGATGGTAATCCTGTCGGATGACCGTTCGGTCGGATGACTTTGTGAGTAAAAGCTTGATAGTTTAAAACCTTGATTCAAGTTGTTTAAGTATTAAAGGTTATGGGAAACCAGGTCGGATGACCGTTCGGTCAGACGACCCTCCGATCGGATGGTCATTCGTCCGTGTGACCCTTTTCCCTTACAATGTTTGTAAAAGATTTTTCTAAGTTTTAGTTTAGCGGAAACGACGTGGTACGTATCAAGACAACAGATAACTCACCAAGGCTCAGTCTGTATGATAGGATGGGAATCACCCCGTTCGATCGGACGACTGTTCTTGACAAGGTTTCATGTCTGACCCGTAACGTGGTCATCTCTCCGGTGGAAATTCATTATTGAGCCGGTTCCAGACTAGGGAACAAGTCCTTAGCCTGTTTTGGTTCCAGACACCACCGATTTGAGTAAAGTGTTTAAGAAAGTTTGAAGAAGATATGTAGTCAACTGAAGAAGCTTAGATTTAGTGAGGATTCGTGGTAAAACACATAGAAAGCTCTTAGATCTGAACTAAATCTTGACTAAAATGGCATCACACAGCCGATTGTACAACCTGCCATGATGACGTCACCCCCAAGAGTCCAAATCTTAGTGATTTCACGGTGAGAAGTGTGATTTTGATGAAGAATCGTGGGAGGAAATGTCTATAGATGAAAGTTGTACAAGAATCGAGTGGAAAACTTACAAGAATTGCTTGAAAATTGAAGAAAAGTGCCTTAGAAGGTCGGAGAGCATCTGGGTCGGAGGAGCCTGGTACATCGAGTGATGTGACAGGGTATTTATAGTGTCAGAGACCAAGAGGCGGTGGGATGGCATCGATCGGATGGCTCTCCGATCGAATGGCCATCCGATCGGATGGTCATCTGATCGGATGTCCATCCGGACAGCCAATCTTTGTTTTCCAGACTTCAGTTTTCGATTCGATTCACGCGTTGGATTAAGTGTTGCGTTGCGTATTATTGTGTAATACCATTACATGACAAGATTACATATAATTCACACGAAGTTTCCATAAGTTAACTAATAAGTGCCAAGTTTCAAGTTTCTCGTTCCACAAGTTTCAAGAGTCAAGAATCAAGTTTCTAGAGTCAAGAATCAAGTTTCTAGTTTCAAGTATCTAGTATCAAGTGTCAAGTTTCAAGATTCAAGATTCATAGTGTTTAACAGGTATCAAGCATCAAGAGTCAAGAGCCTCGATTTAAAGTTTCAAGATTCAAGTATCATAAAGAGTCAAGCTTCACTTAGTTTCACATAGTGTAAAGTTTCACATTGTAGAGGGACTAAAATTGTCAAAAGATAAAAGTTCAGGGACGCAGGGTGTTACATCTAATCTGTCACAGCCCCGACCCCACCCTAGGAGCGGGAGCCGCGAGCCAGTCAGATGGTCTCGGTGTTTATTAATTATGCAGCGGAAAACTTTCATCAGGACCGTAGTTAGGAAATAGTTATCAGAGTTTAAAACACCATATTTTATATCAAACAAATGGGATAAAACCCGAGTTTCATTTGCAATACATTTATAGGGATAAACCCTATTTATTGAAAATAAAGTATTTAGGTAACTTTTATAGCCACTTTTCTAAGCCTTTAGTGTTCTCCAGCTGGCTTTTATTAGCTTTACACTAAGTTACCTGAAACGTGTTTTAAAAAGATTTTATCAGCAAGAAATACTGGTGAGTGCATCCCGGTTTAATCAAAACAGTTTTATCACTTTACAGTATTGAGGGCGTCCGCAATTACATTTGTTTATATCTATCCAGTTACCCCTTTTCTGGTATTGTCAATCCTGACTTGTGGTCATGCTACTATTCCAATAGTAACGAGTTTCAAGTAATGTTTACAAAACCCAACATACCGGCAGTAATGGTAGAATTATAAATACTCAATTACTGTTAAGTGTAATTTAAAACATTTGAGGTTTTGGTAAAAAGGTGACAAAAAGAAGATGTACTCACATTTGTATACTTAGGTATTTCTACAGGCTTCCTGGTAATATTATAGCTTCCTGTTGTTTCTCCTGGTTATTATTTATTAAAATTAAACAATGCACATGTGTTAGTAAGATAAACCAAATTATATTAACCGTACAACTCGAGACAGAACTCCAATGACCGAGTCAGACAGAGCCTTGACATGCATTACAGAGTCCTAAATCAATCGGGTGTAACACGAGACAGAAATCCAACGACTGAGTCAGGCAGAACCTTGACATGCGTTACGGAGCCCTAGATCGATCGTGTAGGGTAACAAATAGGGTTATAATATTTACAATGAGTAGAGCTTCGCTTTATTAGGGGTATTATTTCCCGAGAGTTTTAACTTAAAGAGACTTTGAGAGAGAAATAAAATTCTGAATGATTTGGAATGAGGCAGGAGGCCTCCTTATATAGGCTGGTCAGAGGGCGGGTCGCGCCCCACGACGCCCGTTTCTAACTCCTTCGCGGCCCGCGAGGGCCTTAAGGTCGGCTATAGGTTTGGTGAGTCAGCGAGTAGGGTCGACGCATGTCAGGACACGTCGCTCGTTGGGTGTCCGGCAAGCAACCTGCTGTCGCGGCCCGCGACATACCCTGTTGATTCTTTTGTGGCCCCCGAGCCTCCTAAACTCCATTTTTATTTGATTTTTGATAAAATTAATGTTATACGGGTTCAATCATCGTATACGGGGTGTATTTAGGAACGTTTAGGGGTGATTTTCAAGGGTTGTTACATAATCTAATCAAATTTTGAGGAAAGATTTTTAATAAGTAAAATAAAGAAACTAAATAAATAAACAAATAGACAAGATAGAATCACTTGGTTCCAACTTATCCTTTATGTATCCTTTGATGATTTCCGCACTTTGAGTTTTTTACAAGATTATCTTAGTTTTAGTGGCATATCCCTCTTCTGGAGGCAACATTACCCTCAGCCATATTGGTCTGAGTCAGCAGGGATACATTCCCGCAAGGCAGGAATATTGAAAAATAATTAAATACGTTATTAATGCAAAATGTGGCATATCCTTCTTTTGGAGGCAACGCTACCCTCGGCCATATTGGTCTGAGTCAGTAGTGATACAGTCCCGCAAGGCTGGTTTAAAGTTTTAATAGTAATTTATTTATAAGGGATTCAACCCGGAAGTCCTAATAAGCTTGAATCAAGTCCTCGCAGGATCTATACACTGAACGAGGCATGAACTTTACCCATACCAACCTTCTAAACCCCCTCCAGGCAGTTAACGCGCTTTATATACATAAAGACATGAATGAGTGAATCAACGAAACATGAAGAGATGATAGAATAAAGTTCACTTTCAATATAAAAAAACTAGTTATTAAAGTCATTAATACATACCCAATTAAAAAGTTAACCATATATTGGAAATCAGAAGTAATACATAAATGATTTGTCTTCACCAAGTGATGTAGAGATTAGCCAAGCATGACTTTTGTTTGACAAGAACTCTTATGATCAATATTGGATCCCGAGACTACTACACACACTCTTGAGATGGATGATGGATGAATTTGGTGGATAATGGTAGTATTGTGGTGGCGTGGTGGCAGGTGTGAGAAAAGTGGTTTGCCAATGAATGATATGCAATTAAACCAAGCCCCCTATTTATAGCTGAAAACAGACTGTCTACACGGCCACGTGCCTAGAGGGCACGACCCCGTGCTCTCCTTCTTCTTCGTCTTCATTTAGTGAGCTTGTTAGTCTAGATGCTCACACGGCCCCGTGTGTCAACAACACACCCCTGTGGCCATTGTACTTGTTGTACAATCTAAGATTTGCATATCTGGGAGTTGACCACGGCCCGTGTCCCTTGTCTACTTCTGTTTGTCTTCTTCTTCCTGGAATCTTGGGTGGGGCACGACCCCATGCCCGACAGGCACGGCCCATGCTTGTCTTCTGACTTGTTGTTTTTAGTCTTGGGATGAAGCTTGGAGTGTTGGTATATTGTATCAACTTCCCTTCTTTTGTATTCCTGCTGGTTTTTTCCGTTAATTTGTTCCTTTTGTACATTTAAGCTCTTTTAATCCTAAAAATAAAAAGTTGTTGGTGCATCCGTCAGTCGCCTACGTCTTGTATCGAGTCTTGATTAGAGATAGTTAGATCAGGGCACGAGAATCGAGAAATCATGAATTAGTGCTGATTCTGCTCGAAATGACATCATGTCATTTCAAGCGAAATATCATGTTTCTGATTCCGCTCGAGATGATGTTTCTAATTCCGCCTGAACTGAACGTGTATGTTCAAGCGGAACCTGTACCCCTATATATAGGTCTTGTGGAGCGAAATCAGGAGTTAGTTGTATGTGTTGTCTTCCGGTGAGCCACGAAGTGCTGCCGAAGTGTTGTTGTGTATGTAAAAAGCTTTCTGATCAATAAAAACAACACTTTAAAGTGAATACAGTTGAAATCGCACCGAAACACCTGTTTCCGCCTCTTGTTTTGGTGAAAAACTCTTCTGATCGACTTGTTCGGGTCTGAAAACGATCCTACAAGTGGTATCAGAGCTCAGGAGGAAGAGTTCTTGCTATTTCAGCTGTGTTTTCTGATTTTCTACACCTTCTTCTTAAAAATTAAAAAATTTTCACGGTAAAATCAGCTCAATTTCACACATAACACGCGCAATCATGTTTTGATAAATCCTTGAAAGTTTCAGAAGTAAAATCGACCTAAAACTTGAAATTTTTGACCTTCCGCTTGAAACTGTTTTCGGAAAAGATGACGTCAGGGTGATTCCGCTTGAATTGCTTCTTGATTTCGCTTGAGAATACACTGATTCCACTTGAAAAAGGGGTTCTGCTTGAAATTCTGTCTGATTCCGCTCTAAAACAGATTCCGCTTGAAAGCTCAGCTGGTATTCCGCTTCAAATCTTTAAAATTTGATTCCGCTTGAACGCTCATTGTTATTCCGCTCCAAATTTTGATTTCGCTTGAAAGTATATCCCTTGCTATTTCGCTTGAACTTTGGAGTTTGTGAACTTTTGAAAATTGAAACATGGACAACGAGTTCTACAATGCCTTTGTTGGACCAATGAACATTACTCAGACCACATTGCTTGAAAATGAAACGGGGACTTCACAAAAACCGCCTAAGCTTTTGGATATTGATGATTATAACGGATGGTCCGAACGTTTTGGCAATTGGGTTGAAGCTTATCATTTGGATGCTTGGGAACACACTGAAGTCCCATATGAAAGGCCCACAAAGAACGGTAATCCGATAATGACAATCAGAGAAATGAGTGCTGAGGAGAAAAAGAAGTATAGAGATGAGAAATTGATGGTGAGTCTGTTACAGCAAGCGATCAAAGAGGACATTCTGATTTTGCTTCAACATGATGGAAGTGCTTATTCAATCTGGAATGAATTGGAAGCAAAATTTATAGGAAGTGATGATATGCTCAAGAACAAGATGTCACTCATGAAGAAAGAATTTGATCTATTCCGTGGTTTGAAATCCGAAAACACCAAGCAGATTATTGAATGATATTGTAACTTGGTGAGAAATATGACGAAGCTAGGCATTAAAAAGGATACTGATGAGCTGATTGAGAAACTTGCAGATGCGTTACCACATGATATTTGGGGAACATATCTGATGATGGTGAGAAACAATCGGAAAGAATATAAAAAGTTAACACTGGGTGAGTTCATCAAACATCTGGAAGCTCAAGAGATGGAGCAGAGGAAGATCGCCAGGATGAAGAACTACGATGGAGAACAAGACATCGGCTTGTATTTCAAGAGTGGTGTTAGTGAAAAGACAAATTTTTCTCCAAAGGTTGAAACTGCTTATAACGCAAAAGGTTCTTCTGAAAGTGCATCTCAGGGATCAAGCAGCACAACAGGATTATCTTCATTTCCAAATTATGATCCACAGTTTTCTACAACAAAGAGTGGCGAAGTTCTTCAATGCAACATTTCCTTAAAACTTGAGAATGATCAGAATTATACTGAGGAAGTTGCAAAGAGTCATATGTCTTTGTTAGTAACAGTGCTTGAATCTTATGGAGGCTTAGTTGCAGGAAGGATCGGGAATCCAATGCTCACTAAAGAGGATTACGATCAAATTGATGCCAAGGAAATGGAATTGATGGATATTAAATGGTGCATGGCCAATGTGTTGAGACGGGCTGAAAAGTTCAAACAAATTACAGGTAGAGATGATTTTCACGAGGCTCATGTGTCAACTTTAGGTTTTGATAAGTCTAAAGTTACTTGTTTTCGTTGCAGGGAAAAGAGGCATTTCAAGAGGGAGTGCACAAATCGTGAAGCTAGTGGAGATCAAAATCCTTTCGGAAACAATGATTACTACAAGAAGGCAATTTATCATCAAGTCTCACAACAGCCATATCAACAACAACAGGCACCGCATCAAGCACAAACTGCACATGGTAGAAAAGAAATTGAAGATTCAAAGAGAGCGTGTCTGGTTTATCAGGGCAAGGATGATGGATTTAGCTGGGATAAATACATTCCAACAGATAGTAAAGTGTGTTTAGCAGATCAAGATGATGAAAAATTGCCAGAAGGGTTCAGTTGGGATAATTTTTGCCCAGATAAAGAATTTATGGAAAAAGAGATGTTAAATGCTAAAGCTTTTGTTGCTAATGTTAGAGATGAATATTGGGCAGAAAAATACAGAAAAATGAGAGAAGTTGAAGAGGAGAAATGGAAAAAAATTGAAGAAGAAGAAGAGGAAGAAGAAAGGATAAAAGCTGAAGCTGAGAAAGAGAAAAAGAGAAGAGCTGAGATGTTTCAAGTGAGAAGAACAGTCAAAGAAGTTCCAGAATTTGAGATCAAAGCTGATACTACACAAAGAAGTGTGCTGAGCTGGAATTAAACAGTGAACAAGCTGTTGCAATGAATACACTCAAGGGAGCTTACATGAGACAGCTTGACAATGTTGACTACTACACAAAGAAGTGTGCTGAGCTGGAATTAAAGTTGGCAACTCAAAAAATAGAAACTAAAAGAGTCAACAATTTACTGAAGAGTTACTCATGTTCTACTTTGTTGTTGACAGGATTTATCCGATTGTTGAAAAAATAAAGACTTTTGAAGAAGAGAAGAAGTCCGAGACAAAAGAAGAGGATGAAGTAGAAATTTATGGTAAGAAACCAAGTGTGGTTTACAATAGATGTCCGCCCCCGGTCGAAAATGGATTTTCTCCTCGAAATCCAAATTCTGAAAGAGTCAAAAACGCAATTAACTTACAGTGGGAGTCTGGGCCGTCAGATAACTTACCAGAAAATATTAATGTTACATTCACATCATCTGATACTGATCATGAGTCCGACTTGATAAAACGTGTGGTCGATCAGGTGTTGGATAAAGATGACATAGAGGAGTCAAAAACGGAGTTCAAATCTAAGTCAAAGTCTGAGTCAGACAAGTCAAAATCGACAATCAAAAAGGACAAATGGGTTTATGATAAGGAATTTTTGCTATCAAAATCTAATTTGAATGACGAACCAGTCAAAGTAGCATATACTTTGAAAGATTCTGACAAATTATATTCTGATGAGATTTTTCCAATAAGAAGTCTTAAAATCGAAATGATTAAAAAGGTTTTCAAAATCACAGAAATTAATATTTCTGAAATAAAAGATTTAAATCTTACTGGAAAACCTAAACAATACACTTCAAGAGATCAACAAAGAATTAACAAGAAAATGGGTTACAATTGTGGTTATTGTTTTCAAAAGAAACAAAACCATAATCATAATTTCAAAAATAAAGGTCTTGGATTTAATCAACCGAAAAATTATAAAAATGAAAAAGTTTATAAACCAAAAACTGTATTTGTTTCAGGAAAAACGACAGAGGCTAAGAAAGAGCAGGCATTCAGAAAACAGACAAATCAAGAATTCCTTGCAAAGAAGCAAGAGAACATGAAGAAAAATGGTGCTCAGAAGACTACAGAGACAAGAACTTGTTTTCAGTGTAAAACAGTAGGTCATATTGCCAGGAACTGTTCAAAGATCATACAACCTAAACAGGGAGTCTTTGGTAAATTGAAAGAAAAAGTTGTTGAGAAAACTGAACTTACAACCAGAAAATTTAGAGGTTTTGAAAATTCAACCTTTGAGATTGGTGAATGTTCAAAGAATGTGGTAAAAAGAAAAGAAAATCTGAAAAATCAAAAAATGGGTTGTTAAGGGTTCAGGGAATAGTTCTGGTGATGAATCTGATTCCACAAAATCAGAGGAGCCACGTGTTGAAGAAAAGGTTGAAAAATCAGTTCTGACAGTGGATAATGTGAATTTTCCACCACTGAATGCTAAAAATTTGAAATCTAAAATCGGGAAAGTTGAAATTTCAAATCAATTTTTTCCTAAAAAGAAAGAATTAGATATTGAAAAAGCCTTCAACCCTGCAGTGAAAAACATTTTTGGAAAAATGATTAAGGGGAAGGCTAAAGGGGTAAAAGAGTTTTATCAATCAAAAAGGAAAGATATAACCCCAAATGAGACTGTAAAGGTTACACCCAAGGAAGGTCAGGCTTGGGTGGATATATTTTTCAAAGAGTAAAAACCTGACTTGCCGGAGCTCCCAAGTAGGTAATCGCGGAGCATGAATCGGCATCCTTCTTGATAAATGATTTTGGTGAATGAATCTTGTAATGGTTAAATTTTGGCAAGTCATACAGTAGGAATTGCCGGAACTCCCAGGTTGGTAAGTGTGGAGTAGGAATCGGCATTCTGGGAATTCAATCTACATATGGTATTAGTTGGTAAGCCATGTGGTTGAAAAAGAGTTTGTGTTACAAAGGTTAATCAAGGTCATTAGTTTGAACTTGATTGAACTATTTTTACAAGTGGTAAATCAAGGACATTAAGTTGTACTTGTATTTTCCTACAAGTGGATGAAAGACAATGTGATGAACCAAAACCCCAACCTAAAAATGGTTTTATAACATCAACAAAACTTATTTTCCGGAAAAACCATTTGATTAAAACAAACTTAAGTGTTTTGAAATCAATGGGAAAATAGTTTGTTGTGAGGAGGAGTTCTGATTGTTTATGCCAAGTGGATGGCGAATTGAAGTAATTCGATATCAGTTGTCACTTTATTTGTATAGTTTGTTTTCAAATTTTCTAAAATGTGTTTGATTTTAGGGGGAGTAAAAATTTCATTCAGAAAATCCAAAAACATTTGAAAATTTGAAAAATTCAAAAACATGATAAAATTCAAAAATGAGTTTTGTGTCAAAGAAGAGGAAATGATAGTAGATCAATTGGACTGTCACAACATGCTAAAGAAATGGAATGATAAAAGGTGATAAACGGTCTCACTAAAGATGTGACGATAGGCTCAGCTAGACTAGTAGATTTGCGATAACGATACAAACTTAAATGAAAAAGCCTAGTTCTAGTGGGAAACATGGTTGAAAGCATGGTACTTAGTTTTGTCCTTCTTGACTGTGTGCCTACTCAGTAATTACTGATTGTCGAAAGACATAAAACTGGTTAAGTTTGTGAACTTTCACAACTTTGCTGTAAAGTCACTGTGTTTGTGCATTTTATTTTGCAAAGATTTAAACTTGTCTTATTTCTTTATTTTGTTTAAGCATTGGACATCCTCTGCGTATACGTGAGTATCGATCTGGATGTTAATGCCTAGACATTCTGTGTTATTTTCTTTGGTGTTTCGTTTAAGCTTTGGACCTCCTCTGTGTATACGGAAGTATCGACCTGGTGGTTAAAGCCTAAACAACTTCAACTTGTTTTATTTTTCTTATTTCATTTAAACATTGGACTTTCTCTGCGTATACGGAAGTATCGACCTGATTGTTAATGTTTAAACATTCTGCTTTGTTTTTGCACAAATCACAGTTGATAAAAGTTTAAAGGCATTACTTGAGTCAGTGTATTACATGATGAGGGGATATGCTGAGATCGTGGGGTCCATAAGAACTTAGTGCAATCTTAATATATCTAATCGTATCGGTAAGCATCTTGAAAGTTTTTAGATTGAGTTTAAGTGGACAACAATATCGCCAATCAATGTGAATCGTTTAGAACTGAAAATGTTAAAAGCTTAATGGTGTTGGTGATTGGTCTCATAAACTGATATGATTCTCTTACATAAACTCACAAAAATAGTGTCTGTATATATTTCTTTACTGCATTTCTTTGTTATCAAAAATCCAAAAAGTTTTTTTGGTGTGTTTTAGTATAAATTTTGAAAAATTCAAAAAGATTTTTGACAACTGATGTTGAAAAGCTGATTTTCAAAATTCCAAGTGCTAAACTTGATGAACAGGTTTGGGAGAGAATGTATGAAGAAATTGTGTTTTCAAGTGGTTATCATAGATTAAATCATTTTTGTATTATATCTGCAAGTGGTTTCCAAATTTGCAAAATTTTAAATTTGTGAAACTTATTGTTGGGTAGAGATGTATGCAGGTTAGCCAGGTTCTGAAACCTGAGTTAGATGAATACCAGGTTTCGATCTAAGAATCTATGGAAAGTAAATTCCAGACTGCGATCCCAGCTTAGTGAGAGGGGGAGTCTGAGGACATCAAAAGAGAGCTCAGGGCTAGGTTGCGATTCTGGAAGAAAGAGAAAGAGATTGATTGAGGATGCTTACAATGGAGAATACTTCGGAGAGAAGCACAAAGACTGATAAAGACTGAAGGTTTGACAATCGAAGACTCGACACTGAAGACTCCGTCAACATCCGAGGGGGAGTTTGTTGGTGCATCCGTCTGTCGCCTACGTCTTGTATCGAGTCTTGATTAGAGATAGTTAGATCAGGGCACGAGAATCGAGAAATCATGAATTAGTGCTGATTTCGCTCGAAATGACATCATGTCATTTCAAGCGAAATATCATGTTTCTGATTCCGCTCGAGATGATGTTTCTGATTCCGCCTGAACTGAACGTGTATGTTCAAGCAGAACCTGTACCCCTATATATAGGTCTTGTGGAGCGAAATCAGGAGTTAATTGTATGTGTTGTCTTCCGGTGAGCCACGAAGTGCTGCCGAAGTGTTGTTGTGTATGTAAAAAGCTTTTTGATCAATAAAAACAACAGTTTAAAGTGAATACAGTTGAAATCGCACCGAAACACTTGTTTCCGCCTCTTGTTTTGGTGAAAAACTCTTCTGATCGACTCGTTCGGGTCTGAAAACGATCCTATAAAAGTATACAAAGAAACACACTTTCTCCAATATTAGTACAAAAAGGGTTGTTTTTATACCTTATTTGAAATAATTTATACGTTGCATCCGGCGCATATCAATCATGCTCTTACACACCACAACATAATAGTGTGGTTGAGAGAAAACATCGACACCTTTTAAATTTGGCAAGATCTTTATTGTTTCAGAGTAGTCTACCACTTCATTTCTGGTCTGACTATATATTAACTATTGTATATCTTATTAACAGGTTGCCCTCGTATGTACTATTAGGAAAAAGTCCATACAAATTGATGTTTGTATTTAAACCCTCTTTTGCTCATGATAGGAACTATGGGTGTTTGTGTTTTAGTACTGTCTTTTGCTCAGAAAAGTGTGTCTTAATTGGTTATTCTACTGTCAAGAAAGGTTATAAGTTGTGGAGCTTGGATAGTCAAAGGGAGTTTTACTCTAGGGATGTGAAATCTCATGAAACGGTTTTCCTTTTAAATCCAAACAACTGAATAATCAAGATGGTAATGTTTTTGAAAATGTGAATCATTTAATTTTTTTTGATAGTATTGAAGTGTCAACACCCAGTAGTTCATTGGTTTGTGTACATATGAATCCATTTGTCATCGTATTAGCAAGCTCCACTGTTTCTTCAGTGGTTTGTGGCCTAGCTGCTTTGACCATATCTCTGATTTCAATGATTAACCCCCAGATATAACGGGAGATTAATACTAGTTCTGGCGAAGCTAGTGTTGGTACTATTCTAGCATATTCAAAGAATTTGGTAGTAAATTTCCTAGAATTTACCCCGATCATTCTATGATTCGGAAATTTATTGGCAATCTGCTCCTTTTCATGAGGAGGACAGAACTTCATTTCAACTATTTCTTAAAGTTGTTCCATTCCATGTTGTAGACCATGTCACTTCATCTTGATTGTAGAATGGTATTCCACCACTCTAATGCTTTATCTTTGAAAAGATTAGAAGCATACATGATCTTATCCTCATCCGCACACTTACTTTTTTTTAAGACTGCTTCAGTCTTTTCTATCCAGCGTAAAGATGAAATGATTTCTTCGTTGCCTGAGAATTCTATTGGTTTGCATGATACGAATTCTTTGTAAGAACAACCATATGAGATGGTTCTCTTTCTTTTTGGAATTGGAGCTTTGATGAGAAGTCCGTTATCTCCATTCACACTGTGACTTGGCTCGTCGTGAGTACGTTTACTACCTATTAAGGTATTATTATTTTCTGCCTTTTTATTAAGAGTATTGATAATACATGGCATGACATCTATGATTCCTTGAGCTACTATGTGTTGTGTATCACTCTTATTCACTTGGTTCTCGTTATCATTATTATTCTGGACTTCCTGATTTACTTCGTTTGACATCTGAATTGCAAACATTATCAGTTATTAATATCACAAAATAAATTAAACAACAGATACTCAAGCACATTGAACCAAAATCGTCGAACATTGCGACGTTCTACTCTTTTTCATATATATTATGCATCATTACAAACTACAACTGAAATTCTAAACACTAGTAATTCTATGCGTTGATACATATATATGTGACATATATATTATATATATTTAGTAGTATGGATATATATTATCAAATTAACATAAAAGTACGTGTATATATATAGTAGTAGGTTGTGGTTTTCAGTACTGCATTTCTCTCTCGTCGTATTTCCAGAAGAGATTCTCCCTTATGCGACGTATCATATTTCCTTCCTCAATTAGATCTTTACCATAATGGCGAAGTGCAGCTACGTTTTCCTGACTCATGGGTGGCATTATGGCTGGTGCGGGTTCATTGTAAGCTGGTATGGGTTCTCCGTATGGGATGTAGGGATATGGGTCGTTCATTAGGTCTTGAAATGCCAGTCATTAGTCCACCATTGTTCTAGTGGGTTTGGCGCTGGTAACCTGGGTATTTCATTTGGGTTAAAAGCTGGTATTGGCAGTGGGTTTTCTTGATTTGGTTCTGGGTACATTGGTATTGGTGCTATGGGTTGTTCTGGGTATAAAGGTAATAACTGAGGTTCTGGTTCTGCTACATGATCAAGGTCGAGTGTATTTTCTGCGGTTCGGAACATATCAAGATTGGCTAATCTCCTATCCAGCTCCTCCCATAGAGGTCTAGTTACTGGAATTTGAGCAGTTCCCTCAACTATGGTTATTGTTGCTTGTTGGTTTATCCTTTTTCTCCTTTTCTCCCTTTTCTCCTTATTAAACCATCCCCTTTTCTTAGGTGGAAAGGCTTCCTCAGATTTTGCTCTAAAAACAAAAAGGTTCCTCGGTTCAGCTAAGTATCCGGGTGGTGTCTCAGATGTTCCTTCATCTATTGGAGAATTGGACATGTGACGATAGGCGTCCGTGTATTTTGATCACTCATACTGTAAACTCAAAAATCGTCAAAATAACATAAAAATCATAATATAATTATTAACATTTATTCACACAGAATAACACATAAGTTATATAAATTTCCTAACACAATTGTTTAAAATTTAGGTATTAAAGAACACCTAAATGGATTAAACCAGTGGCTCTGATACCACCTTTTGTCGCAGCCCCCGACCCCACCCTGGGAGCGGGTGCCACGAGCCTGACTGATGGTATCGGTATTTATTAAATTTGCAGCGGAATAATTCATCAGGATCGTAGTTAGGAAATAATTTCAGAGTTGTAAAACACCAAAAAAATTTATATTAAACAAATGGGCTAAAAACCCATATTCCATTTATAATGTATTTATAGGGATAAACCCTAGTTGCTGAAAATATAAAGTTCTTCTTTTATTCAGGTAACTATAGCCACTTTATTTAAGCCTTCAGTGCTCCATACCTGGCTTCTAATAGCTTTACATCAAGTTACTTGAAACGCGTTTTAAAAATATTTTATCAGCAAGAAATACTGGCGAGTTCATTCTATTTTAATAAAAATACATGGTAATAACTTTACAGTATTAAGGGTAGTTACAATGTTTTTATCTAACAAAAACTCCAAAGTATTTGTCACTCGACGGATCTGTGACTATGGTCATATCATACATTGGCTAACCCATTGTCCAATTGTGAAGATTATCAACTACTGTATACAAACCCCATAATACTGGTAGTAATTGTAGAATAGAAAAACTTAATCCCTGTAAGTATAACTTTGAAAAACATTTAAGGTTTTGTAAAGAAATTTGATGAAAAGAGTAATGACTCACTTTGTAAACTTATGTTTAACTATAAGCTTCCTGATAATATTTTCTGGTGATTTTTCTGAGTTCCTATTAAAATATGCAATGCATGCCTGTTAATATAATAACCCAATTGAACTTTATCAATACATCACGAGATCAGAACGCCAACGTAGTTTACAAAGCATAGCCTTTATCAGGCAGCGCTTTGGCATCCGTTGCTGGGTTCAAAATCGATCGGACAGGGTATCGAATCGGTGATCAGGGGTTAAAACACTTACAATGGGGCAGAGCTTTGTGAAATTAGGGGTATTGGGGTATATATTTTCATGCTTAAAAGAAGTTGAGCGAATTTGAACTACAGACTGAAAGCTCTATTTATAGCTGATTTCTGACTCTCACGCGCCCCGCGAAACCCCAGGCTAATCCTCTTGCGGCCCGCGAGACCCTCTAGCTAGGGCTTAGGTTTGACTAGTCACTGGTGTAGGTGTGACATGTGGACGACACGTGTCCCAAGACGCGAATGGAAAGTTACAAGCCTTTCGCGCGCCGCGAAAGGTTTCCTCTCAGTCTGTCGCGGCCCGCGACAGACATAAAATTATTGTTTTTTTTTCATTTTTCAATTTAAATAACGATACGCGAGTTCGGTTTTTCAATTACAGAGTGTTTTAGTACATTTTTGAGGGTTGCAATTGTCACACCCCGACTCGCAGCGGAAGCGCACGCGAGGTGCAACAGATACATGGTACAAACGTGCTATTTAAAAGGATATTGTAATACACAACACAAGCATCGGTTACAACATTCGATTACACACTAAGTTTTAATGTACAGGCACTAGTATTCCAAAAGTTGTTTGTCCCTTGCTAAGCATGCTTCTATGTACAGTAATATCCGATCAACAAAACTTGAAACCCATTCGTACTCCCCTTTATTCTTCTTTAGTTTTACCTGAAAAGCATGTTAAGTTTGAACGGTAAACTACAAATAGTTGGTAAGTTTCACTGTTTTAGTTTGTTTCCCAATTTAGTTTGAACCGATTGATTAGGTATGTTTGACATGAAATTATACTAAGCCCACAAGTGAAACCTTGACTGTTCACAAGTGCCCTGTCTCACAACCGACACCTCAGCACTTTATCACCCCAAGTAGCTATGTCTAACACCACATAGCGTGTTCATAGAAAGTGCATGGACATGTGCAATTGCAGTAGAACCCATGGCATTCGTGCCAGCTCAACTGGGTTTGTCAGACCAATAGTACTATTCACACATCCACCGGCATATAGTTGATCACTCGTGTTTGTGGGGACTTTTCGTGTGTTAGTATAACTCAGATAATTCATATCACATGTATGTATGTATGTAACATGCATTTCACCCCAAGTAAAACAGTAAAACAGTTTGAAAGTGGGGTAGTGAAAACTTACTTAATAAGTAAGCACAACAATCATGCGGGGTATTTGTGTCAAGGCTCTACTACTTCAGTCCTGGTATCAGTTAGTGTTGGGTTAATTACCAAAAATAGGGTTCTGGACGGGAATCGTTATAACTTGGGTTCGAACGGGAATATTCATCCGAGAATTGACCTATAGCATAACAATAGAGCTGTGGGTATTATCTTAGTGTCAGATTTCAGTTTGGCTTCCGGGCACCGTTTTGCATGCCGGTCAAATTTGCTTGTTTTAGATGTTCGGAAAATGGCATGATTATATGGAATGTACTAATAAGTTGTCCATTAGAAATAATTAACTTTATATTAAGAGAGTTCGGTCGTTTGGGGATCCTAGGTTGCCTAATTTTAAGTTTCCGTTTTCGCCGTCGGGTAATCGCCCGAACTGGCGTGTAATGTACCCCAAGTACCCGTTTTGTCCCGTAACAGTACATAATAACTCTGGTGTTTCACTTATTTCCATTTTAGTCTTTGGTTAGTTCGCGGTTCCGGTAGGTTCGTTATGCGTTTACAACTGTCGGTTTTGTATAAAATAAAAAGATTTCTAAATAAAAGAATTATTACTCAATGTATCTATTTTATAAAATTCTGTAAATTTTTATATAAGTTGATAAAATATATAGAATTCTAGAAAAATATTTTCAGAATTTCTAAAATTAATTTAGTAATTTTAATAAATTCGTGAGAAACTGTATTTTAACTGAATAATTTGTGCCATAATGATTCGACTTTCAAAAATTCCCAAAGGTTCACAGAAGTGTACCAATATGTCCAGGAACTTCCTAAAAAAACTTGAGATTTTTCTAAATTCGTTATACCGCGTTTCCGGCTACCGAAACTTCGTGAGAACGCGTTTTTTGAAACCTAAATAAAACTCAGTTAATGATCCCCAAAGTTTTCCAGGATGTTCTTCATATTAACATAAACCTCCTTGAAATTTTTGGTGATTTATTGAGCTGGTTTAGTATTTTATCTGAAATTATTCCTTCAAAAAAGTTAAAATTCACCAAAAATCACCTAAAATTCAGAAAAATCTAAAATTTTAATCGAGTCTTATTTTCACCATATATGATCAGACTGCAAGATATCAAGTTCATTGAATACCCACGGACCAAGTTATGCTATAAACAATTATGTATCTCCTAGATTCAATTTTTGGAAGTTATACCTAGCGTAATTCGCGTTTTGACGCAACCCTTATGTGTCCAGAAGTGAGTTAAGACTATTTTCAGTATCTATACACCATAAAAAACACAAAGATGCAAAAACCCATGTCAATCAAGCCTCGAATCCTTTCTTTTTCGATTAGTGTTTGTTATATTCGGTTTATGTCTAATAGGTTGTGTTTTTGCGTCATAATCTGACTTTTCCCACCATGAATCAACATGTATCAGTAAGTTACATGTTATTTAGTATAAATTCAGATTAGGGTGTCAAGAACCCTAAGAATTTATGGTTAAATATGATTCTTTTTCATGAAATCATAGTTTTCATGCCTTTTTTCCACATAAAAATATGATAAAAAAAAAACTTATACCTTTGGATTTCTTCTTGGTCTTGAGATAGTTCAGCTGGTTTTGCTAAGTAGGTGTGTTCTGAAGTGTATTTGAGGTGTGGTTTTGAGATAAGAAAGAAAAAAAGGACTTTTCATGCCTTTAAAGATCATACGTGACTTTTGGGGGACTTTCTAGACCCCTTTGACTAGTCAAAGGCGGTTCTAGGGGTCCCACATGATAAGGTTGAGTATTTTTCATGTTTAGGTTCACTTACGGGTCGCAAACGCATCCTGGGTGCGCCAAACGGGCTCTTTTTTCGCGCGGTTTTTCGCTGTTTTTAACGGTTTTGAAAACCGAACCAACCGACAACGAAACCGGTACACTTTGATATTCTGTATTAGAACCACTTATATTTATGTTAAATAAGTGTTTTTAGGCTTGACTGACTGTTCGTTGCATGTTTGGTCGTTTCCGGTTGCGTTAAAATCAAAGGCGTTCCGCTAACCGGAAGCTGCTTTGTTTAATGTGCCAACTACCTGTTAAGGCCTAAAATATTACGTTATGGTCTAAATATCATGTTCAAGTATTTCTGTGCCCTTAGAAATGTCTATGGCACTATCATTTGTATCCAATTCGGTATTATTCGGTTTGTGCACTGTTAAATGGTAAACTTCCGTTTAACCTGTTTTTAACACCCTGAGGCATCTTTATCGCACTGTTTGTCATTTTTGATCATGTACTACTCATAACGTACCCTCGGATTCATCCGAGTCATGTTTGTTATCGTTTCGTGAATCGTGTTAGTTGAACGTACAATTAGTGTTTCAGACACAATTAGGGTTTACCTGGTTTTTCCGAGATTGTCACATTCTCCCCCAGTTAAGAAATTTCGTCCTTGAAATTCAATGTATCTAGTTGGGGAAGAGGTGCAGGTATTTCCTGCGGAATTCATCCTTCTGCTCCCACGTGTATTCAGGCCCTCGTTGCAAGTTCCACCGGACTTTCACCAGCGAGATTTTGTTATGACGTAGTTGTTTGGTCTTCCCGTCTACGATTTCTACCAGTTCCTCCACAAAGTGGAGTTTGTCATCAACGTGCACATCTTCTAATGGTATAATAGCTGCTTCATCTGTGAGACATTTCTTTAAGTTGGATACGTGGAAGACATCATGAATTGTGCTCAGTTCATCTGGTAATTTCAGTCGGTACGCTATAGGTACAACCTTGGCAATAATTTCATACGGCCCAATGTATCTCGGAGCCAACTTTCCTGCCTTGCCAAACCTTATCACTCCTTTCCACGGTGAGACTTTTAACACTACTTTATCACCTACTTCAAACGACAACGGTTTCCGGCGAACATTGGCATAACTTTTCTGCCGATCCCGTGCCGCTTTCAGTCTAGTTTGGATCTTATGCACCTTGTCTGTCGTTTCCTGATTTAGTTCAGACCCTGTGAATTGAGTATCGTCCACTTCAGCCCAACAAAGTGGCGATCTGCACTTCCGGCCATATAGTGCTTCGTACGGTGCAGCTTGTATGCTACTATGATAGCTTTTATTGTAAGAGAATTCAATGAGGGGAAGGTGCTTATCCCAACTACCTCCAAAGTCTAGGGCGCAAGCACAAAGCAAATCCTCCAATGTCTGGATAGTTCGTTCCGATTGCCCGTCGGTTTGGGGATGGTAAGCCGTACTCAGGTATATTCTAGACCCCAAAGCTTCTTGTATTTACTACCAATAGTGTGAAGTGAAATGACTATCACGGTCTGAAATGATTGCAACCGGTACCCCGTGTCTAGCCACAATTTCATTCGTGTAGATCTCGACCAATTTCTCGGTGTTGTAGGTAGTACGAATATGAATAAAGTGCGCCAATTTGGTTAGTCTATCTACTACTACCCAAATCGCATCATGACCTCGGGGTGTTTTTGGAAGGTGGGTCACGAAGTCCATCGTGATTTGCTCCCATTTCCATTGAGGTATTTCGGGTTGCTGTAACATTCCCGAGGGTTTCTGGTATTCTGCCTTGACTCGGGCACAAGTCAAGCATTTGCTCACGTACTCTACAACTTCCTTTTTCATGCCCGACCACCAATAAAATTCCTTGAGGTCGTGGTACATCTTGTCTGTACCGGGGTGAATAGAGTACTTAGAATTATGAGCCTCATCCATAACTAGTTGACGTAGGTCATGGAGAGTAGGGATCCATATCCTATTTTTGAGGTACATTACTTCATCAGTTTTCTTCTCAAAGTTCTTCTCATTCCCGTTCAATTCTTCCTTTTCTATTTAACCTTCCGATAAGGCTTCCATCTGTGCAGCATGAATCTGTTCCTTGAGACTTGTTTGGACAAGCATCCCTAGGGCTCGTACTCTAAGCGGTTTCACCCTATCCGTTCTGCTCAAGGCATCAGCTACTACATTTGCCTTGCCAGGGTAATACTTAATTTCTCAATCATAATCATTTAACAGTTCCACCTATCGTCACTGCCTCATGTTCAGTTCTTTCTGGTCAAATATGTGCTGGAGGCTTTTATGATCCGTGTAAACCATGCACTTTGTACCGTATAAGTAGTGTCTCCAAATCTTAAGTGCAAAAATCACTGCTCCAAGCTCTAAGTCATGCATTGTATGGTTCTTTTCATGAACTTTCAATTGTCGTGAAGCGTATGCTATTACCTTGTTTCTTTGCATCAATACGCATCCTAGACCTCGTCGCGAAGCATCACAATATACAACGAAATCCTCGTTTCCCTCCGAAAGTGTTAGAATTGGGGCTTCACAGAGTTTTTGTTTTAGCAATTGGAAAATCGTTTCTTGTTCTTCACCCCAGTCGTATTTCCGATCTTTTTGAGTGCGCGTGGTCAAGGGTTGTGCGATACAGGAAAATTTTTCAATGAAGCGACGATAATATCCTGCCAACCCCAAGAATTGGCGGATTTCCTTGGGGGACTTAGGTGCTTGCCAATTCTTAATGGCTTCGATCTTACCGGGGTCAACACGAATTCCTTGTTGATCCACCACATGCCCTAAGAATTGCACTGCTTGTAACCAAAAATCACATTTGGATAGCTTGGCATACAACTTCTCCTGTCTCAATACCTCCAGAATGGTATGTAAATGGCTCTCATGCTCCTTTTTGCTTTTTGAATATATCAAGATATCATCAATAAAGACTATGATGAATTTATCCAGGTGTGGTTTACAAACCCGGTTCATGAGGTCCATAAATACGGCAGGTGCGTTGGTTAGCCCAAAAGCCATAACCAGGAATTCGTAATGGCCTTTCCTAGTTCGAAAAACTGTTTTCTGGATATCTTCCTCTTGAACTTTTACTTGGTGATACCCCGATCTGAGATCAATTTTCGAAAAGTTACAGGCTCCTTGTAACTGATCAAACAAATCATCAATCCGTGGAAGTGGATATCGATTCTTGATTGTGACTTTGTTCAGCTCCCTGTAGTCTATACACATCCTAAAGCTCCCGTCCTTCTTTTTGACAAACAATACTGGCGCTCCTCAAGGGGAATATCTAGGACGAATAAAACCTTTGACTAACAGCTCCTGTCGTTCAGTGGATAACTCTTGCATCTCGGAAGGCGCAAGGCGATAAGGCGCCTTGGCGATCGGAGCTACTCCCGGAATTAAGTCGATACGGAATTGAACTTGTCGGTCGGGTGGTAATCCGGGTAGTTCTTCGGGAAAAACATCGGGGTAATCACGTACAACTGGAATGTCTTCAATGCGTCTTTCATTTGGTTCCACTGCAGCCACATTTGCCATTTACGCAACGCATCCATGTCGTAGGCACTTCAACATTTTTAGGTGAGATATAAGGGGTAACATAGCACCAGATTTTTCTCCTTGAACCATCATTACTTCATTTTTAGGAAAAGAATCCTAACAATCTTCTGTTCACAGACAATTTCCGCCTTGTACTTGGACAACCAGTCCATTCCCACTACTATATCAAAACTTCCAATACAGGTAGAAGATCAATGAGGAATCGGTGGTCGTTAAGAGTTAAGGGACAGTCACGGATAATTTGGTAACTAGTTATTGGTTTACCGTTAACAAGTTCTATAGAATAGGGACTTGTCAGCACACTAACCGACATATTTAATAATGGTAGGAAATTAATAGAAAAAAAGCTCTTATCTGAACCAGTATCAAATAACACGGAAGCAAACTGGTTAGAGAGAAGGAAGGTACATGTCACTACATTAGGATCTTGTCGTGCATCACCGGATCCTAAAACGAACATGCGCCCTTGAGCTGGGTTGGAAGTTGAAGCTTGCCCTTGGTTTGTCTTTCCTGTGGGTCCTTGGTTCAGTTTCGGGCAGTTTCGTTTAAAGTGCTCCGTATTGCCTGATGTGTTCAAAATGCAACATATAAATTACATCAATTGTGGCATAAAACTAACCCTTTTTTAGTACTAATGTTGGAAAAAGTGTGTTTTTGTCTTCCTTTTGTATTTTCAGGAATAAATGAGCTCAAATTAACAAAAGAAGCAAAAAGGCAGCTAAATCTAACATAAATACAAGAAAAGGAATAAACGTGGCATGCCCGACCTCCCCGAAAGCATCTTCCCAAGCAAAACAAGAAAACAGGAGGCTGAACACGCCCCGTGCTCAATGAGCACGGGGGCGTGCCCAAGTGTCAGCATAAAAGACAAAGTTGTAGAAGCTTCCATCGCCCACCACGGGGCCGTTCTCAGCGGACACGGGGTCGTGGTCAACTATAAGATTCACAGAATCCAGGCAAATCTTGATAGTATAGATATATTTCTGCACACGGGGTCGTGCCCAGCGGACACGGGGCCATGGTCAACTAATAAAGACAAGAGCAATTAATGAAGACAGAGAAGGATGTGGACACGGGGCCATGCCCGAGCTTCTGTTCAGCCTATAAATAGGAGTGCTTGGCTCAAGCTCAAACCATCCCTTGGCACACCACCTCTCTCACACTTCACCCACCACCCACCACCGCCATAACACCATCATCCACCACCATAATCCATTGTCCATCATAGAGTGTGTGAGTCGTCTCGGGATCCAAGATTGATCGTAAGAGTTCTTGATAATCAAGGCCATGTTTGCCTAAGTCTCTTACATCACTTGGTGAAGACAAAGTGTCTAGTGTAACACTTTTTATTTTTAATCTTTTCGCACTTTTTAATTGGTTATGTATTAATGACTTTAATAACTAGTTTCTTATGTTGAAGGTGATTCTTCCTTATCGTTTGTCCGTGGTGTCTTGGCATTATTTTACTGTCTATATAAAATAAAATATTTTCACCATTCATATCTCTACGGTCTATATGGAGGTATGTTGGCTACCTGGTCGGGGGTTAAGGGAACGGTTTGGTAAGAGTCTTGCCATTGTTCAGTGTATTGCAGGATCTGGGTCAAATTTAGTAGGACCTCCTTCAATACTTAACGGTATTGGATGGCGGGGGTCCAAACTCTTTGATCCCCTCATAAGTTAAACTATTATTAATACTTTAACCCGGCTACTTAGGACTGTATCCCTGCTGACTCAGACTACTTAGCCGAGGGTAACGTCACCTTCAAAAGAGGGGCCTACCACAATATGCATTAATAACTTAATTAATTATCTTTCAATAATCCGACCCTTTAGGATTGTATCCTTGTTGACTCAAACTACTGGGTTGAGGGTAACGTCACCTTCAAAAGAGGGGCCTACTACAATAACTAAGATAATCTCTTGAATAGTGCAAAAGTGCGGAAATAATCAAAGGTTACACTAAACACGAGTCGGAGCCAAGTGATTCATCTTGTCTATCTGTTTTTCTTTTATTTTTATTTTTCAGCATTTTAGTTAGTTTTTATTTTCTTAGTTTAAAACCTTTTTCTAAACTTTTTATTTGATTAGACGTTGAGGATAAACCGGTACTAAAAGCTCTTGTGTCCTTGGACGACCTCGGTATCTTACCAACACTATACTACGCTCACGATGGGTGCACTTGCCCATATGTGTGTTTAGTGTTAGTAAATATCGTGTTTTATAAATTTAAAACTTGGCTAAAGAAAGTGTAAAAGGGCTTAAAATATACTTAAACTTATATACACACTTCACACGCATCAAGTTTTTGGTGCCGTTGCCGGGGACACAAGGATTTTAAGAAAGTTAGGAATCAACGGCCTAATCGTTTTTCTTATTTTTCTATTTTGTTAGGATTTTTTCTTAGTTTTCAGCTTCTGCAGAGCTCAGCACGGGTCGTGCCTGGTCGGACACGGGCCGTGCCCAGCATTGTTACTGGCAGTTTTTATTTTCCGAGTTACAGAGGGCTGAGCACGGGGCCGTGTCGGTGCAACATGGGGCCGTGTCCAACTCCCAGTAACTGGGATCCGGAAAACAATCACTGTATCTCCGACCACGGGCCGTGTTCGCTGAACACGGGGCCGTGGTGAACCTTCTGACCTGCGTTCTTTTCTGTTTTTATTGCAGGACTTGGAACCCAGGCGCCACATTTGAATTTCCTACCTAGTGTATGAGCTCCAGTTCTAGTAGAGACATAAAAGAACCCCTAGAAGAACCCGAACGCTTTCTCAGAAAAAGACTTAAAGCAAAAAACCAAGAGAAAGTTTCGGGGGAACCACTCCCAATGTCGAAGCCAATAACTTCGAACTTCGACTGCATTTGATACAAATGCTTCAAAACTCCGCAACCTTTCATGGGCTTGCGGACGAGGATCCTCATCTACATATTACTAATTTCTTAGAAATATGTGATACATTTCGGATAAATGGAGCATCAAACGACGCCATCCGCCTTCGAATGTTTCCATTTTCACTAAAAGACCGAGCTAAGGCTTGGCTCAACACCCTCCCAGTTGGCTCAGTAAACACCTGGGATGAACTGGCCCAAAAGTTTCTATATAAGTATTTCCCTCCTGCTAAAACAGCTAAATTAATGACTGAAATTAACACATATTCACAAGAGGATGGGGAATTCTTATATGAAACTTGGGAAAGGTTCAAGGAGCTACTAAGAAAGTGCCCTCATCACGGTCTTTTAATGGCAACAAGTATCCACTTTCTACAATGGGTTGTTGCCACACACAAGACAAACACTTGATTCTAGCTCCGGGGGACTTCTAGGTAATCGTCGCCCAAATGAAATATACAATCAAATTGAGGAAATTGCTCAAACCAATTTTCAGTGGCACACTCCCCGAGGTAATAAATCTATTGCCCCGGGCGCCCATAAGGTTGATGAAAGCACTTCTTTACAAGCCCAAATCGAGGCCCTTTCTTCAAAAATCAAAAAGTTAGAAATGGCAAAAACGACCTCGGTTATGGCTTGTGAGGGGTGTGGTGGACCACATAAAAATTGGAGTTGTATGAAAGAAGTAGATGATCAAACAGAAACGGTAAACTACATTGAAAATAGACCTAGGCCGTCGGGTCCACCAACGGGTACCTACAACCAAGGATGGCGTAACCACCCTAAGCTTGGTTGGAGAGATCCCGACAATAGTAGTAACCAACAAAACCAATGAACTAACTTTCAACAACCACAAAACTTTTTTCAACAACAAGGTGGACGAGAAAGGCTTGAAGATACTGTATCTCGCCTCATCTCCGACACCGAAAAGAAAAACTCGGATCGATTTCAGCAATTGGAATCGAATTTTAGAAATCAACAAGCTAGCATTCAAAACATTGAAAAACAATTAAATCAAGTAGCTCAAAATTTCTCCGAGAGACCACAAGGCGCGTTACCAAGCAATACCGAAACCAACCCAAAAACACAAGTACATCTCATCAGATTGAGAAACCGAACCGTGGGTCCCGAGGAGGCTCCATTACTGCCAGCTGAAAAAAGCCAATCCAGCCAAACCACGACTCCACCCGCACCACAAACAGAAAAGGCTTCTCCAACAAATCAAGAGCCCACCAAGGAGGTTCCATACCCCGGTCGGTTAAATCGTCAAAAGACCGATGAGCAATTCGCAAAGTTCGAAAATTTGCTAAAACAATTGCATGTTAATATTCCTTTTATCGAGGTCCTAACCCAAATGCCTAAATATGCAAAATTTTTAAGGGACTTTGATGTGTGTAAAATGCAACATATAAATTACATCAAATGAGGCATAAAACTAACCCTTTTTTTAGTACTAATATTGGAAAAAGAGTGTCTTTGTCTTCCTTTTGTATTTTCAGGATTAAATGAGCTCAAAAACGCAAAAGAAGCAAAAAGATAACTAAATCCAACATAAATACAAGAAAAGGAACATTAGTGGACTGCCCGAACCCTCAACGGCACCTTCCAAAGCAAAATAGAGAAAACAGAAGGCTGAACACGCCCCGTGCTCAGCCAGCACGGGGCCGTGCCCAAGAAGCAGCAGAAAAGACAAATCTATAGAAGCTTCTATTGCCCATCACGGGGCCGTGCTCAGCGGACACGGGGGCGTGTCGAAAGTACAGCAGGCGCATTTATTGTAATTGCGAATTACAATTAATGAGGAGAGAGAGAGTGTCAGACGGGCACGGGGCCGTGTCCAGCGAACACGGGGCCGTGTCCAGCTCTCTGTTCAGCCTATAAATAGGAGTGCTTGGATTCATTTCATCTCATCCCTTGGCACACCACCTCTCTCACACTTCATCCACCACCCACCACCATCACAACACCATCATCCACCACCATCATCCATTGTCCATCATAGAGTGTGTGAGTCGTCTCGGGATCCAAGATTGATCGTAAGAGTTCTTGACAATCAAGGCCATGTTTGCCTAAGTCTCTTACATCACTTGGTGAAGACAAAGTGTCTAGTATAATACTTTTTATTTCTAATCTTTTGCACTTTTTATTTGGTTTTGTATTAATGACTTTAATAACTAGTTACTTATGTTGAAGGTGATCTTTCCTTATCGTTTGTCCGTGGTGTCTTGGCATTATTTTACTGTCTATATAAAATAAAGGATTTTCACCATTCATATCTCCACGGTCTATATGGAGGTATGTTGGCTACCTGGTAGGGGGTTAAGGGAACGGTTTGGTAAAGGTCTTGCCATTGTTCAGCGTTTAGAGGTCCTGCAATGGACCTGTGTCAAATTTAGTAGGACCTCCTTCAATACTTCACGGTATTGGATGGCGGGGGTCCAAACTCTTTGATCCCCTCATAAGTTAACTACTATTAATACTATAACCCGGCTATTTAGGACTGTATCCCTGCTGACTCAGACTACTTAGTCGAGGGTAACGTCACCGCCAAAAGCGGGGCCTACCACAATACTGCATTAATAACTTAATTCATTATCTTCCAATAATCTACCCCTTTAGGATTGTATCCCTGCTGACTCAAACTACTGGGGTGAGGGTAACGTCACCTTCAAAAGAGGGGCCTACTACAATAACTAAGATAATCTCTTAATTATGTGCAAAAGTGCGGAAATAATCAAAGGTTATACTAGATACGAGTCGGAACCAAGTGATTCATCTTGTCTATCTGTTTTTATTTTTATTTTTATTTTCAGCATTTTAGTTAGTTTTATTTTTCTTAGTTTAAAACATTTTTCTAAACTTTTGTTTTGGTTAGACGTTGAGGATAAACCGGTACTAAAAGCTCTTGTGTCCTTGGACGACCTCGGTATCTTACCAACGCTATACTACGCTCAACGATGGGTGCACTTGCCCATATGTGTGTTTAGTGTTAGTAAAATATCGTGTTTTATAAATTTAAAACTTGGCTAAAATAAGTGTTAAAAAGGGCTTAAAATATACACCTAATATATACACACTTACCGCACATCAAGTTTTTGGCGCCGTTGCCGGGGACACAAGGATTTTAAGAAAGTTAGGAATCAACGGCCTAATCATCTTTTATTTTTTCTTTTTTCTTTTTTTTAGGATTTTCTTAGTTTTTCAGCTTCTGCAGCGCTCAGCACGGGCCGTGCCCGGTCAGACACGGGCCGTGCCCAGCAATCATCACTGGCAATTTTTATTTTCTGAGTTACAGAGAGCTGAACACGGGGCCGTGTCGGTGCAACACGGGGTCGTGTCCAACTCCCAGTAACAGGGATCCAGAAATCAATTACTGCACCTCTGAACACGGGCCGTGTTCATTGAGCACGGGGCCGTGGTGAACATTCTGACCAGCGTTCTTTTCTGTTTTTATTGCAGGACTTGGAACCCAGGTGCCACATTTGAACCTCCTACGTAGTGCATGAGCTCCAGTTCTAGTAGAGACATAAAAGAACCCCTAGAAGAACCCGAGCGCTTTCTCAGAAAAAGACTAAAAGCTAAAAATCAAGAGAAAGCTTCGGGGGACCCACTTCCAATGGCGGACCAACGTACCCTCATGGATTACCTACGGCCTACCGTAGGTAATCTTGGCGCCGCTATCAATGCCCCGAATGTCGAGGCCAACAACTTCGAACTTCGGCCGCATTTGATACAAATGCTCCAAAACTCCGCAACCTTCCACGGGCTTGCGGACGAGGATCCCCATCTACATATTACTAATTTTTTAGAAATATGTGATACCTTTCGGATCAATGGAGCATCAAATGACGCCATCCGCCTCCGAATGTTTCCTTTTTCACTAAAAGACCGAGCTAAGGCTTGGCTTAACACCCTCCCTGTTGGATCGGTAAACACCTGGGATGAACTCGCCCAGAAGTTTTTGTATAAGTATTTCCCTCCTGCTAAAACGGCTAAATTAATGACTGAAATTAATACATACTCACAAGAGGATGGGGAATCCTTATATGAAACTTGGGAAAGGTTCAAGGAGCTTCTAAGAAAGTGTCCTCACCATGGTCTAGCAGTATGGCAACAGGTATCCACTTTCTACAATGGATTGTTGCCACACACAAGACAAACACTTGATTCAAGCTCCGGGGGACTCTTAGGTAATCGTCGCCCAAATGAAATATATAATCAAATTAAGGAAATTGCTCAAACCAATTTTCAATGGCACACTCCCCGAGGTAATAAATCTATTGCCCCGGGCGCCCATAAGGTTGATGAAAGCACCTCTTTACAAGCCCAAATCGAGGCTCTCTCTTCAAAAATCAAAAGGCTAGAAATGACAAAAACGGCCTCGGTTATGGCTTGTGAAGGGTGTGGTGGGTCACATGAAAATTGGAGTTGTATGAAAGAATTAGATGAACAAACTGAAACGGTAAACTACATGGATAATAAACCTAGGCCGTCAGGTCCTCCAACGGGTACCTACAACCAAGGATGGCGTAACCACCCAAATCTTGGTTGGAGAGATCCCGGAAATAGTAGTAACCAACAAAACCAACGAACTAATTTTCAACAACCACAAAATTTTCCTCAACAACAAGGTGGAAGAGAAAGGCTTGAAGATACTGTATCTCGCCTCATCTCTGACACTGAAAAGAAAAACTAGGAACGATTTCAGCAATTGGAATCGAATTTCAGAAATCAACAAGCTAGCATTCAAAACGTTGAAAAACAATTAAATCAACTAGCTCAAAATTTCTCCGAGAGACCACAAGGCGCATTACCCAGTAATACCGAACCAAACCCAAAGGCACAAGTTCATCTCATCACATTAAGAAATCGAACCGTGGGTCCCGAGGATGCTCCCTTGCCGACAAATGAAAGAAGCCATTCTAGCCAGCCGGTGACTCCCCCTGCGCCAGAAAAGGTTTCTACACCAAATCAAGAGCCCACCAAGACTCCTCCAATCCCGTACCCCGGTAGGTTAAATCGTCAAAAGGCCGATGAGCAATTCGCAAAGTTCGAAAGTTTACTAAAACAATTGCATGTTAATATTCCTTTTATTGAGGTCCTAACCCAAATGCCTAAGTATGCAAAATTCATGAGGGATTTCCTCACTCACAAAAAGAAAATTGAATCATTGCAATTAGTTAACCTAGGCGAAGAATGCTCAGCTCTAGTACTCAACAAACTTCCACAAAAGAAAATCGACCCCGAGAGCTTCACAATCCCTTGTTCGATTGGGAACTCCCCCATCCGAAATGCTTTAGCCGATCTTGGGGCTAGCATCAACCTCATGCCCACCTCAATGTTCAAGCGACTCGGCCTAGGAGCAACAAGCCCTACAAAGATGAGCATACAACTCGCCGACAGGTCCGTCAAATTCCCACATGGGGTCGCCGAAAATCTGCTAGTCAAGGTCGACAAATTCGTTTTTCCAACCGACTTTGTTATCCTAGACATGGAAGAAGACACCGAGGTCCCTCTCATCCTCGGGAGGCCATTCCTAGCCACCGCCCAAGCATTGGTGGATATGAATGACGGAACTCTAACATTGAAGTTTGGGGATGAGGAAGTAAAATTTGAATGTGGAAAGAGAGTAGAGGAAGAAGATCCGGTCAACTACATGAAGGTCATAGACTCAAGCTTGGATGACGCTCTCCGACGGTGTAACATGGGATGCAACACATCCCACTTGGGTAACATATGACCAGGCTTTGGGTCTAGCCAAGGACCCTTATAAACGTGGCGCACCATGGAGGCATTCCACGGAACTATCCTTAGTTTAATTTAGATTAGTTTTTATGTTTTCTAGTTAGTTTAATTTTCAGGAATAAAACACACTCATGGTGGTAAAGGATGAAAAGGGGAACGAGAAAAATGATCCCATGCACAAGAACAAGGCAACCCGACAAGTTTTCTCCATTTCAGAAGGTTCAACACGGGCCGTGCCCAACCAACACGGCCCCGTGTCGAACCACCTGCAGAAAACGCCCAGTACAGGTAACTGGACACGGGCCGTGTTCACCCAACACGCCCCCGTGTCCAGACTTCTGTTTCTCCTATTTCAATGTTGTTACTGGCACTTGAACACGGGGCCGTGCCCGGATAACACGGGGCCGTGTTCAGTGCCCAGTAACACAAAATTTTGCTTTTTAAAACACTATTTTACACATCTAATCAACCTAAAAATTTATTTTTGGGACACATTGAGGACAATGTGTAATTTAAGTGTGGGGGGGATGCTAAAACCTTGAATTTTGCAAGTCCTAAACACAAGCCTTACACAAAACTCTATTGGAACCGCTAATCACCCCAATTTTTTTCAAAAATTTCATTTTTTTACTTGTCTAGGTTTAACTCGGGAAATTCAAGTTCTCAAAAAGGTTATATTTTTACAAAATTACAACCGATAGCGTAGTGATAAAAAGAACCAACATAAGAAAATTATGAAAAGGCATAACAAACTTATTTAAAATTTGATTATATATACTTGATCACATAAAAACCCATTCCCACAAAAGTGAGTTTTGAGCCTTTATTGAGCACACAATTTCATATCATTTGACTAAATGCTCATTTTTCGTTTCTTGTGTGAATAGCCGCTTGGTTCTTACGACTCTAGAACTTGCCATGACAATACATTCCCGGTCCTTATCAACTTAAACCCGAGTAAGTAAATGATGGAGGCATTAGGACTAACCCTTTTTTTTTTCATTTCTACACCATTATTTTTCTTTTTCTTTTACCACCTACCCAAAAACCCCCCTAGTTAGCCCCTTTGAGCCTAAACCTTTTCATTTCATCACCCAAACAAAAAAAAAAAAAAAAAAAACCCTTTCACCCACCAAAACCTTTTTCATTTTTAACCCTTTATTTTAGTAACAAGTTCGGTTCTTCCTTAAAAAAAAAAAAAATATATTTATAATGAAGCAAAAAGAAAATAAACAAACAAAGAAATCAAAAATAACTTTGTTTGAATAAAAGCTTCATTAAAAATAAAAAGTTGCAAAAATACGAAAACCGACACTTGTTACGCTTTTAGCCCTTTTTCAACTAACCACTAACCCAACCACCCACCTTTAACCCTAGCCAACCCTTAACCCACAAAGTCCTCTTGATATCTACAAAGGTATAAAAGTTAAAAAGGAGGAGGATTGATTTCTTGGCAAGCCTATGGTAGGAATAAGTTCCATGCCGCTCTCGAGTGATTCACTAAAAATACACCTTCGGCCGAGTGTGAGTGATTTCCCCGCGAGGTATGTGAACTTGTATATAAATAGAATTTTAAAAAGGCATGTTATGCCCAAATAAGTAATTTCTTTTATGAACAGTTCTAAATAAATCATTACGAATAGGAGTGTAAATAAATAAAAATAAACCCCAAAAAGATCTTGGAAATCCCGACACTCTATGACAAGCCCAAAACCTTCTCTTCTACCTATTCCATTTGGGAGTGTAAGCCACATATTAAAGAGTTTTGCTTGAGGACAAGCAAAAGTTCAAGTGTGGGGGTATTTGATGTGTGTAAAATGCAACATATAAATTACATCAAATGAGGCATAAAACTAACCCTTTTTTTAGTACTAATATTGGAAAAAGAGTGTTTTTGTCTTCCTTTTGTATTTTCAGGATTAAATGAGCTCAAAAACGCAAAAGAAGCAAAAAGACAACTAAATCCAACATAAATACAAGAAAAGGAACATTAGTGGACTGCCCGAACCCTCAACGGCACCTTCCAAAGCAAAATAGAGAAAACAGAAGGCTGAACACGCCCCGTGCTCAGCCAGCACGGGGCCGTGCCCAAGAAGCAGCAGAAAAGACAAATCTATAGAAGCTTCTATTGCCCATCACGGGGCCGTGCTCAGCGGACACGGGGCCGTGTCGAAAGTACAGCAGGCGCATTTATTGTAATTGCGAATTACAATTAATGAGGAGAGAGAGTGTCAGACGGGCACGGGGTCGTGTCCAGCGGACACGGGGCCGTGTCCAGCTCTCTGTTCAGCCTATAAATATGAGTGCTTGGATTCATTTCATCTCATCCCTTGGCACACCACCTCTCTCACACTTCATCCACCACCCACCACCATCAAAACACCATCATCCACCACCATCATCCATTGTCCATCATAGAGTGTGTGAGTCGTCTCGGGATCCAAGATTGATCGTAAGAGTTCTTGACAATCAAGGCCATGTTTGCCTAAGTCTCTTACATCACTTGGTGAAGACAAAGTGTCTAGTATAATACTTTTTATTTCTAATCTTTTGCACTTTTTATTTGGTTTTGTATTAATGACTTTAATAACTAGTTACTTATGTTGAAGGTGATCTTTCCTTATCGTTTGTCCGTGGTGTCTTGGCATTATTTTACTGTCTATATAAAATAAAGGATTTTCACCATTCATATCTCCACGGTCTATATGGAGGTATGTTGGCTACCTGGTAGGGGGTTAAGGGAACGGTTTGGTAAAGGTCTTGCCATTGTTCAGCGTTTAGAGGTCCTGCAATGGACCTGGGTCAAATTTAGTAGGACCTCCTTCAATACTTCACGGTATTGGATGGCGGGGGTCCAAACTCTTTGATCCCCTCATAAGTTAACTACTATTAATACTATAACCCGGCTATTTAGGACTGTATCCCTGCTGACTCAGACTACTTAGTCGAGGGTAACGTCACCGCCAAAAGCGGGGCCTACCACAATACTGCATTAATAACTTAATTCATTATCTTCCAATAATCCACCCCTTTAGGATTGTATCCCTGCTGACTCAAACTACTGGGGTGAGGGTAACGTCACCTTCAAAAGAGGGGCCTACTACAATAACTAAGATAATCTCTTAATTATGTGCAAAAGTGCGGAAATAATCAAAGGTTATACTAGATACGAGTCGGAACCAAGTGATTCATCTTGTCTATCTGTTTTTATTTTTATTTTCAGCATTTTAGTTAGTTTTATTTTTCTTAGTTTAAAACATTTTTCTAAACTTTTGTTTTGGTTAGATGTTGAGGATAAACCGGTACTAAAAGCTCTTGTGTCCTTGGACGACCTCGGTATCTTACCAACGCTATACTACGCTCAACGATGGGTGCACTTGCCCATATGTGTGTTTAGTGTTAGTAAAATATCGTGTTTTATAAATTTAAAACTTGGCTAAAATAAGTGTTAAAAAGGGCTTAAAATATACACCTAATATATACAACACTTACCGCACATCAGACTTCCTCACTCACAAAAGGAAAATTGAATCATTGCAATTAGTTAACTTAGGCGAAGAATGCTCCGCCTTAGTACTCAACAAACTCCCACAAAAGAAAATTGATCCGGGAAGCTTCACGATTCCTTGCTCGATTGGGGAATCCCCCATTCGTAATGCACTAGCCGATCTTGGGGCTAGCATTAACCTCATGCCCACATCAATGTTCAAACGACTCGGCCTAGGAGCAACGAGCCCTACAAAGATGAGCATACAACTCGCCGACAGATCCGTCAAATTTCCACAAGGTGTCGCTGAAAATCTATTGGTCAAAGTTGACAATTTCGTTTTCCCTACCGACTTTGTCATCCTAGACATGGCGGAGGACGCCGATGTCCCTCTCATCCTCGGGAGGCCATTTCTAGCCACCGCCCAAGCAGTGGTGGATATGAATGACGGAACTCTAACATTGAAGTTTGGGGACGAGGAAGTGAAGTTTGGAGTTGGGAAGAGACTAGAAGACGAAGACCCGGTCAACTACATGAAGGTCATAGACTCAAGCTTGGATGACGCTCTCCGACGGTGTAGCATGGGATGCAAAACATCTCACTTGAGTAACATATGACCAGGCTTTGGGTCTAGCCAAGGACCCTTATAAACGTGGCGCACCACGGAGGGATTCCGCGGAACTATCCTTAAGTGCTGTTGGTTCAGGATTTCCCTATTGTTTTCTATGACTTCTTCAGTACCTCCAAACTGTTCCTTAAGTGCGTCCCATAATTCTTTGGCACTGTTACAGTGTAACAGTCCAGCATATATTTCATTGGGCAGCGCTGATGCTATGATGCTAAACGCTTTAGCATCTAGTTCGATCTTTTGAAAATCAGTTTCGGTGTAATTTTCAACTGGTTTTGGAACGAACTTTTTAGCATCTTCAGCGCTAGGCACTGAAGGAACATGAGGACCAAAGGTGACAGACCTCCAACAACCTGTGCTTTGTTGAGCGAGGATGTGACCCATCCTCCTCTGCCAGATGTTGTACTCATTTCTTTTTAGCATAGGTGGTTTAAACAGTGAGCCGATGTTGTTTTTATCATCCTGAGATTGTGACGTCATTCTTGTTGTTTTACAGACACTGAGAAATCAACTTTAATGGTGATTTATCCTTGCTCTGTTTTTCTACGGACGAACAAACGATCAGTATCAACTATTATGAGCTGAACTATTTACGTCAAAATGATTGTTAAATCAAATTTGACTGTCCAAGCTCTGATACCAATTATTGGATCTGAGTTTCTTTTTGATTGTATTTTACGTTTGTAATTAAGATGAAAATGAAAGAGATGTGCAGCGGAAATAAGATGAAAGCAAACTTTGCATACAATCAAACGAGAGTAATACTTTTATCAAACATCTTTTCACAAAGAACCGAATGATTGAATTTGTTTCAACAACGATTACAATGATTGATGTAAGAATGCAAACTCCCCCTCAGCCAGAGCTCAGTAGTTTGTTCGTGCAAAGAAGACGATTGATCAAAAGAGCTTATAGAACAGTACAAAGTACTGAACTATTTATAAGCACTTGCAAACCACTGAGCATCTTAGCTGACGTCACCATGAAAGTGACATCTAACCTCCTAACAAACTCTAACTACTGATCTATAAACACTGATGTACTAAACTACTGATATTACAATACATTACATAAAAGACACTTAAACTGCTGCTGCATCCTTCCACTGCTGTGAACCCAGCAGTGCTTGTCCGGATCAGCAGTACTTGACCCAAGGCAGTAGATAGAGTCAACAGAGCTTTGGTCTTCCATCAGTCTTTGACTTTGATCAGTAGATATAAAGCAGCAGTTGTAGATCAGTACTTAGTATGATCAGCAGATAGGAGGTCAGCAGATATGAAACCACTTTCAAGGGGAGAGATTTGCATGAAACAACTGTAAACGTCTGCTTATTCTGGATCCACTGCTTTGATCCAGTTTTGGCTTTACATTATATGTTCCTCTGATAGGGTTCAATCCCAACAATCTCCCCCTGGAACAGATAATGCCAAAACTCTTCATTATTTGTGGAAATCTTTATTGCCTCAACAACAGCTCCCTTATCTGACCTTTGAATTGTAGTTCAAAGTCAAGGGCATCTGTATCTTCATCATCCCTGCTGAGTGGAAGATCAAGGAGATCCTGCAAATCTTCAAGACTCAGGCCAAGAGCTTGTTCCCTTGATATTTTCTCCACTCCTCCACCAGACCTGAGCAAGGTCAATACGCAGGTCTGTTTGTCAGTTTCCCACTTTTGTATTTTTGAGCCTGGTGGGTTTCTTGGGAGATGTTTATTTGCAGAAGTATTTGGAGAGGCTGGCCTATTCATGACTGGCTGAGCAGTACTTGCAGTTTGATCCAAACCAAGAGTTTCCATGATCATTTTCTTTATACCCTCTTTTCCAAGGTCTTCACCTTCCATTAACTCTTTGATGGTTTCAGCAATCAGTTGTTTGTGTGGCCTTCTTTTGTAGATGGAAGCACCAACTGGAGCTATGGATCTCCTGATTTGCAGCTTTGAAATTCTTTTTGAACCAGCTGCTTCAGGATAGTCAGGCTTTTGAGGAACTGTGGGATCTTTCTTTCTTAATTGTTCCAACCTTTTGTAAGTAGCCCTGACCATATCTTCTTTCCATCTAGCAACTTGTCTTTTGTTACCATAATCAGCTGCTACCAATTCCTCTTTCATCCTCTTCAGCTCTTCCTGTTTGTCAGGTACATTCTTTCTAAATTTTGCCCAGTTAGGAGGAGTGTGAGTGACCTTCCTTTTTATCATGTCTTGAATTCTTGCAGCTTCATCTTCAAGCTCAGGAACAGTCCACTCTTTGTACATATATCTCTCTCCTTTGTACTTTTTGTGAGCCATGATGCTTTCAATGTAGTCTTTCTTCAGAGATTCAGCTGCTCTTTCAGAAATTTGTTGACTAACATTTTTTGCAAATTGCTCCAGGGATCTGACTTGTGTGAGCAAATATTGATAATTTCTTGAGATTTCTTTGTCAGACTTCCCTTGTGTGTTTCTTTTTGAAATATCCTCTGCTTGCTTGGCTTTGATTTCCAAGTATTCATCAACATTTTTAGGCCAAGGATATCCTTTTATTGATGGCAACCTCCTTTTGGCAGGGTCATCCTCATAGTAGAAGGATTTTATTTCATCTCTAACAGCTGCTAGTTCAAGAGGAAATTGAACACCTGCAGGAGGTAAGGGCTTGTACATTGGAACTGAAGAGAGAGGAACAGGTTTTGGTATTGTGACAAGAGCTAAAGATTTTGAAGATGTTGGTGATGGTGAATTGTCATCATCTTTGAGAACTAGTCTTCTCCTTTTTGTAGGAGGGACTGATGATGCTTTGGATGGAACAGTGGTGGTAGATGTATAGGCAGTGGATTGTGATTGACTAACAGCTGTTGAAACAACTGGTGTTTCAACCACTGTTGTCATTACAACAGATGTTGTAACATCTGCTGTCTTCTGCTGTATGTCAGCAGGTGTTGTTTTTGGTGGTGGTGATGGTAGAGTAGTAGATGTTGTGTGTGTTGAAGTGGTGTGTGTTGATGGAACAACTGTTTGGCAAGCAGTGGTTTTTGTAACTCCTGCTGCATCAGCTGTTTTGTACGGTGGTTTTTGAGCAGACTTTGAACGTCTGGTTGGAATGGATTTGGGTTGCCTTACTTTTCTAGTAGGCCTCTTCTTTTCCTCAACAGGATTTTCATGATCCCTTGACCCAGAAGTACCCTGATCTGGATGATCCATTCTGTCCACCCTGGCTTTCCTTTTGGCCTCTCTATCTTTCTTTACACTTGCAATTGCTTCTGCTAGTGCATTTGTTGTCACATCAATCTTCTTGCTACCATCTGGCAAAGGGATCTTTTTGGTCATGTTTGAATTCTCTGGTTCAAGATAAAGACCATCTTCTATACCCTTCCTTTTCCACTCCTTAATTTTCTCCCCCTTTTTGGCATTATCTTCTGGGAGGTCATAAATGAAACGTATGTTTGGAGGAGCAGTGCCAGTGGTGTGCAAGATCTGAGTTTTGAGAGTCTTTAAGTCAGCCTGAGTGTTCTTGAATCTTGACTCCATTGCATTTCTCAGCTGTTGGACATGTTTTTCATGTTGCTGATCTGCTAATTGTGCTTGTTGGTGGAGAAAAGATTGAAATAGATTCCAGAGCTCATTTGTAGCAGGTGTCCTTTGTGGAGCATGTGCTTGAGGTGGAACAGTAGTTGTTTGTACCTTCTGAACTTGTAACACCTGTTGTAGCATATCTTTGAGTTCTGCAACAGAGTTATCAAGCTTTGCAATACGATCCGTCAATTTCTGGTACTTTAAACCATCACCCAAATTAATGGGATCATCTGATTTCCCACTAGCAGTGGTTTTATCAGTGGTAGATGTAGGAAATATACTCCAAACATTAACCACTGATGCCCCTTTTTCTTGGTACTGGGGTCTTCTTCCTTCAACACTTGACAACCTTTTGATGTTGCCAGTAGGATAAATAAATCCACTGGTGGTTGACAGAGGTGCTATAAAAGGAATTGCCTCCAAGGAAGTCTGATGAATGTAACCACTGTCCAAATGTAACCCAGTGGGTGTAACAGTTGTAGTGGCTGCTTCACTTGGATTACCACCAAGAGTTACTTGTAACTCAAGGGGTGTAACCTCCTCAGGTTGTGTTGGTGGGTTAGCAAAGAATGATACATCAGACCCAGTCAGTTGTTGAGGTATATTCTCATTAATAGGTGATTGAGAAGGACTGGATAATGCCTGGTTCAAATCAATTGCATCCAACAGTGGTTTTATTGGTGAGGGAAATGTGGATGTGATGGTTGGTGTAGAAGTAGGATGTGTCCTGGGCATTGGACTGTGGATGATAGAAACGAGTGTTTCCAGAGCATCATGATGTGGAGACCCTGTTTGTACAACCTGTTCTTTTTGTGAAGAAACAGGAGGAGTTTTGGTTATGGGTGGAGATATTTGTCCCAACTGCTGTGAGGAAGAAGCAGCAGTGGTTTCTTGTGACTTTTGTGTTGTCACTGGCAGAAGCTCTGGTATCTCATCCTCCAGAGATGCCTTTTTGAGGGTTTTGGGGGGTTTTTGTGTTTTTCTGTTTGTTGGCTTTTTGGTGGTTGTAGGTGTGGGTTTCAAAGCAGTTGTGCTGCTGCTCTGATCACCTTGAGCAGTGGGCTCAGCAGCAGATACCTGAGGAGCAGTTGTAACTACTAAAATCTGCTCAGGTACCTCTGCTTGTGTTTTGCAGGGTGCTAACATCCTTGAAAAAGTTTCAGTAGTTAAACTGTTTATTTGAATAGGAGCACCCTGATTTATTATAGTTAAATCATCCTTACTGAATTTCTTTGAAAAATAGTAACTTAAAAACCTTGGAAACAGTAAGAATGATTTTGTTTCAACATTATTAACCAAATCTTTAAAAATTTCCCGAGAATAGTTAAGATTTTCTCCTTGAAGAATAGCATATCCCAGATTTTGAATCTTTAAAGGGATTTCATTAAAAGAAGTGGTTTTATTTGAAACACATAGTAGGAGGGTATGAAATAAAAATCTGGTTGCAGAAGGAAAATAACCTTTTTCTAAGGTTATTTTCTTCATCATTGTGGCTTCATACCCTCGCTCAATGAAGTCAATTTTTAACTCGTGTTTAGTGAAAGAAATTTTACCTTCCTGATCACCGAGTTGAAAGACCTCTGAAATGGATTGTGGCGTGATTTGGACAGCTTTACCCTTTATAAAAGAGTTTATGGTGGTTGCAGTGTCGCCTTGTTTTTCAAGGGTTGCATTTTTCCAGAACTCCCTTTGGGTCGCCAAATAGATTGGTGCATCGGCAGTAATCAATGTTTTGTACTTTGATTTTGCCATGAGATCAATGATGGAATCGAAATCTCTTGTGGTTCCTGGTTTTGTGAGAATACCCAGGAGATTGTGAGATGGTTTGTGTGGAATTTCAGTGGAGATTGCCTTTTGAGAGGTTGTTTGCGATGAAGATTTGGATGAGGGTTTTGAAGATTTCTTTGATTTTGTCATTTTGAGGATGAATGATCGAAGAAATTTGTGAAGAAATGTGAAGAAAAACTGCTTTGAGAAGAGAATTTTTAAGAATTCAATTCGACAGTAAAACCCTGTTTTGATGGTGAGTGGGGGATTTTATAGGAAAGAAAGTGAATGCTGAGGTGGCAGCCGTTACAAAAGGTCTGACCAATATGTACTGTCCACGTGACAACCCCTGTTGAAAGTGAAGGACAGTACTTTTGTTGAAAGTGACTGATGAAGGCAGTGGTATGAAAGCAGTGGATGATTTTTACTATCAGTGGATAGCATATCAGTAGATAAGACACTGCTTTTGAACAACAGAGTTTATCAAAATAATGAGAGAGCAGGGGTTGACTTTCAGCAGTGGACAGACTTTTGAAGTATAGCAGACTTTTGAACAAACAGTGGTTAGTGGCAGACTTTTAAGGACATAATGAAAAAAAAACTTCATTTTTAACTATTTTTAAGGATGGAGTTTTGATTTTCTGAAAACATTTTGTTGCTTTTATTCATAGAAAAACAAGATGTTGCTTGTTATTCCATGTTCAGCATCCCAATCCTAGAGACCAGACTTTCAAAAGTGGCTGTATCAAGTGCTTTTGTGAGCACATCAGCCAGCTGGTCTTTAGTTGGGACATGATGCAGAGAAATCAAACCTTTTTCATAGCAGTCCCTCACAAAGTGATGTCTGATGTCGATATGTTTGATGGTTGAGTGGGAAACTGGATTTTTGATGATATTTTCTGCTGCCTGACTGTCCAACATGAGTGGTGTCTTTAAGGCAGTGATACCAAAATCCAGCAATTGATTTTGAAGCCACAGGAGTTGGGCTGTACAGCTTGCAGCAGCAATGTATTCAGCTTCAGCAGTGGATGTCGAAACAGCTGCTTGTTTTTTGCTTTGCCAAGAAACTAAGCAGTCACCTAGAAACTGGCACCCTCCTGATGTGGACTTCCTTGTGGTGTGACATCCAGCAAAGTCACTGTCTGAGAAACCTGAAAGCTTGATGTTCCCATTAGCTGGATACCAGATACCAAGTGTGGGAGCACCTTTTATGTATCTGAAGATCCTTTTTACAGCAATGAGATTTGATTTTCTGGGAGCTGATTGACTTCTTGCACAGACACATGTTGCAAACATGATGTCTGGTCTAGATGCAGTTAGGTACAATAAGGACCCAATCATGCTTCTATAAAGTGTTTGGTCAATCAGCTCATCTTTTTCATCAGACATGACCAGCTTATTTGTTGCCATGGGTGTGCTGCATGGTTTACAATCATTCATATCAAATTTGGTTAAAAGTTCTTTAGCATATTTGCTTTGATGAATGAAAGTTCCATTTTGCAATTGCTGTACTTGGAGACCAAGAAAGCATTGCAGCTCACCCATTGCACTCATTTCAAACTCAGCTGTCATGAGTTCTCTAAACTCTTCACACATTGAGTTACATGTGCTTCCAAAAATAATGTCATCCACATAAATCTGGACAATCATTAAATCCTTCCCTCTCCATTTTAAAAACAGTGTTTTATCAATGGTACCTCTTTTGAAACCATTTGAGAGTAGGAAGTTGGAAAGAGTTTCATACCAGGCTCTTGGTGCTTGTTTCAAGCCATACAAAGCTTTGTTTAGCCTGTAGACATGATCTGGATAAAATGGATCCTCAAAACCTGGAGGTTGACAAACATACACCTCTTCTTGAATTGTACCATAGAGGAAAGCACTTTTGATATCCATTTGAAACACCTTCATATTGTGGTTGACAGCAAAGGCCAGGAACAGTCTAATTGCTTCTAATCTTGCAACAGGGGCAAATGTTTCATCATAATCAATCCCCTCTTCCTGTCTGTAACCTTGAACCACAAGCCTGGCTTTATTCTTGACAACAATACCCCTTTCATCAGTTTTGTTCTTGAAGACCCACTTTGTGCCAATGGGACTAACCTCTTCTGGCAGTGGTACAAGCTCCCATACTTGTTGTCTTTTAAACTGTTGGAGCTCCTCTTGCATAGCTTCTAGCCAGCTGTTGTCTTTCAGTGCCTCTTGGTACTTGACTGGCTGATGGAGTGATAGAAAACCAGCAAAAAGACAAATGTTTTGGGTTTGGCTTCTTGTGAGCACCCCTTCATTTATGTTGCCAATGATTTGATCAGGTGGATGAGATCTCAAGAAGATTAAATCTCCTTGGTATGGTATGATGGCATTGGTTGGTGAAGGCTGCAAATGTGTATCATCTGAGCTAACCACTGCTGGGGACTTTGATGATCCAGCAGTGGTTTCAAAAGGTGGTGGAATAGGAGGTAATGAGGTGGACAACTGCTGGCTTTTATCCACTGTTTGAGGACTTTTGTCAGCAGTGTTTGCGGATGTGGAAGCATTGGTTGATGGGCTACTTTGGTCAACAATTGTTGAGGTAGCAGTGGTAGAGCTTTGACAACTGTTTTGAACAGCTGATGCTTTTCCCTTTGTGGCAGACTTTTGAGGGATGATGATTTCATACCCATAGTCTGGTGTTGTATCCTCTGATGGACCTGCACTGTTAGTCTTGACAGCAGTATTTTCAAAAGTAAATTTTTCAAGATCAAACAGATCTGCAGGATTTGCTGGGATTTTCATTGATGAAAGTTCATTGAACTTAACATTCAAAGTCTCTTCCACTGCCTTGGTCCGTGTATTAAACACTTTGTAGGCCTTGGCAGTGGTTGAGTATCCCAGATGATAACCACAATCAACTTTGGCTGCAAATTTTGAAATGGAATCTTTTAAATTCAAAATAAAGCATGGGCAGCCAAACACTTTGAAATATGAGATCAGTGGTTTAATTTTATACAGAATTTCATAGGCAGTCTTTTTGTGCCTGGGGTTTATTAAAACTCTGTTCTGAACATAGCAAGCAGTGTTTACTGCCTCTGCCCAGAAAGTTAAAGGCAAACCTGAATCTGCAAGCATGGTTCTGGCAGCCTCAATCAGAGTTCTGTTCTTCCTTTCCACTACCCCATTCTGCTCTGGTGTTCTTGGGATGCTGTACTGCCTTACAATCCCTTTCTTCACACAGAAGGCATCCAACTCCCTATTTTTTAATTCTGTGCCATTGTCACTCCTGAAGCTTTTTACTGGAAGGTCAAATTGCTTTTCAACCTGTATTACAAAGTCTTGCAAAATGCCTGCAGTTTCATCTTTTGAGTGCAAGAAGAAAGTCCATGTGAACCTAGAAAAGTCATCAACAATAACCAAACAATATCTTTTCTTTTTAAGGCTCATGACTTGAACTGGGCCAAACAAATCCATGTGTAGCATTTGCAGACACTGGGTTGTTTTGGACTCTTCAATGGACTTATAGGAACTTTTATGTTGTTTTCCTTTTAAACAGGAAATGCAATGTTCAGGACATGAAAACAATTTTTGTGGTAGGCCTCTCACCAAACCATTTTTTGAAATTTCTGTGATTGTCTTAAGATTTGTGTGTCCCAGTCTTCTGTGCCAAAGTTCTGTCTCTTTGTTAGAGGCAGCTGAGAACAGACAGGCATCAGCTCTGGGACACTCTTTTGACATGTCAACAACATAAACATTGCCACTTCTTTGAGCAACAAGTTTAGTATGACCAGATTTAATTATTGCTTCAATCTTTTTGACCATTTCTGGTCCAACAATCCTACAACAGTCTTTTGTGAAGAATGACCCAAATCCCTTGTCACTCATTTGGGACACACTCAGAAGGTTGAATTTTAGATTGTCTATTAGATTGACATTTTCAAACTTTACATTTCCAGATTGCACTGTACCAGACCCCAGAACCTTCCCTTTACTATTATTCCCAAAGGATATATCACCCCCACCATGGATTTTAAAGTCTTTGAGGAGGGCTTTACATCCTGTCATGTGCCTGGAGCCTCCACTATCTACATACCAAAGACTATCAAAGCATGCAGAAGCTCCCTGCACATGAAGTAAAAGGATTAGTTCATTAAGGTCTCCAAAGCCAACAAGGCTTTGGATGGGGTCTCAACAGTGTCTGGAATGGATGCAAGATGATGGACAGTGGTTAGGTCAGGGGTTTGAACAGTTTTAGGACAGTGTTTCTCTAACCACTGTTGTGGGTCCTGACCTATCATCTGCTGGTAACCAAAAGGATGCCTGTTCACTTTGGGTTTAGAGGGCCTTTTGTAGGCCTCATAAACGTGTGGAATCCTTTGGTAAGACTGTTTTTCTCTGCCCTTTTTGAACTGATTGGCAGGGGGTGCATCAGTAACCTGAACATCTCTTTTGACAGATGTTTGGTTCAGCTGTTTTGTGACAGCTGTTTGTACTGGCACAAACAGTGGTTGTTTCTTGGTGAATTTGACAGATGATGAGGATGATGGTGGACTCAAGGATGTTTTAGCCATGTACTCATTCTTTTTCACATCAAAGTTTTTGAGGTACACACATGCTTGAATTTTGTGGTTTGTTTTCCCACAAACAATGCAGCTTTCTGCTGAAACAATGACACTTGTTTTGTTTAGATCATAAGCTTTGAAGTGGAAACAATCTTTTGTTAGATGATTCCTTTTCTCACAGAATTCACAAAACAAGTTATCAATTTTTTCTTTCTTCTTTCTCTTTTCAGATTCCTTTGCAGCAGAGGTTTTAACCACTGCTGGGATATCTTTGAGAGGTATGACTTTAGCTTTTGGAGCTTTAGCACCATCAATTGATGTAAAGTCCATAGGCTTGAAATTTTCAAGAATATCACACTCATCAGACCATTTTGGTTTAAACTGATGATCTTCAAGCTCCTTGAAAGTGGAGGAACCCATTGGTCTGTTAAGTGTGATTTTGTTTCCAAGTTTGTCAGTGATTTTCACTTCTTGGCCATCCTTGTTTGTGGGGATAAGCACAGTAGCTTCATCAGTGGTTTGAACAGAGTTTTCAAAAGCAGTGTTTTCATCATCATATTTTCTATACCCAACCCCAAACTTCACATTGCTTTTTCTCTGTTTTTCAAGCATAACCTCATATCCTTTGCAGGATTCCACCCATCTTTCACAAGTAATCTGGGCAGACTCCAACTCCTTTTTGCAAACTTGGTATTTTTCTACCATAGTTTGAAGTTGGGTTTTGGTTATACTTTGCTCTTCTTTCAAACAGCTGATTTCTTTTTCTTTTTCAGTCAATTTGTTTTTAAGTTCTTTTAAAGAGCTTTCAAATTTGACCTCATCAGTTAAGATTTTATCCCGAAGGTTTTCATTCACCTCTTTGATGTTAGCAAAAGCAATTATGCAATTGTCTGAACACAGTTTTTCAAGAACTTGAGGAGATACCTTGGCAGCTGCCATCATTGCACAATCACATTGATGATCTTTATCATCATCAGCTCTTACCTTCGTTTCACCAGCCTTTTCTTCTTTCTCTTCTTCTTTGTCCTCTATGGACCATGGATCTATCATTGGTTCAATCAGAGTACCTGAACTTTCTTCCAACAGTACTTCATCAGCCACAGCAGTAATCACTGCTTCAATCACCTCTTCCACTGTTTCAGAGTACTGCTGTTCCTCCTTAGCTTCAACCCCCTCCTGTATTGACTCTAGTGCCATCAAACAAAACTCATCATGTGAAGAATCATTAGAAGCATAGAGTGCAAAATTTTCATCACAAAGATCATCAGGCATACTGCTCCAGTCAACAAATCCTTGAGTGAAAAAACTTTGTTGATCTGGTTGTGTTGCTGCTGGAGCAGTGGTTTGAGGTGCAACAGGTTGCACTTGTACCTGTGGAACAGGGGTTTGAACATATTGGATTTGTGGAACAGTAGTTTGGACATAATGTACTGGCACAGGGGCAGCAGCATAGTGAGCAGTGTTCACTTGTGCTGCTGGGGCATATTGGGCATAATGCACAGTGTTTTGGTTCTGAGGTCTAGGATTTGAGCTAGGATGAGTAATTATGGGACCAGTATTTTGACTCCTACATTCCCTAGCAAAATGTCCCAACCTATTACACTTGTAGCACTTGATTTTCGATTTATCCAACCCAACCCTTAGATTCCCATGCAAACCTGGGAATTTTCTCCCTGTTCTTTTGTAGAACTTGCTAGTTCTAACACTTAGCAAAGCCAGTTGGTGCAGGATGTCCATTTCCTCTAAATCAGTGGGGTCAAAATGTTGCAAATCATTTAGTTCAAAGCTTAAATTATCTGACATCTGGTTTTCGTTTGCAGTGAATGCATAACTTGCAGAGTGAGGATCAGGGTTGTTAAAGTTAGCTCCAGCAGTTATGTCAATGAAATGGTCATAACCCTGGTCCTTACCACTGCTCCCAGATTCTTCTTGACCCAAAAGAGCAGTGTTACCGAATGTATAATCATCAACGGCTTTTCCTGACTCTTGTAACTTCCTTTTCTGGTTCAACTCCCTTTCGTAGGTCAGAAGTCGACCATGGAGTTGGGTCAAGGTCAGATCCTTGAACTCAGGTGAATTTCTGGTGACAAAGGCTATAGTGTCCCATTTTTTGGGCAGTGACCTGAGGAACCTGCTGTTTTGAGTTGAGTTTGTAAAAGTGGTATTAACAAGCCTCAGTTCACTGATGAGACAACTAAACCGCTCAAATTGTTGAGTCAGTGATTCACCTCTAACATGACAAAACGTTTCGTACTGTTGGTTCAGGATTTCCCTATTGTTTTCTATGACTTCTTCAGTACCTCCAAACTGTTCCTTAAGTGCGTCCCATAATTCTTTGGCACTGTTACAGTGTAACAGTCCAGCATATATTTCATTGGGCAGCGCTGATGCTATGATGCTAAACGCTTTAGCATCTAGTTCGATCTTTTGAAAATCAGTTTCGGTGTAATTTTCAACTGGTTTTGGAACGAACTTTTTAGCATCTTCAGCGCTAGGCACTGAAGGAACATGAGGACCAAAGGTGACAGACCTCCAACAACCTGTGCTTTGTTGAGCGAGGATGTGACCCATCCTCCTCTGCCAGATGTTGTACTCATTTCTTTTTAGCATAGGTGGTTTAAACAGTGAGCCGATGTTGTTTTTATCATCCTGAGATTGTGACGTCATTCTTGTTGTTTTACAGACACTGAGAAATCAACTTTAATGGTGATTTATCCTTGCTCTGTTTTTCTACTGACGAACAAACGATCAGTATCAACTATTATGAGCTGAACTATTTACGTCAAAATGATTGTTAAATCTAATTTGACTGTCCAAGCTCCGATACCAATTATTGGATCTGAGTTTCTTTTTTATTGTATTTTACGTTTGTAATTAAGATGAAAATGAAAGAGATGTGCAGCGGAAATAAGATGAAAGCAAACTTTGCATACAATCAAACGAGAGTAATACTTTTATCAAACATCTTTTCACAAAGAACCGAATGATTGAATTTGTTTCAACAACGATTACAATGATTGATGTAAGAATGCAAACTCCCCCTCAGCCAGAGCTCAGTAGTTTGTTCGTGCAAAGAAGACGATTGATCAAAAGAGCTTATAGAACAGTACAAAGTACTGAACTATTTATAAGCACTTGCAAACCACTGAGCATCTTAGCTGACGTCACCATGAAAGTGACATCTAACCTCCTAACAAACTCTAACTACTGATCTATAAACACTGATGTACTAAACTACTGATATTACAATACATTACATAAAAGACACTTAAACTGCTGCTGCATCCTTCCACTGCTGTGAACCCAGCAGTGCTTGTCCGGATCAGCAGTACTTGACCCAAGGCAGTAGATAGAGTCAACAGAGCTTTGGTCTTCCATCAGTCTTTGACTTTGATCAGTAGATATAAAGCAGCAATTGTAGATCAGTACTTAGTATGATCAGCAGATAGGAGGTCAGCAGATATGAAACCACTTTCAAGGGGAGAGATTTGCATGAAACAACTGTAAACGTCTGCTTATTCTGGATCCACTGCTTTGATCCAGTTTTGGCTTTACATTATCTGTTCCTCTGATAGGGTTCAATCCCAACAACAAGCTTAGTTAAAATTTAATTATATATACTTGATCACATAAAAACTCATTCCCACAAAAGTGAGTTTTGAGCCTTTATTGAGCATACAAATACATATCTTTAAATTAAATGCTCATTTTTCGTTTCTTGTGTGAATAGCCGCTTGGTTCTTACAATCACCCCAATTTTTTTTCAAAAATTTTCATTTTTTTACTTGTCTAGGTTTAATTTGGGAATTTCAAAATTCTAAAAAGGTTATATTTTTACAAATTTACAACCGATAGCGTCGTGATAAAAAGAACCAATATAAGAAAATTATGAAAAGGCATGACAAGCTTAGTTAAAATTTAATTATATATACTTGATCACATAAAAACTCATTCCCACAAAAGTGAGTTTTGAGCCTTTATTGAGCATACAAATACATATCTTTAAATTAAATGCTCATTTTTCATTTCTTGTGTGAATAGCCACTTGGTTCTTACAACTCTAGAACTTGCTACGACGATACATTCCCGGTCCTTACCAACAGCTTAAACCCGAGTAAGTAAATGATGGAGGCATTAGGACTAACCCTTTTTATTTCTACACTATTATTTTTCTTTTTTCTTTTTACCATCTACCCAAAATCCCCTAGTTAACCCCTTTGAGCCTAAACATTTTCATTTCTTAACCCAAACCAAACACCCTTTCACCCACCAAAACCTTTTTATTTTTAACCCTTTGTTTTAGTAACAAGCTCGGTTTTTCGTTTGACTTTGAAAAAAAAAATTATGTTTTGTTGATGAAGCAAAAGAAATAAACAAACAAGTTCATCAAAAATAACTTTGTTTGAATAATAGCTTCATCAAAATAAAAATTGCAAAAAAATAAAAAGTCTTTCGAAAACCGACGCTTTTTACGCTTTTTCGCCCTTTTCTACTAACCACTAACCCAACCACCTACCTTTAACCCAAGCCTAACCCTTCACCCAAAAGTCCTCTTGATATTTACAAAGGTATATAAGTTAAAAAGGAGGAGGATTGATTGCTTGGCAAGCCTATGGTAGGAGTAAGTTCCATGCCGCTCTCGAGTGATTCACTAAAATACATCTTCGGCCGAGTGTTGAGTGATCCCTCGTGAGGTATGTGAACTTGTATATAAATAGAATTTTAAAGAGGGATGTTATGCCCTAATAAGTAATTTATCTTATGAAAAGTTTTAAATAAATCATGACGAATAGGATTGTAAATAAATAAAAATAAAACTAAATAAAGAATCTTGGAAATCCCGACACTCTATGACAAGCCCAAAAACCTTCTTTTCTACCAATTCCATTTGGGAATGTACAGCCACATTATAAAGAGTTTTGCTTGAGGACAAGCAAAGATTCAAGTGTGGGGGTATTTGATGTGTGCAAAATGCAACATATAAATTACATCAATTGTGGCATAAAACTAACCCTTTTTTAGTACTAATGTTGGAAAAAGTGTGTTTTTGTCTTCCTTTTGTATTTTCAGGAATAAATGAGCTCAAATTAACAAAAGAAGCAAAAAGGCAACTAAATCTAACATAAATAAAAGAAAAGGAATAAACGTGGCATGCCCGACCTCCCCGAAAGCATCTTCCCAAGTAAAACAAGAAAATAGGAGGCTGAACAAGCCCCGTGCTCAATGAGCACGGGGGCGTGCCCAAGTGTCAGCATAAAAGACAAAGTTGGAGAAGCTTCCATCGCCCACCACGGGCCCGTGCTCAGCGGACACGGGGTCGTGGTCAACTATAAGATTCGCAGAATCCAGGAAAATCTTGATAGTACAGATATGTTTCTGCACACGGGGTCGTGCCCAACGGACACGGGGCCGTGGTCAACTAATAAAGACAAGAGCAATTAATGAAGACAGAGAAGGATGTGGACACGGGGTCGTGCCCACTAGACACGGGGCCTTGCCGAGCTTCTGTTCAGCCTATAAATAGGAGTGCTTGGCTCAAGCTCAAACCATCCCTTGGCAAACCACCTCTCTCACACTTCACCCACCACCCACCACCACCATAACACCATCATCCACCACCATCATCCATTGTCCATCATAGAGTGTGTGAGTCGTCTCGGGATCCAAGATTGATCGTAAGAGTTCTTGACAATCAAGGCCATGTTTGCCTAAGTCTCTTACATCACTTGGTGAAGACAAAGTGTCTAGTGTAACACTTTTTATTTTTAATCTTTTCGTACTTTTTAATTGGTTATGTATTAATGAATTTAATAACTAGTTTCTTATGTTGAAGGTGATTCTTCCTTATCGTTTGTCCGTGGTGTCTTGGCATTATTTTACTGTCTATATAAAATAAAGGATTTTCACCATTCAAATCTCCACGGTCTATATGAAGGTATGTTGGCTACCTGGTTGGGGGTTAAGGGAACAGTTTGGTAAGAGTCTTGCGATTGTTCAGTGTATAGATCCTGCAAAGGACCTGGGTCAAATTTAGTAGGACCTCCTTCAATACTTAACGGTATTGGATGGCGGGGGTCCAAACTCTTTGATCCCCTCATAAGTTAAACTACTATTAATACTTTAACCCGGCTACTTAGGACTGTATCCCTGCTGACTCAGACTACTTAGCCAAGGGTAACGTCACCTTCAAAAGAGGGGCCTACCACAATATGCATTAATAACTTAATTAATTATCTTTCAATAATCCGACCCTTTAGGATTGTATCCTTGCTGACTCAAACTACTGGGTTGAGGGTAACGTCACCTTCAAAAGAGGGGCCTACTACAATAACTAAGATAATCTCTTAAATAGTGCAAAAGTGCGGAAATAATCAAAGGTTACACTAAACACGAGTCGGAGCCAAGTGATTCATCTTGTCTATCTGTTTTTCTTTTATTTTTATTTTTCAGCATTTTAGTTAGTTTTTATTTTCTTAGTTTAAAACCTTTTTTCTAAACTTTTTATTTGATTAGACGTTGAGGATAAACCGGTACTAAAAGCTCTTGTGTCCTTGGACGACCTCGGTATCTTACCAACACTATACTACGCTCACGATGGGTGCACTTGCCCATATGTGTGTTTAGTGTTAGTAAATATCGTGTTTTATAAATTTAAAACTTGGCTAAAGAAAGTGTAAAAGAGCTTAAAATATACTTAAACTTATATACACACTTCACACGCATCACTGCCACACTCATAGCAAGTACGGGGATAGGTCAGTTGTGGGTTTTGTTGAAGGGGTTGTTGTTGATTTGTTTGTGATCGGGTGGTTTGGGAACGAGTAGTAGGGTTAGGGTGGTTTGTTGGTTCAGCAGGTGTTCTACAGTTACGGGCATAGTGCCCCACTTCCCGACACTTATTGCAGGTTACGATTCGGCACTCGCCCAGGTGATGGTAACCACATTTGTTACATTTTGGCCATGGTCCTTTATAATTATCGGGTCTCGGATCCGAGGTAGTCATTGCATAATTCTGGTTGTTCGACCGAATACGCTTACGTGGTTGAGATCTCTGTGGTTTATAGTCATAGTCGGTTCTTTTGGCACACGATGACTCTCCTGGCATCTTCAATATATTCCTCCTTACCATATCAAAAGTAATCGTGCCAGACCTCGACACAACGCTTTCCATTGTTAAGTGGTTCTGCTGAGTTTACAATGCTTCGGGCTTCTGGGGCCAATCCCCATGTATAACGTTCTATTCGCTTTGATTCGGGTCTGACCATATCTGGTAACAAACGAGCAAGGGTGTTAAAACGGTTAGTGTAGCCCACATGATCTGCTCCTTGCATTTGCAGGTTCCAAAATTCATGTTCCAGTTTTTGTATTTCATTTTTCGGACAAAAGTGGGTCATCAGAAGTGTTTTAAGCTCATCCCATGACATATAGGCAATGACTTCATGTCCCCTGGTCTGAATTATAGTATTCCACCAGTTCAGAGCGTAGTCGATAAACATAGAAGTCACATATTTCACAATACATTCCTCTAGACAATTTGTGATGTTGATAACGACCTGCATCTTCTTGATCCATCATACAATCCCCGTTGGCCCTTCAGTACCGTTGAACTCTATAGGTTTGCCTTCCATGAATTGTTTATATGTGCATCTCTACACCGCATTGCTTTGATTAACCGGAGCCACAGTCGGATTAGGCTGAGGGTTTTGTGCATTTGCGTTAATACCCGCAGTTACTTGAGCCACTATCGTTGGAATAACAGTTTGTAGTTGTTGGGTTATTAGTTGTGCGATGTCTGCCTCTGTGAGGTTATTTGCTCGTTTTGGGGCCATTCTATAACATAAAAATGCGTATATATTGGTATGTATATCAATAATTAAATTGTATTGCCTCACAACTGTTAACAATCCCACAAACATACAAACACGTATAAAGAACAGTCACTATTATACCTATAAGTACACGTTTGCATCAAAGTACAAATACAATTTTATGTTAGTACTCGTGTTCGCTTCTTGTCCTCTCTCAATGGCGTTCTCAGAATGCCCAAGTACAAGCAGATAAGTTATTATGTTCCGGACCACAATAACTTATTTGCCCAACAAGGCCATCCTGGTAATAACCATACTATTTGGTTACTATAGATTCTTGCTGTGGAGAGTCACACTTATGATTATAGTCTAGGCTCTCTAGGAATACCTAATTCGCTATAACCGATGGCTCTGATACCATCTCCTGTCACACCCCGACTCGCAGTGGAAGCACACGCGTGGTGCAACAGATACATGGTACAAACGTGCTATTTAAAAGGATATTGTAATACATAACACAAGCATCGGTTACAACATTTGATTACACACTAAGTTTTAATGTACAGGCACTAGTATTCCAAAAGTTGCTTGTCCCTTGCTAAGCATGCTTCTATGTACAGTAATATCCGATCAACAAAACTTGAAACCCATTCGTACTCCCCTTTATTCTTCTTTAGTTTTACCTGAAAAGCATGTTAAGTTTGAACAGTCAACTACAAATAGTTGGTAAGTTTCACTGTTTTAGTTTGTTTCCCAATTTAGTTTGAACCGATTGATTAAGTATGTTTGACATGAAATTATACTAAGCCCACAAGTGAAACCTTGACTGTTCACAAGTGTCGTGTCCCACAACCGACACCTCAGCACTTTACCACCCCAAGTAGCTATGTCTAACACCACATAGCGTGTTCACAGAAAGTGCATGGACATGTGCAATTGCAGTAGAACCCATGGCATTCGTGCCAGCTCAATTGGGTTTGTCATACCAATAGTACTATTCACACATCCACCGGCATATAGTTGATCACTCGTGTTTGTGGGGACTTTTCGTGTGTTAGTATAACTCAGATAATTCATATCACAACATGTATGTATGTACAAGTATGTATGTAACATGCATTTCACCCCAAGTAAAACAGTAAAACAGTTTGAAAGTGGGGTAGCGAAAACTTACTTAGTAAGTAAGCACAACAATCACGCGGGGTATATGTGTCAAGGCTCTACTACTTCAGTCCTGGTATCAGTTAGTGTTGGGTTAATTACCGAAAACAGGGTTCCGGTCGGGAATCGTTATAACTTGGGTTCGGACGGGAATATTCATCCGAGAATTGACCTATAGCATAACAATAGAGCTGTGGGTATTATCTTAGTGTCAGATTTCAGTTTGGCTTTCGGGCACCGTTTTACGTGCCAGTCAAAGTCGCTTGTTTTAGATGTTTGGAAAATGGCATGATTATATGGAATGTACTAATAAGTTGTTCATTAGAAATAATTAACTTTATATTAAGAGAGTTCGGTCGTTTGGGGATCCCAGGTTACCCAATTTTAAATTTTCGTTTTCGCCGTCGGGTAATCGCCCGAACTGGCGTGTAATGTACCCCAAGTACCCGTTTTGTCCTGTAACAGTGCAGAATAACCCTGGTGTTTCACTTATTGCCAGTTTAGTCTTTGGTTAGTTCGCAGTTCCGGCAGGTTCGTTATGCGTTTACAACTGCCGGTTTTGTATAAAATAAAAAGATTTCTAAATAAAAAAATTATTACTCAATGTATCTATTTTATAAATTCAGAAAATTTTTATATAAGTTGATAAAATATATAGAATTCTAGAAAAATATTTTCAGAATTTATAAAATTAATTTAGTAATTTTAATAAATTCGTGAGAAACTGTATTTTAACCGAATAATTTGCGCCCTAATGATTCGACTTTCAAAAATTCCCAAAACTTCACAGACGTGTACCAATATGTCCAGGAACTTCCTGGAAAAATTTTAGATTTTTCTAAATTCGTTATACCGCGTTTCCGATTACCGAAACTTCGCGAGAACGCGATTTTTGAAACCTAAATAAAACTCAGTTAATGATCCCCAAAGTTTTCCAGGATGTTCTTCATATTAAAATAAATATCCCTGTAATTTTTGGTGATTTATTGAGCTCGTTTAGTATTTTATCTGAAATTATTCCTTCAAAACAGTTAAAATTCACCAAAAATCACCAAAAATAACCAAAAATCAGAAAAATCTAAAATTGTAATCAAGTCTTATTTTCACCATATATGATCAGCCTGTAAGATTTCAAGTTCATTGAATACCCACGGACCAAGTTATGCTATAAACAATTCTGTATCTCCTAGATTCGATTTTTGGAAGTTACACCTAGTGTAATTCGCGTTTTGACGCAACCCTTGTGTGTCCAGAAGTGAGTTAAGATTATTTTTAGTACCTATACACCATAAACAACACAAATATGCAAAAACCCATGTCAATCAAGCCTCGAATCCGTTCTTTTTCGATTAATGTTTGTTATATTCGGTTTATGTCTAATAGGTTGTGTTTTTGCGTCATAATCCGACTTTTCCCACCATGAATCAACATGTATCAGTAAGTTACATGTTATTTAGTATAAATTCAGATTAGGGTGTCAAGAACCCTCAGAATTTATGGTTAAATATGATTCTTTTTCATGAAATCATAGTTTTCATGCCTTTTTTCCACATAAAAATATGATAAAAAAACTTATACCTTTGGATTTCTTCTTGGTCTTGAGATAGTTCAGCAGGTTTTGCTAAGTAGGTGTGTTCTAAAGTGTATTTGAGGTGTGATTTTGAGATAAGAAAAAAAGGACTTTTCATTCCTTTAAAGATCATACGTGACTTTTGGGTGACTTTCTAGGGAAAATTACGAAAATATCGGTTGACCAAACATGTTTTCAAATTTGTCACGCTCCCGCGTCCTTAGAGCGACACATTATGCGCGGGATGCGTCCTTCAAGCACGGGATACGTCCTTAGAGCAAAACCCAATAAAAAATGGACACGTGGCCACAGGATGCGTCCTCCAAGCACGGGATGCGTCCTTCAAGAACGGGATGCGTCCTTCAAGCACGGGATGCGTCCTTCAAGCACGGGATGCGTCCTTCAAGCACGAGATGCGTCCTTCAAGTTTTTGAATCGTCCGGCGGGATTTCCAGCGAGTTGCAGATTTTCGACGAGTTTTCCGGTGAGTGGTTATTAAAGGCCGTCTTTACTTTTAGTGTAGGGTGGTTATGATATGTGTCTTGTATTGTTTCCGTTGTATGAAGTGATTATTAAAGGCCGTGTTTACTTCACTGGGAAAGAAGTTTGAGAAGTTGTAACGAAACAATGATCTTCGCCCTTACGTTTTACAAATTGATGATGACATCGAGCTTGCTGAGGGAAGGTCTAGTATACGTCACAATTGTGGAAAAAAGCCTTAATGCAACCCAAAGCAGCATTAATTTCCAAAGCAGCATTAATTCTAGGGGAAATTATGATATGTGTCTTGCAGATTTCCAAAGCAGCATTAATTTTAGTGTAGGGTGGTGATGGTGGTGTATACATTGATTTTGGGAGAATTATGGAAAATAACTCCCCGAAAAACTCGTCGGAAACATGTAACTCGCCGGAAACCTCGCCAGACGCTTCAGAAACTTGAAGGAGGCATGTCGTGCTTAAAGGAGGCATCCCGTGCTTGAAGGACGCATCCCATGCTTGAAGGATGCATCCCGTGGCCACGTGTCCATTTTTTATTGGGTTTTGCTCTAAGGATGCATCCCGTGCTTGAAGGACGCATCCCGCGCATAATGTGCCGCTCCAAGGACGCATGAGCATGACAAATTTGAAAACATGTTTGGTCAACCGACATTTTCGTAATTTTCCCGACTTTCTAGACCCCTTTGGCTGCTCAACGGAGGTTCTAGGGTCCCACATGATAAGGTTGAGTATTTTTCATGTTTAGGTTCGTTTACGGGTCGCAAACGCGTCCCGGGTGCACCAAACAAGCTCTTTTTCGCGCGTTTTTTACGCGGTTTTTAACGGTTTTGAAAACCTAACCCACCAACAAAAAACCGGTACACTTTGATATTTTTACTTAGAACCACTTATATTTATGTTAAATAAGTGTTTTTAGGCTTGACTGACTGTTCGTTGCATGTTTGGTCGTTTCCGATTGCGTTAAAATCAAAGGCGTTCCGCTAACCGGAAGCTGCTTTGTTTAACGTGCCAACTACCTGTTAAGGCCTAAAATCTTACGTTATGGTCTAAATATCATGTTCAAGTATTTCCGTGCCCTTAGAAATGTCTATGGAACTATCGTTTGTATCCAATTCGGTATTATTCGGTTTATGCACTGTTAAACGGTAAACTTCCGTTTAACCTGTTTTTAACACCCTGAGGCATCTTGATCGCACTGTTTGTCATTTTTGATCATGTACTACTCATAACGTACCCTCGGATTCATCCGAGTCATGTTTGTTATCGTTTCGTGAATCGTGTTAGTTGAACGTACAATTAGTGTTTCAGACACAATTAGGGTTTACCTGGTTTTGCCGAGATTGTCACAGCTATAGCAGCTAACAATGTGTTTCATGAAAGAACGAAACACTTTGAGTTGGATTTACATTTTTAAGAGAAAAGGTTGTTGATGGTATCATAAGTCCAACAAAGGTTGACTTAGAAAGTCAACTTGCAGATGTTTTCACTAAAGGGCTTAGTGTTATTCAGCATGAAACCTTTTGTGAAAAGTTGGGCATGTGGATTTGTTTAAGCCAAATGAATGAAGGGGGATGTTAAAATGTTGTTGGACTTTCATTCATATGGGCTTGTAACATTCTGGTTATTGGGCTTGTGAGTTATCAAGTTGGGCCAGTCTAGTTATCTGGTTTGTTATTTGTGGTTGATTAGTGTTAACATGTTAAAAGCTGAGGGGTTATTATGGAAGTTTAGAGGGACTGCGATCATCTCTTGCTAAAGTTTTGGACTTCGACGTAAATTCCCTTGGCTTGGATATAAAAGTGATTTCATCTGTGTTGAGAATTCATTCTCTCACACACTCTTCTCTAGTTCTCTCTGTATAGTTTGTTAGGGTTTGTTGGTTGAAGTTGTTGTTACGATCTCTCAACTGTATTGTTCTGAGAGATTGATCTTGTGATATTGATGATCATCAAGAGACACTTTGTATTCTGTATCGTTCTGTATTGTTTGTAGATCTTACAGTTGTAAGATCTAGGGTTTATTTGGGGGCAAATTCTTTGGGTTGGGTTAATAAGATTTTATCACTGGTTTTATGTCTCTCTGTTGTTTTTTTTTTTTTTTGAAAATTGACTATCATTAAAACAACCGCACCCAACGCCTATCACCAAGACGGAGATAGACGCCGAAAGCCAAAATTACATCAAAAAATCACATAACATCAAACAAACACCATCTATTCCAATCCACTACCCCTTGTTTAAACCTATACTTGTACCAAAGAAACCCCAAAGACTTTATGTCCGCGACCATATCCACCACTTGAGTATCCTTGCTAGAAAATATCTTGTCATTCCTAGCTCGCCACAACCTCCAACTCGCTATGATGATAATGCCTTGTAAAATCGAAATTTTGTTACCCGTGACACCACTATCTTTATGAAGATTCACCAAATCATTGATATGAAAGACGAACGGCCTAGGAATCTTGCACCAAGAAGAAATCGCATTCCACACGCCCATCGAAACTATACACCCGGTAAGAATATGTTCAATTGATTCTTCATTGCTCTCACACAATACGCACGTAGTATCGTCAATTACTATATTTCTTCTCGCCAACGCCAATTTGGTGGGAAGACGGTCCAAAAACGCCCGCCACATAAAAATATTGCATTTTTTTAGGACCCAATCAGACCATTGAAATCCGAAATCTGCTGCATTAGGATCCGCACCTCGCATCCACTTCTTTATCGCACAAACCTCAAAATCAGTGCTGTTACCTTGCGCCCAGTACCAAGCGTCTGGCCGGTCCTCCATGCGGACTGTTTGTAGCTGGTCTTTTATCAAACCTTTATCCACAATCTCCTGAGCAGTATTAGGTGCTTGCGTCCACTCCCACAACACCAACAAGCCATCCGCTGCAGCTCTTAACCGACCTGCGATCAGCACCCTTTTATTCTTTTCAATCGCATACAGAGAAGGGAACTTGTCTTTGAGAGGCTCTGAACCCAACCAAGTATCCAACCAAAATCTAATTTGAGACCCGTTACCAACTGTACCACGGATAGCCCTATTAAAACCAACCCCATCCACCTTAAATTTTTTTCCAAAACGTAACGCAGTTTTTCCAAACACCCGGTATAGCATTGTTAACCGGAGCAAGACCCCAACTACAAGTCGACCCGTGAATAGACACCACCACCCTTCTCCACATCACATATTGCTCCTTTAGAAACCTCCCAAGCCACTTAGAAATCAACGCATTATTATTATTCTCTAAACGAGCTATCCCCAACCCACCTTCTTTTATTGGTTTAGTAACTACCTCCCAAGCGACCCAACTCAACTTCCTCACCTCCTCCGAGCCTCCCCATAGAAACCGTCTCATCAATCCTTCCAAATCGTTTATCACCTTCTTAGGAGCCTTGAACAAGGAAAAATAATAAGTTGGCAAGCTATCCAACACTGACTTGATAAGAGTTAACCGCCCGGCGATAGATAATGAATTTGCTTTCCACTTCGATAGCCTCATTTTAAACTTGGACACAACCGGCTCCCAATTCTCCACCCTATTCATATTAGCCCCAACCTTAATACCAAGATAAGAAAAAGGAATCGCCCCCGGCTTACACCCCATACCCGCCACTTGCATATTAACTTCAACATCTTCAACTCCCACACCATACAGAACGGATTTGTGGAGATTGATCTTAAGCCCCGAGCACATATAGAAAATACGGAGGATGCGTTTCAAATTAATAAAGTTGACAGAAGTCCACTCCCCCAAAATCATAGCGTCATCCGCGTATAAAAGATGAGAAAGCAACGACCCATTATTAGGGAGCTTGATACCATGAAAAGCACCTAAGACACAAGCTTGTTTCAACATGCCTGAGAACGCCTCCATCAAAATAATAAACAAAAAAGGAGATAGGGGGTCTCCCTGTCGAATGCCTTTTTGGCATCCAAATTCAAAGGTAGGAGACCCATTCACTAACACCGACGCCCTCGACGCCATCAAAATACCACGAATCCAATCACACCAAACCGGCGAAAAACCCATTTGAGACAACACCGACAGAAGAAATTCCCAATTAACATTGTCATACGCTTTGTCGAAGTCTATCTTAAACAGAAAAATCTTTTTATCCCTCTTCTTTGCCCACGCAATAACCTCATTAGTCACCAAGGGACCGTCTAAAATATACCTCCCAGATAAGAATGCCGATTGATGCTCGGAAACCAAATTCTTCATGACCGTCTTCAATCGGTTCACCAACACCTTAGAGACAACTTTGAGAACACTCCCTATAAGACTGATCGGTCTAAATTCACCCAATGTCGATGGGTTAGTCACCTTAGGGATAAGCGTTAAAAAAGAAGAACCAACCCCCGTACTGAACCTTCTCGACCTGTGGAAATGACCCAAGACATCAACAAAATCTTTCTCGAGCAAGTCCCAAAAAAACCTGATGAATCTAAAATTAAATCCATCCGGGCCGGGGGCTTTATCAGCACCACAATCGAACACAGCTCTCTTTATTTCTTGACCCGAAAACTCACCAACCAACAAATCAGCATCTACCTGATTTAAAGTCGCAATACCATAACAAACTAAACGCGGCCGAACAACCATATTTTCTTTTAACTTATCCCGGAAAAATCGCATAACCTCCCTTTTAATGACTACCGGATTCGTTTCCCAAGCCCCATTCACCTCCAACCCCGGAAAATAATTAGAGGCTTTACGTTTATTAATACACCCATGAAAATACCGGGAATTCTCGTCCCCATGAACCGTCCAATTACACCGAGCCTTTTGCTTCAAATCACTACAATGAAACCCATCAAGTTCACCTATACGCCTTTTGATCTCAGTCAGCGTCCAAACCTCCTCTTCCACTAACGCTCGAACCTCGACTGCTTGATCTAAAATTCTCAATTCTTGTTCCAAAGTGCGTCTCTCTCCCAACTCTTTAGCCTTGCAATCAATTGCCCAACTAGTAATGCTATTACGCAAAGCTTTAAACTTCGCTAAAAGTCTCGCGTCCGGGGGACCTGAAAAACAACCATCATCGAGTGTCTTTCGATCTACCATACCGAAATCCTCCCTACCAAGCCAGGAGTTGTAGAACCGAAAAGGTTTAGGCCAAAAATTCCAGGTACCCGTCTTAAGCAACAAAGGGCTATGATCCGACTTATACCGCTCAAGAGCAATATATCCCGCGCACGGCCATTCCATAAAGAAATCCCAATTAACAAAAATCCTGTCGATGCGGCTCAATTTATCCCCTGCAACAAAAGTAAACTTCCTCCCTTTCAAGGAGTACTCATGGAGACCCGATTCGTCAATAAAATCATTAAATTCCTTCGCCTCAACAACATTAAAAATAGAATTACGTCTGTCATCAACACATCGAACAGAGTTAAAATCACCCGCCACTATCCACCTCCCATCCCCATCCCCGATCAAACCACTAATCTCCGCCCATATCGTACGTTTAGAATTAATATTAAGAGGCGAATACACATTAAGCACATGAAACGAACTCGCATACCCTTTAATCGAACCCGAAACCAACAACCAGTTAGCATTTTTACCACCCTTTCCATAGTAAACACTTGAGTATTCTAAAACGAGATCAAACCACCCGACCTCCCGGCTGAAGGAACCCAATCAAATTGAAAATCCCCAAACCCCCAAACCCGACCAATGTCCACCGAATCCAATGAATTATGTTGCGACTCTTGTAACATTATGAAACTAACCTCATGATGCACCCGCAAACCACGAATCCAATCCGCTTTACCAGAAAACCCTAACCCGCGAATGTTCACTGACATAACATTCATTGTTCAACATGTTGATAACCTTCTGTGCGCAACACCTCTTTAACATTTGGATCAAAATCCTCCAAATTCTCAACTCCCAAATCTTTACTCAGAGCTATAGTTTCAGCAGCTTCCACCTGAATCGGATCATGTATTGAAACCTCATTCAAAATCTCGTGGCCCTCCATTTCAAAACCGCTAACCCCATCCACATTACAAGTTACCCCTTTATTTAAGTCCGGAGTCATATAAACCTCGTCCCTACCCGTGTTATCACCTCCGGAAACATCCGAAAAGGTAGACATGATACCAATAATCCGATCCAACCCGAATATATCATTATTCTCCCCAGGTCTCTTCTTCGGCCGCTCAGTTGAACCACCACTCCCACTCCTGTTATTAAATAATGTTTTACGTCTAAACTTTTTACGCTCCGTACCTTTCGATTTGTTACCTCCTGTAATGCCATCTAAATCATTCGCAACCATCTCCGTGTTATTCCCATGCAGACTCGCAACCCCATCATGATCCTCAGTTACCATAACTGCTTCATCTCGTACCTCTCCTTCCTCAAAAACATTACCCACATTCCGAGTATCATGATCACCAAGTCGGTCCTCCACACAAAGTACTGAAGGCAGATCCTCGTCCAAATCCGCAACACAGTCGGGAATCCATTCGCCAACGTCTTCATCAACCCAAACACGAAACGTTTTTCCCCTCCAAGCAATGTCTACCCGGTCAACTATCCGTTTACACGACTTACTAAGGACAGCAGTGAGTGCATAAGATAGATTATTACCCGCCTCCTCCAAACATGCCGATTGCACTATATTACCGTATCTAGAACCAATCGAATCAAACACCGAGTCAAGTGCCAACTGAACAGGAACCCCATGCACTTGAAGCCAAACAATACGCTCCTCCTCTTCAATCACCCTCCCATCCCATCGATTCAAATTGGAGAACCAAGAAGACCAACCGGCATATTCCAATAAAAACGAGTCCGCATCACTAGAATTGTTGAACACCAATACCACAGTAAACCCACCCACATACTTTATTTCCACCGTAGACCACCCTCTATTACGAAGCATCGTTTTCAGCGATGATAACGTCTTGAAATCAACCACCTTCCCAACAAGTGCCTTCCCATTCCATTGTGTAAACCCCTCCACCCCGTCTTCAACACGAATCACATCCACTCTATTCCTATTTAATAAAGAATCCACAAAAGATCGTCCTTCCCCCACAATTGGTTCGTTAGAACCTCCTGCATTAACGTTACCCATCCCTTCCTCATCAACCCTAGAATTAGGTTGAGAAGAAGCTTTTTGATAAACCGTAGAAGATTTCCGTGCATGGACAGTTGTTAGTTGTTTAATTTGTAAAATTCTACAGTTTTTAATGAAGGGGTAGAATAGATTTTTTTTAAGTAAACGTAACACAAATTGGTAGGGAACATTCATTAATTCTAGAAATAAAAAAATTGATTGTTGAGTAAAGAGTATTTGTATGACCCAGATGAGTAATGTTTAGAAGTTGAGAACAGGCTATGAAATTTCAACATAACAGCTTAACAATTCATTTGAGTTCATGTAATTTACTCTAAAATAAATGATATAATAAAAATAAATATAAAATAACAAAAACAACAAGAAATATACCAAGTAGATCTGTTATTTGGTCACTCAAAATATTTTTGTTTAAAGAAATGTGTGTAGTGCGGGTTGGACTATCTTGCGCCACTATGTTTGGCGCTTTCACATGTTATGCAAACACCAGTGTTGACTAGATCACAAATTTTGAATTCACGTGTTTTTTTTTTCTTCTGTAATTTATATAAATAAATATAAGAATTAATAAGAATCAATAAAAATCGTTGAAGATGAAGTTGATTATTGAAGGAGATGGGGTTGTCGAATGTGTGCAAGCTGTTACTTGACATGATTTCATAAGTTTCCTACTTGTTTCCTACACCAATTCCATTTTTGTCATCTCCCTCCCCACCTCCACTGTCTCAGTCTCCACACGTGTTAACTCGTTTACACATATGTATATATTTCATGTGAGGAGTCCATTTATTTATTACAGAATTTTCAACATGAATTGACAGATCATTTATGTCTTTTGTAATAATAATAATAATAAGAAACATTAAAAAGATTATGATCCCATCTTAGTTGCATGCATCTTCCTAAGGTTGAGCTAATCATCCTGATTATACAATTTTAACTATTTATAATCCATATCTCTGTCTTTACACCCAGTGGCGGATCTTGCCCGTTGAACGTGTCATGGCCAAAAGACACGTGCATTAAAAAAAGTCCGGGCAAGCCCGGGCCAAACATAGTATATATAAAAAATTTCGATCGAAATGCGGAAAATTAGCACTACGGCCGAAAAACTTGCCTGGGCCGTGGCCATGCCACAGCCCTTCTAAGAACCGCCCCTGTTTACACCTACGTAATTTTACAGTGTTTTTAACTTGTTAAGTGTAGGAAGTCACTATGTTGCACCACGTGTTTATAAATACGCAATATATGTACATGATAAGCACAAATATGAATCAATCATCATCACTATGTATGCTATAACTAGGGTTTTTATATACCGAGTCGAGCCAAGGTCAGCTCGAATTTTAAACGAATTAGCTCAACTTGAATCTCTCAACCAAGCTGGACACATGAGCTTGAGCTTAGCTCATTTAAAATTCGAGCCAACTCGTGGCTGAATGAGCTAACTCAAAATCAATATTATTAGTAACACAAGTTAAATATAAAATTACGCATATAGTAAATTAATGTTTTTTTAAAACATACAGTGTTTTATAAAAAGCATATAGTAATACTACTCTAAACAAGAATATAATAATTTTATATATAAAAAAATTAAAATAGTAAACTATATTTTTCAAACTAGTCATTTTTTATTTAATCTTTATCATAATATATATAAGAGAGAGACACACACACCACCATGGTCTCTACTTCCACATCTATGAAAATGAAGGGGTATTCAAAGATAAACCTTATGAACACCAAAAACAACTCAAAATCCCCATATTTCTCAGATCAAACAATCAAAACTCCAACACCCCAAAACCCCATTTCAACCAAAAGATCACCCACCCCCATCACTCAACATCAAACCAAAATACTATATGATGATGATGATTATGATTACAATCACTATTCAGGCAATAACCAAGAACCAGATGAACACTTGCCCATGGAAAACCTGAAAATAAACCAGTCAGCAACATCTCAAGGTACAACAACTGATGCAAACAGTACAAGCAGCAGATTCAAGATTGAGAAACAGCACAGCACAGGAAGAACACTGCAGACAGCAGTGAAGAGGGTTTTGTCGGTGAGAAGATCTTCATCTGTTTCTGAAAGGTATGCAAGAATTCATGATCAGTATGTAAGTGATCCATTTGATGTTGAAGAAGATGATCAAGTGTTGCAGATGGGAAGATCTAAGAATATTTTGAAGAAAAGAAGCAGTATATTAAAGGCTTGTAAGCGCATTTTTGGACTTTAGGTATATATTTTTATAAAAAAAAAGTTGCAGAAACAGAAAGAAGTTTATAATTTTTGAAGATATGTGACTTGGAAGAAAAATGTTATGGATTATTGTATTTTTTCCCGGATTAATATAGTGTTTTTTATACTAAATGATATAATTAATTGCTAAATCTGGTGTTTATAAGGTTAATTGACTCTCAATGTTTTGTTGATGCTAATGATTCATATCCTTGTTGTGTGATAGGTATTTACTTTTGCAATATGTCTAGTATTTAAGCTTCATTTATAAAAATTAAATCTATGAATAAATACAACACATACAAGGGATGGTTTAAATATAAACTATTAATTGAGACAAAAGAAACTTTTCTAGCTTGTGAATAATATTTCAATAAATGGTTGGATTGTTCGTCTCTTAGAGTACCTTTGATGTGGCAATGTGTTGGCATCCATGCCCTGACGGTTTGGTTTTTGGATTTTTCATAACCGAAAATTTTGGTTCGGTTTTCGGATAACCATTTTCAATAACCGAAAAAAACTGAACCGAACTAATAAGTTACCATCCATATATTTTTATGTTTAAGTTTAAGTTGTTTAAGTGTTTAACCCAATGTTAGTAGAATTTATTAATTTTATTCTTGGATGTTAAGTGTTTGTAATAAAAATATTAAATGTTTATTTATAATTGAAATGATTTATTTATTACCTACAAGAAATAACAAAATATAATATAAAAATTAAATGATCTTCAAATTATTATGAAAGAAAATGTTTTAATAAAATCTTTGGAGAAACATAAAAATAGATTAGAAGGTTAGGTTTATGTAAATAGAACTAATTAAAGAGGTTAACTATATAAATATATAAGAAATATTCTTATATTTTAAATTATACTTTTTATGTTTTGAATCTTACATAACTTTGTTTCAAAAACCGAAATAATCGAAAAACCAAACCGAACTGCCGTAAAAACCGAAAAACTGAAACCGAAACCAACCGGTTTTAAAAACGGAAAACTGAAACCGAACGGTTTTAAAAAACGGAAAACCGACATTTCGGTTTTGGTTTTGTCTAAAAACCGAACCGAACGGTGCATACCCCTAACCGATGTGAATGGGGAGAGAGGATGCTTTTGACTATTTTTTTAAAACCCAAATTCACCACACCACGCAGATACATATTAATACGTTGTAACAAATAAGTCATAAAAGTTATAAAACAATTCACAAATGTAATAAAGGAATAACCAATGTGAAAATGAAAGTCGATGTTTGGAAAGTTGTCCACTCTTGTGTATAAGAAGCTTCGTGTTATTTGAAATATTTGTCTTACATTCGACAAATTAATAGTGACTTGTTATTTTATTTTTCTTTTTTACATATATTATTGTACTTCTTGAATTCTTTCACCTACATGATTTATACATGATTTTTTTTCTTATAAATAAAAAAATCATGCATTTAACATAAATAAAAAAGCTTAGATTGATTTTGCAAATAACAATTTCATATCATTGTTTACAGATCGTGCAACAGAAATATATGATCATAGAACACGTAGTAAAAGAAAAATCCAGGTTACAGAAGAGTGAGTTTTTTTCTTGTTATCATTTTGCAAGTTTATCTTGTATGAGGCGCATTACCTAAACCTTAAACCCTAATCTTCTACGACTATTTTACACTTTGTTCTAACGAGTGTATTATTGTATAAAACCTTTTCAACCGAAGGGTCAATATAGTATAGAATTTTCTTCATCCAATATAACTATTTTACCGGCAACAGAATATAAAGAGCTTGATTAACCCAACTAGTTCCACCCCTGTCTAGGCCTACAAAATCCGGAAGGTTACAATTTGTTCAATTGTATTGATGTTCAAGATTCTTATACAGCATGACACTGAACTTCATGCATTACACCATATTTGGGAATTTTCGCAGTGATTGCTTAAGGCCATGATGAAATTCCTGAATAAATTTTACACTGAAACCTAGATGTGCATCGGATTCATGAGTCATTTCTCTTTTTCTGAACGACTAACGCAAGCCCTTTAATCCTACATCGGTCCACCATGGTACTAGAAGACACCTTTTGAACACACTTTAGATACAATGATACCACTAGGCTACAAGCCATGTGGTTCATGAGTCCTTTCGTTAAGAAAACAGTTTGGCCTAAGCAAAAGATTGAATGAGAACGCAAAAAGTTCAACTTTTAGTTCATTGATTGTCTAGAAAAATCAGCAGCATGCTACACACATGACTTATTGAGTTATTGTTGTTAGAAATTAAGGATCGTTTGAGTAACGTTACCAATATAAACATAACTAGTCCCCGACAATTACTTGATGGTAATAATTGTAAATATTCAATAGTTTAAGAAGGCAGTTAAGATTTCTCTTAACTTACCACCACTCATGATCATTATAGGTTGATCATTGGTATTGATAAAAGGGTAAAAACAAAATAACTCCTTAAAGACACGATAGACATTTTTTTCTAATGTGGTACATCAACATAAGGTACCATAATAGGAATTATGGCTTAATCTTCATCTTTAAAGATAACCACTCCCACAAGTAAGTATCTCTAATTTAATATCAATGTTTTATTGTTTGAATTAACATGATTAGGTTTCTATAATTTTAACTCATGTTTAAAGATATAATCAATATGTGGTATCTGGGCGATGTTGATTATATTAATTCGATTATACAAACCATTTTGTTGTCTAGATTTCTCTCAATCAATTTTTTCCAGATTTGCGATTTGTGATTAGATTCTTTGTGATCTGCTAAGAAAAAAACGATCAATCTGTGTTATGACATTGGTGATTCATTTTAAACGGTTGATTAACTGGAACGTTTGGTTGTAATGGATTGCACTCCATAAATTAATCTATATATATAATAAACAAATAAGGTTTGGGACACGTGTCGCGTTGTGGTGCAACCACACTAGATTTTTGGCGGGAAAATGAGGGAAACCTTGTATTTTTACACGGGATCCGAATAGCAACAACCATACCCGCTTTGTTTGACCCGGGTATATATACTCCTTAATTAACCTAATTTTCTGGATCCCTCATTCGTTTCATCAACAATCCGCTGCTGTGCAAAACCCTAGAACATGCGAACTATTCAGATCTTGAATCCCAAAAATCATCATATCCAGGTTTCTTTTGATATTCACTGATTGTTATTTTGACGATTCTAATTCAAATCACAACTTTTTTCTTCATCTTCTTTTTATTTCTCTGTGATTAGATTATAATTTTGCTATGAATATCGCCTTATTCAACAATGCTACTTTTCTGCAAAATCATTGATTCGTATCAACCAGGTTTTCTTCTAAGATTTATTGATTGTTATTTCTGATCATGATTCGAGGCGTTTCGTCTCTCCCACGTTGTTCATGTTGTGGAAGCATCCGGAAGAAATGGAGAACACAAAGATCCAAACTCTTATATTTCTTTATTTTCGACTACCCCTGGGAAGTTAACGAAGGAGATTGAACATATCGATGAAGGGTTTGTATGTGGAAGAGAAAAAATTACTGATTTTGTCACTTTCACTACTTCATATAGTTGTTGGGTCGAGAACGATTCTATTCATGGATGGACTGAAAATGATATTCCAACAATAAATGTGGAAACTGATTCAAAAACAGATGAAAGGATCACACAGGTCACAATCGACACCAAACTTTCAACGCGTTGGTCTCTTGCAATCAGTAATAAAATCGAAGATTTTAGATTCAAAGGTACTATTTTTACCATCAAGATCTTTTTAGGTTTTAGATTTTAACACCCTATTTTCAAAGTAATTATAGTTTATTAATGTTATTTCTTCAGATGCTGAAAATGGTGAGGAATTGATTCAAATTGGCACGAAAAGTACTTCAGATGGATGGCATAGCATTCAGTATTCTGGAGGGAAGAATGCACCAAAAAGATTTGGTTTGACTCTGTACTGGGTCAAAAATCATACTCAAGTGACATGTAATGATGATCACGGTCTATTGTTGAAATTAAGAACAGATGTTGACAGATTGACTCCGAAAGTCAAAAGGGTTCTTGAGAAACTTCATTCATGGTGCTCATTGTTTGGGAAGTCTACATCTCCCTGTACCTTAGCTTTTTTAAGTAATTTACCAGTTGATTTCTGATTTAACGACACTAATATGAACTCTTACATACATGATACATGTTTTTATTTATATTGTTTTTTTTTTTTTGTAAGTTTTTGCATTGGATATTAGTTATGAGGTGATAGAATAAGTTATTGACTAGCCAATAAGTAATTTATGGTTTGTTTCAAATTAATGTTAAATCCTAGCAAAGTGTATCTATTTTTTTTTAAAGTATATTTTTTAGCATATGAAATTTGAAGATTTAATACCTAGATAATCAATTCTAATATAATCATGGATATCTTGCTAATTCTGGTGACAATTTTATTTGTGTTGTTACAGTTTTGAAACCCTAGATTTGATAGTCAATAAGGTTTCTTTCATTGCAGATAGTCAAGAAGGTTTATGGAGACAGCGGTCCGAATGATCACATTTTCATCTACTACACTGACCATGGTGGTCCTGGTGTGCTCGGTTAGCAACTGGCTCCTTAACTCCTTTTAAACTAAAATAGCTATGTTAATTTCCCGAATTCTTGATCATTTTATTCAACTGATATTTTGGTAATTTTGTAAATGTTATTAGGGATGCCAACAATGCCTTACATGTATGCAAATGATCTTAATGAGGTCTTGAAACAAAAGCATGCTTCTGGAACCTACAAAAGCTTTGTATTTTTTATTTTATTGAATGTACTATCATATGTTGTTAATTAGAAATGCTGATTTTGGAATTTGTATATGTTATATCTCCAGGTATTTTAGCTTGAAGCTTGTGAGTCTGGAAGTATATTTGACGGTCTTCTTCCTCAAGGTTTGAATATTTATACAACCACAGCCTCTAACCCGTACGAAGGCAGTTGGGGCACCTATTGCCCTGGGGATTATCCTAGCCTACCCCCGGAGTAGGACACCTGTTTGGGTGACTTGTATAGCGTCGCTTGGATGGAAGATTGGTATGTTAAATGACTAAAATACCCTTTTATTAGTTTCGGAAGGAAATAAAAAATATTAGCCTTTTTTTATAACATGCAATTTCGTGTGATACTCTTGTAATTGATTCTATTCATGCTTACAGTGATGTTCACAACCTGCGAACAGAAACTATCAAGCAGCAGTATAAACTCGTAAGAACTATACTAGCCGAGTTCGGTTTCTTGAAATCACAAAAGCAAAACATTTTTGAAGTTGTCTAGATTTTGAAGTTCCTTTTTCCATTAAAAACAACTTATTCATTTGGTGCCGTTGGTTTTTTAATTTTTGCAGGTTAATGGAAGAACCTCAAGTGGCAACTATTATTATGGATCCCATGTGATGCAATATGGGGACTTGTCACTCAGCACAGATAATCTTTACATGTATATGGGTACAAACCCTGCAAACGAAAATTTCACTTTTAACGAAGAAAACTCCCTATTTCGATCACCAAAAGCTGTTAATCAGCGTGACGCTGATCTTTTACATTTCTGGCATAAGGTGTGTCCAACTCTTTCCTTCTTTCTTCATCATTCACTGTATTAATCTCAAAATTTTCAGCCCGTTTACTTATAACTGGGTCAATTTGGGTCATGTTTTACCTTTAACTGGCCGGCTTTAAAGGGGGAATGAATCTCCTAAATTGTCTTACTAAAACGTTTTGATTTTTTGTAATCATATTGGGCCCAATTTTATAATAAAATTTAAGAAAATGATAATAAGAATATGCTTGCGGTTCAGCCCAACCGGTCAACCCGTCTTGACACACTTCAAAACTGATTGTTTTTTTACCCATTACCCAATCTGCTGGATTCTCTATTTTGACAACTTTAAGTTCAATTTTTTTGTGACAGTACCGGAAGGCTCCAGAAGGTTCTGATAAGAAAATCGAAGCTCAGGAAAAGCATACGGAAGCCATGTCTCATAGAATGCACATAGACAGTAGTATACAGCTCATTGGCAAGATTTTGTTTGGATTGGAAAGGGTCCTGAGGTGCTATACGTTTATTTCCATGTTAATTAGCTTAACTATTTTTTGAAAATTTTCTACTGATGAAACAGGAATTCTTTAAAATTTTCTACCGGTCCCCAAACTCTAGCGGAAGTTCGCTTCCGCCATTTGGGAGGCATTCAGTTATTCGCATTCGCCGATGTCCGAAAACAATTATAGCGTAAAATCAGAGTCATTAGGGTCAACCCCATTGCCACCGATTGGACCATGTACTATCGAACCGGGTAGCTTCGGTGGTCTTGTGATGAGTTCTGATTTGGGTCGTTTTAGTCATGACGTTAGCAAAAAGCCTGATAACTCGCCTATGAATTTGGGTCATCGACACGTTCATTTGGAAATTCTGACCCTATCTGATGATGTATACAGAACGAAGCTATGATTCAAAACTTATCGATACTATCGTAAGGTTATTTTTTTAATCTTAATTTCCACATGCAACGGCTTATAAAGTCATCTAATTTGAAATTGTTGGATGTTGCAACTTTAAGAGTTGTATTACTAAATATTTGACTATTTCATTATTCGCTGTATTGTTATCTCATGTGTGTGTATTGCAGTTCTAGGATGCTTAATTTTATAGAGTTGTCATTAGTCGGTGGCAAAGGTGCTTGGATGGCATATCTGAAAGCATTTTCTTATAATTTCATTTCACTCATGTTGTCTCATTCAAATATGATTTACTGTTCATTTATACACTGCTTAATCATATTATTTTTTTTGTTTTCACTTTTCAGTCATGTGTGAACGGCTCAATATCAACTTTTCCAAATGCCACTGTAAGAGCTTTTGCTCCAACATTTCTTCCCAGTTAGGATTTTGTGCTGTTGATATGAACTACAATGTAGCAATAGGTGTGCTCAAGTTTTCAATTTCTACCCGTTTAATTCTTATGTATTTTTCTTTACAATTTATACTCACTTTGTAAAGATGTAATATGACGTGTACGAGGTTAAATTTACCTAATAACAACAAAACTACCACCTTTACTACAAAAGGTTCTCAATACATTCTTTCTTTTTACATTGGCAGTCTCTAAAGATATTGCGGAGCTAAATCAGGCCCGGGACGATAATTCTAAGTGTATGTAGCTTGGTTTGTATACATCAATTAACTAGAGGTGGCAAATACGAATGGGTCGGATAACAAGACTTTGGATCAAAGCATATGTTGGCTCTGAAGCCGTATGGGGGTTCCCAAACTACAAGAACAAGGTGTGCAAGAAAACCCACATTGCATAAGGTGACCAAGTTAAGAAGGGTAAAGACAGTTTGGTTGCACAAGGGAAGCATCGTTATGACTTATGACAGGAAACAATCTAAGTATGGTGGTCAAACCAAGCTCGTCATTCACAAGGTTGTCAATAGTGGTCGCTATAACGAATAGCGTAGCGTATAGGTCGAGGGTCGCTATAAGGTATGTAGACATAAATAGTGGGATTTCAGTCTTTTTTAATATTTTAAATATAAATAGCGATTAAATATAACTATAAAATAGTTGGAATTTAATCATGACGTAAGCAAAATGCTCGATAACCCGCCTAGGAATTTGGTTCATCGACGCACTCATTTGGAAATTCTGACCCTACCTGATGATATTAGTTTTGATAGCGATCTTGGTTTGGTGGGTGGGTTTGAAGGCACTAATTTTTGTGATGCAAAACACTAATGGTGATTTTAAGGTTAATTTCTTTAATTGTTTGTTAATATTTACAGATTATGTTTCGTTTCTCCATTGAATTCTTTACTTATTCCATTGTTTTTTTATGTTTTAGATGCGATTTCTTTATATTATTTGTCATTACAAGATTTTATTGGTCTTATATTGAAAACCCCTGTTTTTTTATGTTTTAGATGCGATTTCTTTATATCATGTGTGATTACAATACTTAATTGGGCGTATCTTTGAAAACCCCTATTTTTGATGTTTACTATAGAAATTATAAACCCTAATTGTTAATTGTATATGTTTGTCTTCTTCAGTTCAGCCGAAATTGAAGTGTAGGCCAGTAGGGTATAGTTTTTTTTTCTTAATTGTTTACCTTGAAACGTATATTTGGAATGTGTTCAAGAAACAAGTTATTTTCGATTTGTTCTTTAAATTCTCATATAATATCTAATTTAGAACTTGGTCTTTTGTGTTCACTAAACTTTTCTTGACAAACTTTGCCTAATTTGGAGATATTTATTTGCATCATCATGTAAAACAACATTATAACAAAATATTTGTTTATGTTTACAAAAAGAATTTTGGAGGTTTATACCTGATTACAATATGACTAAAAAGTATTATTTTCTATTTTCTACAGCAATGCTTCCAGGCTTTGTGAAGATTATTTTGGAAAATCTATGTCAGATCTGGTGTGGTGGGTGGGTTTGAAGGCACTAATTTTTGTGATGATATTGAAGAAGATTTGTTTTCTATGTACCTTGATATGGATAAGTTTAATGCGTCGTCCGTTAGCTGGTGAATCGTCATCAGCTGCGGTTTAAGTTTCAGCAGGTTTGAGTTTGACTCCTGGGCCTAGGCCTGGGCTGAAACCTTTGTTCCGGGCCCAATTGAACTGAACTGTTTAAATCTCAAACCGTTTAGTTTCAACAGTTTGTGATCACTCTTGTAATGTGTTCAAGTGGATTTAAATCTTTACAACATCTTCAGTTTAAATCTCAAACCGTTTAGTTGTTTGTATCCATTCTTTTTGTACAAGTCTGCAATAACCGGGCCAATTGGAAAGCAATGTGCTAATGAAAGTGTTTAGGAATTGTTTAGTATATTGGCGAGTCAGTTTTTACGCTTTGGACTGACCTTTTCCTCTTTTTATTTGGAATTGTTACAGTTCAATGAGAGTTGTCGGAGTGGGAGTTTAAAAGCTATCTTGGATGGCACGAGCAGGTAAGTTTCATCGCCTTATCTTCACATCATTTGAATTTATGTTTTAAAATTGTTATTACCAGGTATATTTTTTAATTTATTTGTGGCAGGCTGATGGTCGATTATTTTGTGGGCTCCATGTCGACAGTGGCTGGGTTAAAGGAGTAACAAATAAGCCGTTCGAGAAGTGTAACTTGAGTGTACGCATCTCCCTAAACCAAAACTGGGTCCTTTGTGATATTCGACCCTCTTGGAAATGCCCGATAACTGTAGCTCTAGCACAAAGTGGTCTATTGGGAGGCGTTTTTGTCCACATAGCTTTACAACAGATTAACACAACTGACAGTAGTACAAAGTCTTGATATTTGTTTATTTTTTGTAGCCTCTAACTTATTTGCACCCCCTTAACATCACCGCAATGGCATGCCCTGCTTTTTTTCTATGCCCTCTCGCCATAACCGAAACCAATTTATATTATATTATATTTTTTATTCAATATGTATTATGTCATAAGTTAAATTAGGTGTTTTTTGTATTAAATGTTAATTTAAGTCTACTAATTTGCTGCCAAAATATAAAAAATCGGGTTGATCGAGGCAGGTTCGGGTCAACATGTGAATATTCGGGTTGTGTTTGGGTTCATATGTATGGCAAGATTTTCGGGTCGGGTTGAACCCGCAAACATGACCCATTTAGCACCCCTATTTAACATGCAATGAAATGAAACTTAAAAGTGTGTTATTATATATGCATACAGTTGCTATTGGGTTTTATTCTCTGTTTCAGTAAGGTAAGTAGCCTGCAACTTCTTGATTTTTGAGGTAGAAACTTGATAATATTTAAAATATTTATGCCAATTATGAACTTTTGGTAGTTCGTGAGGCTTGCACATCTTATTGGTATGGATCTAATATATAAATAAGTCTAGTCAACAGGTATGCACTCAATTTTTTTTTTTTTCATTTTATAGTTTTTTTTAACCATGTTAACCAGTTACCATACTCATGGACTCCAGCGATACCCAGCTAAACCAATTAAATTGGGCGGATGGCCTCTTTTTTTGTTTGTGTAAATGCAGTGGTTTCCATAGCATGTTACCTTGTCTTACGTCTGCAATTTGGCCTTCAGTTCCCTCTAATGCTTCATCTAAGGTTTTTTTTCAAAGTAAAGGTATTATCTTTCATGTTATTTACTTATTAGACATTTTACTTTTATAAATAACCAAATGATTAAACTTCATTAGGTACTTGTGATTTTTCATGTTAATCCAAGAATCAAGCACTTTGGTATTTAGAAGAAACCACTGCCTCCTGAACCACATTCTGTTCGGTTTAACCCTTATCGTCTAAGTTGCTCTTTCCATCTCTCTCTCTTTGTTGGACCTATGCCACAAGTGTCTGATGGGTATGAAGATATATATTGTGATGACACATTCGAATTTACATTGTCACCACTTTGGCTAAACATATTATATGTCGCCAGCCCAGATTCAGAAGCGCAAACATCGGTCTAAGGACAGATTCTACACCAATAAGCTCGATTGATACCACGTGACTCTCATAAGTTTGTGTGGTTGTTGAAGATGCTCTTCGTGCAACTATCTCTGATCTGATAATTTATAGAAATCTTTATCATTTTTAGATGAATGTGAGGCATATTTTACATATGTAATAGATGATATTAAAATGATTACGAGATATAGTTCTTATCAATATGTGTTTTTAAGAGAATCTTGAGCTATCAAAGGGTGTTGCCGACATTTATTATCATGCATGGTGGGTAAGGCATGTGGTTGCTTTAGAAAGTGAGATTGCATCTATTTATTTCGAACATAAAGAAATTATACCATTGGGTATTCTACAAATAAAAAAAGCTAATCTTTTTACAAGTAGGATCCTATATTCACAATCTTTTTTTAGTGCAACAACAATATCATGAGGGGCGTTAGTTAATTTTATGCATAAAATGCTCAAGGTTCCAATAACTATAGCTTGATTAGGCCGTACTACTACTGTAATTTTAGTCTCTTAACTAATTATTTGCATCGTTTAATTTGAAGATTCCAGTATTTCAAGAAATCCTCACCATGAGTTTTGTTCTATGCAATGGCTGCTATGTTTAACATTAATCGATGAATCTTAATAAAAGAAAAACTACAACCAAATACATATGATTTCATCATCAACGACGTTGATTATAATTTCTTTATTAATGTCATTCAAATTCAAGTAATTTCAAGGATTCGGAGAAAGTTAGCAAGAAATATACTTAGCTCATATCTCTATTAATTTAAAGCAGTTGTTATGATTTTTACGTTTTTACCAATGGGTATTTTGAATATTTCAGTTTGTTTGACGTGGTTTGTTTGATCTTTATATGTTTTTTTATATCTATGAATAAATCTATCATTTTTAATCAATATTTTTTTTCTTTCAATTGAATCAACTTATGATCTGTTGTGTACGGATTTCATCACAATGATCAAATTACTAAATTTAACATTAATCGATGAGTAAATACATATAAATTCCTAAGACACGTTTATAGTGTGTTTATGAATTTTATTCGTTTAAAATTCAACTAAAAGAGTAATATAACATAATTAAAAAACAAACAATATAACATTTTCTATGGGTTTACGAAACAACTTCTAACTCAGATCTCAATAAGAATTAAAAGGTAATAAGCTTTACATGAAAACTATGAATACACATGCAGACAAACTTAGGATACTGATGAAACGAAACAAATAAATTATTTTCAGAAGGGAAAAAAGATACTAACGACTTTCAATATGTTGTTTGTGTATCTTTTATTATCGAAAACTAAATTCTCCTAACCCGGGATGTTCCCGGGTGATAGCCTAGTTGAAATATATATGAGTTGACAGACTTCAATTAAAATATTCATGAGTTAATTGACTAAAATGGAAATTGCACATGGATTGCATGATAATTTTGTTTAAGAAAGTAAAGAAATAAAACTAAATTGCTTTTTTTTTTCAATCACATACTAAAGTGTTATTGGAAATCACCACATGCCATGTGTGATTTTTTATCTCATTATATTAGGGTGCACTGGGCACCTTCCCCATGCGGTGAGTGGGAATGCTGTGCGGGTACACCGCCACCAACAACATTTTACCGTGCGGGGAGTGGGAAGCACGGTGAGTGCTCACCGATTGAGAGAGAGGAGAGAGAGAGGGGGTGATTGGTTGTTAGACTATGTGTAGTGGGGCGTTTTTTTTTTTTTAAATTCAAAAAAAAAAACGCCCGAAAACGCCCAACGCACCATTACATGGGGCGTTATTTTTAAAAATTTTTGAAAAAAATTGTGAACGGCGTTTTATATAAAACGCTCAAAACAATTGCTTTAGTCTGACATTTGGACTTGAAGGGGCATGTGGCCAATGAGATTATTTAGTCTGACAGTTTGCTTTATTTTTTTTTTAATTTTTTTTTTGTCAAATGATTGAATAGGGGTTATTGGCATAATACTCCACTACGCCACTTTTGCTATAATGTCCCAACGCTGACTAGGATGCCACGTGTCTGATAATGCCCCATGGTGGGGGCATTATGTTAGTTCACCACTACACATGGTCTTAATGTGGGTTCACCCTTTTTCCACCAATCATATTTTTTTCTTCTTTTTTTATAAAAAAATAATTGTGTGAGTGGAGTGATGCCAACGTTTGAGTGCAAAATATGAACTTAAGAGGTGTAACTCCCCGTGTTTTCAAGTCAAAGTCAAAGTCAAGGTCAAAGTCAACGACCGATTTCGCGCAACTTGACTTACAGGAATTTCTTTATTTTATTTGTATTATGTGGAGTAAGTGTTGTTAAATGCAATAATCGACGTATGTTAATCGCTATTCAATCGATCTACGACTGTGAATTTTAGGAAGTAACAATGCGATAAAGTTAACAAATCAATAGTCAAGCTATGCTAATCAAATCGCAACTCGAGCTGCGTATTTTTACTTGTTATTATACGTGTGTGTGTGCCTTACGTGTTACCTGTGCATGTTTATTTATGTTGTGTTGTGATAATCAAGCGAACTCAATCGAAACTCGAAATCTAACTCGAAATGCAATCGAACTCGAATCGTGAACGAACTATGATAATTGGTGGAAAATAGATTATGCGAGATATGAGTGTTTGGGACTGAAAGTAATTTGACTAGGAAACCCTATCGTATCGTACCACTCGCAATCGAAATATCAAAAATCGTCGCGCAAAACACTCGAACGGTGCGACTGATCGATCAGGCTCCCAGCCGATCGAACAGCCAGCCGAACGGACTGCTGTTCGATCGGACAGGCTGTCCGATCGAGCTGCTTGGCCGATCGGCCAGCACTTACCCCTTTTGGCATCTATAAATACCCCTGTCATTGTCATTCTTTCCACTTTTGGAAACCTCTGACCGACCAGCACGCTCAGCTCATCTTTTCGTTGATTCCTCTCGATTCCGGTAAGATTTCGTCCTAAATCTTGTACTTTCTTGATCTATACACACTCCTACACCTTTCTATCTTTCAAATCTTAACTTTTAACCGTGAAATCATCAAGAATCAAGCGTTCTAGGATGATGTCATCATGGGTTCTTGAAGAACTTCATGATTTGGCCTCAATCCACCAAGAATAGCTTGGATCCAACCGATTTCCACATAAACAAACAAAGATCCTTAGTAGATCTAAACATATACACGGTGAAAAAGATTGAAAGATGGTTTTCCAACTTTCTTTCAACTCTTTTACACTCAATGCCTTCAAAACCGGTAGAAACGGGGCTTGTGCCAATTTACAAATCACTTCGGAGGTTGTATGGCTCAAGGTCCGGATTCTACCTACGAGGTTAACCGATTACGGGTTAAACGCTAGACTCCGTTCCGAACAGTTCACCGGCCGGATTTGAGTGATTCCTGCCGAGCAGGGGAAACAAATAAGAACGAGGGTTCTATGGTTCGACTCGATTGTCAAGATACCTCGATATAACGACAAACAAACCAGAACAGCCAAGTGTTAGACGAATAAGCCGACCAGGTCAGAAGGCTGACCGATCGGACTGCTGTCCGAACGGACAGCCAGCCGATCGAACAGTCAGCCGATCGACCAGGCCAGCCGATCGGCTAGCACATCGTCCCACACTTGAGTAGTTCGTTGAAGAGAGTATTGAACGAACAGCTGTTCGATCAGACTGTCGTCCGATTGGATTACTCTTCGGATCATGAGATACTATGCTTCAATACTTAGTCGCTTTTCAACATGTTCAACGCGTTTGGAGTGCCACCCGATCGAACAGCCGTCCGATCAGGGGACATCCTGCTGAGAACCTATTTACTGAAGTACCTAACCGATCGGATAGCCGGCCGATCGAACGACCGTTCGATCGATCGACCTGAAAGGTAACGATACTTCAAAGTTTTCAAATACTACAATGAAAACTTCAAAAGTCAAGCCATCATACACAAACACATACTTCTTATAGGAAGAAACAATCCACTCGAACAGCCATCCGATCGGCCTACCGACCGACCGGACAGCGGACCGAACGGACTGTCAACCGAAAGGTCAGCCGTCCGATCGAGCTACCGTCCGATCGACCAGCTGTCCGACTCTCCAACACTTGTTTCCCGTTTTACGCTTCACTTATCGTTATGCTACCGAATCTATTCAGGCTAATCTTACTCGCTAAGCGCTCCCTTCAATCCATTAACCGCTGTGAGTATACTCGATCCCTTTTTGCTTTAAGCACTTTTGGGTGTTACATACGTTACGAATATTCAAACTACAACAATCACACTACTCAATACTATTTGAACGCTAACCGTTAATGCATGTTATACGTGGCTTATGAATGCTTGTTTGTTATGTTTACATATGGAATGTTGTCTACCTGCCTTAGTAACGATAGTATTATAGTTTGGACTCAGCACCCGTTCACACGGGGGTTGTTAAGGACCATTACTTGCATGGATTACGTTGGTAATCATGTATTGCGAACTGCCTCGGGCAGTCAACCCGCAGTCATTGGTATCGATGGATCTATGTCGATAACTAACGTGCTTCATTTCACTATGTGTACGTGCTGGTTATGCGTAAACGAATTCGAACTCTATATGCTATTATCAAACTTGTATGCTCACCTTTACATTTTATGTATTGACTTTATTTTAACGTATGTGACAGGTGCTTAGGATGCACATGTGGTAGGAATTTAAAGCTAGAATAAAGCTTTAGAGCCCAACAAATAGTTGTCTGTAGATAACGAATCAGGGGTCTCTAGAAGCAGATAAACAATTGCTGTCTATTTAAATCTGAGTTGTCGGAACAGAATATTTGCCTGGATTTATGTCTGTAATAATTATTTACTATTTGAGATACGGTATGGGACATGTTGTTTAAATTGAATAGTATTGATAATTGTTATGGAAACTTCTGGACAATCTGTTTCGCTCAGTGCCATGCCCCGATGATTCCGCCATCGGTTGGGGTGTGACAGATTGGTATTAGAGCCATAACTATAGGGAATTAGGCAAGACTCGACCTAGTCCGGGTCGAAGTCTTAGATACCTAGACTATAGTTAAGAACCAACAGACCAACTCGAGTACATCGAGCTTATTCCTCACTACACTATCACCGCACTCGAATTTTCAATCATGAAAGGGCGATAAAGTCGAGATTAGGTGTGAAAACCACAAACTCCCGACTAAATTGCTTAATCGATACTGTTCAGCGGGGGGAATTATACCAAACTAGGGGTGAAACCCATATTTTGATGAATAATCTCCTCTATTTTGTCAAGACAGGGACGAAGTTGTTAAGCCAGGGGTGAAACCCTAACCTTGACGACTTATTCCGCACATTTTACAAAACTCTCACCAAGGACTCGACGGACTCCAATGACCTGAAATCTTGAAATGACTAACGGGATGTGTGCCAAATGCCCAGAATCGAGGCAAAAGCACAAGTTCTGAAGGTCAGACATGGATGACAAGTCCTTGTGAATAGTTGAACCACCTTGGTTAGTCCAAGTCTATTAGCCGCAGACGATCTCTCTCGATTTTTTTATGAGTTTCGAAGCCGACTCTGATAACTTGTCGATTTTATGTATTTTATGTGCTATTACCCATTTATGTGCATATTTTTCGCTCCGAAATGATTGAGAACCAAACACGTAACGTGTGGAATCCGTACACGAACGTGACCGAACACACGAGAACGTGTTATAATCAATGATTCTATTGACAGAACTGAAATTGTACAAAGCACCTGAATCACGATGTCACTTTCTCTCTCTAGTTTCTCTCTCTAGACCTAGAACTCCTCAACTCCCCAATAATACCACCTTGCCTTTTTCTAACTAGATACAATTAGATAGCCTCAGCTACGGGTTGAGATGACGGAGGCGATAGACATACATGCACTAACAGCTTATACTATGCTATTCTCGAACAATCGCAGACTTTGAATGATAGGCTTCTGTTTTCTGACTGCCTCTAGTGATTAAAAGCGTATGTGTTTCATTGCTTCTGTGCTTTACGTGCTTAGGTGTTATGTGATTATGTGCCCTACGTGCTTGTGTGTTATGTGTTTACGTGAATATACGTGTTCCTGAGCTTTAGTAAGTAGTAGACGTGTGAGGTGAGATTCGAATACAATGTGTTGAGTCCTATGACGATGTTGTGACGATGTCTGTTGCAGACAATGTCGTCTGGATCTCGTCATGCACTTTCTCGTCAGGAAAAGAGGGACAAACGCCTTGCTTCCATCATCGCTAAAAGTGTGGCAAAGGCCGTAAGTGATGTTTACGAGAATGACAGCAAGTCATCCGAGGAATCAAGGACTGATGCTCCTAAAGCTGCCGCAAGGCCCTTCAGTTTCAAGCAATTCAAATCTTGTGGGCCAAAAGAATTCACCTGCGAAGGAGGTCCGACTGCACTATTCCAATGGTTTGATTCCATTGAGGTTACTCTACGACAGAGTGGTTGCCCTGATGACCTTCGAACTCTGAATGCTACCGGCGTTTTCCAGTCCCGTGCACTAGACTGGTGGACGGCTGAGAGGAACAAACGAGGGAACGATGCAGCCTACGGTCTGTCGTGGGACGAGCTCAAGGAAGTTATGCTAGAGGAATTTTGCCCTCCTCACGAACGTCAAAAGCTTGAAGATGAATTCTGGCACATACATCAACATGAGGGTGACAACGCTGCTCTCACTGCTCGTTTCGAACAACTCAGCATCATATGTCCCGATCAAGTCAAGACTCCAGAGATCACAATCAAGAAGTACATCCGAGCTTTGCCTGACTGCGTTGCTGATTTCGTGCAAGCGGCTAAGGCTACGACGATCGAAGAAACCTACCTACTGGCCGCCGAAATCAACGACAAAAGGGTTAAGGCTGGTGTCTGGGATAAAACTTCAAAGCATCTGCATCAAGCTACCGCCACCGCACCGACTGTTGAACCCACCTCATCGAGCAACAAGAGGAAGAACAAGAGAAAGAACAGCTCCAACAACAAAAACTGTGCGATCACTGCTGCACCGATTCAAGTTGTACCAGCCCAACAGCGTCAAGTAGCGGTGCCTGTGGCCAATGCACCGCCTGCAAAGCGTGCATACACTGGACCACACCCGCTCTGCCCTACTTGCACCTACCATCACCCAACTACCATTGCTTGCCGTTTCTGTGCTCATTGCAATGTATACGGCCACTTTACTGCCAACTGCCGTATTCGACAAGCTCCTGCTCATCAAGGTCTCCTCACTGCCCCTCAGGGTCAACAAGCTCCTCCGGCACCCGCAGTCAAAGCCAGAGCCTGCTTCGCATGTGGCGACCCGAACCATTTCGCCAACATGTGCCCAAACAGGGTCGTGAAACAAGAGCCTCAGCAACAGCAGCCCCAGCAGCAACAACAACAGCAGCAGCAACAACAGGCCGCACGCGCCAGAACTTTCAACCTCAAGGTGCGTCAAGCCCAGGCCGACAACAACGTGGTCAATGGTACGTTCCTTGTGTATGGTATTTATGCTTCATGTTTGTTTGATACTGGAGCCGATAACTGCTTTGTGTCGTTCGAATTTGAGAAACTCCTTAGTTGTAAACGCTCCCAACTCTCCTCGACATTCGATGTTGAAGTCGCTACCGGAAGAACCGTCACTGTCAATTCTGTTCTTTGTGATTGTACTCTTGGTCTCAACATTCACATCTTTCCAATCGACCTTATTTCGATGCAACTTGGAAGTTTTGACGTCATAATAGGCATGGACTTTCTTCGAGAAAACCATGCTGAAGTTGTGTGCTTCGACAAGATGATTCGATTCTCACTCGCGAATGGTGACTTATTGTGTGTATACGGTGATACTACTTCAATGGGTCTCAAGCTTATGTCATGTGTCCAAGCTAGCAAGTATCTCCGTAAGGAATACAGGGCTTTCTTGGCTAACATTGTAGTAGCGGAGAAGGAAAAGAAAGGGAAGAAGGAAGTGAAAGACGTTCCTGTGGTTCGAGAATTTCCCAATGTTTTTCCAGAGGATCTTCCCGGACTACCTCCAAGTCATGATATCGACTTTCGTATCGACCTCATTCCTGGAGCCAATCCTATTACCAAAGCTCCCTACCGACTCGCGCCGTCCGAAATGCGCGAACTCTCAACCCAACTCCAGGAATTACTTGAGAAAGGCTTCATTCGCCCGAGCACCTCTCCTTGGGGCGCGCCGGTCCTTTTCGTCAAAAAGAAGGACGGGTCATTCCGGATGTGCATCGACTATCGGGAATTGAATAAGTTGACTATCAAGAACCGCTATCCCCTACCTCGGATCGACGATTTGTTTGATTAACTACAAGGCGCTACGTGTTTCTCCAAGATCGACCTACGTTCGGGATATCACCAGTTGCATATTCAAGAAGAAGATATACCCAAAACCGCGTTTCGTACTCGTTACGGTCATTACGAATTCGTTGTCATGCCTTTTGGTTTAACCAACGCACCAGCGGTTTTCATGGATCTGATGAATCGCGTGTGTAAACCATATCTCGACCGTTTCGTCATCGTATTTATCGACGACGTCTTGATCTATTCCAAATCGAAGGCCGAACACGCACAGCATCTACGTTTGGTTCTCGAGTTACTCCAGGGGAACCAACTCTATGCCAAGTTCTCCAAGTGCGAATTTTGGTTAGAGGAAGTTCAGTTTCTGGGTCACATTATTAATAGTCAAGGCATCCACGTCGATCCTGCGAAGATTGAAGCTGTCAAGAGCTGGGTTATGCCTAAGAACCCGTCTGAAGTCCGCTCTTTTCTCGGACTAGCGGGCTATTATCGACGATTTATCGAGGGATTCTCAAAGATCGTTGTACCGCTTACCTCTCTCACGCATAAAGACAAGCCTTTTGTTTGGGGAACTAAACAAGAGACTGCCTTCCAAACCCTCAAGCACATGCTTTGCAACGCTCCTGTTCTCACGTTGCCTAACGGAAACAATGATTTCATTGTCTACTGTGATGCTTCCAACCTTGGTCTTGGTTGTGTTCTCATGCAACAGGACAAGGTCATAGCTTACGCATCTCGTCAGCTCAAAATCCACGAGAAGAACTATACAACCCATGATCTCGAGCTAGGCGCAGTTGTTTTTGCGTTAAAGATTTGGCGACACTACCTGTATGGTACCAAGTGTACGATCTTCACCGATCATAGGAGCCTACAACACATCTTTAATCAGAAGGAACTTAATATGCGTCAACGCCGATGGGTAGAACTTCTCAACAATTACGACTGTGAGATTCGTTATCACCCAGGCAAGGCTAATGTTGTTGCCGACGCACTTAGCAGACGGAGCTACCTGCTTAGCGCTCGTAATGTTCAAGCCCAACATGATCTCGAAACCCTCATCCGCGATGCTCAACATGCATGTTTTAACGAACGCACCCTGAAGAAAGAAAGAATCTACCATGATGGAGCCCAACTTGTGAGCACATCGAATGGGATATTCCATTTCCTAGACCGAATTTGGATTCCCAAACGAACGGATTTGCGACAGATATTGATGGGCGAAGCCCACAAATCCCGGTATTCTGTTCATCCCGGTGCTGACAAAATGTACCAGGACCTCCGTTATAAGTACTGGTGGCCGGGTATGAAAAGAGATATCGCTCTCTACGTCGGAAAATTCCTAACTTGCGCTAGAGTCAAGGCTGAACATCAAAGACCCTCTGGCTTACTGGAACAACCACCAATTCCCATGTGGAAGTGGGAAATTATAGCCATGGACTTTATAACCAAGCTACCGCACACGTCATCAGGTCACGACAGCATTTGGGTTGTGGTCGACGGCTTGACTAAATCAGCTCACTTTTTGCATATACGAGAAGACTACAAGGTAGAACGATTAGCCCGAATCTACACCGACGAGATCATTTGTAATCATGGGACGCCTCGTGACATCATCTCTGATCGTGATGCTCGGTTTACCTCACGACTGTGGGAAACGTTTCAAACAGCACTTGGTACAACGCTTAATCTAAGTACCGTTTTCCACCCTCAAACCGACGGTCAGACTGAAAGAATGATTCGTACTCTTGAGGACATGCTCCGTTTGTGTGTCTTAGACTTCGGTGGTAATTGGGATAAATACCTACCGTTAGTCGAATTCTCGTATAACAACAGTTACCATTCTAGCATCCAAATGGCACCATTCGAGGCCTTATACGGAAGAAGATGTCAATGGCCTATTGTGTGGCACGAGATCGGGCATTCGCAATTAACCGGTCCTGAGCTATTACAAGAAACGACAGACAAAATTTTCCAAATTCGAGACAACCTGGTGAAAGATCGGGATCGACAGAAAAGTTACGCCGATAAGAAACGCAGACCCCGTGAATTTGACGTTGGTGACTACGTATTCCTAAAGGTATCACCTTGGAAGGGTGTAGTCCGATTCGGCAAGAAAGGAAAGCTCGCGCATCGATATGTTGGACCTTTTAAGATTCTGGAAAGGATCGGAAAAGTCGCCTACAGACTCGAACTACCGGAGGAACTTAGTAATGTCCACCCGACTTTCCACGTGTCAAACCTCCGAAAGTGCCTAGCCGACCACGACTTACACGTTTCACTAGATGATCTACAAGTGAACAAAACATTACACTTCGTGGAAAAGCCTGTCGAAATCATGGATCGCCAAACCAAGCAACTCAGACGCTCTCGCATTCCTATCGTGAAAGTTCGATGGGAAGGAAAAAGAGGCGCAGAGTTCACTTGGGAACTCGAAAGCGGCATGAAGGCTAAGTACCCACAGTTGTTCAAAGAGAAAGTCTAGCAAGAGAAAGTTCTCAAACGTGATTCACGGCGTTGAACAGCTTTCAGCTTAATTTCGGGACGAAATTCCCTAAACAAGGGGAGGTTGTAACACCCCGTGTTTTCAAGTCAAAGTCAAAGTCAAGGTCAAAGTCAACGACCTATTTCGCGCAACTTAACTTACAGGAATTTCTTTATTTTATTTGTATTATGTGGAGTAAGTATTGTTAAATGCAATAATCGACGTGTGTTAATCGCTATTCAATCGATCTACGACTGTGAATTTTAGGAAGTAACAATGCGATAAAGTTAACAAATCAATAGTCAAGCTATGCTAATCAAATCGCAACTCGAGCTGCGTAGTTTTACTTGTTATTATACGTGTGTGTGTGCCTTACGTGTTACCTGTGCATGTTTATTTATGTTGTGTTGTGATAATCAAGCGAACTCAATCGAAACTCGAAATCTAACTCAAAATGCAATCGAAATCGAATCGTGAACGAACTATGATAATTGGTGGAAAATAGATTCTGCGAGATATGAGTGGTTGGGACTGAAAGTAATTTGATTAGGAAACCCTATCGTATCGTACCACTCGCAATCGAAATCGAAATATCAAAAATCGTCGCGCAAAACACTCGAACGGTGCGACTGATCGATCAGGCTCCCAGCCGATCGAGCTGCCTGGCCGATCGGCCAGCACTTACCCCTTTTGGCATCTATAAATACCCCTGTCATTGTCATTCTTTCCACTTTTGGAAACCTCTGACCGACCAGCACGCTCAGCTCATCTTTTCGCTGATTCCTCTCGATTCCGGTAAGATTTCGTCCTAAATCTTGTACTTTCTTGATCTGTACACACTCCTACACCTTTCTATCTTTCAAATCTTAACTTTTAACCGTGAAATCATCAAGAATCAAGCATTCTAGGATGATGTCATCATGGGTTCTTGAAGAACTTCATGATTTGGCCTCAATCCACCAAGAATAGCTTGGATCCAACCGATTTCCACATAAACAAACAAAGATCCTTAGTAGATCTAAACATATACACGGTGAAAACGATTGAAAGATGGTTTTCCAACTTTCTTTCAACTCTTTTACACTCAATGCCTTCAAAACCGGTAGAAACGGGGCTTGTGCCAATTTACAAATCACTTCGGAGGTTGTATGGCTCAAGGTCCGGATTCTACCTACGAGGTTAACCGATTACGGGTTAAACGCTAGACTTCGTTCCGAACAGTTCACCGACCGGATTTGGGTGATTCCTGCCGAGCAGGGGAAACAAATAAGAACGAGGGTTCTATGGTTCGACTCGATTGTCAAGATACCTCGATATAATGACAAACAAACCAGAACAGCCAAGTGTTAGACGAATAAGCCGACCAGGTCAAAAGGCTGACCAATCGGACTGCTGTCCGAACGGACAGCCAGCCGATCGGACAGTCAGCCGATCGACCAGGCCTGCCGATCGGCTAGCACATGGTCCTACACTTGAGTAGTTCATTGAAGAGAGTATTGAACGAACTGCTGTTCGATCGGACTGTCGTCCGATTGGATTACTCTTCGGATCATGAGATACTATGCTTCAATACTTAGTCGATTTTCAACATGTTCAACGCGTTTGGAGTGCCACCCGATCGAACAATCGTCCGATCAGGTGACATCTTGCTGAGAACCTATTTACTGAAGTTCCTAACCGATCTGATAGCCGGCCGATCGAACGACCGTTCAATCGATCGACCTGAAAGGTAAAGATACTTCAAAGTTTTCAAATACTACAACGAAAACTTCAAAATTCAAGCCATCATACACAAACACATACTTCTTATAGGAAGAAACAATCCACTCGAACAGCCATCCGATCGGCCTACCGACCGGACAGCGGACCAAACGGACTGTCAACCAAACGGACTGTCAACCGAACGGTCAGCCGTCCGATCGAACTACCATCCGATCGACCAGTTTTCCGACTCTCCAACACTTGTTTCCCGTTTAACGCTTCACTTATCGTTATGCCACCGAATCTATTCAGGCTAATCTTACTCGCTAAGCGCTCCCTTCAATCCATTATCCGTTGTGAGTATACTCGGTCCCTTTTTGCTTTAAGCACTTTTGGGTGTTACATACGTTACGAATATTCAAACTACAACAATCACACTACTCAATACTATTTGAACGCTAACCGTTAATGCATGTTATACGTGGCTTATGAATGCTTGTTTGTTATGTTTACACATGGAATGCTTTCTACCTGCCTTAGCAACGATAGTACTATAGTTTGGACTCAGCACCCGTTCACACGGGGGTTGTTAAGGACCATTACTTGCATGGATTACGGTGGTAATCATGTATTGCGAACTGCCTCGGGCAGTCAACCCGCAGTCATTGGTATCGATGGATCTATGTCGATAACTAACGTGCTTCATTTCACTATGTGTTCGTGCTGGTTATGCGTAAACGAATTCGAACTCTATATGCTATTATCAAACTTGTATGCTCACCTTTACATTTTTTGTATTGACTTTATTTTAACGTATGTGACAGGTGCTTAGGATGCACATGTGGTAGGAATTTGAAGCTAGAATAAAGCTTTAGAGCCCAACAAATAGTTGTCTGTAGATAACGAATCAGGGGTCTCTAGAAGCAGATAAACAATTGCTGTCTATTTAAATCTGAGTTGTCGGAACAGAATATTTGCCTGGATTTATGTCTGTAATAATTATTTACTGTTTGAGATACGGTATGGGACGTGTTGTTTAAATTGAATAGTATTGACAATTGTTATGGAAACTTCTGGACAATCTGTTTCGCTCAATGCCATGCCCCGATGATTCCGCCATCGGTTGGGGTGTGACAAGAGGGGAGTTGACATGGAATAATCTGATTGGCTGTGTGTAAGAGAGGTCACTCCCCTCTTAGAGGAGTGCCCCTCTCACCCTTAGCCATGAATATCAAATCATAATGTGAGGTTTCAAACTCCAATCTAGTGATGGAAAGTCTCGCGTCATCATAAATTAATTTTCTACAATCCTTATTTCATATGTTGTATGCGGATTGCGGATTAAATTTTTCGGCATACATTTTTGCATAACATTTATTGAAATGTATGCTTTTCAAATATCTTATTTTAACTTTTGGAATCCTTATTTTATTTGGTTTCGTATGATCATTTGTGAATTAATCAAATTTAATTGATGTCATTTTATATGATTATGTGTATTGTTAGTTAATGAACTCTACAACTAATTGTTTGATGATACAAATAATAAATTATTAACCTAATTACATAAACATATCATTTCTCACCCAAATGTGTTATGTTATATTTATGTGTTTTACCATATTATTTATGTTCGTTCATCATGATACAAGAATTTTGGTCAAAGCGAAAGCGAAGCCAAAGTTCATGTAGAACATTAACAGTCTATATTTATGTGTGTTCATAATATGTAAATTTTGGTCAAAGCGAAACCAAAATTTAGGCATAACATCAAGATGGTTTTTATTTACGAATGTTCATAATAAATGAATTTTGGTCAAAGTCAAATTTCATGTAGAACAATAAGTCAGTCTATTATGTACGTTCAATTACATAAATTTTGGTCAAAGCCAAATTTATGTAGAACATCAAGACAATCTGTTATTTGTGCACGTTCATAATGCCTATATTTTGGACAATGCCAAAGCAAAACCAAAATTCAGGTAGAACCTTAAATTAATCTATTATTTTGGTCTTATAGTAGACTATATTTTTAATATAATAATTTTTGTATGCCTTATTTGATTACCCCATAATGTAGATCACTCCAAATTTTTTTCTTTAAATTTATATCTCATCTATTTCATCCACTCTAATTTTAAAAACCTAAAATGTTTTGCTTATTAAAGAGTTTCTACAAAATTTACTCTTATTAGATTGTTGATTATCTTTTAAGACATGACAATCCTACTCCTCTAGTTTGATAAAAGTATTATAGGAGAAAATTAGATCATGACTAGTGGGATAAGTCAACCAATATATCTCTTATGATAACTAAGAACTCATTTAATTATTGCTATCATGAGCTATTCCAGATTCTAAATTTCCCTAGACGAATTTGTTTTCTTTGGAATAATCAAAATAACTCCTAAGACGCATGCATTTGCTTTAGATTCTAACCATAATGTTTACTAGCATCTATAAATACATCTTGATGTACAATACCATGACTCTGTCACACCCTGTCTTTTGCGGAAGCGTATGTGTGTGACTTGATCAGTTTTCATTGCATTCGATCATAACAAACAACTACATGATTAAAATGAGCGATGTTCATCCATACACAAGTTTAAACATTACAAAACATAAGTTGTTTAAATTTCCAACCAACACAAGCATTAATTTTAAGTTACAAACCATCGTAAAATTCAAAGTTCCATAAAAGGACTTGTTTAACAAAAGACTAGTTTCACGAGCCTTTGCATCCTAAATCTCATCAAGGATGAGATATACGAATCAAACCCTCCAAAAATGGTTGACATCTAGACTTGAAATTCACAGCTTGAAAACAACACCAGCACCAAAGATCCATTTATTTTTCTGAAATACATGTAAGTTGAAAACATCAACAAAAATTGAGCGAGTTCTTGTGTTTTATGTGTATGCGCATCAAATGAATCTCAAAAACATTTGAGAGTTTAGTTTGTAAGTAGGTATGTAAAATGTCTATGAACATGTTGATCATTAATGTTTTACAAGGACATTAATATATGTGACGACATAGGAGGTACTCAACCTGAGTAGGCAATTTTTAGTGTCGGTTCACTCCCGATAGGGACACAACAACACTCTAAGTGGTCACCCATGGACCGTGAGTGGGGCTCGCCCGTACCCATTAGATCTAACCTTTGTTCCGTGGTCCTAAAAAGGATTAATGGCACCTCAGTTACAGTCTATGCTCACATGATCTAAGAGTTCATTCCATAACTTATTCATACCCCCCATGTATTTTCCCCGGAAAGTTGTAAACCGAAAACGTTAAGAGAAAACGGGGACATGAACTCACTAGTTTGTGTCCGTGCTACGTGCGTACTCAAATGCGTTTTCCTGGGTTTGTCGTGCAACCTACAATCGTGCTAGGTTTTGTTAGACGCTTCGGTCTTGTAACGGTTCTTAGTCTTAATCACTTACTAAGACTTGTTTTGGATTTGTTTTTGTTTTGAGTTACACTTTTGGTGTATGATGTCTTTATATAATTCTTCACAATTATAAAATTCAAGTTTAGAATATTAGTTAAAATATTATATTTTAACTTATATTATTTTGCATGCATTGCATGTATGTCATTTCAGGGATTCGTTAAAAATAATATATTTTTAACTCGTCTTGACATAAGGTTTCCATATACACATGTTTGTAGTTTTCATAACTAATATACCGTTTATTGAGTATTATACATTTGTACGTGTGCCCAAGTATAGGTATACTTGTATTATGAGTATGTTAAGTATGTCACTTTGTATTCTCGTATTTATGTATAATACTTGCATGGGGGTATTCTACCAAGTATTGGTAGAGTATGTTAGTATGTATTTGTACGTATAGGAATACGTATTTTCTTGTTTTTATTAAGTATTTCATACTTAATATATATTTAATTTTTCCGGAATATTGTTTTTGCACAACTAAAAATCAATATTCTTGTATTCTTAAAATACATATATTTTAAGATATGTTTATAGAAAAATATCGATATTTTTTACTTGGTAAATATAAATGTTCACGTATATCTTAAAAATAATTTATTTTTAAGATCAAAGCTAGGAAAAATATATTTTTTTAGTTTCCACCAAAATAATATATTTTTAAGTTGTTTATGAAAATAAATATTTTCATACACTCAAAATAATATAATTTCAAGTTTGACAAAATATGATATATTTTTATGATAATTGTAAAAATACATACTTTGTCGTTTGTTCGGTTTAGAAAATACCGTTTACCAAGTTGGTTATAATACGAATTAAATTCCGAAATATTTATATACTTTGTCCAATATGTCCATTTGTCCGAATGTCCAATATTTGTGTACAAAATATATATTTATTTTCTTGTAATTTTTGTAATTCTTTAATTACAGTTTTTGGTATTTTGTGTGGTATATTATTTCAAGTTCCTAATTTTAGTATAACTAATACAAATAATATACACATAGCACATAATTTTTATGATCTCTAAATATATATTTTCCTAAATATATATTTAGTCATTTTTATTTTTGAAAATCAACCTCCATTACTTGTAGTTTTTATACCAAAAATTATGGAAATTTTTATATTTAAAACCATAATCCAAGATTATTTGTAAACACTTGTTAAAAACATATTCTTCTAATTGTTTAAATTTTACAAAAATTTTGCCATAGTTTCCTTTGAAAAATGGAGGTTTCCATGCTTTTAAGCATATCATTTTCTTTTTTTTTTCAAAAATCATCAACAATCATCCATTTCAATTTACAATATAACATATGCATAAAAATGCATTTTCATGAAGATGTGAACTTGAAAGTTTTTATAAAAATTTGTAGTCTTGTAGCATGGTGCTTATCAAGTTCCATAAACTTCAAAAACATGGTTCATTCCTTCATATGAATCATTTTGCAAAAACTTCATCTTTACAACTTACGACTCATTTTTGTAAAAATTCATTTTCTACAACTTTTTATGTTCTAAACACTTCAAGTGTTTCATTTTCACGTATGAAATAGGTTTACTTACTTTCAAAAACCAAAACCATGCTTAACATGAAGTAAACTTTGTTTCTTTGAAACTTTAATATTTGAAATCTTTCATTTTCATGTTCTACACTTTGTAAGAACCATATTCTACACAAAATCAAGCTTACTTTTCAAGTTCAAACTTCACATATTGTATGCTTAACATAGATCCTTCAAGTTCCATCAACATACTTGCTATATCATGTGTTTAATCATCATCTAGCAACCACTTATGTGGTGTTCTTCACCATACACACAAACAATCATCAAACAACTTCATCACATAACATAAACAACTTGGTTTCTCATGATTTTTAGTATTGTTCATGTATTCATCTTCTTGTTTTTGTAAGATCTTTAGATTTTAAGTTACACATAATCTTTAACTACTAAAACAAGATGAAAAATGGGTTCTCAAGGGATTACTACTAGCACAAGGCTAGGGTAGGTACTAGAAGATGAAGATGAAGAAAAATGGTGGGTAAAAGCTCCCAAGAGAGGTCCTTTAATATCCAACACTTGACACCTTCTTGTATGTGCTTGATACACCTTATAATAGGCTTGAAATAACAAGGAATTGATTGAATGATGATGATGGGGGTCGGGTGGTTCTCGGCCAAAGACAAGAGGGAGAGAAGGAGAGTGTTGTGGTGAGTTGTTATGAAAGTGAAATGATAGTTTTAAAATGGTGATAAGGTATTTAGACTCTTGGTTAATACTTTCCCTCCACTCTATTACCTCATGGACTTCAATGTGGCATCTTTGACCACTAGGAAGATTAGTCAACAAACTCAAGGGGTGGGGGTCCCATGGGGACAGTTAGGAAGGGGGGGTATGGTTTTGTTTAAAACTTGTTAAGTATAATAACAATGGTAATTTATTTGTTTAGTTAGGATTTTTGGGTGTTTAAATCTTCTTGATGTAAAACATGATGTTTAAGACCATAACTAGCTTCATGACATAAAAATATGGTTAACTAGTTCACATGGTGCTTCTAGTTGTTTTTGGGTGTTTGTTTGATTATCGGATCGCTTAAAAAGATTAACATTAGTAACTTGTATGGCGTATTGTGTAATTGTGTCATGATAATGTTTTCAACGCTTTTTAAGTTATTCTGAACACGCTGGCATTATTTCAGATTACTACATAAGCTGAAAAATGCTGAATTTTGCTAAATTTGCAGAATTTTACTGTTTATAGCTAGTTTCGGGCAGTCTCTAGTGTTCACTTGTCACTCGGAAAGCGGTATCATAAACCCTTGCTTTCTCACATAAAGTTCTAGTATATCATGGGTTCTGGGACTCAATCTGTGTCATAAACATACTGTCTGTCTAAGTACTGAACTCCTGTCAGTACTACTAGTTTATCTGATAAGTGTGCTAGTTATTTCTATGCACTGTTTAAACTGTTTCGAGTCGCAATCAATAATAATAAGTATCATGCATCATGAAATGTTTTATTGAGTTCTATAAACTTAAGCCATGAAATCATACACATCATAAGTTGTAAGACCCTTACTAATATTTAACAATTTTCCTATAAAATTTCGATCATAAAAGTGTAGTTACGATTACACCTTCTAAATAGAAATACGAGTTTCTTAAAACTTTTACAACATAACATGTGAAATTTCGTCCTTCAATATAACGTCAATACATAATGCGGAAGCTTGCAATTTGGTCGTGTTCGGTTCTTCGTTGAGCTTGATCATCATCCGTCACTCTAAGGTATACCTACATTTCAATAGACATGAAATGAGTTAGTCTCACATAATTTATAAGTATTTAATCAAGTTCGAATACAAGAACGAACAAGATAAACAGTTTGAATTTGCCAGATAATAAGCCCCTTACTGGGCGTGATAGACATCTTCCATGCCTTTTACAATCGACCACCATAACGTTAGTTAAGATGGTTACATGATAGATACAAACAATTTCACTACGCCAATATCAACAACACCACCCAATAGTAAAAGGGTATATTAGAATCCTTAGGAATTGACGAAATTCAAAATAATAAACGAAACGGTTCGGAAAGTCTACAAATATGAAAAATTCATCAAAACATATGGGCACTACCGTAGCTTACGGTAGCTACCGTAAGCTACGGTAGCCTCTGGGCATAAAAGGTCTACCGTAAGGCAGTGAAGATCCACCGTAATAACTTCAGTCAGTACCGTAAGCTACGGTAGCTACCGTAGCTTACGGTAGCTTTCTCGCGCCCCGCGTAGGACCAGGCCAAGCCTTCGTGGCCCGCCAGGGACTGGATCTGCAGCAAAAATGTTGTTGTATTGCCGTCTTTGACCCATTTGTTCCATTTCACATTTTCAAATCTCAAAACATGATATAAGACTTTCAAGAATCACTTGTGAAACTTGCACTTTATTTTCTTTAAAACTTATAACGACATTATGGTAAAATTTACATCAATATACATCATCAATGATGTAAACATATATGATTCAACTTAAAACATTTGCCTATTATGTCAATACCAACTAGTAAATTCACATTCCTATGCATGGGACTTAATGCTCAATTTGACAACCCGTCCCTAAATTCCTTTAAGGTACTCGCATTCTCGCTTCAACTACCATCTTGTATGTTTAATGTTTCATTACCCATAACCCCGGATTAACACTTATGGAATTGTGCACCCATTTATCCGATTCGCACATATCATTATCCAACCCTTTGATTTGTCCATTATAAATACTTATTATAGACAAATCAAACACTATTACATCTTGAACTTTCGTATATCATCAATACGTAAAGTTTACGTATTAACAATTAATAACAACAAAGTGATTAGTCGCGTACCTGGCTCGAGTCGACGCATAGACCCGTTTAAACTTTATGACAACGCAATTATCCAAAATGCGATTCGCTCCTATGAACAAAGGACTTGCCAATCAAACATTAGTCGATTTTTGTCAAATGGTGTTATCATTACCATTTGACCCGTTTGGTCTAAATGACCAAACATCGATGTTTATAAAAACTTGATATCTTAATCTCAATTTCATGCATCCGACCCATTTCGGATTTTACCGCGTTATTTCTCTTATTAGTTACACTATAAGGTAACCGTAACGAAACTAATTAAATCTTATTCATTTCATGACTAAATTACCAATTGCCCCTTTTTACCATTAGCCATGATTTTTATCATTTATAGTTTTTCTGACACATATCATATCGCGTCGGAAACCATATTTCGATTAACACTTTTATCTTATTTATAGTTCATAAAAATAATTATGTATTCTACAAAAGGTGTAAGCTTTACTTACATAATCGTTCCGCTTGACCCGCTTCTTCCCAAGCTTCCACCTAGCTTGTCAAAAGTCAAGCTATAATGCAATCATCCACAAGATAATTATATTAGTCATCAATACTATGACTATCATACTTATGGATTCTCTTTACAAATTTCCGCATATGATTTTTTATTATAGACCGGTTTGACTCTTAAAGGTCAAACTGCTTATAACATATGCAATTACACTAATAAACTAAATAAACTCATTTGCTTAGCTACTCAAGAAACAATCATATATATACCATGTGCTAAATATTTCACATAATTAATAACTATGATTGTGAAAGATACTTCTACTATCATCAAAACACATTAATTCACCATGTTCACCTAGGCATTACATCGAACACCTTATAGGCATGAAACTTTTACTACTTCCAACAAATCTATGATTGAACTATTAGTCATGTATATGCATCCCATAACATCAAAATGGTTGGGGTGTTCAATTTAGCACCTAAACTCAATGCATCTAACACCCAACACATCATTTTCATCCTAATAATTCATGTGTTCTTCCTCATCATTCAAAACCCACTTAACTAAGTGTGGTAAATCATCCAAACACCCAATTCACAACAATCTATATAAAATTTTCACTTAGGGTTTGTTCCTAAGCAAGTTCATATCTCTTATCTTACTTTAATTTCTGAAATTCATACATGACTTGAAATCCATGAAATCTATCTACATTCATAATATCACCAAATCAAGATTTTTGACATACCTTGTGATCCCCTAGTCTAGGTGATCGATAATCTTTGTTCATGCACGAATTTGAGACCCGAATACTCCTTCAATTTGATGATCTTTGATGAACAAGGGTTTCCCCTTGTTTTCTCCAGCCGTGATCGACACACACACATACACACACACTTGGTGTGTGTGTGTGTGTGTGTTGTGTTGTGTTTTGTTTTATTAATAAACCCAATCTTTTAGTATTTCCCCTTTTGGTCCCTTAAGTTTGAGATTTTAATTACATGTGGAGATAACCCAATATTTATTACTAACAATACTATTAATCAACTAGGTTAATTATTCCTAGTTGATCACTATCCGTTAATCATCAATAAACATGATAATTTAGTTTACTAAGTTCGGGAATGTTACAACCCGACCTAGACCACGTACCGATAGTCTCGGGCTCTTTTATAGACTTTGTTCAAAAAGGGCATCCACCCATCTTTTATTTAGTGTTAGGTTTATTTAATTAAATCCTAATATTTACCGGGTTAACTTTTACCACTAAAAGTATTTTACCCGCTCTTCGACATTAACGCGGTTTATCTACTAAACCCGTTTTTTGGGTGTTACAAGTCTACCCCCCTTAAAGAGGTTTCGTCCCCGAAACCGTTCTTTGTCCCTTATCTTTATTGATTACTATTTACCCGTAGGTTCCTTGACTAGCCTCGTAGGTTATTTTATTAAATCTTCACCCTTTTTAAAGTGAGACCCCATAGTTTTATTTCCTTGTATTTGTGACTCGAGGGTCATTCTGGTCCCGTAGACCTTAACACTTTTTATAGCCTCGGAAGTCGTGACGATCCCGTAGGTTCGTCCTTCATTCTTGTCGTTTTAAAAGTATACTTTTGGTGTCGAAGCACCCTTTTTAGGTTTAGAACTTATTCATCTTCCTTCTTGAATTTTATGGACCTTGTCCGTAGTCTAAAACTATCTCCGTTTCCTTTTTGGATTAATCTCCCGACTCTACAAATTCTTACGTCGTCTACACGTCGGTTTATACTACGCTTACCGTTACTCGGTTCGTACTTAAACTTCTTTATGACCCGTTATCCGGTTTCTTTATCTTAATGTTTTTAACATTCTTGTTTCGCTAGTATGCGTTTTCCCTTTTTTATCACGCATTATTTGGGTAGTTACTATGTTACTTAATTGATATATGTATGAATATACACATTTTTATGCATCTCTCCTCAACAATTGTCTTGCTTTTCAAGACTAGCCCGACTCATTAACATGGTCGGCTTTTCCCATGTCTTGGATTCATTCCTGAACCCAACTCCTATACTTTACATTTGTTAAATTGTTATTAACAACTTTGCTTTGTAAGCCTATTTAGAAATTCCCTTTGGATCTCACTCTTAGGGGGGGTGACTCCTAAGGTTCATTTCTTTTGATTTATGGCCCAAAAGCCCCATCGACCCTGTAGTCATTTACAATCATTTAAGATCCTATGGTTATGATAACCCAAAACGTCATTCCTTTCACTTATTTCCCTACTTAAAATATATTTTTGGTGCTGTGGCACCCATTTTATAGTTTCATTGTTACTAGGACTTGGTGTCCCACTCGTCATTAGTCCTTATATGTTTTCACTGTGGTATTTCACATAGGTTACTCCACACCTCATTTAGTTATTCCATTTCATCATATGGAATTTACCCACATCATTCATCAACACATATAATGTTTCCTTTTAAGTTGGCTTGGCCAAGTCTATAACTCGCCTTAACCACTCACACTTATCATATTTTCTGGGTTCGAGTGTAATTACACTTCCTCCCAATTTGTTCCTTAATCATTTTACATATTTGCATTCCCCGGGTTCGAGTGTAAGTACACTCCTTCCCAATGCATTTCCGACATCTCCCACTCACTTAGTCCTTGTTACATAAGGGGTACTTATGTTAACTATAATAAACTCATCGTATCATGTGTTTAACACTTACCTGGCCAGGGTAAGTAATCCGCACATGGTACGCATAAACTTATTATAATTAATATATTACCTCTCATGTAGCAAGTTTTCAGTTTGCGGTTACATCCCTTATTTTATTTGGTAAAACCTCTTATTGTTATATTGCAATATTAGGTTATTACCTTTATTTATTCACAATTCATAAGGTGTTTTCATTTCATAAACTCACACACAATCACATTCTATGATGGGATTGTTACATATCTATACCGTGACTTTTATAAAATACCCTTTATCTGACGGTCATCCCCATCCAAGTTTCTAAGTCTTAATTTTACTTATGCAACAGTTATTTACCATTGTGAATAATACCACTTACCAACTTAATTTCTCTTGGAACATCATCCCAAACGAGTAATTTATGGCGGTTTTCAAAGCCTAAATCTCCTTTATGCACTATCACTCCCATGTGCATATAGCGTACAACCAATATGTAATAGCTTAGGATGTGCACCTGGGTAATACTAGCCCTGTTTAACCTTTGTTGTTAGTTGACCATTACTCTGAATAACCTCTCCATTCATGTCCTTAATGAGTGTGTCATCATGTCACACTTCCAGCTTTTCCACCATCACGTTGGGTGGATCATCATTTTCCCATCATCCTCGGATGCGGTCACCATATTACTGAAACATTCACAACAATTAGTAATATTACAAATTAAGTATAATCTGTATTGTCATACTAGACCTTCAAATATACTAATCACAGCAAGTGATTAATCGTCTAAATCGTTCTTTGGTTAGGCCCTTGCCACCTAATCATTCTTTGTAGTATATTTTGGGGAGCATGTTATCACACAATATCTCTAACTGTTATTTATAACAATCTCAGATTCAACCAGATTATTATTTAGAATACTACTTACCGGAATCCATGATCAAGCTTCGAACCGAACACCAATCTTCATCAACAGCATAAGGTTTAAGTCCAAGCATAGTTTTCCCCACCATACTTGAATCTCTTAAACCAGGGCTCTGATACCAACTTGTAAGACCCTTACTAATATTTAACAATTTTCCTATAAAATTTCGATCATAAAAGTGTAGTTACGATTACACCTTCTATTTAGAAATACGAGTTTCTTAAAACTTTTACAACATAACATGTGAAATTTCGTCCTTCAATATAACGTCAATACATAATGCGGAAGCTTGCAATTTGGTCGTGTTCGGTTCTTCGTTGAGTTTGATCATCATCCGTCACTCTAAGGTATACCTACATTTCAATAGACATGAAATGAGTTAGTCTCACATAATTTATAAGTATTTAATCAAGTTCGAATACAGGAACGAACAAGATAAACAGTTTCAATTTGCCAGATAATAAGCCCCTTACTGGGCGTGATAGACATCTTCCATGTCTTTTACAATCGACCACCATAACGTTAGTTATGATGGTTACATGATAGATACAAACAATTTCACTACGCCAATATCAACAACACCACCCAATAGTAAAAGGGTATATTAGAATCCTTAGGAATTGACGGAATTCAAAATAATAAACGGAACGGTTGGGAAAGTCTACAAATATGAAAAATTCATCAAAACATCTGGGCACTACAGTAGCTTACAGTAGCCTCTAGGTATAAAAGGTCTGCCGTAAGGCAGTGAAGATCCACCGTAATAACTTCAGTCGGTACCGTAAGCTACGGTAGCTACCGTAGCTTACGGTAGCTTTCTCGCACCCCGCGTAGGACCAGGCCAAGCCTTCGCGGCCCGCCAGGGACTGGATCTGCAGCAAAAATGTTGTTGTATTGCCGTCTTTGACCCGTTTGTTCCATTTCACATTTTCAAATCTCAAAACATGATACAAGACTTTCAAGAATCACTTGTGAAACTTGCACTTTATTTTCTTTAAAACTTATAACGACATTATGGTAAAATTTACATCAATATACATCATCAATGATGTAAACATATATGATTCAACTTAAAACACTTGCCTATTATGTCAATACCAACTAGTAAATATTCATTCCTATGCATGGGACTTAATGCTCAATTTGATAACACGTCCCTGAATTCCTTTAATGTACTCGCATTCTCGCTTCAACTACCGTCTTGTATGTTTAATGTTTCATTACCCATAACCCCGGATTAACACTTATGGAATTGTGCACCCATTTATCCGGTTCGCACATATCATTATCCAACCCTTTGATTTGTCCATTATAAATCCTTATTATAGACAAATCAAACACTATTACATCTTGAACTTTCGTATATCATCAATACGTAAAGTTTACGTATTAACAATTAATAACAACAAAGTGATTAGTCGCGTACCTGGCTCGAGTCGACGCATAGACCCGTTGAAACTTTATGACAACGCAATTATCCAAATTACGATTTGATCCTATGAACAAAGGACTTGCCAACCAAACATTAGTTGATTTTTGTCAAATGGTGTTATCATTACCATTTGACCCGTTTGGTCTAAACGACCAAACATCGATGTTTATAAAAACTTGATATCTTAATCTCAATTTCATGCATCCGACCCATTTCGGATTTTACCGCGTTATTTCTCTTATTAGTTACGCTATAAGGTAACCGTAATGAAACTAATTAAATCTTATACATTTCATGACTAAATTACCAATTGCCCCTTTTTACCATTAGCCATGATTTTTATCATTTATAGTTATCCCGACACGTATCATATCGCGTCGGAAACCATATTTCGATTAACATTTTTATCGTATTTATAGTTCATAAAAATAATTACGTATTCTACAAAAGGTGTAAGCTTTACTTACATAATTGTTCCTCTTGACCCACTTCTTCCCAAGCTTCCACCTCGCTTGTCAAAATTCAAGCTATAATGCAATCATCCACAAGATAGTTATATTAGTCATCAATACTATGACTATCATACTTATGGATTCTTTTTACAAATTTCCGCATATGATTTTTTATTATAGACCGGTTTGACTCTTAAAGGTCAAACTGCTTATAACATATGCAATTACACTAATAAACTAAATAAACTCATTTGCTTAGCTACTCAAGCAACAATCATATATATACCATGTGCTAAATATTTCACATAATTAATAACTATGATTGTGAAAGATACTTCTACTATCATCAAAACACATTAATTCACCATGTTCACCTAGGCATTACATCGAACACCTTATAGGCATGAAACTTTTACTACTTCTAACAAATCTATGATTGAACTATTAGTCATGTATATTCAACCCATAACATCAAAATGGTTGGGGTGTTCAAATTAGCACCTAAACTCAATGCATCTAACACCCAACACATCATTTTCATCCTAATAATTCATGTGTTCTTCCTCATCATTCAAAACCCACTTAGCTAAGTGTGGTAAATCATCCAAACACCCAATTCCCAACAATCTATATAAAATTTTCACTTAGGGTTTGTTCCTAAGCAAGTTCATATCTCTTATCTTACTTTAATTTCTGAAATTCATACATGACTTGAAATTCATGAAATCTATCTACATTCATAATATCACCAAATCAAGATTTTTGACATACCTTGTGATCCCCTAGTCTAGGTGATCGATAATCTATGTTCATGCACGAATTTGAGACCCGAATACTCCTTCAATTTGGTGATCTTTGATGAACAAGGGTTTCCCCTTGTTTTCTCCAGCCGTGATCGACACACACTGATGTGTGTAAAATGCAACATATATATTACATCAAATGAGGCATAAAACTAACCCTTTTTAAGTACTAATGTTGGAAAAATAGTGTTTTTGTCTTCCTTTTGTATTTTCAGGATTAAATGAGCTCAAATTCACAAAAGAAGCAAAAAGACAGCTAAATCTAACATAAATACAAGAAAAGGAACATAAGTGGACTGCCCGACCCCTCAACGGCATCTTCCCAAGCAAAATAGAGAAGGCAGAAAACTGAACACGCCCCGTGCTCAGCCAGCACGGGGCCGTGCCCAAGAAGCAGCAGAAAAGACAAATCTATAGAAGCTTCTATTGCCCACCACGGGGCCGTGTCCAGTGAACACGGGGGCGTGGCGAAAGTACAGCAGGCGCATTAATTGTAATTGCGAATTACAATTAATGAAGAGAGAGAATGTCAGACAGGCACGGGGGCGTGTCCAGCGGACACGGGGCCGTGCCCAGCCTTATGTTCAGCCTATAAATAGGAGTGTTTGGTTTCATTTCAACTCATCCCTTGGCACACCACCTCTCTCACACTTCATCCACCACCCACCACCACCAGAACACCATCATCCACCACCATCATCCATTGTCCATCGTAGAGTGTGTGAGTCGTCTCGGGATCCAAGATTGATCGTAAGAGTTCTTGACAATCAAGGCCATGTTTGCCTAAGTATCTTAGATCACTTGGTGAAGACAAAGTGTCTAGTATAATACTTTTTATTTCTAATCTTTTGCACTTTTTATTTGGTTTTGTATTAATGACTTTAATAACTAGTTACTTATCTTGAAGGTGATCTTTCCTTATCGTTTGTCCGTGGTGTCTTGGCATTATTTTACTGTCTATATAAAATAAAAGATTTTCAACATTCATATCTCCACGGTCTATATGGAGGTATGTTGGCTACCTGGTCGGGGGTTAAGGGAACGGTTTGGTAAAGTTCTTGCCATTGTTCAGCGTTTAGAGGTCCTGCAATGGACCTGGGTCAAATTTAGTAGGACCTCCTTCAATGCTTCACGGTATTGGATGGCGGGGGTCCAAACTCTTTGATCCCCTCATAAGTTAACTACTATTAATACTATAACCCGGCTATTTAGGACTGTATCCCTGCTGACTCAGACTACTTAGTCGAGGGTAACGTCACCGCCAAAAGCGGGGCCTACCATAATTTGCATTAATAACTTAATTAATTATCTTCCAATAATCCACCCTTTCAGGATTGTATCCTTGCTGACTCAAACTACTGGGGTGAGGGTAACGTCACCTTCAAAAGAAGGGCCTACTACAATAACTAAGATAATCTCTTAATTATGTGCGAAAGTGCGGAAATAATCAAAGGTTATACTAGATACGAGTCGGAACCAAGTGATTCATCTTGTCTATCTGTTTTTCTTTTATTTTTATTTTCAACATTTTAGTTAGTTTTTATTTTTCTTAGTTTAAAACATTTTTCTAAACTTTTTATTTTGATTAGACGTTGAGGATAAACCGGTACTAAAAGCTCTTGTGTCCTTGGACGACCTCGGTATCTTGCCTACACTATACTACGCTCACGATGGGTGCACTTGCCCATATGTGTGTTTAGTGTTAGTAAAATATCGTGTTTTATAAATTTAAAACTTGGCTAAAATAAGTGTTAAAGGGGCTTAAAATATACACCTAATAAATATAACACTTCACACGCATCAAGTTTTTTGGCGCCGTTGCCGGGGACACAAGGATTTTAAGAAAGTTAGGAATCAACGGCCTAATCATATTTTTATTTTTCTTTTTAATTTTTTAGGATTTTCTTAGTTTTTCAGCTTCTGCAGAGCTCAGCACGGGCCGTGCCCGCTGAACACGCCCCCGTGCTAAATCATTGGAACTGGCAATTTTGTTTTAAGTCAGACAGTAAGCTGAACACGGGGCCGTGCTCACTCAACACGCCCCCGTGCCCAAGATTCACTTACTGAAAACAGAACCGTTAGATCCCGGCGGTTGGTAATTTCTGACATAAACATGAGTGATAGTAATTGTTTTTACTTTCGGCACTCTTATGGTACGTGGTGTCAATTATGTGGAGGCGAACATAAAGAATTAGAATGTTACTTTCTAAATTATAGGCCCCACTACATAGACCCACCGATTCCTTATAACCTTAAGAGGGGCGAAAGTAAAAATAAGCACTATTTCTCCCACGAATGCGCCCAGCCAGATACTCTAGGAGAAATGCTCCTTGACGAGTTATTTCAACTAGAAGAGCTAATTCTGAATTGGTTAAAAGAGCTTAGGAAGGACTTTATTGATCCGCCCCAAGACGATGACCATGAAGAAATGTTGGAACCGCATTCCGACAACCTCGTTGCTCCCAAAAATACCTTCATACCTAGCAAAGACTTGGAGGATAGTCGTCCCTGTGCCGATTGTGCCGTGAAGGACTCTCCATCGACTTCGTTCGATGCATACATAGACCTGAGCGATTCGGCCTACACCTTCTTTAATGAGAGCCCGGGAAAGGGTTGGACTTGTCCACCTAGAATGAAAATAGGAATTACCCTCACCGACAACCTCTTGCGTTCTCGCCTTAGTCTAGGACAATTAAGGTATCTTAGGCACTTTGGGGTTGTTCCAACCAGCAAGGAACCGCCCGATATCGACGAGATCCTTAAGTAACAAAACTCCATAAGACAGCCTCCAGACACGGGGCCGTGTCCAGGTCAACACGCCCCCGTGCTCACCTAAAAGATTCTCTGCTGATTTTGTCAGAATACGGACAAAATGTGTCAGGATTTCCTCTGCACATGGGGCCGTGTCCAGCCAACACGGGGCCGTGTCCAGTGCGCTGTCGTTTTCTTTAAATACAGCCTGATTCCTGCTCATTTTTACCACTTCAATAGACAGAGATTCCTGGGATCTTCACTCATACCATCCTAGGTAAGTGCTAAAAGAAGGTTCCCAAGGACCATCTTGTCCCTTCCACTTTTATTCATTTCCTCTTCTTTCAAAAATTTTCAACATTTCCTCCATGGAAGCTTGGAACTCCCATGATTCCAACCCTCTATGTGAAGTTTGTAAGATTATATGCTAAGGATTCTTGTTTAAAGTTAGTTGTATGACTTTATTTTAAATTATCTAAGCTTAAAACCCAGCTAAAAATCATGAAAATAATTTAAAACTCCAAGACTCCTTAGCCTAAAATCCTGCAGACAAATGGACACGGGGCCGTGCTTAGCGAGCACGGGGCCGTGTCCGAGGCACTGTTTTGTAAAAATTTAGCTTTCTTCGGTTTCTTTCGCAGAAAATGGCAAGCAGAACAAGCGGATCATCTTCAAGAAGTAACCGACAAGGGAGGAGATCATTGACAGTAGAAGACTCTCTTGTAAACTATGTTTACGCCCTAAGGGAGGCTATTGACGAAATGACGGGAGTGGAGGAAGCATTGGTCGACCGTATCAACCATCTAACAGTGGGGCTGGAGGGCTGTCTCCGAGAGGTAAACCTCTTGCACCAGAGGTTAAACCTTCTCGCCTCCCCGCCTTTGGTACCTATAATAACCCAAAGGGCGTGGAACGTGGTGCCCGAAGTCGTCATTCCGGCCGAATGGTACGCCATGCACCAAGAGCCTCCGCGAAGGGTGGTGCAAGGAGTCCCGGTGAATGTTCCCCCTCAACCACCAGTTGCTGAGGAAAATGAAGCCGCATTCTTCCTTCCTAGGGAAATCGAAGAATGGCTTTAAACAATGTTTAGGGAAGAAATCCTTCGGCTAAAAGTCCTACTATATCGGGAAACTATTCTCGAAATTTTCTTAAAATAGTAGAACTCTTTATGATAACCTCGTGTACCTCCTGACCTATTTAGTTAAGTTTTTGTTTTATCTTAATTTAGGACTATGTAAGGTCTCTCTATGAATGCAATGAAATGATGGTTTTTAAAGTTTGGATGGTTCATAATAAATAAAACACACTCATGGTGGTAAGGGATGAAAAGGGGAACGAGAAAAATGACCCCATGCACAAGAACAAGGCAACCCGGCATCAATCTCTCCATTACATAAGGTTCAACACGGGCCGTGCCCAACCAACACGGCCCCGTGCTGAACCCCCTGCAGAAAAATGCCCAGTTCAGGTAACTGGACACGGGCCGTGTTCACCAGACACGCCCCCATGTCCAGGCTTCTGTTTCTTTTCTTTAATTTTTGTTACTGGCACCTGAACACGGGGCCGTGTCCAGAATGCCAGTAACATAAATATTTGCTTTTAACACCATTTTACACATCTAATCAACCTAAAAATTTATTTTTGGGACACATTGAGGACAATGTGTAATTTAAGTGTGGGGGGAATGCTAAAACCTTGAAATTTTGCAAGTCCTAAATACAAGCCTTACACAAAACTCTATTGGAACCGCTAATCACCCCAAAAAAATTTTCAAAAATTTCATTGTTTACTTGTTTAGGTTTAACTCGGGAAATTCAAGTTCTCAAAAAGGTTATATTTTTACGAATTTACAACCGATAGCGTCGTGATAAAAAGAACCAACATAAGAAAATTATGAAAAGGCATAGCAAACTTAGTTAAAATTTGATTATATATACTTGATCACATAAAAACCTATTCCCACAAAAGTGAGTTTTGAGCCTTTATTGAGCATACAAATTTACATCTTTAGACTAAATGCTCATTTTTCGTTTCTTGTGTGAATAGCCGCTTGGTTCTTACGACTCTAGAACCTGCCATAACGATACATTCCCGGTCCTTATCAACTTAAATCCGAGTAAGTAAATGATGGAGGCATTAGGACTAACCCTTTTTTCTTCTACACCATTATTTTTCTTTTTCTTTTACCACCTACCCAAAAATCCCCCTAGTTAGCCCCTTTGAGCCTAAACCTTTTCATTTCATAACCCAAACCAAACACCCTTTTACCCACCAAAACCTTTTTCATTTTTAACCCTTTTGTTTTAGTAACAAGTTCGGTTTTTCGTATGATTGAAAAAAAAAAATTTGTTGATGAAGCAAAAGAAAATAAACAAACAAGTTCATCAAAAATAACTTTGTTTGAATAGTAGCTTCATCAAAATAAAAGTTACAAAAAAAAATTTAGAAAGTCCTAAGAAAACCGACACTTGTTACGCTTTTTCACCCTTTTCTACTAACCACTAACCCAACCACCTACCTTTAACCCAAGCCTAACCCTTCACCCACAAAGTCCTCTTGATATTTACAAAGGTATAAAAGTTAAAAAGGAGGAGGATTGATTGCTTGGCAAGCCTATGGTAGGAATAAGTTCCATGCCGCTCTCGAGTGATTCACTAAAAATACACCTTCGGCGGAGTGTGAGTGATTTCTCCCGTGAGGTATGTGAACTTGTATATAAATGGAATTTTTAAAAAGGCATGTTATGCCCAAATAAATAATTTCTCTTATGAAAAGTTTTAAATAAATCATGACGAATAGGATTGTAAATAAATAAAAATAAAACTACATAAAGAATCTTGGAAATCCCGACACTCTACGACAAGCCCAAAACCTTCTCTTCTACCCATTCCATTTGGGAGTGTAAGCCATATATTAAAGAGTTTTGCTTGAGGACAAGCAAAAGTTCAAGTGTGGGGTATTTGATGTGTGTAAAATGCAACATAAAAATTACATCAAATAAGGCATAAAACTAACCCTTTTTAAGTACTAATGTTGGAAAAAGAGGGTTTTTGTCTTCCTTTTGTATTTTCAGGATTAAATGAGCTCAAATTCACAAAAGAAGCAAAAAGACAGTTAAATCTAACATAAATACAAGAAAAGGAACATAAGTGGACAGCCCGACCCCTCAACGGCATCTTCCCAAGCAAAATAGAGAAGGCAGAAGACTGAACATGCCCCGTGCTCAGCCAGCACGGGGCCGTGCCCAAGAAGCAGCAGAAAAGACAAATCTATAGAAGCTTCTATTGCCCACCACGGGGCCGTGTCCAGTGAACACGGGGGCGTGGCGAAAGTACAGCAGGCGCATTAATTGTAATTGCGAATTACAATTAATGAAGAGAGAGAATGTCAGACAGGCACGGGGGCGTGTCCAGCGGACACGGGGCCGTGCCCAGCCTTTTGTTCAGCCTATAAATAGGAGTGCTTGGTTTCATTTCAACTCATCCCTTGGCACACCACCTCTCTCACACTTCATCCACCACCCACCACCACCATAACACCATCATCCACCACCCACCACCACCATAACACCATCATCCACCACCATCATCCATTGTCCATCGTAGAGTGTGTGAGTCGTCTCGGGATCCAAGATTGATCGTAAGAGTTCTTGACAATCAAGGCCATGTTTGCCTAAGTCTCTTACATCACTTGGTGAAGACAAAGTGTCTAGTATAATACTTTTTATTTCTAATCTTTTGCACTTTTTATTTGGTTTTGTAATAATGACTTTAATAACTAGTTACTTATGTTGAAGGTGATCTTTCCTTATCGTTTGTCCGTGGTGTCTTGGCATTATTTTACTGTCTATATAAAATAAAAGATTTTCACCATTCATATCTCCACGGTCTATATGGAGGTATGTTGGCTACCTGGTCGGGGGTTAAGGGAACCGTTTGGTAAAGGTCTTGCCATTGTTCAGCGTTTAGAGGTCCTGCAATGGACCTGGGTCAAATTTAGTAGGACCTCCTTCAATGCTTCACGGTATTGGATGGCGGGGGTCCAAACTCTTTGATCCCCTCATAAGTTAACTACTATTAATACTATAACCCGGCTATTTAGGACTGTATCCCTGCTGACTCAGACTACTTAGTCGAGGGTAACGTCACCGCCAAAAGCGGGGCCTACCATAATTTGCATTAATAACTTAATTAATTATCTTCCAATAATCCACCCTTTTAGGATTGTATCCTTGCTGACTCAAACTACTGGGGTGAGGGTAACGTCACCTTCAAAAGAAGGGCCTACTACAATAACTAAGATAATATCTTAATTATGTGCAAAAGTGCGGAAATAATCAAAGGTTATACTAGATACGAGTCGGAACCAAGTGATTCATCTTGTCTATCTGTTTTTCTTTTATTTTATTTTCAACATTTTAGTTAGTTTTTATTTTTCTTAGTTTAAAACATTTTTCTAAACTTTTTATTTTGATTAGACGTTGAGGATAAACCGGTACTAAAAGCACTTGTGTCCTTGGACGACCTCGGTATCTTGCCAACACTATACTACGCTCACGATGGGTGCACTTGCCCATATGTGTGTTTAGTGTTAGTAAAATATCGTGTTTTATAAATTTAAAACTTGGCTAAAATAAGTGTTAAAGGGGCTTAAAATATACACCTAATAAATATAACACTTCACACGCATCACACACACTTGGTATGTGTGTTGTGTTTTGTTTTATTAATAAACCCAATCTTTTAGTATTTCCCCTTTTGGTCCCTTAAGTTTGAGATTTTAATTACATATGGAGATAACCCAATATTTATTACTAACAATACTATTAATCAACTAGGTTAATTATTCCTAGTTGATCACTATCAGTTAATCATCAATAAACATGATAATTTAGTTTACTAAGTTCGGGAATGTTACAACCCGACCTAGACCACGTACCGATAGTCTCGGGCTCTTTTATAGACTTTGTTCAAAAAGGGCATCCACCCATCTTTTATTTAGTCTTAGGTTTATTTAATTAAATCCTAATATTTACCGGGTTAACTTTTACCACTAAAAGTATTTTACCCGCTCTTCGACATTAACGCGGTTTATCTACTAAACCCGTTTTTGGGGTGTTACATAAGTTCAAAATACACAACCACATAATATATAACATTGTTCACATTGTACGGAATTTACACGGAAAACTACCAGTTGTCACATTCTCCCCCCGTTAAAAGAATTTCATCCCGAAATTCAAGCTGCATTATCGGTTGCAGGGGAGTTTCGAAACAAGTGTGGGTACTTAGACTTGATTTGGTCTTCACGTTCCCATGTAAACTCTGGGCCGTGATGTGAATTCCAATGAACTTTGACTAGTTTTATACGACTTCTCCTTGTCTTATGGACCTTCCAGTCCGTAACCTCAACAGGTTCTGCGGTAAATTGGAGTTTGTCGTTGACGTGAATCTCATCTGCTGCAATGACGGTCGTTTCTTGAGTAGGACTTTTCTTGAGATTAGACACGTGGAACGTGTCGTGTACACTGCTGAGTTCTTCTGGAAGCTTTAACTTGTATGCAACGGTTCCGATCTTTTCTAGAATTTCGAAGGGTCCAATGAAACGCGGGTTCAACTTTCCACGTTTTCCAAATCGCACTACGCCTTTCCAAGGCGAGACTTTCAACAAAACCATGTCTCCAACCTCAAATTCCAATGGTTTGCGTTGTTTGTCGGTGTAGCTCTTCTGTCTATCATGAACTGTCTTGATACGATCACGTATCTGAGCAATCTTATCTGTGGTTTCTTAAACCAATTCTGGACCAATGAGTTGTTTATCTCCGATCTCCGCCCAACATAGCGGGGACCGATACTTTCGCCCATACAAGGCTTTAAACGGGGCAGCCTGGATGCTAGTGTGATAGTTATTATTGTAGGAAAACTCCACTAAACGCAAGTGAATATCCCAACTTCCTCCTAAGTCCATCACACAAGCACGTAACATGTCTTCCAAAGTTTGTATCGTTCGTTCACTCTGGTCGTCCATCTGAGGGTGAAAGGTCGTACTAAGATTCAACTGAGATCCAAAATCCTTCTGAAACGTTTGCCAAATCCTTGACACAAAACGACCATCTCGGTCGGATATGATAGAAACATGCACTCCATGACGTGCCACAATCTCATTGAGGTATATTTCCGCCAATTTCTTGGTGCTATCCTTCTCGCTGATCGGTAGAAAATGCGCGGACTTTGTGAGTCGATTAATAATTACCCAGATCATATCATGGCCTCTTTGAGTTCTCGGTAACTTAGTAATGAAATCCATCGATATCTGTTCCCACTTCCATACAGGAATCTCAAGTTGTTGCAACAACCCTGATGGTTTCTGGTATTCCGCCTTAACCTTGGCACATGTAAGGTAGCTACCCACGTATGTAGCAATATCGGCTTTCATCTTAGGCCACTAATAAAAATCCTTCAAGTCTTGGTACATTTTGTCGGATCCCGGATGTATAGAGTACCTTGACTTTTGAGCTTCGTCCAAAATGAGTGCGCGTAGATCGTCGAAGAATGGAACCCAAATTTGCTCCATGAAGTACAATGTTCCATCTTCCTTTGGCAATAATTGCGCCTCCATTCCACGCAATGATTCATCTTGTAGATTATCTGGCTTAAGCGCTTCCTGTTGAGCTTCACGAATACGAGTAGTGAGATCGGTTTGTATGGTCATCTCTAAGGCTCGCACCCCTAGAGGCTTTGCATGCTCCTTACGGCTCAAGGCGTCTGCTACAACGTTCGCCTGGCCTGGGTGATACTTTATCTTACAATCGTAATCATTCAATAGCTCGACCTATCTTCGTTGCCTCATGTTTAGGTCTTTCTGATTGAAAATGTGCTGCAAACTCTTATGGTCTGTAAAGATTATGCAACGAGTTCCATACAAGTAGTGACGCTAGATCTTCAATGCGAATATCACTTCACCTAGCTCAAGGTCGTGCATGGTATAGTTTTTCTCATGCACCTTCAACTGACGAGACGCGTACGTGATGACTTTATCCCGTTGCATTAACACGCAACCAAGACCTTGTCAAGACGCATCACAATAAACCACAAAACCATCGGTACTGCTAGGTAAGGACAGAATAGGTGCGCCACAAAGTTTGTCCTTCAACAATTGAAAAGCTGTCTCTTGCTCTTCGCCCCAATCAAATCTCTTATCCTTCTGGGTTAGGGTTGTTAGTGGCTGAGCAATCTTTGAAAAGTTCTCTATGAATCGTCTGTAGTAGCCTGCTAACCCCAAAAATTGTCGTATTATCGTGTCTCAGTTGGGGTCTTAGGTGCTTCCCAGTTTTTGATCGCCTCAATCTTGGCAGGGTCGACGTGAATTCCATTCTCATTCACCACATGAACTAGGAATTGCACCTCTCGAATCCAAAATTCACACTTCGAAAGCTTCGCATACAATTGTTCCTTCTTCAAGAGTTCCAAAATAGCTCGCAGATGTTGCTCATGCTCCTCCTTGGTTCGCGAGTATATAAGGATGTCATCAATAAACACAATCACAAACTTATCCAGATACGGCTTACACACCCGATTCATGAGATCCATGAATACCGCCGGTGCGTTGGTTAAGCCAAACGGCATAACAAGGAACTCGTAATGTCCGTATCGAGTTCTAAAGGCCGTTTTAGGGATGCTTTCTTCTTGTATTCTCAATTGATGATATCACGATCTCAAGTCAATCTTGGAGTAGTAGCTGGAACCTTGTAGTTGATCAAATAAGTCATCAATCCTCGACAAGGGATACCGATTCTTGATGGTTAGTTTGTTTAACTCCATGTAGTCTATGCACATACGAAAACTGCCAACCTTCTTCTTAACAAACAACATTGGAGCTCCCCAAGGTGAGAAGCTTGGCTTGATAAATCCCTTGTCTAACAACTCTTGCAACTGAGTCGATAGCTCCTGCATTTCTGATGGAGCTAGCCGGTATGGTTCCTTTGCCACTAGTGCCGCTCCTGGCACTAGATCTGTCCGAAACTCCACTTGTCGTTGTGGAGGTAGCCCAGGCAATTCTTCAGGAAAGACTTCTGGGAATTCCTTCATAACGGGAATGTCTTCCAACCTTCGCTCCTTGGTCTCCTTGTCGATGACGTGTGCGAGGAAAGCTATGCAGGCTTTTCGGAGACACTTATGCGCCTTCATACAATTAATAATTCGTAGGGGTGTCTCACGTTTCTCCCCATGGACTACGAGTGTTTCTCCATTCGGCAACGGGATTCGAATGGTCTTCTCATGACAAACCACTTCCGCCTGGTTGTCGGACGACCAATCCATTCTGATAACTACATCAAAACTACCTAAACCAACTGGTAGAAGATCGATAGAGAATTCCCGTTCCCCAAGTTCAAGTGTACAACCCTTAATAACTTCATCCACTTCGACTAATTTCCCATTTTCCAACTCTATAGAATATGGAGTGTCTAGTTTACTCTTTTCTAAGCCAAGTATGCCCTTAAATTCTATAGATATAAAGCTAAATTCGGCGCCAGTATCAAACAGAACAGATGCATAGTGTGGGTTAATAAGGAATGTACCTGTAACAACATTCGGGTCCTGGCGCGCCTCAAGTGCTCCAATCGTGAAGAATCTTCCACGGGCTTGATTCTCTTTGGGGCAATCTTTCTTAAAGTGCCCTAAGTCTCCACAACCAAAACAACCTTGGCCTTGGCCATTACCATTTCCACCTTGGTTGTTGTTATTGTTTTCGCCCTGATTGTTGTTGTTTCCGCCTTGATTGTTATTACCACATTGGTTGTAGTTACCATTTCCTCCTCGGTTTGCATTTCTTCCTCCTGTTCCTACCCAGAAAGTTTCTTTGTTGTGCCCCTCCTTTCCACATTTGTCACACTTAGGTTTCGGGCATCGACCATTATGGTGAAACTTGCATCTATCACACCTGGGCTTGGAACCCATATAACCTTTACCACTGGCCTCATTAGTGGCTCCATAAGCTTTCGTACCACGAGGCGGGTTCACTTCCCTTCGTTTGTTTGCATTCGAGTTGTCATTGCTTGTTTGGGTGCCTTCCTTCAAGTTTGAAAACTTCCTTTTGTTGTCGCTTGAAGACTCCACATGAGTCTCTTTCTTGCTTGCACCAGACTTCGAGAACTTTCCCAAACAGAGTGCCTCTTCAGTGAGTGTGACACTCAAGTCAATAGCCTCAGCGATGGTAGGAGGCTTTGATGCAGTAACTATGGTCAGGATCTCTGGAGCAAGACCGCATATGAATCTCTCATTTCTCTTAAACTTAGGCTCAACCAAATAGGGAACAACCCTTGATAAGTCATGAAAACGCTGGATGTACTCAGCAACCTTCAGTCCATCCATCTTTAAGTTCCAGAATTCAGTTTCAAGCTTCTGAATTCCGGCCTTTGAGCAGTATTTCTTTCGCATCAACTCTTTGAGCTCGTCCCGGGTCATTGCGTATGCGGCAGCTTCACCCTTGGTTTGAACCTGAAGGTTCCACCAAGAGAGTGCACCATCCAAGAATAATCCCGAAATATAAGTAACTCTCTGCTCAGGCAGACATTTACTCATCCTCAGAACTGAATCGGTCTTCTCAATCCACCAAACGAATGCAACGGCACCTCCTGTGCCATCAAAGTTCAAAGGCTTACAGTCTAGGAACTGTTTGTATGTGCAGCCTGAAACACATACAACAACAAATCACAAGTGAGCATTGGCAATTGCTTCCGGAAGTGCCACCCCTTTGTTCAGAGCGGAGGGCTTTGTGTTGCATTATTTCCAGAGAGATGCGCTTGTTAAGTTCTGCTTCAGTTCTTGGTAACGGGTTTGTGTTTGTGTTCCGTTTGGGTGGCATTTTCTTCTATTAAGAAGTATCGGGTAGGTTAGACAATATTCACCAAATAAGTGTCTATGAGGTACATATATATATATATATATATAACATAAATGATCATCACATCATCCAAACAAACAATCACATAAATAACATATGCACACATAAGCAACAATGCATGGTAAAAAAAAAAAACAACCACTGAGCTTTTATATATATGTCTGACAACTTGATACATTGTTTTTGTATAAGAAAAACAAAAGGGACTCAAGGTTACATCGCCTCGGTTGTACAAGTTTCATAATACAAAAATATAAAATATTTTCTCCTACATTGGTCTTCATATTCTCCAAGTGTCTCTTAGCTCAATCTTGGTCTTCATATACACATGCAAGTAGGTCTGTGACTCCCACACAAAAGGTACCTACAAACAAAAGTGTCTAGGGTGCTGGAGGAGATGGAGGTGTAGGAAAAGCCAAGCTACAAAGATGAGCCACCTCATCCTCGAGCTCGTGGACTCGACGGATCAGAAAACTAACCTGCTGCTCTATTGTAAGGAATCGAGCAGCATGACCATCAACTGGTGCATGAATAGGTGGTGGTGCAGATACTGGTGGGGGTGAAGATGGTGGTGGTGGTGTGACTAGTGGGGGATAATCCAGTGGCGGAGGTCGCCTAGCGTCGGCCTCGCTCTCCACCTCATAGACTCTGCAGTAGAGGATCTCTACCTGCAACTGGAGTGAAAACAAAAGATTATCTCTGGTGTAACCGGAGTGACGAGAAGGATGATACGGATCAGACAATGGCATAGTATACGGAGGGACTAATCGAGGTAACTAAAGACATGGAATCGACTCAGGCGGAGGTATATGTGGATGACTTGATGGCTCTCCCCCATGAGTAGGAAGGATATGGGGAAAAGCTGAAGCATAACGAACACTACGCAACCAACTAGAATGGTCCGCTGGGGCAGATGGCTGTGAAGAGCTGCCACTTGTAGCTCAAACGGGGGTACGAGGAGGTGTACCAGTAGGTGTAGGAACATGAACAGGAGTAGCTGGCGCAACAGACACAGTGTCATCATCATCAATAGGATAAGCCTCTAATCCAGCTGCTAAAAGGGCAGATGATGTCACTGCTCAAAGGAGACAGCATCAGACTCAAGATCAGAATCGAAAGAGATATGGATAACAGAGACAACTAGGGATGCTACGTCTAGGATAGTGATGTCGAACACCTCGCCATCGCCAAGATCGTCGTCAGGGTGCTCCACCGCAATCACGAGGACATCAACATCATCATCCAAATCAACAATGAAAGGCCAATCCTCAGCAGGAATGGCAGCATGAGGAATAGCATGAATCGAAATAGGCTCAATAAGATGCTCACCATCATGATGTCCAATGATAAGCTGGTCATGGAAGGGTAAAGGTAAAGCAAGAACATCATCAACAAAAGGAACATCATCACCAAAATCCGGTAGAGCGAAGGGCTGGAAATCGTCGAGGTCGTCGTCGTCAGACATCATCTCCGGGTCGCTCTCGGAGTCAGACGTGAAGATCTCGGGGGCATGTGCTACCTCATCATCAGAGACAATAGCCATAGGATCGTGCTCATCAGACAGACCGTTGCTCTCAGAAGATGACATGGTATCCTGTCAAAAATAATCCATGCACATATATGTATATATATATTAATGAACAATAACATTACTTATATATATATTAATGAACAATAACATTACTTAGTATACACAAGTAATGACAACATATCACATGTATTCACATTACTCCTACGTGGGTCATTTCTAGTTCGGCAAGTCTATCCCATATAGACCATACCACAACTAATGTCCTTGCTTTATCTTACCTATGAAAAATGTTTGATTCGTGGATCTTGGCGTTTTCGTAAATGCAATGAAAAACATTTTTGGTTTGTTGTAAAAATGTTTTCGTGAGAGAATCCTATTGATTGTAGACTAGACTCGAGAAGGAATCCTAGTTCACTACAATCGAAGCTCTGATACCAACCTATCACACCCTGTCTTTTGCGGAAGTGTATGTGTGTGACCTGATCAGTTTTCATTGCATTTGATCATAACAAACAACTACATGATAAAAATGAGCGATGTTCATCCATACACAAGTTTAAACATTACAAAACACAAGTTGTTTAAGTTTCCAACCAATACGCGCATTAAGTTTAAGTTACAAACCATCGTAAGATTCAAAGTTCCATAAAAGGACTTGTTTAACAAATGACTAGTTTCACGAGACTTTGCATCCTAAATCTCATCAAGGATGAGATATACGAATCAAACCCTCCAAAAATGGATGACATCTAGACTTGAAATTCACAGCTTGAAAACAACACCAGCGCCAAAGATCCATTTATTTGCCTAAAATACATGTAAGTTGAAAACATCAACAAAAGTTGAGCGAGTTCATGTGTTTTATGTGTATGCGCATCAAATGAATCTCAAAAACATTTGAAAGTTCAGTTTGTAAGTTGGTATGTAAAGTGTCTATGAACATGTTGATCATTAATGTTTTGCAAGGACATTAATATATATGACGACATAGGAGGTACTCAACCCGAGTAGGCAACTTTTAGTGTCGGTTCACTCCCGACAGGGACACAACAGCACTCTAAGTGGTCACCCATGGACCGTGAGTGAGGCTTGCCCATACCCATTAGATCTAACCTTTGTTCCGTGGTTCTAAAAAGGATTAATGGCACCTCAGTTACAGCCTATGCTTACATGATCTAAGAGTTCATTCCATAACTTATTCATACCCAAGTTTGACATGTATTTCCCCCCGAAAGTTGTAAACCGAAAACGTTAAGAGAAAAGGGGGACATGAACTCACTAGTTTGCGTCTGTGCTACGTGTGTACTCAAATGCGTTTTCCTGGGTTTGTCGTGCAACCTACAATCGTGCTAGGTTTTGTTAGATGCTTCGGTCTTGTAACGGTTCTTAGTCTTAATCACTTACTAAGACTTGTTTTGGATTTGTTTTTGTTTTGAGTTACACTTTTGCTGTATGATGTCTTTATATAATTCTTCACAATTATATAAAATTCAAATTTATTATATTAGTTAAAACTAGGTTAAAGCCCGCGTTACCCGCGGTTTAATAAATAAAAATCCTATAAAGCTTTAAAGTACAACTAATTGAAAGAACATATTAACACAATTAACGTAAAAAGTTATGAGAATTAACGAAATATCAAATAGTTCATAAATCTCTAAAAGTTTCCTTATACACAACGTGTCGTGCTTGTGAATATCATACTATTTTTGTCACACGAAAATAAAACACTATTTGAAATTTTCTAATCTCTAAATAACTTGAATCCTTATGACCCACAAACAAATCACTTGCCAACAATGTCTAATATAGTCCTTCCATTCGTATATCCTAATGTTGGCATCCCAAAGTTGTTTCCTTTTGGCACATGCGTATCCTTCAATAAAGATGTAAGGTTGCTATGGTTGCCAACTGCGACAAACGAATCGCTAAAGTTGGAATCAACTTGAGCTGAGCAAAAGTAATCTGCATTTAATAAAATACATTACAAAGTTTACAAAGTACAATAGAAATCAGGATCCATTATAAGATTTAGGTTCAACTTTCTAACATCATTTTAAGCATTGATCATACATAACCTAGGAATCTATTAATTTCAACTAATAAGTAAAACGTACAGCCAAAAATAAATATTAAAGCACAATGTCTTCAAAATAATCTTTATCTATAGATAACAAACAATATAGAAAACAATTTCTAAGATAGCAATTAGCAATTGCTATAAACACAAACATAACTAAACGTCAAATAATTCGTGTAAGAATTGGTAGATTCAAATGAATTTATTACAAAGAGAAACATACCAATAATGAACCTTTGATCACCCTGTTTCATCAAAATAAAATATGTCAATAAATGTGTTCAACGTCATACCAATCAATCTCACGTCTGAACAAAAATCAAATATCCAAAAAAAATTGAATAACTACCTTATAAATTAAATGTCAATTTTTTCTTTGTCCATGTGTTTAGGTAAATGATCAAAAGCTGGAAACTTTTACTTTTAATTTTTTTTTACCTTCCTAAATATGTTTGCTCGCTAGATTAATGGAGCCCATTATAGCAATAACTATCATACTCAACGGGTATGACTACCTTGATGTAGTAAGCGATACCCTAGCATACGACGACCTGTATAGACATAAAAGTAAAGGTCGGTTTAAATATGGATAGACCTAACTATAGATAGTTAAGCGGTTGGCACAAAGTGTCTCAACCCGAACCATAACTTTACCTTTTATGACCCGTTAACTGACCAACCTGCCAATTTTGTCCCTTATTCTTCCTTGACAACTTTTATTTCATTGTTTTTCTTGACTATTTATAAATGTATACAGACAATGCGAATTGTTCAATAGATACGTAAATGAATAGTATGGTAATATAAAAACCTCAACACAAATGGACTTTTTAGTTTCGAGGGGCAGCGCGTCACCGTAAAGGCCAGCCTCTTCAGCCATCCTATAATAAACTCTTAAGAAGAATTTCTCCCAAGTACATGCCCGAAATCATTTTTTCATACATCTGCCAATATTGTGTTAGTAACAATATATATATATATATATATATATATATATGTATATATATATATATATATATATATATATATATATACATCTATATGGTGTATCCACCAAAGCATATGCAGAGATGACCTAGGTTTAAACTTTTAATAACTCTTAGAGCATTCACATCCAAACCATCAAATTATACATACATTCCACTAAAAAACAACTCCTATATCAATATATTTCCACTAAAAACAAATACTTTTTCTCTCTCCTTTTCAATTAAATAATATTATCATCACATTTTTCTCTCTCCTTCACTCACAACCACTTTCAATATATATTAAAAAAATTATACTGGGTGAACAGTGTCCCCCCAAATATACAGATAAACAGTAACATTTTCTCTCTCCTCCACTCACAACCACTTTTTATACCCTTTATAATATAAAAACTCCCCCTCACATTTTTTAATGGATAGAATGTGAATGCTCTAAAGCGACCACGACCTCTATCATGCCATTTGAATTGTTATAGTTTAGCTATCCTTTAAGAATTTACCCATTTGACCCGTTTCAGATAACATAACCCGAATTGACTCATTCTTAAAATTGAAATAAATATTTTTCTAACCAATGAATATTGAAAAAAAAACGACTCTGATCTAAACGGATTCACAAACCATGTTGGCAACAACACATAAGAGTTAGTACGTTTAATTCTGATTTAAATGCTTTGAAATTCAATATTTCCCACTCACTACAAAAAAAACAATAGAGAATATCTTAACAGTGTAAATAAAGATATATCTTGCCAGACTTTGTGTGAAGAGGTGAAGTGGGTGCTTTACTAACTTTTATTGCAATGCTCCTTCAATTCAGTCCTGTAGGGTGTGTGCTTTAATCTCAAATTAGGGATGAGCAAATGGTACCGAGCAGTGGTACCGAATTTACCCAGCCGGTTTTCGGTACCGATTCTGTACCGAATTTTGACATTTTCGGTACCTGGTCCGGTACAGTACCAGAATTTACCAGTTTTTACCCTCAATAATCTAATTTGCCTTTGTTAGCAGTTCCATAGGAAATATTTTGATTTACTTGTTAATGAAGGTAAATATGAAAAAAGCAAAAGTGTTAGATCTTACTAATGCCTAATACACTATCAGATGCTGAAGATGCACCAGAAATGATGTCTTCCAAAGCCCTAACAATAATTCCTCAGTCAGAAGCATCAATTTTGCTCAACTTACCAAGTGTATAAGTTTTCCCGTTCCTGTTTGACCATAAGCCATATTTGTTCCATTTAATACATTCTGCAAATGAAGAACCAAAATGACTGCATTATTTAATTCCATGATACCCCAATTCATAATTCTATTTATAGAACATTGTGACTTGCAAACAATATAACAGGACGATATGTAAAGTATTGATAATAAAAGTGTTGTTACAATATAACTTAAAACCTAAAAGTTGTAACAGTGTAACTATAAGAATGTAGTATCATATCTTCTCATCTCATATTGTCCATAAATTAATATCTAATCTAATCCAACAAATAGCAACATTCATTGCACTGACCATTTTAACCATATCTTCACATCTCATATTGTCCAATTAGACCCCGTATTCACTCTCATATATTCCAAGCTCAATATATTGCAGGTCTGATTAAGAGAGGGATTATTGACGTTACCCATTGTATATTTTTTATAGGTTTTGAGATTTTATATATGTATGTATGTATGTATGTATGTATGTATGTATGTGTGTGTATGTATGTTAAAAGAAAGAGTTCAAAACTTACCCAATGTTGATTTTTTGCATGATAAATAATCAACTATTTTTTGACAAAATGTCTTCCATGATTCATTAGCAGGAGCCTTAATAATGTGACCAATTTTTTCCCTGAAGAAGGTAAAAGAACAAACATCAAACGACGTACAAAGATAATTATTAATGATTCAAAAAAGCATAAGATAGACATAACCACATTAAACTTATCATCTTGCCTCTGTACAGTCTCGTCAACAGGATATCATGATAAAGAATTAGCTCATCCTCTTGCAACTATAATCGCAAGCTTCTAAAAACATGAAAAAATGTATACAACCACACTCTAATCTTAGACACAAAAAAGTTAATAAATTATAAAACAAATACCATTTATAAGTGAATTCTTTTTTAGTTTTAGCAACAACATTACCACCACAATCATAAATCGGCCTTCTATAATTATCATAAGAGGATAGCCAAATTCTTGGCCTTCTCTTTCAGCACTTTCTTGGCCTGCTCAATTTCAACCGTCAATATAAAAAAAATAAGAAAAGAATATAACAAAATCAGAATCATGTCCAGACCTTTCACCAATAATACGATTTCATATAAACCTAAAAGAACCCTAAATCATGTCTAGACCTTTCACCAATCATATGATTTCATGACGTAAACCTGACTAACTCACTAAATCTCTACCGATATGTATAAGGATTAACCAATATGATCATAACAATATAAACTCATTAACAAACCAAAACTGAACAATCAGATCACTGAAACAGATGAAAGTAATTTTTTGAATCCTAAAAAACTTCTTGATTTTGATAAATCCCAATAATTCTATCATAATCACACCTGGAGATTCACAATCGAGCAATTGATTACTCAGATCCTTTAATTATTGAAAAGCATCCTCAGATCCATTGAAGAGAAGATCGAAAAGAAACTTAATAGAGCATCAAAAACATTTGTTTCTATGAACAACAATTTAAAACAAAACATTTGTTGCTTGAAATCGTGAAAAGCCTATTCGGCGATTAGGGTTTTCGTGTAGGAGAGGAACGATGAATGAGAGAATGAGAGAGAGAGAGTCGGAATTTATCCATTCCGTGAGAAATCTGTCGGAATTTCCAACACACTTCCTACGGAATTAATTTAGAAATAACATATATTTTTATTAAATAATAAAACTTTATATTTTAATATCGTTAATTTTATTTATTATAAATTTTTTTTATGATAAATTGGATTCCTACGCATTTCCTACTAATGATTAAAATGAAAACGAATTTCATAGGAATTGTGTCAGTATTTTCCTACACATTTCCTACGGATATATATAAATGTGTTTTAAAAATAACATATATGTGTATTACAAAAAAAATTATCCATTCCGTGAGTAATCTGTAGGAATTTCCAACACACATCCTACGGAATCAATTTAGAAATAACATATATTTTTATTAAATAATAAAATTTATATTTTAATATCATTAATTTTGTTTATTATGAATATTTTTTTTACCATAAATTGGATTCCTACACATTTCCTACTAATCATTAAAATAAAAACGAATTCCGTCGGAATTCGGTCGAAAATTTCCGACACATTTCTTACGCATACCGATTCCTACAAATTTCCGACTAATAGTTAAAATGAAAACGAATTCCGTCGAAAATCCGTGGGAAATTTCTGACACTTTTCCTACGCATAACAATTTGTGACTTTTTTGTCACTTTTTTGTCACAAAACTAAGACCCTTTCTTGTTCGTAGGAATTTCGTGGGAAAAGTGTCGGCATTTTCGTTCGTAGGAAATGTGTAAGAAATTTTGGTAGGAATAGTAGTAGTTTTCTAGTAGTGAGTATAATTAAAAGCGTACAATAGAAGCTATTCCAATCCTGGCCTAAGAGATATGCCAAGTGTACAGCTTATGTGGCTTAACCAAGGGGTGACATGTGTCCCCCAATGGTTTCTTTTATTATATATATAGATATAGATATTATATTTTAACTTATATTATTTTGAGTAAACTGCCATTTTGGTCCCTGTGGTTTAGGCACTTTTGCCATTTTAGTCCAAATCTCAAACTTTTTAAATCTGGGTCCTTGTGGTTTCACTTTTATTGCCATTTTAGTCCAAAATTAAGAGTAAACTGCCATTTTGGTCCCTGTGGTTTCACTTTTATTGTCATTTTAGTCCAAATCTCAAACTTTTTGGAACAGTCAAAAAAGGGGGATTTTGAATTTTGGACTAAAATGGCAATAAAGATGAAACCACAGGGACCCAGATTTAAAAAGTTTGAAATTTGGACTAAAATGGCAAAAATGCCCAAACCACAGGGACCAAAATGGCAGTTTACTCTATTATTTTGCATGCATTGCATGTATGTCATTTCAGGGATTCATTAAAAATAATATATTTCTAACTCGTCTTGACATAAGGTCTCCATATACGCATGTTTGTAGTTTCCATAACCAATATACCGTTTATTGAGTATTATACATTTGTACGTATGCCCAAGTATAGGTATACTTGTATTATGAGTATGTTAAGTATGTCACTTTGTATTCTCATATTTATGTATAATACTTGTATGGGGTATTCTACCAAGTGTTGGTAGAGTATGTTGGTATGTATTTGTACGTATATGAATACGAATTTTCTTGTTTTTATTAAGTATTTCATACTTAATATATATTTAATTTTTCTGGAATATTGTTTTTGCACAACAAAAAATCAATATTCTTGTCTTCTTAAAATACATATATTTTAAGATATGTTTATAGAAAAATATCTATATTTTTGACTTGGCAAATATAAATGTTCACATATATCTTAAAAATAATTTATTTTTAAGATCAAAGCGAGGAAAAATATATTTTTTTAGTTTCCACCAAAATAATATATTTTTAAGTTGTTTATGAAAATAAATATTTTCATACACTCAAAATAATATATTTTCAAGTTTGACACAATATGATAATTGTAAAAATACATACTTTGTCGTTTGTTCGGTTTAGAAAATACCGTTTACCAAGTTGGTTATAATACGAATTAAATTCCAGAATATTTATATACTTTGTCCAATATATCCATTTGTCCAAATGTCCAATATTTGTGTACAAGATATATATTTATTTTCTTGTAATTTTTTTAATTTTTTAATTACAATTTTTGGTATTTTGTGTGGTATATTATTTCAAGTTCCTAATTTTAGTATAACTAATACAAATAATATACACATAGCACATAATTTTTGTGATCTCTAAATATATATTTTCCTAAATATATATTTAGTCATTTTTATTTTTGAAAATCAACCTCCATTACTTGTAGTTTTTATACCAAAAATTATGGAAATTTTTATATTTAAAACCATAATCCAAGATTATTTGTAAACACTTGTTAAAAACATATTTTTCTAAGTGTTTAAATTTTACAAAAATTTTGCCATAGTTTTCCTTTGAAAAATGGAGGTTTCCATGCTTTTAAGCATATCATTTTCTTTTTTTTTTCAAAAATCATCAACAATCATCCATTTCAATTTACAATCTTACAAATGCATAAAATGCATTTTCATGAAGATGTGAACTTGAAAGTTTTTATAAAAATTTGTAGTCTTGTAGCATGGTGTTTATCAAGTTCCATAAACTTCAAAAACATGGTTCATTCCTTCATATGAATCATTTTGCAAAAACTTCATCTTTACAACTTATGACTCATTTTTGTATAAATTCATTTTCTACAACTTTTTATGTTCTAAACACTTCAAGTGTTTCATTTTCACATATGAAATAGGTTTACTTACTTTCAAAAACCAAAACCAAACCATGCTTAACATAAAGTAAACTTTGAAACTTTAATATTTGAAATCTTTCATTTTCATGTTCTACACTTTGTAAGAACCATATTCTACACAAAATCAAGCTTACTTTTCAAGTTCAAACTTCACATATTGTATGCTTAACATAGATCCTTCAAGATCCATCAACATACTTGCTAGATCATGTGTTTAATCATCATCTAGCAAGCACTTATGTGGTGTTCTTCACCATACACACAAACAATCATCAAACAACTTCATCACATAACATAAACAACTTGGTTTCTCATGATTTTTAGTTTTGTTCATGTGTTCATCTTCTTGTTTTTGTAAGATCTTTAGATTTTTAGTTATATATAATCTTTAACTACTAAAACAAGATGAAAAATGGGTACTCAAGGGACTTACTACTAGCACAAGGCTAGGGTAGGAACTAGAAGATAAAGATGAAGAAAAATGGTGGGTAAAAGCTCCCAAGAGAGGTCCTTCAATATCCAACACTTGACACCTTCTTGTATGTGCTTGATACACCTTAGAATAGGCTTGAAATAACAAGGAATTGATTGAATGATGATGATTGGGGTGGGATGGTTCTCGCCGAAGATGAGAGGGATAGAAGGAGCGTGTTGTGGTGAGTTGTTTATGAAAGTGAAATGATAGTTTTAAAATGGTGATAAGGAATTTAGACTACTGGTTAATACTTTCCCTCCACTCTATTAACTCATGGACTTCAATGTGGCATCTTTGACCACTAGGAAGATTAGTCAACAAACTCAAGGGGTGTGGATCCCATGGGGACGGTTAGGAAGGGGGTATGGTTTTGGTTAAAACTTGTTAAGTATAATAACAATGGTAATTTATATGTTTAGTTAGGATTTTTGGGTGTTTAAATGTACTTGATGTAAAACATGATGTTTAAGACCATAACTAGCTTCATGACATAAAAATATGGTTAACTACTTCACATGGTGGTTCTAGTTATTTTCGGGTGTTTGTTTGAAGATCGGATTGCTTAAAAGGTTAACATTAGTAACTTGTATGGCGTATTGTGTCATGATATTGTTTTCAACGCTTTTTAAGTTATTCTGAACACTCTGACATTATTTCATATTATTACATAAGCTGAAAAATGCTGAATTTTGCTGAATTTTACTGTTTATAGCTAGTTTCGGGCAGTCTCTAGTGTTCACTTGTCACTCGGAAAGCAGTATCATAAACCCTTGTTTCTCACATAAAGTTCTAGTATATCATGGGTTCTTGTTAGGATCTGAGTTTCTTATGATTGTGCTTCTTTGATTAAAATGAAGATGAATTGAGATTAAGTGCAGCGGAAACTAAATGAAACAAACTTTCAACACACAATCAAATGAGAGAATTGCTTTCAACAATCATGTTTAACATGGAACCGAATGATTATATTTATTATTGCTGACCCAAAAGACTGATGAAGACTAAGTGGTGACGTCATGGTGACGTCAGCAAAGATGCCACAGTGATTTGTTCTGTTCTATAAATAGAACAGTACCATGTATTGTTCTATTAGCTCTCTTCATCACAACTCATTCTGAACGAACATTCTCTATGAGATCAGGCTGAGGGGGAGATTGTATGCATTCATGCAAGTGTAATTGAATATTGTAATAAATATAATCATTCGATTCCATGTTAAACATGATTGTTGAAAGCAATTCTCTCATTTGATTGTGTTTTGAAAGTTTGTTTCATTTTGTTTCCGCTGCACTTAATCTCAATTCATCTTCATTTTAATCAAACAAGCACAATCATAAGAAACTCAGATCCTAACAATTGGTATCAGAGCTTGGACGGTCAAACTTGATCTAACAATCATTTTGACGTAAAAGTTCAGCTCAAAATCGTTGATCCTTTTAATTGTTCGTTTCATTGAAAAACAGAGTAAGGTTTAATGACGAGCAAAGTTGATTAATCAGTGCCTGTAAAACAACCAGAATGACGTCACAATCACAAGATATGAACAATAACATTGGTTCTCTCTTCAAACCACCTATGTTGAAGAGAAATGAATACAACATCTGGGAGCAAAGGATGAGTCACATCTTAGCTCAACAGAACACTGGATGTTGGAAGTCGGTTATCTTTGGACCACATGTTCCAATGGTGCCGAGTGCTGAGGATCCAAAGAAGTTCGAACCTAAGAAAGTTGAGAACTATACTGATCAGGTTTTTTAGAAAATTGAACTGGATGCCAAGGCATTTAGCATCATTGCATCTGCACTTCCCAATGAAATTTATGTTGGGCTGTTACACTGTAACAGTGCCAAGGAATTGTGGGATGCACTTAAGGAACAATTTGGGGGAACTGAAGAAGTAATTGAAAACAACAGGGAAATTTTGAACCAACAGTATGAAACCTTTTGTCACATTAAGGGTGAAACATTAACACAGCAGTTTGAGCGATTTAGTTGTCTCATAAGTGAACTTAAGCTTGTTAAAACTGAATTTCCTAAATCAACTGTAAACAGCAGGTTTTTAAGGTCACTTCCTAAAAAATGGGATACAATTGCTTTTGTAACCAGAAACTCTGTTGAGTTCAAAGATCTGACCCTGACCCAACTTCATGGTAGACTCCTGACCTATGAAAGGGAGTTAAACCAGAAAAAGAAGTTACAAGAGTCTGGAAAAGTTGTAGATGACTACTCATTTGGCAGCACAGCTCTTTTGGGTCAAGAAGAATCTGGTAGTAGTAAGGATCAGAGTTATGATCATTATATTGACATAACTGCTGGTGGAGCTTTTAACAACTCTGATTCTTACTCAAACAACTATGCCTTCACAACTAGTTGTGAAAACCAGAATTCTGACAATCTGTGCTTTGAACTAAATGATTTGTAGCATTTTGATCCAACTGACTTAGAGGAAATGGGCATTTTGCACCAACTTGCACTGCTGAGTGTTAGAACCAGCAAGTTTTACAAAAGGACAGGGAGAAAATTTCCAAGGTTACATGGGAACCTAAAAGTGGGGCTGGATAAATCAAAGATTAAATACTATAAGTGTAATAAGTTAAGTCATTTTGCTAAGGAGTGCAGGAGTCAAACCAATGGGCCAATTATTACACATCCTAGCTCAAACCCTAGACCTCAAAATAACCAAAACACTGTGCACTATGCTCAATATGCCCCTGCTGCTCATGTAAACACTGCTCACTATGCACACTCTTCAACCCCTATTCCCGTGCACTATGTTCAAACCACTGTTCCTCAGATACAGTATGTCCAGGCCCCTGCTCCTCAGGTTCAGGTGCAACAAGCTGCACCTCAACAAGCTGCACCAGCAGTGGTTCAACTAGACCAACAAAGCTTTTTCACCCAAGGACTGGTTGACTCGAGCAGCTTACCTGAAGAGTTAGGAGATGAAAATTTTTCACCCTATGCTCAAAATAATGTTTCTAGTAATGATATCTGTTTTGTAGCATTGGAGACCATACCAGAAGGGCTGGAAGCTGAAGACGAACAATCAAGTGATGATGCGGTGGATTTAGCCAATACTTTGACTGACGAACTAGTACGGACAAGAGAAGAAAACAGAAGGAAGGAAGTAGCCCAAAAGATTACCCAAGAATTCCGTTCGAGTAACCATAACAATTTCAAGAAAAGAGAGAATGGGCAATCTACCACTAGTCCATTTTGCAATTCTTGCAAAAGGAAGCATTTTGGAAGATGCAAAGGATATTGCAATTTTTGCAAAATTCCGGGGCATCAAGAAGATGACTGCAGGAGGAAGAAATTTTCAGTCTGCTACAACTGTGGAGAAGCTGGACATCTTAGGCCAGAGTGTCCAAAACTGAATAAACCATCTGACAATAAAGCCAAACCTACAGAAGGAGCAAAAAGGAATGTAAAAGCCTTCCAACTAACTGCTAAGGAAGCAGAACTCATTCCAGATGTGATAGCCGGTACGTTATTAGATCACAATGTTTACACAAAAGTATTATTTAACTCTGGTGCAAACACTGGAGAAGTAATAATGATTACAGGAGATAAGTCATAAAGTTCATATCAGTAATAAAGGTTGCTAATTATGAACGAAAGTAAGGAATAGTATATATGATTTCTATAATCATTAATACTAAAGATAAAGAATTTAAGGAAATTTCTGTAGTTTCAGAATACTCAGATGTATTCCCAAGAAGAGTTACCAGGATTACCACCAGATAGGGAGATAGAATTTAGAATTCCTTTAAATCCAGGAACTATACCAATAAGCCAAGGTACCTTATCGGTTAACACAGTGTTATTTAAAAAAAAAGATGATTCGATGAAATGTGTATTGATTATAGGAAATTGAATAAAGGTTACAATTAAGAATCGATACCCATTACCTAGGATTGATGATCTATTCGATCAAGTCCAGGGAAATAGATATTTTTCTAAGATCAACTTACGTTCCGAATATCATCAATTGAAAATACAAGAAGAAGAAGACATACCTAAAACTATTTTCAGAACTAGGTATGGTCATTACGAGTTTACAATCATGCCCTTCGGATTAACGAATGCACCTTCAGCATTCATGGACATGATGAATAGGATCTGTAAACTATATTTGGATAAATTTGTAATTGTCTTCATAGACGATATACTTATTTATTCCAAAAAGTCAGGAAGGACATTATCAGCACTTGCATGTATTCTTAACTTTGTTAAGAAAAGAGAAGCTTTACGCCAATTTCTCGAAGTGAGAATTTGGGCTGCCAGAAGTGCAATTCTTAGGACACATGGTGAATCACGAAGGTATTCACATAGATCATGCTAGGATAGCAGTAATTACCAAATGGAAAGTTCCGCAATCCGCAATGGAACATTAGGAGTTTTGTAGGTTTAGCCGGATATTATATATGGGTTATTAAGGATTTTTCTAAGATAGTTATACCATTAATTAAGCCAATTTGTGAAACAGTTAAATTTTGAATGGGGATTTAAACAAGAAGAAGCCTTTAGAAATTAACCAATGCTCCAATTTTAGCCTACCAAAAGGAACAGAAAATTTTAAAGCATATGGTAATGCTTCAAAACTAGGATTAGGATATATGCTTATGCAAACGCAAGAAGGTAATTGCGTATACTTCAAGACAGTTGAAAAAGCACGAAGAAAACCATACCACTCATAACTTAGAATTTGGAGTCATAATTTTTGCCCTTAAGATTTGAAGGCATTATCTGTATGGAAGTAAGTTTACTATCTATACGGATTATAAGAATTTAAGATATATATATTTGGGCAAAAAGAATTAAACACGAGGTAAAGGAGATGGATGAAAATCCTAAGAAACTACGACTGTGATATTCAGTATCACGAAGAAAAGGTTAAAAACGGCTAAGGATAGCTAGTAGAGTTATACAGATAATAAACAAAAGCCGTTGAAGTTCGAGTTGGAGACAAAATACTATTGAAAGTATATCCTTGGAAAGGAGTTGTTAAATTCGGTAAGAAAGAAAAGTTAAGGTACGTAGGACTATTTTCAGTAATCCAACGTATAGGACCAGTTGTTTATCAACTATCAAGAAAGTTAGCTGGAGTACATGATGTATTTCATGTATCCAAACTTAAGAAATGTCTAGCAGACGAATCTTTGGTAATACCTTTTCAAGATATAAAGGTAAACGATTAATGTTAATTCAAGTAAAGTGGGATTCAAAGGTATGATCCTAATACATTTGGGAACTGGAATCAGAAAAGAAGCAAAAGTATACTCAATTATTCCAGTAAATCTCGAGGACGAGATTTTTATTAAGGTGGGGAGAATGTAACGACTCTCATCAAAAGTCATAATTATTAAATTAATTTGACCAAAAGGAAACCTTAATTGAGAGACCTAAGTGATTCTACGCAAACCCTAAAATTTTCAGAAATTTCAGAATCAGGATTAGGGCCCCTAAAACTTAGGGGGGGTAAACCCTAGTTAACGATTATCCAAATTACGTGCTGTCCAATTCGAATTTTCAGAAACTGTCGACTCAGCTGAGCTAGTCCCACACGTGGCAACCCTATGCCTAAAAATAGGTCTCACGCGGGCCGCCTCAAGTTAGCTTAGATCTCACGCGGGCCGCTTAAGGGTCAAAATTCACCTATAAATACAGGAGCTTGGGACTTGAATTCTGGCTTCAGAACGACGAAGAAATTCGAAAAATACGCTGAGTTATGCTCTGTTTATCACAATTAACACACACGGGTCACTAATCGACGCCGCAATCAGGGTATTAGCACGATCGCTATTACGATTCATTTTCCGATCGATCAATGTACTCAATGGATGTTTAAGTGCTACCCACATTAGGGTGATGCTTTGTCATTAGTCGTTAATTCGACGGATGTTTAAACATAGCACTTTGTCATTCGTTGAGATGGTTGATCTCGTGAGTTATCGTAAATGCTGTATTGATTACTAACCCGAATTGTGTGCCTATTATTTGAATTTAGGATAAAAGGCTAATCAGTAGACTAGGCTCTGCCCGAATAAATCTGCAATGTGAGTCATTCTCTTTTTATCAACTGTTTTACAATACCTCAAATTATTTTTCAAGGTTATAATTACAGGGACTAAGTCGTGGATATCTTGAATTACTGGTTAGTGGGGTATTGTGCACATTACTAATTTCTCCCAGTTAGGTTCATTGACCTACTCGGGATAATCACTGTTAGGTTCATTGACCTACAGGGATAATCATCACTATTTAGGTTCATTGATCTAAATAGTGGTATGACCATCGTCACCATTGTGACTTGTCATCATTGTGACAGAATGCCAGATAAAAATAAGATAGAAGCCATTGTAATCGCTCTTATGCTGTAATTAATAACTATGCATCATTATGCAAAATAGAATGATTCACTCAGTATTTCCCGCTGACAAAACCTTTTTCAAACATGTTTCAGGTGATCACATATGATCCAGGAAAAGTGCCATATAGCACTACAAGCTCAAGAAAGTGGCTCAGTATAAAAATAAAGAAACATGTTTTGTAAAATAAAGGATTTCTTCGTGAAATCTCAAGATTGTAAATTACCGGGTTTTATCCCGCGTTGTGAAATAAAATAATCGGGAAATAATTTAGTTTTAAACGATCCTGATGATAAACTTCCGTTGTTAAACTCAATTAAATAAATACCACGGGATTTCTGTCCCGCGGCTCCTGAAACGGGTCAAACCGGGTCGGGGGCCGTGACAGAAAAAGGTGGTATCAGAGCCACTTATCGAGCCACTGATTAAGCCAATTAAGTATTTAGAAAATACTTAATTTTTAGTAATTTCTATTTCATGATATATGTTTTATTATCTGACTAATTTTGAACAGTATGGGCAGATTTTTATATGTTAGCTACTGTAGTAGTAAATATAAATTTTTAAATAAATTGACTCAAAATTTTAGCACTTTTATTATCTACAGTCTATAAACCTTATTCAGTAAATAAATTTACAAATAAAATCTAGTATGTTTTCATATTCGGTTGTTTCATAGTTACCCAATATGAAATAATATTTAAAAGTTTTCTATGAAATTTGATATAATTTTTAAACTTAGTAATTGTGTGTATCTTGCATAAACAGCATGAGTGATCTGTCGGAAGCCCTTCAGAATTTAAATCTCTATCCAGTAAGAATAGAAGTTTCCAGAGATTTCAATAGGTATATTCCAGACATAGAAGAACCTATAGAATTCAACGCTTTACCTCTTGAGAAACCTAAGCCTAAGAAAATGGAAATTGGGGAAAGTTCTAGGCAAATTGAGGGATTACCATCTCAAGAAGAACTAGATTTTATAATGGCAACCGATGATACTATTGAGCCTGTTAATGAAAATGATTTTATTCATTCTCTTGAAACACAACTACCAATAAACTTAGAACCAGCTATTCCAACCCTTTCAATCCACTCGCAAATAGACGAATGGATGACTCATGAAATACAGTTACAAAACCATCCCTATAAGCTTTTTCCTAAGTTCAATTCAGAGCCTTTACCAAATTCATCAATGAGTAACGAGAATATAGTTGAACTCCGTCATTTTGACAAAATGGATGCTGGGAATAGGATCCAAGAGATTTTGGGACAGATCTCCTGGAAATATGATGAGAAGGAACGTCGTTACTAGAATATCATCTGACAAAGGATAAAGGAATTATGGAAAGATGGTTGTGTAATAGTAATAGTAAAATCAGTATGTGTGAAATAATTAATAAAACGATTGTACATAGAAGCATGATATATATAAAACAAATGAAATTTTAGAAAGTTACAAATTTTGTTTGTATATTCGTTTACGTGATTATGTGCAATTAATTGTGACATTGAATTATTTCTTTTATACTAATTATTTATCTATAAATTAGTTATCAGATGGAAAACGCTAATAATGAACCAGTTAATGAGGTTAATCAACCTGAGCAACAACAGGGGGATCAATTTATGACTAGACAGGATATAGAAAACATCGTTGCTCAAGGGATAGCCAATGCTATTCCAGAAATAGTTGCTCAAGGGATAGCCAACGCTATTCCAGCAATCGTTGCTGCTGTTAAAAATCCAATCGAACCGCAACAAATTGTTCCTAGTAAACGTATTTCTGAAAATAACTTCAGTAATAGCGTAAACGGAGGCAATGATCATGTTAATCATGATAATGAACCACGGCAAGCTCTGCTCCCTAAGAAAAGGAAAGCTGCAACGCCTGGTTGCACTTATAAAGAATTTCTTGCTTGTAAACCCACTGAGTTTGCAGGCAATGAAGGAGCGACTGCGGCACTACGTTGGTTAGAGAAAACCGAGGCAGTAATTGCCATAAGTAAATGTGCTCAGGATGATCAGGTCATGTATGCGTCAAACCTATTCAAAGAAGTGGCGCTAGAATGGTGGAATACGGTGTTACAAGCAAAAGGAAGAAGGATGGCGTATGCTATGGACTGGGAAGAATTTAAGAGCTTTGTAGAAAGAAAATTCTGTCCTGAGTATGAAAAGGAACAAATGACAAATAAGTTTCTAACCCACCGGATGGTGGATGTAGATTGTCGAGGGTATACTTCGACATTCTTCGAATATGCTAGAGTGGTACCAACCCTGGCTTCGCCAGAGCCGGTACTTATTTCTCGTTATATTTGGGGATTGATTTCCGAAATCCGTAATATCGTCAAGGCTGCGAAACCTCGCACGATTGATGATGCGGTGGATTTAGCCAATACTTTGACTGACGAACTAGTACGGACAAGAGAAGAAAACAGAAGGAAGGAAGTAGCCCAAAAGATTACCCAAGAATTCCGTTCGAGTAACCATAACAATTTCAAGAAAAGAGAGAATGGGCAATCTACCACTAGTCCATTTTGCAATTCTTGCAAAAGGAAGCATTTTGGAAGATGCAAAGGATATTGCATTTTTTGCAAAATTCCGGGGCATCAAGAAGATGACTGCAGGAGGAAGAAATTTTCAGTCTGCTACAACTGTGGAGAAGCTGGACATCTTAGGCCAGAGTGTCCAAAACTGAATAAACCATCTGACAATAAAGCCAAACCTGCAGAAGGAGCAAAAAGGAATGTAAAAGCCTTCCAACTAACTGCTAAGGAAGCAGAAGTCATTCCAGATGTGATAGCCGGTACGTTATTAGATCACAATGTTTACACAAAAGTATTATTTAACTCTTGTGCAAACACTGGAGAAGTAATAATGATTACAGGAGATAAGTCATAAAGTTCATATCAGTAATAAAGGTTGCTAATTATGAACGAAAGTAAGGAATAGTATATATGATTTCTATAATCATTAATACTAAGGATAAAGAATTTAAGGAAATTTCTGTAGTTTCAGAATACTCAGATGTATTGCCAAGAAGAGTTACCAGGATTACCACCAGATAGGGAGATAGAATTTAGAATTCCTTTAAATCCAGGAACTATACCAATAAGCCAAGGTACCTTATCGGTTAACACAGTGTTATTTAAAAAAAAGATGATTCGATGAAATGTGTATTGATTATAGGAAATTGAATAAGGGTTACAATTAAGAATCGATACCCATTACCTAGGATTGATGATCTATTCGATCAAGTCCAGGGAAATAGATATTTTTCTAAGATCAACTTACGTTCCGAATATCATCAATTGAAAATACAAGAAGAAGAAGACATACCTAAAACTATTTTCAGAACTAGGTATGGTCATTACGAGTTTACAATCATGCCCTTCGGATTAACGAATGCACCTTCAGCATTCATGGACATGATGAATAGGATCTGTAAACTATATTTGGATAAATTTGTAATTGTCTTCATAGACGATATACTTATTTATTCCAAAAAGTCAGGAAGGACATTATCAGCACTTGCATGTATTCTTAACTTTGTTAAGAAAAGAGAAGCTTTACGCCAATTTCTCGAAGTGAGAATTTGGGCTGCCAGAAGTGCAATTCTTAGGACACATGGTGAATCACGAAGGTATTCACATAGATCATGCTAGGATAGCAGTAATTACCAAATGGAAAGTTCCGCAATCCGCAATGGAACATTAGGAGTTTTGTAGGTTTAGCCGGATATTATATATGGGTTATTAAGGATTTTTCTAAGATAGTTATACCATTAACTAAGCCAATTTGTGAAACAGTTAAATTTTGAATGGGGATTTAAACAAGAAGAAGCCTTTAGAAATTAACCAATGCTCCAATTTTAGCCTACCAAAAGGAACAGAAAATTTTAAAGCATATGGTAATGCTTCAAAACTAGGATTAGGATATATGCTTATGCAAACGCAAGAAGGTAATTGCGTATACTTCAAGACAGTTGAAAAAGCACGAAGAAAACCATACCACTCATAACTTAGAATTTGGAGTCATAATTTTTGCCCTTAAGATTTGAAGGCATTATCTGTATGGAAGTAAGTTTACTATCTATACGGATTATAAGAATTTAAGATATATATATTTGGGCAAAAAGAATTAAACACGAGGTAAAGGAGATGGATGAAAATCCTAAGAAACTACGACTGTGATATTCAGTATCACGAAGAAAAGGTTGAAAACGGCTAAGGATAGCTAGTAGAGTTATACAGATAATAAACAAAAGCCGTTGAAGTTCGAGTTGGAGACAAAATACTATTGAAAGTATATCCTTGGAAAGGAGTTGTTAAATTCGGTAAGAAAGAAAAGTTAAGGTACGTAGGACTATTTTCAGTAATCCAACGTATAGGACCAGTTGTTTATCAACTATCAAGAAAGTTAGCTGGAATACATGATGTATTTCATGTATCCAAACTTAAGAAATGTCTAGCTGACGAATCTTTGGTAATACCTTTTCAAGATATAAAGGTAAACGATTAATGTTAATTCAAGTAAAGTGGGATTCAAAGGTATGATCCTAATACATTTGGGAACTGGAATCAGAAAAGAAGCAAAAGTATACTCAATTATTCCAGTAAATCTCGAGGACGAGATTTTTATTAAGGTGGGGAGAATGTAACGACTCTCATCAAAAGTCATAATTATTAAATTAATTTGACCAAAAGGAAACCTTAATTGAGAGACCTAAGTGATTCTACGCAAACCCTAAAATTTTCAGAAATTTCAGAATCAGGATTAGGGCCCCTAAAACTCAGGGGGGGTAAACCCTAGTTAACGATTATCCAAATTACGTGCTGTCCAATTCGAATTTTCAGAAACTGTCGACTCAGCTGAGCTAGTCCCACACGTGGCAACCCTATGCCTAAAAATAGGTCTCACGCGGGCCGCCTTAAGTTAGCTTAGATCTCACGCGGGCCGCCTAAGGGTCAAAATTCACCTATAAATACAGGAGCTTGGGACTTGAATTCTGGCTTCAGAACGACGAAGAAATTCGAAAAATACGCTGAGTTATGCTCTGTTTATCACAATTAACACACACGGGTCACTAATCGACGCCGCAATCAGGGTATTAGCACGATCGCTATTACGATTCATTTTCCGATCGATCAATGTACTCAATGGATGTTTAAGTGCTACCCACATTAGGGTGATGCTTTGTCATTAGTCGTTAATTCGACGGATGTTTAAGCATAGCACTTTGTCATTCGTTGTGATGGTTGATCTCGTGAGTTATCGTAAATGCTGTATTGATTACTAACCCGAATTGTGTGCCTATTATTTGAATTTAGGATAAAAGGCTAATCAGTAGACTAGGCTCTGCCCGAATAAATCTGCAATGTGAGTCATTCTCTTTTTATCAACTGTTTTACAATACCTCAAATTATTTTTCAAGGTTATAATTACAGGGACTAAGTCGTGGATATCTTGAATTACTGGTTAGTGGGGTATTGTGCACATTACTAATTTCTCCCAGTTAGGTTCATTGACCTACTCGGGATAATCACTGTTAGGTTCATTGACCTACAGGGATAATCATCACTATTTAGGTTCATTGATCTAAATAGTGGTATGACCATCGTCACCATTGTGACTTGTCATCATTGTGACAGAATGCCAGATAAAAATAAGATAGAAGCCATTGTAATCGCTCTTATGCTGTAATTAATAACTATGCATCATTATGCATCAACTGAAATTTATTTCAGTAATATTTTGGCAAGTTTATTTTTATAGAATAATAAAAATAATTTAGAACGCCATAAACCGGGATTTAAACGCTAGATAAAATACCCGGTATCTAGTTAAACACCTGTTTTAGCCTACTTATGGCATATTTATATAAAAAAAAATTCACATGGAGCCCTCCCCCATCTAAATTTCGGTCACCATATTTAGATGGACTCCACCATTATATTTTGTCTAGATTTTTTTTTATTTGTTAATTTGATATGATTGTGTTTGTGCTTTTGTTAAAGGAACTTGATTTATAATCTCAACTAAACCAATACCCCTCCCCCCCCCCCCCCTAATTGTGACCATCCCCTAGGGACCCCATTTCCACAAAATTGAGCTAAATCTTCTTCTCACCTTCTTGGACTTAGTGGGATTTGAATGATCATGTTGGACTCCAAGGAACATATACCTAATAGCCACTAAAGATGGATTATTAAATAATCATTTTACCTTCTCATTAAACACCCCAAGAATTTCTTTCTCCTTCCTCACACAAGCTACGGTTCATCACCCCTATCCCAACTCCACCATTTTCATTTCACTAACAAGCACTCCAAGGTGATTTAGAGGTGCAAGGAGCTAAGCTAGGAAGCTTGAAGCTTTCGGAAGTTGAAGGACCTCTCACAATTGCTTTTATCCACCCGTTTTCTCTAATGTTTCTTCCCTAGCTTCAAAGCTACTAGTAAGCTTCTTTGATCATCTTTTATTTTATATTTATGGTGATCGTATGTGTGCGTTTTAGTAACATTTAAGCTAGAAACAGCATGCTGATTAGCATTTTCAGCCAACTTCAACTGGCTGTAACTGGATCATTATAAATCGAAAAACTGATTTTCTGAAGCCTAAATTATGTATTTTCGAAAAACAGATCTAATGGCACTAGAATCATAATTTTTAGACTTCGTTTACTATTTTTAAAGGACTGTTTTTGGACAGCAGCTCAAGCTGCGTTTTTACTGCAGAAAATGTGTGTTGTATTCGGAGTCATAACTTGAAACCTGAGAAGAATTAACTCTTACAATTGGTACTGAAGATGACCACTAATGTCGTAGTAATTCTCCCACTGGAATTTCATCAATCGGACTTACGATGAATTTTAAATGAATTTTTCCGTGAACTGCAGTCTGAAAGTGTCGAATCTGATTTCAGTCCGGTAAATGAATTTCTATAAAATATTGGTAATGAACTGGACCCCGATATTTTTACACAATAAAATTTGGATGGTATTTGACATTCTGTAAAAATTTGGGAATTTTTGGAGAAGGTTAACTATTTTATTAAATTGATCGAAAACAGTCCAGTTTCATATATATTAAAACAGAAATGACATAAGTAGTAGTTTGCATGTCAAATTGTGGGTATTTGATTATTAAAGTCATTCTTATTTAATTTAGGGCGGATAAACAATTTGATAGATTGTGTTAACATTTAAAAACGCACCCGAAGGTGAGTACATAGATCCCCTCTTTTTACTATTTTCGATTGTTTTGGGGTGATTCATATGTATCAAAACAATTTCAATATCTTAACGATGGTTTCAAAACGAGTAAGATGGCTTATACAAAACTAATAACAATTTAGATAATGTGAACGAACTTGTTGGTGGTAGTTACATAACGAATGACATTCATTAGCATTGATCAAGCCGACCAGTATTAGGTTATGGTACCATAGGATCCGACAAATCCCGTTATCAGACTGGACCCATGGTTATGTGTGGGTTAAGTGGGTAACGACTGAATCTGATGATTGTTAACTTACCCTTTGGAGGTTTGTTAATGCGAGAACGAGTTGAACAATGAACGAGTCACAAAGGTTTGAATGTTATTAGCGAGACGACCAAAAGTAGTTTTCACAATTAAAACGAGAACGATTTGAACGAGTGAATGAATTGAACGATTTATGATTTGGTTTACATAAACAATTGTTTTGGGTTAAGATTCATGGCATCGAGGTTTATAAATTATTACCAATCTATTTTGACTTGGTTATTCATTTACAATACAAACATTTTACAAAACAGGGTTTTCTAATATCAATTAACGAAGTTGTACAAGTTGTTTTAACATCCAAACGAGCCATGAATCTGATACTCACACAAAAACTATGTACTCGCCAGCATTTCTTTGCTGACTTTGTTTTTACATATGTTTCCGGTGAAGTTGCTTAATGTTGATTGCGAATAGGATGCATGCTCACTTAGGACCGGACGAGGCCTTAGTGATTTAATAACGATGATAAACTATGTTTGAATTGCTTGTTTAACTTTAAGACAATGTTTAATATTCAATAAAACGAAACTCTTGTATCCATGGTTTGAAACAATAATTCTGTTACAACACTCCCCGACGTTTCCACCACGATTTGTTGTTTTACGTGGTCGGGGTGTGACACTGATGGCTATCCACTAATAGTAAAAGTCTGCCACTATTTTCATTTGTGCTTTCAGCAAACCACTGATACTTGTTCCATCAGTGGTTTCCTAAACAACTGTCTTCCATTACTCATCAAAGGTTGGCACGTGGACAGTACTTATCCGTCAGATCTTTGTAACCGCCGCCATGTCAGCATTCACTTTTCCAATTTATAAAACCCTGATCAAAACCCCAAACAGGGTTTTCGCTGTCGAATCGAATTCAAAATTCCTTTCTTAAAACAGTTACCATCCATTTCTCTCATATCCTTCAGCGTCTTCTTCCTCTCGCAAACACACTCAAATCATCATGGCTCTTCCATACAAAACTCCTCATAACTACCTGTGCATACTTGAAAAACCAAGTGACAGCACAACCTTTAACTCCGACATTGATACTCTTGCAACCACAAAGTCCAAAACTTTGTTGACTTGTAATGCTCCTATCTTCCTGGAAACTCAACGAGAATTCTGGAAAAATGCTAAACTTGATGTTAAGGACAAAAAGCCCTTAGCAATAAATTCATCAATCCGGGGTATTCCTGTTACCATCACACCTCAAACTCTGTCAGAGGTCGTTGAACTCAATGATATTCAAGGTAAAAACTCTTTTCCAAAAAACAGAGTATCAAACTGATTTTCTTGAGAGAGGGTATGAAGAGGAAATGAAAAAGGACACTTTACAAAAAGACAGTTTTCCTCCTGCCATGAGGTTTTTGTTCCATACCCTCCTCATGTGTGTGTCAAATAAAACAACTGCTTTCAATGAGATACCGTTGAAAATTCAATATCTGGGTTATGCGATTTTGAATGAAGAAAATTTTAACTACTCCCAGGAAATTTTTTATGACATGGTTAAGAATTTTAATAATATTAAAGATAATAAGAAACCATTTCTCTTGTTTCCAAGGTTTCTAAGTTTTTATTTACAAAAGAAATTTTCCAAGGATAATGCACATGTGCTAATCCAAGGAAATCATTGTCAAATAAACAGCCTTTCTTCTGAAACTTTTACTAGGCTATCAAAACTTTCCAAAACACAAACGGAGGAGCCTGAGCAGAATTTAGCAGCAACAACTGCTCCTCAGGTCCCTGCTGTTGAGCCCACTGCTCAAGGTGATCACAGCAACAACACCACTGCTGTGAAACCCACACCTAAAACCACCAAAAGACCCAAAAAGAAAAATATTCAAAAGCCCCCCAAACCCACAAAAAAGGTAACTCTGGAAGATGAGGTCCCAGAGGTTATACCTGTGACAACACAAAAGTCACCAATAACCACTGCTGCTACTTCCTCACAGCAGTTGGATGAAAGATCTCAACCTGAGCCTCAAACTCCTCATGCTTCTTCTCAAAAATATCAGGTTGTATCAACAGGGACACCACATTATGATGCTCTGGAATCACTTGATTCCATCATCCACAGCCCAGCTCCCAGGGCAAATTCTCTTTCCATACCCATACTCACTGCCCAACTTCCACCATCCATGCTACCCTTGTTGAATGCACTTGATATAGCTCAGACAGAAATCAGTTCTTCTCAACCACCTGTAACTAAGAATATGCCTCAACAAGTGACTGAGTCTGAGCTCCCTATCTCTGCTAACCCACCAACAACTGAGGAGGTTACACTGCAGGAAGTACAAGTACTTCCTGTCAGTAGTTCAAGTGGAGCAGCTACTACAAGTGTTGAACCCACTGGTTTACACTTATACAGTAGTTTCATCAATAAGACTCCCTTGAAGGCAATTTCTTCTTTGGGAACCATAATGCCCACTGGTGTGTATCCAATATTCACCAGTGCGCTTAGAATGGTAACCTCTTTTGAAGAAAGAAGACCCCAGTACCAAGAACAATGGGCATCAGTGGATGACTTTTGGGAAACTTTCCCTAAGTCAACTGCTGATACAACCACTGCCAGTGGGAAATCAGATGATCCCATTAAATTGGGTGATGGTTTAAAATACAGAGAATTGACGGAGAGGGTTGACAAAATTGACACATCTGTTGCAGAAATCAAAACCATGCTGCAACAGTTATTACAAATACAAAAGGCAACACCCACTGCTGCAACATCTGCTCCATCATCTGCTCCTACTCCCACTAAGCTTTGGAATTTGTTTCAACCTCTGCTTCATAAACAAAGAGAATATACTGATCAACAACATGACATTCAAATTCAAAAGATCAGAAATTTGTTGGAAGCTAGGTTCAAGGATACACAAGCAGACATCAAGGCAATTAAGGCTCATTTGCTGCAAATCACTGGCACTGCTCCTCCTTCAATCATTTATGTTGAAAACCCTGATGATGCCAAAAAGGGGGAGAAAGGCAAAATGGGAAAAGAAGGTTTGTATTTACCACCTGATAAACTGTCTAAACCCACTGTGGAAATCCCAAGGCCAGATGGTTTAAAAAAGGTTGATGTAACCCAAAATGCACTTGCTGATGAAAAAGCAAAACAGAAAAGGGAAAGGGAAACAAAGGGTTCTTAAAGATTTGAAAAGGAGAAGAAAGCTTTGATGGAAAAGGAAGAGCAGGGTACTTCTAAACCCAAGGAAGAGCAAGAAATTCCTATACCAAAAAGAAGACAGCCTGCTAGAAAAGTAAGGCAACCCAAAACCACACCTTCTAAAACCACAAAATATACTCCTCAAATGCCCAAAACTTCCCCTCATCAAACCTCCAAACCAACAGATGTTGTTACAACCACTGCTACACCAAAAACATCATCACCATTACAAAAACCACCTGCCAAAAAGCAGAAGACAACTGATGACACATCAGCAGTTGTAATGACAACAGTGGTTGAAACACCAGTTGTTTCAACAACTGTTAGTCAGCCACCCATCACTCAAATCACCACCACTCAACCCACCAAAACACCACCAACCTCTCCTAAACCCAAAAGGAGAAGGATAATACTGGAACATGACACTTCCCCACCTCTAACTTATTCACAACCACTGACCCTTGCTACCATTCCAAACCCTGTTCCACTCTCTTTATTACAAGATCTTAATCCAAATATTGCCATTGCTCCTGCAGGAGTCCTGTATCCATTAGATCTTCCAGCAGTAAGGGAGGAAATCAAATCCTTTTACTCTGAAGATGACCCTGCAAAAAGGAATCTGCCATCTCTTCAAGGTTATCCTAGGCCAAATAACATAGAAGAATATTTGAAGTTAAAGGCTCAACAAGCAGAGGATATCTCTAAAAGAAATACAGAAGGAAAGTCTAAAAAAGTGATTCAAAGAAACTACCAATATCTGCTAACTCAAGTCAGAACTTTGGAGCAGTTTTCAAAAGATCTTTGTCAGAAACTATCAGAAAGAGATGATGAAATCCTGAGAAAATATTACATTGATCACATCATGGTTTCAAGAAATACAAGGCAGAGAAATATCAATACAAAGAATGGACCATTAGTGAGCTTAAAGATGAGTTAGAAAGAGTGCAAAATATGAACAAAGACAAAGTAAAACACACTCCTCCTGTTTGGTCCAAGTACAAGAAAAATGTACCAGAAAGGGCTTTAAAGCTGAAGAGAATGAAAGAAGAGCTTATTGCTGCTGATTATGGGTCAAGGAATCAGGTCACAAGATGGTCAGAAGATAAAGTATTAGCCACTTACAAAAGGTTGGAAGAGTTGAGAAAGAAAGATCCCAATGTTCCTCAAAAGCCTGACTATCCTGAAGCAGTGGTTCCAGTTAAACCACAAAAGTTACAAATCAGGAGGTCCACTGCTCCAAATGCTGCCATCCTTTATCAAAGAAGGAAACAAAAGCAGATGGATGGTGAAACAGAAGCAGATAAAGCACAAGGGGATTACATTATAAAAATAGTCCTTCAGCAAATGATAGCAGGAAATCCTGAATTGGCAAAAGCTGCAAACACTACTTAAAGTGTTATAACTAGGCCACCATCTCCAAACTCATCATCAATAAAACCACTCCCAAGAAACCCACTGAATTCAAAAATACTAAAGTGGAAATCTGACAAACAGACCCACGTATTGACTTTGCTCAAATCCAGTGGTGAGGTGAAGCACATATCAAGGGAACAAGCACTTGGCCTGGGTGTTGAAGATCTGCAAGATCTCCTTGAGCTTACACTGTGCAGGGATGAGGATGAGGATGATACAGATTCCTTGGACTTTGAATTACAATTCAAGGGACAACTCAGGGAATTATTGATGAGACAATAAAGATCCAGAATAATGAAGAGTTTTGGCATCATCTGTTCTAGGGGGGATTGTTGGGATTGAACCCTACAGAGGAACAGTTGATTAAAGCTAAAAGTGGATCAAATCAGTGGATTCAGAATAAGCAGATGTTTGTATTTGATCTTTCCCCTTGACAGTGGCTCTAACATAGAAAGATCTTTTAAAGAGAAAATTCGATTTCGGATTATAAAGAACCGAAATGTTCGAATTAAGGTACATAAGGAATCCAATTAAGGACTCTGATTTGAAAGATAATCATCCACAAGGGTCTAATGTGAAGATAAAAAGATCCTATATGGATTTTAGAAGTCGAAGATGTTTTGAAACCTTGCACTGGATGTGCTTAAGTCAAAACATGAAGTAAAAATGCTTATGAAGTTGAGATGCTAGATATGTCAAGGCGACATATAAAGCAGAATTTGATGGTTAAGTCAATGTATGAGAAAAATATTTTGAAAACTATGCATGGGGTTTCTTTTAAAAATGTGTTTAATGTTTTTGAAACCTTATATATATAATACTTTTGAAATCATAAAGTAGGTGTATTAGGTAAAAATGTTTTAAAATCATGCGAGATGAATTTTGAAATTATGTATAAGGTTTTTGAAAACATGATTGATGCTTTTGAAATCATGCACTTGATATAAGTAATTATACTGTATTAATAACATTTTGAAATCATGAAGGTTGTTTTTGAAACACTCATACTATGTATGTTGAAAAATCAAAACGTAGTGGGTATGAGATTTGAAAATACCCTTAGTTATCTAACCAAGGATTCAAAGGCACAGATGTGCAGAAGCATGATTACTCATAATGTCACTTTATTTTCTGTACTTCGTATCTTAGAATTTTCTATGGGATTCATGAGTAAACGCAAGAATGGGAAATATTCACAAGAGTAGTTTGTAAGGAACATAGTTCCTTAATGTAGGTATTATAGGGAAATGCCATACACACATATAACTACACTTGTATATAAAAATTTGTGATCAACGATTTATTTATAAACAAAACAGATTGTTTCACATTACAAGAAAATAGAAGAAACAAAAGCATAAGACAACAACATCTTCTAATCAGCCAACTGCTCATCCGTGGGTTGGATTTGCCTTAGCAAGCTTCGGGCATTTATTCACGAAATGACCCATGTTGCCACAGTTGTAGCACGATCCAGGCGGGAAGCGAGCTTGAGCAGGATTGGCTTGTGGTTGATTTGGACCACCTTGGTTCGGGATACATCGACAAGCACTTGCCAGGTGACCAACTCGCCCACATGATACACACAGATGACACTGTAAGTGAGCTTGGTGATGCCCATTACATTTGTCGCATATTGGTGTCGTTCCCTTGTATTGCTTCTTAGCGGGTGGTGTTGCCACCCGGATGGGTCCTGCTTGATTTGGTACAGCCGCAATTGAGCAAATCCTTGCTGTATGACCTATAAGTCCACAAATCTGGCATTTGTGGCACTTCACACTAGCATGATGATGAAGGTTACATTGGTTGCACAAGGGTGCAGTTCCATTGTATGGCTTCCTAGCAGGGGGTTGAGCTGGTTGGTTGGGGATGGCTTGACCATTGTGAGCGACCACGGCGAAGTTCTGAGAAGCCTTTCGCTTCTTTGACTTCTTAGGGGATCCAGTCTGTTCATCCATGGTCTTTGATTCCTTGATTGGTTTCTTGGCTGGTGGTGCTGTCACTTGGCTAGGTCTTGCCTGTTTTGGTGCAACCGCTGCGGGATTCTTTGAAGCTTTACGTTTCTTTGGTTTAGGTGAAGGCTTGGCCTCTGCCTCCTTTGGTGACTCTTGAGTGGCTTCATCCTGGAGACGATACATGGCAATGCCTAAATCCACAGTCTTCAGAATCACTTCGCCTATTCGCTGGGCAAATTTGGCTGTTCGCTCGGACATTTTACCGTTGCTGAGAGGAAGAGACATTCTAGAAGGAAATGAAAGACATAGGAAGAAACAGGTGAAAGGTTATCAGATAATCAAAACAGAATGACAACGGATGGAAATTGCGATCATTTGTTTGTTACCTAAGGCAAACAAATGAGACGGTGACTAATCAAAGTAAGCGGGTCATATTAATGTATCGCGAAGACATGCTTTAGCCTATAAGTGGACACTCACCCCAAGAGTTCCCAGGTAAGAGTGACTGGTCCGATTATGTGGATTTGTACGAACACTCTAGCCTTAGACAGAAAACTCCGAGTACATGCATCCACTCTTCCAGATTGCACGTGTTCACACTATAAGACCCAAACTTTGACGAGGTTTTGAAAATTCAAAGGGGTTCAAAACCTTATAACAGAGGGTTCAAAACCTAGTAATCAATCATCCTAGAACAGATGATTAGTTTTCAAAGTGGTTTTGAAATTTATGTTCTTGTTGCGGTTGTCACTTAAGGATAGGTGACGGTATTGTTTTATGTCTAAACGCAAGTAAACTCACGTTAAGGTCCTAGGAAGGTTATAGACTAGGTCAAAGCATTACTAATAACCTAATTCCCTATAACCATGAGCTCTGATACCAACTTTTATGTCACACCCCGACCACGTAAAACAACAAAACGTGGCGGAAACGTCGGGGAGTGTTGTACAGAATCATTGTTTCATAACACATGGAAATTGAAATATTGTTTTATTGATTAAAAGAGTTACAATATCTTGACAATCAAAGAAATATAACATAAATAACTAGTCTTGCATCTTTTATTGTCACTAAGGCCCAAGTCCGCCTAAGTGTATCTTGATGAATCCTATGCATCATATCCTAAAACACATGTGAAAATAGGTACGTCGGCATAAAAATGCTTGTGAGATACATAGGTTTTGTGAAAATAGAATTCATGACTTATGTTTAAGAAAATGTTTAGTCATGAACCTTGTAATTTGCTTTGTCTTGTAAATTATTTGAAAAGTGATAAATAAACCAAATGATATATATGTATAAAAGAATAATACATGGTTAAGTAAATAACCAAGTAAAATGAGTTTATATCAGATAAGTTGTTTATAAAACAATGTATTGTGAAAAGTATGTTATTCGTATAAAATGTTATATGTCTAAATTGAAATGATTCAAATAACGCTACGATATGTAATACCATACAAGCACTTATATATAGGAAGTACCAGCGGCGTATCCACCATGCTTGTATCATATTACACACGCCTCGTTACTTAAATCACTTACTCAAACCAAACCACCAAAGTAAAATGTTTAGGTATAATCAAATGTCAAAATGTTTGTGTGAAAACCATGTCAAAATGTTTATGTCTAATGTAAATCATGAATTGTGTATATCAATGTCAAAATGTTTATGTCTAATGTAAATCATGGATTGTGTATATCAATGTCAAAATGTTTATGTCTAATGTAAATCATGAATTGTGTATATCAATGTCAAAATGTTTATGTCTAATGTAAATCATGAATTGTGTATATCAATGTCAAAATGTTTATGTCTAATGTAAATCATGAATTGTGTATATCAAAATATCATGTATGGTAGGTGAAATATGTCAACTAAACCATATGTAAAATGCACAAAAACAAGGTATTGAAGTAAAACATGGTTTAAATCAAAGTTATGTTTTGTGGAACAAATGCATGCTATACTGATATAAACACCTATGCGGTATTGTGAAATGCATACATCCAAGCCTTGTGACTGTGGTGATAGACCCCTAAACGAATTTAAAGGTCTATCTGTGTTATGTTTATCGAATTCGGTCATTCCTTCCACCCAAACAAACCTAGGGTTCAGGAATGGGAGTTGTCAAGTCCTATGGTACCACTACCTACTAACGAATGGCGTAGCTAATGTTAATGAATGTATATTGTCCCATTTGAACAAACCAAATGTCATACCAAAATGTAAGCATGTGATGAATAACAAATGTACTAAATATGCACACAATGGACATACATAGCATACAATGTAATGTAAAACAATGTACTAAGTATGCACACAATGGACATACATAGCATAAAATGTAATGTAAAACGATGTACTAAGTATGCAACAAAGGACATACATAGCAAAAACACAATGAAATCATGTACTATAAGTGTACTATTGAACATAACAAGCATATGATATGAAAACATGAAAAGCACGAAAGTAACAAGTAGGCACATGTGTTTCACCCCAAAACAGTTTGGAAAACAGTAAAAGAGGGGTCTATGTACTCACTTGAGATTGCTTAGTAGTCCTTGAGTAACAACCAAGCAATGCTAGAGATCACGGATATCAAACGGTACCTAATATAGGTAACTACATTAATACACCGGACCTAAATTGGAGGATCGGATAGAATGAGGGTTCGTAAACCAAACGAGTATGGAAACTCATGTAGTATGGTTTAACAAGGCCTTCATTCTAAAATGAAACCTAACCTAAGTGCTTACGACCCATTACGACCCGTTTAGGTAGCTTATGCTACTTTAACGCGTCGTTCGCGTAAAACGCGTTCGGAATGCCTAACTAGTCCTATGATAAGTAAAATATGCCTTAACATGTCTAATATTGTTACCAAATCAGTTTAGATACCAAAAGTTATGTTACATATGCTGAAAATGAATTTTGGCGTTCAAAGGGCATTTTGGTAATTTACCTAAGGCATATATACTACCTATCATACAACTACTCAAACGATGTGACCATAAGGTATAACCTCGGAAGGTTATTCCCTATACAACTATGGTCACCTAATATGTTTGGTCGGATCCTAATGATCGACCAAACGGGTCGGGTTCGAAAGTATAAGCGATTGTTTAGATCGCTTACCTTACGACCCTATATAAGCACTAAACTAAAAGTGACGAGCTAAGCATGTTAAAACATGCTTAACTAAGTTTAGAAAACAGGTTTGGTATCAAAACAAACGGTTTTGATACCTATAAGTAGTTTGGTTACAAAATACGCAATAACACGCATTTTGGCCGAAACTACGACTCGTCACAGAGTCTAGATAACGTGGTAATCAGTAGGTATAGTCACTAGGGACTATAACCATCGTGATCACGCTCACGTTAGGAAGTTCAAACGAACTTCGCGTTGACCATAAACTGGTCAATGCAGAAAGTCAAACATAGTTTGACTTTCGGACTCGAAAAGCGATAAAAGAACGAAGGAACACTTACAAAGGGTCCCCGCAAGCTAATCTTGATCCAAGTAGCTCAGGTATGAAGCAATGGCTTCAACTTAGAGCTTTTAGATCAGATTTTGTGGGTTTTGCAAGGAAGGGGGGTTGGGTATTTATAGGATATGCAAGACCGTTAGGATCGTTTATCGAATAACGTGCTTTGATCTTGACCATACACTTGTTGAAATACCCATGGAACACCAAATTGGCCCCTCATTATCCTGAAGAGGCAAGTGCAAAAGGGATTAGGAGAGTGTAACAGCTGTTAACAGCTATTTAAACAAGTTTCTGTTGTCTGACCCCTGCTTACGGACCATAAGACTTAGAACCTTACGGTCCGTAAGGACCTTGCAGGTCTGATACTTTCAAAAATGGCAGAACAGGCCCCTGAAGCTCCAAACTTGCTATTTGATGCATTTTTGACACGTTTAAGCCCCGTTAACCCCATTTCAAAGCTCTAAAATGAAGTTAAAGTATAGGGAACTTAAAATGTGCTCAAAAATATCTCGGATGTTGGTTCGTTTGGCCGTACGATTGCGTTGTTCGGTTAATTACGACGGAAGTCGTAACGGACGCAAAAACGGTCCAAATTGCGCGACGAATGGATTTTTCTTATGCCAAACACTAAAATAAAGTATTTTAGTGCTTACATAAATTTTTGGATGTTCGGATGTATTCAGAACGTAAGTTATGCGCGAAAGTGCAAACTTGTGCACTTTTTGACGCTTTTAGTCCCTAAATGACCAAAAGCTTATTTTAGCACACCGAACCCCTCAAAGCCTATTTCTAAGCTATGTAAAGGACATTTATGGTATGTTTAACTCATGGTCATGTTCTGGAATGTCTGTTACAGTTCAAATCGGCATACTTTCGTAGTTTGTCGAATTTAATCCCTGTAAGCGATTAAACTTGATTTTGTCATACCAAAGCCTTCAAAACTTATTCCTAAGTTATGTAAAGGTTATTTAAGGTATGTGAAGCCTATTTCACTATTCCGGAGTGTTCGTTGCATTAAATTGGTTATATTTACGCATCAGTGCGCGTATAACCTTCCAGAAAGCGATTTAGAGCCCGAAATCGAAAAAAAATTATATGTGCAAATGATACACATATTTGTACAAATCCCAAGTATGAAATACAATATTTCATTGGTTTGGTATTTGTTTGATGGTCGCAGTGACCCAGGTGTCACACAATCATTTTTTATCATTTCTTGAGCTTCAAATCAACATGTATTCGTATGTACAAGTGCCTAAAGCACACTATCATATCAACATCATTTTATATGAATATTAATGCATCAAATATGCAACTTATTCATGTTTATTTGCTGATGTATTTGAACATTTATCGTATCATGCACAAATCATCAAACCCTTGCATTTTAACTATCATTCAAGAACAAGCAACAACTTAAACAAGTATTTACCAAAGATCAAGCTCAAATTTCATACACATACATATATATATATATATATATATATATATACGGCTATACACACACAAATATATATCACCATTTTTATTTTGTATCAAGACCCATTTCTTTTTAGATTTCAAGTTTGTGAAAAATTCCAAGATTCAAGAGAAACTTCCAATCATCAAGAACAAGCAAGAATCAAGAGTATGATTTAAACATAAATTTTATACCTTCAAGATTCAAGTAAGTTTTTGGATGAGATTTTGATGATATGGAGCTTGAAATCACTTGAAAGCACCTTGGAAACTCCTTTGGATCTTTACACCTACTTGAAATTTGCTTGAAATGGAGTTGGATCTTTGAAGAACAAGGTTGAAAGGTTGGATATGGAGGTGGTGGTGATGTTACGGTTTTGGGGAGGGGAAGAGGAAGAAGGTGGAGTGTAGTGTAGTGTTGAAATGAAATGATCTTGTAAGATTATATAGAGATATACAAGATCTATAATATCAAGGGAAATCAAAATAGAATCCAAGAAAGATCAAGATAGATTATGGAGGATCTTGGTAAATATTTTGGTGGGGTCCCCTTATGGTGACCGTAAGTTTGAGAAGGGGGGGTTAAATGTAATTTTGTTTGGTAAGTTAGATAAAAACAGGTATTTAACTGGATGCCGGGTATTTTATCTAGCGTTTAAATCCCCGTTTATGGCGTTCTAAATTATTTTAATTATTCTATAAAAATAATCTCGCCAAAATATTACTGAAATAAATTTCAGTTGCCGAGACTGGCTGTGTTGTCTGCGTTTTGCAGTAGAAGCACTGTGTTACGTAGTAACACGCGGTACGTGCTTAAACTTGAAATATAACGTTTTTAAGCGTTTTAATTTATTTTTCAACACGAACCTGATTAAAAATAAAATTTTAATCATAACAAAATATTTTTAGGATTTAAATATTATCCGGGCGGTCACCAACATTCGTTTCGCAGTTTTGTCGTAATTAGTTCTAAAGTTCGAACAAACATGTTTTTGCCATACTGAATCCTTCGAAACTTATTTCTAAGTTATGTAAAAGGGTATTTAGGGTATGTTTGGCTTATGTCACAGTTCCGGAGTGTACGTCGCATTAAACTGATTATGTTTACGTAACGGTTTATGATTTCACTTCCAGAACAGGTTTGAGAGTTCGGAGTGTACGTCGCATTAAACTGATTATGTTTAGCAAAAAGTTGTTCCTTCTTCCGAAGTTCCAAGGTCAAACGAAGGTGTTGCTCGTGGTCGGATCGAGACTTCGAATAAATGAGAATATCGTCGATGAACACAATGATGAACTTATCTAAATAAGGTTTACAAACCCTATTCATTAAGTCCATGAAGATAGTTGGGGCATTTGTCAAACCATAAGGCATGACAGTGAACTCGTAGTGCCCATATCTCGTACGGAATGCAGTTTTGGGAATATCTTCTTCGAGTACACGAAGTTGATGATACCCAGATCGCAGATCGATCTTGGAAAAGCATGAAGCACCTTGTAGCTGGTCGAAGAGATCATCAATTCGAGGTAGGGGATATCGATTCTTGACGGTAAGCTTATTAAGCTCACGATAATCGATACACATTCAAAAAGATCCATCTTTCTTTTTCATAAAGAGGATAGGAGCTCCCCAAGGCGAAAAGCTCGGACGGATGAATCCTTTATCAGACAACTCTTGAAGCTGTTTTTATAACTCTTGCATTTCCGACGGTGCAAGACGATAAGGTGCTTTCGCAATCGGGTTGGCATTGGGTACAAGGTCAATATGAAACTCGACTTGACGAACTGGAGGCAAACCAGGAAGTTCATCAGGAAACACCTCTGGATAATCCCGAACAATCAGAATATCCTGAGTACTCTTGCTCTTGCCTTTCTCCTCAGTGACATGTGCCAGGAAAGCAACATATCCTTTTCTCAAATAACTTTGGGCCTTTGTACACGACATAAGCTTCAAACCACCAGATGGCTTCTCGCCACGAACTTCCAGAACATCGCCAGACGGAAGAGGAATACGAACAATCTTATCGAAACAAACCACCTCAGCATGATGATTGGTTAACCAATCCATCCCCATGATAATATCAAAACTCCCAAGTTGCATCGGCGTGAGGTCAATGGGAAAAAGATGGTTATCAAGGTTTAACTGACAATCACGAATAACAGAATCGGGAACAAGAGGTTTACCATTAGCAACTTCGACAGATAAGGGTTTCCTCGGTTTAGTTCTAGGTATCGCAAGCAAAGGTTCAAAAGATAATGAAACAAAACTTCTATCGACACCAGAATCAAAAAGAATAGATGCGGGTCGATTGTTAACAAGAAACGTACCATTGACAACGAGGTTGTCAGCTCGAGCCTCGTTTGCATTCAGATTGAAGGCCCGTCCACGAGCGGGATTCGCATTCGCGTTGACATTCACGTTCGGATTCGCATTTGCATTCGCCAACCTCAGACAGTTGTTGTGGAAGTGACCAAACTCTCCACAATTGAAACATGAACCCGGTGGGAATCTAGCAGCATTCCCCTGAACTGGAGCTTGATTCTGAACAATCTGATTCTGTCCCAAACGACAGATGTTGGCCAGATGCCCAAGCTTACCACACGTTGTGCATTGCTTACAAGCTTGTTGTGCAACATGATGACCGTTGCAGCGAGCACAATGAGGTGCGGTACCAGCATACGCTTTCTTCGCAGGCGGTTGAGCTGGTGGGTTCTGAGGGTTCTGAGCAGTAACTGCAAAGTTCTGAGCACCCTTTCGCTTTCTCGACTTCTTCGACGACTCACCTTTCTTACCCTTACCCTTTTCCTTGACAGATTCGGTCGACTTCTTCTTATCACCCTTGCAGGTAAGTTTACCCTTCCTGACTTGCGACTCAGTCAGGGTAGCAGATAACTCGATCGCATGACGAACAGTAGTAGGATTAACGACAGTCACAATATCCTGTATGGAATCGGGTAAACCATCGATATACCTCTCTATCTCTTTCTCCAACGGGGTAACCATAGTAGGACACAAAAGACTGAGTTCCTCAAATCGATCCATATACGCACAGTGTTCTCCCCCATCTTATTTTAGATCGTCAAACTCTCGTTCCAAAGCTCGAATTTCGTGACGGGGACAAAACTCTTTCATCATGAGAGCTCGAAGCTCTTCCCATGTTTGTGCCAATGCCACTTCGGCACCCCTATCGCGCATCACTCCGTTCCACCATGTAAGAGCACGCTTCTCAAACACACTTGATGCAAATTCAACCTTACGCCCATCCGGACATTGCACATGTCTGAATGTGCTCTCGATACTTTCGAACCATTGAAGGAGCACAGTTTCTCCTTGTGACCCAGAAAACTTTAGCGGCTTAGCAGAATTGAAATTCTTGAAATTACATTGTGCATTGTTATTATTATTGTTGTTGTATAGCTTGTGGATTTGGGTCACAACGCCTGGAAGCACAGCAACCATTTGCTGAGAGACAAGGGCTGCGACTTCTTCAGCAGTAAAAGATTATGCATCACGTCGAGGAGGCATTGTCTAACAAGGAAATATGGGAAACGAGTGAGGTCGATAATTAGGAAAAACAAAAGAGGTATTGAAAATATCGACGAAACATAAGGAAGGTGATCATTTGTTCGTTACCTCGAACAAACAAACGACACGCAGTGACTAATCAAAGTAATGAATCAAAATAATGTATCGCGAAGACATGCTTGCCTATAAGTGAATACTCACCCCAAGAGTTCCCAGGTAAGAGTGAGTGGTCCGATTATGTGGATTTGTACGAACACTCTAGCCTTAGACAGAAAACTTAGGGTACAGGCATTCACTCTTCCAGTTTGCACGTGTTCACATTATTTAGACCCAAACTTTGACGAGATTTTGAAAACTCAGAAGGCACTAAGCAAAAAATGAGTCAAACTGGAAGGGTTCAAAACCTTATAACAAAGGGTTCAAAACCTAGTAATCAATCATCTTAGAACGGATGATTAATTTTCGAAGTAGATTCGGATTTTGTGTCCTCGTTGTGGTTATCACCTAAAGGTAGGTGACGGTTTTGTTATTTACTGAATAAAATAGTGGTTATACTCATGATAGTGCAGGTCTCAAATAAAGCACATAAATCATGCAAATTTCACATATTTTACCACTTTATAAGCTATATGTACAACATGCAAAGCTATCAAACGTATGTCAAAGTGTCATGCCATTATAATATATCAAATAATGTTATTTTTAGTGTTTATAATCTGTTCTAAATCATTTTTGTCATACAATCATTTTTTATCATTTCTTGAGCTTCAAATCAACATGTATTCTTATGTACTAGTACCTAAAGCAAACTATCATATCAACATCATTTTATATGAATCTTAATGCATCAAATATGCAACTTATTCATGTTTATTTGCTGATGTATTTGAACATTTATCGTATCATGCACAAATCATCAAACCCTTGCATTTTAACTATCATTCAAGAACAAGCAACAACTTAAACAAGTATTTACCAAAGATCAAGCTCAAATTTCATACACATACATATATATATATATATATATATATATATATATATATATATATATACGGTTATACACACACATATATATCACCATTTTTATTTTGTATCAAGACCCGTTTCTTTTTAGATTTCAAGTTTGTGAAAAATTCCAAGATTCAAGAGAAACTTCCAATCGTCAAGAACAACCAAGAATCAAGAGTATGATTTAAACATAAATTTTATACCTTCAAGATTCAAGTAAGTTTTTGGATGAGATTTTGATGATATGGAGCTTGAAATCAATTGAAAGCACCTTGGAAACTCCTTTGGCTCTTTACACCTACTTGAAATTTGCTTGAAATGGAGTTGGATCTTTGAAGAACAAGGTTGAAAGGTTGGATATGGAGGTGGTGGTGATGTTACAGTTTTGGGGAGGGGAAGAGGAAGAAGATGGAGTGTAGTGTTGAAGTGAAATGATCTTGTAAGATTATATAGAGATATACAAGATCTATAATATCAAGGGAAATCAAAATAGAATCCAAGAAAGATTAAGATAGATTATGGAGGATCTTGGTAAATATTTTGGTGGGGTCCCCTTATGGTGACCGTAAGTTTGAGAAGGGGGGGGGGGTTAAATGTAATTTTGTTTGGTAAGTTAGATAAAAACAGGTATTTAACTGGATACCGGGTATTTTATCTAGCGTTTAAATCCCGGTTTATGGCGTTCTAAATTATTTTTATTATTCTATAAAAATAAACTCACCAAAATATTACTGAAATAAATTTCAGTTGCCGAGACTGGCTGTGTTGTCTGCGTTTTGCAGTAGAAGCACTGTGTTACGCAGTAACACGCGGTACGTGCTTAAACTTGAAATATAACGTTTTTAAGCGTTTTAATTTATTTTTCAACACGAACCTGATTAAAAATAAAATTTTAATCATAACAGAATATTTTTAGGATTTAAATATTATCCGGGCGGTCACCAACGTTCGTTTCGCAGTTTTGTCGTAATTAGTTCTAAAGTTCGAACAAACATGTTTTTGCCATACCGAATCCTTCGAAACTTATTTCTAAGTTATGTAAAAGGGTATTTAGGGTATGTTTGGCTTATGTCACAATTCCGGAGTGCACGTCGCGTTAAACTGATTATGTTTACGTAACGGTTTATGATTTCACTTCCAGAACAAGTTTGAGAGTTCGGAATTGAACAAAGAATAAAAACGTACTAATGTCACAAATAATTAAACACATATTGAAATTAAAACACCATATTTTATTAAATACAAAGTTGTTCGGAACTATACAAGGGTTAAAATACACAGATGTCACATGGCTTGCTCAAGAAAGAGGATCATGATGTCCCCTTTCGCGGCATAGTCGTCGCAGACTTTCCCCGCAACTAGTAATGAGTCGACGTGTGCTTCCAAGTGTTGGACGTCGAGCTTGACTGCCAAGCACAACCCTGCTAGTAGAGCCTCGTACTCTGCCTCGTTATTTGTACTTTTGAAATCGAGGCGGATGGCATAAGTAAGCTCTTGACCATCAGGGCTTACGAGTCGCAGACCTGCACCGTCCTCGTTGGACGCACCATCGGTGTATAGTGCCCAGATGTCTGATGAGGATGGTGGAGGCGTAGGGTTTTGTTCGTCTTCGCATTCTTGAATGCAATTCTCCGGTACTTCCGCGGCGAAGTCGACTAAAACCTGGCCTTTGATTGCTGGACGTGGTTTATAAATCAATGTGTGCGCGCCCAGTTCAATGGCCCATTTTGCTAGTCTCCCAGAGATTTCGGGCTTGGAGAGTATTTTCCCGATCCTGTAGTTGGTTAACACGTTGATAACGTGATATGCAAAGTAACTGTGTAACCCTCTGGATGCGTGTACCAGTGCGAGTACCAACTTCTCCATGATGGAGTATCTTGTCTCTGGATCGTTAAGCATTTTGCTGACATAATAGATCGGTGTTTGAACTCCCTCTCGTTCCACTATGAGTACCACACCCACTACGTTGTCTGTGGCAGACAGGTACAGGATGAGTGGCTCTTTTTTGCGTGGTGCAGTGAGAGTTGGGAGTTGTATCAAACACTCTTTCATCTCCCGGAAAGCGTTCTCTGCCTATGCGGTCCATTGAAACTGTTCCTTTTTTAAGTAGTTGCGCAGAGTACTGATAAAGGGGTAAGATTTAGCCGCGTGGTTGGCTAAGAATCTGTTTAACGCTGCTAGCCGGCCAGCTAGTCGTTGCATCTCCTTTATCGTGGAAGGCGATGACATGTGCTCGATCGCCTGGACTTTTTCTGGATTTACTTTGAATCCATCTTTTGTGACAATGAATCCAAGGAACTTGCCTTCTTCCATCCCAAATGAGCATTTCCCTGGATTGAGCTTCATGTTGACGCTTCTCAGAGTTTGGAATGTTCTTTCGATATCTTTAAGCATGGTATCCTCCTCCATGCTCATGACGACTAGGTCGTACTGTAGGACCGATATTGTCAGTCTAATGAGACAATTGAAGCTAGAACCTACACATTATGTGGCGGAAACACATAATATGCATGAAACGAATCAGAAACGGAGTAGAAACAGAGTAGATACACTTTTAAACACTTTTCTCATTCAATATTCAGAAAATACAAGGTCAGCAGTTCGGCACCTATGACATGAACATTACTGAATGAGAACATACACAAGGGGTATTTATAATCCATGGGGTTTCGCTCATATGGTCTGACACATAAGCGAAATCTCATACAACTGATTTCGCTTATGTGTCACCATGACATAAAAGCGAAACCTCTTGAAACTTTACAAACCAAATATCAATCTAACCCCTGTAATTACATAATTAAGCACATTTAAACCCCTATACAAGATAAACTATGACTAAGACGCAGGCTCTAGACATTATGCACTAACAAACTCCCCCTTGGATATAGCCGCAGTCTTCGTCTAGTCTTCAGGGTCTTCACAATGACTTGAATTTTTCTTCTCTAGGCTTAGGTTTCCTTGACAACATCTTCCTAAGCTTTTCATTATCATCAGCTCTTTTCTTTTCTTCAGCAGCTTGCCTTTGAGCAAATGTCTCCCGAAGATATCTATCTTTTTCTTCACGAGCTTTACGTTCCTTTTCAGCTTTCCTTTTGACTTTCTTCTCCAATGCCCACCAAGATGACTTCCATTTTGTTTCAGAATTGATATTCTTTTGAAAACATACATTCACAACTCTCTGAAACTGTATTGCTTGATCTCTATCTTTTGGCGAATGATGAATCTTGTTGATGAACAAGCATTCTATATCTTTTGCCGAGCAATTAACCAACCACATTGGATCAAACACACGAACTTCTCTAAGTTCACCTCCTGCTCGATACGTGATCACTGCTTCAGTAGACAGACAACTATATACCCAATGTATAAATCCTTTATAGAATTCTTGTTCCATTGGAGGTATTGGTATAATCTTCATTGTCTTTGGCTTCTTAATATTAAGAATCCTTTCTACAGCACCAGTATCAGGATTAACTCTTGGAATAATCTTTGGACGATGAGGTTTCCAGAATCTGAATCCCTTAAAAGATTGAAATCTGATAAACCCCCACATTTGAATGTCATTCTTCCTCACAGGATATTCCAAAGCTTTGACCTGTGATAACTCCTCAACATCCCACCATGGGAGTGACATAAGATCATACAACTTTTCAAAATACTGAACACCACATTCTCTTCTGACTGCATAAGCATTCACGTGTGGTAGAAAACCCCAACTAATAATATCTCCCAAAGAAATACTTCGATCCTGTTGATAAAACTTCAATGGTCTTTTGAACTTTCTGCCATGATCAACTTTAAACCATTTCTTTTTCTCTTCTTTATCCAGATCTTTCTTTGTACCATCAGGATTAAAGTTTTTAATGACTTCAGCAACTTTTCTCCTCAACTCATCACGATTTTCTTCAGAGAAAAATTCCATCAGTGTAGGCAACTGAGAAGTATCTTCATGTACACTTTCATCATCTTCCCAGTCTTCAACTTCTACTCTATCATACAGATCAGCATCTTCAACATATCGATATTCATAATCATCATAGTGATCAGCATTAAACTCATTCAGCTCTCTTTCTAAATCAGAATTCATTTCTTCCTCAAAATCAAACTTGAACTCTGGATGATCTCTTCGAGTCATTTCTTTTATGATTTCCAGCGAATAGTTATGAAAATGCTCTCCTTCTTCCCGATATGTATCCAGTCTAAGAATCAACTTTTCAACTTGATCAACATTTTGATCATCACCATGCTCCCCCTCACTTGTTGCACTATCACGTTCAACATTAGCATCGTCTTGTAATAGATCATCAATTGCTTCTTCAGTTGTTTTCTCAGAAATTTTCAGACCAGAAGCACCTTGATCTTGATCATCATCTCCATCATCATCATCATCATTACTACTTGCAGAAATCACATCATCTTCTGCATCTTCTTCATCTTCATCATCTTCATTCTCTCCAATAAGAAGATCATCAATTTCAACATCAGCATCAAAAATACCAGAAATTGCTGTAAGAGGACGAACATTCAGAATATCATCAGAAACATCAACTGGAATAATAGCTTTTTCTTCAAATTCAGGACCCTTTCCCTTATCTTTCATTTGCTTATCAATTTCAGCCTGTTTCTTAGCTTTCTCTTCATCACGAACAACTTCAGTGTATTTCAACTCTAAAGATGTACCCACCAACTTTTCTAACACTTTCTTTATCATTTTGCTTTCATGTTCATTTCGTGCTTTCATTTCCTCCAACTCTTGATTTTTCAACTCATAGTATTTGAGATGTTTATCCCTGTTCTTCTTTTCTTCCAACAGTTCTGCAATCTGAACTTTCATAATATCCATCTCTGCTTCATTAGATTCCAATTTCTTCAACAAAGACTTGTTTTCAGCTTCAGTTGCCTTTAATCTCAAATCACGAATTTTCTCACGATTCTCCAACTTTTTACACTCAGCTACTAACTTCTTGTTTTCATCAGCTATAACCTCAATTCTCTTTTCAACATGTATGATTTGTTCATCTGTTGCAAAGGTAATATTTCCAATATCATCAAGAGAAACATTTTCAGGAATACCAGGAAAAGTTTTATAACTAGAAGAACCAGGTGTTGTTTGAAGGATAGGTTGTGAAGAAGGTGGTGTTTGGATATTAACTTGTGGAGTAGAAATAGATTCATGTGGTGGTGTGAGATGTGGTGATAAAGTTTGATGTGGTGGTGAATTAGATGGAATAGGTTCAGATGGTGGTATAGATTGACTGGTTCCTTTAGCTGTTTTCTTCTTCAAGATAATTTTTGGAATCTTGATTGTTGGACTAACAACTTGAGTCTTCTTCTGAGCAACTTTCAGTTTTTGTAGAACTTTCTGTAATCTCGTTTTCAACAACCTTCGGAGTCTCTTGATCAACAATTTCAACAACTTCTTCAACTTTCGCATCAGAAACTTCTTCAACTATCTTTGTAACTACTTCCTTTGATTCTGCAACTGTCTCGGTAATCTCAACTACCTCAGCCATCATTGCTTGATCATTCTTTTCTGGAATATACTTGTCCCAACTGAACCCAGACACTAACTTTTCATCATCTTGATTTACGATAAGTGCCTTTTCTGCTTTGTTCTCGATTTGAGGTCTTTGAACAGCAGATTGTTGATTTGGACGATGATATATAGCTTGTCTGTAGTAATCATTCTTGAATGGATTCTGATGATTCTGTATCTCACGATTAGGGCACTCGCGCTTGAAATGTCCTCTTTCTTTGCACTTAAAACAAGTCACTTTTGACTTGTCGAACCCTAATTTGTGATCTGGACCTGACAAACTACTTCTCCCGGTGATTTCCATAAAGCGTTGTGCTCGTCTAACCAAACTAGCCATGCACCACTTTATATCTATTAATTCTAACTCTTCCGGGTCGATCTGATCGTAGTCCTCTTTGATCATATCAGGATTACCAATTTTACCCACAACCAAACCTTCATAGGCTTCCAAAACTGATGCCAATAATGCAATGTGTTGCTTTGCTGCATTCTCGGTGATTTCATTTCCGTTTTTGATATTTACTGCAATGTTGCAATGTTATAATGTGCATCAACAAACTCCCCCTTGGATATTGCCATAGTCAATCCTTAATCAGATTTGTAGTGACTTGACTTTCTCTCTCTCTCTTGATTCTTCTTTGACTTCTTCAGCAAATATAGACTCCATCTTGTTTTAACAGAATCCCGGTGAATCTGTCTTTAGCTTTTAATAGTCTCTTCAGGCTCCCCCTTTCATCAAGCTTCCGTGCTTTTGGGATCGACACCTGGCTTTTCGAGTTTTCTGGCTCCCCCTTTCGTTAAGCTTCCGTGCTTTAGGGATCGACGCCTTGCTTTCTTAGCCAAAGAATCAATAAAACCTGCACTTCTCAAACTTTTCGAACATGCAACACATAATATTGTGATTCAAATTAATGAATCATCTAAACGTTTTGAATATAAACTTCCAATTTCTCATCATTTTAACCAAACCAATAGTTCATCTTGTTTAGCCTTTGAGATTTTGAATATCAGTTTTTCAACATCAGTTGTCGAAAATCTTTTTGGATTTTTCAAAATAAGAAATGTAATGCAGAAATAAAATATGTACAAACATATTTTTGTGAGTTTGTGTAAGAGGATCATATCAGTTTTTGAAACACATCACAAGCACCGTTAAGCTTTTAATCGTTTTAAGCTTTAAATGATTCACATTGATTGACGATATAGTTGTCCACTTAAACTCAATCTAAAAACTTTCAATCTGCTTACCGATACTTTAAGGTATATTAAGATAGCACTAAGTTCTTATGGACCCCACGATCTCAGCATATCCCCTCATCATGCAATACACTGACTCAAGTAATGCCTTTAAACTTTTATCAACTGTGATTTGTGCGAAAATAAAGCAGAATGTTTAAACATTAACAATCAGGTCGATACTTCCGTATACGCAGAGAAAGTCCAATGTTTAAACAAAATAAGAAAATAAAAATAAGTTGAAGTTGTTTAGGCTTTAACCACCAGGTCGATACTCCCGTATACGCAGAGGTGATCCAAAGCTTAAACGAAACACCAAAGAAAATAAAGCAGAACGTTTAGGCAACAACATCCAGGTCGATACTCACGTATACGCAGAGGATGTCCGATGCTTAAACAAAATAAAGAAATCAAACAAGTTTAAATCTTTGCAAAATAAAATGCACAATCACAGCGACTTTTCAGCAAAGTTGTGAAAGTTCACAAACTTAACCAGTTTTATGTCTTTCGACAATCAGCGATTACCGAGTAGGTACACAGTCAAGAAGGACAAAACTAAGTACTATGCTTTCGACCATGTTTCCCACTAGAACTAGGCTTTTTCATTTATGTTTGTATCGTTATCGCAAATCTACTAGTCTAGCTGAGCCTATCGTCACATCTTTAGTGAGATCATTTATCACATTTTACATTTCATTTCTTTAGCATGCTGTGATAGTCCACTGATTTACTATCATTTCCTCTTTTTCACAACAAAAACTCATTTTGAATTTTTTAATGTTTTTGACATTTTCAAATTTTCTAATTTTTTTTAAAATTTTACTCCCCCTAAAATCAAAATATGTTTCAATTTTGATTTTCTGAGAAAATTTGAAATCAAACTGTACAAACTTGACAACTTGATGAGAATCACTTCAATTCTCCATCCACTTGGCGTAAACGATCAGAACTCCCCCTGACAACAAACTATTTTCCCATTGTGATTTCAAAACACTTAAGTTTGTTTTAATCAAAATGGTTTTTCCGGAAAATATTAGTTTGTGTGACTTTTCACAAATTTGGGGTTAATTCATCACATTGTTTTCTTCAAATTGCTACTTGTACGAAAGAAGAATTAAGTACAACTTAATGTCCTTAATTAGTCTTTTGAAAGTCGAAATATCACCAGAGTGAAATTTCTCAAGAAATATGCCGATTCCTACTCCACAATTACCAACCTGGGAGTTCCGGCAAGTCAGGTTTTTCATTTAAACAGTTTCACCCAAGCCTGACTGTCCTTGGGTTTTGAATTCTTGTTTATCAATGGAGGAAAATTTGTATCATCCATTGTTAGACTAGAACCCTCAGTTTTTACTTCAACAAATGGCTCCTCTGGTTTTAATGAACCAGAATCATTGCCTGAATTTGGCTTGTCTGACTTTAATGAGCCAGATTCATCGCCTGAAGGTGGCTTGTCTGACTTCGACATGTCAGATTCATCGCCGACCTTTTCCTTTTTTACCTCCTTTTCTGTTTTTATCTCCTTTTCTGTCCTCAGATTTGTATCTGATGAATGCGTTTTGCTTGAATTGTTGTTCTTTGATGAGCAAGACGATTTATCAGAACTTTTATCTGTTTTACCAGTTGTATCCGAGGACAAAATCCTTTCAAGATATTCTCGAGCTTTCTTTCTTTTCTTTCTCAGTCGATCTTTTTGCCCTTGTGAAAGTTTAACTTTCGGTTCTTTCATTTCTTGTTGTTTCTGTACTCTGGGCTTTTCATCGACTGACTTCATCACCTTTTTCTGAGATACAGCTCTCGATCTTCCCATTGATCTCATTGGGCAATCTCTGGCAATGTGACCTTTGATTTGGCATTCAAAGCATCTTCTTGTCTCAAACCTCTGTCTTTGGCAGTTAACAGCAATGTGTCCTTGAAAACCACAGTTGTAACACATTCTGTTATCGTACCATGTACCACCTTCAGTCCAAACATTCAAATCATAGCACTGTTTGGCTTTGTGGTAATCATCACTCCTCTTAAAAACTTGATTTGGCCTTTGAGCTCTGTAGTCAAACCTGCACCACTTTTCACCAACTATTTTTAAATTTTCATTTTTTACTTTTTGTGGTTTTTGATTGCGATTGGATGATCGATCTGATGAACTTTTATTCTCTTTTTGTTTCTGTTCCACTATCTTCTTCAAAGGTTTTTGCTTAGAGCATTCTCCTTTTTCAGTTGATTGTGTAACAGTTTCTTGAAACTTTTCTTTTAACTTCAAAAATAAATTCTTTTTGTTAATTTTTTGTTTTTCATCATCAGATTTTTCATCGCAATCTTCAACTTTGACATTGTCAAAGTTTGTGACATTGTCACTTATTGGAACTGAATTGATAGGTTCTGGACACACGTACTGTGTAGAAATCACAAAACCTTTCAATTTCTTCTCAAATTCATCAATTTTGTTTCTTGAATTCTCAGCTTCATTTTCAAGCTGAGATATTCTTTCAAGATGAAACTTGATTGATTTTTCATTTTCATTTTTCATGTTTTCAAGAACAGACTTTTCATTTTCCAAAACTTTTATCTGTTCTTGAAATTTTGTTTCATTTGTTTTCAAATTCTTGTTTTCTGATGTCAAACTGTTCAAGTTACTTAACAGTTTGTCATTTTCAGTTTTCAACTTTTCACAGTTTAAGCGCAACTCCAGAATCTGTTCATCATCAGCTTTCTTCTCTTCCTTCAAAGCTGAAATTTCATCAACAAGCTTCTTTATCACTTGATCATTTTCTTCAGATTTCATTCTTTGAGTCTTTTGTGCTTCACGTTCTTGAAATTCGATCTTCTCGATGAACATAATCAAACTCACTTCTAAATATTCCTTCCTCAAATCTAGCAAACACTTTCTCCCTACATCACCTGGTAAAACTTTTATCAACTTTTCAATATATTCCTCATTCGTTTTGGTTATCTTTAATCTCCCCATTTCTCTAACCATCTTGACATATCTTTCAATCAATTCCTCTGTTGATTCTCCTTGAATGCCTGCAAAATTATCAAATTTTTTCAGTGCGGTATAAACCTCGGAATTCATTTTTTCGATACTTGAAAAATACACGACAACGTTTTTCAATTTGAATATCAAAAATTGAACAATCAACTAATCAAGTGTGGATTAGTACGTGCAAGTATTTGAAACTTGACAAATCAACTAATAATACGAACTAAACAATCACTTACAAAATTTTTTAATACACTAAGCAAACGATTGGGCCAATGATTAAAACACTTTTTGACTAGGTCACTGTGATTGGGCCTATTAATCGACAAACAAATCAATTGATTGGGCCTTGACAAAAATCACAACATCTAAAAATTTGGACCTCAACAATTATCAAATCATGATTGAGCCGAGTTCACAACTTGAGTTTAACAAGTACGATTGGTCCTTTGTATCAACAAACAAATCAATTAATGAAAAACACATGGGCCGTGACTTTCAATGATTCGGTAAACAATTAGATATCAACTTTGGGCTTTAATATGTGTTTTAGTAATATGATCGATCAATGGGCCGTTGTTAAATCAGATTACAAAACATGTGATTGGGCCTCTAATCAACAACACAGTGGGCCGTTGACATTCAAAATAATATGATTGGGCTTTGATGTTCACAAATTGTCGATAGGACCATCCTAAAACAACTCAGCCTTATATCATTGGACCTTCATTCTCGATCAGACAACAACTTTTGTGTTTTGTTTCTTTTTAATTCAAACAACTCAAACAAATCACATGTGTACTGTTTTTTTTATAGCATTGATTGGACCGTTTTTTTTAATTGTCAGACAAATTCACATGTATTCATTCAACAACAATCATATACTTTCACATGTATTCTGACAACCAATTTTTACTATTTTTGACAAATCAAACAAATTACTTAACCACTCGATTGGACCTAAACCTTTAGTGGGTCAGTGCACGATTGAATTTTTATTCTCGAAATATGACCTGACCGAATTTATCACAATCAATATAATCACATGAATTTGTCGGTATACTTCACATGATTCACATGCTTCGGTGACAACAAGACTCACTTTGATTTGATTAATGTACACGTGTTTGCACAAACCAACAATCAAGATGAAATAAAAGTGATACTCTAAACGACCATTAAAGCGATATCTGTTTTAAGAACTGTCATTAAAGCGATACCTACTGTTTGACATATGAACGAAACCCCTACTTAACATGCCATACGAGCGAAACCTAAGGACTTAAGAGCGAAATCACTTGTAAAAACGTCCCTTGGAGCGAAATCACTCACTACATGACCCTAAAAACGAAATCTAACTGAAAAATCCGACCGAAAAACCTCGATAACTCCTAAACGACTAGGAATCTGGACATTAAACTTTGTAGGGTTTGAAAACACGTATTTTCGCACAATATATCAAAAATTCGGACAAATCGGACCGTGAAATCACGTCCAATTTGACGAAAAACCGTGAAAAATGTGTAAAACGTGAAGAATAAGAAGAAACTAGCTGAAATCGGATCTGAATCGGCTCAAATCCTGTACGAAAACGATGTGTTTGATCAAGCAATCGAGCTCCTAGCTCTGATACCACTTGTAGGATCGGTTTTGAGACCGTTCGATTGCGTAACGGACGTTTGACGTGCGGAATCCGTAAACGTACGTGATCTAAACACACAATAACGTACTCGGAACGTGATTTACTAGAAAGATTGATTTGTACGGTACAAAATCACACTTAGAGAGCTTTCTCTCTCTAGTTTCTCTCTCTAGAAACACACACTTAAGCTCCTCCAATACAAAGTACAAGATCTTCTAAAAGTCTTAAGTTCTTACCTAATTACATCATAAACACTCCTATTTATAGGGTCAAGGGCTTTTAATGAAACTTCATTAATTACAATTATGCCACCTTGCCCTTTTTCCACTAAATAAGACATTTACGATACGGTTTCTTCAATTCTTCACTACCGTTCAGATTGACGTAGGCGATAGACATAATGTGCATCAACACGTACATGTAGATCTCGACACTCTTGCTGATATGATCACCAAAAGTGTCGTTCATCAGCTTTTAATAAGTTGCGCCAGCGTTTCGCAACCCAAACGGCATTTTTGTGTAACAGTAATTCCCCGTAGGGGTGCGGAATGTCATTTTGTCTTCATCCTCGATTGCCATCTGCACTTGGTGATAGCCTTTATAACAATCGAGGAAGCACTTCCATCAGAATGGGGCGAGGTTATCGACTTTCTTGTCGATCTCCGGAAGTGCGTAGCAATCTTTGGGGCAGGCTTTGTTGAGATCTTTGTAGTCGACGCACATGCGCCAGCCCCCGGTCGCTTTTTCTACCATGACTGGGTTGGATAACCAAGTCTGGTATTTGACCTCCCGCAGGATGCCTGTGGAGAGCAGTTCTTTGACCTGCTCGTTCATCGCCTCGTTCTTTACGGATCCAAGGTGGCGTTGGCCTTGGATCACAGGATTGATACCTGGTAGGGTATTCAAGAAATGTTGCGCGACTTCGCGTGGGACCCCTGTCATCTCGGCGGGTGTCCATGCGAAGATGTCTTGATTCCTGAAGAGGAGTTGCTTCAGGTGCGCTCTTGTGCTGTTAGATAAGGCGTGACACAATGTCACTGTCTATTCGGGGTACCTTGCGTTAAGTACCCATTTTTATGGTTCGGTGTTGGGGTGAGCCTTGCCGTCTTGGTCGGACGCAGTTCGTCGGTGGACATTACTTCTCTGCGGGCATAAATTATCGCGACCCCCGTCTCGGTTGGGAAACCGATGGCAGAGTGGGGGACGGACGTGATCATGTTAAAATCTCCCTGAGATTCTCGCCCGATAAGTACGTCGTATTGGGAGGTGTGGGGTAAAACCATGAAGTTTACCTCCTCAGTCCGCGTGTGCTTACCGTTGGTAAGGCGCACGGGGAATGTGATTTGGCCTAGGGGAATACGGTTTCCCCCGCGAAACCGGCCAATGGGTAGTCTACCGGCTGCAACCGATCTTTATCTTCTTGATCGAATTGGTTGAAGCACTGCTCATAGATAATGTCGGAGGTACTGCCCGGGTCGATAAACAGTCGCTCCATGCAGTAATGAGCTAGGTAGCCGGTGATGACGACGATGCGCCTATCGTGCGGTCCGCCTCGGACTTTGGGGAAAACGACCTGTTCGTTTTTCCAATCGTTATCCCCACTTCTTGCCGCCTTGCGCGGCCTTCCATGGCCTCCATGGATCATGTGGGTTGTGGCCACATACATGAATTTTTTTCCTGTGGAGGTGCCCTCATCGTGGGGGTGATGCGCTTGGTTTGTTTCTGCACGGCTGACAACAGGTGTTGTAGCTTCCCCTCTTTTAGGGCTCGCTCGATCTCCAACCGGAGACTGATACAGTTGTTGGTTGAGTGGCTTGAGTCTTTATGATACTCACAGTAAAGAGTTAGGTCCTGGTTCTTCTTAGACTTCATCGGTTGGGCCGGTCGCAAGAATTGTGCGTCCGTAAGAAGGACGTCTCTTGGCAACTTGTTGATCTCGGTCCAATTGCGGTCCCGAGATTCCTTCTTGGGTGCCCGCTGGTCGCGCTAGGCATTAATCGTTGCCCTTGCATCGGGCTGATATCCGCGCGGGACGTGTGGTTTGGAATCATTTCCACGATTCCATGTATCCCGGTTGCGCTTGTTGTTGCGTTTGGGGTCTTGGCGGGAGGATTGTCCTTCCGTATGGGGTTGCGTTTTGCCAGTATGCGGTTTGAAAGACCGTTGCATCTGGGCATATGTCTTGACCGCTGCCATGACGTCGTCCCATTTTTCTAGCAAGCCCTCTTTGCCTGAGATGATCATGACCATTTCATCGTCTTTGACGGCCCGGATGAAATTGTTGCGGGCCATCTGGTCCGCTACTCCGCCAATCTCGAGGTATTCCTTGTTATAACGGATAACGAAAGATTCCAAACTTTCGTTTTCTCCACGCCAGATGTTCATGACGTCCATTGAGTCGCGTTTATGACGTCGTTGTTGGCTAAAATGAGCAAAAATTTTGCTTGCAATTGTTCAAATAAAGCCAGCGATCTGACTGGCAAAGAATCAAACCAGGCTCTCGCTAACCCTGTGAGGGTTTGGGGGAAAAATGGCACCATGTGGCCTCGTCCCAACCGCCCATGCACCCAGCGCCGGTAAAAATATTCATATGGTTGTCTGGATTGGACGAACCGCTGTATTTCCCCACCTTGGATGGGAGTTTGTTTCTAGTGAGTGTGGCGTGGGCGATCTCCGTTATGAATTTGGAGTTTTCGGCCGCGGACCTTGGCCGGTAGGGTTGGGCTTGATTGCGCTTTGCAGCGCGGACGTATGTAGTGCGGGGTTGAGTGGGAGGAATGTAATTGTAACCTCCTGGTCGGCTATTAGCCGAGTGGGATTCCCCGCAATATGTATGGTCGTCTGGGTCGGTGTGATCATACCCCTCGTTGCGGGGCTGCGGCCCCAGACGGCTATGTATGCCGGAGCCGCGGCGGGCTGTTGATTATCGCCGATTTTCGCCATGTGGGCCCAGGCGGCTTTGTATTGGGCCCCTACGGTGGGACCCATATGTGGAGTCGTCCTCTTCGAGCGTGCGGACGCTGCAATAGGAGGATCCGCATTCCTCGCCTTTATCCCGGGAGGCCGGGATTGCGGGTTTTCTACCCTCGTATTGCAAGATACGAGCCGCAGGTGTGTATGGTGCGGGGGTGGGTCCTCTAGGTATTTGCGCCTCTGCGCAAGCTTTGTTGTAGGCTGCCGCAAGGGCAATCTGTTATTGGTAGTACCAGGTATGAAGATCCATTCCTGGGGGTATCACAGAACCGTACTGTGAAAAATCTGGTGTGAACATGGGGGCAGCACCCCCTTGAGTGGATGTGCCAATCTGGCCGATTAGTTAGGCTGGGGGGTAGTCCCCGTAGGCCCCAAGTTTGCGGGGTTGAGGTTTTCCCCGGTAGCATTGTTTTGACGATCAGACATGATCTTCAAGAAAGAAAGAGATGTAAAAAGTGCTAAGAGTAGTGGTGGGCGCCAATGATGAAACAGTGGTTAACCAAGAGAGGTTAATTCACTGGTCTCGCCAAGTGGGTTAATCCCTTCTTTCCGAGGATCGGTGGCTGGATCGTCCGCTGATCTGTCTCTTGCACAAGGGAAACACACCGTGACTCGTAACAAGGAGGAAGGGGTGGGTGGTGCTCCTCGTTACCACTCTCCGGCGTGAGAATCAGTAATTTGCTTGAGAGCAAAGTGTGTGAAAGTAGTAGTAGTGAGAGAGTTGATAAGCGATACCTCAAACCTGGTCCGGGGTGGGTATTTATAGCCGAGGAGTGAAGGAGGGTAATTGAGTGGCTAGAATGACAACGCGCAGCCCCTATGCAGGTGTGTCAGGCTTGTCAGTTGTGGAGGTGATGCCACGTCCTACTGCGGCGTCAGTCTGTCGCTTATGTGTGGCATGACAGGAAACTGTCATTGGCGCCACTTGCTCTGTGGTGTCAGTCCCACTTGCCTCGTGGGCAGGATGCAGTGCCGGGCCGCATCACCGTGTGCGGTAACTGTTGTTACCTAGATCCGTTGTCGTGACGAAAATGGTCATAGGATGCGGTGCTAGGCCGCATCGCATATGTAACACCCATTTTCATACACAAGGTAAGTCTTCTCATTGCTTGACCGATTGGATTCGACCGCTGCGTTCGCGCGTGCCCGCACGGACGCAGATAAGTTCTTGCCTATAGGGGTTTTTGATAAGGGTATTGGTCACTCTCGACCATGTTGGTGCAAGATCTGGGACCATACCCCTTCAGTAGGTTTAAGTCTATACTCGTTTAGATATTGCTCACGTTGTTGAACACTAGATTAGTCTAGATTATTGTGAAGCATTTGATAATATCTTTAAGAATCGAGAGACTATAATATAAAAAAGAAGTGAGAACTCAACCCTTTTAAATAATATAACCTTGTTATATTCAAAGGAAACAAAATGTTAATTTCGGGGTATATTGATGGAATGGGTTTGGAATGGTGTTTAACATTTTTAAATGATTAACCTTATGAGTTTTTATGAGTTTAAATGTGTGAAATTGAATAAGTATGAGAAATTTATGTTTTATAGGTTAAATACAAAGATTAGACGTTTTGGGGGAAAACAAATGGAGTGGAATTGAAGATCTTAAGATATGGAATGATAGAGGGCTAAATTACAAAGACGTGAGCAAAAACGATAAATAAAATGGAGCTAAAACGAAGAAGTTATGGAGAAAACAATTTTGGAAGGAATCTGTCAACAGTAGGCTACGGCTGATCAGTAGCCTACAGGTTGCTACTTATGCAAATTCGAATAAAACCTATAAAATTAGGGTTTTGGGGATATCTTTCATCTAGTTTGCAAGAGGCAAGAAGGGGACGAATTGAAGTGACTTTGAGCATGTTTTTACACCATTCCACACCTTCCAATCATTTCTCCATCATCAATCATGCCTTCCAAATCAAATCTGAAGATCAATTCACAAGCATGAGCGACTAATTTCTTTGTGGTTTCCTCCCGAGCTAGGGTTTTGTAAGTAGATGAACCGATTCAATTTCTTTTTATGTTTGGGATTAGCAATCTAAGCATTCGATGTTTTTGCTATTTGATTCATTAAACTTATTGTAACTATTTGAGATTTATTCAATGTTCATTCATTTATCTTTCAATTCCTGAGATTTCTAGTAATTAGGATATATTAGAAAATGAGTAGGGTTTGATATTACGAAATTGATATGTTCGCGATAGCCTTTCATTGTGAATGCAATCCGAGTAAATTGTCTTGACATATCGCAGTTAGTTAATCAAATTATACGGGTCATGTCTATCTTATAGTATTTACTTAAATATTTATAGTATTTAATAAATAAAAGAATATGACATCAATAAGTTATAAAAACAAATATAAATACCCCTCTTCTCTCTCTTATCTCTGGTGAACTAGAGAGCACCACTTCGGTGAGTTCCCCCACTCCGGCACCAGGTCTGAATCATCCAGACACTTATTCTAGCACTTAAACCAAACTAATTCCATCAAATATGAACCCAAGGTTTTCAACTTTTAGTTCAATTTATTCCATCAAACAGGTGAGTGAGAATTGTGACTGGTTGTGAAGCATCTTTTATGGAATTGTTTTTTGTGTGTGGGACATTGATATGACCTATCCATACTACCTAATCCCAAAGCGAGACTTCACCTCAAAAACACTTTAGATTCAGAGAAATTACCAATCTACTCTCGAAAGAGAAGAGAAAGACACAGAAGAGAAGAGAAAGAAATGGGATAAGAGAAAGAAATAGGATAAGGTTTTGGGTTGTGTGGCTGTGAAAATGAAAGGAAAAAGAAGATAAATGTGTTATATATTTAAGATCTATTGAATTTGGTGGTAATGGAGGTTGGTTGGAGAGTAAGAAATAGCTGAGAGAAGAGATAGGGTTTTATGTAAACAAATGAGTAAAATTACCGCGTGTGCAAGGCACGTGTTTAGATTTAAATTACAATTTTAACCTGATTAGTGTTAAAGGACGTAGGGTGTAATGAGTTTTCCAAATAAATGATTGGGACTGTAATTATTGAAGTTAAATAGCATCTATTGTAATCCGATACAAACATAGAGACGGAAAATGTAATTTACCCAAAAAAAAACATGACTCAACAACTAAGCCTAAAATATATGAGACAAATAGTCGGATATGAGATTAGTTTTGAATATTTTTACAGCTAAACCTAAAATACGTGAGACAAATCATTGGATATGAGATTAGTTTTAAATATTTTTACAGGTATGGGAAATGTAAGACATTAGGTGGCAACCGTCTAATTGAACTCATTTACCTGCATTAATACATTTGTAAATAATTTATATACTTTTAGAAAATAAAACAAGAAGTATGTTGAAGTTGTTAGAAAACTTGAAATTACTAAAACTATAGAATTGTTAGAAGTGTGGTTGAGTGTATGATATTTTAAATCCATTTTGTGGTGAGTTTTGAATCAAATTTCATAGTTTCGTCATTTGGCAAAAATAGTCCCTCCTGGCCAACATTAGGCACAAATAGGAATAGGGACACGTGTCAGAGCATTACTGGACACAATTTTACGTGATGTTAAAATAACATCCATACAAACACCACTATATACGTTGGGAATGAAAATGAGTATTTGATACAAATACTATATTCCCATTTACCAAGATACCCTTAATATACTATTAAAAAGTTTGATTTTTGATGTTGGTTTGGTCGAAACTTGAATTTTATTCATGAAGAACTATATTTTCTTTTCTTTTTTTTTTTTTTGTTTTCGAGCTTTTAATACTTTTGACATGCCATTGCAGGATCTGTAAGTGGTTCCAATTGCAAAGAATTTGCAGGGGAACCAGATGTTGATGGTTTCTTAGTTGGTGGGGCTTCTCTCAAGGTAACTGTGGCTCCCATTCTTATTGTTGGAAAAATTGGGTAGATTGTGAAATGTGTTAATATAATGGGTAATTTTTAGCATGGGTCGGGTTAGGTTGATTTGAAGCATTGTTTCTCACAAATTTTCAACATTTCCATACAAATTAGCATCTTGACTATAGTTACAAAAGCTGTTATATTTCAATATTAATCTAATTTATTGAGTAATTTAATTCATGAGGTTTTACGTATCAAAATAACTTTCGGCTATCCAACATATTTCCTTTTTAGCTATTTTTTACTTTATTTTATCGATTTGACCCATGTCTAACATATATTATATGAGTCAAATAATGCATAAGTAAATTCTGGTCAATTTTGTCTATATGTTGATCTCCAACATGTCAAATGGGTCGGGTCCGCCCATACTATCATCTATAGTGTTAAGGGTGTTTTGGGTATTTCACGTTATGTTCTTACTATTCTCATATTTTTTCTTGTAGGCAGAATTCATCAATATCATCAAGGCTGTTGAAGTGAAATGTGCATAAATAATGTACCATTTTGGGAAGAACAATGGTATTCTAGTGTGTTTTGAGTTATCTTTTTTTTTTTGTGTTTTGTAGTTTATACTTTATACTGATGGAAAGGTTATCCTAACAGCTATGAGCTTGCAAGCGAGCGTTGGACCCATGTTCATATGGTATGATATTTGAATATTCATGTTAATGTCGAAGACTAGTCATATAGAAAAGGTCTTTAGGCCCTATGATCTTAGGAGTCATAACACATTCTGTCTACCATTAATGTTTTCCCCAATGGTTTGTTGGGTAAATCGAAGCTCATTTGGGTCTAATCTTATAATTCTGGCTTTTAAAACGTGATACACTTATGTGATCCTGCAAGTGAGTGTTAATATAATAATACTAACTCACATGTAAATTTTGTTCTAATGTTTTATTCACCACGATGGTAGGTTGTGTTTATGTGAAGTATGAGACAAAAGAGTGTGAGGGGCTTCAGGTACGCCTTTTTTTTTGCTTTATCGTATGTATGTGTTTGAATTTAATCTAAATCATAACTATTTTGACCTTCATATGCTACACATGATATTATTTGCTCAGTTAAGAGTATTAGCGGGAGACTTTTCAGATTAAAGAAGGTAATTTTTTTTACTCTTAATTCACTGGTAGTTTGACTTTACCCTGCTTTTGATGAATTGTTAAGTAGCATTACTTTTTATTGGTGATTTTTTTAACAATGATAAAACTGACAGAGACAAGCTGCTCAATATGTGGAACGAGTTACCTGTTCCAAGGCAGTTTATAGAATGATGATATTTGTTGACAAAATGTCCGTATTCGTGGTCATTTCATTTTGTTAAACATTTATCTAATATAAACAAAAGTAATCCAAATTTGTAAAAAAAAAATGTAATATTTATTTTTGACAATTTAGTTGCTATCTAAATAAGCCTCATTCTTATTTTACACATATTATTGCTTATTATGAAGAATTTATCATTTGTTAAGCATGGCTACCAAGATGGCCACTGTTGATAAGCCAAAAAGCTTATTAACAAGATGGGGAATGCTTCTTGGAATGCTGAAGTACGAGGTGATTATTTTGGTTTCTTGGGAAGGTGGAATTAATTTATATTGATACTATTTTAATCTTTCTAAGATCATGGATCCTCTTTTCTTACTTCCTCACAAATATTAGACGGGTAAAGTATAGGAATTAAAATTAAAAAGATGGGTGGGGGTTGAGTCCAAAAGTGGAGCTCTGCTTGAAGTTCAATGGTTCGAGCTTCGGGAAAAATATTGCCTTTCAAAAAAATATTAAATGGGTTAAACGGGTCAGCATATAGTGAAAAATTATGGTATCTTGTCATTTTTTGTGACCGATTGAATAAGAAAATACCCACTTTGATATCTAACCATGTAATGTGCACATGACTTGGCTCAACAGAGTTCCTGCTTTTGCATTGTTTTCTTTTCCGTTATGCCTTTCAGGTCTGCTTAGCAAAATTTAACTCCTTCGTTCTATTTAAAATGTAGCTTTTGTAACTGGCTGGTTTCCCATTATGGTTTGTGTAGGTTTTGCATCATTGTCTCGCCCGTTAACGGGGCTTCTACCTTCTACCAGGTAACTACCTATATGAATCTTATTGGCTTTTGTACTAATCGTGTAACTTTCATTTCACTTCAGATGCAATTTTCTTTATTATGTGATTTCATTCTAAGTTATGTATCTATTTATCTAATTTTACATAACAAAGGTAAATGATTTGGGACACATGTCCTCTTTTTAGCAGATTTTTGCCTGGAAACCAGTTCATCAATGTGGCATCTGATACATATGCCTTAGGTGGGGATTATTTCGGAAGGAGCGAACATCTTTTTGTTTCGTGTCAACTCGCTCAAGTTGTATGGCAAGTCATTGCCCAATGGTGTGTGCTGCCTCCGGTTTGGGCTTTTGGGCTGCGTGACCTGCTTGAACTTGATAAACACATGCTAGGTTCTTGTAAGAGGAAAAATTAGAAAAAAAAAAGGTAATACGATAATAGTTTTGTTTAATTTGTGATAAAAAAATACCTCGGTGCTCATCATGCATGGATTGATGTTATCTGTTTTACTAATATTGATGATGCATCGATGTATATGGAGTTAAAAGCAGAGACAAAGTTACACTACTAATATTAGATAGAGATAGCAGTATAACAAATAAAATAGCAAATGGTTGTAGATAAAGAATATATTTACACATTTATGAATTATTCGTATACTTTTACATTTTAAGAATTTTAAATTTGAATTTAATTATTATTGTTATTTTTTAATTTAGTGTCGTATGCAATTTCAACCACATTTATAATTTATAATATAATATGATATAATATAAAAGATAGACAAAATTGTATAAATCAACCTTTATGTTATACCTAAACTGCACTTCATACCTTTCACTATGAAATCGGCAAAACTCAACCTTTATGTTCATGTTTTGTAACATTCTATAACCTTTACAACTAACGTTATCCAAAAACTCAGTTAAGTTACCTCACATGCTTTGCATGTGAGGGTACTATGGTCTTTTATGTCACACCCGCTCATAGCGGAAACGCAAGGTGTGATCTGTCTGGTTTTCATTGCATAAATATCGATGTACATGAACAAACTATATGAATAAAACATACTCCACTGCCATTACATAGTGTTTCAAAAGATTACATCATAAGTTTAGTGTGTCGGTTACAAACCATTAACATGAAAATAAAGCGTTATTGTTTCATACATAAACTTGAAATAAACTACAAAGGTTTAAACCATCCTATTTCCGCAAAGAGGCGGAAAATAATAGTTAAACCCTTCAAGAGATGGCATGGAGTTCCTGTACTTGTTATCATGACTGGGAAATCCGACATGGTCCTTTAATTCCCTGAAATACATGTTAAGTTTGGAAAACATCAACAAAAGTTGGTGAATTCATGCAATTTAGTTGTAAACGATGTATGAAAAACGTGAGTTGTAGTATGTAAAGCGTCAATGAAATCGTTGATCATTAATGTTTTGCAAGGACATTAATATGTGTGCCGAAAAAGGAAGCAAACCAACCCTAGACGATTTTATGCCGATTCCTATCGACTGGGACACAAACGCACTCTTCCGTAGGGGTCCATGACCAAGAGTGGGGCTCGCCAACACCCATTAGATCTAAGCCTTTGTTCCTTGGTCCAATCTGGATTAATGGTGCTTATAGTAAGGCCCTAATTCGCACATGATCTATGGTGTTTCATTACCTAACTTTAACATACCCTGAACATGTATCCTCCCCGATAGTTGTAAAGTTTGTAAAACATTTAAATGAATAGGGGAACATGAACTCACAGTATCGCGTCCTGAAAATAGATGTAAAATAAGACCTCACGTGCGGTCGTCCTGTATAGCGTGGCGACCTACAAACGTTCTTATTTTTGTTAGACACTTCGGTCTTTGAAAAGAACTTGAGTACAAGTCTTGTGTATTGAGTATGTGTAAGACTTGCATGTCTTTACTGTTTGTTAACTGTGTATTCGATGAATGAGTTGTATAGTCGGATCTCGTCCGCTGAATCTTGTGTCTTGTATGTATCACTTGTATAGTTGTGTTTCCAAAAATAGTATCATTGGGCCAAGCCCATGTTTTCAAGTTATTGGGCTTAAATAGTGCTGGGCCTCAAATAGTGCTGGGCCTCAAATAGTGTTGGGCCTCAAATAGTGTTGGGCCTCAATAGTGTTGGGCCTCAAATAGTGTTGGGCCTCAATAGTGTTGGGCCTCAAATAGTGTTGGGCCTCAAATAGTGTTGGGCCTCAAATAGTGTTGGGCCTCAATAGTGTTGGGCTTAAATAGTGTTGGGCTTGAATAGTGTTGGGCTTGAATAGTGTTGGGCTTGAATAGTGTTGGGCTTGTATAGTGTTGGGCTTGAATAGTGTTGGGCTTGTATAGTGTTGGGCTTTGGCCCATGTGTTTGGTGTTTGGGCTTAACCCATGAGTTTATGTTAAGCCCAATGTGAAGTTAAGCCCATTAAGAAAACTAAGCCCATTAAGTATAAGTAGCCCATTTGTAAAAATAGTCCATTAAGTATATTAAGCCCATTTGTTTATTTAAAATAGCCCACTAGTATAAGTAAGTCTTTCATTTTTATAAAAACCCTTTTTATAAAAATTTACTAAGTATAGATGTTAATAAATAAAAACACACTAGCTTTTATAAGTTTATAAACATCCGAAAATTTGTTATCGATAGTATATTTATATTTCGTGTTGAAAGATCGTCTAACGTCGTAGTAACTCCCCGGATTGGTGACTCGTTTAAGGATTCGTCCGTTGTCCGTTTTGACCATAATTGGTGTCCGATTATTAGAATCGTCCGTAACTCGTTTTAAGGCGTTATTATGTGAAGTCTTGTAAGACTTTGTTTGTAATTTATCATGTGTTTATTTGTGTGATTATATTCAAGTTCCTCATTTGATAAATATAACTAATACCATCAAATAATCACATAACACATAAGTTGTTAAATCACCTAAATATATATTTTCTAAAAATATATATTTATAACTAACTTTGTTTTTATAAAAAGAATTCTTTACATCTTTTTAAATCTTGTAAAGGTTTAGCCAAATATGTTGTTATTTTATAAAATAAAGTTTTTATAAAAATTGGCCATATAACATTTGTATTTTATCTTAACCATGTTTCATTAACATATCATTTTCTTTATCAAAATACCAACAATTTAACCAACCTTTTAACTTGACATATGAGACTTTTATAACATGAAACTATCAAGATGATATCCAAATTATGTAGGGTTTTAAACATGATCCTTTCATATGTTAACTAGTTCAAAAACCAAGTTTAATTCTAGTTTTAACAACTTTTGTAAAAATCTTTAGTTGTATGTTACAATTTATAATCTTGTGAAAGTATTGTTTTTACATAACAACCCTAAATACTTTCACAAGATTAATAGTTATGATCATCCATATAACCCTTTATGTTAAAAACCATTAAACATAAACATGTATGATTCTTAGATCATATTTTTAAAACACCTTCTAACAATTTATTTGTATTCTAATCATCATCACAACATCAAATGAGCATATAACAAGTCTAAGATCACAAGATAAACAAACCAAATTATATGATGATTTTTATCTTTGCTTCTTTGTATTTTTCTTTTTCATTATGAATGATTATCTAGTTATTATTAGTTATAATAACAATCATAAACATAATATGTATATAAAAAAAAATAAAGAAGCTTACTTCTAGCACAAGGCTAGGGATGATCTTAGAGATTAATAAGAACTAAGAAGATGATGATCTTGTTGTTAGAACACTTTTGTATGGATAAAAATCCTTCTTTTCACTTCCAAGAGCTTTAGATCACTTCATGTTCCAAGGAAATCCATGTTGATCATGTAGGAGATGATAAAAATTATTGGGTTTTTGGTGTGTTCTTGAGAAAAAGATGAAGATGTGAGAGTGTTCTTGGTTGGTGATGGATAAAAATGTGAAGTAATGAGGTTTAGACTTAATGGCTAAGTGTTGAAAATAATCACCAACTTATTCCACTTGCAACACAAAGTAACTACTAGATATTTTTTTTTTACCATAATTAACAAGGGGGTGGGACCCCTTGTTCACGGTCATGAGAGGGGGGGGGGGGTCTTATGTGGTAAAAAGTGTTAGTTATATTTTTTAGATTTCACAAGAATAAGAAAATGTAAGTACTTTGGTGTTTAGGGTTTGCAATTTTCCGAGATGATTCGAGACTTGTAATAACCATAAACTAGCTTCGCAAGACTAAAAAAAAATATTAACTAGTTCGCTACAAGTGCCAAAATATAATTCGGCTAGTTGTTTAACGCTCGTTTCGCTAGTAAATTGTCGAAAAGTACACTTAAGGAAGTTGTAAGAAAAGTTTCCGTTATGTGTGAAATTGATATTCCATAAATATTTTCATATGAAATTGGTGCCTAAACATCAATTTTTGCATCTTGTATTAAAAATACAATTGCTGAATTTTGCGGACAATTCATGAAATGGTCATTTTTAGCGCGTTTCGGACAGTTTTTAGTGCTACCGGGCATTGGTAAATTATTGATCGAACTCTTGTATTCCCATATAGGGTTTAATATATAAATGATATTGGACTCTCACCCGAGTCCTAAAGATGTCATTTTAGATGTTTTCTGCGAATCCGGAGTTTTCGTCAGCACTCTAGTTCACTAGGCACTACTCTAGTTGTTTCGGTGAATTGTTTGCACTATAACCAATGTACCCAATAAAAATGAATCATGTGTAATAACCAATGAATATTCCATGAGTTTTCTAAGATGTATACCATGTAATCATGCAGTCAGAATATTCAAAACACATGCTTGTATAATGTAAATCACTGTTTTAAATGTAAGTAAATTACCCGAAAGTGGCAGTTGTCACATTCTCCCCTTGTTATTTAGAATTTCGTCCCGAAATTCTAGCTTTGTTATTCTTTGCAGGAGTTTTCGGAAATAGGTGGGGATATTTTTCCTTCATTCGGTCTTCACGTTCCCAAGTATACTCGGGTCCGTGACGAGAGTTCCAACGAACCTTTACTAACTTGATACGACTTCTCCGTGTTTTACTGACCTTCCAGTCCGTGACCTCAACAGGTTCTTCAGTGAAATGGAGTTTGTCGTCAATATGAATTTCATCCATAGGAATAGCAACGGTTACTTGTATTGGACTCTTTTTAAGATTCGTCACATGAAACGTGTGGTGTACACTGCTAAGTTCATCAGGTAACTTCAACTTGTAGGAAACAGTGCCAATCTTTTCTAAGATTTCAAATGGTCCAATGTAACGCGGATTAAGCTTTCCACGTTTACCGAACCTCACTACGCCTTTCCAAGGTGAGACTTTCAATAAAACTTTCTCTCCAACCTCGAAAGATGCTTGTTTTCGTTTTCCATCAGCGTAGAACTTTTGTCGATCGCGAGCCGCCTTGATACGGTCTCGGATCTGAAAAATTTTATCCGTAGTATCTTGGACTAGTTCCGGACCAATTAATTGACTATCGCCCGTTTCCGCCCAACATAGCGGAGAGCGACACTTTCGACCATAAAGAGCTTCAAACGGTGCAGCTCGTATACTTGTATGGTAGCTGTTATTGTAGGAAAAACTCAACTAGAGGTAGATGATTATCCCAATTGCCACCTAAATCCATAACACATGCACGAAGCATATCTTCAAGTGTTTGGATTGTCCGTTCGCTCTGGCCGTCAGTTTGTGGATGAAAGGCCGTACTTAGATTCAATTGAGATCCAAAGGCCTGTTGAAATGATTTCCATATTCTTGAAACAAAACGACCGTCTCGGTCCGAAATGATTGAAATAGGCACTCCATGACGAGCCACTATTTCTTTGAGATAAATTTCCGCTAGTTTCTCAGTACTATCCTTCTCCCGAATCGGTAAGAAGTGTGCGGACTTTGTCAATCTATCCACGATTACCCATATCATGTCATGACCTTTCGAGGTCCTGGGTAACTTCGTAATGAAGTCCATAGATATTTGTTCCCATTTCCAAGCGGGAATCTCAGGTTGTTGTAGTAAACCTGATGGTTTTTGATACTCTGCCTTGACCTTCGCGCAGGTCAAGCAATTTCTAACATAGTTAGCAACATCCTTTTTGAGGTTAGGCCACCAATAGTACTCCTTTAAGTCTTGGTACATCTTATCTGATCCAGGATGGATCGAGTACTTTGACCTATGTGCTTCCTCAAAAATGAGATCTCGGAGACCTCCAAAGAATGGAACCCAAATTCTACCCGCAAAGTACAAAGTTCCATCCTCCTTCGGTACTAACTGTTTTTCCATGCCTCGAAGTGATTCTTCTAGAATATGTTCTTCCTTGAGCGCTTCTTGTTGTGCATTTTGAATTCGTGCGGTAAGGTCTGTGTGAATCGTCATCTCTAGTGCTCGCACTCTTAGTGTTTTAACTCGTTCCTTGCGGCTCAAGGCGTCTGCTACAACGTTCGCCTTGCCCGGATGGTACTTGATTTCACAATCATAGTCGTTTAATAATTCAACCCAACGTCGTTGACGCATATTTAATTCTTTTTGGTTGAATATATGTTGTAAACTCCTATGATCTGTGAAAATAGTGCACTGTGTACCATATAAGTAATGCCGCCAAATTTTCAAAGCAAATACCACCGCGCCTAGTTCTAGGTCGTGAGTGGTATAGTTCTTCTCGTGAACTTTCAGTTGGCGGGACGCGTACGCGATAACCTTTTTACGTTGCATGAGTACACAACCCAAACCTTGATGCGAAGCATCACAGTATACCACAAAGTCATCGGTACCGTCGGGTAATGATAGGACTGGTGCAATGCACAACTTGTCTTTAAGATGTTGAAATGCTGCTTCTTGTTTCTCTCCCCAATCGAATTTCCTGTCTTTCTGTGTAAGAGAGGTTAGCGGTTGAGCAATCTTTGAGAAATTCTCAATGAATCTCCGATAATATCCCGCTAAGCCCAAAAATTGTCGCACTTCAGTAGGAGTCTTGGGCGCTTCCCAATTCTTAATCGATTCAATCTTCGACGGGTCTACTTGAATACCTTTCTCGTTCACTATATGCCCGAGAAATTGTACTTCACGAATCCAAAACTCACATTTGGAAAACTTCGCGTATAAATTCTCCTTTTTGAGTAATTCTAAGATGGTTCTCAAATGTTGTTCATGCTCGGCTGCCGATCGTGAGTATATCAAAATGTCGTCAATGAACACTATGACGAATTTGTCGAGATAAGGCTTGCACACGCGGTTCATTAAATCCATGAAGACCGCCGGTGCGTTCGTTAAACCAAAAGGCATAACGAGAAACTCATAATGACCGTAACGAGTCCGAAAAGCCGTTTTTGGTATGCTTTCTTCTTGAACTCGTAACTGATGATACCCCGATCGTAAGTCTATCTTTGAATAAAAACTCGACCCTTGAAGTTGATCGAATAAGTCATCAATCCTCGGTAGTGGATACCGATTCTTGATGGTGAGTTTATTCAACTCTCTGTAGTCGATACACATTCTGAATGTCCCGTCCTTCTTTTTCACAAAAAGAACTGGAGCTCCCCAAGGCGAGAAACTCGGTCTGATGAATCCCTTATCCATCAACTCTTGAAGTTGTGTGGACAATTCCTGCATTTCAGAAGGTGCTAATCGATATGGAGATCTGGCTACAGGTGCGGCTCCTGGTACCAAGTCGATGTGAAATTCGACTTGTCGATAAGGCGGTAGTCCTGGCAAGTCTTCAGGAAAGACTTCAGGAAATTCTTTTACTACCGGAATATCTGTCAACTTCGGCCTATCAGCCTTCTTGTCTACAACATGCGCTAGAAAGGCAATATAACCTTTCCGTAAGTATTTCCGCGCTTTCATGCAATTGATGATCCGTAATGGGGTGTCACGCTTCTCTCCATGTATAACAAGTGTCTCTTTGTTCAGTAGTGGTAGGCGAATGATCTTCTCGTGGCAAACGACTTCAGCTCGATTTTTGGATAGCCAATCCATGCCAACCACTACGTCGAAACTACCCAATTCGACGGGTAAGAGATCGATATTGAATTTTTATTCACCAAGTTCTAAGATACACTCCTTAACAACTTCTCCCGTCTCTATTAGTCTACCGTTAGCCAATTCTATAGAATATGGAACATCTAGTTTACTAGGTTCCAAGCGCAGAATATTTTTAAATTCTATAGAGATAAAACTAAAATCGGCTCCGGTATCAAATAATATGGATGCGAAATGATCATTAAGGAGAAACGTACCAGTGACCACATTAGGATCTTGGCGCGCATCCTTGGCTCCAATCACAAAAGATCGACCACGAGCTTGAATTTCTTTAGGACAGTCTCTCTTGTAGTGATCTTTGCTTCCGCATCCAAAACATCCTTGATTACGACCATTCCCGTTTCCATTCCTGTTACCAAAACCACTTCCCGATCCTGTATTATTTCCCGTTCCCCAACATGACTCGGTACGGTGGCCAAGCTTGCCACACTTGTCACACTTGACAAGCCGACAATCACCCACGTGATGAAACTTGCACCGTTCACACTTGGGTAAAGTACCAGCGTACTTCTTAGGACCAGTGTCGTTTGTGGCTACAAACATCCTTGCATCCTTTTGCTGGTTATTCTGTCGCCTGTTGTTGTTGTTGTTGTTGTTGTTGTTGGGGTTATTGTTATTGTTGTTGTAGTTGTTGTTACTGTTGTTGTTATTACCACGGGTTCCCTTCTTGAAATTCGAGTAATTCCTCTTCCCACGGTTGGAAGACTCAACATGTGTTTCCTTCTTGTCATCACCCTTCTCAGTGAATATCTTCATCCTGACCCCGTCTTCAGTAAGACTCACGGCTATAGTCACAGCCTGAGTAATGGTCGTAGGTTTAGCTGCAGTAACCAGACTTCGAATCTTGTCAGAAAGTCCCCAGATGTAGCGTTCGATACGCTTGTACTCTGGTGTTACAAGATAAGGAATTACACGGGACAGATCGTGAAATCTTTGAGTATATCCCGTGATATCAGCTCCGACCATGGTCAGGTTCCAAAACTCGTTCTCCAACTTCTGGAGTTCAGCACGAGAACAGTATTTATCCCTCATACGTTCCTTTAATTCATCCCAAGTTAACGCATAAGCAGCGTTTTCTCCCAAAGTTTGCACTTGTAGGTTCCACCATGTAAGAGCCTCGTTGAGAAACAAGCCAGTAACGAAAGTGACTTGCTGATTAGCAGAACATCTGCTCATTCTTATAGTGGAATCCGTTTTCTCCGTCCATCTCACATAAGCCACAGCACCGCCTGTGCCATCATAGTTAAGCGGCTTGCAGTCTAGAAACTGCTTAAATGTGCACCCTGAAATTGGACAACGGATTTTGAATGAGCAAACAGTAAATCGCACGAATAGATTATGAAAGAAATTTTGATAAGTTGTAACAAAACAGCTAAATGTTACCCGTATTATTTGTTCCACCTGAAGGACCACTTGGACCCTGGCCTCCTGATCCGCCGGTGCCTCCACTTTGTTCGACACGTGATGCCTCATACAGTGCGATAGCTTGAGCGATTCTCTGTTCTATAAGTGCATTTAATTCCGCCTCGGTCGTAGGCATTGGTGGAGGTGGGGGTGGATTAGTTCGTGAACGTAAGCCTCTCCTCGGTGGCATGATTCTTCCAAAGGAGAAATAGGATAAAGATTAGACGTTGATTTGGTTTGTTCAAAAAGAAATATTCATAACATTAACAATAATATCACCATCAAATATATAATGCGAGTAATTAAGTTAACATAAATAATAAGAGATGTCCAACCAGACCTCTCATTTGCATTTAATAGATAACACCAAGTTTTATTTATATATATAGTCAACCGGTTACATAATCGTTTGAAAGGAACAAAAATAGACTCGGGCTACATAACCCGGTCATACTAGTCTAGTACAACAAAAGAGATAATAAAGTCTTCCTTCCAACTGCGTTTTCCGCTGTATGTCGGCTGTCTTCAAACTTGGTGGAGCATCAAATATGTACACAAAACGACTATAACTACCCGTCCCAAAAGTATACTACCGGTAACCATAGTCTATGCTGGGGGAAAAACTGGTGGTGGAATAGGGAATAACAACCTGCGAACCTCAGAAACCCTACCCTCCAAATCAAGCACCAAATGGTGAAGCAACACACTCTGCTGCTCGAGCGTCAGTACCCGAGTAGGTAAATCCACTGGCGGTAGATCCGCTGGTGGCATCTGTGGGGGTAGTGGGGGTAATGGTGGTGGTCCTGGTGGTAGTGGTGGACCATGAAGTACCATACCAATGAGGTGAGTAAGCTCATCCTCTAGTTCGCTAACTCGACGTATAACAAAATCTATCTGATGCTCAAGTGTCTGAACACGAGCACGTAACTCAATGGTAGCAGCCGGGTGGTGCACTGAGTGATATGGATCTGTAAGGGGCATAACATGTGGGTATAGATCCATGTCCCCGGGTGGTACATGGGCGTGTCCTGAGGGTCCTGCCTCGTCAGTATGGTCTACGTATGGTAGAATAGGAACAACCTGATCATGTGTAGGGACAACTGGCTCATCAGGTATGACATCATCCAGCTCAATGTCTGCATTGCGCTGTAGGCCAATGGCCTGCAGTGCAGAGGAAGTAACAGATGCATAAGAAGAAGCATCTGCATCAGTATCGGAATCAGAAGAGATAATAATAATCGGAACCACCGGTGCGGCAACCTCTAGAATAACCAAGTCATGAATATCCCCGTCTCCCAACACATCATCCAAATGCTCCACTGGAATCACAGGAACTACAGCATCGTCCTCCTCGTCGAAGTCGCCAATGAAAGGCATCATGGCAAGAGGAAGGACATCCAAGGGTATAACCTCTATAACATGTTCACCCACTGGGTGACCTATGATAACAACCTCGTTGAGTAGAGGGGGCACATCTAGCACATCATCATCAATGATGTCCCCTAACATGTAAGCGTCCAATATGTCACCACCAATTGCGAACGGCTGGAAATCATCCATGTCGCTGTCAGAAGTAGAGTCGCTATCAGATAAGATGACCTGTACCTCCGGCACAACGTCATCATCAGACACAATCTCCATGGGGTCTACATCATCGTAAATGTTACTTCCTTCGGAGGAAGACATGATATCCTGAGAAATAAGTTGTTCGACACGTATGAGCATTTGTTACGTTACATATATACACAAAAATGTATTTTTCACATAAGGTTCATTTTAAGTTATCCTACTTGAGTTGTGTGGATTAACTTAAAGTTGCATGTCTACCATTTAGATGACTAAGACACTAATGTCCTTGCTTGCTTTGTATGAGATGAATTCTTGTTGAAAATGGACCATGAAAATGTTTATGCAAATGAAAACATGTGTTTGTGTTTAAATGGTTTTCATGAGAGATCCCTAGTGATTGTAGACTTAGACTCGGTAAAGAATCCTGGTTCACTACAATCGATGCTCTGATACCAGTCTGTCACACCCGCTCATAGCGGAAACGCAAGGTGTGATCTGTCTGGTTTTCATTGCATAAATATCGATGTACATGAACAAACTATATGAATAAAACATACTCCACTGCCATTACATAGTGTTTCAAAAGATTACATCATAAGTTTAGTGTGTCGGTTACAAACCATTAACATGAAAATAAAGCGTTATTGTTTCATACATAAACTTGAAATAAACTACAAAGGTTTAAACCATCCTATTTCCGCAAAGAGGCGGAAAATAATAGTTAAACCCTTCAAGAGATGGCATGGAGTTCCTGTACTTGTTATCATGACTGGGAAATCCGACATGGTCCTTTAATTCCCTGAAATACATGTTAAGTTTGGAAAACATCAACAAAAGTTGGTGAATTCATGCAATTTAGTTGTAAACGATGTATGAAAAACGTGAGTTGTAGTATGTAAAGCGTCAATGAAATCGTTGATCATTAATGTTTTGCAAGGACATTAATATGTGTGCCGAAAAAGGAAGCAAACCAACCCTAGACGATTTTATGCCGATTCCTATCGACTGGGACACAAACGCACTCTTCCGTAGGGGTCCATGACCAAGAGTGGGGCTCGCCAACACCCATTAGATCTAAGCCTTTGTTCCTTGGTCCAATCTGGATTAATGGTGCTTATAGTAAGGCCCTAATTCGCACATGATCTATGGTGTTTCATTACCTAACTTTAACATACCCTGAACATGTATCCTCCCCGATAGTTGTAAAGTTTGTAAAACATTTAAATGAATAGGGGAACATGAACTCACAGTATCGCGTCCTGAAAATAGATGTAAAATAAGACCTCACGTGCGGTCGTCCTGTATAGCGTGGCGACCTACAAACGTTCTTATTTTTGTTAGACACTTCGGTCTTTGAAAAGAACTTGAGTACAAGTCTTGTGTATTGAGTATGTGTAAGACTTGCATGTCTTTACTGTTTGTTAACTGTGTATTCGATGAATGAGTTGTATAGTCGGATCTCGTCCGCTGAATCTTGTGTCTTGTATGTATCACTTGTATAGTTGTGTTTCCAAAAATAGTATCATTGGGCCAAGCCCATGTTTTCAAGTTATTGGGCTTAAATAGTGCTGGGCCTCAAATAGTGCTGGGCCTCAAATAGTGTTGGGCCTCAAATAGTGTTGGGCCTCAATAGTGTTGGGCCTCAAATAGTGTTGGGCCTCAATAGTGTTGGGCCTCAAATAGTGTTGGGCCTCAAATAGTGTTGGGCCTCAAATAGTGTTGGGCCTTAATAGTGTTGGGCTTAAATAGTGTTGGGCTTGAATAGTGTTGGGCTTGAATAGTGTTGGGCTTGAATAGTGTTGGGCTTGTATAGTGTTGGGCTTGAATAGTGTTGGGCTTGTATAGTGTTGGGCTTTGGCCCATGTGTTTGGTGTTTAGGCTTAGCCCATGAGTTTATGTTAAGCCCAATGTGAAGTTAAGCCCATTAAGAAAACTAAGCCCATTAAGTATAAGTAGCCCATTTGTAAAAATAGTCCATTAAGTATATTAAGCCCATTTGTTTATTTAAAATAGCCCACTAGTATAAGTAAGTCTTTCATTTTTATAAAAACCCTTTTTATAAAAATTTACTAAGTATAGATGTTAATAAATAAAAACACACTAGCTTTTATAAGTTTATAAACATCCGAAAATTTGTTATCGATAGTATATTTATATTTCGTGTTGAAAGATCGTCTAACGTCGTAGTAACTCCCCGGATTGGTGACTCGTTTAAGGATTCGTCCGTTGTCCGTTTTGACCATAATTGGTGTCCGATTATTAGAATCGTCCGTAACTCGTTTTAAGGCGTTATTATGTGAAGTCTTGTAAGACTTTGTTTGTAATTTATCATGTGTTTATTTGTGTGATTATATTCAAGTTCCTCATTTGATAAATATAACTAATACCATCAAATAATCACATAACACATAAGTTGTTAAATCACCTAAATATATATTTTCTAAAAATATATATTTATAACTAACTTTGTTTTTATAAAAAGAATTCTTTACATCTTTTTAAATCTTGTAAAGGTTTAGCCAAATATGTTGTTATTTTATAAAATAAAGTTTTTATAAAAATTGGCCATATAACATTTGTATTTTATCTTAACCATGTTTCATTAACATATCATTTTCTTTATCAAAATACCAACAATTTAACCAACCTTTTAACTTAACATATGAGACTTTTATAACATGAAACTATCAAGATGATATCCAAATTATGTAGGGTTTTAAACATGATCCTTTCATATGTTAACTAGTTCAAAAACCAAGTTTAATTCTAGTTTTAACAACTTTTGTAAAAATCTTTAGTTGTATGTTACAATTTATAATCTTGTGAAAGTATTGTTTTTACATAACAACCCTAAATACTTTCACAAGATTAATAGTTATGATCATCCATATAACCCTTTATGTTAAAAACCATTAAACATAAACATGTATGATTCTTAGATCATATTTTTAAAACACCTTCTAACAATTTATTTGTATTCTAATCATCATCACAACATCAAATGAGCATATAACAAGTCTAAGATCACAAGATAAACAAACCAAATTATATGATGATTTTTATCTTTGCTTCTTTGTATTTTTCTTTTTCATTATGAATGATTATCTAGTTATTATTAGTTATAATAACAATCATAAACATAATATGTATATAAAAAAAAAATAAAGAAGCTTACTTCTAGCACAAGGCTAGGGATGATCTTAGAGATTAATAAGAACTAAGAAGATGATGATCTTGTTGTTAGAACACTTTTGTATGGATAAAAATCCTTCTTTTCACTTCCAAGAGCTTTAGATCACTTCATGTTCCAAGGAAATCCATGTTGATCATGTAGGAGATGATAAAAATTATTGGGTTTTTGGTGTGTTCTTGAGAAAAAGATGAAGATGTGAGAGTGTTCTTGGTTGGTGATGGATAAAAATGTGAAGTAATGAGGTTTAGACTTAATGGCTAAGTGTTGAAAATAATCACCAACTTATTCCACTTGCAACACAAAGTAACTACTAGATATTTTTTTTACCATAATTAACAAGGGGGTGGGACCCCTTGTTCACGGTCATGAGAGGGGGGGGGGGGGTCTTATGTGGTAAAAAGTGTTAGTTATATTTTTTAGATTTCACAAGAATAAGAAAATGTAAGTACTTTGGTGTTTAGGGTTTGCAATTTTCCGAGATGATTCGAGACTTGTAATAACCATAAACTAGCTTCGCAAGACCAAAAAAAAATATTAACTAGTTCGCTACAAGTGCCAAAATATAATTCGGCTAGTTGTTTAACGCTCGTTTCGCTAGTAAATTGTCGAAAAGTACACTTAAGGAAGTTGTAAGAAAAGTTTCCGTTATGTGTGAAATTGATATTCCATAAATATTTTCATATGAAATTGGTGCCTAAACATCAATTTTTGCATCTTGTATTAAAAATACAATTGCTGAATTTTGCGGACAATTCATGAAATGGTCATTTTTAGCGCGTTTCGGACAGTTTTTAGTGCTACCGGGCATTGGTAAATTATTGATCGAACTCTTGTATTCCCATATAGGGTTTAATATATAAATGATATTGGACTCTCACCCGAGTCCTAAAGATGTCATTTTAGATGTTTTCTGCGAATCCGGAGTTTTCGTCAGCACTCTAGTTCACTAGGCACTACTCTAGTTGTTTCGGTGAATTGTTTGCACTATAACCAATGTACCCAATAAAAATGAATCATGTGTAATAACCAATGAATATTCCATGAGTTTTCTAAGATGTATACCATGTAATCATGCAGTCAGAATATTCAAAACACATGCTTGTATAATGTAAATCACTGTTTTAAATGTAAGTAAATTACCCGAAAGTGGCAGTTGTCACATTTTATAACATAAAGGTTGATTTGTGCAAAAGGATTATTTATAACATAAAGGTTGATTTGTGCAAAATGTTATTATATATAGTAAAAATATATTTTTTTTGCAAAAACATTATTATTTGTTAATAATTATATATTTATATATATAAACATATATAAAAATAGTTTTAAATTTATTTTATAAAAAAATCTAAATTTAATATTTTTATAAGGTAAATAATAAGGACAAGATAAATTACTTTTTATATAAAGTATAACTAAAACATAAGTTATTTTAAAATAAAGTTATTGTAATATCCAGAATATTGTTATAATTATATATATTATAACGGACGTTTTAAAACTACTCAAACTAAAAGGTATTTTTTGTGTATAAGTAAATATGAGTTTATAAAATCAAAATATTAGACAAATTTATATTGATAAAAGAAACTAATAAATTAATTTGACGTTTCAAAAATCTTTAATAAACTTCAGTAAACAAATTTTTAATATATAATATATAAATAATACTAATACAAATGCCAGAGGAAATAATAGAATGTCTTAAACTGCATATATATTTTTAATATTGCATTTGTATTATTTACATATTATATATTTAGAATTTGTTTACTGGCGTTTATTAACGAATTTTTTAAACGTCAAATTAATTTAGTACTTTATGTTATCGATATAAATTTGTCTGCTATTTTGTTTTTATAAACACACACGCACACACACACACACACATATATATATATATAGGGAGAGGATCTTGAGAAAACTAGATATAAATGAGAAAACCAAAAAACTAACCAAAAAAGCACTAAAAAGAAGGGGGGAGACTTTTAATGAAGGAGGGGGACTTTTAATGAAGGAGGGGTAAAATTGGAAAAAAAAATTATATAACTTTTCAAACATTTCCCATTTCTCCATACGTTATCATTTTAAAACAAAAATAGCACCATAAGATCACAAATTTTTGTATCTTTCATTCAAGTATATTCGAGCATATTTTTTATGACATAAAAAAAAAGATTTATGGTGTCGTCTTGTTTTCAATACTATTATTATAGTAGTGCACATGTGCAATATAACATGTACTATAATTGCATTACATGCTTAAAATTAGCTTTTTGAGTATAGTTTAGCTTTTAGGGTTAGTTTTTTTGGAGGTTTAGGATTAGGATTAGGTTTTGGGGTGTGGGGGGGAGGGGGGTTTAGGTTTTTGGGGGGTGGGGGGTTTAGGTTTTTTTCGGGTTTATGTTTAGGGTTTAGTTTTAGGTTTTTGGGAGGGTGGGGGTGGGGAGGTTTAGGTTTTTGGGGGGGTGGGGGGTTAGGCTTTTGGTGGGAGGGTGAATTTAGGTTTTTGGGGGGTGGGTGTGGGGGGTTTAGGTTTTTGGGGGGTGTCGGTGGGGGGTGGGTTAAGTGGTTTAAGCTTTATGCATTAGTGCACATGTGCAGTACAACCAAAAAAAAAAAAAATTTATTTTTTTGAAAATTTTTTTCTAGGCATAAAAACTAGCGATTTTTTATTAAAAATTGTAAAAAAAAAAAAAATTGGAATGTTTTTAGGTTTTTTTTAGGCTTTTTTGGTTAGTTTTTTTGTTTTCTCATTTAAACTAGTTTTCTCATGATCCATCCCCTATATATATATAGTGGAGGGTTCAAATGAGAAGAATTTTTTTTGTAAGAAGAAAAAATAATAAATTTCAACCAATAATAATGTTTCATTTTACTTCATTTTATATAGAGTAAATTACAAAATTCGTCCTTTATGTATGTATTGGATTGCAAAGTGTGTCCTTTACCTTCAAAAAGTACAAAAAACGTACTCGATGTTTGCAAACCCTTGCACGTTATATCCTTTAGCCTTAACTTAGTTAGTTTTCATAGTTAAATTTGACCAAATGGACCCCATGCAAGGGTATTTTGGCCATTTTATTTTATTTACTTAAAAAACTATTTTGATATTTCTAATAATTAAAACAAAATTAATTATATATTATATAATATATATATAACTATCTCTCCCTCTAAAACGCACACCCTCTCTCTGTACTCTCTCTCTCTAAAACTCACACCTACCTTCACCACCATCTTCGGCCAATCTCCGTCACCGAACCATCGTAAAACCCTCACCATCATCATCATCACTACTCTACTCTACTCTACTCCTCTTCGCTATAATAATCGTTGTAACAAACTCCACTACAACGATTCACCACCGGCACACAAAGCCGTCGCAATCGTTGTCGCTCAGGTCATCGGAATCAATCAAAATTGTTTGTGCAGTAACGCAAAATCCAGATTCATGTTACACCGATGTCGTTTCCGTTAATTCCGGTAACAACGCCGTCGATCCGGTGGTGATTCTCAACCTAACGCTTGAACTTGCCGTGATGGAGCTAACGAACGTCTCGACGTTGCCTAAAACCCTAATTTCGAACTCGAAGGATTTACAGACCTGTTCCGCGTTGCGAGACTGTGCGAACCTAAACCTCGCCGGAGAGTCGATCTGGTTTTGGCCGCCGTCACTTGAAACCCTAGACGCTACTGGTCGCTGTCTCTTTGAACCTCTCTAGAGAGTCGATCTGGTTGTGGCAGTGGTCGTATTCAGCAATTGTGGCCGAGTCCGTCGATGGAAAGGTGGGGGCTAGTTGTGGCAGTTGTAATCAGGTAGAGGGAGGAAGGGAGGGAGGTAGAGAGTGAAAGGGGGGGTTAAAATCGCAACGGTCGTTGTTTGGGGTGGGCAGTGGCTGCGTGGTGGCAATTGTTGTGGTGGTTGAGTGATGGTGGTGGTTGGGTGGTGGTGGTGGTGGTGGTGGTGGGAACAGAATGTTAGAGAAAGAGAAAGAGAATTAGGTTTATAAGAGACTGATGTATTGTCTTTTTATGTTTTTAACTTTTAAAATTCTTTTTTGTTTTATTTATTAAAGATATTTTCAATAAATTAGTAAAATTACCAATATACCCTGATTTAGCATTTAAATTTAACTGAGTTAGGGCTAAAGGACATATTGTGTAAGGTTTTGTAAACATAAAGTATGAATCTCATCAACTTTAAAGATAAAGGACGCACTTTGCAATCCAATACATATATAAAGGACGATTTTTGTAATTTACTCTTTAATATAAGTATTTAATTTTACTATAAGGGTACATTGGTAAACCTACATAGATCATTAATTTGTAGTCTTCCTCTTTAATAGCTAACTATATTAAAATTTGTAACTTATCTTCAAAATATATATTTTTTCAAAAAAAATAATATAAAATAATTTAGAGTGTAGGATAAATTACGAGGTGTATAGGATAAATTACGAGTTGTGTAGGATTAATTTCAACATGTGTAGGATAAATTTTGAAATGTGTAGGATAACTTTTGATGTCCGAGAATGATCGTGTGAACTCCAGATTTGACCGGGGAGCGACTGAAGCTTTTAATGATTTCATTTCCAGGGCTGGTCTTATGGAGTTCTCCATGACAGGGGGTAAATTTACTTATGTTTCGGGTCATACCGATGTTAAGATGAGTAAATTGGACAGATTTCTAGTTTGTGATAAGTTTATGAATCGTTGGCCTACCGCTAAAGTTGAAGTCCTTGCTAGAGGGGCCTAAGACCACTGCCAGATCTCGTTGTCTTGCAACCCCATCGATTTCGGTCCGATTCCTTTTAAGTTTTTCAATTCTTGGGTGGAGGACCAAAATTTGGTTAATATTGTCCAGAAAGTTTTAGTTGCCCCTCCTTTAGGTGGGAATCAGGACGTCATGTTAGCCATGACCTTAAAACGGCTCAAAGTTGAAATTAAGAAGTGGAGGAAGGAAGAGAGTGATGCTGAAAATAAGGAAATTAATAAAATTTTGGAGACAATTGGAGATATCGAAAATAAGGCCACTCTTGGTCTCATTTCGGCTATTGATAAGAAAACAAGGATTTATCTAAGAGCAAAGCTTTCAGAAATGGAGCAGATCAAGGCTAAAAATATTCAGCAAAAAGCTAGGATAAACTGGTTGAAGTTTGGCGACGAAATACTTCTTTATTTTTCATAGAATTATGAATGTGAATATTACCAGCAGTAGAATTAATGGGCTTCTTTTCAATGACAAAGTTGTCTCTGATCCTTTTGAATTAAAGGAGGAGATCAGAAAGTGGTTTAAAAAACAATTCTCCAAACCCATTAGGCGAAGACCGAAATTCAACAGTGATGGTCTTCCAAGGATTTCGGATCAGAGTGGGTCACTGCTTTGTGAAGAATTTTCAGAAGCGGAAGTTTTGAGAGCTATTAAATGTTGTGATGGTGGGAAAGCCCCGGGTCCGGACGGTTTCACTATGAAATTTTATAAGGTTTTTTGGAAAGATTTGAAACACATGATCATGGGGGTCATGAGGGATTTCCATAGAAGTGGCGTTATAAGTAAAGGATGTAACTCATCTTTCCTAGCTCTTATTCCCAAAACGAAAGACCCTCTAGTGCTTGCAAACTTTATGCCAATCTCTCTAGTCGAATCAGTGTACAAAATTATTTCGAAAGTTTTAGCGAACCAACTCAAGGCTGTTATTGAAGAGGTTATTTCTCCGACGCAGTCGGCTTTCATTGGGGGAAGAAACATTTTAGACAGCCCGCTTATTATAAGCGAAACTGTTGCTTGGGCGAAAAAGAAAAAAGAGAAATTGCTTATTTTCAAAATTGACTTCGAGAAGGCTTACGACTCCATTAATTAGAAATTCTCTTTCATATAATGGAATACATGGCCTTCCCAGAGAGATGGATTAGTTGGATAAGAGGATGCCTAGCCTCTGGAATGGGTTCGGTTCTAGTTAATGGGTCGCCAACATCTGAATTCAAGTATAAGAGGGGTTTAAGACATGGGGATCTATATCTCCTTTTCTTTTTATTATTGCTATGGAAATTATTAATTTGTTCCTAACTAGAGCAATGGATTCAGGTCTGTTTCAAGGAGTCCAACTCCCTAACGGTGGTCCGATTATATCCCATCTTTGCTACGCGGACGATATTCTTTTCGTTGGGAAATGGACAGCTAAGAATGTGGATACTCTTAATCGGTTGTTGAGATGGCTAAACTTGGTTACGGGCCTTAAAGTAAACCATCGAAAATGCAAGTTGTTTGGGATTGGAGTGGAGGATAATGTGAAGTCGCGGCTGGCTAAGGTGCTGAGTTGTGAGGTGGGCATTCTGCCATTCATGTATCTGGGCATTCCAATCGGGGTGAATATGAAGCGGGCAAAATATTGGAAACCTATAGTGGACAGGTTTCGTTCGAAACTTTAGGAAGCCTCCCGTCTTATTACCTATCTTTATTTGCTGCTCCTAAATGCACCCTAAACAGACTTGAAAAGATCCGAAGGGACTTTATATGGGGTATCACGGACACGCGTAAAAAACTCAGATGGATTCGATGGGAGTTGATGATGAAATCAAAGATAAAAGGTGGCATGGGGATTGGAAGTATAACCGATTTCAACTATGCTATGTTAACAAAATGGTGGTGGAGATTCAACTCGAACCCGAACCAGCTTTGGGTTAAGGTGATCGCGGTGGTCCATAAAAACAGCTCGGTGAATCAACTAATTCCTTTAAAAAAATCTATCCCTGGGATATGGAAGGATATCGGTAAAATGGAGTCGGAGCTAGACAAGTTGGGCTTAAAAATTCATCAGAATCTGGTGGTAGAGAACGGAATCTGGAAGTGGCGGAACGAAAAGACATCGAAAGTGCTAAGCTGGCTGATTCGGCAAATGATCCGGAGTTTCAGTGGAACAGTTGGGCTCCGCCTAAAGGTAATTTCCTGCTTTGGAGAGCCCTTTTAGGTAGGATTGCTTCTAGGGAAGGCCTTGATCGCAGGGGAGTGCCGCTGCCCGATATTGGCTGTCCTCGATGTGGGCTTGAAGTGGAGAGCCCGGATCATATATTTATTAAATGTTTGTGGGCTAGAAGTATATGGTGGAATGTTTGGCCTGGGTCCGTATTCGTTTCTCGGATGGTTGCGAGACGTTGTTGGACTTTATAAACTATGTTAAGGAGTGCCTGGGTGGAGGCGTATGGAAATGTTTAGTTAACACAATTGTGATAGCTACAGTTTGGAGAATATGGAGTGCGAGAAATGCAAAGGTGTTCGATGACTATTTTATCCCGATTATGAAGACGGTGGAGTTCATCAAAGAAGACTCTTTTCTTTGGATTAGAAATCGTTCGAGAATCAAGAAACCGAAATGGGAAAACTGTGTGTCCTTTGATGTTGTAGACATAACTTAATTGTTTCTTTTTCTTGTTTTTTTTTCTTGTTTGTTTGTTGTTGTCTTCCAGCTACTTGTTGGCTCTTTATATTTATATATAAAGTGATTTTGCCGTTCAAAAAAAAACTTTTGATGTGTGTAGGCAAAAAAAAATTAGTGCGGAGGATGATAGTCTTTATGACTAATGAATTAGTCAGAGATGATAATAAATGAGATTAGTGAAAAACTATTTAATATTTTACCATTGTATCATTTATTCTTTTTCTTCTTAATTAATTTTTTTCTCAAATGAACTTTCCCCTATATATAAAATACCTTTTACTTTGAATAGTTTTAAAACATTCGTTATAATTATAAAAATATTCCGGATATTAAAATAACTTTATTTTAAAAGAATTTTTGTTATATTTATAATTTATATAAAAGGTAATTTATCTTGTCATTATTATTTACTTTATAAGAATATTAAAATCAAATTTTTTTATAAAATAAATTTAAAACTAACTTTTTATATATATAAATATATAATTATTAACAAATAAAAATGTTTTTCCAAAAAAAAATATATTTTACTATATATATAATAACATTTTTTTTGCAAAAATCAACCTTTATGTTATAAATAATCTTTTTACACAAATCAACCTTTATGTAATCAAAAACCATAGTACCCTCATGTGAGGTAACTTAACTAAGTTTTTGGACGACGTTAGTTGTAAAGGTTATAGAACGTTACAAAACATGAACATAAAGGTTGGGTTTTCCCGATTTAATAGTGAAAGGTATGAAGTGCAGTTTAGGTATAACTAAAAGGTTGATTTATGCAATTTAGTCTAAAAGATATTATAAAATTAAAGGGTAAAGCCTATGTAAATTTTTCAACCATTGTTTACATCATTTAAATGTTCTAACCGTTCGCGGATGATAACCTAGTGTGTTATATAGTTAAGATCTAGTGAATTTGGTGGTGGTGGAGGTTGGTTGGAAAGTGAGAAATGGCTGAGAGAAGAGATAGAGTTTTATGTAAACAAATGAATAAAATTACCAATCTACTCTCGTGTGCAAGGCACATGTTTAAATTTAAATTACAATTTTAACCTGATTAGTGTTAAAGGACGTATGGTGTAATGAGTTTTCCAAATAAAACATTATGACTGTAATTATTGAAGTTAAAAGGTATCTATTGCAATCCGATACAAACATAGAGGGCGAAAAATGTAACTTACCCAAAAAAAACATTACTCAACAACTAAACCTAAAATATATGAGACAAATAGCCGGATATGAGATTAGTTTTAAATATTTTTACAGGTATGGGAGATGTATGGCATTGGGTGGCAACCGTCTAATTGAACTCATTTACCGGCATTAATACAACATTTGTAAATAATTTATATACTTTTAGAAAATAAAATAAGAAGTATGTTGAAGTTGTTAGAAAACTTGAAATTACTAAAATTATAGAATTGTTAGAAGTGTGGTTGAGTGTATGATATTTTAAATCCATTTTGTGGTGAGTTTTGAATCAAATTTCATAGTTTCGTCATTTGGCAAAAATAGTCCCTCCGAACCAAAACAACCCTTTATTGAATCAACTCGTTTTAACCAGCAATTCAAACCTGTCTGACCCGACCCGTTTGCCAAACCTAGTTTTGTAGAGTAAATATTAGATTATCAAACTAGATGAAAGCCGTTGACTTTTAATAGAAATTAGACCTATATAGTATATAATTTTTAGCTCATCTTGATGCGAACCCATCCTGACCCGTTTCTTAATCAGCTCATCCTGACTCGACAACCAACCCAATTCAACCGACCCATTTTGCCACCTCTAGTTTAAAGACATATTTTGTTTTTTTTTTAGTATATGATGAGCATCCATAATCAAAGAAGGCATAATCCTTCGATAAATCGGCGATAATAGCCCGCTAGTCCGAGAAAGGAATGGACTTCAGACGGGTTCTTGGGTGTAACCCAACTCTTAACAACTTCGATCTTCGCAGGGTCGACGTGAATACCTTGACTATTGACAGTGTGACTGAGGAATTGAACCTCCTCCAGCCAAAATTCACACTTGGAGAACTTGGCATAGAGTCGATTCCCTTAGAGCAGTTCGAGAACCAAACGTAGATGTTGCGCGTGTTTGGTTTTCGTCTTGGAATAGATCAGGATATCATCGATGAACACGATGACGAAGCAGTCGAGAAAAGGTTTACACACGCGATTCATCAGATCCATGAAAACCGCAGGTGCATTGGTTAGACCAAAGGGCATAACAACGAATTCATAGTGACTGTAACGAGTGCGAAAAGCGGTTTTGGGTATATCCTCCTCTTGAATGCGTAACTGGTGGTAGCCTGAGCGTAGATCAATCTTCGAAAAACACGTAGCACCATGTAACTGGTCAAACAGATCATCGATTGGAGGCAAGGGATAGCGATTCTTGATTGTCAGCTTATTCAACTCCTTATAGTTGATGCACATCCGGAACGACCCATCCTTCTTTTTGACGAAAAGGACTGGTGCGCCCCATGGAGAGGTGCTAGGGCGAATGAAGCCTTTGTCAAGCAATTCCTGGAGTTGACTCGAGAGTTCACGCATTTCGGACGGAGCGAGGCGATGGGGAGCTCTAGCAACAGGATTTGCTCAAGGAATGAGATCAATACGGAAATCGATATCATGACTCGGGGGTAAGCAAGGTAGATCATCAGGGAATGCGTTAGGAAATTCACGAACAACAGGAACATCTTTCACTCCTGTGTTTCCTTTCTTTTCCTTCTCCGCTACTATAATGTTAGCCAAGAAAGCTCTGTATTCCTTACGGAGATACTTGCTCACTTGGACACACGACATGAGTTTGAGACCTTTCGAAGGAGTTTCGCCATACACACAAAGTTGATCACCATTAGCGAGCGAGAAACGAATCATCTTGTCAAAGCAAACAACTTCAGCACGATTCTCGTGATGAAAATCCATGCCTACTATGATGTCAAAACTACCGAGCTGCATTGGAATAAGGTCGATAGGGAAGATGTGATCGTTGAGTTCAAGCGTACAATCACGTAGAACAGAATTGACAGCGATGGTTCTTCCAGTGGCAACTTAAACATCGAATGTCGAGGGGATATGGGCGTGCTTACGATTAAGGAGCTTTTCGAATTCAAACGATACAAAACAGTTATCTGCTCCAGTATCAAATAAACACGAAGTATATATACCATTCACAAGGAACGTACCATTAACCACGTTGTTGTATGCTTAAGCCTGGCGGGCGTTGATGTTGAAAGCACATATGCGGGCTACTGGCTGTTGCTGCTGCTGCTGAGGTTGCTGCTGTTGTGGCTCTTGCTTCACCACTCGATTGGGGCACATGTTTGCGAAGTGGTTGGGATCACCACATGCAAAGCAAGCTCTAGCATGAGCAGCGGGTGCAGGAGCTGCTTGTTGGCCCTGGGGAGCAGGAAGGAGAGCTTGTGGTGCAGGAGCTTGACCTTGTGTTGGAGCTGGAGCTTGACGTGGGCCGGTACGGCAGTTGGCGGTGAAGTGGCCATACAGGTTGCAGTGAACACAGAATCTGCAAGCAATCCCAATCGGATGATGATAAGTACAGGTAGGGCAGAGCGAGTGAGGACCAGTATAAGCACGCTTGGCCGGCGGTGCAGTGGTCACTGGGGCCGCTACTTGGCGGTTCTGGGGTTGCAATTGAGCGGGCACTGTTTGGAGTGGAGCGGCAGTCACTGCACAGTTCTTGTTGCTGGAGTTGCTGTTCTTTCTCTTGCGGCGTGAAGGCTTTGAAGATTGCGGTGCAACGGAGGTTTCAGCGGTGGGAGCAGCGGTGACTTGGTGTAGATTCTTGGAGGCTTTATCGAAATAACCAGCCCTGACTCGCTTGTCGTTTATCTCAGCAGCGAGCGGGTAGGTTTCCTCAATAGTTGTTGTCATCGCAGCCTGAACGAAATCTGCCACGCAATCCGGTAGAGCACGGATATACTTCTTGATCGTAATCTCAGGGATAGTAACTTGACCTGGATAAATGATACTCAGCTGCTTGAAGCGAGTAGTTAAACCAGCGTTGTCTCCACCATCCTGCTTGATATGCCAGAATTCATCCTCCATCTTTTGGAGTTCGTGGGGAGGGCAGAACTCTTGCATCATGATGTCCTTCAACTCGTCCCACGTCAGCCCAAAAGCTGCATTGTTCCCTCGTTTGTTTCTCTCGGCCGTCCACCAATCAAGAGCGCGGGATTGGAAGACGCCGGTGGCATTAACAGTGCAAAGGTTTTCTGGACAGCCACTCTGGCACAGGGTGACTTCGATTGAATCAAACCATTGAAACATGGCCGTAGGCCCATCTTCGCCGGTAAATTCTTTCGGGCCGCAGGCTTTGAACTGCTTGAAGCTAAAAGTAGACTTAGGAGAATCAGTCTGGGATTCTTCAGAGGACTTGCTAGCATTTTCATTCAGATAGCTGACTATTTGCGGGATAACTTTAGCCATCTGCTTAGCGACGAGAGCAGCGATACGTTTGTCCTCATTGTTGCGACGTACGGAGCGAGCGGTGTGTGATCCGAATGACGACATTGTCTGCAACAGACATCGTCAAAGGACTCAAACACAATTTCGATTAAGTCGAGTATAGCCTATTATCTCACCCAAAGCTACTTTATATAAAGCACAGGAACACATCAAAGCACAAAATCACGTAGGCACATAATTCACAGAAGCACATAAGCACAAAAACACATAAGCACGTAATCCACAGAAACCTCACTATATTTTGCACGTATTTGCCTACATTTGTCTTACAGATTCACCTATCATTCATAGTTCGCGCGTTCGAGAATGGCAATCGCGATTAGCGAGTACACAGCGAGTAGTATAACATTCGATTTGTTAACGTGTTGAGGTAAATGTGCAGTGCGAGTTGAGCGTGTTGATCGAAGCGAAAGTGAAAGCGAAATAAATCACCAAAAATCGAAACATATAAACAAGCAAATCCACATAAAACACATCAAATTCACATAAATGCGACAAATACCAGAGTTAGCGGCGATGAAATCCAGAATCGAACACATAAAATCGATGATAGATTGTCTTGGCTTGATAGACGTTGACTACCTAAAGTGGTTCGACTATTCACAAGGACTTCGAGCACACACTTTAGCTTTCTGGACTGCGCTCTCGCCTCGATTTGGGCGTTTGGCACTCATCCTTCCAGTTACAGTGAAGCTTCAAGTCGTTGGAGTCCGTCGAGACTTTGGTGACAGTGTTGTATAACCATAAATAAGGAGCATAACAAGTCATCGAGGTTCGGGTTTCACCCCTAACTTAACAAATTCGTTCCTATTTGATGAAATAGATAGGGAAATTTGCGTTAAAGTAAGGATTTCACTCCTGATTCAACGCAAATTCTCTTGTTTTTTAGATGAAAATGCGGGTCGAACAAGCGATCCGATCGAGAGTTTGCGGTTTTCACACCTAGTCTCGATCTAATCACCAGTTCATCGTTTGAAAAGTAGTGTAGTGCGATTGCCTTAGAAAGGCAGTGTGATAGAGTATAGCATGAGTGCAAGCGAGAATAGCAAGCAAACTTGTGCAAAACCCCTACCGGGTATGCACAAGTTAGTCTGTTGGTACTTAGACTATAGACTAGGTCGTTTCTAAGACATCGACCCGGACTAGGTCGAGTCTTGCCTAATTCCCTATAGTTGTGGCTCTGATGCCAATCTGTCACACCCCAACCGATGGCGGAAACATCGGGATGAGGCACTGAGCGAAACAAATTGACCAAGAGAAATTCCATAACAACTAAATTACCGGATAGTTAATATTATGTCCCATACCATAACCCATCAAGTAAAACAATTATTACAGACATATATATCTCTAGGCAAATCATTGTTCTGACAACTCAAATAAATAAATTGTCTTTGTTTCTAGACTCTCCTACTCGATTCCATAAAAGCAAGAGCACAGCACCCTAAGCATTCAAACACCTGTCACATACGTTAAAATAATGGTCAATACACATAGTGTAAAGGTGAGCAAACAAGTTTAATAGTATAATAGATTTCGAAAGAGTTTACGCGTAACCAGCATGTGACATGTAGCAAAGTGAAGCATGTAGGTTATCGACAATGAAATATGCATAGACGTGACTGCGAGTTTTAGAATGCGCAACACATATCCCCACTGGGACACATGAAGTAAAGCCCTTAACAACCCCTGTCCACGACAGGTGCTGAGTCCAAACTATAGTACTGTCCTTGCTAAGGTGTCAAGTAACAATCACTATGTTAACATAACATACAGGCATTCATCGAATAACACGTAACATGCAATAACGGCCAGCGTATAAACAGTGGTTTGCGTTGTGTGTCGATCGTGATTTTGAATAAGTAACGTATGTAACACCCAAAAGTGCGTAAAGCAAAAAGGGTTCGAGCATACTCACAGATAGCGTCTAACAAGTAAACACTTTCTTGGATTGAAGGGAGCACGCTGAGAGATTAGCCTGAACAGTTAACGATAGCATAAGCGAAGAACGACGCGTAAAACGATGAAAAGAGACTAAGTGTTGAATGGTAATCCGTTCGGATGGCCATTCGATCGGATTGACACTCGTTTAGGATGGATGTGTTTGTGTATGATGGCTTTGAAATTTTCGTTGTAGCATTTTAAAATCAGAGAAGAATCTCTACCTTTCAGGTCGTCGATCAAACGGTGGTTCGATCGGACGGTGATCCGATCGGCGAAGCATATCCAGTGAGAACAAGTTCACAGCAGGATTGTCATTCGATCGGATGGTCTTCCGATCGGATGGCAATCCGTTAGGAACTAATGATCTTTGAAAATTATGAAAATGATTAAGTGTCGAAGTCCAAATGTCAACCGATTGGTTTGTCGTTCGATCGGATGGCAATCCGATCGGACGACAATCCGTTCGACATTCAGGCTGTTTTGAAAATTGAAAATGTTTAAGTGTTGAGCTTCAAGTGCAATCCGATCGGATTGTCTTTCGATCGGATGGCAATCCGATTGGATGGCAATCAGACAGGACGGCAATCCGTCCCGACGAATCTGATCATTTTGAACTTGATTATTTTGATAAGTTTTGCGGTTTGCTTGAGACGGTATGACAACGTACTAAACAACGGAACCTCGTCAAGTCCCAAGTCATCTGATCAAACAGGAATCACCCTATTCCGATCATTCAACTGTTCTTAAATGTTGCTCATGTTCAATCCGAAATCGGTTATCTCTTTGATAGAAATCAGATCTCAGACCGACCCATCACTAGAGAAGAGTAGAAGGCCTGAACGAGTTCTGATTCTATCGGTTTTAAGTGCATTGAGTGTAAAAGAGTTGAAAGAAGGTTAGAAAAGTATCTTTCAATCCTTTTAATCTTTGAAAATGTTTAGATCTAGGTGAAAACAGTGTTAAATCTTGTGGAAATCCTTCAGATCTGAGTTTTTCTTGGTGGATTGAAGCCAAATCTTGAAGTTCATAAGAACTCCATGATGACATCATCCTAGAACACCTCAAATCCACTGATTTCACGGTTAAAAGTTGAGATCCAAAGGTGAAAAAGATGAAGGAGTTTGTATAGATCATAGAAGTACAAGATTTGAGTTGAAAACTTACAAGAATCGCGAGAAATCGAGAGAAAATAGGGCTTGAGCGTGCTGGTCAAACGAGAAAATAGGGCTTGAGCGTGTTGGTGATGTGACAGGGGTATTTATAGGTTGCTAAAAAGGGAAAGTGTGGAAGGGTGTCGGATCGGATGTCACTCCGATCGGTTGGCCATCCGATCGGATGGTCATCCGTTCGGATGACCATTCGATCGAATGGTCATTCGATCGAGTGGCTCCGGAGAGTTGCGTTTCGACGTTTCATTTCGCGTGTTGAGCGTTGCGATGCGTTTGAGCGCGTGTCGATTTAGCGACACGATAGATTAATAATAAACACACAAATCCTATATCTAACATACAATCATCATAAATAACTTGCGTTTAGCGTCTGCGATTAGATTGCGATGCGATAGAGTTGCGATTGCGTTTTCGAATAATCACCACAAAACATAAAGTAAACATGCACAAGTAACACATAAATAGCACACACACACGTAAAACATTATCCAGAACACATAATTCGAGTTGCGAATGCGATTGCAATGCGATTAGCGATAAAACATGCGATTAAACATCGATTAGTAATAGATACTCCACATAATACAACTAAAGTTAATAAATAAAAGATTCGATGACAAGTCAAAGTGTACAATCAATAGTTAAGCAAGGAGTGACAGATCGCAATTAGAAATCTTTTCTTCCTTTGACTTTGACTTTGACTTGTACTTTGACTTTCTGTAACACGGGGTGTTACAGTGAGGGGCTTCAGGTACGCCTTTTTTTTGCTTTATCGTATGTATATGTTTGAATTTAATCTAAATCATAACTATTTTGACCTTCATATGCTACGCATGATATTATTTGCTCAGTTAAGAGTATTAGCGAGAGACTTTTCAGATTAAAGAAGGTAATTTTTTTTACTCTTAATTCACTGGTAGTTTGACTTTACCTTGCTTTTGATGAATTGTTAAGTAACATTACTTTTTATTGGTGATTTTTTAACAATGATAAAACTGAGAGAGACAAGCTGCTCAATGTGTGAAACGAGTTACCTGTTCCAAGGCAGTTTATAGAATGATGATATTTGTTGACAAAAGGTTCGTATTCGTGGTCATTTCATTTTGTTAAACATTTATCTAATATAAACAAAAGTAATCCAAATTTGTAAAAAAACCATTAAATTTTTAAGTATTTCTTTTAGACAATTTAGTTGCACATATTAAACATTAAAGTAATCTAAATAAGTCTCATTCTTATTTTACACATATTATTGCTTATTATGAAGAATTTATCATTTGTTAAGCATGGCTACCAAGATGGCCACTGTTGATAAGCCAAATAGCTTATTAACAAGATGGGGAATGCTTCTTGGAATGCTGAAGTACGAGGTGATTATTTTGGTTTCTTGGGAAGGTGGAATTAATTTATATTGATACTATTTTAATCTTTCTAAGATCATGGATCCTCTTTTCTTGCTTCCTCACAAATATTAGACGGGTAAAGTATAGGAATTAAAATTAAAAAGATGGGTGGGGGTTGAGTCCAAAAGTGGGAAAAATGTTGCATTTCAAAAAAATATTAAATGGGTTAAACGGGTCAGCATATAGTAAAAAATTATGGTATCTTGTCATTTTTTGTGTGATGGGTTGGTAAAATTCCTTAGCTTAATGGTTTTAATTTCGGTTAATTACACGAAGTTACTTTCTAGAATACACTACTTTGATATGGTTTGTGTTTTTGCAGGCATTGACGGGTTTAAGGTGCATTTTGGAGAATTACTGAAGCTTTGGGCGGATGCTAGAGAGAACATAATTGAAGAAAATGCAAAAAGAGGCAAAACTGAGCTGAACTCTGTGCCAGAAACTGTCCAAACTTCATTTTGGCTTATCCTGAGCTAGAAAATGATTTTCGGGGCTTATAATATATGCATTTGGGGTAGCTCGACGAGACGAATCAAAATATAAGGTTTTGAAAGGCCAGAAATTGTCGCATTATCTGCTACACACTGGCTGATTGGTAAAAACGAGATTTTTTAAAGAAAAAGTCAATTTTGGAAAAGGGGGAGTTACACTTTGTTATTACTTCAACTCCCATTCATTTGAAAAAAAAACACTTCATCTTCATCCATTCTCCACCATCCAAACCCTAACCCCTAACCCTCAACTCTCCTTCAAGACTCAAGATTATGGTTCGGTGCTCGTATTCATCCTCCGGTGATTGTGCCTCTTCAACCATGAACGACTAGTCTCTTCGGTTTCACCCCAGTATAGATTGTTGTAAGAATTTCTAGGGTTTATGCATTTGTATTTTCATTTGATTTTGTGACAAATTGTTTAGTATTTAAAACCTTTGATAATTGTCGTGCATTTGAATTGATTTTGTGAATTGTTGAATGATTATAAAATTTGACTTTGCGAAATGAATTTGTGCACTTATGCCTTATCGTAGGTTAGGATTTACATGTCCGAGGTAACGAAGTGCATTACGGTCCGTTGTCTATGACGTCGATAGCAATTGGCACCTAAGCTTCATGATAGTAATCCGTTAATCACTATATGCAATTGAATCAAGTTAAAACATGTAGGAACCCTAGGTCTTGCAATAATCGAACCGGGTGTGGAACTTGTCTCTAATTTCTTGTTTTAATCATTTAGTAATTTAGTTGCAATTTTAGTTAATCACAAGGGTTTTAGATAATACCAATTGTCGGGTCACTCCGATTTATTTTCCAACCCAATAAACTTATAAAAAAATTAGCAATCTTCATAATCACATTGTACATTTTTGTACATAGTCTAACTAGTCGAACAGGTCGTGCGATACTGACCACATGCTCTTCGTAGATTCGATACCCGACTTACCCTAGCTACCTAGGTTTAATTGGGTTTTTGACTGATCGGGACGACACGGTCACGTCAAAATGGTGTCGTTGCCGGGGAGCTAGTGCGCTTAGTATTTCATTGCTTGTTCGATTTTAGTTTAGTTTTTCTTTCTTGTATTTTTTTATTTTACTTTGGGTGGTCGAGCTTGTTTGTGCAGGTACATGTTTTGCAGGTACCATCTTTCGATATGAATTGGGTAGATGATGATCCGTGTGAGTGTTGCGGAAGCGGAGAGCATTATTTAGAGGATTGCTCTGTTTTCTACGAAAAAGTTCAAGCCTACAAGGATCGGGAAGACTACCTCAGCGGATTGTGTGAATATAGGAGGGTGAATTATGAAGATTTCAATGGTCCATCCTCACATTATCCATACGATAGACCACCACCACCACCAAATTATCAAGAATATTACTATTCAGAGATGGATTACCATTATAAGCAAGAGCGGGGTTATAACAACTATGAACCCGGATTGCCACATTTCTCAAGTTACCGGGAGGAGTATGATGATTATTACAATGAATACCCTCAACCGGCAGCCGAAGAACCTCAAGATTCAATAAGTTACAAGCTCGATGCAATCATGAATGCTATCATTACTTCAAATCAAGAGATTAAGATGGAACTAAAGAAGGAACTTGAGGCGAGAGATAAAGCTCATGAAGCCTTGGCAAAGAAAGTGGGTCAACTCGTCGAAGAATTGGCTCAACTTAGACGAGACCAAGAGATGTTGGCTAATGGTACAATTGTGGATGGTAATGTGGTGGAAGTGGTTATAGATCCTCCGGAGCAAGAATATGAATGTTTGAACCGAGTGGAAGACATGACACCACGAGACGAGTCGGATCCGAAAGAAGCCCATGTTCATATCCATCCTTCTCCCATACTTATCACTCCAACCAACAAAGTTGGGGATGCGGGTTCGGGTATAAGGATTCGAAGGGTAGCGTTGCAAGACCTTGGCCAATTTGTTAAGAAACGACCCCAAAGTTGCTTAATACACATGTCGCATAAAATAAAAAGAGACTGGATTCGGCATGCCAACTACCGAGCATATGTTGGAAATTCGGTAGGCAAATGCTCACTTCGACCACCATGACAGGAAAATCAGGTATGATTGTTGTAGAGTTTGTACTATTATTCGTTTTATTTTAATTTCGTAGTTAAATGAACTTTGTGGGTGTGTTCCCTATATAACCCTCACGAGACCTACTCGTCCTCCCTAGCTATCGGGAGGTTAAAAAGGGCTTGTTGCATAAGCTAAATGCAACCGTGATTCCTACGAAAGTGAGTTAGGTTTGTTGTTATTGTAAATTATTTTTCCACATAAATCAAGGTAAATTAACGCATAACTTGGTAATACTTTCATAAAAATGGTAGAACTGAGTAGCTAACAAATTTCAATGGTTGTGAGAAGCATGCTTCTACACAAGGGTTAAGATTTGTAGGTACATTGTGTTCGAGGGACGACTGTTTTTGTGAAGAGAAGAAGAAGACATGAGCATCTAGCGAGAAAAATCAGGTGCATGCGTTTCCTTTTACCTTGATTCTTAGTTAGTAATAAGTGGATTGTAATTGTATTTTAGTTTTCGGGGTGGAATTTTTGGGAAATTAGCCGTGTCACATCCCTTGTGCGATTTAAAAACTCTAGTTCTTACACATTGAGGACAATGTTTACCTCAATTGTGGGGATGGGGGAGTAGTAAAAGTTTTTCAATTTTGACACGTTCGTTTAAACACTACACATTGAGCACAATGTTTACCTCAAGTGTGGGGATGGGGTAAAATTTCAAAAATGTCTTGTTTCGAAAGCGATCTCAAAAGCACAAGTAACTAAGTCAATGAGGGATGGCACAACCCATTTGGTCTTTTGTCATGGTCAAGTTCAAATTAATAGCATGACGAGTATTTAGCGGGTGGTTATTTGGGAATAATTCGCCTAAAAAACTAGCACATCATATATATCACATATCATACCCTTTATATATGTGAGGTTTTGAGCCACTTTTACATCATAGGATTACATATTCATGTTTCTTTGTTTGAGTGGACCATTAGTCATGTATTGTAAAACTTGCGACTTTTGATACGTTTGAGACCATAGACCGAATACAAGCACGAGGATGATTAAGGCATTAGGTGAACCTTTTCCATTAAAACCATTTATCCATCCTTACCCAAATAAATCCCCTAGTCGCCCACTTTGAGCCTAATCCGTTCGTTTGACCAACTCATTTAGCCCACAACCATTAAACCTTTTCTTTTTAAACCCGTGTGATGAAAATTCGATCATAGGAGTATATGTTTGTATAGTTGTGATTTACTTATGCAAAAAAAAATTCAGAAAATGTTGAGAAAAATACAAAAATATGAAGTTAGTAGTTGTTGAATAAAAGGCTAAAGTTGTTGCCTTGTAGTTGATGTTTATAGTTTAGTTTTGTTTAGAGTAGTCGTTTGTAATAAAAATCGAATTTTTCATCACCTTAGCCACTTAAAAAAAATCATATTCCATACCCTTAACCTAGCCCCGTTACAACCCTCCAAAGACCTTTTGACTTGTGCTTAGTATTCGTGTTCGGTGGTGGAGAATGATTGAGTTGCAAGCCTATGCTGGTACGTGTTCTATTCGGTTTTGAGTGATTACTTTAAAAGTGCTAATACATCATTAAAATTAGTCAACTTGTAAACCGAGTGGAGTGAACATTGTGAGGGAAGGGCGGGTTAATATTGGATAACCATTTTTACATGATTAATCATTTATTGCTAAATATGTCGAAAATTGTAAAAAGTTTGAACCGTGCATGACAATAGACCTTAACCTTAGTCTCGGGAATGGGGAGTGTGTTTTTCGTTCGACCCACGTGAAAGTGAAAAACAGATTTGCTTGAGGGCAAGCAAAAGACAAGTGTGGGGATGTGATGGGTTGGTAAAATTCCTTAGCTTAATGGTTTTAATTTCGGTTAATTACACGAAGTTACTTTCTAGAATACACTACTTTGATATGGTTTGTGTTTTGCAGGCATTGACGGGTTTAAGGTGCATTTTGGAGAATTACTAAAGCTTTGGGCGGATGCTAGAGAGAACATAATTGAAGAAAATGCAAAAAGAGGCAAAACTGAGCCGAACTATGCGCCATAAACTGTCCAAACTTCATTTTGGCTTATCCTGAGCTTAATATATGCATTTGGGGTAGCTCGACGAGACGAATCAAAATATAAGGTTTTGAAAGGCCAGAAATTGTCGCATTATCTGCTGCACACTGGCTGATTGGTAAAAACGGGATTTTTTAGAGAAAAAGTCAATTTTGGAAAAGGGGGAGTTACACTTTGTTATTCCTTCAACTCCCATTCATTTGGAAAAAAAAAAGAAAAAAAACCACTTCATCTTCATCCATTCTCCACCATTCAAACCCTAACCCTCAACTCTCCTTCAAGACTCAAGATTATGGTTCGGTGCTCGTATTCATCCTTCGGTGATCGTGCCTCTTCAACCATGAATGGCTAGTCTCTTCGGTTTCACCCCGGTATAGATTGTTGTAAGAATTTCTAGGGTTTATGCATTTGTATTTTCATTTGATTTTGTGACAAATTGTTTAGTATTTGAAACCTTTGATAATTGTCGTGCATTTGAATTGAATTTGTGAATTGTCGAATGATTATAAAATTTGACTTTGCGAAATGAATTTGTGCACTTATGCCTTATCGTGGGTTAGGATTTACATGTCCGAGGTAATGAAGTGCATTACGGTCCGTTGTCTATGACGTCAATAGCAATTGGCACCTAAGCTTCGTGATAGTAATCCGTTAATCACTATATGCAATTGAATCAAGTTAAAACATGTAGGAACCCTAGGTCTTGCAAGAATCGAACCGGGTGTGGAACTTGTCTCTAATTTCTTGTTTTAATCATTTAGTAATTTAGTTGCAATTTTAGTTAATCACAAGTGTTTTAGATAATACCAATTGTCGGGTCACTCCGATTTATTTTCCAACCCAATAAACTTATAAAAAAATTTAGCAATCTTCCTAATCACATTGTACATTTTTGTACATAGTCTAACTAGTCGAACAGGTCGTGCGATACTAACCACATGCTCTTCGTGGATTCGATACCCGACTTACCCTAGCTACCTAGGTTTAATTGGGTTTTTGACTGATCGGGACGACACGGTCACGTCATTGTGACCGATTGAATAAGAAAATATCCACTTTGATATCTAACCAGGTAATGTGCACATGACTTGGCTCAATAGAGTTCCTTCTTTTGCATTGTTTTCTTTTTCGTTATGCCTTAGGTCTGCTTAACAAAATTTAACTCCTTCGTTCTATTTAAAATGTAGCTTTTGTAACTAGCTGGTTTCCCATTATGGTTTGTGTAGGTTTTGCATCATTGTCTCGCCCATTAACGGGGCTTCTACCTTCTACCAGGTAACTACTTATATGAACCTTATTGGCTTATGTACTAATCGTGTAACTTTCATTTCACTTCAGATGCAATTTTCTTTATTATGTGATTTCATTCTAAGTTATGTATCTATTTATCTGTTATATATAACAAAGGTAAATGATTTAGGACACATGTCCTCTTTTTAGCAGATTTTTGCCTGGAAACCAGTTCATCAATGTGGTATCTAATACATATGCCTTAGGTGGGGATTATTTCGGAACGATCGAACATCTTTTTGTTTCGTGTCAACTCGCTCAAGTTGTATGGCAAGTCATTGCCCAATGGTGTGTGTTGCCTCCGGTTTGGGCTTTTGGGCTGCGTGACCTGCTTGAACTTGATAAACACATGCCAGGTTCTTGTAAAAGGAAAAATTAGGAAAACAAAAGGTAATACGATAATAGTTTTGTTTAATTTGTGATAAAAAAATACCTCGGTGCTCATCATGCATGGATTGATGTTATCTGTTTTACTAATATTGATGATGCATCGATGTATGTGGAGTTAAAAGCAGAGACAAAGTTACACTACTAATATTAGATAGAGATAGCAGTATAACAAATAAAATAGCAAATGGTTGTAGATAAAGAATATATTTACACATTTATGAATTATTCGTATACTTTTACATTTTAAGAATTTTAAATTTGAATTTAATTATTATTGTTATTTTTTAATTTAGTGTCGTATGCAATTTCAACCACATTTATTAATTATTATTGCTATTTTTTAATTTAGTGTTGTATGCAATTTCAACCACATTTATAATTTATAATATAATATGATATAATATAAAAGATATTATAAAATTAAAGGGTAAAGCCTATGTAAATTGTTCAACCGTTGTTTACATCATTTAAATGTTCTAACCGTTCGCGGATGATAACCTAGTGTGTTATATAGTTAAGATCTAGTGAATTTGGTGGTGGTGGAGGTTGGTTGGAAAGTGAGAAATAGCTGAGAGAAGAGATAGAGTTTTATGTATACAAATGAATAAAATTACCAATCTACTCTTGTGTGCAAGGCACATGTTTAGATTTAAATTACAATTTTAACTTGATTAGTGTTAAAGGACGTATGGTGTAATGAGTTTTCCAAATGAATGATTGTGACTGTAATTATTGAAGTTAAAGGGTATCTATTGCAATCCGATACAAACATAGAGGGCGAAAAATGTAATTTATCCAAAAAAACATGACTCAACAACTAAACGTAAAATATATGATACAAATAGCCGGATATGAGATTAGTTTTAAATATTTTTACAGGTATGGGAGATGTATGGCATTAGGTGGCAACCGTTTAATTGAACTCATTTACCGGCATTAATACAACATTTGTAAATAATTTATATACTTTTAGAAAATAAAATAAGAAGTATGTTGAAGTTGTTAGAAAACTTGAAATTACTAAAATTATAGAATTGTTAGAAGTGTGGTGGAGTGTATGATATTTTAAATCCATTTTGTGGTGAGTTTTGAATCAAATTTCATAGTTTCGTCATTTGGCAAAAATAGTCCCTCCGAACCAAAATAACCCTTTATTGAATCAACTCTTTTTAACCAGCAATTCAAACCTGCCTGACCCGACTCGTTTGCCAAACCTAGTTTTGTAGAGTAAATATTAGATTATCAAACTAGATGAAAGCCGTTGACTTTTAATAGAAATTAGACCCATATAGTATATAATTTTTAGCTCATTTTGATGCGAACCCATCCTGACCCGTTTCTTAATCAGCTCATCCTGACTCGACAACCAACCCAATTCAACCGACCCATTTTGCCACCTCTAGTTTAAAGACATATTTTGGTTTTTTTAGTATATGATGAGCATCCATAATCAAAGAAGGCATAATTCTTATGAAACTTCATTATTGTGTTCCAACTTTTAGAACATGTTTCATAATTTGTAGTTTTTTGGCAGAGATCGGGGCACTAGAACTGTTCCATGATGACGAAAAATGTATTCCACTTGAGGATATTTACGAGAAGGTTAAAATATGAAGGACGATGTGAAAGAATTCCTCTAAAATTTTGTTACGTTGAGCATGGACGTTTAAGTTTCTTTTCTTTTATTGAGATTGAGCTTCCTGTTCTTCCTTGACTCACTATGATGTTTTAAATGATAATTCTTAAAATATGCTGCGAACAACTAAACCTAAAATATATGAGACAAATAGCCGGATATGAGATTAGTTTTAAATATTTTTACAGGTGTTAGGGCATGAATTTTATGCTAAGGATCATCTATCCTGAGACTAGGCATGGATCACGGATGCTTAATGGCTGATGCAGAGAGTCTGAGGATCCAGAGTCTGAGGATCCAGAGTCTGAGGATCACGCGTCTGAGGATCACGAGTCTGAGGATCAGGATCCTTTATGTTTTGCACGTTTTTAATGTGTAAATGCAGGTAATGGACGTAGTGGACCACTCCTTTGCTGGAATCTCGTGGAATATGCTTTTAGGCACGTGCATATTGAAGAAATAACCGTTAGTGGTGGTCATGGGGTGACTTCCACCTTTATCGGGAAGTTAGTTACTTGATTTTTCTTATCATTTTAAGGGGAAAACGAGCTCAATGAAGGCACAAGTCGTACACACCACACAACACTCGAATTCTCTGCAAACACTTAGCAAAACGCACACACTTTCACTAGAAATTCATTGTATTGAGCTTGTTTTCTTCCGAAGTTGTACAAGGATCACTGCTGTTTTTGCAATATAGTTGGTGATCGGTAGTTTCCATCACCCGAGGTTTTTTATGCCGGAGATCTTCTAAAGATCAAGGGCTTTTTCCTCGTATACATCTCGGTGTTCATCGTTGATTTCATATACTTGTTGTTCATACAATTAACCAAGCATCATTCCTCACAAAATCAGATTTGGTTGCATTATCCTTGTGTGATTTTTGACCAAAACAGTTTGGCGCCCACCGTGGGGCAATTGGTGCTTCAATTCTGAGAAATTTTGTTCATTTCATTCATTTCGGTTCATTACCTTCAACCGCATGGCTTCTCAGGGAAAACTGCTCCAAGTTCTATGTCGGCGGTCACTTTTTCACAGGGCATTCCGCCTTTGGATCATCTCCCCCTTGCATTCTAGAAGAATGCTGAGAATTCTCCGAAGAAGACAACCCCCGTTTTCACAAAACCAACTGTTGTTTCTTCCTCTACACTTACTAACATTGATTTTTATGCTTTGATTGTGCAGATGAAGGATCACATGCAACAGCAGGTCAAAACTAATGGCAGGATCCTTCCCGAAATTGATAAATCAGCAGAGGATCACTACCCTTTGATGTCGAGGTCTTTGAATTTCGACACTCCAGTCATAACTTCCCAGCACTTTGCAGCTCCAGATGTCCAATACCAGGGTGCATCAATAGGAATACGTTCTGGATCATCGGCAATGTCTCAGGCCAGAGGATCCTCTTTCCAGCCTTCAGGATCCTCATTTCAGCATCAGGGATTCTTCACCAGTTTAGGAGGATGCATGGGGACGCAGCCGATTCAAGGATCCTCTCAGGTTCAAGGATCCTCGCAGGTTCAAGGATCCTCGCAGGTTTAAGGATCCTCTCAGGTTCAAGGATCCTCGCAGATTCAAGGATCCTCTCAGGTTCGAGGATCCTCGCAGGTTCAAGGATCCTCTTAGATTCAAGGATCCTCTCAGGTTCAAGGATCCTCACATGTTCAAGGATCCTCGCAGGTTTAAGGATCCTCTCAGGTTCAAGGATCCTCACAGGTTCAAGGATCCTCTCAGGTTCAAGGATCCTCTCAGGTTCAAGGATCCTCTCAGGTTCAAGGATCCTCCCAGTTACAAGGACCATCTCAGGTTCAAGGATCCTCTCAGGTTCAAGGATCCTCCTTCCAAGTTCAAGGATCCTCATCTCAGGTTTCCGGATCCATGGATTATCCTCCAAGACCCCCATTCACAGCACTTCAAGGATCCAACATCTTCCAGGATCTAGGATACTTAAGGAGTGTGCAACCCAGAAGTTCAGATGTTTATCTAGGAGACTTCATACCAATGCAGACCATTGCTTCCTCTGGTCCCTTGGTTATGCCAGAATCCCGCCAACATGGATTCACATCTGGAATTCCAAACTTGAATCATTCAGGAGAGATACCGAAGAGGTTCCAGACACCAAATCTGGTTGCTTGTACAAGGGCTTTGGATCCACACTTACCGGATCAACATTAAAATGGCTGCTAAGTCTTCCTCCTTACTCTATTACTTCATTTGCTAATCTAGTTAATTTGTTTAATAGCCAATTCTCATGCAGTAGGAGATTTGAACGATTAACTAGTGACTTATATAGGATCACCCAAGGTCATAATGAATCATCAAGGGGTTACATAACTAAATTTAGTAGAGAATCCTTAGAAATCCCTAACTTAGATATTGCTACTGCTATTGAAGCTTTTAAACCGGGTTTACTTAAGGATTCTCAGTTCTATGATGATCTTGTTATGACACCTTGCAGGAACTTAGATGAGGAAAGAAACAGGGCCCTTAGGTTCATCCGTTTAGAGGATGACAAAAGGATCCACGAGAGATTGTCAGGATCCTCAAAGCAAGACAAATAAGGATCCTATCTCAAGCATAACTGATCCAAGCAATACTCCAAGCATGACAACCAAAGTGTGCATGATGTGGAACAAGAGGAAGATGATCAGGAGTTTAGGTGACAAGGTTAGGTGGCCAAGGAAGAATGACAAACCGCCTACCACCAAAGGCGAATCAAAATGGTGTGCTTACTATGGGGATTCTGGTCATCTCACAGATGAGTGCATAGCATTAAGGAAGGAGATAGGTTATCTTTTGAGCAAAGGATACTTGAAGGAATTGCTTGGAAGGAAAAAGTCAAGGATCAAGTATCCTGAGAAAGTCAAGCTCCTCTTCCACCATCCGATGCTCAAATCATCCATTTCATCTCCGGAGGTTCTCAGCAGCTAAGAGACGTGCAAAGGAAACAAAGATGGAGAATAGGGGCAGACCTGTTCGGACCTCCATCCTTACCTAGCAGAAAGTGATATCATATAATGAGGATAACTGTGAAGACATTCAGGATCCTCATCACGACGGTGTAGTTATTACATTATTTATATCTAACCATTTTGTTCGCAGGATTCTCATTGATGGGAAAAGCTCAGTGAACATAATCCAGTTGGATGTCCTCAATAGAATGGACATCCTTGAATCCGATATTGCCCAAAGATCATCTGTCCTTGTGGGATTCAGTGGAGAGACAAAGATTACATTGGGGGATATCAAACTTCCTATCTATATAGAGGGAGTGAATTATGTTAAAAAATCTAGGTTATTGATTGCTTGTCTTGCTGTAATGTTATCTTTGACAGGCCATGGATACACGATATGAAGGCAGTCCCCCTCAACATATCATCAATGTGTCAAGCTCCTAACTCTATGAGATATGGTGAAGATAGAAAGTGATCAGCAGGAGGCAAAGAACTGTTACACTTCTTCAATGAAGCCAGCCTCTAAGGAGCAAGACGTCATGGAGGCAAAAGAGCAAGACGTCAAGGATATTCTGTTGAACCCAGAGGATCCTGAATCCAAAATTTTTATAGGATCCGGGATCCTAGACAGTATTAAGCAGGATTTAGTATCCTTCTTGGAAAGAAAAAAATCTACCTTTGCTTGGAAACATGAAGATATGACAGGTATATCTAAGAATGTTATTACTCACAAACTTGGTATTGACAGGTCTTTCAAGCCAATACCCCAAAAAAGGAGAAAGTTTACACTTGAAAGGAATGTCATTGTCCAAGAAGAGGTAGACAAATTGCTCAAGGCAAGTTTGAGTGGACTGATAAGCATGAAGTTGCACTCAAGGTTCTTAAGGATTATCTATCCTCAGCACCAGCCCTGATGAAACCAGAAAATGGAGAATCGTTATCCTTATACTTAGCTATTTCAGTTAAAGCAGTAGAATGGCAAAGTAAATAGTCAAGCATTGAGTATGAACCCAAGACTGCCATCAAGTCCCAAGCCTTAGTTGACTTTGTGGCTGATTTCAGTAGTGATCTACAAAGGAAAGCTGAATTAGAAGTTCAACAACTTGAGAAGACAAAGGATCCTTGGACACTCTTCACGGATGGAGCTTCAAATGTTAAAGGAACTTGACAAGGCACACTACTAAAATCGCCACAGGGGGACATTATACCCCAATCCATTGCATGTGAATTCCAAACCACTAATCATGAGGCAGAGTAGGAGGCCTTGATAGCAGGTTTGCAATTAGCTAACAATATAAGGATCAGGTATCTTCAAGTATTCGTAGATTCCCTATTAATTACTAACTACTTTAATGGTTCTTATGCTATTAAAGGTGAAATACTAATCGAGTACTTAGAAATAGTCAAGAAATTGGCAGATTCTTTTGCTTTTTTCAGTCTAACACAGGTATCCAGAGAAGAGAATGCAGAAGCAGACGCTTTAACTAACCTTGGATCATTCCTAAAGATGCCAGAAGATGTGAAAAATACTCATCATCCATGTTTTAACCCCTGCAATTGAGGATCACGTAGCCATGGAGATAGTGGAGGATTCTGCAATCATACCTGGTGATCCTGCACAGTCGAATTCATGATCTTGGATCCTTCCAATCCTAAGATATATACAACATGGAGAGATCCCTACAGGACAAAATCCTAAAGCTTTCAAAGTCAAGGAGACTATGGAAACTACACTGGGGGCAGAGCACTATTCTCAAGGATCCTTAGAACAACATACTATAGGCCTATCATGAAGATGTATGCTGTGGAATACACAAAGAAATGTGATGCTTGTCAAAGACACAGTAATATTCTACACCAACCAACATAACATCTGCATCCTAAGAAGAAGCTTTTACTCAAAGTCAGAAAAAAGGAAATGGCCAGTTATCAACAAAGAATGGTTGGAGCATACAACAAGAATGTCAGGATTAGAAGATTTCAAGTTGGTGATTTTGTGCTAAGAAAAGCATTCCAGAACACTACAAATCCTTCTAATGGCAAGCTAGCACCAAAGTGGGAAGACCCCTATCTAATTGAAGCTGAATCAGGAAAGGGGGCATAGCACTTGTTAACAATGGATGATGATCTCCTACCAAGAGCTTGGAATGCTGTTCATCTCAAAAAATACTTTAAGTAAGAAGGATCAGGGATCCTCAGCGATACCGGTATTCTGATTAAGGATCCAGGATCCTCAAAGGATATATGATTCTACATTTGGTAACACATTACTTTCATTTTCATTCATTTTATACTTATTACTTATCATAAGTTAAAGATGTTAATCAGTTAACATCTATTTTCACAAAGTTTAAGCTTTTTTAGAGTTGTTATCATTTTACAGAAGATCAAAGTGGTTGGCCAACCCTCCAAAGTTTCGGGCTTGTCCCCAGTTTGGGCCTGTCCCCAGTTTCGCCTGTAGCGCATGATGATCCTGGTATAGTTCAAGGCTTTGGGACCAGTACTCGTTCTAGGGGCTGATAATTCCATTGTTCTGGCTATGCTTAGGATCCTACGTATAATGGTAGACGTACCATACATCCGTTCATAAGGTTTCTAACGTTTTCACGTTAGCTAAGGTTTTGGCATCTTCATGTCACTAAGTTTGGATAGTCGCCAGTTAGGGCCATACTCCAGTTTACATCCGTCTATATGGGCTTGACCCCAGTTTACATCCGTCTATATGGGCTTGACCCCAGTTTACATCCGTTTATATGGGCTTGACCCCAGTTTACATCCGTTTATTTGGGCTTGTCCCCAGTTTATTTGGGCTTGTCCCCAGTTTGTTGGGCTTGTCCCCAGTTACTAACTCTTATCTTATATTGGCTTAGTCCCAAGTTGTATCCTATTTCAGGTTTTTGGGAGACAAACGACCAAGGATCCTTGATCCTTACCTTCCATTAAGGTTTGTCTTATGGTTATTCTGTTTATAATGATAAAGGTTAGGATCCTAACTTGGATTCTCAGGTATGATCCTTAACTATTTTGATTTTATTCATTATTCATTTGAATAGCCCTTATACTTTGACAACTGAACTTATGATCCTTAAAATATACTACTTTTCGGAACTTTTCAACTATAGGATATTTGATCCTGGATCATATCCTAAAATTCTTAAACTTAATTTGTTTAACTTTTCTTATTCAAACAAATGTATATCACAACAATTGAAAACTAAAGGATACATAAGGATAGTAACACGGGAGATAGCCAAAAAGTTAAAGTTATTTTATTCACAAAACATTAAACCTTTTAAGGTTGTCAAAATTGCCGACCCACATTTCTACCAGCAAAACGTGGCCCGTCCACATGGGTTGGCAAAGGGTGTCCATTGTTTACGGGTCTTTGTAGTGCAGAAAATAAAAGACGGAAGGATAACGAGTGGCTTCATCCCCCAAACAGAGGATCCATCCACCACCCATTATCCTGCCTATTGTTCAAGGATCCATGATTCTTCACCCTAGAAACTACTGTCTAAAGTTATACAAGTTCTGACGATAAGGATCCTTGATCCTAGAAGCTTTACTTTTCATAGTTTGCTTATTCAGCAATAATTTACAAGGATATAGAATCCTAACTTGGATTCTCTGGTATGTTATATTCTAACTTTTTCTAAGCTGTAAGTTGTCTCTTATCCTTTTTGGTTAGGGATCATTGATCCACATTTGTTCGAACACTTCAAGTTTTCTGTTAAAAGTTTTACATTATCATCAGATTTTCAATAACTTTCCAGTTGTTTGGTGATGATATTTTTGAAAATAGAAAGCATACATGAAAAATAAAAAGGGAAGAAACAACTATAGATGTAGCTAAAAAAGTTTAATGTTATTACCTATTCATTATGTATCAAAATCATCTGGCCTGGATTTCACCAGCAAAATCGTGGACCGTCCACCCAGGCCAGATAAGGCTATCTAACAGTTAAAGTGTCTATGCAGAAATTAAAGTGCAGGAAGGTTAATAGCAAACTGTGTAGAAGGATTCATTCTCCACGAACGGAAGGATCTTTTGATCTGTAAAGGCACTTGAGGAGTTATCTCTAACTCTATATTCTGCAATGATGATTATAGCAGGTCTTATCAGTGACGACAGGCAGTGTAACAACTAGTTACCAGCAGCAACGGCTAGTCCGCTTCTGACGGAAATATGACAGCTGTGAATCCTTATCACAACTGCCATATTGGGGGCAATTGTTAGGGCATGAATTTTATGCTAAGGATCATCTATCCTGAGACTAGGCATGGATCACGGATGCTTAATGGCTGATGCAGAGAGTCTGAGGATCCAGAGTCTGAGGATCCAGAGTCTGAGGATCCAGAGTCTGAGGATCACGCGTCTGAGGATCACGAGTCTGAGGATCAGGATCCTTTATGTTTTGCACGTTTTTAATGTGTAAATGCAGGTAATGGACGTAGTGGACCACTCCTTTGCTGGAATCTCGTGGAATATGCTTTTAGGCACGTGCATATTGAAGAAATAACCGTTAGTGGTGGTCATGGGGTGACTTCCACCTTTATCGGGAAGTTAGTTACTTGATTTTTCTTATCATTTTAAGGGGAAAACGAGCTCAATGAAGGCACAAGTCGTACACACCACACAACACTCGAATTCTCTGCAAACACTTAGCAAAACGCACACACTTTCACTAGAAATTCATTGTATTGAGCTTGTTTTCTTCCGAAGTTGTACAAGGATCACTGCTGTTTTTGCAATATAGTTGGTGATCGGTAGTTTCCATCACCCGAGGTTTTTTTATGCCGGAGATCTTCTAAAGATCAAGGGCTTTTTCCTCGTATACATCTCGGTGTTCATCGTTGATTTCATATACTTGTTGTTCATACAATTAACCAAGCATCATTCCTCACAAAATCAGATTTGGTTGCATTATCCTTGTGTGATTTTTGACCAAAACAACAGGTATGGGAGATGTATGACATTAGGTGGCAAGCGTCTGTCTAATTGAACTCATTTACCGGCATTAATACAACATTTGTAAATAATTTAGATACTTTTAGAAAATAAAATAAGAGCATCCACAATAGATGTATTTTTAAGAAGAGAGAAAATGATGTGGAGCAGAGAAGGTGTGAGGTGGAGGAGAGAGAGTGTGGTAATGTATGTGAGGAAGAATGAGAAAAAATGAATGAAAGAAAGTAATGTTAGTGTGATGTAGGAGAGAGGAGAGAAGAGAGAGAAGATAAGTTTTTGATAGATTTTTTGTTTGTGAGAGAGCAAGAGAGAGAAAGTGTTGGGCAAATGCCATGTGTCATCTCAAAAACATCAACTAAATATTTATTATTGTGGATGCTCTAAGAAGTCAGTTGAAGTTGTTAGAAACTAGAAAACTAGTAAGTGAGATAGATATAAATATTCTTGAATTATTTGGTAATCTAAGTTTGATTCCAATCCCAAACCAATATTATAAACCAAAACTTACAAAAAAAAAAATAATAATAAAAATCCGGATAAAGAAAAGCATATTTTAAAGGGTCTGACAGGCTACTTGTCAGAAAATAGAAACCCAAAAGCCTCTTTTATCTTTCTCTTGTGTAGCTAGCATCAAAAACCCCTTCCCTCCCTCTCGTCGCTATCTTTCAATGAAACTGGTGGAGAGAGAAACCCAAACCCGACACCCTAAACGATAAATCTAATCGGATCATCCATCAACCGTCTTGAAATGCTCACAATCTCTTCTCAATTCTCTCCGATTTTCGTCACGGTCAGTCTTCTTCACACTCATTATTGTACGGATGACCTAATTTGCTGTTGATCCGTCTTCATTACTTCCTTTCGATTTAGTTTGACTGAATTGTGTGTGGATCTGAGTTATGGTCAATTTTACTGATTTTTTGGCTTGTGTGTTATCGATGTTTGTGATTAATTATATATTTATATGTGTGTGTGTGGTGGATTTGATTTTATGAAATTTTAAAGTGTGATGAGAAGATTGATTGCAGCTTCAGTAGGTGTTAATCTGATAGATTATCTTCAGTTGATTAATAATATTTTTATTGTTAGATGTGAATTACTTTAGAATTGTAGCATCCTGAAACTAGTTAATTATCTGTGGAATAAGGAATGTCTGGTTGTTATTAATTTTAATTGGGGGCTCAAGGTATGTTTTTGTTTGTTTATATATATTTTTTTACTAATTTAGTGTATAAGTCTAGTCGTTTAACACTGAATGAGGTTTCGGAAATAGTTATGCGACAGAAGAATGGTTTCGTCAGTGGTTGAGTTACCCCTGTCTCTTACACGCGAAATGCCTTTGTTTATTTTTCGGGTAACGACGTAAATAATAAGTTATTGTACTATAGTAAAAGTAAGGCCGATGGTCTTCTGGCACATTGGCAGTCCCATGGCGCTTTCAAAAGTGGAGTGGAGGTCATGACTCACGGGTTCGAGTCTCGCCTGAAGCAAAATGCTCTAGGTTGAGCCAGGGGTTTTACCACAGTGAGCCTTCGGGCGGTGGGTTTTCTTTGGAGTGGTGGCACCAGCGTTGCCTGTGTTCGCGGGCGTAGGTGGCTCTTTGCTATTGGGTTACGCGGGTGGTTGGGCTTTTGTTGGTCGTTTTTAAAAAATAATAAAAGTAAGTCTTACATCATTATTATGTATGTTCATGGAAATTGTACTCTGTCTGGGGACTTAATTACTGCATTTTTAATGCTTAACTTTTGCTTAAAGAAGAAAAGTAATAAAAACGTGTTTTGGTTTGCGAATATGGTAACTTTGTATACTCATTTGTGCAACATGTGAGATATAAATGGCATGATACATCATACATCATGGTATGGCAACGTGTTGGAGTTGGATTCCACCATTGTATGTATACGAATCATCATTGGTTTTTAACACGCAATGCACCAATTGGTTTCCTTTGGGTTTGTAGTTTGTAGGTGATGATGACATCTTTTTTGTCTCCAATACACATGCTTTAAGCTACAATACTACTATTCTATTGATGTTGAATATTTATAATTGTTACAAAGGTAGGCGTTATGTGAGACCTCATTGATTATTATTTTTACAGGAACACATGTTCGTTGGTGGAATAATCTTGAGGGTCACAAAAAAGCTTGTGGAGGGTGACGATTATTAAAATATTTGGTACTCATCTGGTATAAAATGGCTTCTTCCAGCCTAGGACATGGAGGAGTCGGAACTTCAAGAACCGTTGGCGGGTTTAACGAATCCTCTACCGCAATTGATCGGTTGGGAAGGGGAATGCTAGAGATGAGACTCAGGGACAAAGTGGAACGTGATGATGACAAAGTGAGTGTAAGTACAATCGTTTTAATACATGCTTAACGAGTTAATATATATTTCTAAAACCAAATTTATTGTTTCAGGATAGTGAACCGGAGATTGTACACGGGGCGAGTACCGAAGCTGGACATGTAATAAGGACAACGATTGGTGGGCGTAACGGTCAATCTGAACAGGTAGAAAGTTACGACTTTAAAGAATCAAATGGTTTATTATAGAACTACGATGTAGGCCTGTAAACAAACCGAACGAACACGAACGCGGGCATGTTGTGTTCGTTCGTTTAACTTTAAATGAACACAAACGCGAACATGAACATATAATCGCACACATTTTTTTGTTCATGTTCGTTCATTAAGAAAATGAGCATGTTCGTGTTCGTTTATGTGTGTTCGTTTAAAACCTAAACGAACAGTTCAGGAACGTAAACAAACTTATAGAACTTAATTTAGCAAACATAACGAACACAAATGAACATAACTAACCAAACATAAACGAACATAAAGTAATGAACATAATTGACCAAACATAAACAAACATAAAGTAGTGTTTTATATTAATGAGTGATTAATTGTGATAAGTTCAATTCAAAAACTCATTTTTATTACTAGAAAGCTCAATTACTAATTAGTTATTTTTATACGAGTAGTTAGAAATCCCGCTTAATGTTTATATTTATAAAAATATAATTAATTATGTGATTAATAAAACTTAAACGTAAATAAACGAACAAGCGTGTTTTCATGTTCGTTCATTTAATCAAATGAACAAAAAAATTGTTCATGTTTGTTTGTTTATTTAAATAAACGAACATAAAAGAACTTCCCGCCGAACAGTTCATGAACATTCGGTTCGTTTACAGGCTACGATGCATGCCAACTTGTCATCTCGTATGTAATATTCTTTTATTTTGATTTCATGGCAGACTGTGAGTTACATAGCGGAACATGTGATCGGGACTGGTTCTTTCGGTGTTGTTTTTCAAGTGAGCGCAGTTAGCTTGTTAGATTAATTGTTTATGTTTATTAGTTTATTGATTTTTATGCACTTTTGCATTATTGGTGCAGGCTAAATGCAGAGAGACGGGAGAGATTGTGGCAATTAAGAAAGTTCTTCAAGACAAACGTTACAAGAACAGGGAATTGCAGATTATGCAAATGCTGGACCATCCTAACGTTGTGGCGCTTAAACATTCTTTTTTCTCAACTACTGATAAAGACGAGCTTTACCTCAATCTTGTGCTTGATTTTGTTCCTGAAACTGTTAGTCGTACTGCAAGGCATTACACTAGGATGAATCAACGAATGCCCTTGATATACGTCAAGTTGTATACCTATCAGGCACGTGTCTACGTCTCTTTTTAGCTTTGAGTTTACATAATTTGTATAGGTGACAAAATGGATTGAAAAAGGTAATTAAAAAAATAATATACCTCCATATTGATAATGTTTTCGTATTCATATTTCTGCAGATATGCAGGGCACTTGCGTATATCCATAATTGTGTTGGGATATGTCACCGTGACATCAAACCACAAAATTTACTTGTAAGATTATTTTTTCGAAACCTGATTAAGCCTGTAAATGAACCGAACGAACACGAACAGAGACATGTCCATGTTTGTTCATTTAACTTTAATCGAACATGAACTTATAATCGAACACTAGTATTGTTCATGTTTGTTTATTAAGAAAAATGGGCATGTTCGTGTTCTTTTATGTTCGTTCGTTTAAAACCTAAACGAACAGTTCACGAACGTAAACAAACATAAACAAAAAAATTTAAACGAGCGTAATTTAGCAAACAATAAACAACACAAATGAACATAATTGACTAAACATAAACAAACATAAAGTAGTTTTTTTATATACATTAGTGATTAACTACAATAAATTTCATTGCAAAACCCATTTTTATTACTAGAACACCCACTTATCAATTAGTTATATTTATATAAGTAGTTAGAAAGTTCTTTTATGTTCATTATTCATATAAATATAGCTACGTATATATTTAAATTGAAACGAACATAAACGGACGTTCACGAACATAAATGAACGGACAAACCGTGTGTTTATGTTCGTTCGTTTATTAAATAAACGAACTTCCCACAGAACAAGTTTACGAATAGTTCATGAATGTTTGGTTCATTTACATGCCTAAACTTGATGAATTACTTTCTTTTTTCTTATTTTTTGGTTTTTACACATTTAATTACTTTCAGGTGAATCCACACACACATCAGCTGAAACTATGTGACTTTGGAAGTGCTAAAGTTCTAGTAAGTCTTTTAAATTGTGCATATTGGTTTTCAACGTTTCATGTACTTTTTTATTTAGTATCTTCAATTACTTTTTAGGTGAAAGGAGAGCCGAATGTTTCATACATCTGTTCAAGATACTATCGTGCACCAGAGCTCATATTTGGCGCCACAGAATATACAACAGCTATAGATATATGGTCAACAGGATGTGTGATGGCTGAACTGTTACTTGGCCAGGTACTTTCAGTTCTAAACTGTTTATCTTCAACTTCCGTTATTTCTAACTGAATTTTCTTGCAGCCTCTGTTTCCCGGAGAAAGTGGCGTCGATCAGTTGGTTGAGATTATTAAGGTAAGTTGATTCAACTTCTGCAGATATGAAGTATACGATGTAAGGTTTACCGGTTTCATGCAGTACAATTGTTTGTATAGGTTTTGGGAACACCTACAAGAGAGGAGATAAAGTGTATGAATCCAAACTACACTGAGTTTAGGTTTCCTCAAATTAAGCCTCATCCATGGCACAAGGTATGCTTGAAGCTGAGTATATATTATGCATCTATAGGTCATTTAGGGCTTAAATGTTTGACCACATGGGCCAATGTTAGTGCTTGAAACAATAGTAATTATATGACGTCATGTAGGTCACCATGTCGTTGACTATGATGTCTCAAATTCTCATGTTATAGGGTGAATATTGTTATTAACTTTGGATAGTGTTAGCAATTATCTTGCAGCAAAGTAGGTGTAACCTTCTTTATATTGCATTGAAATGTGTAAACCTATTTTAATCTTAAGGTTAATTACCAAAAAAAACTAATATGGTATGGATAATGGGTTCAGCACTAGAGCAATTTGATAATCCTGTTCTTTTAGCCAATTTGATAAGCATTCCAAATTTGGTTCACCAAACTAAACCTACCAGTCAGTTTAGTGACCAGAAATCTGATCTGGCATGACAAGTGGGCAAGTGGTTTTAAAAATATATCATAGGAGATTCGAGAAATAGGTGGAGGGAATTCATCTAAAAATAATTAAAAGAAGAAAGTTTATGTTTGTTTTGGGAAGACTAGATGGAACCACATTGCTGCAAATGAATTGAACGTTCAACGAACAATTCGTGAACCGTTTGGCGGGAAGTTTATTTGTGCTCGTTCATTTAATAAATGAACGAACACGAACAAGTATTTTCGTTCGTTTAGTTAAATGAATGAACATGAACAAAGGTCGCATTCGTTCGTTTATGTTCGCGAACGTGTTTGTTTATGGTCGTCTGGGTTCGATAGTTTATTGGGGTTTTAATTTTTTTTATTTTGTATCTAAATACTTCAAAATTCCCACTAATAAAATATTTAATATTAGCGTATGGTACTTTATTTAAATTATTTAATAAAAATATTAGGTTAGTATACTATGGGTGGATTTACGTAATATTTTTGATGAAAGATATCGACTTTATTCAAAATTTAATACATGTTCCTTTGTGTTGTGTTCGTTTGTTTGTTTGTTTGCGTTTGTTACCTGAACTTCACGAACGAACACAAAAACGCTCATTTTTTTAACGAAGAAACACAAACAGGGAATCTCATTCGGTAAGTGTTCATGAACAGTTCGTGAACACATAATTTCTTTAACGAACGAACTTGAACACGGCCTTGTTTGTGTTCATTCGGTTCGTTTGCAGCCCTAGTTGTTGGTATGCTAATAGAGTATTAAATGGGATGAGATTTTTTATTAACGAAAGAATTAAAATTTTAATTTACGGAAAGCCACATTTGATTTTCAGAAACATAGGATATTTACCTGAAAGCCACATTTGATTCAGGAAAAATAGATAAATGTTCATAAAATAAAAGATAAACAAATTGATGATATTACTATGGATCCACATAAAGAATTACAGGCCATACAAATTAGTTTATGAAAATATAGGATGATTACTGGAAAGCCGCATTTGATATTTAAATAAATAAACTGATGATATTGATATAGATCAACTTAATTTATAGTTTTATACTATTTTCAACTTTTCAGGTTTTCCAGAAGCGTTTGCCTCCTGAAGCAGTGGATCTAGTTTGTCGGTTTTTCCAGTATTCACCCAATTTACGATGCACTGCTGTAAGTTAGATGATCTTTTCTATAATTTTGGCGGTAATGATGAAGCAGTGATTGTTTTTCCTAAATATTTATATGTCGCAGTTGGAAGCTTGTGTTCATCCCTTCTTTGATGAATTGAGGGACCCAAATACCCGTCTTCCCAATGGTCGCCCCCTTCCTCCACTCTTCAACTATAAACCACAAGGTAACCTATATATAAATTTGAAAGCTTGGCTTGGGTTAAGTAAGATTTTGACATTGTTTTTTTGTGTTGTAGAACTTGCTGGGATACCTAGAGAGACGATCCAGAAACTTATTCCAGAGCATGCTCGAAAACAAAACTTATTTATGGCTTTAAACATCCAATGAGTTTGGTGTCAATATGCTGCTGGTGGATTTAATAGTTTGCTGCTTGTTTCTTCTGTGCTTGCTGTTACATATGAGCTTGTTATGAAATGAGGGTACCAATTTTATTATCTTAAGTAATCTATCTATGTATGTGTTTTCTGTAGTTGGTTATTGTTTTCTTGTGTTTTCGTTTTTTCCTCGTTGAGGTCTTCGTCAAGTTTGTGTTCTTTAAATACATTGCATCTTTGATAAATCACTAGTCGGTCCGCCATTACCTGCACACTTGGTAGAAGTGGCAAAAGAGGTGGGTAAGTTGGGTAACGTGTCTAAATAGGTCCAAAAGGTTAGCTTTTAGTATGGCTTGGTAGAGTCGAGTGGGACTGGACTGACGTTTTGTCTAAATTTTATAGATTTTTAATGAACAAAATATCTTTACATTATTTCGATGATGATCCATCTTTTGAGTAAATAAGTTATAAAGTTTTAGGGGCGAATCTTGGAGCAACAGTAAGGTTGATGTCATGTCACTTTGAAGTCACGGGTTCAAGTCGCGGAAGTGATCTCTTGCAGGAAAAGTCGTGGAAGTGATCTCTCGCAGGAAAGCAGGGTAAGGATTAGGAATAAGGATGTTTACATTTGGCCCAAATTGGCTCTACACTCTTTGAACTGTGGAGGTTAAGTGGATGTTAACTATTACACGGTTAAGTGGATGTTAACTATTTCACTATACGGCATTTTCCCAGTTTTTCAATCAATAGTTCCACTATGCGTTTTTCGTAAACGAAATAGGTGACTGGTACACACATTTACATTTCACTAATCTCAAAAGGTAGTGATTATCTATGTTACAACTTCAACTCTAGTAAATCCCTTTACAAACTTCTCACTTACAATGGTAGTGATAATCCTCACAAATATAATCACAGGGATATAAATAAGTTGAAACACAGCTTCTCGTTTGCTCTTAATCTTTGATCTTAAATCAAAGATTAGATGTATGAATATCAAGGGAACTGGTGATATGATAATTAGATGTGTATGCTAAAATATTATGAGCAAAATGGGCAGTTGAAAAAAACTGAGAAAGACTTGTATTTATAGGCAAAACACACAAGGGAGCAAAGAAAAGCTCATTGATCAAATCATGCTCGATCCCACAGTCAATACATGTATCGACTGTGGGTCGCTTGGCTTTTCCCTTTTGTTGCTTTTAACCTCTTGAGTGTTGTCCAGGGGCGGATGTATTATGGAACAAGGGGTAGCCTCCGCTACCGCTTGGTCGGAAAATTTTTGACGTTTTTAGTGTAAATTTTGGAAAAAATTGACGTTTTTTCGATTTCGTTACCGCTTATTTATAAAACGTTACCGCTTGGTCGGAATCCTAGATCCGCCACTGGTGTTGTCTAACGTCTATAACATGCCTCCAACACCTTTTCCACACCCATCTCTCTGATTTTTCATGTTTCAAAGCGTTCATATGACCTGATGAATAGTGAAGTTGCTTTGTAAGATGGTGATGTTTTGGTATGGTGTGGGTGAATTCCTTCTATTTATGGTAAGATCTTGTCTTCAAAACATAATTGTTTACCAATTACCACTTATGAAAGATCTTAACTAAACCATTTCAGAGTCCTTCAAATTACTTTCCAAATAAATCATTACTTCTGGGGTCTGGACTTTACTAAGGGGGTGTTTGGTGTTGCGTTTTCAAAATAGATTATGCGTTTTCAAAACGGGGCGTTCTTGGTACCGGTTCACTATCGTTTTTTACCTTCATATACCAGTACCGTAACTGGTATTTTCGGTATTAGTACCGATTCTGTATCGGTTGGCATCGAGCTCATCCCTACCTCTGAAATTAAAAAATGAAAAAAAATTAAAAGTTGAAGGAAATCAAACAAAAAAAAGTTGTACGATACCGTTGTTCGAACGGTAACTGTGATCAGGGATGAGCAAGTGGTACCGGGTAGCAGCACTGAATTTCCCGAACCAAAAGATTTCCAATATCAATTTGGCACCAACTTTTGACGTTTTCTGTATTAGTGTCGTTTTTTACCTTTATGTACTTATACCGAACAGGACCGTACCGGTATTTTCGATACCAGTACTAGTTCGATACTGGTTGACACCAAACTTGTCCCAACCCATGATATTAAAAAAAGAATTAAAGTTAAAAGATAAAGAAAATAACTATTATTATAATATGAAAATAATAAAAGTATTAAAAAAACTATAAATTATTATAATATTAAAATCACTATTCATTTTAATTCATCTATACATATAATAAAAGAAACCATGTTAGAGACACATGGCGCTCTATGAGGTGTCTTAATTATTTTTCTAAATATTTATTATGGAAAATCAATTATTGACAATATTAAATTTAAAATTTGTAGAAGAGATTTTAATGATAAAGACAAAGATAACTGATAATAATATATTAATTATTAAAATCTAAAAAAAATATTAGCGTCTTAAATATTTATAAAGATAAAGATTTTATTTAATTGGTAGTTTTAAATGTTTTTATATTTTGATGATAAGGACAAGGATAACTGATAATCACATATTAAAATAAAAATATTTATTTTAATCAACTGTTTCGTTAAAATGATTTATTCAATACATGTAAAACATATATATTTTTTATACATGTGGTATATTTAGAATACTACTTCTAATAAAGGATCCTATTATTCCGTTTTACACTCCAATGAAATAATAATATTAAATCATAATATCCAACTCATTTTTTTTATATTTAATATTTTTTTACTAAAATATTTCTTTTCTTTTTTTCTACTGATTATCCAACGTCAGGTAATACGTAAGTTTTTAACCTAATAATAAATAAATAAAAAAGTAAAATGTTATAAACCCAGGTAATACACAACTCTCTAACCTAATAAAAAAACAAAGTAAAATGTTATAAACCATATAATACACAACTTTCTAACCTAATAAAAAATAAAGTGAGATGTTACAATAAGTAAATAGTACCTCAAAGTTCATTTTGTTAGAAAACACATCTTGATGACTAAGCGGCTGTTTGGTAGCCTCTGAATGGTCATTAAGAGACTACCTCTTAATGGAACCATTAAGAATTTTACCAATGAGAAGGTAGAAGAATGTGACATGTGATGATTTATCATTTAGATGTTACCTCTTAACCATTCAGACTTGAGGTTACCTCTTATTCATTCAGAGGTTTTAAGCCATTAAGATGTTGCATCTGAATGGTCATTAAGAGGCTACCAAACAACCCCTAAATGTGTTAACGGATTACATTATTCGTGTAAGACATGTGTTTATTCAAATAGTGCAATACACGAGTTTTTAAAAGATGTAACTATTTTATTACTTAGTATATAAAATTATATTTATTCAACCCGTGTAATACACGGGGTTCTAACCTAGTTTAGTAATATATAGTAGAGTTAATTGCCCGGATAGTCCCTGTGGTTTCAAGTTTTTTCACGTTTAGTCTCCAACTTTTGGAAATAGCAGGTGTGTTCCCTGTGGTTTGTTATTTTGTTACTCGGATAGTCCCTGAGCTAGATGGAAGTTAATTTCTCTAGTTAGGTCCATCTGAAATTACAATAATACCCTTTATTATCTAAATAAGTATTAAAATCATATTAAATAAATTCAAATTGTGGGACCTACACATATTTAAAATACAAAAATATAACCATCAATCCGCTACCCCACACACACTCATCTTCATCTTCAACGTTCCACCGTCGCCGGAGAAAAATTCCTGTCACCATCGCCGACCACCACTTCCGATCACCAACCCGTCCTCAGTATCCCTTTTATATAAGTTTCAAAATCTGTAAATTTCCACAACATGCATGCCCTTTTAAATCCAAATCTATACAATAACAAAACTCTAATTCGTGCAAAGCTAACTCTCCCTCCACTTTCCCGCAACCATCGATTGTTTCCCCATCTTTCCATGGAAGCACACATGTTTTTATGTATACATAATACATATATAATTTTATTGATGCATATGAGCTTCATACGATAGATATAGAGAAGGAAACAGAGTAAGCATGATTGGAACTGAATGCAAGTGAAAACCATTGAATTTGGAAGGAACACAAGGGAAACAAAGAAACAAAGACTTTGTATTAGCAAATTTGTTGAATTTATGTTGAATGGTGGGGCTTTTTGGTCTGCAATTTTGATAAGTAACAAAATTCACATTTACAGCAAATGCAATCCTCACTAATTATACTCGCTGGTCATAGGAGTTGTAGATAAGTTCAAATGTTGATGCGTTTTTGAAGGGGTAAGGTCCCAAAAACCTTGCACAGGCGCTTGAGACCATACCACAACCTCGTCAATAAGCTCCATTTAATGGACCTTGCACGGCCGCGCACTGGTTCTACAAAGAGGACTTAGAAAGAAATACAACTTTAAACACCTGCGCGCCAAAAGGAAACTAGCAAACCCTTGCGCCAACTTACAGCAGATAGGATAAAAATCCTAGCAACATTTCCGCATAAATAACGTCCAGACTTGGATGAAAATAACTTTTCTGTTACCCCAAAATTAGCATGAAGAAGAGCCACACAGGATTACAGTTGTATCCTTCTTGAAGGCTTGATCATGCACTACCATTTGGTTATAACCGAATGGCCACGTGGCATCATCTCAGGCTCCCTAGAAGTCACGAATGATGGTACCGAATTGAAAGAAGATCCATTCTTGCCCACTTTCCACGTGACATTACCCCAGCCGTTGATCACGACCACGATCCGTGTGCACACACTTGTTAGTGATTAACGGAAGACAAAATAACCGCTTACGGAAAAGCACTTTCCGTCAAGTTTTCATCAACAAACTTTCCCGCCCAAACTTCGGTTATAAATAGAGGATAATTCAGGTACAATTCTTCAAGTTACACACTCTCACTTCACTTTACATTACTTCTTCTTCATCAAACCTGTACTTATTCTCACGCCGGAGGGTGGTCACGGAGAGAACCCCCATTCTCCCTGTGGAGAGTCTAACGGTTGTTTGTTTTGCAGTTGTTGTTCGAAGAAGAAGAAGATCATTCACCCCCGAATCGAACGAGGAGATATAACCCTTTTATGCAGATTCAAACCCCTTGGTTCAGTTGATTCCGGTCAATTAAACCAGTGTTTCTTCATTGGCGCCCACCGATTTCTCAGTTTTTATTCACATTTTCTCGTTTCGATTCACTTTCTCCTCATTCTCTGTTCTCCATGGCAGAGAATTCGTCAATTCACCCATCAAGTCCTCGATCGGAAACCTAGGATACTCAGATCGACGGAATCATGGGCAAAACAGATAACAACAACACTTATTCTGAGGGTAAGAGCTCCGTTATGCAAACTGGAGTTCATAATCGCCCGGATCTACTCCCGGAGGATACTCCAGAGTACTGGTTCACTAGATTCCAGAATGATATGAACCAAATTTTTGTTTAAAACGCCAGATCTAAAATACTGAACAACAGATCCAATGATCGAGAGTGCAAGAGAAGATCTGGCATCTTAACATTGGACCCACAGGCAACACGACAGTGGGACATCCAACTTAATACCCAAGGATACCTAGAACCACCCCGAGATGTGGAACAAGATTCAGAAGATAACAATCGCCAGGAAACCAGAATACATAAGATTCATATGGTGCAAGGAGGACCCTCACGAAGGCCGCACAAGCGAAATCATAACCAACACTGGCGAGAGCAACAAGTGGTTTTTCCTATCGTTCCAGGAGGCCCCCAGGAAGAACGACCGATAATCATCACTGGTGTTTTCGGTCATTATCGCACCGATTATATGTTTATAGATCCAGGAAGTTCCATGGATATAATTTACGAGCAATGCTTTAAGCAGCGGGACCCAGAGGATAAGGCACGCTTAAAACCATTCGATTTTCCTCTCACTGGTTTCTCCAACGAAGCTGTCTTTTCGCTGGGTCAAATCTCTTTTCCTGTGACCCTGTCAGACGGCGAACACTCGCGCACTGTCACAGTTAATTTCATGGTTATGCTAGCAACATCGCGTCACGATGTGTTGTTAGGGAGACGATCTCAGAGAGAGTTTAACATGATTACCTCCATACCACATGCCGCTTGCGGTTTCCCGACAGAAACCTGAGTAGCAATTTTATATTCAAGCAAAGAAGTTATGTATGTGGACGACGAGCCACCAGCAAAAGTTGCCAAACCTTCACCATCAAACGAACCAGAAAAATGGGTCCTCAACGAGGAACATCCTGAATAAACCATCTTGTTAGGACACGCCATCTCCCCGGCAATCCGAATAAAGTTAAAAGCGCTCCTGTCTAACAACATGGATATCTTCGCCTGGTCCCCGGCTGTAACACCCCAAAAATGGTAAATAATAAGTAAAGGTAAATAGTAAACTTAACATAGTTAAGTATGTATGGTAAGATGGTAGCTAAATATGGGTTAACATTATGAATTGTAATTAGTAATTAAGTCTAAGGGGGGTTAAGTGTTAAATGATTAAACTTAATGTAACACCCCAAAAATGTTTATTTCACTTAGGATAAAATGTAGAAGTAAATGGGATAGTATTTAAAATTTATAAGTAAATGAAATCTAGGGACTAAAGTTGTAAATACCCAAAAAGCTAGGTTACTAAATAACAAAAGACAAAAACCCACACACAATTCGTGTGTGTGGGTGTTCTGGTCGAGCAAACAAGGGGGGAACAAGGGGATGAACCCTAGTTCACCAAATTCACAAGAATTAAGTGAAATCTTGAGAAAATTGAAGGTGTAAACAACGAATTCTAGGTTCCTACATCTGTTCTTCGAATTGGTAAGTTAAATTTTATGATTTAGTAAAGTGTAGGAAATGGGTCTTGATCAAATCTGATTGCATGTTATGAAATTTATGAAATTCGGTTAAGATTATAACGTAAGATTAGAATTATGTCCGATTTCTAGCAATTTTATTGTTAATAGCCAAGACCCAAGCTGATGAGAAGTTACTAGGGTTAGAATGATCAAGTTTTGGTATGTGTGTGTGTGTTGTTGAAGAATAACCTTGTTTATGATATGAAATCACTAGAAAATATGATATAGAGTAAAGCTTAATTGATTGTTGTTGAATGATTGAAGTAATTAGCTTAGAAATATATGTTAGTTAGATGAGTAAATGTCCCGAAAATGCGAAACCCGCCATGTGTTTGATGAAATGCTTGAATGAACAACTATGTGTAATTTAGAAAATAAAAGAGAGAAATTACGGGTATTAAACGAATGAATGTATGTGTTGATATAGGCATAAAGGAAGAAGGTTCAAGCTCTAAGAAGTCGGAAGGCCCTCAGGATCGAGGTATGTTTCGTTGCATACAAAAACCTTATTTATAATTTTGTTATAACATCATAATTAATTATTGTCAAAATGTTATGGTGATTAGTAAGTAACTAGCAAATCTCTTGCAGATTTGGTTGATATGAGAGTTATAATAAGCTATGCAAGTCGACCGGTTCTAGTGAACAAGTCGATCAAGAATAAGCTTCCATCCGTTTTGAACGGGTGGTTTTGAATGCTATGATAAATGCTAGAAGCTTAATCCGTTGTACCGATAGAAAGAAGAATTTATGTTGAAAGCAAATAACCCGATTAAACGGGTTGAATTTGTATGCTCAACTCTCATTGAGAGTGTTTATGCCAAACCCAAATACTTGGGTAGTCGAATGCGTAAGAAAGATAAAAGTTCATATACGGATGGAACTAAAACGAAGGAGTTATAATTTAACAAGTATGATGACTAACTATTAAAACCTTGTTGTTGAATGTAGGTAAATCCTCACTTTAGGCGATTTGGAGATTGGAGCGAGCACATGTCCATGTCTTGTTATACCGAACGCTTCCGCTAGCTTATTCGCATCTTTTGGTCCATGACTTGTTATTTTGTCTAACTTAGTTAGTAGTCGTACATGTGTAAAACTTGTTGTCTTTGTTTTTAGTAGTTTTTATATCAAACGGTTCGTAGAATGTTACTTAGTGAATCAAGTTTAAAACAGGGGGCATGTTCGTGTTTCGAACGGGTCATGCCCAATTTTTGTAAAATTTTTGTTATGTACAAAGTTGGTATTTTTGATGTCTATTAAATTACATTAGTAGGTAATTTTATAAAGTCGGAAAAAGCGGACCTTACAAGTTGGTATCAGAGCCAAGGTTTGAGGGATTCGGGCAAGAGTCTTAGTGCTCGAACTCAAACCGATGGCTCGTGCAAAAGTGTGCTCGCTCCGAGATCGCCAATGAGGTAAAACTTTAAGTTTTTGTTAAACACGAGTATGTTTAGTGTGTTTATGATTAATATTTAAGTTAAGTATGCGAAATAGTAAAAATGGGAGTTAAACATTGGGTTTTATCTGATCTGGCATCGCACACAGGTGTGTCGTTAAGTGACACAGCTGTGTGGACCATTGATGCTTGTTGCTGAGATCAGGGTGTATAGCAAGGCTGACACAGCTGTGTGACATTGTACTCAGAAAATCAACACAGCTGTGTCTGGGCAAAATTTTTCAGCACTTTAACGAAGGAAGGGCCGTCGCCGACGGGCTTCCATGCCGTCGCCGACGCCCCCCCCCCCCCCCCATTGATCCGACGCACTAACTCGCTGTCTACGGTCCAAATGGGCGACGGTCACTTTTTAGGACCCGTCGCCGACGGAAGTTAAAGCCGTCGCCGACGGCTGTTAGAAGTGCGATCTGCTGAAATTTGTTGTTTTGCTTGTTTTTCATGATTAGGATTTTTGTATGATCTAAAAGACATTTAGATCATGATATAAGATCCTTATAATCATAAGGATAAGATACTTATGATCACAATCCGTGATCACAACGAAAAAGTATTCATAAAGAATTAAAGGTAATGATGTGAATAACATAAGTTGAATAATGAGCCTTAGATGATCTAGATTTTGAATTGCACGATTACAAGTGTAGTAAACAAAGGTCGAAGTATGTGTTATATGGAAAGCATATGATTTGTATTAAACGGACACATGATGTTGTGTTAAGCTGGTCCGCCAGATTTTTATGTTTTTCATGTTTTAGCCAAAAGTACTTTCCGAAAGCCACTTCAACGCTTATTTAGGGTCCATGTAAGACCTAACATGATATGTGTAACCACAATTAGTGGTTACGATGGAAAGAAATTTGTAAAGGTCAAAAGTAAAGTGTCGAATGACACGAATGAATGCTGAAAGTTTAAAAAAAAGTGAGTAAAGTCTAAAATATGAGAATGTGAATGAAGTAAATACGGATTAATGAACTATGATGTACTGAAGCTTGTAAATTATGATTTAAGTTCCCATACTTCTCAGAAATGCCCGTTTTGTGTTCCTGTCAAGTTATAAGAAGATATAACAAGATCATGTAGATCGTCGACGATAAAGTAAAATTTATAAAAAGTAGAATGTAATGAATGGATGACATGAAATGAATGATGAATGCATAAAGTGGAGTTGGAATTCGGATGAATGTATGCTTTGATAGAATTATGCATTTGAGGCTTGTACCTTGTACATGAATGGAGTGATGCTTATGTGTATTTAATGATTTGCTTTAGTATGATTAAGAGGCGAATATGTGCTAAATGTGAATCATACGAGCTAACTAGTAAAGTATATGTTGAAATTATGTTATATAGTTATTTCGAATGAAATTTGCTAATTGTAGAATCATGGAGCATTAGCATGTGAAAATACGTGTATGTGAATGTATATGTGTATTGTTTAGGGGATCACGTAAATTGTACATGTCGTACAATACGAGTATGAGAGATGCAGGGTATTATTATTATGACCTACCATATTTAGATGGATACATGTCCGAAGGTTTGAAGTATGTAAACGAGACAGTTGACTTTCTGAAGGTCAACAGTAAAGGGATATCATGAGATAGTCATTAGACACAATTGTTTAAGTAGAGAGTTAATGTGTTACGTACTAGATGAATTACGTGTTATGATGGATGATAGTTTAGTTGTATGGATTTGGAATGAGATAACTATTAATGAACGTCTCAATTATATGAAAATTCTACTAACGAAAGTCGATTAATGTATGAATAGAAAGAAAGTGAATAGTCGTATGTATGCTCACATGAACTAATGATATTACGAAAGTACTGATATGTAAGGATGGAAATCCGTCAATTGTCGAACCGAAGGGTAAAATGTGGAATATTTGATTTTAGCAAGGTAGATCCACCACGGATATAGTTGTGGTGGAAAACGAAAGAATTCTTAGTGTGAAAATAGGAGGCATGAAAAGTATAAGCGAGATTCGAGCAAAGTGCTTAAATCTTATTAAACGAGTCGAATAATTCATAAGGATTATTAAGCCAAAAACTTATAAGTTAAAAAAAAAATTTCTTAATCTGGACGTAGGATTTCAAGTCCATATGAAAGAGGACCAAATTTTGGTCATGTAGGAAGAAACGGGAGGTTAATCGGGTAAGCGGTTCAAAGTTATGCGCGTTTAAGCATGCAAGTATGAAGTAATGTATGAAAGATATGCACGTGTGAAGTTACGTAGTAAGGTATGCACGTATGAGGTTATGTATGATTGTACACACGTATGTAAAGATGTAGGAATGTATGTATGTATGTATGTATGTATGTATGAAGGTGCGTATGTAGATAAGTACGAATGTATGCATGAGTGTGTGTATATGTAGAGATGAAGCAATGTATGAACGTATGTGGATATGTACGTAAGTAGGCATGAATGTATGTACGAATGCATGAAGAAAGAACTATCGTCCATGAAGGTATGAGGGATGTGTATGAATGTACGCATGTACGTAGAGGTGCAGGAATGTATGTAAGTATGTATATATATATATATATGTATGAATATATGCACGTATGCAAGTATGTATGAATGTATGCAAAAATGTATGAATGTATGTAAGTATGAATGAATGAATGTAAGTACGTATGAAGGTAGGAATAAATGTATGCACATATGTATATATGTATGAATGAATGAATGTATGTATGTATGTATGTATGCACGTGTAAAAGCATGTGCGAATATACGATATGGATACGTTTGAGTATTAACGTTATTAAACGTGTTCCCGTTGAGAAAGCAAAGTAATGAAAGTATGAGAACATTGGATGCATGAGGAATTGAAGTTGATCTCGGAAAGGGTAAAGTTACGTTATGTTACGAATTAAACCAATTAAGAACCTTGTGAGGGTTTTATGAGTACGAATATGTTATCATATCTAAAGTATTGAAGTGTTATATACATCGTATGAAAGTTAGGGCTATTATTATATTAAATGCAAAGATCCCTATGAATTCTCAATTATGTAAGCTTTGGTCTTACAAGTCATATTATTTGATCCAAGTACAGTATAATGCTGATACAAATAAGAAATTTGTGAAGGAGTTATGGGTTAATAAACACCAAATTAAACAAAAGAATAAAATGAAATAAGATAACCATCGATGTTAAATATAAGAAGGATGAAGTGACATGCTGTAAGAATGCTCTGATTAGAAGTAAGTACAATGTATACTCCAATATGAAATGACCTGACACGAACAGGTCAAATGAATGAAAATGATATGTTAGAGAGCGGTCATGCATTGACCTGTTATAAATGGGTCAAACAAACCAAGGTTTTAAAGAAACTAGAAATGGGATTAAATGTGCATAGTACAGGTCGGTAACAAACGTAGTGTAATGACGAATCTCGAGTTAAGTACGAAAGATGAGTATGAAATAGTAGTTATGTTGCAAGTATGTTTTCGGGTATATGTAAATAGATGTAGGAGTGTATATATATGAATGTACGTATGTATGTGTTAGAGGGGATTGTAGGTGCACAAGTAATAAAGCTTGTATGTATGTATGTATGTATGTATGTATGTATGTATGTATGTATGTATGTATGTATGTATGTATGTATGTATGTATGTATGTATGTATGTATGTATGTATGTATGTATGTATGTATGTATACATGTGTAAATGTATTCATGAAGGTATGTATGTGTGTATGTAGGAGCATACGTGTAATTATAAGTATATGAGTATCATACTTGATTTAAGAAAGTAACGATAGGATGTATAGCTATGTATGTTCATGAATGAGACCCTTTTTACAAAATATGGGTGCATTCTTGCCATGGTATGTATTTTGAATGAAATGAATGAATAAACGTGCACTGATGAACACCACTAAGGAGCTAACATGAGGCTAGAATTCGGAATTTAAAGATATGTGAATATATTTCAGAATTGTGTTACGTAGAGGGACCGGTCAGTTAAGGACTTTGGTCCCGTGGAATTGAGCAAGGTTTCGAGGACGAAACCTCTTTTAAGGGGGGTAGACTTGTAACACCCCAAAAATGGTAAATAATAAGTAAAGGTAAATAGTAAACTTAACATAGTTAAGTATGTATGGTAAGATGGTAGCTAAATATGAGTTAACATTATGAATTGTAATTAGTAATTAAGTCTAAGGGGGGTTAAGTGTTAAATGATTAAACTTAATGTAACACCCCAAAAATGTTTATTTCACTTAGGATAAAATGTAGAAGTAAATGGGATAGTATTTAAAATTTATAAGTAAATGAAATCTAGGGACTAAAGTTGTAAATACCCAAAAAGCTAGGTTACTAAATAACAAAAGACAAAAACCCACACACAATTCGTGTGTGTGGGTGTTCTGGTCGAGCAAACAAGGGGGGAACAAGGGGATGAACCCTAGTTCACCAAATTCACAAGAATTAAGTGAAATCTTGAGAAAATTGAAGGTGTAAACAACGAATTCTAGGTTCCTACATCTGTTCTTCGAATTGGTAAGTTAAATTTTATGATTTAGTAAAGTGTAGGAAATGGGTCTTGATCAAATCTGATTGCATGTTATGAAATTTATGAAATTCGGTTAAGATTATAACGTAAGATTAGAATTATGTCCGATTTCTAGCAATTTTATTGTTAATAGCCAAGACCCAAGCTGATGAGAAGTTACTAGGGTTAGAATGATCAAGTTTTGGTATGTGTGTGTGTGTTGTTGAAGAATAACCTTGTTTATGATATGAAATCACTAGAAAATATGATATAGAGTAAAGCTTAATTGATTGTTGTTGAATGATTGAAGTAATTAGCTTAGAAATATATGTTAGTTAGATGAGTAAATGTCCCGAAAATGCGAAACCCGCCATGTGTTTGATGAAATGCTTGAATGAACAACTATGTGTAATTTAGAAAATAAAAGAGAGAAATTACGGGTATTAAACGAATGAATGTATGTGTTGATATAGGCATAAAGGAAGAAGGTTCAAGCTCTAAGAAGTCGGAAGGCCCTCAGGATCGAGGTATGTTTCGTAGCATACAAAAACCTTATTTATAATTTTGTTATAACATCATAATTAATTATTGTCAAAATGTTATGGTGATTAGTAAGTAACTAGCAAATCTCTTGCAGATTTGGTTGATATGAGAGTTATAATAAGCTATGCAAGTCGACCGGTTCTAGTGAACAAGTCGATCAAGAATAAGCTTCCATCCGTTTTGAACGGGTGGTTTTGAATGCTATGATAAATGCTAGAAGCTTAATCCGTTGTACCGATAGAAAGAAGAATTTATGTTGAAAGCAAATAACCCGATTAAACGGGTTGAATTTGTATGCTCAACTCTCATTGAGAGTGTTTATGCCAAACCCAAATACTTGGGTAGTCGAATGCGTAAGAAAGATAAAAGTTCATATACGGATGGAACTAAAACGAAGGAGTTATAATTTAACAAGTATGATGACTAACTATTAAAACCTTGTTGTTGAATGTAGGTAAATCCTCACTTTAGGCGATTTGGAGATTGGAGCGAGCACATGTCCATGTCTTGTTATACCGAACGCTTCCGCTAGCTTATTCGCATCTTTTGGTCCATGACTTGTTATTTTGTCTAACTTAGTTAGTAGTCGTACATGTGTAAAACTTGTTGTCTTTGTTTTTAGTAGTTTTTATATCAAACGGTTCGTAGAATGTTACTTAGTGAATCAAGTTTAAAACAGGGGGCATGTTCGTGTTTCGAACGGGTCATGCCCAATTTTTGTAAAATTTTTGTTATGTACAAAGTTGGTATTTTTGATGTCTATTAAATTACATTAGTAGGTAATTTTATAAAGTCGGAAAAAGCGGACCTTACAAGTTGGTATCAGAGCCAAGGTTTGAGGGATTCGGGCAAGAGTCTTAGTGCTCGAACTCAAACCGATGGCTCGTGCAAAAGTGTGCTCGCTCCGAGATCGCCAATGAGGTAAAACTTTAAGTTTTTGTTAAACACGAGTATGTTTAGTGTGTTTATGATTAATATTTAAGTTAAGTATGCGAAATAGTAAAAATGGGAGTTAAACATTGGGTTTTATCTGATCTGGCGTCGCACACAGGTGTGTCGTTAAGTGACACAGCTGTGTGGACCATTGATGCTTGTTGCTGAGATCAGGGTGTATAGCAAGGCTGACACAGCTGTGTGACATTGTACTCAGAAAATCAACACAGCTGTGTCTGGGCAAAATTTTTCAGCACTTTAACGAAGGAAGGGCCGTCGCCGACGGGCTTCCATGCCGTCGCCGACCCCCCCCCCCCATTGATCCGACGCACTAACTCGCTGTCTACGGTCCAAATGGGCGACGGTCACTTTTTAGGACCCGTCGCCGACGGAAGTTAAAGCCGTCGCCGACGGCTGTTAGAAGTGCGATCTGCTGAAATTTGTTGTTTTGCTTGTTTTTCATGATTAGGATTTTTGTATGATCTAAAAGACATTTAGATCATGATATAAGATCCTTATAATCATAAGGATAAGATACTTATGATCACAATCCGTGATCACAACGAAAAAGGATTCATAAAGAATTAAAGGTAATGATGTGAATAACATAAGTTGAATAATGAGCCTTAGATGATCTAGATTTTGAATTGCACGATTACAAGTGTAGTAAACAAAGGTCGAAGTATGTGTTATATGGAAAGCATATGATTTGTATTAAACGGACACATGATGTTGTGTTAAGCTGGTCCGCCAGATTTTTATGTTTTTCATGTTTTAGCCAAAAATACTTTCCGAAAGCCACTTCAACGTTTATTTAGGGTCCATGTAAGACCTAACATGATATGTGTAACCACAATTAGTGGTTACGATGGAAAGAAATTTGTAAAGGTCAAAAGTAAAGTGTCGAATGAAGGCGCAGTCTCAGCGCAGAAAAAGCAGAAGCAATGAATGAACAAGTAACAGAATTACTTAACACTGGGATCCTGTGCGAGTACAGTACCAAACCTGGGTAGCCAACCCAGTAATGGTGCAAAAACACAACGGCGGGTGGCGCATGTGTGTCGACTTCAAAGACCTCAACAAAGCCTGCCCAAAAGACTGTTACGCTCTCCCGAAAATAGATAATAATGTCGATTCTCTAGCATCCTTCCGCTGGAAGTGTTTTCTAGACTGCTATAAAGGTTATCATCAAGTGCAAATGAAAGAGGAAGACCAAGATAAAAAAGCCTTCCGAACAGACAAAGGTATTTTTTTCTACACGAAAATGCCTTTTGGTCTCCGCAACGCAGGGGCTACTTACCAGCGCTTGATGGATAGAGTCTTTGGAGAGGATATTGGCGTGACAGTGGAAGTTTACATGGATGACCTAGTCATCATGAGCCAAGAAGAAGATACTATGCTCACAAACATCCAGCGCACCTTTGACTCCTTGCGCGGCGTCAACCTAAAGCTGAATCCAACAAAGTGTTCCTTCGGAATGGAGGAAGGCAAATTCCTAGGGTTCATAGTAACTAGAGACGGCTTCAAGGTCAATCCAGAGAAAGTAAAAGCCATTCAACTGATGCCATCGCCAGCAACAGTGAAAGAAATGCAACGTCTCGCAGGACGATTAGCAGCACTTAACAGGTTTTTGGCAAATCACGCAGCAAAATCTTATCCATTCATCAGCACGTTGCGCAATTGCGCCAAAAAGAGCCATTTTCAATGGACACCAGAAGCAGGGAAAGCTTTCAAACAAATGAAAGAGTGTCTGATCCAGTTACCAACCTTAACAGCACCAAGAAAAGAAGAACCATTAATCCTATACCTATCCGCAACGGAAGTAGCAGTCGACGCGGTGTTAATGATAGAAAGGGATGGCGTTCAAACCCCAATATACTACATCGGTAAAATGCTAACTGGTCCAGAGACACGCTATTCTATGATAGAAAAGCTCATCCTCGCACTGGTCCATGCATCACGGAGACTACGCCGGTATTTCTCTGGCCACGTTATCACCGTCCTTACAAATTATCATCTAGGACAAATTTTGTCTATACCTGATGTAGCTGGGCGGTTGGCCAAATGGGCTATCTTATTAAGAGGATACAACATCCTGTACAAACCCCGCCCAGCAATTAAAGGGCAAGTCTTTGCAGATTTCGCCACTGAAGTTCCCATTGACAAAATCCAAGAGTGCGAGGCAATCCAAAATCCCATCCCAGTCTTCGATGACAAGGTTTGGACGTTGCATACAGATGGCGCCTTAAATGACGATGGTGCAGGCGCAGGTCTTCGCCTAGTCAGCCCTGACAGTCATGAGCTCACGTACACTATCCGCATGGACTTTAAAAGCACCAACAACGAGGCGGAATACAAATCTTTTCTCGCGGGCCTTCGTTTGGCACTTTAAATGGGGGCAAAGAACCTCGAAGCGCATGTTGATTCCAAATTAGTGGCATAGCAAGTCAATGGCCATTACGACGCTAAAGGCGAAACCATGGCCCTATATTTGGAACAAGCAAGAATCATTATCAACCAGTTTCAAACATTAAAGATAGTCCACATCAATAGAAGTGAGAACAAACACGCAGACGCACTGAGCAAACTGGTCGCTACTAGTTTCAAACACCTCACGAAGGAAGTTCGCATCGAGGTATTATCTAACCCGTCTGTTCCCTTAAGATAAGTAAACATCATAGAGGTCGGGAACCCATCCTGGATGTCCCCGATCATCATGTACCTGCAACATGAGATTCTCCCAGAAGGAAAAGCGGAAGCCAGGAAATTTCAGCACAAGGCATTGAATTACGAAATGGTAGACGGTATTTTATACCGCAAATCATTCATGGGGCCACTCTTACGCTGCGTTGATAAGACTGATGCACAATATTTAGTCCGAGAAATCCACAAAGGATTATGTGGGATCAACGCAGGTCCGCGCATGGTGGTCGCAAAGATCATGAATGCAGGCTACTATTGGCCAGGAATGCATGTAGACGCGGTAGAACTATTGCGCAAATGTGTGGCATGTCAACTCCACGCACCGAAGACCCTCCGTCCAAAGAATCCCCTGGTTCCGGTCACCTCAGCCTGTCCAATAATGGGGCATAGACCTCATCGGTCCTTTTCCTGATGCGCCTGGCGCAGTCAAGTCCATAGTGGTAGTAGTAGACTACTTCACAAAATGGGTAGAAGCAAAGGCTCTGGCATTGACTACAGTAATGGTGATCCGCAAGTTCATTTGGGAGCACATCATCTGCCGATTTGGGTTACCACTAAGCATCATTTCTGACAACGGCACGAACTTCGCGTCAGAAGACTTACAAAAATGGTTCAAAGAAATGAACATTGAACACAGTTTTACTTCAGTGGCACACCCACAAGTGAACGGCCAAGTTGAAAGTGTGAACAAGAAAATAGTAGATAGTATAAAAGCAAGGTTAGGAATCGCGCGCAGAGGGTGTATAGACAAGCTCCCGAGCATCTTATCGGCCCACCCGCACCATGCCAAAAACCAGTACAGGCGAAACCCCATTCAGCCTTGTCTATGGTTAAGAAGCACTAATCCCAGCGGAAGTCGGTCTCCCATCACCGTGTATGATTGCCATGGAAAAATAAGATAACGAGCGAGAACGAAGAATCGACCTGGACCTTCTTGAAGAAAGGCGCGAGAAAGCAGCCATTGCAGAAGCCAGGTGTAAATCAAAGTTAGAAAAATACTATAATGCGCACGTACGCGTATGCACTTTCGTTCCAGGAGATTTTGTCCTGCGCGACAACGAGGCATCCAATGCGGAAAAACATGGGAAACTAGCGCCTAAATGGGAAGGACCGTACATCATCCAAGAAGTCCTGGGCAAAGGCACATATTCCTTAAAAAGGCTTGAAGGAACAGATGTGCCACGCACCTGGAACGCGCAACAACTGCGCATGTGCTACATGTAACCAACCAAGCCGTTCCACGCAATAGCCAAACACATGCGCAGGCAACATAGTTATTCTAATTATTCACTTTGTACACATTGGCCTTGCGCCTTATCATTACAAAGCTTATCCTTATATGCTCTGTTGTTTATTACAAAATGCATGTAATTCCTTTTGGTATGCGCGAAAACACTATGGTAAAACATTACAAGTCTCATGAACGGTCTACGGGTACAAGTCCCGCACACAGTCTAGACCTACGTTCACAAATGAGCTTCATACCGTCTTTATTCGCTTTACCCAAACAAAGTAATTATACACATGCAAAATATTGTAATTCAAATACACTTTATATTCAATCACTTACGCGCTACGCACAACAACAAGAAATCAAAATGCATAACAGCGCATCAAAAAGTTACTTGTGCAACAAAGCACATTAACAAAATATACAAAACACGGCAGTGTATCAAAATAATAGCTACAAAATAAACAAACTAAACACCAGGAAAGATATCCAACACATCCAAAGGGGTATGCAGTACTTCACCATACCAAGAAAGAGGACGAGGATCAACAATCCAGGGGTTTTCACCCCTCCCATCACCCGTAGCAGAAGCAGTCATATCAGCCGGAATCACAGAACAACGATCGCGTCGACGCCGTTGACACACTATCGAGCAAGGACCCTTCCAATCGGCCGGAAAAGCTTGAGTTAGGACATTTGCCGACAGTCTGGTAACCCCTCCGTTGTTGCCATCTACACCACGAGAGGAAGAATGGTTTCTCCCTGTAGACAAAGGAGGAACAGTACCAAGAACACCTCTGTTTCCGGCAACCCCTTCCATAGACAAACCTGCAAGGAGAAGTAAACCGTCAGTAGCATCGAAGGTCGTCAGAATTTCTGAAATCCTCCGAGATCGAAACCTTCGCCTGGTTCTCATTTTTTTGCCAAATCTGGTGAAATTTCGATGAACTCTATATAAATATATAACCGGGAAGAGCTAACGTCAGCATTGAGAAGAGAACTGAAGGAAATTGTAATGATTAAGTGTCAAATCAACCCTTTCAGAAGCGGAATTGCCACTGTAATCGTCACATCCTATTAAATACTCTCTGACAACACCCGCACATATTCCCAAGGCTACAGTTTCAATAAGAAGATGAAAGGTCAACACACATATACATCTTCCACTTATGGGTTACGTCACAAATAAACAACGATTCATTCAAAATGAAAAGTTCAAAAATAAAATAATGCAAATATCTTCTCCAAGAAGTTTTCCATTTTTTCGAGCCTAAAAACTCCACAACAAAAAGCACCCATCTCTCATAGTCCAGTGCTCCACTTATTTTCATAAGAGCAACACTAGACTGGGGGGACTTGAAGGGGTAAGGTCCCAAAAACCTTGCACAGGCGCTTGAGACCGTACCACAACCTCGTCAATAAGCTCCCTTTAATGGACCTTGCGCGGCCGCGCACTGGTTCTACAAAGAGGACTTAGAAAGAAATACAACTTTAAACACCTGCGCGCCAAAAGGAAACTAGCAAACCCTTGCACCAACTTACAGCAGATAGGATAAAATCCTAGCAACATTTTTGCATAAATAACGTCCAGACTTGGATTAAAATAACTTCTTTGTTACCACAAAATTAGCATGAAGAAGAGCCACACAAGATTACAGCTGTATCCTTCTAGAAGGCTTGATCATGCACTACCATTCGGTTATAACCGAATGGCCACGTGGCATCATCTCAGGCTCCCTAGAAGTCACGATAATGGTACCGAATTGAAAGAATATCCACTCTTGCCCACTTTCCACGTGGTATTACCCCAGCCGTTGATCACGACCACGATCTGTGTGCACACACTCGTTAGTGATTAACGGAAGACAAAATAACCACTTACGGAAAAGCACTTTCCGTCAAGTTTTCAACAACAAACTTTCCTGCCCAAACTTCGGTTATAAATAGAGGATAATTCAGGTACAATTCTTCAAGTTACACACTCTCACTTCACTTTACATTACTTCTTCTTCATCAAACCTGTACTTATTCTCACGCCGGAGGGTGGTCACGGAGAGAACCCCATTCTCCCCGTGGCGAGTCTAACGGCTGCTTGTTTTGCAGTTGTTGTTCGAAGAAGAAGATCTTTCACCCCCCGAATCGAACGAGGAGATATAACCCTTTTATGCAGATTCAAACCCCCTGGTTCAGTAGATTCCGGTCAATTAAACCAGTGTTTATTCAGTTTTTCAATTCCTTCAACGACCCAAAAAAACGACATCGCCAACCACTCCTTTTCAGATTTGCTCGCACGGATAACTTTTTTCGTATCGCCCTCGTCAGTTCGTGAACCATATAAAAAATTACTGAAGTGAAACTCTGAAATGGGATCTCGGGGTGGTGATTGTTCGATTGTATGTGAAATTAGAAGTCGGTGGTGGGTGATTGTTCCATCGTACGTAAAATTGGACTTCATTTTGGATTCTTAATCTTGAAAGGGTCACATCTCAGAACCAAAAGTAGGCAGTGGTGATCTTTTTGTGGGGATTATCCAACGGCGGTCGCCGGAAAAACAGTGGCCGGAAAAACGTGAATGTGGTGGTTGTCGTTAAAGACCACCAGAGAAGAAAATGGGTGGGTTTTTAATTTAAATACCTGGGGCCTACTTCATGTGTTAAATGATTAAACAAATAATAAGAAAGGGTAATTTGGTCATTTCACACAAACTTAACTGAGTAAACTAACTGTCATCCAATCTAAGGACTACCCGAGTAACAAGCGAGCAAACCACAAGGAGCAAACATGCTATTTCCAAAAGCTGGGGACTAAACGTGAAAAAACATGAAACCATAAGGACCATCCGGGCAATTAACTCTATATAGTAATAGCAATAATAATAATAATATATAGTAATAAACAATTAAATTAAAATAAAGTACAATTACGATGAAAATGCCATAATTAATAAAAAGAGCACTAAAGATAACATGTGAAACTTATGACATAAAAACAAAAAACTATTTCAATATTTTTTTTTAATAAGCAATATTTTAATTTAATTTAATAATATAATCACAATTTATTATTCTAAGGGTATTTGGAGTGATTAGACACTTGAGAGTGACAAACTAAAAAATCAACCAATAAGAGTTTGCCATATCAAAGTGGTAAACTATACTTAAAAGTGTTGGCAATGGTTAGACAATACCCCACACTACCCTCTCTCCCACACCCTCCCTTCACCACTTGGTCACCGAGCGGCATTTGGTCACCGTGTGTTTAACGAAACCGAGCGGCAAAGAGGTCGGCGACGGTGTTGCCGCGCAGCAAAACCCTTTGCCACTCCCGTTTGCTGCACCACTCCGTATACCCTACTTAACTTCCTGTTTTTAGTTTCACATTCACAATTTATTATTCTAACTTAACTTCCTTTTTTTAGTTTCACATTATAAAATAAGGCAAAAGATCAAATACAAATAAACTTAACCTACTAAACATACAAATTGAAGGAAAAGTAAAAAAGACAAGGTGACATTTTTGTAATTACCACCAACTATCAAAGTTACTATACAAATGTGAACTCAACCAAAAAAACCTAAAAAACACACAAAAAAAAAATTAATATTTTTTTTATAAAAAAATCGTTACATTGTTTTTGCTACTAAAAGTAGCGACTTTTTTATAAAAAATATTAAAAAAAAAATTTGTGTGTTTTTTTTAAAGGTTTTTTTTGGGTTTAGTTTTTAGCATTTTAGCTTGGGTGGGGTGGGGGGTTAGGTTTTTGGGGGCGGGGGAGGGGGGTTTAGGTTTTTGGGGGTGTAGGATCGATTTGACCGATCTAGTGAGTCAATCAGAACTAAAATACCACTGTTTATGTGGCGGAAACACGTAAACAGCTTGAATTAAAGAGAATGGAGTAGAAAATAGAAGAATATCACTTTAAACACTGTTTCTCATTAATTGGTTGCTCAAAAATCCGGCAGCATGACGGTATACAACTTGACGAATCGATACCAAATGAGAAACTAAAACCACTATATATAGGGAGGCTGATTCCACTCCTAATGACACCATGTCATTTCGGGTGGAATCTGATTCCACTCCTAATGACACCATGTCATTTCGGGTGGAATCTGATTCCACTCCTAATGACACCATGTCATTTCGGGTGGAATCACAATCTTCTGATTTCGCTCCAAATGACACAATGTCATTAGGAGCGGAATCACATCATAAAAACATAATATTTACATTCAGCCCCCTATACTATACATAAAAGACATTTCTGACCCCTAGACCCTATACAAGCTTGACTAAGACTAAGACGTAGGCTTTAGACATTCGTGCATCAACAAACTCCCCCTTGGATACAGCCGCAGTCTTCAGTCTTGGTCTTCGGGTCTTCACAATGACTTGAACTATTCTTCGGTTTCTCACTACGGCTCGGATTGACGAAGGCAATAGACATTAATGCACTAACAATCTCCCCCTTGGATATTACCGCAGTCAATCTCATAGCGTCTTGTCTTTCTCTTTTTCGAACAGAATCCCCGTGGATCTGTTTTCAAGCTTGAGTTGCTCCCCTCCTTGGTAGTCTTCTTTCTTCAGGCTCCCCCTTTCGTCAAGCTTCCGTGCTTTTAGGATCGACGCCTGGCTTTCCGTAGCAACAGAATCAGAAACCTACACATCTCAACCTCTCGTAAGACAAAATAATTTTGACTCTAAAAGAATTCACTCAAAATTCTCAAACATATAACACACAATATTGTGATTCAAATTAATGAATCATCTAAACATTTGAGTATTATCTTCTAACTTCTCATCATCTTAACCAAACCAATTGTTCATCTTGTTTAGCCTTTGAGATTTTGAATATCAGCTTTTCAACATCAGTTGTCGAAAATCTTTTTGAATTTTTCAAAATATGAAACATAAATGCAATAACAGAAATTAAATGCAGAATTGAAATATGTACAAGCATATTTTTGTGAGTTTGCGAAAGAGGATCATATCAGTTTTTGAGACACATCACAAGCACCGTTAAGCTTTTAATCGTTTTAAGTTCTAAACGATTCACGTTGATTGACGATATAATTGTCCTCTTAAGCTCAATCTAAAAACTTTCGAAATGCTTACCGATACGTTAAGGTATATTAATTTTGCACTAAGTTCTTATGGACCCCACGATCTCAGCATATCCCCTCATCATGCAATACACTAACTCAAGTAATGCCTTTAAACTTTCATCAACTGTGATATGTGCGAAAACAAAGCAGAATGTTTAAACATTAACAATCAGGTCGATACTTCCGTATACGCAGAGAAAGTCCAATGTTTAAACAAAATAAGAAAATAAAACAAGTTGAAGTTGTTTAGGCTTTAACCACCAGGTCGATACTTCCGTATACGCAGAGGTGATCCAAAGCTTAAACGAAACACCAAAGAAAATAAAGCAGAACGTTTAGGCAACAACATCCAGGTCGATACTCACGTATACGCAGAGGATGTCCGATGCTTAAACAAAATAAAGAAATAAGACAAGTTTAAATCTTTGCAAAAAGAAATGCACAATCACAGTGACTTTTCAGCAAAGTTGTGAAAGTTCACAAACTTAACCAGTTTTATGTCTTTCAACAATCAGCGATTACTGAGTAGGTACACAATCAAGAAGGACAAAACTAAGTACTATGCTTTCGACCATGTTTCCCACTAGAAACTAGGCTTTTTCATTTAAGTTTGTATCATTATCGCAAATCTACTAGTCTAGCTGAGCCTATCGTCACATCTTTAGTGAGACCGTTTATCACATTTGACATTTCATTTCTTTAGCATGCTGTGACAGTCCAACTGATTTACTATCATTTCCTCTTGTCTCAACAAAACTCATTTTTGATTTTTTCAATGTTTTTGACTTTTTCAAATTTTCTAATTTTTTTTAAAATTTTACTCCCCCTAAAATCAAAATATGTCTCAATTTTGATTTTCTGGGAAAATTTGAAACAAACTGTACAAACTTGACAACTTGATGAGAATGACTTCAATTCTCCATCCACCTGGCATAAACAATCAGAACTCCCCCTCACAACAAACTATTTTCCCATTATGATTTCAAAACACTTAAGTTTGTTTTAATCAAAATGGTTTTTCCGGAAAAATTAGTTTGTTTACTAATCATTTGTAGATTCGGGGTCACTTCATCACATTGTTTTCTTCATACACATGACAGATTTTACAATTTCAGTTTTAAATTTCAAACATCACTTGTAGAAAATCAAGTACAACTTAATGTCCCTGATTTACCACATGTAAGGCGAAAAATCACCAGAGTGAAATTTCTCAAGAAATGTGCCGATTCATGTTCCACGCTTACCAACCTGGGAACTCCGGCAAGTCAGGTTTTTCTATTTGAATAGTTTCACCCAAGCCTGACTGTCCTTGGATGATTTTGAATTCTTGTTCAACAATGGTGGAAATGCATCATCCATTGTTAAACCAGAATTCTCCATTTTTACCTCAACCAATGGCTCCTCTGGCTTTACCATACCAGAATCATTGCCTGCACATGGCTTGTCTGACTTTAACCTGTCAGATTCATCGCCTGAAGGTGGCTTGTCTGACTTAGATGAGCCAGATTCATCGCCGACCATTTTCTTCTTCCTTATCTCCTCTTTTGTCCTCAAATTTGCAACTGAAGAATTCGGTTTACTTGACTTTGTTGTCGAATGAAGCGATTCATCAGTACTCTTATTTGTTGTACCCGAGGACAAGATCTTCTCGAGATACTCTCTCGCTTTCTTCCTTTTCTTTCTCAATCGATCTTTATGCCCTTGTGAAAGTTTAACTTTCTTTTCTTGAACTTTAGGTTCTTGAACTTTCTGTTCTTTGGGCTTGATACTGACTGATTTCTTTGCCATTTTCTGAGATTCAGCCCTCGATCTTCCCTTTGATCTCATTGGGCAATCTCTGGTAATGTGACCTTTGCTTTGGCATTCATAACATCTTCTTGTCTCAAATCTCTGTCTCTGGCATTTAACAACAATGTGTCCTTGAAAACCACAGTTGTAACACATCCTGTTATCATACCAATCTCCACCATCAATCCAAACACTCAAATCATAACACTGATTTTATTTGTAGTACTCATGACTTCTCCTATAAGCTTGATTTGACGCTTGAGCACTGTGGTCAAACCTGCACCACTTATTACCAACTTTTTGTGAGTTTTTATTTTCAGATTTTTGTGATTTTTTATAATGATTGGGTGACTGAACTGATGATCTTTTATTTTCATTTTTAAAATTTTTCAAATTTTTAACTTTTTGTTTCTGTTCTACAATCTTCTTAACAGGTTTTTGCTTTGAGCATTCACCTATTTCAGTAGATTGCAAAACAGTATTTTGAAATTTTTCTTGTAATTCTAAAAATATTTTTCTTTTCTTTTCTTTTTCATCATCAGCTTTGTCATCGCAATCTTCAATTTTGACTTTGTCAAAATTTGTGACATTGTCACTTATTGGAACAGAATTGATCGGTTTTGGACATGGAATATTCAAATACTCCGAAGAAGTCACAAAACCTTTCAATTTTGTTTCAAGCTCTTTGATTTTCTTTCGAGCTTGCTCACCTTCTTTTTCAAGTTGAATAATATTTTCAAGATGAGAATTGATCATTTTTTGCTTTTCGATGTTGTTTTTGCTAAACACATCTCTCCCATCTTCAAGAATTTTAATTTGACTTTGAAATTCTCTTTCCATTTTTAATTTTTCATTTTCAAAATTTTTCAGTTTATCTTCAACAATTTTTACATTTTCTTTCAACTTTTTGTTTTCAAGCTTTATCCAGAAATCTTCATCTTCTAATGATTTCTGTTTGCTTTCAAACTCCTTTTCTTTCAAAACTTTATTTTCTGATGTCAAACTGTTCAAATCACCCAACATTTTGTCATTTTCAGTTTTCAACTTCCCACAATTTTCTTTCAAAATAAGAATCTGCTTATCATCAGCTTGCTTTTCATTCTTCAACTTCTTAATCTCCAATGCCAAACTTTCCAAATCGTTCAAAAATTTGGCATTGTCTGCTTTGAATTTATCACATTTTGAGCACACTGGTTCAGAACTTGAATCTTCATTTTTCTCGGATTCTTCATTTTTTGACACTATCTCTGTCTCTATCTTGTATGTGCCTGCACAAAAATTTTTAACAAAATCAAGAGGATTCATACTTTCATCTAGATAACAACCCCTCTTAATATCATATTTCATAACATTTTTTGCTACAAGACACATATTGACTCTTCTTCTTATTTCAATAATCACATCCAAACTTAATTTTTCCAATTCCTTTTCTATTCCATTCATCAACTCTTTCTTTTTCATTTCATTTTCATACTGGTGTCTTTTGAGCTTATTGATAAATTCATTTGGATAAAAATTTGAGAACCTAGAATCCTTTTTCAATTCAATCAAAAATTCATCCCACTCTGAAGGTAACGCGTCTGCAAATTTTGATATTTTTTCAGCATTTGACATTCTTATCTCGTACCCTTTTAAATTTTCAAGTAAGCTTTCATACCGCTTTTCCAACTCATTAACTGTTTCATCTTTCTTACACAAAAAATATTCAAATCTCTTAACGTAAATATTTTTTTGATCTTCATACTTCAAACGCCAAACCTCTTCAAACCAATTATTTAAACTTTCAAGGCTACTGTTTTCCTCTTCGTCAAACATTTTAACCACACTTTCTTCGTTAAATGACATGGTTCAAAAATTGTTTTTAGTTCAAAGTCCACAAATTTTATCTTCCACGAAGCCCACAAAATGTTTGTAACCAAGAAATCCACAAGCTAGCAGCCCACTAATCCAAAATCCATTTCAAATCATCTTTAACACGTTCGCGGCTCAAAACAAACTTAGTATTCAGCTCAAACTACACAGCCCAGTATTGATTTTATTCACTAAAATCTTGACCCAAATCAAACAAACAGTATCCGACAAACACACTCAAATTCAATTTGACTTTTAAACTAAATATCAGACAAACTATTAGTCAACATTCACATGGATTTTATCTTTTATCAATACAATTTAACACAAATGATTGGGCCTTTAAACCAAATGGGTGTCAACTGTTTTTACTTGATTGGACCGATTTCTCACTAAGCCCACAACATCAAAATCATCAACACATATGATAGGGCCGTTCAATTCTGATTTAATTCTATTGCACCGACAATTCACATAACCGACAAATAATATTCACATGCAAACTGTTTTCACAATTAATGAGTCAAACCTTTTAAACTATCAATGTATGTCCCTTATCAATTAAAACGACATATAATTGGATCGATACGTATTAGTTAGTCAAAAACACACTATTCGATGATATGTTTCACGTGAAATCTGCACAGTCACACTGAATTAAATTTGTTCACATGAGCGGAATCAGAAATCCAAATGAGCGAAATCACACTTATCCAGATGAGCGAAATCAGAATTTAACACTAGTAGCGGAATCACACTTTTCCACAGGAGCGGAATCACTGATTGGTTCACACGAATGGAATCAGAATTTTAGTGATCTCAGGAGCGGAATTAAAAAAAAATTCCCAAGAGCGGAATCACGGAAACAATCTAAACTGCTGATTTCGCTCCAAATGTAAGAGCGAAATTAGATTTTCAGATGAAGAACCTGATTTCGCTCAGAATTACGAGCGGAATCAACCGAATGTCATTACGAGCGGAATCAGGTTTCGATCCATTTTTTTTTACCAATTTTAAGCCGAATTTTAAGCTGATACTCTCAAGGGTTTGTTAAATGACACTTTTACACAGTATGTCAAAAACTCAGTCCATTTTGTCCGTGGCAATGTCCAGAAATCCAAAAAATGTAGTAAAAATGCTTTGATTAAGGTATTTTAGCTCATAACTGGCTCTGATACCAATTGTAGGATCGATTTGACCGATCTAGTGAGTCAATCAGAACTAAAATACCACTGTTTATGTGGCGGAAACACGTAAACAGCTTGAATCAAAGAGAATGGAGTAGAAAATAGAAGAATATCACTTTAAACACTGTTTCTCATTAATTGGTTGCTCAAAAATCCGGCAGCATGACGGTATACAACTTGACGAATCGATACCAAATGAGAAACTAAAACCACTATATATAGGGAGGCCGATTCCACTCCTAATGACACCATGTCATTTCGGGTGGAATCACAATCTTCTGATTTCGCTCCAAATGACACAATGTCATTAGGAGCGGAATCACATCATAAAAACATAATATTTACATTCAGCCCCCTATACTATACATAAAAGACATTTCTGACCCCTAGACCCTATACAAGCTTGACTAAGACTAAGACGTAGGCTTTAGACATTCGTGCATCAACAGGGGGTGGGTGAGGGGTTAGGTTTTTTGGATACATTTATAGAGTAACTTTGACTTTTCCTTCAATTTGTATGTTTAGTATGTTAAGATTATTTGTAAGGGTGATACTATACACCCCCCTATTTACTAATTACACCCCCTATAAAAACATCATATCCATCAATCCATCCATCAATCATTTCCTTTTTGTTTTTAGTCTTTTTTGTCTTTTTGTTGTCTTTTTATTATATTTTAGTGTCTTTTTGTTATTATTATTATTTACTATTAGTTTTTTTTTGAACGGCAAATTTGGATCACTGACGGACCACTGGAGTATCATCGTGCCCCCTTGTGGGAATCGAACCCAGGACCTATTGGTCCCAAAGTCTTATCCCACCACCAAAATGCCACTAATTATTATTATTATTAGTGCAATTTTTTTTTGAACGGCAATTATTGGTGCATTTTATTTTATTTTTTTTGAACGGCAATTATTGGTGCATTTGAATTTGAAAGAATAAATGAAAGTGGAACAAATTATTGGTGCATTTTTTTTTGAACGGCAATTATTGGTGCCTCAAATAACCGTGCAGTTGATATGCATTCGTTTCACTTACTTCTTATTCACTTACTTCTTTTTTGATATGCATTCAAATTATTGGTAAAAATTATGCTATTAGTTTCTTCTTAAAAGAGGAGCTTCGGTAGTAGCCTTCGCTCTCTACAGTTAAAGAGATGTCTGGATTTTCAACAGATCAGGTATAGTTTTTAATTCCCATGTTTCAAGTTTCAACTTAGTTATATAATCTAGCTAGGTTAAGGGTCTTGTTTTAGTTTAAATGAGTTTGTTTGGATAATATATATTTTGTAACTACTTAAGCTTGTTCACCTAATATTTTGTAACTAATATTAGTTCACTTTTAGGTGTTCAAGTCTCGTGAAGAGTTAATGGAATGGGTTAGAAACACCGGACGTAGTCTTGGTTACGCTATTGTGACTAAAAGATCGAAAGCTAAAAATGGCTACGTGTCTAAAGTTGTACTTATGTGTGATCGTGGTGGTGTGTATAAATCAGATAAAGATTTAAGTAGAGAGACCGGCACTAGAAAGATAAATTGCCCGTTTGAAATGGTAGGGAAATTTTCAAAAAAGAAAGGTTCTTGGACGTTAAAAGTAAAATCTGGTGAGCATAATCATCCACCCGGAGAATATATGGAGGGACACCCAATCCTCAAACGATTGACACCTAATGAACACCAATTGGTGGCAGAGTTGACGGGGAAGGGTGTGTTCCCAAAAGATATTTTAGGTGTTATGAAGGAGCGTGATGAAAATAATGTCTCTACAATTAAAAACATATATAACGCACGTGATAAAATTCGAGCAACGGATCATAAAGGGAAATCTTTGATGGAGGTGCTAATGTCTCATTTAAATGATAAAGGGTATACTTTTGAAATTTCTACCAATAGAGTTTCAAACATGTTGGAAGACTTATTCTTTGTTCCTAAAATATCATACAAGTACTTCCTTGATTTTCCACATGTGTTGCTTATGGATGTCACATACAATACGAACAAGTATAAATTGCCTTTTCTTGAAATTGTTGGTGTAACTTCTACCAACAAGACAATCTCCATAGCTTTTGCAGTTATGCGTAAAGAAACAGAGGAGAAATATCTTTGGGCATTAAACTGTTTAAAATCAACTCTAGATGAGAGGAACATGCAACAACCACGTGTTATAGTTACGGACAGGGAGTTAGCTCTGATGAATGCATGCGAGAAAGTTTTTCCGAATGCTACCCGATTACTTTGTAGGTGGTACGTTTCTCAAAGTGTATTTAGAAACTGCAAATCATTTTTCACCACGGATCATGATTGGAAAATCTTCAATATAATGTGGAATGCACTCGATATTTACGGAAAAAAACCATTCAAGGACGATCCTGGTGAACCAAGTCCGTTCATGACACAAGATACAGACGGACAAGGTTTTTTTACCAACCTTTTAAACACACCGGGATATGATTTCATGGGGTTGAACCAAGATATTGTCGGACAAAGTTCTTTCGCCAACTCTACAAGTGCGCCAGGCTATGACTTCATGGGGTTGAACCAAGATCAAGCATCACAGGTGATACACAACTATATTCATCTAATTCCAAAAATCTTCCATGCGTATGTTACACGCATACATAACGTGTTAGGTGATGGAAATTGTGGGTTTCGGGCGACAGCTTCTGCTCTCGGGTACGGTGAAGATGAATGGTTATTTATCCGGAGATCACTGTTGGAAGAGCTACTCGAGTTTAGAAATAAGTACACTAAGGCTTTCTTAGGCTCATTCAAAGATGTGTTCACGTCCTTGGCTTGGTCAGGATCGGGGTTTGCACCTGAAAAACACTGGATGATTATGCCAGAGGCAGGATTCTTGATTGCGAACAAGTTTAATGTGATCGTTCATTTTTTATCTCAAGAAAAAAGAAACAGTTCTACTTGTTTTTCGCTTTGGAGAGGCCCTCACGAGTTCCCAGTAAAGAAAATAATTACAATTGCACACGTGAATGGTAACCATTTTATAATGGTAGAATTGCAAGGAGAGTATCCAATTGGCAGCACAAACAACCTATGGAAATTAATGAGAGAAAATGATGCAGCTGGCTGGGAGAATATATTTGAATCACGTCAAAATATGTATAATTCTTGGATAGCACAACCTGCTACATTTGGGGGGTGTATCGATTAAACCTCTGTATGTAAATTATTAAATGATAATAATTTTGTAAAAAAATACTTATTTTTATATAGCTTTTGTTACAGCTATAAATATAATTTGATAAATTATAACAATAAAAACTAATAATAAATACTATATCATTACTAATAATAATAATAATAAATATAATAATAATAATATTAACTAATTAAATAATAAATAAATACTAATTAATAATAATAATAATACTAACTAATTAAATAAATGAATAATAATAATAATAATAATACTAACTAATTAAATAAATGAATAAAAAAAGACAACAAAAAGACAAAATAAGCTAAAAACAAAAACCAAATGATTGATGGATGTGATGTTTTTAATAGGGGGGGGTGTAATTAGTAATTAGGGGGGGGGGGGGGGGGTGAGAATAGAATGAGCCATTTGTAACTTTCATTCAATTTGTATGTTTGTCTTTTTTACTTTTCCTTCCATTTATATATTTAGGGGCTGTTTGGTAGCCTCTTAATCCATTCAGAGGCTGTTTCTTAATGAAATCATTTGTGACCCTTATGTCTGAATGAATAAGAGGTAACCTTATGTCTGACTGGATAAGAGGTAACATCTGAATGGTAAACCATCACATGTCACATTCTTCTACATTATCTTTGTTAAACTCTTAAATGATTTCATTAAGAGGTAGACTTTTAATGTCATTCAGATGCTACCAAACAGCCCCTTAGTATGTAAGAGCATTCACATCCAAACCATCAAATTATACATACATTCCACTAAAAAACAACTCCTATATCAATATATTTCCACTAAAAACAAATACTTTTTCTCTCTCCTTTTCAATTAAATAATATTATCATCATATTTTTCTCTCTCCTTCACTCACAACCACTTTCAATATATATTAAAAAAATTATACTAGGTGAACAGTGTCCCCCCAAATATACAGATGAACAGTAACATTTTCTCTCTCCTCTACTCACAACCACTTTTTATACCCTTTATAATATAAAAACTCTCCCTCACATGTTTTGATGGATAGAATGTGAATGCTCTAAGATTATTTGTAACTTTCCCTATAACTTACACCGTCCATCCCCTACATTATCTTCGTCTTTCCTCTCCAAACTCAACACTCCATCATCTTCCCCAAATTTCTAGGGTTTAGGCCGCCTGCAACCCCAACTACCAATGGCCGCTTCAACCGTCCACATCAATCCTCTTCTATCCACCTCAACTAACAAATCCTCCAAATCAGTTTTATTCGGCAAAGGTCTACGAACCTCCGTTTCATTCTCTCAACAAATAAAGCTCAAAAAAGGCCGCAAAAATGGTGGCCTCAGAGTTGTTGCAGAGAAGGTCGTCGGAATCGACCTCGGAACTACTAATTCCGCCGTCGGAGCGATGGAAGGCGGTAAGCCGGTTATTGTGACGAACGCTGAAGGACAGCGGACGACGCCGTCCGTGGTGGCGTACACGAAGACTGGAGACCGGTTGGTTGGACAGATTGCGAAGAGGCAGGCGGTTGTGAATCCGGAGAATACGTTCTTTTCGGTGAAGAGGTTTATTGGGAGGAAGATGTCGGAGGTTGATGAGGAGTCGAAGCAGGTTTCGTATACGGTTGTGAGAGATGAGAATGGGAATGTGAAGCTTGATTGTCCTGCTATTGGGAAACAGTTTGCTGCTGAAGAAATTTCAGCTCAGGTATATGTTACTTATTATATACCACTACTTAGGGCTTTGTCTTTGTTCGTTAACAAATAAAATGTGTTCACGAACGCCTACCGAACAAGATTTTGTGTTTCGTGTGGAAATGAACATGTTTGTGTCCGTTCATTAACACAAATGAACGCTCATGCACACAAACGGATACAAAAAAGCATTCATGTTAAGAAACGAATATGTAAACGAACATGATTAAATATTATGTAATATACTATGTATATACAATGTAATATACGGTGCACCAATATTTATTAAATATTTTTTGAAGTTTTTAAATGAAATATAACAATTAAAAACTCTTGTAACTATCAAACACAAACGGACATAAACAAACACGTTACCGAGCATTCACGTACGTATATGAACGAACACGGACTCGGTTCATGTTTGTTGATTTAACTAAACGAACGAAATTTTTGTTTGCGTTGATTCATGTATTAATCAAGCGAACACAAACGGACTTACCGTCGAATGTTCGCGAACTGTTCGCTGAACGTTCGGTTAATTTACAGCCCTACCAGTGCTTGATAATATTAATTAGGTTAAATTGTTGAATTGTATAATTGAGTACTGGCTTATGCTGGATTGGTGTGTTTTGGTGATTAGGTTTTGAGGAAGCTTGTGGATGATGCTTCTAAGTTTTTGAATGATAAGGTTACTAAAGCTGTTGTGACCGTGCCTGCTTATTTTAATGATTCTCAAAGGACGGCGACGAAGGATGCGGGTCGGATTGCGGGTCTTGAAGTTCTTAGGATTATTAATGAGCCTACTGCGGCTTCTTTGGCTTATGGTTTTGAAAGGAAGAATAATGAGACTATATTGGTGTTTGATTTAGGAGGTGGTACGTTTGATGTTTCAGGTGAGGGGATTTGGGGATAACCATCTTTTCTTTGTTTTTATGTTATTTGTTTATATTGATTATTATTATATGGCATATGGCGATCAGAGTAGGCGTAGTAGAAAATATAATTTTGTTAACATGAACTTATGTAAATTAGGGTTTAGGATTATGCATCTTGAATTTATATTACACTTTTATTTGGACAAGGGTTTAAGGTTGTGTATCTTGAATTCGTATTGGTTATGAATTTTGAAATTAGTGTTGTGCAGGTCTAATCGCTTAATATCTATTTATGTTAACTTTTGCACAATGTACACACATGTTATTAAACTTGTTTTTTGATGTTTGTTTCTCATGTTGTCGATTGTAGTTCTTGAGGTTGGTGATGGAGTATTTGAGGTGCTTTCTACTTCTGGAGATACACATCTTGGTGGGGACGATTTTGACAAGGTTAGTATTGTTTTTGAGCCAATACGAGTGTTTATTTACTATTACCATTATTCTAATAATTATAAATCCTTTTATATTTTATATATTCTTGTAGAGAATAGTAGATTGGCTTGCTGCAAGTTTCAAGAAAGACGAAGGCATAGATCTACTTAAGGACAAACAAGCTTTACAGCGTTTGACTGAGACAGCCGAAAAGGCTAAAATGGAACTTTCAACTTTGACACAAGCAAATATTAGGTAACTGCATCATTAAAAACATGATTGTTTATTCTTTTTTGTTTTTTATAAAAATGAATTTATGGATCTTTGTTTTTTTTTCTTGCTAGCTTGCCTTTCATCACTGCCACAAATGACGGTCCCAAACACATTGACACCACTCTTACAAGGGCAAAGTTTGAAGAATTGTGCTCAGATCTACTGGATAGGTACATTTATATTTTTACAAGTTCCAATATTTTGTTTGGAGTATATCTTGTCAATATATGATCGTAAAATGATAAATTTGGGTTTTTTCAGGCTTAAAAAACCAGTTGAAAATTCTCTAAGAGATGCAAAGCTTTCGTTCAGTGATCTAGATGAAGTGATACTTGTTGGTGGTTCAACACGTATTCCAGCTGTTCAGGAAGTTGTTAAGAGTCTGACTGGAAAGGAACCAAATGTTACTGTTAATCCTGATGAAGTTGTTGCCTTGGGAGCTGCAGTGCAGGTACAATATCTTAATTTCTGTTTTCATCAATCATATTTTGTGTTTTCTTTATATTGTTGGGTGTTTGGATACTTGTTTTGAAAGTGGTTATTTGTTGATCTTCAGGCTGGTGTTTTGGCTGGAGATGTGAGTGATATCGTTCTACTTGACGTGACGCCACTATCCATTGGTCTAGAAACCCTTGGTGGTGTGATGACAAAGATTATCCCAAGAAACACAACCCTTCCCACTTCAAAGTCAGAGGTTTTCTCAACAGCCGCTGATGGTCAAACAAGTGTCGAAATTAACGTTCTTCAAGGCGAAAGAGAATTTGTTAGAGATAACAAGTCTCTTGGTAGCTTCAAGCTTGATGGAATCCCCCCTGCTCCACGTGGTGTCCCGCAAATCGAGGTCAAGTTCGACATCGATGCAAACGGTATCTTGTCTGTCACCGCCATTGATAAAGGCACAGGAAAGAAGCAAGATATCACCATTACCGGTGCCAGCACACTTCCTAATGATGAGGTATCTAATTTTTTCTGTTTTTTTGAGTTGTCAAAATCGGTGGGTTGGGTAACGGGTCAAAATGAGTTTGGGTTGACCCATATGACAAATTGGATACATGATCTTGTGTAGGGGTGTGCACAGTTTGGTTGGTTTTCGGTTATTGAAAACCACCCAGTTTCAGTTTTTTCGGTTTGAGTAACAGTTCAGTTTTTGGAACAAAAATAAGTAAGATACAAAAATAAAAAGAATAATCCAAGATCTAAGAATCTTTCTTAGATGTTTAAATTTAAGTTATTATATGTAATCTTTTTAATTAATATTATTCACATAAACCTAACCTTCTAATCTACTTTTATAGTTCTCCAAAGTTTTTATTAAGACATGTCATTTTATAATACTTTGAAAGTCATTTAATTTTTATGTTAAATTTTGTTATTTTATGTAGGCATTGGATAAATCATTTCCAAGATAAATAAACATTCTAATGTTTTTATTGTAACTACTTAACATTCAAGAATAAAACTAATATTTCATAAATCAATATATAATAAACACTAAAAAATGACTTTTTAGGTTATTCGGTTCAGTTCCGTTTTTTTTTTTGGTTTTCATAAAATGCAAAACCGTAACCGAATCGTAATTTCAGTTCGGTTAAATCAGTTTTGGTTCGGTTTTTTCGGTTTTCTGCTCACCCCTAATCTTATGACTATTGTTATGAACAGGTACAAAGAATGGTTAACGAAGCAGAGAAGTTTGCAAAAGAAGACAAGGAAAAACGAGACGCGATAGACACAAAGAACCAAGCGGATTCAGTGGTTTACCAGACGGAAAAACAGTTGAAAGAATTGGGAGATAAGGTTCCAGCCGCTGTTAAAGAAAAAGTCGAGGAGAAACTTGGATCGCTCAAGGAGGCTATATCTGGTGGGTCGACACAGACCATAAAGGATGCGATGGCTGCTCTTAACCAAGAAGTTATGCAGCTTGGACAGTCCCTGTACAACCAGCCTGGTGCACCGGCTGCGGATCCTACTTCTGGTGATGCACCGGGTGCTCAGTCCTCTGAGTCTTCAAGTAAGGGACCTGAAGGAGATGTTATTGATGCGGATTTCACCGACAGCAATTGAGTCATTTTACGTTCATTATTGAGGTAATAATAGTTGAAGCCTGATTTTCAAGTTTGATAAATTTTCATTTAACTTGTCTATAAGGGTTTTCCTTTCTATTTTTGTTTTTTGTTTTTATCATTTGTTTTCAGTTTCACCTCAATGCTTTAAAAGGGTGGTACTATATAGTAATAGATATGATTTTTGTTGGCTCTAGGTAATTATGCATCTGAAACACAATTACATCATAAGACCATGTGTAATGGGCATTATAAGGGCATGAAAAGGTTTGATAATGCCGTCATCACCCCACCCCCTTGGGCATTATAAGGGCATGAAGAGGGTGGGGCATTTCTATAATAATGCCCAAAGAGAAGAAAAATAATGGAAAGTAATAAATGAAATGGGCATTAACCATTACATCTTTTTTAAAAGGGCATTATGATGATGATGTGGTGAAAAATGCCCCTTAGTGGGCATTAACCATTACCTATGGTCTAAGAATCTATGTGCAACAGATTGCTAATAAAATGTCATTTTTGGGTAAAGGAACAAACCCCTACTGAAGTGGTCCACTGGAAGGGAGGGTATTTTCTATGTAATAATTTTACTAATATTTATAACAAAATACGAGAATATCAATATAAATAGAAAAACTGAAGTATTTTAAAAATTAATATTCATTCATTAATGTTATAGGCATAAAAATTATGTTTTATTTTTCTTGAAGTCAAACTTGTCCTGAGACCTGATGTCACACCCCGACCACGTAAAACAACAAATCGTGGCGGAAATGTCGGGGAGTGTTGTAACAGAATTATTGTTTCATAACACATTGAAATTTTGTTTTATTGATTTAAAAGAGTTACAATGTCTTAACAACAAGGAAGCATAACATAATTAACTAGTCTTGCATCTTTTATTGTCACTAAGGCCCAAGTCCGCCTAGGTGTAACTTGATCAATCCTATGCATCATTTCCTGAAACACATGTGAAAATATGTACGTCAGCATAAAAATGCCTGTGAGATACATAGGTTTTATTGATTTAGGATTCATGACTTGTAAGTTTAAAGAAAATGTTTAACAAAAGTAGTCATAAACCTTGAAAAATGTTTTTGTTTTATAAATCATATAAAAATCGATAAAGAAACAGATGATATAAAAGAATATGTATGGTTATGTAAATAACCAAGTAAAAATGAATTTGTATAAAATGTGTTATTTGTAAAACAATGTTTTGTAAAGATATGTTAATTGTGTAAAATGTAATATGTCAAAATTGAAATGGTTTAAATAACGCTACGATATGCAATATCATAAAAACACTTATATATAGGAAGTACCAGCGGCGAATCCACCATGCTTTTATCATATTTCACACGTCTCGTTACTTAAATCACTTACCCAAACAAACCACCAATGTAAAAATGTTCATGTATAACTAAATGTAATGTTTTAAACAAATGTTGAAATGTTATTGTGTAAACAAATGTAACTAGGGTCATTGACCGACGCGCGTTGCGCGATTTACATTGTGGTTAGCATATATGATTATAAAACATTAAAACGTTTTTTTCTTTTGGATTTCTTGCGTCACATGTTTGGTTTCTAGGTTTAATCTTTGTGCTAAAATATTTATCATGCTTCATTTCTAGGTTTTGTTACTATGAATGGACATTGATCCTAATAACCAATAGAAGAAATGGCAACTTTAGTTTCAAAGCGGTTTTTTTTTTTTCTTGTTGGAGATACTCTATTCATAAAAAAACTCCCAAAGATTTCTAAAGTTGCTACATTTCACAAAAGTACATACATATTGAATTTGCTAAGATCATATTACAAAAAAAAGACATTGATGAACATAAAACAAACTATATACAACATTCCACTGATTTTTATAAAGCCCTCATCAAGAGATGTGATGGTTTCTGTGTATTTTTATGTCCTCAAAGTAGAGGTTAGAGTTAGGACAAGTTTTGAAAAAAGAGTTTGTAATAAATTTTTGTAACAAACCCATATAGATAACTCCATCAATGGCAAACAACTGATAAATTTTTGTAACAAACCCATAAATTAAGATCAAGAGAACTTACTTGGAGCCATGTTTAGCAACATTCGCTTGGCTGCAACTTTCGCCTGTTAACGGACAAAGTTTCCTCTGTTTTTGGACAATTCTGACATGGCATGTTGTCGATTTATATGATTAAAAGTCAATAACCAATGACCAAACAACATAAATATGTATATATACACTTTTATTATGTCCACAACTCACTTAAAGTTTTGGTTCCGCGATTTAAAACAATAGAAAATACAAAATAGTGAAATTAACATACGCGTTATACCGAGTCGAACCGGGTTGAACCGAGTAGCACCGAGACCCGCACTTGAGCTGAGACCTAAGCTGACCCGAATCAATGCTGACTGATGTTGACTTGTCGAACCGAACCAAAGCTGAGCTCACCTAAGTCGACCGAAATGAAGTTGAACCGTAATGTGAACTTGATTAGAAAGATACTCGAATTTGTTAACTTGAATAAACATAACCCACATCAGCTTCTAACCTGAACCGAACCGAGATAGGGTTCAAAAATGAACCGAGCCAAGACACCACGTCGTCTTGATGAGGACTGAACCGAAATCGCTGACCCGAGGCTCGAGTGAACGGTAACAGCCTCTGCCAAACAGAGTAGGTGATTCAGTAGGCTCACATATAGATCATAGCCAAGCAACCAAAAGCCCTAAATAGATAGTATAACATCGATACATTAGGCTCACATATAGATCACAGCCAAGCAACCAAAAGCCCTAAATAGATAGTATAACATCGATACATTAGGCTCACAAAAAGATCACAGCCAAGAAACCAAAACCCGTAAGAAAATTAACGACAAAGAGGTAAAAAAACTTGAATGATATACACACTCAAAACCGCCACTGTCCACCAACCAGGAGCGGTGGGTGGCAACCAGAGCACATGTCATGTGGCCTTCTAAGGAGTCGCAAATGATGAAAATACCCTTGCCCACAACATGATATAATCAACACACCCTTCTACCGTTCTGTGACCATCATCACCCTACACCGTCAATGACCGGGGAAGACGAGTGGTCGGTAACAGCCTCTGCCAAACAGAGTAGGTGATGAGAGAGAGAGACCGGAAGAGAAGACCTTTGGAAGGAGGCGGCAACGATGGGAGAGAGCGTGAAGAGAGAACCAGATGCCGATATGCATGTGGCTGCCGCCGTGGCTCCGCCACCAGGGACGGCACCGCTTCTCCCAGCTCTCTCTCTCTCTCTCGACCTACACACCGCATCCTCAGGGTGACCGGATGACGAAGTGTCCGCCGTGGTGGCAGAGGGAGTTGCTCCCATCTCTCTCTATATTCTGAAGTACACATGAAGAAGCAATTTTGTGGTGATCAGGTGAAGGGATTTAGGGTTTTGATTTTGGGGAAAAAGGGGACGATGATGGTCATCTGGTAACGTGGCAAACTTTGAAGGGTGGAAAGTACTGTTTATACTATTCATAAGGTTGGTTTTTTAATATATAGTATAATGTAGAGTGAATACAAAACCTTTATTGATTAAAAGCATTTACTCGACCCTATAAGAACGAAATGTACAAAACAATGCATTTGATAAATTATAATCAAAAGTTATGTTTTGTAAAATAATGCATGCTTTACTGATACAAACACTTATGCGGTAATGTTAAACGTCTACATCCAAGCCTTGAAACTGTAGGATAAACCCTAGAACAAAGTCAAAGGTCTATCTAGAAATGTTTTCGGATTCGGTCATTCCTTCCACCCAAACAAACCTAGGATTTCAAGAATGAGAGTTGTCAAGTCCTATGGTACCACTACCTACTACCGAGCGGCATGATCGGTGTTAATGAATGTATTAGTCTCGTTAAACAAACCAAATGATATACCAAATGTAAACATGTTTTATGAAAATAATATACCTAGTATGCTAAGTAAACATACAAGGTAAAGAACGTAAAACAATGTGTTCATATGCTGAGTAAACATATGTAACAGAAAATGTAATGTAAAACAATGTGCTAGCATGCTAAGTAAACATACATAACAAAAGAAATGCAATGTAAAACAATGTGCTAGCATGCCAAGTAAACATACATAGCAAAAGAAATGTAATGTAAAACAATGTGCTAGCATGCCAAGTAAACATACATAGCAAAACATAATGAAATCATGTACTATAATTGTACTAATGAACATAGCAAGCATATGATATAAAAACATGAAAAGCACGAAAGTAACAAGTAGGCTCATGTGTTTCACCCCAAAATGTTTGAAAAACAGTAAAAGAGGGGACTATGTACTCACTTGAGGGTGCTTAGAAGTCTTGAATAACAACCAAACAAAGCTAGAGGGATCACGTAAATCAAACGACACCTAATATAGATAACTATGTAAATAAACGCACCTAAATCGGAGGATCGGATAAAATGAGATTTCGTAAACCAAATGAGTGTAGGGACTCATGTAATATGGTTTAACAAAGCCTACATTCTAAAACGAAACATAACCTAAGTGCTTACGACCCATTACGACTCGTTAAGGTGGCTTACGCTTTAACGCGTCGTTCGCGTAAAACGCGTTCGGACCGCCTAACTAGTCCTACGATAAATAAAATATGCCTTAACATGTCTAATATTGTTTCCAAATCAGTCAAGATATCAAAAATTATGTTACATATGCTTAAAATGAATTTTGGCGTAAAAAGGGCATTTTGGTCATTTACCTAAGGCATATAAACTACCTATCATACAACTACTTAAACGACGTGACCATAAGGTATAACCTCAGAAGGTTATTCCCTATGCAACTATGGTCACCTAATGTGTTTGGTCGGATCCTAAAGATCGACCAAACGGGTCGGGTTCGAAAGTATAAACGGTTGTTTAGACCGCTTACCTTACGACCCTACATAAGCACTAAACCTAAAGTGACGAGCTAAACATGTTAAAACATGCTTAACGAGGTTTGAAAACAGGTTTGGTATCAAAACAAACGGTTTTGATACCTAAAAGTAGTTTGGTTACAAAATACGCAAAAATACGCATTTTGGCCGAAACTACGACTCGCTACTATGCCTAGATAACGTGGTAATCAGTAGGTATAGTCACAAGAGACTAAAACCATCGTGATTACGCTCACGTTATGAAGTTCAAACGAACTTCATGTTGACCATAAACTGGTCAAAGCAGAAAGTCAAACACAGTTTGACTTTCACGCGAAAAAGAACGAAAGAGGACTTACAACGGGTCCAAGAATGGAAGTTTTGATCCGATTACTCTCAGGTATGAAGTGTATACTTCAACTTAGAGAACCAAATCAGATCAAATGTGAGTTTTGAAGCAAGAGGGTGGGGGTATTTATAGGAAAACCAAGACCGTTAGGATCGTTCATCGAAAACCGAGCTTCGATCTGGACCTTACATGTGTGCCCATGGTTTTAGAATACCATGGGTACCCCAAAACAAGCCCCTAGTTTCATTAAAACCATGTGCAAATGAGGGGAACAGCTAGAACAAGATGGAAATCAGATTTTCAACTTTGGTCCCTTCCTAAGATAACTATGACAGATTGTCAATTTTGGTCCCTGAATGTGCAAAACATTGTTTTTGATGCATTTTTGACACGTTTAAGCCCCGTTAATCCCATTTCAAGGCTCTAAAATGAAGTTAAAGTATAGGGAACATGAAACATGCTCAAAAATATCTCGGATGTCGGTTCGTTTGGTCGTATGGTTGCGTTGTTCGGTTAATTACGACGAAACACGAACGAATGCGAAAAACGATCCAAATTACGCGACGAATGGAATTTTATCATGCCAATCACTAAAATAAAATATTTTAATGATTACATAATATTTTGGATGTCCGGATGTATTCAGAACGTAAGATATGCGCGAAAATGCAAACTTATGCACTTTTTGACGCTTTTAGTCCCTGAATGACCAAAAAGTTTATTTTACCACACCGAACCCCTCAAAGCCTATTTCTAATCTATGTAAAAGATATTTAGGGTATGTTTAACTTATGGTCATGTTCCGAAATGTTCGTTACAGTACGAATCGACATACTTTCGCAGTTTGTCGAAATTAGTCCTTGTAAGCGAATAAACATGATTTCGGCACAACAAACCCTCCAAAACTTATTTCTAAGTTATGTATAGGTTATTTAAGGCATGTTAAGCCTATGTCACTGTTCTGGAGTGTTTGTTGCATTAAACTGGTTATATTTACTCATCAGTGCGCGTATAACCTTCTAGAAAGCGATTTAAAGCCCGAAATTGAACAAGAATTGATATGTGCAAAAGATACACATATTTATACAAATCCCAAGTATGAAATACAATATTTCATTGGTTTGGTATTTGTTTGATGGCCGAGGAGGCACAGGTGTCACACCTGAGTTGACCGACTAAATCCAATTCTGGCCGAGACGACTGTCTTTGACCGATTCCGAGTAATTAGGCGGAGTTGAAGAATATCATGTTGGCACCGTACCTTGTAGCAATTACTAGATGAGTCTCGGCCTTCTAGACCTAGTTTTACAACATTGATTAGGATATATATCTTCTAGAAAGTATCGGCTATCTAATGAATAACAACTGGCCATCATCAGAATTATGTTTAATCATATCAATAATACTTTTATTTTGAAAGAATGGTATTGTTTTTATATTATTGCATTTATTTTTATCCGTTACCAAGTACTGGATATCACACTTTGCATCCTAAAGAGTTTTACACTCGAATGATTCTTATCCTCAAATCATGTGATTTACTAGTGTTTCTATACTAAATGATTCTGAATTCTGATAACCAAATTTTGGCCTTGATCTCATAGATGATACATTCTAGACCTTGCACTGTGCTTGTTAGGTCTTCATGGGCTTTCGTGATATTGTTGTGTTGAGCTATGATGGTATTGAGAGCCTTGTTTTGTGCAACAACATTTTCACTTTGCGAGTTTATGGTGGCTTTAGCAGCTGTTACTGATTTACTAGTGTAATAGTGTTTCTATGGATTCAAGATGTCCTAAACTGTACTATATATTTAAACATGAGCTCTAAATTAAATACGGTATAAAATGCAAAAATAATTAACTAAAGTGAAAATATCTTCTTTTGTGAAGGAAGATTGAAAACACTCGACACACGTGTCTATTTAGCCGTCACATAAAAAACATTCATACTTCAAAAACATAAAAAAAAACCCACCCAATATAACCTAAAACAATTGCACACCTTTTTTTAAACATTAACAAATAATAGGTTATTGGATTTTATCACCCCTAACTATTAGTTATTGGCCGCTGCTACCCTCAACTATAACTTTGACGCCCGTCACCCCCAACTTAACACTTAGTATGTTCTGTCACTACATCGTTAATTGATCACTAACTTTTGATCCTGTTACTATACTTTTGGGGGATGTCATAGGGATCTTAGGAATGTTTTAGAGATCTTAGGACACTCCCAAAAGTATAGTAACATGATCAAAAGTTAGTGATAAGTTAACGACATGGTGACAGAATACACTAAGTGTTAAGTTGGGGTGGCGGGCGTCAAAGTGATAGTTGGGGGTGGTAGCGGCCAATAGCCAATAGTTTGAGATGATAAAATCCAATAACCCACAAATAATCTCTGCATTTGTATAATATATATAAATTAAAAGGACAAGGAGGCCATCAGTTAGGTTGTTTTTAGTTTTTTTTTGTTTAAAACCTGCGTGAAAATGAGGCAAAAGAAACAAGGTGCACAATAATTAAAAATGGATGATGTTGAAAAATGGGAAAAAGCAATGTTCAAAAAATATTATTACGAATGCACTTAATCCAATTTGTAATCATACAATTATTTTATTGTCCATATTTTTTCAAAACTGGATGCGTTATTTCATTATGTTCATGTCTTTTTGCTGCCGCATGAACCTAAAGAGTCGTCTTATATAAACCTGGGACCTTTTTGATCGTACTAGTGGGGTGTCCGCATGATGCGCCGGGGGACACGCTCAGTTTTATGCCATAACCAAAACTAACTCAGGTTGGGTCGAGTGACGGGTGGCATAAATAACTTCAAAAAACATGAAAAAAACACCTTATAGATGCCAACCAAGGAATGGATCGAAAAGGTTAAACTTTTTAGTTTTTCTAAAACTAAGCAATGTGTTAAAAATGACTATGATTAGAAGTATAAAAAAATCTTGTAAATATTACCTTTGACTTTGAACTCGTGAAGAAAGAAAATGAATGGATTTTTATTATTAATTGACGTCTTAATTAGGAGTAGTGGGAACAAATTAGGAACTATTGCATAGATCACATGTATCTTTTACACACCAAATGAATACTATGCGTCTTAAAGTGGAGAGTAAATTACAATTGTATCCTCCCCAAATCTTTTATATAGTAGTATAGATATAAATTGAACAATACGTTGCAATGATTTAGCCTCTTTCATAATTAGTTTATGTTTAAATAAGAAAAGTTTAAAAGGTAAATCAGTAAATCCCTTTTACCATACATGCATAAATTAAGGTTAGATTGCGCTCTAAAAGATTCATCGTTCAACCCACTAGTGCTCATAGAGAAGAAGAGAGGGAGGTTAAGTGTATATATATCTCATCAAATTAAAAGTTTTGTTTAGCTAAGTTAATTGTAACAAACTTTCAAAATATTCTCAAGAATTAAACTATATATATCTTATATAGTAATTACAAAAAAATAAATATAAAACAAAGGTATTTAACAAGTTTATAAATAACTACAAACTATAAAGATATTTTATAATATCGGTTTATTTTAATAGAAAGTGAAAGACCTTTGACTTTTAAAATTTCTTATTAAATGGATAAATTTAGCTAGTGTGGTTATCCCACTTGATAGAGACATTGCCTCTTAAAGGAAGGTCCAAAGTTCAAACCATAGCAAAGGAAGTAATTTGAATCATTGGTGTAAAGTAGATTGAAGTTACATTTGCCGTTCAAAAAAATACGAATAATTTTAAAATCTATCTATATCTATATAATAGAATGAAAACAAATAGAATGGAAACATCGGGGGGACACCTGTCAATATTTTAGGTTATCCACATTTTGGTTTTCCCGTCTCTCTCTTCTACTTAATTATGAATAATTATTATTTAACTAGTATTTGGACCCGCCTGCGATGCGGCGCACCTCCCAAAATTGTGAGAAATAAGTTTATAAACGTGACTCATAAATAAGACAGGTCGTTAAGAAACGTTACGTTTGCGCAAATCAAAAAGCAACAGACAAACAATAAGATTTTCAACTTCTTTGACCTAATATGAACATATATTATGCTCGACAAAGAACTTAAAAAGACGCACACGAAATGTAAGTCAATACGAAACTTTCAATGCGCATACAAAATTTCCAACTAATTAATAACGTATGTTAACATTCAATAAGCTCTACTACAAAAAGTATTTGTTTAGGCGGTGTAATTGAAGATTATGAGCGGTTTTATGACTGCCTAAACAAATGTCGCAAGAAAAAATGTTTAATTAATCTGAGCGGTTAAAAAGCCGCCCAAAATAATACAAAATCCGCCCAAAAAAACATGCCAATAATTTTGTGATTTTGTGTTTTTGAGCGGTGGTTTAATATCCCAACCGCCCAAAAAAATAAAAATGCAGAGCTCAAAACATTGGCTATATTTAGCTCAAAATAATGGGGAGAGCTCAAAATACACAAAAAGAGAAAATAATATATTGGCTCAAAATAGTGGATAATGGATACACAGAACTAAAACATTCAAAAACTCAGCAAACATCATAGAACCTCTTGATTACATAACTTCCAAAGTTTACAAAAGTTGTTCTAAACATAATAATCCAAAGTTGTTCAAATAACTACCACTAACCTAGCTAACCCATCTTCCAAAGTAGTTCAAATAACTACACCAACCTAACCCAACCAACCTACACTCTTACTCTTAAAAAACCGCGTCATGATGTTTTCAACCAACATGTCGATTTCCTCTTGTGTTACGCTTGTTGTCTGGGTCCAAATCTAAAAAGAAATCAAATAACATATATTAGTTAACCCGAAACACCAAATAAAAATAAACATAAAACCCGAATAATACAACCTTAAACTCGGATCGATAACCCCAACAGACTAAAGTCAAGATAGGTAAATTCTAAACGTAATACTTACATTGTTTGGAAAACGAAATCACTTCTTTAAAACAAACTGGACCATAAACCAAATCACCATGAACCCACACTCCCAAGACCCGTCTTGTTGCTTACACTGCATTAAATTTAGAAGAAAAAATCAATTACTAAAATAATCACTTAATTGTATAACATAAGAGTTAATAATACCGATAACATACTTGAACCATGGTCCATGTAAGTCCACTTCCAAAAGAAGATTCTATTGCTCTCGAAAGAGGATAATCATCTTTATTCTTGTTGGCCTTAACCGAAATTGAATCCAAAATCCAAACACTTCGTTCCTTGGGAGAAACGATAAACAAAACCCAATGGGCGCTAGAAAAAAGAAAGGTATAAAAAAGTAGTGTAATAAAATAAAGAAAATTAACTTGAATACACTAAAAAACAATAACATATATATTACCTATAAAAAAGGGTGCAAGAAAATATTTTGTGCCCTTTTTAAGTTTGTAGACACTTGCAAAATTTTCCTCGCACTCTTTTCCAGTTATTTTGTGGATATTGAAGTAGGCAACTTTAGGGTCTTCTGGAACTATTTTATAAAATACTATGTTATACAAATATCTAATATCAAACAAGAAAAAAATTACAAGGTTAAAAATTCAGCTGTGTTAAAAAATAAATTTATTGTACGAAATAAAAATAATAAGAAAAAACTTACATTTGACACCAATGCAAAAAGCTAGCCTCAAGCAACCCGTTCGCCAAAAACTGTAACATGCCCTCATATTCGATGGATTCAACTTCGATATCAAACAAAGTCTTGGGGTACATCTCCTTAGGCAAATTAATCTCAATGCTCATCTTTCTATTAAAGAGATCCTTTAATCGTGCAGCCCATAACCTAATATTTTCAGGCCGCTCATTTTCTATCTTCAACAAGGCATTTTGTATTTTTTTGTTCAGTCGTTGACAACTTTGGAGCGGGAGGTTCTTCATCGAACTACATGTAACACCTGTGCCTCCACGGCCATCAAACAAATACCGAACCAATGAAATATTGTATTTCATACTTGGTATTTGTAAAAATATGTGTATCATTTGCACATATCAATTTTTGTTCAATTCCAAACTCTAAATCGCTTTCTGGAAGGTTATACGCGCACCGATGCGTAAATATAACCAGTTTAATGCAACGAACACTCCGGAATAGTGAAATAGGCTTAACATACCTTAAATAACCTTTACATAACTTAGAAATAAGATTTGGAAGGTTTGGTATGCCAAAAGCAAGTTAATTCGCTTACAGGGACTAAACTTGACAAACTGCGAAAGTATGCCAATTTGAACTGTAACGAACATTCCGGAACATGACCATAAGTTAAACATACCATAAATATCCTTTAAATAGTTTAGAAATAGGCTTTGAGGGGTTCGGTATGCTAAAATAAACTTTTGGGTCATTCAGGGACTAAAAGTGTCAAAAAGTGCACAAGTTTGCACTTTCGCGCATAACTTACGTTCTGAATACATCCGGACATCCAAAAATTTATGTAAGCATGACTATATTATGCTTTAGTGGTTGGCTTGCCAAAAATCCATTCGTCGGGTCATTTGGATCGTTTTTCGCGCTTGTGCGCATTCCGTTGTAATTAAGCGAACATCACGTTCGTATGACCAAACGAACCGACATCCGGCATATTTTTGAACATGTTTCATGTCCACAATGTTTAGGCATCATTTTAGGGCCTTAAAGTTGGCTTTACGGGCCTTAGAAGTGTCGGAAATAGCCTTAAACACGTGCAGGGACTGAAACTGTCATTTTTCAAACATGTTTCTGATCTGACATGTCCAGGCGGCCCGCATTAGATTATGTGCATCCTGAAGCGGGCCGCGTGGCCCCTTCTGACCAGATTAAATGAATCAAACAGCAGATTTCAGCTGTTTAATCCTCCACCACACACTCACACTTGTCTAGTCAGCTGATAAGAACCAAATTTTAGTCACCACAACTTTCCAACACTTGTACGGATGCGATTAAGGCACGATATTCGACAAACGATCCTAACGGTTCGGGTATTCCTATAAATACCCATCCACCCCATTGCAAAACTTACAAGAATTTTGATTTGAGAAACTCTAAGTTGAAACTATTGTTTCATACCTGAGATTTTTGAATCGAAATTAGCATTCGGGGACCCTTCGTAAGTATTCTTTCGTTCTTTTATTGCTTTTCGAGTCTTTTCGAGTCTAAAAGTCAAACTTTGTTTGACTTTCTGCATTGACCAGTTTATGGTCAATGCGAAGTTCGTTTTAACTTCGCAACGTGAGTGTAATCACGTTGGTTATAGTCCCTTGGGACTATGCCTACTGATTACCACGTTGTCTAGGGTCGTAGGGTAAGCGATCTGAGAAATCGCTTATACCTTCGAACTCGACCCATTTGGTCGATCATTAGGATCCGACCAAACACATTAGGTGACCATAGTATATAGGGAATAACCTTCCAAGGTTATACCTTATGGTCACATCGTTTAAGTAGTTGTATGATAGGTAGTTTATATGCCTTAGGTAAATTACCAGAATACCCTTTTCATGTATAATTGGTAATTAAGCATATGTAACCTAAACTTTTGTCACATAACTGATTATGTAACATGTTTAGGCATATAACACTTGTCATAGGACTAGTTAGGCGGTCCGAACGCGTTTCAAGCGAACGACGCGTTAAAGTAGCATAAGCTACCTAAACGGGTCGTAATGGGTCGTAAGCACTTATGTTAGGTTTCATTTAGTATGTAGGCTTTGTTAAACCATATGACACGAGTCTCTATACTCGTTTGGTTTACGAACCCTCATTCTATCTAAATCCTCCGATTTAGGTCCGGTTTATTAACATAGTTACCTATATTAGGTGCCGTTTGATATCCGCGATCTCTAGAATTGTTTGGTTGTTACTCAAGGACTACTAAGCAATCTCAAGTGAGTACATAGACCCCTCTTTTACTGTTTTCCAAACTGTTTTGGGGTGAAACACATGTGCCTACTTGTTACTTTCATGCTTTCCTGTTTTCACATCATATACTTGCTATGTTTATTAGTACAGTTATAGTACATGATTTTATTGTGTTTTATGCTACGTATGTCCATTTAGTACATACTTAGTACATTATTTTACATTGCATCTCTGTTGCATATGTTCCAGTAACATATGGACACATTGTTTTACAGCTCTACCTTGTATGTTTACTCTAGCATACTAGGTACATTATCTTCATAAAACATGCTTACATTTTGGTATGACATTTTGTTTGTTTAAACTATACTATACATTCATTAACATTTGCTACGCCGCTCGGTAGTAGGTAGTGGTACCATAGGACTTGACAAATCCCATTCCTGAAATCTCGGGTTTGTTTGGACGTAAGGAATGACCGAATCCGAATACATATTCTTTTGATAACTCATTTTTACATAGTTATCCGACTGTCGCAAGGCTTGGATGTATGAATTTTCACAATACCACATAAATGTTTATATCAGTATAGCATGCATTTACTACACAAAACATAACTTTGATTTAAACCAAGTTTTACTTCAATACTTTGTTTTGTACATTTTTACTTATGGTTTAAGTAGTCTTATTTTACTTACCATACATAACATTTGTTATACATTACTTGACTACTTTTGGACTATTAACATTTGATATGATTTATACAAGGACTTTTGACAATTGGTTTAAACATAGACTTATTACATATTGGTTTGGTATGAGTAAGTGATTAATTAACGAGGCGTGTGTGATATGATACAAGCATGGTGGATACGCCGCTGGTACTTCCTATATACAAGTGTTTGTATGGTATTACATATCGTAGCGTTATTTGAATCATTTCAGTTTATGACATATAATATTTTATACAAATAACATACTTTTCACAATACATTGTTTTACAAACAACTTAACTTATACAAACTCATTTTACATGGTTATCCATTTAACCATGAATTATTCTCTTATTTATACGTATCATCTGAACTTATTGTTTTTCAAATGATTTACAAAGACAAAGCAAATTACAAGGTTCATGACCGACTGTTATTAAACAATTTCTTAAAATTAAGTCATGAATCTTATTTTCACAAAACCTATGTACTCGCCGGCATTTTTATGCTGACGTACCTATTTTCACATGTGTTTCAGGAAATGAAGCATAGGATTGATCAAGATACACTTAGGCGGACATGGGCCTTAGTGACAATAAAAGATGCAAGGCTAGTTATTTATATTATGTTTCTTTGATTGTCAAGACATTGTAACTCGTGTATTCAATAAAACAGTATTTCAATTTCCATGTGTTATGAAACAATAATTCTGTTACAACACTCCCCGATGTTTCCGCCACGTTTTGTATGTTCTACGTGGTCGGGGTGTGACACTACATAATTGAACAAACGCTTTTAAGAGTATATATACACACATACACACACATATAACATGTTCGAGTTGTTGATTACCATCGCATCGAGTCGTTTTTGACATGTGTACATCATGTTGATCGGGAAAAAATGCGCCAGAAACAAACTACATTAATTGAAAAACTAATTATTTGTGCATTGTTTATATATATATATATATATATATATATAACGAGAATTTGAGTTGTTGATTACCTCGTCATCAAAATTTACTATAGTAGTCGGATCAATATGATAATGTTGAGTTTGATTTAGTTCATCAGGTTCCTCAAACTACAACAAACGAAATTGTTGCAATATAAAATAAAATTAATATAAAATATATATTACCCGGATCAAAGTAACCAAACCACTAACCTGTGGCTCATAACATGTGACGTTCTCCAACTGTTGTGTCATGTCTTGGTTTTGGGGAGTTGTCTCTGTGTTCAAAAGCTACAATTTAACAAAACATACATTATTTTCTTTCATTTGTCAAATATGTGAGAATCATATGATTGTATTAGGAGCCCATCCATCAGATGGGTAAAAATCTCTAGTCACCTACAATCTTTTTTAATGGCTAATGACTTTTAATTATACTAAAAATAGTCTTTTAGTATTTTCTAACATTTCTCATTTACCATCTCATCTGCTATTACATTACAATCACAATCAGACCTTTGAATTACCCTTAAAACCTAATTCCAAAAAAAAAAACTTCTAAAATCGCTAAAAGACTCATGACAATAAAACCGAACTTAACCTAACGAAATGTTACGTAAACCCGAAATAAACCTAATTCAAAACAACACACTTACTAACTATCTGAAACAATCAATAAACATGAAACTATAAACCACAAATGTTACGTAAACCCGGAATTACCTTTATTGCAAAACGTGGCCATTGAACATATTTACCACGAGCATCACCTAAATCTGTAACCTCGTCATAACATGAAACTGGATGGAGAGGACTGCTCTCGAATTTTGGATCGATGATATCTACTTTGACTTTCACATAGCCATCCTCCATTTGAACCTCATCTAATAATCTATCCATAGTAGGATACACAAGCCCCGAACCGACTACTTTTTCTTTTATAGAAGGGCCCGAGAATAACAATTCACATTTAGCAAGCTCCTACAAAATGAGACAACATTTTAAAACCAATATTATATATAAAACAGTGTATAAATATAAGTACCTCTATAGGTGGATAATGAATATGGGATCCACCAACATCACTCGCGCCACAGATACTAGGGCTCGAGTCCACCCCTCTGTAATCGCAAACCACCCCTAACCTTTGAGTAGTAGACACGTCTGTTTGACTTTGTTGTCTAGCACCTTGAAATAATCCTCCCTTAGCCTTTGTGCGTCCTTTAATCAACATTTAACCACAAGTATTAAATCCAAAAACTCATTATATATTTATCTATATAATAATATAATATTAGAAACAGTACGTAATCACCCTCCATGTTCCGGTCCAAGTAGCCTACTTAGTGGATCCTCCACCCCGGAAAAATAGCTGCCATCTGCCTTCATTTCTATTTCGTATTCGGACTATGTAATATATACAATTGTTAAGAAGTTTAACTTTAACACATATATATAAAAATATACATTCACTTACTAGTTTAATAGACTCTATTCGCGCATCTTTTGCAAGTTCATACTTCTTAGTTTTCTTGTTTTGTTTTGCTCTAGCCGAAATCCACCTTTTAGAGCGACAGTCTTGAATAGTTTTGAGGTGTTTATACACCGGCACAAGTTGGGACCATATGAGCGGAACAAGAGGCTCCAAAGCCGCATACCCGGAACGTCCTAAGCAAGTATGGAATACGTTCTTCTTGGCACTTTTTGTCGCGTTTTCACTTTTTTTCTTCACATAAATAAACAAATTGTAATGCATTAATAGTTATAAACATATAACAATAGCATACATAATAATAATATAACTAAAAATTCTCATATACCATAAATTCCTTGCTACTCCGTTGGGCAACGAAGTTTTCCCAATGTTGTGGTTGGAGATTCTTATATGCCTTGAAAGGGGTTTTATTCTTCCTTACATAGGTTGTTGTAAGATAACTTCGGCAATTTGTATGACACTTTTTTGCATTTTTAAGTGCCGCATCTTTGGGCGCAATGCTATTAACTTTCCATAGTTCCTTGCATATTTATAAAACAAAAAAGTTTAACAAATATTATTCATGTTTCTATAAAATTACAAACAAAAATATATAATACCTGAATATCCTTCCATAAATGTTCCCATTTATGTTCTTCAAATTTATCTTGCGGAATATGGTAAGAAAATTCGGCTTTTAGCTTCACTCCTAACCATGAAGTATAATCAGTCGCATTCTTGCCAATCGGTTAATTGTCACGGTTAAACTCAATTGTATAGTCACAGTCTTTCTTTGAGAAAGTCGCAGGCCCACGTTTCCCTCTCCCAAGTTTGCATCTGACATCTGTTGTGGTGGTTGGCATGGCATCAACTAGTGCTGCATGAGCAATTTACAAGTAAAATCAACAACAAATCATATGTTAGTTTCTATTTTGCGCTAATGTAAAATTAATTGCTAAACTGGGGGAAAGTGCAGAGTTTGTTTCTATTATGTGCAGTCTGCCCTTAAAAACAGAGCCGGCTATTGGGCCGGCCAAGCCGGGCGACCGCTCGATGCCCAAATTTTCAAGGGCCCGAATTTTTTTTAAAAAGTGTTATATATTATACGTATCATAAACATTCTGTTTCATCACCTACTATAGCTTAATTGGCAAACGCTTCATATTTTATCCTTGAGGTATCCAGTTCGATTCCGTCATTGCACATTTTTTTTAGATTTTCAGAATTTTAAATGTAAAAATGTTTGAATTCTGAGAAAAAAACTAAATGTAAAAATGTTTGAATTCTGAGAAAAAAACTAAGGATTGGTTGTTGCTCTATTGGTTCCCTATTGAAACAAATAGTGTATGGGATCATGGGAATATGTTCGATTCTCTGTCTTTCCTTCCAACATATTTTTTAGTCTTTGTTTCTTAATTTTACATTGTTGTCTTTCCTTTCCAACATTTTGTGTTTTTCTTCTTTTTCTTAATTCCACAGTATTGAATTATGAGCTATATAATTTTTTTTCTTATATTATCATTTTAGTTTTCAATTGTTTTAACTAGCTATAGACATATCTTCATCTAAACGTGAGTTTTATCATAAAATATATGAGTAATTTCAGTAAACCATGAACAATTTCAAGCACAAGCACCAACATTTTAACTAGCTATAGACATATCTTCATCTAACCATGAATTGTTTCAAGCACAAGCACCAACAGTCAACAATTTCAGTAAACCTAACATATATATATATATATATATATATATATATATATAGAAGTCCACCCTATTTGAGAAACTTGAGAAGCATTCTGGACCACACATTTTTCCTAAGCTTTTCGTAATATACACATATGTATAGTATAAAATCGACTATATACATATATGTATATTGTCAAATCTTGAATTATACACATATGTATATAGTCAATTTTAAACTATACATATGTGTATATTACGAAAAGCTTAAGGAAAATGTGTGGTCCAAAATACTTCTCAAGTTTCTCAATTAACATAGTGCTTCTCACGTGATCCTAACCCTATATATATATATTAGGGGACCACATGAGATACGCATAAACCGCTCAAAACTATATTGAATCTGACATGGGCCACATATGGAATCATATATATATATAGCAAAATCAAACATATATCCAACATAATAACGAATTGTATTCAAAATTTTGCACTAATATAAAGAATTTAAGAAGATACTTGATAAAACTAGGGTTTCTTACCAAGGGTTTTGGAAGAAGACACTCGATGGTTACAGGATCTTAAACGCTCGATGGCCAGATGCGGTGGTTTTGGAAGAACAATTGAAGGCGCGCGCGGGAGAGTGAGAAGAAATGATGGGGTTTTTGGGGGTAGATCGAATTGAAGGAGATCGAATCGTCGATCGTATTGAAGGCCAGGAGCAATTACTCTCTTTTTTTTAGGGGTAGGGTAAATATAATTTGGGCTTTGTTTGGATTTTTTAATAAAACCTTTCTAAACTAGTTTAAAAAATTAGTATACAAGAAAGAAGATATGAGAACTATATTTCGTATAGTAGAAGTTAATAATATACATACCCATTATTCAAGAAAGAAGATATTAGAACTATATTTGGTATGTATATTAAAATATTAATATACATACCCATTCGTCACTAATGGAAGTTAGACCGTGGGGTATGGTGGGGCGGGGGTTGGTGCATGGGTTGACACGTGGAGTTCAAGCCCCCCGCCGGTGAGTGACGTGTCCGCGGGGTATGGCGGGGCGTGGCTAGCCTGCGTGGCTTGGCCAAACAGTTATAATTTGAATTTTAAATGTGCACCGCTATGACCTAGCCAACAAGCGAATACTAAAACGAAATTCGCGGGTTTAGGTTCAGTCTAAACGGGTTCGGGTCAGTTTCATGTTGAACCCGCGAACCCATTTTGGTTAACGGGCCGGGTTCGGGTCAACCAGGTCGGGTTGACGGGTTAACCCGTTTAACACATTTATATTATATTATATTATATTTTTTACTATATGTTTTATGTTATAAACTTATAAATTAAAAGAGGTATGTTCTTATTCCATAATTATTACTTAAAAAGAGAAATTAATATAAGATTTTATAATTTAAATATGATTGTGTTATATACATTTGTGTTTTTTAATTAAATTTTAATTTTAATATAGTTATTTCAGAAAAGAAATAAAAAATAAAAAAAACGGGTTGGACGGGTCGTGTTCAGGTCAACCCACGAAATTTTGAGTCGTGTTCGGGTTCATATATGAATGATACAATTTTCGGGTTCGAGTCGGGTTCGGGTTCGTGAAAAATTTTCGGGTTCAGGTCGGGTTGAACCCGTGAACCCGACCCATTTAGCACCCCTAATGAGAATTAAACAAAAACTTCAAAATTAATACTAAAAAATACATAAAAATCTTTGTCAATTCCATAGCATAAACTTGAGGCAAATCTTCTATAATGCCTTGTAGTTCTTGAGCCACATCTTGGTTCATAATCCTACAGTTAATTAAAAAAGTTAATATATATAAATTGTGACACTTAATATATATATATATATATATATATATATAGTGGAGGGTTCAAATGAGAAGAATTTTTTTGTAAGAAGAAAAAAGAAGAACTTTCAACCAATAAGAATGCTTCATTTTACTTCACTTAATATTTGTATTTAATTTTAATATAAGGGTATATTGGTAAACATACATAAATCATTAATCTGTATTCTTCCCCTTTAATAACTAGCAAAATTAAATTTGTAACTCCTTTTCAAAATATATGCTTTTTTCAAATTAAAAAAACAACTTAATTAAAAGTGTAGAATAAATTACTAGTTTTGTAGGATAAATCACGAGTTGTGTAGGATATATTTCGAGGTGTGTAGGATAAATTTCGACTGTGTAGGATAAAATTATATAATGTGTAGGGTATATGTAGAAAAATTTTGATATGTGTAGGTTTTGTAGATTATATATAGGATAATTAATAATTAGTTGACTAATTAATTAAACAGGGAAAATTAATGATATGAGTTATAAATGAGATAACATTTTACTAATATGCCATTTCTTCTTTTTCTTCTCACATTAAATTTCTTCTCAAATGAACCTTCCCCTATATATATATATATATATATATATATATATATATAAACACCATACCTTGATCATCTAGTTTGACGTGGTGGATCAACATATATCCGATCCGTGTGGTCAGATCGTAAGTATGTGGGGTCATCAGTTTGAACCTCTAATGGTTGAATTTCTAACGGTTGAATACCAACAGAAAATGGTGGTAAGTCATCAAAGTGGTCATATTCTTCCTCGTCGACGACATTATCAACACCAAGGATACGCCGTTTACCTTGCAATACGATGTGGTATCTTGGTTTGCTCGGGTCTTTTACAAAGAACACTTGTGTGCAATGTAAAGCGAGGATAAACGGTTCAGATGCATAGCCATTTGTTGCAAGGTCGACAAGTGTAAATCCATATTTGTCAACTTGAATACCTGTACTGTTGTTCACCCACTTACATTTGAACACAAGGATAATGGTAGTTCTGTAATTCAGCTCCCAAATTTCTTCGATGACATCATAATAAGACTCCTTAGCGATTTCCAATCTTATATTGTGATTCATCCGGTCGAATTTGTTTGTTGATGCTATTACTGTAACTCCACTTTCTGCATTGTACTTTTCTCATCTTGAGTTTTTGTGTAAAAAGTATACCCGTTAATGTCATACTCTTGGTAAGATTTTACTCTACATTCTGGACCTCGCCCCAATTGTTCCACAATTTTATCAACAACCACCTGACCACTTGTTACCTTCTCTTTCAACCATGAATAAAACTCTTTGTTATGCTTAGTTTCATGCCACATATGGCTCTTATTTGGGTAGGATGATTGTAATAACTTCAAGTGTTCATTGACATATGGAGCAAGACAAGTCATGTGTTTTAGGACATAGAAATGTGCAAGTTCTAAACTATCATTACCTGGGTTTAACATTTTCATACCGATAACTCCTTCCCCTTGAAGTTTGCCGGAGTGACGAGATTGTGGCAGACCAATACTTTTAGCACCTTCTACATATCCCGTACAAAATTCAATTACCTCCTCGGAAGCATATCCTGTTACAATACTACCCTCAGCCCGATAATGATTTCTTACATAAGCTTTTAAGAAACCCATGTATCTTTCAAAAGGGTACATGTAACGTAAAAATACCGGACCACAAGCATTGATTTCTTCAACAATATGAATCACCAGGTGAACCATCACATCAAAAAAAGATGGCGGGAAATACTCCTCTAGTTCACAAAGTGTGATTATGATTTCTTTTTGCCATGCATCCAATTCCTAGGGATCAATAACTTTCGAGTGAATCATGTTAAAAAACAAAGTTTTGTGATTGTGTGTCGTGTACTCTCTGGTAGTAATCCACGGACAGCAATAGGAATCATATGTGTCATCAAAACATGACAATCATGAGACTTCATACCAAGCAGTTTACAATCTTTCATCGACACCAACCTTTTAATGTTTGCGGAATAACAAGATGGAACTTTAATATCATGCAAACATTTACAAAACTTTTTTTTCTCTTCCTTTGACATTGTGTAACATGCAGGTGGCAGATAAATACGATTACCTTTTTCAACAGGGGCAAGCTCTTTACGTATTCCCATTTCTTCCATGTCTTTACGGGCATTGCCACCATCTTTAGTTTTTCCGGGAATGTCTAACAATAAGCCTAGCAAGCTATCACATACATTTTTCTCGATATGCATAACGTCTAGGCAATGTTGAACTTGTAAATGCCTCCAGTATGGTAAGTCCCAAAAGATTGACCTTTTTTCCAATTAGTTACTTTCTCAACACGAGTAGTACGAGTTTCTTTACGAGTTCTTTTTCCCAAAAGGGTACTTAGATTTTTAACTCGTGAAAATGCATCAAAGTTCTTCGGTTTCCGTCTGGTCTCGGTACTTCCATTAAAGTCCTCTGTGTTGTTTTGAAAACTGTGACCAGTTGGAAGGAATCTTTGGTGTCCCATGTATACTGTTTTTCTGCAATGATTCAACCATATTGAAGTTGTCTCATCTTCACAAACAGGACAAGCTTTCTTACCTTTCGTGCTATATCCAGATAAATTAGGATATGCCAGGAAATCACTTATGGTGAAAAAAATCATGGCACACAAGTCAAAATATTCCTTCTTATAAGCATCATACACATTTACACCAGATTCCCATAGAGTTTTTAGGTCATCAATCAACGGGGACATATAAACATCAATGTTATTACCAGGTTGTTTCGGACCTTGAATCAACAACGAAATCATTATATATTTTCGTTTCATGCATAACCATGGTGGAAGATTGTAGATGCAAAGAAGAACCAGCCACGTACTATGACCACTACTAGCGTTTCCAAAAGGATTGAATCCATCGGAGCTAAGCCCAAACCTTATATTCCTAACCTCATTACCAAATTCTGGATATTTTCTATTAATATTTCTCTATTGTGGAGAATCCGCCACATGTCTTAATTTTCCATCCTTTATACGCTCATCTGAATGCCAGCGTAATAATTTTGCTTCTTTCTCGTTTGAAAATAATCGTTTTAGTCTCGGTATAATAGGAAGATACCACATTACTTTAGCCGGTGGTCCATTTTTCTTCACATCATTATCATATTCACCGGTTTTTCTTTTTCTAGAGTACCTTGATTCACCACAGTTGACACATTCATGACTATTCGCATACTCATTTCTATACAAGATGCAATCATTCGGACATGCATGGATTCTTTCAACTTCCAATCCCATGGGATTCATCATTTTTTTTGCTTGGTAAAACGAAATTGGTAACTCATTACTATTGGGAAGCATGTCATGCAAAACTACTAATAAATATGTGAAACTTGTATCACTCCATCTGTTTTTTGCTTTCAAGTTAAACAACATCAAAACAACTTCAAGTTTAGAAATCTCACAACCATTATACAATGGTTTTTGTGCATCTTCAAGTAGATGTTGTAATTTTACTCTATCATCATCGTCAATATCATCATTCTCCAAATCATTAAACATGTCATCTAAATTGTTATCATTTAGACTGTCATTATTTAGATTGTCATCATATAAATTTTCCTCGTTTAAATTGTCACCGTATAAGAAATTATCATGTTCCACATTCTCTAAATTAACCGATGTCGTGGCACCATCAATTCGTGATTCGCCATGCTTTGTCCAACAAGTGTAACTAGGCATAAAACCATTTGCAATCAAATGATACTTATATCTCTAATATTTTCATATTTTTGAAAGGTTTTACAAATCCTACAAGGACACCAAATATCTTTTGAGCCAACATTCCTCCGATTAACTTCAGCAACCTTAAGAAAAGTGGAAACGTCTTTTGTATATATTTCAGAAGTAGGCAGACTATGGTACATCCAATATTCTCTGTCTTCCATCTGAAAATTAAAATAATCTAATAAGTAATATGCAATTAAACATGTACATGTTGTTAATATAGTACTCTAGGGTGGTGGATCCTAACCCACTTTTTAAATGTATATATTTTAACGTGTTAACTATTTAAGAAAAAAACGACAACATTTCCCCTTAACTCCCCAAGTATGTGGATGAACCACAAACCCGAAGGAGTGGGGAAAACGCTGCCGAATTTTTCTTAATAATTAACACGCTAAAATATATACACAACCTAATGAGATAGAATATTTAAAAAGCAGTCCCAAACGGGGACAATCTAAAATTTATCTCTATTAGATAAATTTTAGACGGGTAAGCTCTAAAAGGTTATTATCAATGCATGTATATTCATATATATATATACATATATATATATATATATATATATATATGACATACATGCGCATGCATATTATATACATCTACATCGACGGCATATGTATAAATATCATATATGTATACACACATATTATGCATAAAAAATAAAATACATCAACAGCAAAGATAATAAGAAAAAAGTTCATACCTTTAACCTCTTGATTTGATTTAATGAAGAATAAAAGCTAGAATAATTCAATTTTTATCTACAATCAAATAACAACAAATAATTAATTAATACATGTTGATCAAACAATTAATATATGTATATACAAGAATACATATGATATATACCTGTTACTAAAGTAATGTTTGAATAGAACGAAGAATGAATTGAATTGAAGAAACAGAGGCTAGGCTAGCTAGGGTTTGCAAATAGAAAAAAATAATTAAAGAGATGGGATTTTCGTAGAGTTTTTTTAAATATGATAAAAACCCTTTATTTATTTGAGCTAGGTTGTTAAGGTCGCAAAAAAATCTATTTTTTGAGCTAGGTTGTTATGCTCGCACAAAAAAAACCTATTTTTTGAGCTAAAATTTGTAAGAGCTCAAAAAAATCATTTTTTTGAGCCATATAGCTAAAAAAACGTGGGTGTAAGTTTATTTTGTTGATTTTTGGGCGGTTTATGTGTCTAACCGCCTAAATTAATAATTTTTGAGTTCAGAAAAATCATAATTTGTACTAGTGAAAGATCTAACCTATACCTCCTACTTACTCTAACAACGCGTCCTTTTTTTTTTAACAAAATCTAAGAACCCCAACCGAGTTTTTGTGCACCACCGCTGTATCCCCACTGGGTTTTGTGTAAAACCAACAAAAGCTAGCTTCCGGTACACAAAAATTCGGTTAGATTACTTGCTACACCTCTTTGCCTTGAAAAGTTGAACTCTTCATCATAAGACTTTACTGATAAGCGAGTTATGTTGTTTGTTGCATGGCCTCTCACTCAAGTCAGTTACCTTCTTCATTTTAAAGTTAAACATGTAATTTTATGGGCACCAGCTTTGCCTAATGACAGAGAAAGTTAATGAAGTGCTAAAGTAGTCTATTAGTTAATAACTAAATTAACCTAATCTCGACACTAAGTTATACTCTAGACTCTCTAAAACTCGACTAAACTACTAACCGACAAGTGAACCGATTGACTCTAGTAAAGCTAAGTAAGTCCGTAAATCGAACCCCCAAGACTCTTTTAATTACGTAAATTAGACTCACAAGATCTATTGACTAACATGACTAACTGTTTTTATATTGGGGGGGGGGGGTAGGTTTCTAAAATCCTAAAATTTCAATTAAATTAAATACTAACTAAAACAATATTTTTTTTTCCAGAAACTGGGCATTGGGCATGGGGGCGTGCTAGGGGGCATGACCTCGTGTCTAAGTGCCAGTAACGTTGAACTTTGAAAAACTCACAGAGGCAGGCATGGGTGTAACAACTCCCAAAATACCTTATAAGGACCCCTGATTGAAACCCCAGACTTGTACGGCATGAACTAGTACGAAAAACAAAGAAACTAGTAACTGGACTCTCAAGAGGCACGCGAGGGAGGGGGGGTATCCTAAATCTTCCGCGACATGCGGGAGAGTACCAGGACACGTGTGACTCGAGCACGACATGTGGCAAGGCTATACGTGAAGCCTGTCTAGGGCTATTGGGCTTCTACCGCGGCACGCGGGGATGTCCCCGCTATCTGACGCGACACGCGGGAGGATTCAGGTGGACCTATAAATGCAGTGGCTTGGGACAGAAGTCTATGCACATTTACGTTCAAATTTTGACATACACTTTCTCTCGTTCTCCGTTTTCTTTACAGTATACCCCTAATTCTGTGAACGTTTGCCCCGCTGTAATTGTTTTAACCCTGATCACTGATTCGATACCCTGTCCGATCGATCTGAAACCCAGCAACGGATGCCAAAGTGCTGCCTGAATAAGGCTATACTTTGTTAACTACGTTGGTGTTTTGATCTCGTGATGTATCTTTAAAGTTTGAGTTGGGTTGATACACTGACATGTGTTGCATTGTATTTTTATTAGGAACTCAGGATTAGCATCAAGAAGCTTTAATCTAAAACCCTAAGTCTATAAAGTGAGTCGTTCTCTATTTTTACCAAATGCATTTCAAAACCCTAAATGTTTTCAGTTATACTTACAGTGATTAAGTTTTTGTAATCTGAAATTACTGCCGGTATGTGGGGTTTTGTATACACTACTTAATAATCTTCACTATTGGACGAAAGTTAGCTAATGAGTGATATGACCACCGTTACATCAAACTGCCATCGTGTGACAAATATTGATTGAGTATTTGATAGATATAAACAAATGTAAAAACCCTTGATGCTGTAAATTATAACAATGTGTCTTTTTAAACAAATAAATGTACTCACCAGTATTTTTCGCTGATAAAATGTTTTCAAACGCGTTTCATGTAACGTACTGTGAAGGTAATAGAAGCCTGCTATGGAGCACTGAAGGCTTAAATAAAGTGACTATGATTACCTGAATAAAAGAAGAAATTTGTGTTTTTATCAATGAGGGTTTATCCCTATAAAACATTTAATTGTAATATGGGTTTGTTGGTGCATGCGTCTGTCGATTTCGTCTTGTATTGAGTCTTGTTTGTATTTAGATAGATCAGGGCACGTTGTACGAGAAAAATGTCAAATTTAGGTTAGGAGGTAATTTCGTACGGAATTAAGAATGGTAATTCCGCTTGAAATAATCATGTCAGTTTCAAACGAAATCACTGATTCCGTTTGAATGTGATTTCGCTTGAGATAGTTTCAAACGGAATCACCATGTCTATATATAGGTGCTATCTGATTTCGTTTGAGATAGTCTTGAACATTCCGGTTGAGAGCCGAAGTGCTGCCGACGTGTCTACTCGCTGTAAATCTTTGTCATATCAATCAAAAGATAGTTTAAAGTGACATTCTTGCTGAATTGAACTCGATACATCTGTTTCCGCCTTTCGTATTGAGAAAAACTCTTCTGATCAACTCGTTCGGGTCTGAAAACGATCCTACAAGTGGTATCAGAGCTCAGGAGGAAGAGTTCTTACCAATTCAGCTGCAATTTCTGATTTCTACACCTTCTTTTCAAAATTAACAACTTTTCACGGTTAAAATAGGCTAATTTTCTCACATTACATGCGCAATTGTGTTTTAATGAATCCTTGAAAAAATTGGACCTTAATTCGATCTAAAACTGGTATAATTGGTAATTTCGCTTGAAAAACAGCTCGAATATGATGACATCAGCATAATTTCGCTTGAAGTTGTTGTTAATTTCGCTCGAAACCATTATTTCGCTTGAGTGATTCCGTTCGAAATCCGCTATTCCGCTCCAAATTGTTATTCCGTTTGAGTGATTTCGCTTCAAAGGGTAATTCCGTTTGAAAGGGTGTTAGTTCAAGCGAAATCAGCTATTTCGTTTGAAAAGGTATTCCGCTCCAAAGGAATTTCGTTTGAAAGTGATTGATTCCGTTTGAAACTTAATTCCGTTTGAACTTGCCTGTTTGTGAAATTTCGAAACCGAAATATGGAAGAAGAATTTTATAATGCATTTGCTACTACCCCGACTACTCCGGCTAGTGTTACTCAGAACTTGACCATGGAAAATGAAACGGGCACTATGCAAAAACCGCCTAAGCTCATGAATATCGAGGAGTATAAAGGATGGGAGGAGCATTTCGAAAACGGGGTTCAAGCAAATTACTTGGATGCTTGGGAATGCGTGGAAATGAAATATGTTAGACCGACGAATGATGAAGAAGAGGAGATTGCTATTAAAGATTTAAGTGTTGATGATAGAAAGAAATACAAAAATGAAAAGATGATGATTAGTCTATTGCATCAAGCTGTGAAGGAAGATATCTTGGTTTTACTGCAACACACTGGAAGTGCATATTCAATTTGGAGAGCTTTAAAATCAAAGTTTGTTGGAAGTAAAGAAATGATCAAGAATAAAAAATCACTTTTGAAGAAAGAGTTCGATTTATTTCGTGGTTTGAGAACTGAAAGCCCAAAGTAGTTCATTGAAAGATATTGCAATCTGTTAGTCCAAATGAAGAGAGTGAGTATTAACAAAGATAATGAAGAGTTGGTAGAAAAGTTGGCTGATGCGTTGCCACATGAAACTTGGGGCACATATTTGATGATGCTGAGAAATAAGAAAGATTTTGGGAATCTGACATTGAACAAATTCATTGAGAAGCTTGAAGCTCAAGAGATGGAACAGAGGAAAATCTCAAGAATGAAGGATTTTGACGGTGAACAAGATATCGGTCTTTATTACAAAGGAGGTATCAGTGATAAAACGAACATGTCACCAAAGGTCGAGACTGCATTCAATGCTAAGAGTTCATCTGGAGGATCTTCTAAAGGATCAAACAGCAAAACAAGTTTTTCTTCATATCCATCATTTGATCCAAATCTGTCAACAACAAAGAGTGGCAAGAGGTTACAATGCAACATTGTTTTAAACCTTGAGAATGATGAAAATTTCTCGGAAGAGGTTGCAAAAGGTCACATGTCGTTGTTGGGAACTGTGTTAGAGTCATATGAGAGTTTAGTGGCAGGAAAGATCGGGAATCCAATGTTGACAAAAGAGGATTACGATCAGATTGATGCTGAGGAAATGGAATTGATGGATATAAAATGGTGTTTAGCGAGTGTTTTGAGAAGAGCTGAAAAGTTTAAACAAATTACGGGAAGATATGATTTCCGTGATGCAAATGTTTCTACTCTAGGTTTTGATAAATCTAAAGTTACTTGTTTTCGTTGCAGGAAAAAAGGACACTTCAAGAGGGAGTGCACAAATCACGAAGCAAGTGGAGCTCAAAATCCTTTCAACAACAATGATTACTACCGGAAAGCAATTTATCATCAAGTTGCTCAACAATCACATCAACAAGAGCCACAAACTGCACATGCCAGGAAGGTAATTGAGGAATCATCAAAGAGAGCTTGTATGGTGAATCAGGATGTTAAAAAGTCAACAAAAGAAAATTTCAGTTGGGATAAATATGTTTTAGCTGACAGTAAAGCATGTCTGATAAACCAAGATGATGAAAAATTACCAGAAGGGTTTAGCTGGGCAAATTTCAGTTGGGATGATTATGATCCTAACAAAACTTCAAATCACAAAGTTTTTGTTGCTCGAGTTACTGAAGACAGTGATAATGATGATGATTATTATGCAAGAAGATTGGAAAAGGACTTAAGAATGATAGAGGAGAGTGACAGTGATGATGAAAAAGCTAAAAAGAAAAAGCAGAAAGTTAAAAAAACCGTTAGCAGTGATGATGAAGAAGTTCCAGTAATAAGGAAAACGGTCAAAGATATTCCAGTTTTTAAAGTTGAAGCAGAAGCCGATGCACAAAAGATTCCGGTGATATGTGAAAATTGTGAAGTAGTAAAGAAGCAAAATAGTACTTTGATTCACAACATGAATAGATTGAAAGAATCATATGATGTTCTCAACGAAGCAATGAATCAGTACAATCTGTCAAGTAGTGAACAAGCAACAGCAACGAAGACACTTCAAGGAGCTTTCATGACAAAGCAGAAAAGTGTTAACAGTTATATTGAAAAATGTGCTGTGTTGAAACAAAAACTGGAAACCCAGAGAATTGAAACAGAAAGAGTTAATAGGTTGTTAAAAAGTTACTCATGTACTTCTTTTGTTATTGACAGGGTTTATCCAACTGTTGAAGGCATGCAGGCATTTGATGAAGAGGAAGTATCTGAAGACAAGAGTTCTGACAAGAAGAAGGATACTGAAGTGAAGACATCTGGTAAGAAACAAAGTGCCAGTTATACAAAGTGTCCAACCCCGCTTGAAAATGGATATTCTCCTAGAAATCCAAACTCAGAAAGAGTAAAAAAGGCAACCAATTTACAGTGGGAGTCTGAGTCTTCAGAAAATTTGCCTGACAACATTGATGTTACTTTTACGTCGTCTGATACTGATCATGAGTCCGAATTAATAAAGAAAGTGGTCGATCAGGTGTTGGATAATGATGAAACCGAGGAGTCAAAGTCGGAGTCAGATTCAGAGTCAAAATCTGATAAGTCAAAGTCAACAGTCAAACAAGACAAACGGGTTTATGATAAAGAGTTTTTGTTATCAAGATCTAATTTGAATGACAAACCAATCAAAGTGGCATATACTTTGATTGATTCTGACAAATTATATTCTGATGAAGAATTTCCAATAAGAGGTGTTAAACCTGACATGATCAAAAAGGTTTTCAAACTAACAGAAATTAATGTTTCTGAAATAAAAGATGTAAATCTTTCTGAAAAACCTAAAAAATACACCTCAAGAGTTCAACAAAGAGAAAACAAGAAAAAGGGTTACAGTTCTGGTTCAGGTAATTTCAAAAGAAATGTAATTTCAAAAGAAAGGGTGTAGGATTTATTCTACCGAAAAATCATAAAAATGAGAAAACTTATAAACGAAAAAGGAAAGAAACCAACAGGGAGTCTCTGTCAAAGGAAAGAAACGAGAACCTGTTTTCAATGCAAAGTTGTTGGTCATATTGCCAGAAATTGTCCAAAGGCAATTCAAATAAAACAGGGAGTCTCTGTTAAACTGAAAGAAAAGATGATTGAGAATGAACCACCAACTGAACAATTCAAAGTTTTCAAAAATTCGAAATTTGAGGTTGGTGAATGTTCAAAGAGTTTTTACAGGAGAAGAGTGAAGCTTGACAACCAAAAATGGGTTGTTAAGAAGTCTGATGATACTTCTAGCAATGAATCTGATTCGTCAAAATCAGAGGAGCTATTTTCAGGCGATGAATCTGATTCCACAAAATTAGAGGAGCCACAAGTTGAGATAAAATTGGAAACATCAGTACCTCCAATGGATGATGTCAATTTTCCACCATTGAGGGCTGGAAATTTTAAACAAAAGGTTGGTAAAGTTGAGATTTCAAATCAATTTTTCTCTGAAAAGAAAGAATTTGATATTGAAAAAGCTTTTAACTCCAAAGTGCAACATATTTTTGGAAAAATGGTTGATGGAAAAGTCAAAGGAGTGAAATAATTTTATGAAAAGAAATTGAAGAAACAAGGTAAAACTGTGACATCTTAGGTTTGTGACTGGGATGGAACATATTATGATGAGTGAAAAGTATGACTTGCCGGAGCTTCCAGGTTGGTAAGAGTGGAGCAGGAATCGGCATTTTTCTTGAGAAATTCACAACTGTGATATTTCGTCTTGCAAGTGGTTATTGGTTTGTTACTTACAAATGGTAAATCAGGGACATTAAGTTGTATCTGATTTTCTACAAGTGGTATTTGATGGTTAAACTTAAAATTGTTAAAATTTTTCAAGTAGTTGAAAGAACAATGTGATGAAACCCCTAACCTGCAAGTGGTTTATGAAATCAACAAAACTAATTTTCCGGAAAAACCATTTGATTAAAACAAACTTAAGTGATTTGAAATCACAATGGGAAAATAGTTTGTTGTAAGGGGGAGTTCTGATTGTTTATGCCAAGTGGATGGCGAATTGAAGTGATTTGATATCAGTTGTCACTTTACTTGTACAGTTTGTTTTCAAATTTCTTTTAAATGTGTTTGAATTTTAGGGGGAGTAAGAATTTTCAGAAAATTCAAAAACATTTGAAAATTTGAAAAAGCTAAAAACATGATAAAATCAAAATTGAGTTTTGTTGTGAAAAAGAGGAAATGATAGTACATCAGTGGATGATCACAGCATGCTAAAGAATTGAAAAGTCAAAATGTGATAAACGGTCTCACTGATGATGTGCCAGTAGGTTTTTGCACAGTTAGTAGATTGTGACGAGATATAAACCTAAATTTCAAACTTACTTATATCGTGGGGAACATCTCTCGGATATATGGGTAACCCCCGAAATCTTGTTTGAAAGGTCCCTCTTTCTGAGATACTAGGTCTTTATACTCAGTGATATCTGGGGTATTATCCTGGGACTTCTGATTTTGCGGAAGCAATGGCCTAGTCCCCGTATAATACTTTCTGCTCGCTTGAAATATAGCATCGCCCTCAGTACAAAAAATGATGAAACATTGCAAAATGCTAATCATGTGCTGTTGAAGAAAAGATTCTCTAAAGGGAACACACCAAAAGTCGAAGCCGTCATCTCTCTGATTTTGCGGAAGCAATAGCCTGAGCTCTCACGACCCTCACATTTTAACCCTTTACAGATATCATCTGTGGTATACTCACCTGTAAGACTGAATATTGGGATCTGGATACATGAGTATATTCTGAGGTGAGACACACGAATAAGTTTAAGTCTCTAAAACACTAATCTCGTATCTCGAAACAGTTGAAATTTGTGTGAAAATTTAAGTGGATCAGTATACTGACAATCTAAGTGAATCGTTTAAAACTTAAAATGTATAAAGCTTAACGGTGTTGGTGATTTGTCTCAAAAACTGATATGATCCTTTTACGCAAACTCACAAAAATATTGTCTGTAAATATTTCTTTTATTGCATTTCATTAAATTCAAAAATTCAAAAAGATTTTAGTGTGTTCTAGCATAAAATTTTAAAAAATTAAATTTTTTTTCGACAACTGATGTTGGAGAGCTGATTTTCAAAATTCCAAGTGTTAAACATGATGACAACTTGTGAGGTGGAGTTTGTTTGAAACAAGAAAAAGATTTTAAAAAGAAAAATGGTATTTTTACAAGTGGTACATCAAAGATTGACATTGTAAAATCATTTTGTATGATACTTGCAAATGTTGTTGTATTTGTGTTCACAAGTGGTAAGCAGTGAATAAATTTGTCAAATTTTAAATTTGTGAAATTTATTGTGTGGTAGAGATTGTGCAGGATAGCCAGGTTCCTGATTCTGGTATCATAGAGAGACAGGTTACGATCTTGGAACTGCTGATGCTGATGAATTTAAGGAATCAAGAGATCTGATCAAGAGAATTAGAAGATTCAAGAGCCAGATTGTGATTCTGGAATTGAAGATTAGATCAACATTCGAGGGGGAGATAAGTTGATAAAGAGAAGACAGAGATTGAGGATGCTTTACATTGTTAGATACTTCAGAAGAGGTCGAGAAGACTGATAAAGACTGAAGATGTTGAAGACTCGACACTGAAGACTCGTCAACATTCGAGGGGGAATCTGTTGGTGCATGCGTCTATCGATTTCGTCTTATATCGAGTCTTGTTTTTATTTAGATAGATCAGGGCATGTTGTACGAGAAAAATGTCAGGTAATTTCGTATGGAATTAAGAATGGTAATTCCGCTTGAAATAATCATGTCAGTTTCAAACGGAATCACCATGTCTATATATAGGTGCGATCTGATTTCGTTTGAGATAGTCTTGAACATTCCGGTTGAGAGCCGAAGTGCTGCCGAAGTGTCTAATCGCTGTAAATCTTTTTCATATCAATCAAAAGACAGTTTAAAGTGACATTCTTGCTGAATTGAACTCGATACGTCTGTTTCCGCCTTTCGTATTGAGAAAAAACTCTTCTGATCGACTCGTTCGGGTCTGAAAACGATCCTACAGGGTTTTATTCCATTTGTTTAATATTAAACTTTGGTGTTTTACAAACTCTGAAATATTTCATAACTACAATCTGTAACACCTCGAAAATTCACGTCCTATAATGTGTTGACACGTGTCATATGTTTGAACGTGTGAAAGAATGTTCTGAAAGGACTAAAGTTGACAAACAAGAAAAGTATATAAAAATACGAGTTCTAAATGTCAACCGTGAATAAATATATTGTACATTAACCCTACATGATGCTCATACCTTCAAAAGAATAAATCATGGATCATACGAAGCTAATTATGAAAGAAAGTGAGAGATTACAAACTACAGGGGTTAAATGTGTCAACATGTTTAAGTTATACCTCTGAGTGACCTTTTGACAAACCCGAAGCTTTGTAACGGTTAATTATGCTCACTAGAATGCACGATATAAATTTCATAAAGTTTCGTTATCGTGTGAGAAAATTATGATCAAATTCGTATGCGAGGGGTTAAAACATCAACGTTTAAAGTTAGGACTTTTCGGGTAACAATAAAGTTAACCGGGGACTTAACAAAATGGGTATATGTCTTGAAGGCCCTAAACATCAATATGGAGGGCTCAAAATGCAAGAAAATGAAGTCTAAACAAAGTTTGAAGAGCCAAGGACCATTGCATAAAAAATCAAAAATTTGGAGATTTGATCAGAAGGGCCTCGCGCCACGCGAAGCCCCAGGGGGGGCCTTCGCGTCACGCCTAGGACTGTCTGATCCGAATTTCTTGGTTTCTTGTCTGCCATGGCCCTTGTAATCGACTTTTATCCGATTTTCCTCATCTTGCTTGACCCCTAAACAACCCCTAGACACTTAGGGACACTTGTGGATGAGTTGTGGTCAGTTGTAGACTTATTTGTCAACAATCTATGGAGTTTAAATCACTATATAAAGCTCCTAAGTTGCAAACATTCTTCACACCTTCATTCTTGCATTCCTGATCAATTCTGGAGCTCAAGACTTCTCTCAAGTGATCTCTGGTCGTTCATAGGACTCTTGTAAGTTTGCTTAACCTTCCTTAGTTAAGTTTTTACTTAGTTTAAGCTTAGAAGTCAAACCGTCGTAATTAACGGTTGACTTTAAGATTAATCACCAATGGTCCAGTGATTAGTCGAATCAAAAGTAGTTATAAGTTGGTAATTATGTGGGTAATAAACCCTTAAAAGGTTTCCCCCTGATTACCACTCTAACTTGGTCAAATGTCGGGTCAAACTTGTTAATAAAAAGTCAACAGGATACTTAGTTTCTAATTTATGCATGATTAGCAATGTAGAACACATACAACCTGTTTGATCATTATTATAACTTGGTAATTAGTGTAAGAACATGTCTAAACATGTTCAACCCGACAATTCTCTGTAGAGACCCGGTTCGGAACCGAAAGTCGCAAAACTTTGACTTTTGCTTTGACTTCAGTTCTGACCCGTTTTGTTATGTTTTAGAAATACCTAAGAGCTTCATTTGGACCAGGTTACATGCTAGTATAACCCTCTGTGATTATACACCATGGTTCATTAGTTAACCAATTAATACGCATGATTCCGTTAATTGCTCATATGTTGACCATTATGCCCTTTTCACCTTAAAATGTGATTTTTGAAAATGTAAAAGAGTAGAAACCTTAATTACTGATATATAAACTTGTAACCAAAATTTGACATCAGTTGGAGGTGTAGATTGAGAGTTATGCTCATTAGCGTAATTATAAAGCTTCCTTAGCGAATAAACGGCGTAATTAGCGTATAGACTAGTTAAGCCTACTTTTTGATATCAAAATATTTACCCACTGATGTAATATATTAATTTGGGAATTTTGAAGATTTTTAATTAATTTTAGGCTGAGCATAACTTATAGTCGTAGGCTTAATCCGGTAATTGTCGGTTTTGCCCTTACGGGCTATAAAATGAGTTTTACATATCTAATCGACTCCAAACCTTTTGCTACTGATTAGATATGATAAATAAATTATTTTAAGCCTTCTGGAATAATAAAAATATCAGCTTTATGTATAGAACCCGGAAATGGCTTCTAATCGCCTTTTTAAGCGTTTTTAACGCATAGTACGTACTATAACTATTCTAAACATACAAAGGTTGATACCTACTGATATTTTGGGTAAATTATAATATTTTAACAGTAAGAAAAAGTTGTTAAACTCAGACTTCAGATTTGAGCTTTTCGGCTTATGTGAAATTACCAAAATGCCCATACGGCGCATAATTTGGTTATAATTAATAAATTTCACATATATACTTTACCCTACTGTTATAACTTAGTAAAATAAGTATTTTTGCTGATTATAGCGGACCTGTAACTCAGGTTAATACTTAAACTCTTTTATAACCTTGTAAATGACCAAACTACCCCTACGGGGCATAGTTTGTGTTTAAATTCGTTTCGGGCATAATAGAAGACATCTTACTGATGTCACAACATATTTGAAGCATATTAACTTAGGAAACCTGTATATGTCTCTCATGAATACCCGTTACGCTTATTACGCGTTCGGTTCGGTTTATGTAACTAGTTTACATAAATTAGCCTAAACGGGTCAAACCTTATCGGTTTTATCTCAAAATCCAGAATGTGTATGAAATACCCATATTAAGCAAGTCTCCGAACTTTTCGGGTCTAAATCACATTCTATCCGGTCTTCGCTTAATCGCGCGTACGGAGCGTATCTTTGAAACTAACCGGTCTAAGCTTAAGCTTAATTAAAGACCCGTTAGGATTCTAATAGGTTATTATAAACCTTCGTTCCAGATTAGGAGGACCAGTAAAAGCTACTTGCATTTTACTTATTGTGATTATTACATTGCTCAGGTAAATACTTTTAACTTATTTCCCCTATACGGGCTTGGGTTACGGTATATAAAATACCGCTTGGTCGGGCATTAAATCTTCCATCGTTTGGTGGTTAATTGAATAATTTAATCGGCCCGTTTAAACAGTTTTTTTTACTTAAAATCCTTTGGGGGGGGGGGGGTTAATGACCTTGTCCCGGATATCCTTGGCATCATTTTACGAAATGGCCACGACCTAAGCGCGGAGTGTAGGCGTACACTCGTCAGTGCATAAATAGTTGATGTGGTGTGTCTATTGATCTTTAACCCGGTACGTCCGGGCTACTGAACGCATAAGGAACATGTAATCCGTTCACAAGATTATATATTTAAATAATTCTCCCAAGTTATAAAATGTTTATGCCACGTGCATCCAAATCAATTTTTAATCATTTTCCAAAATGAGTCAGTTGGTTGTATTTACTAGTGTAAACTGACGTATTTTCCCAAAAAGATTAAATGCAGGTACTAAGCGTAATTGGCTGGGATTTCTCCTTAGCATCAATAGAAGTCTCGCAAGCTTAAGATGCCTAGAAGTCTGTTGAACTATTGTTTCCATTTTATTTTCGATCCGTCTGTGGATAAACAATCGACAGTTGTGATACATGATATTACAATATTTATTCGGTTGAAATATATCTTACAATTTGCTTCCGCTGTGCATATTAATTATTGTGTTGTTTGACTATTATGTTGCCAACCACGTCACGATACTCCCCCACCGGGCCCACCGGTGACACGTGGAAATCGAGGTGTGACAGGTTGGTATCAGAGCCAACATTGAGTGAATTAAACACTAGCCTTTTGTGTTTAATCTCAATAACACAATTGCACATATCTAAACTTTCGAGTCTAGACAAAGAACATAGGAACAATCCAAATTTGTTTCAATTTATTTTTAACTTTGTCTTTTATTTATATATGTTTGTTGTTATCTCATGCTATATTGACAGGATCAAATATGCCACCAAGATTCTTTAGAAGAAGAGGACGAGGCAAGGGGCCAGTCACCGCCCCCAATGATAATGAAGCCGGGCCTTCGCATATGCGAGCTCCTTCTACCACCGAGAGTGACGATCCTCGACAGAACCGGAGGAACCTCTTCGAGCCGGCTAGACGGTCGGTTTCGCACAGTTCGACACCTCCCGTCCATAACCCTTATGGGCCACAACCGGAGTATGAGCCCAACAACCCTCAACCTTCCTACATACCTCTACAGCGGTCCTTATCGCACAATTCTATTGGAGACCCTACACCTGTCTTCAGGGGCCGGTTTAACCCGGCCAACTACATACAAGAACCAGTGGGTTTTAACCCATTGGGGCCAGAGGATCATTTCTCTGGCGATCATGCGGAGGATATGGACGAGGACATGGATCCCGTCGAACCTGCCAGTGGTACACCGAACCATCCCATTGAGATTTCGGATGGCTCTTCTTTTCACGGATCACCCTACGGTGGTCCAGACAGCTTTCAGGCGAGGTTTACTCAGCACGAGTGGTACTTCACACCCTCGCACCATTCATCACCTCACCAACAGCAGCTACAGCAGCAGCAAGATCCCTCAGAGGATCCACGTTTTGTGGCAGTCACGCCACCACCTCCTCCGCCACCAGTTCAGCCGGCACCTCCACAACCGCCAAGGCGTAGGAGAACCGGAGCGCGTATGTCTGCGCGAGCAGGAGACTTTCATTTTAGTTCTCCTCGTCAGTCAAGTGGCAGCCATTATCCTCCACTTCAGGAAGACCCACAAATGGGTGGACCTTCAAACCCAGTTGCGCCGCAACCACCACCGATGGGTTTTGATAACCCGATTCTGGCATACATGGGTTCTATGGCGTACAACCTGTTTGAACAACCAGCTCACACCAACTACGGTTACGCTGAAGCCGACCCCTACATGGTAGCGGCCAATTACAACGCCTTTAACCCGGAAGGACCCTATGGCGCTCCTTGGGAAGTAGGGTACCCAACTCGTGTGTACCAGATACTGCCAGACCTATAATACGGACGCAATCGCAGCCGCCACGGTTTTCTCCCCCAGAACGGGAGGAAATCCTTCAGAGACTGGACAAGGTTGAGCGAGACTTCCACCGCGATCGCAGGGAGCGACAGACCTTCTTCCAAGGATTGACAAGCCTAATAAAGGGGAAGAGCAAGAAGGACCACTGAATCCTTCCAATTGTTGTTAAGCCCCTGCGTGGGCCAGTCTTGCTGTATAAACCCCTGCGTGGGTATGCTTGTTTATTTTGACCCCTGCGTGGGTCTATCTTTCTGTTAACCCCTACGAGGGTATGTTATTGTTTAAGGCCCTGCGTGGACTATTATGTTATTTGTGTAAGTCCCTGCATGGACTATTATGATGTTTGTTGTAAAGCCCCTGCGTGGGTAAGTCCTTGCTTAAACCCCTGCGTGGGTAACTTGTTTGTCTAAAAAGTCCCGTTTAGGGCGATATGTAATATTTTGATAATTAATGGAATGTAAGTTTATAAATTTCATTTTTGCTATTATATGCATAAATATATTATATGGAATAAATAAATCAAAATCATTCCTTTTAATAATAATCTGCCTATTAATTATTTAATAAGAATCTTAAGAGTGAAACCTAGCCTGAGTGTCATTATGAAGACCTGGCCATGATGGTAAGACCTGTTAAAAAGATTCAAATCCCAGTTAACATCTGAAAACATGTTAACACTCCTGGCAGACGTGGTTCGTTAAAATCACACACGTCTTTCTTATTTTTGGATTCTTCAAAAGATTCCTAACCCAATATAATGATCTCTGAATCATGGGTTTAAATCATCAATATGGATGATCATATTTTGACCATACGTGGTAATATAGAGCCTACGGGCCTTGTCCATTTCTACATGGGCCAAAAGACAGTGGTAGCTATGACTCCCTGTCTGAAAAAGGTAATGAACTTTGATTCAAACCTTAATGCCTCGATTCTCTGAAATCATGGCTTATATCATCCTATAAGATGATCATATTATAAACATCCCTTAGAAGGGAAGTGCCTACGGGCTATAGTTAATGTCCTCTGAGACTAAAAAACAGTGGTAGCGATGACTCCCTGTCAGAAAAAGGTAATGAACTAGGTTCAAACCTTCATGCCTTGATTCTCTGAAATTATGGCTTATAATTTAAATTGTCCTTGTGACTAGGCCTTATGTGCTAAATATATATTGTTATTGTTTATAATTAGGATAAATTATAATAGAAATCCTAATTAAATACGATTAATAAATTAACCAAATATGGTCTCTGTTTACCATGGTTAATGAATTACCCTAAGGGGCAATTCCATAATAAACTCCCAAATAAACTATTGTCCTTGTTTTCTGTAACAGTTCAATTAAAATGGCTAACTCGGACGAAATTAATAGCCATCCCGTGGAGAATAACGATAAAGCCCGAATTAATTTAACGGGTGCTGAATTGAAAGCGTTGGTATACGACGCAGTTACAAAAGCCTTAGAGCGGCAGTACGAAGAGTATAGTGGGACTCGAAGTAGGACCCTCTCTACGCCGCATTCGAAGCCACCTTCCAAGAAGGAAGAACTGAAGAAAGATGATGATCGACTCTCCTCAAACCACCACGGTGCTCCATCTCAACAAATAATACTAAATCAAGGACCCCGTGACAAGGGTTGCTCTTATAAATATTTTGTTTCCTGCAAACCCTGGGATTTCATTGGGGAGAAAGGAGCCATTGACTGTATTACGTGGCTGGATGAGATGGATACAGTTGTGGATATCAGCGGATGCGCTGAGAGGGATGTGGTCAAGTATGTGTCGCAATCTTTTAAAGGCGAGGCTTTAGCCTGGTGGAGATCACTGATTCAAGCCACCGGGAAAATCCCATTGTACAACATGTCATGGGAGCAATTTGTTTCCCTTATCAGGGAAAATTACTGCCCTCAGCATGAGGTGGAGAAGATAGAGTCTGATTTTCTATCGTTAGTAATGACAAACCTTGACTGTTAAGCTTACCTCACGAGCTTCAACACAATGTCCCGGTTGGTTCCCTATTTGGTGACCCCGGAACCCAAACGAATCACTCGTTTCATTAGGGGTTTAGCCCCCGAGATAAAGGCAAGCGTAAAGGCCTCTCGGCCAGCTACTTTCAGATCTGTAGCTGACATATCTCTATCCCTCACTCTGGATGCGGTCAGACAAAGATCGCTGAGGAATAGAGATGCTGAGAAAAGAAAACGTGAAGATGATAATTCACGGAGGTCAAACAAGAAGCACCGAGGAAACGGTGACAACAGGAAGGGGTCTGAGTCAAGGAAAGATGGGCATCAGTTTGGTGAGAAGCCCAAGTGCAGACTCGAATCGAACTCGCAAAGAACTTTTGCTTGCGGGATATGCAAGTCCAAGGATCACAAGACCTTGGATTGCAAACAGCTGAAAGACGTAACGTGCTACCGTTGCAATGAGAAAAGGGCACATTAAAACCAACTGCCCTAAATACGCCAAGAAGCCTGAAGAGACCAAGAAGACCAATGCTCGAGTCTTTAGAATGGATGCAAGAGAAGCGGTTCTAGACGACAACGTGATTACAGGTACTTTCCTTGTAAATGATGTCTATGCAAGAGTACTTTTAGATTCAGGCGCTGATAAGTCTTTCGTTGGTAATAAGTTTTGTGAATTGCTGAAATTACCTGTCAAAACCTTAAGTGTGAATTATGAGGTGGAGTTAGCAGATGGCACCCTAGAAACCGTCTCTACTGTGTTAGATGGATGTGTTATATCCATTAAGAACCACTCTTTTCCTCTGTCCCTACTCCCATTAAAGTTAGCCGGTTTTGACATAGTTTTGGGTATGGACTGGTTATCTCATAACCAGGCCCAAATTGTCTGCAACAAGAAACAAGTGATGATCAAGACTCCATCTGGCGAATCACTTACCGTTCAGGGAGATACACGGTATGGACTGCCTGAGCAAGTGACTATGCTTAAGGCCTCTAAGTGCTTGAAGAAGGGTTGTGTCATCTACATGGCACAAGTGACTTTTGATGAGCCGAAACCAAAGATGGAAGACATCCCAGTCATTTCTGAATACCCTGAAGTGTTTCCTGAAGAGCTACCTGGTTTACCACCAGATAGGCAAGTGGAATTCAAAATTGACATCATCCCCGGAGCAGCACCAGTTGCTAGAGCACCTTACAGGCTGGCACCAACAGAGATGAAGGAATTGAGGACGCAATTAGATGAATTGCTATCTAAAGGTTTCATTAAACCTAGTTTGTCTCCATGGGGAGCACCTGTCCTGTTTGTCAAGAAGAAGGATGGATCGATGCGTCTGTGCATCGACTACCGTGAACTTAATAAGGTCACAATAAAGAATAGGTATCCTTTGCCTAGGATCGACGATTTGTTCGATCAGTTGCAAGGGGCAAGTTATTTCTCGAAGATTGACTTAAGGTCAGGCTACCATCAACTGAAGGTTAGAGATGAAGACGTACACAAAACTGCATTTAGGACTCGTTATGGACATTACGAGTTCCTAGTGATGCCTTTTGGGCTCACTAATGCACCGGCCGCGTTCATGGATCTCATGAATCGCGTTTGCAAGCCGTACTTAGATAAACTCGTCATCGTTTTCATCGACGACATTCTCATTTATTCTAAGAACCAAGCTGACCATGAGAAACACCTTCGCTGTATTCTCAAACTCCTACATCATGAGAAGCTCTATGCCAAATTCTCTAAGTGTGAATTCTGGCTTCGAGCAGTCTAATTCCTTGGACACGTGGTGAGTGAGCGTGGTATCCAAGTGGATCCCGCTAAAGTTGAAGCTGTTATGAACTGGCAAGAGCCAAAGACGCCTACAGAGATTCGTAGCTTCCTGGGATTGGCAGGATATTATAGGCGTTTCATTGAAAAATTTTCAACGATTGCTGCACCCCTAACTTCCTTAACTAGGAAGAAGATTAAGTTCGACTGGGGACCTAAACAGCAAGAATCCTTTGATATTCTGAAACAAAAGTTGAGCAATGCTCCTGTACTGACATTGCCTGAAGGTACCGAAGAATTTGTGGTTTACTGCGACGCATCCCACACAGGCATGGGATGTGTGCTCATGCAGAAAGGCAAAGTTATTGCCTATGCTTCACGCCAGTTAAAGGTGCATGAAAAGAATTACACCACCCATGACTTGGAGTTGGGTGCCGTTGTATTTGCACTAAAGCTCTGGAGGCATTATTTATATGGAATCAAGTGTGTGATCTATTCTGATCACAAGAGCCTCCAGCACCTATTTAATCAGAAGGATTTAAACATGAGGCAACGCCGTTGGATGGAGACTCTAAATGATTATGATTGTGAAATCAGATACCATCCCGGCAAGGCGAATGTAGTCGCTGATGCCTTGAGTCGAAAGGAAAGGGTGAAACCCATCCGAATCAATGCCAAGAGCATTGAAATAAAGAACAGTTTGAATGAAAGGTTGTTAGCTGCACATAAGGAAGCTGTGTTGGAAGCTAACTATCCTAAAGAAAAGCTAGGGGTAACTGAGGAGCAGTTATCTCTTGGCAAGGATGGAATTCTAAGATTAAATGGACGAATATGGGTTCCAATTTATGGAGGACTTCGAGATGTTATCCTCCAGGAAGCCCATAGTTCCAAATATTCCATTCATCCTGGAGCTGACAAGATGTACCAGGATCTAAGGGCAAACTATTGGTGGATAGGCTTGAAAAAGTATGTAGCCGCTTATGTAGCTAAATGCTTGACGTGTGCGCAAGTCAAGACAGAACATCAAAAGCCGTCAGGTTTGCTACAACAGCCTGAACTTCCTACTTGGAAGTGGGAAATGGTAACTATGGATTTTATCACCAAGTTACCCAAGACAAGAAAGGGAAATGATACGATATGGGTTATAGTTGATAGACTGACTAAGTCAGCACATTTCTTACTCATCAAGGAGACTTACAACTCCGACATGTTAGCCCAATTGTACGTGGATAAGATTGTAGCTTTACATGGCATACCATACCTGTGGCTATTATCTCTGACAGAGATACTAGATACACGTCACATTTTTGGAAAAGCTTCCAGCAATCTTTGGGCACGCGTTTGAATTTTAGTACGGCTTACCATCCTCAGACGGACGGTCAGAGTGAGCGTACTATTCAAACTTTGGAAGACATGCTTCGAGCATGCGTGATCGATTTAGGTGGTAGTTGGGATAACCACCTGCCGTTAATCGAATTCTCCTACAACAATATCTACCATACCAGCATTAAAGCTGCGCCTTTTGAGGCCTTATACGGTAGAAAGTGTAGAACGCCAGTTTGTTGGGCGGAAGTTGGAGATGTCCAATTATCAGGACCGGAGATAGTGTTCGAAACGACGGACAAGATTGTCCAGATTCGTGACCGTCTCAAAGCTGCCTGAGATAGGCAGAAGAGTTACGCAGATCCAAAGCGTAAAGCTATGAAATTTGAAGTAGGCGACAAAGTGTTGCTTAAAGTATCACCCTGGAAGGGGGTGATGCGATTTGGTAAGAAAGGCAAGGTAAGCCCGAGATACATAGGACCTTTCGAGGTTATCGAACGTGTCGGGTCAGTTGCCTATAAGTTGAACTTACCGGAAGAGCTCAGTAGTATGCATAATGTATTCCACATCTGCAATCTGAAGAAGTGTTTCACTGACGAATCACTGGTCATACCACATACAGATGTGCATATAGATGAGAGCTTAAAATTTGTGGAAAAACCATTATCGATTGAAGATCGACAGGTTAAGAAGCTTCGAAGGAAGCATGTACCTATTGTAAAGGTCAAATGGGATGCCCGTAGAGGACCCGAATATATGTGGGAGGTTGAGTCCACGATGAAAGAAAAGTACCCTTATTTATTTCAGTAAATCTCAAGGTCGAGATTTCTTTTAAGGGGGTGAGGATGTAACACCTCGAAAATTCACGTCCTATAATGTGTTGACACATGTCATATGTTTGAACGTGTGAAAGAATGTTCTGAAAGGACTAAAGTTGACAAACAAGAAAAGTATATAAAAATACGAGTTCTAAATATCAACAGTGAATAAATATATTGTACATTAACCCTACATGATGCTCATACCTTCAAACGAATAAATCATGGATCATACGAAGCTAATTATGAAAGAAAGTGAGAGATTACAAACTACAAGGGTTAAATGTGTCAATATGTTTAAGTTATACCTCTGAGTGACCTTTTGACAAACCCGAAGCTTTGTAACGGTTAATTATGCTCACTAGAATGCATGATATAAATTTCATAAAGTTTCGTTATCGTGTGAGAAAATTATGATCAAATTCGTATGCGAGGGGTTAAAACGTCAACGTTGAAAGTTAGGACTTTTCGGGTAACAATAAAGTTAACCGGGGACTTAACAAAATGGGTATATGTCTTGAAGGCCCTAAACATCAATATGGAGGGCTCAAAATGCAAGAAAATGAAGTCTAAACAAAGTTTGAAGAGCCAAGGACCATTGCATAAAAAATCAAAAATTTGGAGATTTGATCAGAAGGGCCTCGCGCCACGCGAAGTCCCAGGGGGGGGGGGGGGGCTCCGCGTCACGCCTAGGGCTGTCTGATCCGAATTTCTTGGTTTCTTGTCTGCCATGGCCCTTGTAATCGACTTTTATCCGATTTTCCTCATCTTGCTTGACCCCTAAACAACCCCTAGACACTTAGGGACACTTGTGGATGAGTTGTGGTCAGTTGTAGACTTATTTGTCAACAATCTATGGAGTTTAAATCACTATATAAAGCTCCTAAGTTGCAAACATTCTTCACACCTTCATTCTTGCATTCCTGATCAATTCTGGAGCTCAAGACTTCTCTCAAGTGATCTCTGGTCGTTCATAGGACTCTTGTAAGTTTGCTTAACCTTCCTTAGTTAAGTTTTTACGTAGTTTAAGCTTAGAAGTCAAACCGTCGTAATTAACGGTTGACTTTAAGATTAATCACTGATGGTCCAGTGATTAGTCGAATCAAAAGTAGTTATAAGTTGGTAATTATGTGGGTAATAAACCCTTAAAAGGGTTCCCCTGATTACCACTCTAATTAGGTCAAATGTCGGGTCAAACTTGTTAATAAAAAGTCAACAGGATACTTAGTTTCTAATTTATGCATGATTAGCAATGTAGAACACATACAACCAGTTTGATCATTATTATAACTTGGTAATTAGTGTAAGAACATGTCTAAACATGTTCAACCCGACAATTCTCTGTAGAGACCCGGTTCGGAACCGAAAGTCGCAAAACTTTGACTTTTTCTTTGACTTCAGTTCTGACCCGTTTTGGTATGTTTTAGAAATACCTAAGAGCTTCATTTGGACCAGGTTACATGCTAGTATAACCCTCTATGATTATACACCATGGTTCATTAGTTAACCAATTAATACGCATGATTTCGTTAATTGCTCATATGTTGACCATTATTCCCTTTTCACCTTAAAACATGATTTTTGAAAATGTAAAAGAGTAGAAACCTTAATTACTGATACATAAACTTGTAACCAAAATTTGACATCAGTTGGAGGTGTAGATTGAGAGTTATGATCATTAGCGTAATTATAAAGCTTCCTTAGCGAATAAACGACGTAATTAGCGTATAGACTAGTTAAGCCTACTTTTTGATATAAAAATCTTTACCCACTGATGTAATATATTATTTTGGGAATTTTGAAGATTTTTAATTAATTTTAGGCTGAGCATAGCTTATAGTCGTAGGCTTAATCCGGTAATTGTCGATTTTGCCCTTACGGGCTATAAAATGAGTTTTACATATCTAATCGACTCCAAACCTTTTGCTACTGATTAGATATGATAAATAAATTATTTTAAGCCTTCTGGAATAATAAAAATATCAGCTTTATGTATAGAACCCGGAAATGGCTTCTAATCGCCTTTTTAAGCGTTTTTAACGCATAGTATGTACTAGAACTATTTTAAACATACAAAGGTTGATACCTACTGATATTTTGGGTAAATTATAATATTTTAACAGTAAGCAAAAGTTGTTAAACTCAGACTTCAGTTTTGAGCTTTTCGGCTTATGTGAAATTACCAAAATGCCCCTACGGCGCATAATTTGGTTATTATTAATAAATTTCACATATATACTTTACCCTACTGTTATAACTTAGTAAAATAAGTATTTTTGCTGATTATAGCAGACCTGTAACTCAGGTTAATACTTAAACTCTTTTATAACCTTGTAAATGACCAAACTACCCCTACGGGGAATAATTTGTGTTTAAATTCGTTTCGGGCATAATAGAAGACATCTTACTGATGTCAACATATTTGAAGCATATTAACTTAGGAAACCTGTATATGGCTCTCATGAATACCCGTTACGCTTATTACCCGTTCGGTTCGGTTTATGTAACTAGTTTACATAAATTAGCCTAAACGGGTCAAACCTTATCGGTTTTATCTCAAAATCCAGAATGTGTATGAAATAGCCATATTAAGCAAGTCTCCGAACTTGTCGGGTCTAAATCACGTTCTATCCGGTCTTCGCTTAATCGTGCGTACGAACCGTATCTTTGAAACTAACCGGTCTAAGCTTAAGCTTAATTAAAGACCCGTTAGGATTCTAATAGGTTATTATAAACCTTCGTTCCAGATTAGGAGGACCAGTAAAAGCTACTTGCATTTTGCTTATTGTGATTATTACATTGCTCAGGTAAATACTTTTAACTTATTTCCCCTATACGGGCTTGGGTTACGGTATATAAAATACCGCTTGGTCGGGCATTAAATCTTCCATCGTTTGGTGGTTAATTAAATAATTTAATCAACCCATTTAAACAGTTTTGTTTACTTAAAAGCCTTTGGGGGGTTAATGACCATGTCCCGGATATCCTTGGCATCATTTTACGAAATGGCCACGACCTAAGCACGGAGTGTAGGTGTACACTCGTCAGTGCATAAATAGTTGATGTGGTGTGTCTATTGATCTTTAACTCGGTACGTCCGGGCTACTGAACGCATAAGGAACATGTAATCCGTTCACAAGATTATATATTTAAATAATTCTCCCAAGTTATAAAATGTTTATGCCACGTGCATCCAAATCAATTTTTAATCATTTTCCAAAATGAGTCAGTTGATTGTATTTACCAGTGTAAACTGACGTATTTTCCCAAAAAGATTAAATGCAGGTACTAAGCGTAACACTTAACAAACCCATCAGGCTGATCTTCGTAACGTTGATTTATGCAATCCGCAATTCCAATTAGCTCAGCTTGAACGTCACAAAAAATACTTTTTGTGTATATGTCAACAGCTTTGCCTTCCAACAATTGGTAATTACTCTTCAACTGGGGTCGTTTGTATCGAGATTCATGATCATTTTTCCGGTGTGTGTGACGCTGTGCTTCTATTGCAGTTTCATAATGAGTCATGAACTCAACAAGAGTAGCTTTCGAATTGCACACTTGACCAAAAAATGATTCTCACTCTCCGACCTCGATGTCGTTCGCATAAGACCCGACATCTCTTCCATTCTATAGTATGCAGGGATCCAAGATTCCCTGAGTGCAAAAATATCAGATAGCCAATCATTATCTGCTAAATTTAACTATGCGATAACCGCTTCCCATTCTGATTCAAACTCTTCAAGTGTGAGAATATCCGTCCACACAACACCACAAATACGTTCTTTAAAATTGGTGGAATTGCATAGCCTAACACTAACCTATGTATAACACGAAAACGCCATGCATAAAAAAAACGTATAAAATTACACAAAGTCAAACCTTAATTAAAAAAACATTAACAAGCTACAAAACGCCATGTATTTCAAAACGCAGTGTATCCCAAAACGCCAAAGGTAAAAATAAGCCTACCAACCTTCAGAGAAAGTTTATGCATCACATGCCACATGCATAACCGATGCCTCTGGTCAACAAATACAACAGAAATAGCCTTCTTCATTGTTGGATCTTGGTTAGTGACAACAACTTTTGGTTGAGAACCAACAACTTTTAGAAAAACTCACAACAACCAAATATACTTATCAGCAGTTTCTGAAGCCAATAATGCTGCACCAAATGTAACATTGCAGTGATGATTGTCTATACCAGTGAACAGTACAAACACCATAGAGTATCTACACAGTGGCGGATCCAAATTTTTTTTTCGGTGGGTTCGCTATTTTTAGATGCTCTAATTTCATAGGATCGGACATAATTTTTTTTTGGGTTAGTTCGACTGTTCGGATCGGGTCGGGTTGGGACGGATAAGGTTCATCACATAGTAAAAATACGATACGCAGGGGCGTAACTTTGTAGGGGCCGGGGAGGGGGTATGTAGTGTCCGGTATGTAGTTTTCGTTCAGTAGTGTCCGCTATGTAGTTTTCGTATAGAATTTTTTAGATATATACGTTTTCGACCCTCGGTTTTATAATTTTATTAGGTATATACGTTTTCGACCCCCAGTCGGAAATCTCAAGCTTCGCCAATGACGATACGTATACAAAAAAACACTGTATTTTAAAAATAAAAAAAGTATAGTTTAAAATCACTAAGTATCGCATTCAGATTTACATATACACATAATCATTCAACTATTCAGATTTTAACTAATTAACAAAAATAAAAGTCCTCTCCCTACCACTTTGTATAAAATGAATTGCATTACATATCTAGATTGATTTTAATAACATACTTAAACAATATGAGATGAGTTGTTTGAAGAATGAGAACAAATTCAACTCTCAATTCATTCACTCTCCTAGAATCAATACAATGATACCACTAATGGTTGAAAATGACTATCATTAGCAGTTTAGCACTAATTACAACTTCTCCCAAAGTCCCAATGAAATAACTACCAAGAATAGTGGAGACTACATATAGGAAAATATTCATCATAGAACAGAGTCAAAGATACATAAAGAAAATGAAAGAAATTGGAAGTTTACCTCACCAAAAAGTTAGGAAACTAAATCAAAAAACGGCTACACCAAGAATTGAACATAAGATCTATTGTTTAGAAATGAGAAGCCTTAACCGTGGAGCCTTCATCACTTTTGTGCATGGGTTCATAATATCATATAACATAATATTTATGGGTTCACCACATTTTTTTCTATAGGTTCCTTATTGAAAATTCGAAACCGAGTGGGTTCGGTTGAACCCGCACCTCAATACATAGATCCGCCCCTGTATCTGCATATGAAAACGCCATGAGAACTGAAACAATAATAAAACGCCATTGCATGTAAACTAATAAAACGCCATATCATGTAAACTAATAAAAATTCCATTGCATGTAAACTCATAAAACGCCAAAAAAACAGAAGAAGTTGAATAATAAAATATTACTTGTTGGAATGATACGTGGCGTCAAACGAAATCACATCACCAAACACGTGGTAATTTCGTTGGCTTGATCATCACACCAAAAAAGTCCCTTCAAACGATTCTCTTCGTCTCTGAAGTAATCATACGAGAAATTAGGCTGAGAATGTTTTTTTTCATTCAAATGTCTCACAACCATATCGGTGTCATATTCCCCTATAAACAAGTTAATTTGCCTCTTATAGCTCTTAAATTCAACTTTACTTGCACCGACATCTTCAAAACCGCCAAAACAAGTCTTCATAACATTAAACGCCTTCACGAGACCCAAATTCAGCTTAGACATGCTGCGTATAACATGCTTCTGGAGCTGAGTGAGGTGTCGTTCAGTTGGAAGAAAATGCTTATCAGGACGTTCAACAAGATAATGGTTGTGCTCCTCGACAAACTTATACACCTTCCATGATCCATCCTCAAAAGTTACACCTAACAGTGCACCACAATCAGTCTTCTTTGAAAAGTTGAATCGCACTAATCGCTCCTTTTGATTGGGGTCCAACGTATCAACCTTCTTGTCCTTGTATAACCCAGATCTCGTACACAAGTAATACTTAATATGTAACACACCTTTAGAGTTTGTCTTTGTAGTACCTTTCCTGACTGAAAACCCACACTCCTTGGCATACTTGACATACATTGAATAACAATCCTCGAGGCTTGAGAATACCATGTCCATTGTGGGCTTTATTTCTTCACTGACGTCAGGAATGATAAATGGTAATCCAGTTTTGGGGCAAAGCCTTTGACTCGAGGAAGCAACTTCGTCTGAGAAAACACAGCGAGGAATAGAAAAATCAGAAAAATGCCATTAAAAATAGAAAATGTCTCGTAATAACATTATAGATTAAAACGCCATTAATTGAAGGCAAATTGGCCTGTAATAATCCCACCTACACCTTTTTGGCCATTAATAATCCCACCTCAGAATATTCCCCACACCAGTCCCACCTTTCAGATATTTTGCCCACACTGGTCCTCCGTTAAAAATCCCTAACTCAGTTAGCAAAATGGCTGATGTGGCAGATGATGTGTTAAAAACTGATTATGTGGCAGATGATGTGTTAAAAACTGATTATGTGGCAGATGATTATGTATTCCCTGATCCTTTACAACTTAATGTATTTATAACCCACACTTGCACTTCATCATCACCACTCCACAACCGCACCTCCACCACCACTCGTCCACCACCACCGCACCTTCACTCACCTGCCACCACCACACCTGAACCATCCTATTTTAACTATAAGGCCTGTAGTTTTTGTTGCAAATAACCATCAAAACTTGCATAGATTATAAAATCACACTAAAAACTCAAAACAATTGTAGCATTCATATTTTACCTTATCAGAGGAACCACATTACAGTCTTCTAAGCAAGCTTTAGCCCGAACATTAAACAACGAATTCGCAAACTCAGGCACCTGTTTCATAGCAGCAGCTTGAACCATAACATAATCAATAAACTCAGGAAACAATCTTGACCCCAAATTATTAACATAAGTAATCCCAAACTTCCCTTTCCTCATAGCCTCTTTAAAAATCTCCAATGTCACTTCCCTCCTAATCTCAAGTGCCCTCATAATAACCTCAAAATCATAATCATTTTCAACATTAAACACATCTTTAATAGGTGGCAAAGAAGACTCTACAGTGGTGTCTGCAGGGGACTGGATGTAGATTGAGCCTGGAAACTGAGCAGTTCTTTTTTTGGCCATTGAGAGCTCCAAAAGCTTCAAGATTTCATTTTTATGATACCCATTTAAGGTTTGAGATTGTGGGTCGGTTTGGAAGAGGATTGAGGTGGATCTTGCGTTGTGGGTTCGGAGGATTTTGGTGTCTTGGTTGGGTGGGTTGGTGGGGGGTGGGGGGTGGGTGGAGGTGCGGTGGTGGTGGACGAGTGGTGGTGGAGGTGCGGTTGTGGAGTGGTGATGATGAAGTGCAAGTGTGGGTTATAAATACATTAAGTTGTAAAGGATCAGGGAATACATAATCATCTGCCACGTAATCAGTTTTTAACACATCATCTGCCACATAATCAGTTTTTAACACATCATCTGCCACATCAGCCATTTTGCTAACTGAGTTAGGGATTTTTAACGGAGGACCAGTGTGGGCAAAATATCTGAAAGGTGGGACTGGTGTGGGGAATATTCTGAGGTGGGATTATTATTGGCCAAAAAGGTGTAGGTGGGATTATTACAGGCCAATTTGCCTTAATTGAATAATAAACAAGACATAATAAACACATGATTTAAAAACGACATGATGAAAACGCCTTGAGATGAATAATTAACAAAATATAACATCATAATGAAAACACCATAATTAACAAAACTGATGTTTACACAAATTAACAAATAGTAATAACTGATGTTTACAAATACTATTAAATAACATTAAAAACTAATAAAATAGATGTAAAACGCCAATGATCGTAAAAACATAAGAAAAATATTAGATAGTAAACGACAATTAAAATTAATAAAATACCTATTAAAACGCGATTAAATTGCATAATTGAATAACGTCATTGAAAATCATACAACACATTATAAAAAAAACAATGAAATAAGCATAAAAGAACAAAACGCCATATCTGTTGCATGATTTGCTGAAAAAAAAAAATAGAAAACGCCAACGAATTTTACTTTGTCGAACAGAATCCACGTTAGACGCCATAGATATGAGAAAGCTTGCAAAGGAGGTAACAACTAACAAGAAATCTTTGGAGTTTTAATTTGAAAGAGATTTATAACGCGAATAAGGAGGGAACGTATAAAAGGACAATCGTACCCCCGCATAACAATTAGCGCCCCCTGCCACGTGTTGGGCCAGGATATGTTCTCGCCGTTCTCACACTTTTCACCGTTCTCTCCTGATCCCGTTTCTATATATATCTATATATATTGGGAATGGTTCAAATGAAAACCACTTTTAATGCGAAAACTCGAAAACTAACTAAAAAAGCCTTTCAAATGAAAACCACATTTAAACCAAAATTCTTTTTTTTTTTGCAATTTTTTAATTAAAAATCACTAGTTTTTGTATATAAAAAAACTATTCTTCAAAAAAAGAATTTTTTTTGTAGTGCACATGTGTAATAATTCACATGTGTAGTACATATACACATGCACTACAAGTTTTTTTTTTGAAAAAAAAGTTTTTTTATACCTAAAATAGCGAAAATTGGTATGAAAAAATAATTTTGGTATGTTTTTTAGGCTTTTTTAGTTAGATTCCGAGTTTTCGAGTTAACTAGTGGTTTTCATTTGAACCTTCCCCTATATATATATATACAAAGTTATGTTTAAATAAAAGTCAAAACGCAGTTTTTCGGAAAAGATATAAAATGAACTTATAAACGTTTAATTTTTGACACTATATTAATTGGTTAATAATATTAGAACATGTCAAAGCATGTTCAGCCCGTCATTTCCAGTTTATAGTCCGGTTCGCAACCGAAAATCAAGTAGTTTGACTTCTTCTTTGACTTTCGATTCTGACCCGATTTAGCTAAGTTAGCTACTGATTTGAAGTTGCATTATGATCATATTTATGTATTGAATAACCCTATATGGTTATATCATTTGACCATAATCAATTATCGAGTTTTATGCAAGTTCATGTAATATGCCATAATCTTGACCAAAATGCCCTTATGAGCATAAAAGGGTTTTTAAACTATAATGGACTTGTGAAATGAAATACCTACTGATATGGAAATGTGATAATAATGTTTTGGCATAAGGAACTTGACATTGACTCATCCGATCACCCGATACCACTTATGTGCGTACGGTTGACTTGTGTAACTTAGTTTACGCAAGTTAACCGAATTGGGTCAAATCCTTCAAATTCTTATAAATTCCAGAATGTAATATTGTTTACCCATATTATACAAGTCTTAGTACTTCTGAGGGTTTAAACTACATTATACTCGGTCACCACTTAATCTAGCGTACCATACCGTTTTCTTTATATTAGTTAACCGGTCCAAGTCTATGACTTGAATAGGACCCGTTAACATTCTAATTGGTTATTATACCATTCATTCCAGACTAGGGCGTCCAATAAATTGTAACCTTCCTAGTTGTTTTGTTTGAACGGCTGTGCTTATATATATATATATATATATATATATATATCTTGGATTGTAAGATTTAAGCCAGGTAAATACTCTTAAGCTATTTTCCCTATATGGGCTTGGGATACAGTAAATTATTACCGCTTGGTCGGGTATGGGATCGATGACGGATTGTGTCTCAAAATCCACATAACCCGTTTTAATTCATTTTGTTTGATAACTTAAACATTGGGGGTTAATAGGACCGTGTCCTGGATATCCTTGCCTCATTTAATTGCAAATGGCCACGACTTAAGCACAAGGTGTAGGCATACACCCGACAGATGCTAATGCTATAATAAAATATTTTTCTTACCTTTTATGGGGATACCCTTTTATGGGTTTAAAGTGGCGTGTTGGTTAATCATGTTATCGGTGTTTAGTACCGGGTCCCATATCTATTGACAAGCATGTAAAACTGATAACAAGAGACATATTTTATCCCAAGTTATTTATAAAAATATATGTGCCTAGTGTACATGAAAATGATTTTGAAATATTTTCAAAATGTGTCGGTTATTTGTATTTACCAGTGTAAACTGATGTATCTTCAAAAGACTAAGCGAAGGTTGCAAAGTACGTAAATAGGCTGGAAGCTGCCTGGTAATTGCTTAAGTGAAATTTGCAACTCCATGCAAGATGGCTAGTAGTCTGTTTTTGTAATCATTTGTTTATCCGACCCGCCTGTGGATCTTTATACACTTTCGGTCTGTATAATATTTTTAAACATTTGGACACTTGTAATTTGTAATAATTTATATTCCCAAGACTTCCGCTATGTTATTTGTGATTATCTGTATCAATTTGTCATATACCCTAAGTCCGGGCCCACCAGGAAATCAGGGTGTGATAGGTTGGTATCAGAGCCAATATTTGAGTGAATTAAACACTAGCCTTTTGTGTTTAATCTCAAATATCACAATAAGATAATCCTTACACTTTCTGAGTCTAGGCATTGACCTAGGATTACTCATATCTATATTAAGTTATTGCTATTGTTTTTGATATTTAACATATAATATGCCGCCAAGAATTAGAGGACGAGGAAAAGGCCCAATGCAAGGAGGACCATTTGGACACATACCCTCGCAGTCCCATAGTTCGGACCAGCCGCAATATTCAAGCGAGTCTCACTCATCACAACCTGCGAGACACTCTATTTCACACCATTCCTCCAACTCTAATCATTCACACCATTCATCTCACTCTCATAACTCACATCAATCTCACCATTCTCATTCACATTCTTTTCATGAATCATTTGACCAAACCGGTTTATTAACACACCACCTGTTAGCCAAAACCAACAAAGCCAACAAAACCAACCAGATGACGGTTCTGACATGGGAATGCCGCCATCAGGATCCCACATGCATCCTATATAACTATCAAGTGACACGGCATCCTATGCAGGATCTCCATACTAGGGTCCCGATGAATGGGACCAATACTTTAACCAATTTACTTTTGTTTACACACCACCATATCAACCTCCACAAACGCCACCGCCTCCACAAGAGGACGAGCTAATGGAGCCTGCATAGCAACCACAACCGCCACCACAACCGAGGAAGCCTCGTGGTGCATGTATGTTGGTACGTGCGGGGCAATGGTCGGGTTTGCTTCCACCTTTGCCTCCAACTTATCTTACAATTCCAAAGGACCCAGAAATGGGTGGACCCTCTAACATTGAACCTGTTGTTGAGCCACTTCAGCAATCATCTGCTTAACAACCACCTTTGGGTTTTGATAACCCGATCCCTACATATCCATATGTGATTGGATATGATACTTCATATTTGGCAACCTGAATGGATTATAATTATCTGGCGCCATCATATGACCCTATTTACAGGCGGTCATGCATAATGCACTTTATCCATCTCCATTCCCTCCCGCTTATCCAAATGCTGGATATCCTAATTATGGGTACCAGTATCCAGTTGTGCCACAACCAAAACCACAGACATTGCCGCAACTCAAGGCAATTAATCAAGCCTTCGAGCGGGCAGAGCAAATGTAGCGACATGCTAAAAAGAACGAAAAGAGAACAAACAAAATCTTCAGGAAGCTTACCAAGATAATCAGAGGAAAGAAGGATGAATGGAGATTTGTATTTATGTTTTATTTGTATTTTAAATTTCCAAAAGTCCATGTTGGACATGTTATTTCCTTTCAAAGTCCCTGCATGGGCATGTCATTTCATTTTAATAGTCCCTATGTGGATCGGTATTGTATTTCATTTCAAAAGTCACTATGTGGACAAGTATTGTAACTTTTCATCCTTTAAATGATAGTTTCAAATTATCTAGTATATTTATTTCGCCATTGTTCAAGCGATCGTTTCGATTGTTATTCGAACTTTATCGATCTGCGTGAAATTCACAAAAATCTTCTTAATGGTTTTTGACCAAGCCATATGGCAAAGCCTATACTATTGGAAATGATAAATGGTAGTGAGGCAATGAGGAATCACACTGACCTAATAGGTGGTGGACTATGTCCAAGCCTTATAGCCTCTATGGTCAAATGAGACCATGGCTAAAATATATACTATTGTCAAACCATTCAAACATTCTTCCTGTATTAACATTCGAAGAAATGTTAATACTTCTAGCAGTGTGGCAATGAGGAATCACACTGACCAAAAGGTGGTGGACTATGTCCAAGCCTCATAGCCTATATGATCGAATGAGATCATGGCTAATATCATCAATGCGATGATCATTTATTTTAAACATCCAATGTGATGTCAAATGATTTGCCTACGGGCTATAATGTCAATTGAGACAATGGCAATTGTGGCCATATGGCTCCCTGTCCAAAAGGTGGAGGACTATGCCTTATAGCTTTTTATGGTCCTTTAAGACCGTGGCTAAATAATATTTGATTAAACTTATTTAACATTCAATATAATGTTAAATCATATTTAGGCAGTTGTGACTATTTGCACACTGACCCAAAAGGTGAAGGATATTTATATCCAAACCTTATAGCCTATATGGTTCAATAAGACCATGGCTGATAAAATTTTAAAGTCGTCAGATTCGATGACCATTTATTATATATATATATTGCACTGAGCAATGATCTGTTATTGTCTTTTAGCCAAAGTTTTTAGAAATGGCGAACCAAAATTCTGATGGTGCCAATGGCGGGCGTAGTGATAATGTGAATGCTACCCATGAGGGCGAAGGAAGTAACCTTCAAGCCCTAATTACTGCACAGGTCGGCAAGGCCATGGAGAATTTCATGGAAAATTTTAGAGGATCGGGTTCAACCCATCCAAAGTCCCAATCAATCCCACGTTCTTCCGCACCTAAAAACGAGAGCTCACATTATTCCTCAAATGAGAGGAGTGAGCCCAGCCAAGTTGTCAAGGAGAAATCCCGTACTATTAAAGACGGGTGTACACATAAATACTTCGTATCTTGCAAACCCCGAGACTTCACGTGGGAGAAATGAGCCATCGATGCCATGAAATGGTTTGATGAAATTGAGACTGTTGTAGACATCAACGGCTGTGCTGATTGAGACATTGTCAAGTACGTGTCTCAGTCATTTAAGAGCGATGCCCTAACATGGTGGAAAGCCATGATTCAGTCTATAGGGAAGGTGTCTCTGTATAATATAAGGTGGTCTAAATTTGTGGACCTGATCAAGGAGACGTATTGTCCTCCTCATGAAGTGGAAAAGGTGGAATCTGATTTCTTCACTCTCACCATGAAGAATCTAGATTGTTGGAAATATGTGCCCGACTACAATTCACTATCCAGACTGGTTCCCTACTTGATCACTCCTAAATCCAAATACGTTGCGCGTTTTATTGGTGGGTTAACACCAAAGATCAAGGGTATGGTTAAAGCATCCAAGCCCTCTACTTTTAGGTCTGCTGTAGACCTATCCCTCTCACTTACTCAGGATGAGGTGAGATTGAAGTCAGCCAGAACTGAGACTGACGGGAAAAGGAAGCGGGATGATGACCACTTCCAGAAATCAAAGAATGGCAAGTCTAGCTTCAATAAGAACCAGTAAAGGTCGGATGATAGACCTTATTGTAAAACTTGTGGGAGACGACACTGGGGACAATGTCACATGGACCGACAGTCAAAGCCATGTGGCATTTGCAAGAAGATTTGTCATAAGTCCCCGGATTGCAAGGACTTGAAGAATGTCGTATGCTATGGATGTGGCGACAAGGGCCATATAAAGACCAATTTCCCTTAACGAACTACCGAGGGCAATCCAAAGCCTGGGGAGGCAAAGAAATCCAATGCTCGAGCTTTCCAGCTAACCGTAAGGGAAGCAGTTAAGGATACAAATGTCATTACGGGTACATTCCTCGTAAATGATATTTTTGCAAGAGTTCTATTTGATTCTAGAGCTGATAAGAGTTTTGTTGATCATAACTTTAGTAAACTTTTAAATCTACCCCTAAGAGCCCTAGATGTAACTTATGAAGTTAAATTGGCTGATGGTAGTATAGAAATAAACTTCACTATTCTTGATGGATGCGTTATATCCATTAGGAATCATTCTATTCCTATTAATCTTTTGCCAATGAATTTGGCGGGGTTTGATATAGTTTTAGGCGTGGATTGTTTAGCTCATAACCAAGCCCGTATTGCCTGCAATAAGAAACTTATCGAGATTAATTCCCCATCTGGTGAAGTACTCACCATTCATGGAGATCTACACTATGGTTTGCCTGAGAAAGTGTCTCTGCTTAAGGCATCTGAAGAAACACTGGTTTAATTGATCGAAATCAACTGAACCAGGGGGTTTAAATCTGCATAAAAAGTGTTTATCTCCTCTCGTTCGGTTCATGGGTGACTGATCTTCTTCTCTTCACAGTAACTGCAAAACAACCACCGTTAGACTCGCCACGGGGAGAAAGGGGGTTCTCTCCGTGACCACCCTCCGTCGTGAGAATAAGTACAGGGTTTGATGAAGAAGAAGAAGTGTAATTGAAGTAAATGTGACTTGAAAATTATACCTGAATTATCCTTCTATTTATAGCCGAAGTTTGGGTGGGAAAACCTGTTGGTGAAATATTGACGGAAGATGCTTTTCTGTAAGCGGTTATTCTTTCCTTCCGTTAATCACTAACGAGTGTGAGAGCACACGGATCGTGGTCTTGATCAACGGTTGGGGTATTGCCACGTGGAAAGTGGACAAGTGAAGATCTCTCTTTAACTCTGTGCCATCACCATGACTTCAAGGAAGCCTGGGATGATGCCACGTGGCCAGTTGGTTATAACCGACTGGTGGTGCACGATGGAGCCTTCTAGAAGGATACAGCTGTAATCCTGTGTGGCCCTTCTTCATGTTAATTCTGTGGTTGCAAAGAAGTAAATAATATCCAAGTCTGGATATTATTTATGTGGAAGTGTTTGTTAGGATTTTTATCCTTATCTGTTGTGGAGACTAGTGCAAGGATTTGTTAGTTTCCCTTTGGCGTGCAGGTGTTGCTTGTTGCTTACCTTCTAAGTCCTCTCTATAGGACCAGTGCGTGGCCGCGTAAGGTCTAAAGAGGGTTAGACGGATGAGGTTGTGCTATGGTCCCAAGTACTTGAAGTAAGGTTTTTGGGACCTTACCCCTTCAGCATCCAAGTGATTGAAGAGAGGATGTGTCATCTACATGGAGTAAGTGACGAATGACGAACCAAAGCCAAAGATGGAAGACATTCCGGTCATTTCAGAGTATCTAGATGTATTTCCTAAAGATTTACCCGGTCTACCCCCGGAAAGGCAAGTTGTGTATAGGATCGACATCCTATCTGGAGCCGATTATGTAGCTAGAGCTCCATATCGATTAGCTCCAACTGAAATGAAGGAGTTGAAGGCACAACTTGATGAGCTTTTGGAGAAAGGCTTTATTCAAACTAGTTCCTCGCCTTGGGGAGCTCCTATTCTGTTTGTTAAGAAGAAAGACGGTTCAATGAGAATGTGCATTGACTCCCACGAGCTGAACAACTGTTATCCATTGCCAAGGATCAATGATTTATTCGACCAGTTGCAAGGAGCTAGTTACTTCTCGAAGATAGATTTGAGATCTGGTTATCATCAACTGAAAGTGAGAAGCGAAGATGTTCCAAAGACAACTTTTTGAACCAGATACGACCATTACGAATTTCGAGTGATGCCTTTTGGGCTCACAAATGCTCCAGCAGCATTCATGGATCTCATGAATATAGTCTACAAGCTGTATTTAGATAAGTTTGTCATTGTCTTTATAGACGACATACTTATTTATTCTCGTAATCAGGATGATCACGAGAAACATCTCAGATTTATTCTTGAATTGCTAAAGCAAGAAAAGCATTATGCAAAGTTCTCTAAGTGTGAGTTTTGTCTTAGAGATGTCCAGTTTCTTGGACATCTGATTAGTGAGCGTGGTATCCAAGTAGATCCCGCCAAGATTGAAGCTATTATGAATTGGGAAGCACCCAAGACTCCATATGAGATTCGTAGTTTCTTAGATCTGGCCGATTATTATAGAAGGCTCATTGAGAACTTAGCTCGTATTGCCACTCCTTTGACTACACTGACCCACAAGAATGTTAAGTTTGACTAGGGTCCCAATAAAAAAGAATCCTTTGAGATTCTAAAGCAAAAATTTAGCAATGCTCCCGTCTTAACCCTACATGAGGGGATTGAAGACTTTGTTGTATACTGTGATACCTCGCACACAGGTATGGGTTGTGTACTTGACGGGTGGTCCATAGGACAACCCTTAATGGTGTTAAAAGACGAGTTTATCCCTCATTTGATCACGTAATTGTCTTGAATTAGATGACTACAGTTTCTCATGTTTCAGGTGTCTTTGGAGCTTAAAATGGGGAGAAAACGCTGCTTTAGATGGAATGGAGTGGAACGGGTCATGCAAGGATGGAAAGAAGAAACAAAAGAAGGATTCCAGGGGTCCACCGTAAATTACGGTGGCTACCGTAATTTACGGTAGCTCCTGAAACCCTCCAATATCCACCGTAAGGCAGTGGTGAAGTGGCGTAACAACATTATGGCTACCGTAATTTACGGTAGGTACCGTAAATTACGGTAGAGCCAGATGGGAACATTTCTAAACAATTTTTCTGGTGTTGTTGGGCGAAATTTAGCCCTCTTAAAACCATTTTTCTAAAGCGTAACTGCCCTCTTAAAACCATTTTCAAGTGTCTTTTCGAGTCATTCATGATTGGAGACATTTTTCTGGTGTTGTTGGGCGAAATTTAGCTTTGGCAAGTGATTGGGAACATTTCTAAACAATTCGGTTTGTATTTTGATGCTTATGAACATTGATTTTGTTGGAATGATGATTCACCACGCCATGTCCGGCTAGACACTGGTGATCATCTTAGGAGAAGGTTTCTATTAAGACTTTTGTGTGTTTCCTTTTATTTCTAGAATGATAAACTTGGTTTGTTTGCTATGCTTATCATGATGTATGAAAGTTTGATTGTAGCTTGTTAATTGATGTTATAATTCTAATCTAAATCGTACGTTCTTGGTGTCGTTGACAATCGAGATATCACGGGAAGGTTTAGGGTTGGATATTGATTAATTGATCATCGGGTAACAACCTCGCGTTTATATAATCCGAGTACTTCGTTCCCTTTTATCACAACAAATGTTTATGCATGAGTTATGTCTATGTAACTCTTTCTAGTTAGGATTATGCACAATTGTTGAAGGAAACCAAAATCTAGGATGGTCATTCTCTCGTAATCTGATTAACAATCTAATTTTGATTTGCAATTAGTTAATAATTTAGTTCTTAAACCAAACAATCCAAACTCTTGAATTTTAATTTCTGCAAATTAGTTTAATTGTAGTTAATTCACAAATCTATAGAGTCAACACACTTTCCACAAACTCCCTGTGTTCGATACCCACTTACCGCTAGCTAATTAGTTGTAATTGGATTAAATTTGCGTGTGACTACGACCTCAAGTCAAATTTTGGCGCCGTTTCCGGGGAGTAGTGCGCAACGTGTGTTAATTTAATAGTTTTGTTTTGTTATTTTCGGGTTTACGCTGGTTGTGTTTAGTGTGCAGGTACTTCAAGTGTATGCATACTAGGGGCTCTCACAAGTCATCACCACTATCGTTTGATCTGGAAATTGAAAGAACGCTAAGGCAAAACCAAGTTTTGGTACGAGAAAACATGATTATTGGTTCACCCACTTCACCCATTACACCAAGAAACATCATGCAAGAAACCCAAGTACCACCCACTACGGATCAAACGACCTCATCATTCATTCCTACATCCACACAACCTTCACCAAACACCACCATGCCTAATCCTGCTACCAATCCTACTCCACCACATGACGTTACACCGACCAACACCACATCACCTATTACTACCCAAGTTGAACCTACTCTTACCTTTAGCCCCTCTACCACAATTCCACCACTTTCACATTTTTCCCAACTACGGCTCAATCATCTTCTACCCACCCACTACCACAAGGCTCAACCGTCACCCATACTAGATCTAGATACCGACCACCGAACCAATCGGGTTTTCAATATTCATCCTTTCCATTTGGGCAATCCTCGGGTATTCAAGGGGATGGATATGATGATGGTTATGAAGGAGATTTTAGTGGGTATGAAGAAGAAGGATTTTATTATGGGGGTGATGGAGGCTATTTGGGACCTCAAGGAGGAGCGGGTCAACAAAGTCAACCGCTACAACAATTTCAAGACACGGGTAGATTACTGGTTGGGGTACAACATATTAGACCACAAGGGCCACAATTGAAACGTCCTACGCCTTTATATCAAGTGTGGCCACAAAATACACAACCTCAATTTCAAAGGCCGATTCAACAACCGCCAATGCATCAATATCAATTTCAGCCACCATTTGCACCTCAAGGACCTATGCAAGGGCAAATGGTTCAACCAAGAGCACCATTGGGTGCCCCTCGAAGACATCACCGGGAGGTAGTACGGGGTATCGAAGCTCATTTCCGGCCCATTATCACTAACAATCCTTCTCCTGTAGTCATTCCTCATCACGCGGACGGAAGAACTTTTTAAGTTAGAACAACCGCTCTCCAAAGTCTACCAAAGTTTAAGGGGTTAGCAATGGAAGAACCTTACTTTCATTTGGAGACGTACAACTCTATTTGCAACACCATTGGAGGTCAAGGGTTCTCTTCGAATGATGTCAAGTTGGTCCTTTTCCAATTCTCTTTGGAAGATAAAGCAAAAAGATGGTTTCACACTTTGCCTTCCGCGTCGATTTTTACATGGGCCGATATGCAACAAATATTTTTGGACGAGTTTTATACTTCTCAAAAGACCAACGATGCAAGGAGAGGTTTGAGAAGCTTCCAACAACAATCGGGGGAGATGTTTCATGAGGCCTTTGAAAGATTTAATATAATGCTAAGGAATTGCCGTCATCACGATATCCAACTTTGGGAGTTGTTGAACTCGTTTCACGAAGGGTTGAGTTCAGAGGATGCTCATGACTTGATGTCGATCACTAATGGTACATTCGGTACAAACTTTGAACAAGATGATTGGGCATTTTTAGAACAAATGGCGGTTACTTCAAAAAGGAAGGCTCAATCCTCAAGACGAGCAAGGCATGCGATAGCAAGGCCGCAAGTACATGGAGTAGAGAGTGGAGGTGTTCAAACCACAAATCAAGTGTACAACGTGTGCACTAATTGCAATGAAATAGGCCACACGGCTGAAGTGTGTTTAGTAGGAGTGGTTGAAGATCAAGTGGAAGAAGTGAACGCTATTCAAGGGGGTGGTCGAAACTTTAACATGAATTCAAACACATACCACCCTGGGTTACGAAATCATCCTAACTTCTGTTACCGGAACCCGACGAACCAAGCTAACCCAAATTTTCAAGGAGCTCAAGGTAATTTTGCACCTCGCTAACAATTCAATTAAGGTAACTATCGGGGTGGAAATAATTAAAGCTACCAAGGGCAATTTCAACAAACGGGTCAAAGTGGTTCGGGTCAAACTTCAACAAGCGGGAATGAAGTTATGGATATGCTTCGGGCAATGCAACAAGTCATGAAAAAACGGAATCAACTTGATGAAGTCCGGATGCAAAAAGATGAAGTTCGTGAAAAAAGCATTCAAACACTAACAACCCAAATGGGTCAATTAGCAACCGATGTGGCAGAGTTGAAGAAGAACAAAGGTCAACTTCCTAGTGACACAAAGGTAAATCCTTCCTGTAACACCCCAACCCGGAACGGGCTGGCATGTCACTATTACAGATATCAAAAACCAAAGAGTTTCAATAAATGATAGAAACCAAGAAACAAAAGTCTCGAATCCACCAGAAAACCTAAGTCTTATATTATTCAATTACTGAAATAAAAAGAAAACGAAAAACTTTAATAACTTGAACTTCATATTCCTCTCACTCATCCCTGTTTCCCCTGATTACCTGTAAATACATAAGACAAACACCAGAAAGAAAATACGGCTGAGCCAAAAAGTTGCCCAGTAACGGAGAAATCAACAGTAAAAGTAAGGCAGGTATACGGACAGAAACATGAACGGTATTGACGTTAAAAAGTCTAAATTTTGGCATTGAAACAGGTACTTATATAACTTGAATCCCAAAACTTATACTGAACAGGAAGAAGAGATATTTGAGAATGCATGTAAATAAATATATAAAGAGAGGCAACTAAAACCATATGAAGAGATGCAAATAAAACCATTGAAACCATTTGTACATATTCTTGAAATTTATAATTTATCTGAGATGAAAGCATATACTTCGTTCAATTATTTCAAATGGAACGCACTAAAGTTTCCAACCATCTCTAGATATTCTTGTACAAGTATAGCAAATTTACCACCAGGTAGTATGGTTACCTGCTTATTGGAGGAGATCGAACCGGAATCGGGACAATCCTAGATGAAAACGGTGGCCGCTAGGTGGTGGTCGTTGGTGGTGATTGAGCACAATAACGAGGGAGGATGAAGTCAGATGTGGGTGTGAAGTCAGAACAAAAACAAGAAAAAATGTTACAGAAACAAAACGATTGGTTCATTTAGAATATACCCATATTACTAACTAAAAATCACTATGTTTAGTTATTATTTTCTGTTTTTTTACCCATCATCTTCCTTAACACATTATCAATTAAGATGCATTGAGACACATAGAAGACAAGGATAGTGGTTTACCTCAAGGAATCAGAGGGTTCTTGTAACAACCCTCGGTAAAACCAACACCCTCATAATACTTCCGACACCCCAGTATATCTTAAAATATTCCCTTATGTCTTATAATACACCCTGTATGTGAAAATCGACCCGAGATATGTTATGACATTTAAAATAAATAAAAATCTGAAAATGTTAAGTTGAGGCGGGCCGTGTAGACCCACCCCAAAAATTCACGCGGGCGGTATAAGGGTGTAGACCGGACTTCGTTAACTTCTTAAGTTGATACGGGTCGCGTAAGCTTAAGCTTAAGCTTACACTTACGCGGGCCGCTAGAGATCATTAAACGCGGATGCATCCTGAGCTGACACGTGTCGACATCGTGTCAAGTCTAGTGGTGATCCGGATGAGCTATAGGTTGACCATGTGTTGACGCGGGCCGCGTAAGGCTTAGCCTTACCTTACGCGGGCCGCCTGAAAGTCAGAATCCAGCACTATAAATAGAACGCATCAGTTTTCGTTTTCCGTCGCTCACATTTCAATCTCGAATCACAATTTCTATAGGAAAGTTATAATACTCGGGTATTATACCCCTAATTAGCGAGGTTCTGCTCCGTTGTTAGTATTATAACCCTAGTTTCGTAACAGTTACGCTGCCCGATTGATTTAGGGTTCCGTAACAACTGTCGTGGTTATGCCCGACGTAGTTGTTGGAATGCCGTCGCGGGGAGGGTATCATTAATATTTTCAAAGGGTTATGGTACTAACCAATGTACATTTGTATAAATTATAGATTATATCTAGGAAACCCTTACGAAAAGCCTAAGACAGCAATGTGAGTTTATCCTCTTTTTGTTAATATTTTTGAAATGTTTTACAAAACCTTAATTGTTTACAAACGTGATTAAGCGGTGATTGAGTCTTTTGTAGTTCTTCAATTACTGCCGGTATTATGGGGTTTTGTATACAAAATTTATTACTACTTGCGAGTAGTAAGTCGGGAACGACAGTACATTACCATTGGACAACGAGTTAGCCAATGGGTAATTTGACCATAGCCATAGATCCGGTCGAGTGGCAAATACTGAATGAGTAATTGTGTAGAAATAAACAATGTGATCGCTCTCAATACTGTTTTAATTGATAAAATATTTCTTGATTAAATTGAGATTCACTCACCAGTATTTCCGACTGACAAATGTTTTTAAAACGCGTTACAGGTAACACAATGTGAACAACCAATTAATGAAAGCCAGCTGGAGAGCACTGAAGGCTTGGAAAAAATGTGGCTATAAAAGTTACCTAATAAACGATGTTTTAAATTCAATAAAATAGGGTTTGTCCCTATAAATGTATTGTAATAAGAAAATTGGGTTTTGCCCATGTATTTATTAATACCAAGTATGGTGGTTTTACTCTGATAAACATTTCCTAACTACGGTCCTGATGTAAATTCCGCTGCATGATTAAGTTACCTGATACCACCAAAACTCTGAGATCGCATCCGCCCATTCCCGGGAATCAGGGATCGGGGGTTGCGATAGTTCTGGATCAGAATAATGCCTCTATGGGTTCCTCATAGTAGCGGCCAGAAGATCGCTTGATACGAAATGATGGATGAGTGAATATGGGCAGGAATATGAAACTGATTAAAAGAAGAGTTCGTGATTTGTTTTAGTTAGACGGTTAAAGGACGTGGGATGAAGCTCAAATTTATCGCAATGTTAGTTATGTTGATTAGAAAAGATAAGCTTTAGGAGAAAGGGGATTTGAAATCCACCATAAGTTATCATTTGTTTAATAAAATCTTCATTTAATATTTAATATTTCACTATATATTATTATTATTATTATTATTATTGGATATTACAATTCTACCCTCCTAAAAAAATTTTCGTCCTCGAAAATGCCAAGCATGGATACGAACGCTCTCAATCGTAACAGACACGGAAAAGACTTAACACATAGCAAACATTAGACATCATACATACTAAGGTACTGAGTTTCTTAGACGGAAAATAAATGGATACTAAGTCAAATCAAAATAAGTATCTCCAAAAGGAGCAGATATAACTAGAGGATACTCTAAAGCTGTGGACAAGGACTTCAAACACTTAGCAAATAAAAGTGATACTACAAAATATGTCACATCAATATCAAAGAGCATACGTAACACGTTCACCAATTGCACATAATCGGAAAGCGTACCTGGGGCATTAGCTGCATCATTAGCTGCGAGTGCGAAAACTCAAACCCTCCCAGTAGTTTTGGTGTTTTCACCGGTATTAGCTCACTGCTCAGGCCGAGTGCAGTCCCTAATCAAATGGTTTGCATCTCTACATCTAAAACAACGACCTTCAGCAAGGCGACATGCTCCACCATGACGTTTCCCACATTGAGTACAAGGAGGAATATCAGCACGGTTCTGATTTGGGTTTTGTTGATTATGTGGCTGTGCTACGGGAGCCTCGCTCTGTTGCCTCTGATTCTGTGCAGGCCTATGATTTTGATAACGGTTTCTTCCACTTCGTGACTTATTGTAGTAATACCTATCAGAACGGTCCTCACAGTCTTGGGATTGCTCATTGCCACCCTGATTATCGGAATTATCCTGGTCGTTCTCCCTAGATCGTTTGCGATCACCATCCGATTTCTTCTCGCGCTGCTTCTTCTCATTATTCAAATTCTTGACAGCATCGACCACCTCAGTAATGTCAGTGAAACAAAGATTCAGGATGAACTTCCTATCTCGATCGCATATAGCCCATTTGAAATTCTCAGTCTGCTGCTGGGGTGTACCTGCTGCCGGGCCTAGAAAATTAACCAAACGACTAAAACGAGCTTTGAACTCCATAATAGGCTCATCACCCCCCTGCCTGATAGAAGCATACTCTCTCAGATACTCACTTCTATCAGCGTCAGTGAAGTACTGCTGATAAAAAAGGTGCGAAATTCAGCCCAAGGAAGTGTTGCTGCATACTGATCTCCTCCACGAGCTTCTTTCAAAGTCTTCCACCACCTATGAGCATTGTCCTCCAGTTTATAACTAGCAAGCCTAACTTTGAACGCATCACCCACGCCCATCACTTCGAACAACTTCTCGATATGAGCAATCCAGTTTTCTGCCTCAACTGGTGTAACAACGGTACTAAATGATTTTGGCTTTTCCTTTCTGAAGCGCTCAAGCCAATCAAGGATAGTAACATGAACGTTATTATTACCATTGTTGTTTCCCCCGGATGGTTGTTGTCACACCCCGACCACGTAAAACAACAAGACGTGGCGAAAACGTCGGGGAGTGTTGTAACAGAATCATTGTTTCACAAGCATGGATAAAATAATTTTGTTTTAATGAATCATTGAAATCTTTGTTCTATTACAAATCAGATAAATACAAATATTATCTTTCAAGTTTTAAAGTCGCTAAGGCACGGGTCCATCCTAAGTGTAGCATATATCATCAATCATCACAAAGCAGTACCTGAAACATGTGTAAAAATAGGTACATCAGCATAAAAATGCCTGTGAGATACATATGTTTTATTGTAATTAGGATTCATGACTTATGAGTTTAAAGAAAAAGTTTTAATAAAAGTAGTCATGATCCTTGTAAAAGGTCTTCTTTTATAAATCATTTATAAGAAATCAGATGATATAAAATAATAATACATAGGAAATTAAATAAGTAAGTAAAATGAGTTTGTATAGAATATATTGTTTGAAAAACAATATTTTGATAAAAAGGTTTATAGTATATATAAAAATATACTTTGCTTTTTTAGAAAGTCGAATAAGTAATATATTAAAATATATTTTAGTTCCAATATTGTTAACCCAAGTGTACTAAATAACAACACGGTATGTAATGTGATGAAAACACTTATATATAAGAAGTACCAGCGGCGTATCTACCATGTTTTCATCACATCGCACCCGTCCCGTTATCTAAACACTAACCAAAACCCAATCGTTAGACAAATAGTATATTAAATATACCTGAGTTGTTTAAAATAATAATTTTCAGTAGTATATCAAAAGTATACTTTGGATTTATAAATAACATATTAAACTATGTTTGGATTACAAATAACATATTAAACTATGTTTTGGATTACAAATTACATATAAAACTATGCTTTGGTTATGAAAATAACATATTAAACTATGCTTTGGATTTAGAGAATAACATATCAAACTATGTTTTAATTATTAACAAAATATATGTTGGTTTCGTACAATATCACATATGAGAGCATATCAAACTATACTTTTGGGAGTATAACTTAATATACAAAAAATAGTGTGACTTAAGAATTCATTCAGACCTAGTGCATCAAAATACACCTTTGAGACTATAGAAATACCACAAAGGCAATCCATATTTGGATGGAGAAACAAATTGGTTTCAGACATTCCATGACAACAGGAATGGGGTGTCAAATCCTATAGCGCTATATCATACTACCAACCGGTCTGGTGAACAAAATAAGTACTATCCCAAACATTTATTTTATAATCTTTGAAAAATTAGAGTTTAAATCATAGATAATCATTCAGTTTGCAAAAAGATAAGTACAAATATGTATAATCAATTATACTTTTGAAAACATGAAAATAACAGATCGGTACACATGCTTCACCCCAAAACAGTTTGAAAACAGTAAAAGGGGGGACTATGTACTCACTTGAGAGTGCTTAGAAGTCTTGAACAACTACCAAGCAAGCTAGAGGAGTCCCGGAAATCAAACGGTACCTAATATAGGTAACTACATAAATAAACCGGACATAATTCGGAAGATCGGATAGGATGAGGTTTCATAAACCAAATGAGTATAGGAACTCATATAATATGGTCTAACAAAGCCTACATCCTAAAAGAAAACCTATCCTAAGTGCTTATGACCCATCACGACCTGTTTAGGTAGCTTATGCTACTTTAACGCGTCGTTCGCGTATAACGCGTTCAGACCGCCTAACTAGTCCTATGACAAGTATTATATGCCCTAACATACTTAATTATGTTACATAATCAGTTAAATGACAAAAGTTTGGGTTACATATGCTTAAATATCAATTATGCATAAAAAGGGTATTTTGGTAATTTTCCTAAGGCATATAAACTACCTATCATACAACTACTTAAACGAAGTGACCATAAGGTATAACCTCAAAAGGTTATTCCCTATACAACTATGGTCACCTAATGCGTTTGGTCGGATCCTAAAGATCGACCAAATGGGTCGGGTTCGAAAGTATAAGCGATTGTTTAGATCGCTTACCTTACGACCCTACATAAGCACTAATCTAAAAGTGACGAGCTAAACATGTTTAACAAAGTTTGAAAACAAGTTGGATATCAAAACAAACGGTTTTGATACCTAAGAGTAGTTTGGTTACAAAATACGCATAAACACGCATTTTGGCCGAAACTACGACTCGTCACTACACCTAAACAACGTGGTCATCAGTAGGTATAGTCACTAGGGACTATAACCATCGTGATTACGCTCACGTTGCGAAGTTCAAACGAACTTCTCATTGACTATAGACTGGTCAATGCAGAAAGTCAAACAAAGTTTGACTTTTAAGCTAGAAAGCGATAAAAGAACGAAAGAGGACTTACAAAGGGTCCAAATAGATTTGGTTCAAAGTATTCTCAGGTAGGTAGTGAATAATCACAACCACTTAGAGAAATCTCAGACCAAATGTGCAGAAAATGAATGAGGGACATGGCCTTATATAGTTTTTCGCAAACCGTTAGGATCATTTCTTGGAGAGGAGGGAATGATCTTGGCCATACAATTATCAAAGAAAGATTGGGGGACTTGTTCTCCACACAAACCAGCCCATAGCATGAAAAACCATGGATCAAAACCATTGGAACAAGAGGAAATGACCAGATTCAATGTTTCTGCAATTCTGATGTGCTGGGCACTGCTTACGGACCGTAAGGGACCTGCAGACCAGCAACTTTCAAACATGACAGATTTAGCCCCTGAAGCCCCAAACTTGGTTTTCGAGGCATTTTTGACACGTTTAAGCCTCGTTAACCCCATTTCAAAGCTCTAAAATGAAGTTGAAGTATAGGGAACTTAAAATGTGCTCAAAAATATCTCGGATATCGGCTCGTTTGGTCGTACGGTTGCGTTGTTCGGTTAATTACGACGGAAGTCGTAACGAACGCAAACACGATCCAAATTAAGCGACGAATGAAATTTTATCATGCCAATCACTAAAATAAAATATTTTAATGGTTACGTAAATTTTTGGGAGTCCGGATATATTAAGAACGTAAATTATGCGCGAAAATGCAAACTTATGCACTTTTTGACGCTTTTAGTCCCTGAATGACCAAAAGTTTATTTTAGCATACCGAACCCCTCAAAGCCTATTTCTAAGCCATGTAGAGGATATTTAGGGTATTTTTAACTTATGATCAAGTTCCGAAAGGTTCGTTACTATACAAATCAGTATAGTTTCGCAGTTTGACACAATTAGTCCCTGCGATCGAACAAACTTGATTTCAACACACCAAACCATCCAAAACTTATTTCTAAGTTATGTGGAGGTTATTTAAGGTATGTTAAGACTATTTCACTATTCCGGAGTGTTCATTGTATTAAACTGGTTATATTTACGCATCAGTGTGCGTATAACCTTCCAGAAAGCGATTTAAAGCTTGAAATTAAACAAGAATTGATATGTGCAAATGATACACATATTTTTACAATCCCAAGTATGAATTACAATATTTCATTGGATTTGGTATTTGTTTGATGGTTGAAGTGACACAGGTGTTACAGTTGTACATTATTGTTGTTCTGCTGCAACTGTTGTAGAAGATTGGGAACTAAACCCGCAATAGCTGTATTGACAGCATTAGCAATCAGAGTTTCAATAGGGACATCGTTGCTGTTCACATTTCTTCGAGAAGGCATCTGAAAAGAAGATACGTGTGAAAAGAGGAAAGTTTTCATAGAATGCGGATGATGACACAGATGGAATCCTAACTCGACGTCTACCCATAAACTCACATATTTAAGTTTTCTACAAGAAAGAGCCTGGGCTCTGATACCATAACTGTAACACCTAAACCCAGAACGGGCTGGCATGTCACTATTACAGATATCAAACACCAAAGAATTTCAATAAATGATAGAAACCAAGAAATAAAAGTCTCGAATCCACCAGAAAACCTAAGTCTTATATTATTCAATTACTGAAATAAAAAGAAAACGAAAAACTTTAATAACTTGAACTTCATATTCCTCTCACTCGTCCCTGTTTCCCCTGATTACCTGTAAATACATAAGACAAACACCAGAAAGAAAATACGGCTGAGCCAAAAAGTTGCCCAGTAACGGAGAAATCAACAGAAAAAGTTAGGCATATAGACAGAAACATGAACGGTATTGACGTTAAACAAGTCTAAATTTTGGCATTGAAACAGGTACTTATATAACTTGAATCCCAAAACTTATACTGAACAGATAACAAATAATGAACATAATCAGATGCATATAATCATATCTAACATATCATACTAGAGACAAGACATACGTGACAACATGTAAGGGTAAAACAAGTCATGTAATATAGAAGCACCCACGAGCCTAAACAGAGGCATACATGGCTATAGTCCATGCACCGAGATGGTGAGTATAGGCGTACACACATTTTTCCATCTCAACAGGAGTCAGGAGTCAGAGCTAAGATCGATCTATTCGCCCCTAGGGGCCAGGTCCTACACAAGCACAAGCTAGAGACGCCGTGAACTTTAGTAACGCACCGTCACGATGAGTGCCATGCCGTTGACGCCCCAACGGCAAGTAACTTATAATTTCTCGAGTGACAGAGTACAAAGTCGTATCAGAAATAAATGTATATATTGACACAAGTCTAAAGGGAACATGCAATAACGAGCACAAAATCTAAGGTCTATTGCATGCTACAACAAATACCAATCATATAACGATACGAACCGAACCATCTAATGAAAACATCCGTACTACAAAGTAACGGATATGAATAAAATACTATGATGACAAGGACATGAATCCGTACCAACGAGTAACGCAAATATAAAAGCATACTACGATGAAAAGAAAACAGAATCCGTACCTTAGAGCGCAAGACAAACTTTGCCGAACTTTAACGTCCCACTTGAGAATTATACAAGACGACCTAACATAAAATTCCTTAAATATTAATATAGGGCATTGCTCGAGTTTCAGGATACGAGGTCGTCAACAATTTTCTTTGACGAATTAGTTGTTGGATTTAAAATTCTTATTTAATAAAATCACACCGTATATGTATATGTGCTCATCATAATATGTAGAAATCCTTGTTCACACTAATTCTTATTAAAAAAATCCTCATTTTAACAATACATTAAATAATTCTTATTCTTGTTTATGGAGTAAAAATAATGATGCTTTATTGTATTATATAGGTATACGTAATGAAAGAAAACCTAAAGAACTTTCATGTGCATGAAAGTATTATAAAAGCATTCAAAGAAAAAGGTAACATTTATCGGGTCGAGTAATGGTTTGGTTGCGAAAAAAATTTAACAAATTGCAGGAAGAAGAGATATTTGAGAATGCATGTAGATAAATATATAAAGAGAGGCAACTAAAACCATATGAAGAGATACAAATAAAACCATTGAAACCATTTGTACATATTCTTGAAATTTATAATTTGTCTGAGATGAAAGCATATAGTTCGTTCAATTATTTCAAATGGAACGCATTAAAGTTTCCAACCATCAACTATCTCTAGATATTCTTGTACAAGTATAGCAAATTTACCACCAGGTAGTATGGTTACCTGCTTATCGGAGGAGATCGAACCGGAATCGGGACAATCCTAGATGAAAACGATGGCCGCTAGGTGGTGGTCGTTGGTGGCGATTGAGCACAATAACGAGGGAGGTTGAAGCCAGATGTGGGTGTGAAGTCGGAACAAAAACAAGAAAATTTGCTACAGAAACAAAACGATTGGTTCATTTAGAATATACCCATATTACTAACTAAAAATCACTATGTTTAGTTATTATTTTCTGTTTTTTTTTGTACCCATCATCTTCCCTAACACATTATCAATTAAGATGCATTGAGACACATAGAAGAAACATGGATAGTGGTTTACCTCAAGGAATCAGAGGGTTCTGGATCAGAATAATGCCTCTATGGGTTCCTCACAGTAGCGGTCAGAAGATCGTTTGATATGAAAGGATGGATGAGTGAATATGGGCAGGAATATGAAACTGACTAAAAGAAGAGTTTGTGATTTGTTTTAGGGTTTAGACGGTTAAAGGACGTGGGATGAAGCTCAAAATTATCGCAATGTTAGTTATGTTGATTAGAAAAGATAAGCTTGAGGAGAAAGGGGATTTGAAATCCACCGTAATTATCATTTGTTTAATAAAATCATCATTTAATATTTAATATTTCACTATGTATTATTATTATTATTGGATATTACACTTCGCATAATTCGTCACGAGCTAATAATGTTAATGTTAATCAAATCCTTATCTGTTGTGGAGACTAGTGGAAGGATTTGTTAGTTTCCCTTTGGCGCGCAGGTGTTGCTTGTTGCTTACCTTCTAAGTCCTCTCTATAGGACCAGTGCGCGGCCGCGTAAGGTCTAATGAGGGTTAGAAGGATGAGGTTGTGGTATGGTCCCAAGTACTTGAAGTAAGGTTTTTGGGACCTTACCCCTTCAGCATCTAAGTGTTTGAAGAGATGATGTGTCATCTACATGGAGCAAGTGACGAATGATGAACCAAAGCCAAAGATTGAAGACATTCCAGTCATTTCAGAGTATCCGGATGTATTTCCTAAAGATTTACCCGGTCTACCCCCGGAAAGGCAAGTTGAGTTTAGGATCGACATCCTATCTGGAGCCGATCATGTAGCTAGAGCTCCATATCGATTAGCTCCAACTGAAATGAAGGAGTTGAAGGCACAACTTGATGAGCTTTTGGAGAAAGGCTTTATTCAGCCTAGTTCCTCGCCTTGGGGAGCTCCTATTCTATTTGTTAAGAAGAAAGACGGTTCAATGAAAATGTGCATTGACTCCCACGAGCTGAACAACCGTTATCCATTGCCAAGGATCAATGATTTATTCGACCAGTTGCAAGGAGCTAGTTACTTATCGAAGATAGACTTGAGATCTGGTTATCATCAACTGAAAGCGAGAAGCGAAGATGTTCCAAAGACAACTTTTAGAACCAGATACGACCATTACGAATTTCTAGTTATGCCTTTTGGGCTCACAAATACTCCAGCAGCATTCATGGATCTCATGAATATAGTCTACAAGCTGTATTTAGATAAGTTTGTCATTGTCTTTATAGACGACATACTTATTTATTCTCGTAATCAGGATGATCATGAGAAACATCTCAGATGCATTCTTGAATTGCTAAAGCAAGAAAAACATTATGCAAAGTTCTCTAAGTGTGAGTTTTGGCTTAGAGAGGTCCAGTTCTTGGACATGTGATTAGTGAGCGTGGTATCCAAGTAGATCCCGCCAAGATTGAAGCTATTATGAATTGGGAAACACCCAAGACTCCATATGAGATTCGTAGTTTCTTAGATCTGGCCGGTTATTATAGAAGGTTCATTGAGAACTTATCTCGTATTGCCACTCCTTTGACTACTCTGACCCACAAGAATGTCAAGTTTGACTAGGGTCCCAAACAAAAAGAATCCTTTGAGATTCTAAAGCACAAATTTAGCAATGCTCTTGTCTTAACCCTACCTGAGGGGATTGAAGACTTTGTTATATACTGTGATGCCTCGCACACAGGTATGGGTTGTGTACTTGACGGGTGGTCCATAGGACAACCCTTAATGGTGTTAAAAGACGAGTTTATCCCTCATTTGATCGCGTAATTGTCTTGAATTAGATGACTACAGTTGCTCATGTTTCAGGTGCCTTTGGAGCTTAAAATAGGGAGAAAACGCTGCTTTAGATGGAATGGAGTGGAACGGGTCATGCAAGGATGGAAAGAAGAAACAAAAGAAGGATTCCAGGGGTCCACCGTAAATTACGGTGGCTACCGTAAATATGGCTACCGTAATTTACGGTAGCCCCTGAAACCCTCCATTATCCACCGTAAGGCAGTGGTGAAGTCGCGTAACAACATTATGGCTACCGTAATTTACGGTAGGTACCGCAAATTACGGTAGAGCCAGATGGGAAAAGCGTAACTGCCTTCTTAAAACCGTTTTGAAGTGTCTTTTCGAGTCATTCATGATTGGAGACGTTTTTCTGGTGTTGTTGGGCGAAAATTAGCTTTGGCAAGTGATTAGGAACATTTCTAAACAATTCGGTTTGTATTTTGATGCTTATGAACATTGATTTTGTTGGAATGATGATTCACCACGCCATGTCCGGCTAGACTTTCGGTGATCATCTTAGGTGAAGGTTTCTATTAAGACTTTTGTGTGTTTCCTTTTATTTCTAGAATGATAAACTTGGTTTGTTTGCTATGCTCATCATGATGTATGAATGTTTGATTGTAGCTTGTTAATTGATGTTATAATTCTAATCTAAATCGTACGTTCTTGGTGTCGTTGACAATCGAGATATCACTGGAAGGTTTAGGGTTGGATATTGATTAATTGATCATCGGGTAACAACCTCGCGTTTATATAATCCGAGTACTTCGTTCCCTTTTATCACAACAAATGTTTATGCATGAGTTATGTCTATGTAACTCTTTCTAGTTAGGATTATGCACAATTGTTGAAGGAAACCGGAACCTAGGATGGTCATTCTCTCGTAATCTGATTAACAATCCAATTTTGATTTGCAATTAGTTAATAATTTAGTTCTTAAACCAAACAATCCAAACTCTTGAATTTTAATTTCTGCAAATTAGTTTAATTGTAGTTAATTCACAAATCTATAGAATCAACACACTTTCCACAAACTCCCTGTGTTCGATACCCACTTATCGCTAGCTAATTAGTTGTAATTGGATTAAATTTGCGTGTGACTACGACCTCAAGTCAAATTTTGGCGCCGTTTCCGGGGAGTAGTGCGCAACGTGTGTTAATTTAATAGTTTTGTTTTGTTATTTTCGGGTTTACGCTGGTTGTGTTTAGTGAGCAGGTACTTCAAGTGTATGCATACTAGGGGCTCTCACAAGTCATCACCACTATCGTTTGATCTGGAAATTGAAAGAACGCTAAGGCAAAACTAAGTTTTGGTACGAGAAAACATGATTATTGGTTCACCCACTTCACCCATTACACCAAGAAACATCATGCAAGAAACCCAAGTACCACCCACTACGGATCAAATGACCTCATCATTCATTCCTACATCCACACAACCTTCACCAAACACCACTATGCCTAATCCTACTACCAATCCTACTCCACCACATGACGTTACACCGACCAATACCACATCACCTATTACTACCCAAGTTGAACCTACTCTTACCTTTAGCCCCTCTACCACAATTCCACCACTTTCACATTTTTTCCCAACTACGGCTCTGTTGGTGCACTTGTGTCTGTACTTTGTCTGTATTTCGTCATGATACAAAACGATGTCTTATGTTAGTCTGGGTTACGTCTTAGTTTGTTACAATGTGCGTTCGATGTAAGTTTGACCAAGTCAACCATCCTCCTGGTTTGACTTGGCCAAACAGTTAGCACATTGGTTGTTAGTTGTGTGTGTCGAAGGATAGATCATCGAAGGATAGTTTATATCCTTCGATGATGAGCTCGAAAGATAGACCACGAAGGATAGACCACGAAGGATATCATCCTTCGTGGTGAATGTGATCTTTCGAAGGGATTTCTGGTCGACAGATGATCTTTCGATCACTCTGTCTGATCCTTCGACCAGACCTGCTGTGTCGGGTATAAATACCCGTGTGTTGTGTTCTCTTAGATAGTTAGATGACTTAGAGGTGAAAGACACGAGAGATAAGGCATAGAGAGACAGGAGAGCGCACACACACTTTGAGAGTTTATAGAACATATCTGTAAACATTGAGGTTGTAACCGGACCCTTCATTCGTATTAATACATGTGGTGTTAATCGGTGAATCTTGCGTGTTGTGTTTGTGCTTGTTCTCGTATAAATTCTCGGTTGCATGCTAGCTTGGATTCCGCACTCGCTAGTGTGTTTGATATAACAAGGAAAAGGTTTTTATCTCATCCTCGAGAGGGACCTACAAGTGGTATCAGAGCCTTGGCTCTTCTCCTTGTTAAAACCGAGTGTTTTCGGGTGTTTTTCGGGTTTTGAAAAGTTGCATTTTTCTGAAAAACTTTGTTTTATCCGGTTTAAATCTTGTTCGGAAGTTTGTAGTTTTACCGGAAAACCCTTTGTGTTCATAATATCTTCAAGTGTTCTTCAAAGTTTACATCTTTTGATCTTGTTTAGGTATTTTCGAAAGTTGTTGGTGTATTGGAAAAGGGAACTGATTAAAATAATCATACAAAATCTGTTTTTGCAGAAAAGCATGGTCTGACCATACTTTCTGCCGAAAGATTTACCAACCCATCACCTTTTTCACCAACCTGTCACCCGTTGTCAACTGTGTCAGAGCTGTTCGAAAGATATCCTTCGAAGTCGAAAGATCATCTTTCGACCAAAGGAGGTTCGACAGATAGTCATCATTCGAGCATCCTTCGAAGTGTGAGACTTATCTTTCGTTCCAAGGAATATTTTCGAAACATATATCTTTCGGTCTACAGTTCATTTTCGAAAGATAAGGATCCTTCGATTGGAGAATCTTTCGAAAACATTGTTCGAAACTTAACAGTGATCTTTCGAACACTGTTGATCCTTCGAACAGGTGTTGATCTTTCGATCCTTGTCTGTTTAAGTTTAACAGATTGTGCTTTTCAGGTCTTTCGACTCTTGATCCTTCGGCTGGTTGTTATCCTTCGAGATTTTAACATAGTTTGTGAAAATTAAATTTTTAAAAGGAGAAAACTTATTTTTCAAATTTTTAAATCAATTTTCACTTAATATATTAATTATCATAAAATGGGAACAAACGGTCAGTGGGATCCAACCGCGTGGACTCAAATAACTTCGACTCCACAATCATCAGCTATGCAATCTACGCAATCTACGTCAGATTTCGACAAAACTGCATGGATGCGAGCTATTGCCCCACCTCAAGCTGCAATGATAACTGCAAATCAATGGGCTTTGGTCACAAATCAAAGCAACAGCATTCAATCTATGATGCAGAACGACAGTGAAACTGGTACAAGCACAAAACCGCCAAAGTTAAATCACATCAATGATTGGGGATGGTGGAAAGAAAGGCTGAGAACTTATGTTCAGGGACAAGGTCAAGATCTATGGATGTGCTTCTTCACAGCTTTTGAAAATGAGTTGGAAATTGCAGGATCGAATCCACAAACTTACAGCACTTTGTCTGAAGAAGATAAAAAGAAGTTTGAGCTAGAAAAGAAAGCATTCATGATTCTCACACAAGCTCTTCATAAAGACATTTACCACCAGTTTGTTTACTGCACGACTACTAAAAGCTTGTGGGATATGCTCACATTACGGTGTGAAGGAAATGCTCAATCTAGAAAGATCAAGCAAGAATTACTGAAGAAAGAGTTTGAAGGATTCACGTGTTTGGAGAATGAGACTTTGGCAGATTTATCTACAAGGTTTCATCACTTGTTGAGCGAGATGTTTGCTTTTAAAGTCACTGCCACTCCACAAGAATTGGTGAAGAGATTTGCTGATAGCTTACCAGCAAAGTGGAGCAGTTATCTTGAAATTCTCAAAGAAAATGGTGTTCTAGAAACGATCACCGTTTATGAATTAATTCAAAGATTGGAGAATAAGGATGTAGAAGAAAAGCTGAAGGCAAAAAGAACACAAACTCCTCAAAATCCAGAAATGTACTTTGGGATTGCAGGAGGTATCAGTGGAGAAAGACCAGCTTCTCAACACGCGAAGCTTCAAACAGCTTTCGTTTCTAACACCGGACCTTCAACATCAGATCAGTTTGATCCTTCAGCCTACACGATGTGTTCAAGACCGAATGTGCAACCGACAGCTCAGCAGCAACAACCGCAACAGCAAGGGTTTTATGGAAGCTCTTCAAACTTTCAAGCCACTTCCAATCCTAACACAGTCAGATTAGACACTTCCAACTTTTCCAAAGTCAGTGTCGAAGTAGCCAAGGAGCATATGGAGATGTTGAATACCTTGGTTAGTGCTTATTGTGGATTAGTCGCGGGTCAGATTGGGAATATCAATCTAACCAATGAAGATTATCAGCAAGTGGATAAAGAAGAGTTTGAAATGATGGATATCAAATGGGCTCTTGCTAGTGCAATTCGAAGAGCAAAGGAGTTTATGGAAAGGACGGGAAGAACCAACTTGGAAAACAAGAAAGACACCAAGTATGGGTTCGACAAGCAAGCTGTCAAGTGCTTTAACTGTGGGGAACGGGGTCATTTCAAAAGGGAATGCACAAGACCAGCTCAGCATGGAAATCAAAATCCGTTCAGAAATCAAGGCAACCAGAACGGGAACAATGTTCGTACGTTGATACCTGTCAACAACCAAGGCCAAGCAGGGTCATCAAATACCAACCGGGGACTGTTGGTTCAAATAGATGAGGGTTGTGATTGGTCGCTTCAGCTTGGAGAAGGAGGAAATGGTGGAACAGCATGTTTTGCTGAAGTCGTAAAGGATTTAAAGCACGCCAGTGGTGGAGAATCTTCCACCAATGGTGTTGCATCTTCTGGAGATGAAGACAGTTCTGGTTATAGTGGAAGCTCAGATGAAGAATCCTCCACTTCAGGAAATGATCATGTGGATGAGCTCTTGGAAGAAGCTGCAGCAGGAACTGAAAGAAGATCTAATTTGATGGATCAAGCTGCTTACTCTTCGTCTTCTCTCCATTCAGCCTTTATGGCTAATGTCGACAGTTCATCAGGTCAGGTATGTGTCGATGAACCCACTGTAGTTAGCTGTGAAAATTGTGATAGTTTAAATGTTAAATATGCTGAACAGGAAGGTTAGATTGAAATCCTATCCAAACACAATCAAGAATTGATTGTAGACCTTTCTAAAGCAGCTGAAGCTAACGTGTTTTTAACCAGAAATGAAAAGGAATTTAAAACAACAATTGCGTCATTAAGACATGATGTTTCAGAATTACAAAAAGCTGTTTTGCGAAAACAACATGCTAACAATGATCTTATAGACACAATTGAAAAGCAGATGGTAGAATTGGCAACCGCTCGATGCGAATGTGAAACAATCAAGCAGAAATTGGAAAGTTATTCCAATTCCCGCTATGTATTGGATCACATTATTGATGTTCAAAAGAAAAAGGGGGATAAGAAGTGTATGGGATTCAAATCATGTCCTCCCCCAATGAATCACAATTACTCCAAATTGCCTGATGACGAGGATATGCCCCGTTTTGAACCTACTGTGCCACTCGGTCTAGATGACTTTGCAGCAGGCCTCGGGTTCACAACTGGTACATCATCCTCGGGCCAATCTGAAACTGAATCTGAATCTGAGAATGTGACAGATTCATCATGTGTTAAGGAACAGAGTCCTCCCATTGTTGAGGATGCTGATTCTTCGGATGATGAATCTGAAGTAATTGTGGAACAACAGTCTAACTCGGTTACAACAGATATTCCAATCGAGAATCACATCCTGTGTGATCTACCAGTGAAACCGAGTAAGACTGAAATGTCAAAAGAAATGGAGTCGATTGTATCAAGTGTTGAAGGGAGTAACTTGTTGTACACGCTCAAAGGAGATGACAAAATTTACTCTAACAAAGATTTTCCAATTAAAAATGTAAATCAAGATTTGATTGAGCAAGTTTTTGAAGGATGTACTGACAAGTTTTTGGGAAACAAAAGTGGCAAAGTTACCGTCACTCAATGTGATCCAATTCCGTGTGACCAAATTAGAAAACAATACGGAAACCAAAAACCACCAGTTGAGCGAAAACAACAAGTCAACTCCGGAAAAGGTAAGGTACAGGGAAAGAAGGCTCAGAACAAGAATGTTCAAGCACCTAAGGTTCAACAACAATGGGTGCAAAACAAAAGAGCTCCTGTTAAGAAAAGAGAACCGAAAGTGAACTTTGTTGGATCCACGGGTTCAGACAAACTTGAAACATTTCAGGATAAATCTAACCTTGATTTTATAAAACAAGTTAGAATTTTAAAACGAAATGATCAGAATAATTACACCCAACACACCAACGGATGTGATTTAGGTCCAAGCACGTCTAGATCACAAAGTTCATTGTCTGGTTCTCAGTCTGGTCATCAACGTGTTTCTCCGAGGTTTGTAGAGCGGAGAATGTGCTTTGAGTGTGGCACAATTGGGCATATTGTAAGATACTGCCCATACCTGCAAAAGTTGAAGGCAAAAACAAGTGCTCCCCAAGAAACCAATTACCAAAAACGATCATTTCCCCCGAAACAAGATCCACGTGTCTTGAAAGAAAGGGAAAAGAAGTTAAAACAAAAGAATCAAAAGGTAATTGAAAAGGCCTTAAAATCAGAGGTCAAAGAAGAAAAACCTGTTCAAGCAAAACCTAAAACTGTTAAACCAGTAAATGCTAAAACAATTAATGCAAATACTGGTAAAGAACAAACAGCTTGGAAACAAAAACAGGTAATTCAGTCAGGGGGAGCACCGCAGGTTCTATTTCCTAATCATCAAGTGATTGAAATCACTTTTCTTGATGATCAAGGACGACCCAAGTCCACGAAGGCTTGGGTCCCTCTCTCCAACTAATTTTTGAGTGAGTGTGTAGGATATTCCAGGAGGAACTTTCGATAGTCGTAAGATTGTTGATAGTGGAGCATCCTTGCACAAGATAGGCGACAGAAGAAATTGTTGCCTTTGATGGAGAGGAAGAGAAAAGGGAAAAAGAAATGGCTGATGAAAGAAATTGAAAAGCTTCGACAAAATGAAAATCATTTCAAAATGTGAATGTTCAAGGCTTTGATCGGGTCCCCGGGATAGATTCAAATCAAAATGTACGCTCCTGCAGCACGTCTGAAGTTCAACAATCTACAAGATGAACGTGCAGTGTACATTTCTTCATGGTGTGATTGAAGAAAATGTGTTTGTTGAACAAACCAACCAGGTGTGCGGACGCCTTGGCATGGGTTGAACAACCGCACACTACTTCTGAAAGAGAAAGACAAAGACCTTCGCTGGCGCAATGTGGACGACCAGCCGGACCCAAAGGTTTCTGATCTTGTTGCTGTCAAGAGATTTCTAAGTAGCTGCAAAGAATCGACTTTGAAATCCACACCGGGTGGATATCCAGTTTGGGAGAGCACTCAAATTCCTGGCAATGCACGATGCAGTTGCAGGATACGGTTTTAAATTTCTAATCTCTCCTATACTTGTCGATATTTAAGCTGCTTTGCGAATTATTATCTCGTTCAGCACTCTTTGGCCAGACAATGCTGTCTTGGTCCGCACCGCTTACCGACATGCCAACTGATTATGTTTCCAAAATTTGCTAAATCATTTCTGATTAAAACTTAATTTTGGTAAACGGCATTGAGGTAAAACATGAGTTAACCAACATCGGAAAATCATTTTTGTAAATACCTTTGTATTTTAAATTTGTCTTAGTTTATTGATTTTAGGGGGAGTAAATTATTTGAAAAATTTGAAAATCCAAAAACATTGAAAAATTTCAAATACACAAAAACAATAGAAAAGCAAAAATGAGTTTCCTGGCGAGCAAAAGAGAAAATGATAGTACATCAGTGGTCTGTCTAAACCTCTTTAAACCTAAAATGAAAAACGATAAGCAGCTCTATATAAGATGTATCGGTAGGCTCACAATCATTTTAAAGTGTGCAGGGTGATATAAACTTAAATTGACTGAAGACTGGGTGGGAACCATTCATTGGCATATGGTCTTAGTACCGAAATTTCGTTTGAGAGATTGCCGAGGTTCTGAGATATTCGGTCTTTATGCTGCTTATCATCTGGGTATCATGGTTGTATCTTTTACCAAAAAATAACGGGGACGCAAGTCTAGATCTTCCATGATACCATACATACGTGTACATACTGCATACGACCTCAATAAGTGATAAACAATCACATGTCCCAATCAAATAAGTGATAAAATATCACAAATTCTTTCCGGGAGTCAAGTTCGTCTCTCTGCTGTACGAAAGTACTGACCTGTTCACGGACTTGCTCCTGTGCCCTCATGCATCGAAAATCAAGTTCCTCATCAATAAGTGATTAAATCACACAGGGCTTGTTTTCAATCAAAATAAGTGAGAATCTCACATCATATACGGTCAAACAGATGATAATCGGTATACTCACCGGTAAGATGAATCCTCGTGCATACCTTGATACGGGAATGTGTCGTGATGTGGATGAACACCGGTCGGTAAGTATAAATTATACCTTAACGTATCCCCTCGCCATGATTACAAATGATAAGCTGAGCTTAAGTGGACAACAATACCGATAATTGTTATAGGATGCTTATCTTAATGTTAACTAAAAGAACAACAAGAGCGTTTTGGACATGACCGTACACTGATATGATTCTCTTACCCTCGAAACTCGCAAAAAGAATGTCTGTAAATATTTATTTAATGTTTCCTGTTTATGTATCTTTGTATATATTTATTTATTGCTTTCCGTCTTTACTTTTGAAAAATGAAAATTTCAAAAAGATTTTAGGTGTGTTTTAATTTAAACTTTATAAAATCCAAAAAGATTTTTCTTCAAGTTTATTTTTGATTGACCGATGTTGGAACTCGAGTCTATCCTACCCAAAATCCTGATCGTAAGCTGGAAAACAATTGCATCTTCATAAACAGTCGAAGTTAACGAGTTTTGAAAGTTAAAGGATTAAAATGAATATTTTTCTAAACTTTCAAACTGCTGTCGGTTGGTGTTTGATTGAGATTTGATCTCATATGTGTCATTAGTTTAAATGTTAACTATATTCCAAGCGGTTGTTCTCATTATGCGTTTAGCTTTCTTGCATGTGCAGATGCTAAAGGCGAGGAGAACATGCTCGATGAAAAGCTTTGGAATGAAGACACGAAGTGAAGGCACTCAAAGGATAAGATGATCGAGTTGCCGCTGTTCCTTCATCAACACCACAAGGATCTGAAGAATTGACAAGTCAACGATTCACGAGCATGACTCAATGGAGAGTTCAATCTAAGGGGGAGTTTGTCAACACACTTTCTACATTAAACGGGGAGTTTGTTGATACACTTTCTGCTTACAACGCGTGAAGACTTTGAAGATCCTCCGACATGAAAGACATAGAAGACGAACCATCACGAGTAGCGTCCAAGGGGGAGTTTGTTGATGCACTTTGTGTGGACGCGACTCGGCTCGGTTCGACTCGGCCTTGAAGACTTGAAGACACGAAGATCGAGACAAAGCTACAGCCAAGGGGGAGTTTGTTGGTGCACTTGTGTCTGTACTTTGTCTGTATTTCGTCATGATACAAAACGATGTCTTATGTTAGTCTGGGTTACGTCTTAGTTTGTTACAATGTGCGTTCGATGTAAGTTTGACCAAGTCAACCATCCTCCTGGTTTGACTTGGCCAAACAGTTAGCACATTGGTTGTTAGTTGTGTGTGTCGAAGGATAGATCATCGAAGGATAGTTTATATCCTTCGATGATGAGCTCGAAAGATAGACCACGAAGGATAGACCACGAAGGATATCATCCTTCGTGGTGAATGTGATCTTTCGAAGGGATTTCTGGTCGACAGATGATCTTTCGATCACTCTGTCTGATCCTTCGACCAGACCTGCTGTGTCGGGTATAAATACCCGTGTGTTGTGTTCTCTTAGATAGTTAGATGACTTAGAGGTGAAAGACACGAGAGATAAGGCATAGAGAGACAGGAGAGCGCACACACACTTTGAGAGTTTATAGAACATATCTGTAAACATTGAGGTTGTAACCGGACCCTTCATTCGTATTAATACATGTGGTGTTAATCGGTGAATCTTGCGTGTTGTGTTTGTGCTTGTTCTCGTATAAATTCTCGGTTGCATGCTAGCTTGGATTCCGCACTCGCTAGTGTGTTTGATATAACAAGGAAAAGGTTTTTATCTCATCCTCGAGAGGGACCTACAGGCTCAATCATCTTCTACCCACCCACTACCACAAGGCTCAACCGTCACCCATACTACATCTACAAACCGACCACTGAACCAATCGGGTTTTCAATATTCATCCTTTCCATTTGGGCAATCCTCGGGTATTCAAGGGTATAGATATGATGATGGTTATGAAGAAGATTTTAGAGGGTAAGAAGAAGAAGGATTTTATTATGGGGGTGATGGAGGCTATTTGGGACCTCAAGGAGGAGCGGGTCAACAAAGTCAACCGCTACAACAATTTCAAGACACGGGTAGATTACCGGTTGGGGTACAACATATTAGACCACAAGGGCCACAATTGCAACGTCCTACGCCTTTATATCAAGTGCGGCCACAAAATACACAACCTCAATTTCAAAGGCCGATTCAACAACCGCCAATGCATCAATATCAATTTCAGCCACCATTTGCACCTCAAGGACCTATGCAAGGGCAAATGGGTCAACCAAGAGCACCATTGGGTGCCCCTCAAAGACATCACCGGGAAGTAGTACGGGGTATCGAAGCTCATTTCCGGCCCATTATCACTAACAATCCTTCTCCTGTAGTCATTCCTCATCACGCGGACAAAAGAACTTTTGAAGTTAGAACAACCGCTCTCCAAAGTCTACCAAAGTTTAAGGGGTTAGCAATGGAAGAACCTTACTTTCATTTGGAGACGTACGACTCTATTTGCAACACCATTGGAGGTTAAGGGTTCTCTTCGGATGATGTCAAGTTGGTCCTTTTCCAATTCTCTTTGGAAGATAAAGCAAAAAGATGGTTTCACACTTTGCCTTCCGCGTCGATTTTTACATGGGCCGATATGCAACAAATATTTTTGGACGGGTTTTATACTTCTCAAAAGACCAATGATGCAAGGAGAGGTTTGAGAAGCTTCCAACAACAATCGGGGGAGGTGTTTCATGAGGCCTTTGAAAGATTCAATATGATGCTAAGGAATTGCCCTCATCACGATATCCACCTTTTGGAGTTGTTGAACTCGTTTCACGAAGGGTTGAGTTCAGAGGATGCTCGTGACTTGATGTCGATCACTAATGGTACATTCGATACAAACTTTGAACAAGATGATTGGGCATTTTTAGAACAAATGGCGGTTACTTCAAAAAGGAAGGCTCAATCCTCAAGACGAGCAAGGCATGCGATAGCAAGGCCGCAAGTACATGGAGTAGAGAGTGGAGGTGTTCAAATCATAAATCAAGTGTACAACGTGTGCACTAATTGCAATGAAATAGGCTACACGGCTGAAGTGTGTTTAGTAGGAGTGGTTGAAGATCAAGTGGAAGAAGTGAACACTATTCAAGGGGGTGGTCGAAACTTTAACATGAATTCGAACACATACCACCCTGGGTTACGAAATCATCCTAACTACTGTTACGGGAACCCGACGAACCAAGCTAACCCAAATTTTCAAGGAGCACAAGGTAATTTTGCACCTCGCTAACAAGTCAATCAAGGTAACTATCGGGGTGGAAATAATTATAGCTACCAAGGGCAATTTCAACAAACGGGTCAAAGTGGTTCGGGTCAAACTTCAACATGCGAGAATGAAGTTATGGATATGCTTCAGGCAATGCAACAAGACATGCAAAAATGGAATCAACTTGATGAAGTCCGGATGCAAAAAGATGAAGTTCGTGAAAAAAGCATTCAAACACTAACAACCCAAATGGGTCAATTAGCAACCGATGTGGCGGAGTTGAAGAAGAACAAAGGTCAACTTCCTAGTGACACAAAGGTAAATCCTTCCTGTAACACCCCAACCCGGAACGCGCTGGCATGTCACTATTACAGATATAAAAAACCAAAGAGTTTCAATAAATGATAGAAACCAAGAAACAAAAGTCTCGAATCCACCAGAAAACCTAAGTCTTATATTATTCAATTACTGAAATAAAAAGAAAACGAAAAACTTTAATAACTTGAACTTCATATTCCTCTCACTCATCCCTGTTTCCCCTGATTACCTGTAAATACATAAGACAAACACCAGAAAGAAAATACGGCTGAGCCAAAAAGTTGCCCAGTAACGGAGAAATCAACAGTAAAAGCAAGGCAGGCATACGGACAGAAACATGAACGGTATTGACGTTAAACAAGTCTAAATTTTGGCATTGAAACATGTACTTATATAACTTGAATCCCAAAACTTATACTGAACAGATAACAGATAACAGATACTGAACATAATCAGATGCATATAATCATATCAAACATATCATAACAGAGACAAGACATACGTGACAACATGTAACAGAAAAACAAGTCACGTAATACAGAAGCACCAACGAGCCTAAACAGAGGCATACATGGCTATAGTCCATGCGCCGAGATGGTGCGTATAGGCGTACACACATTTTTCCATCTCAACAGGAGTCAGGAGTCAGAGCTAAGATCGAACTATTCGCCTCCAGGGGCCAGGTGCTACACAAGCACAAGCTAGAGACGCCGTGAACTTTAGTTACGCACCGTCACGATGAGTGCCATGCCGTTGACGCCCCAATGGCAAGTAACTTATAATTGCTCGGGTGACAGAGTACAAAGTCGTATCAGAAATAAATGTATATGTTGACATAAGTTTAAAGGGAACATGCAATAACGAGCACAAAATCTAAGGTCTATTGCATGCTTCAACAAATACCAATCATATAACGATACGAACCGAACCATCTAACGAAAACATCCGTACTACAAAGTAACGGATATGAATAAAATACTATGATGACAAGGACATGAATCCGTACCAACGAGTAACGCAAATATAAAAGCATACTATGATGAAAAGAAAATAGAATCCGTACCTTAGAGCGCAAGACAAGCTTTGCAGAACTTTAACGTCTCACTTGAGAATTATACAAGACGACCTAACATAAAATTCCTTAAATATTAATATAGGGCATTGCTCGAGTTTCAGGATACGAGGTCGTCAACAATTTTCTTTGACGAATTAGTTGTTGGATTTAAAATTCTTATTTAATAAAATCACAACGTATATGTATATGTGCTCATCATAATATGTAGAAATCCTTGTTCACACTAATTCTTATAAAAAAAATCCTCATTTTAACAATACATTAAATATTTCTTATTCTTGTTTATGGAGTAAAAACAATGATGCTTTATTGTATTATATAGGTATACGTAATGAAAGAAAACCTAAAGAACTTTCATGTGCATGAAAGTATTATAAAAGCATTCAAATAATTGAAAGCATATACTTCGTTCAATTATTTCAAATGGAACGCACTAAAGTTTCCAACCATCAACCATCTCTAGATATTCTTGTACAAGTATAGCAAATTTACCACCAGGTAGTATGGTTACCTGCTTATCGGAGGAGATCGAACCGGAATCGGGACAATCCTAGATGAAAATGGTGGCCGCTAGGTGGTGGTCGTTGGTGGTGATTGAGCACAATAACGAGGGAGGATGAAGCCAGATGTGGGTGTGAAGTCAGAACAAAAACAAGAAAAATTGCTACAGAAACAAAACGATTGGTTCATTTAGAATATACCCATATTACTAACTAAAAATCACTATGTTTAGTTATTATTTTCTGTTTTTTTACCCATCATCTTCCTTAACACATTATCAATTAAGATGCATTGAGACACATAGAAGAAACAAGGATAGTGGTTTACCTCAAGGAATCAGAGGGTTCTGGATCAGAATAATGCCTCTATGGGTTCCTCACAGTAGCGGCCAGAAGATCGCTTGATACGAAAGGATGGATGAGTGAATATGGGCAGGAATATGAAACTGATTAAAAGAAGAGTTCGTGATTTGTTTTAGGGTTTAGACGGTTAAAGGACGTGGGATGAAGCTCAAAATTATCGCAATGTTAGTTATGTTGATTAGAAAAGATAAGCTTGAGGAGAAAGGGGATTTGAAATCCACCGTAAGTTATCATTTGTTTAATAAAATATTCATTTAATATTTAATATTTCACTATATTATTATTATTATTATTATTATTATTGGATATTACAATTCTACCCTCCTAAAAAAATTTTCGTCCTCGAAAATGCTAAGCACGGAAACGAACGCTCTCAAGCGTAACAGACACGGAAAAGACTTAACACATAGCAAACATTAGACATCATACATACTAAGGTACTGAGTTTCTGAGACGGAAAATAAATGGATACTAAGTCAAATCAATAAAGCTGTGGACAAGGACTTCAAACACTTAGCAAATAAAGTGTTACTACAAAATATGTCACATCAATATCAAAGAGCATACGTAACACGTTCACCAATTGCACATAACCGGAAAGCGTACCTGGGGCATTAGCTGCATCATTAGCTGCGAGTGCGAAAACTCAAACCCTCCCAGTAGTTTTGGTGTTTTCACCGGTATTAGCTCGCTGCTCAGGCCGAGTGCAGTCCCTAATCAAATGGTTTGCATCTCTACATCTAAAACAACGACCTTCAGCAAGGCGACATGCTCCACCATGACGTTTCCCACAATGAGTACAAGGAGGAATATCAGCACGGTTCTGATTCGGGTTTTGTTGATTATGTGGCTGTGCTACGGGAGCCTCGCTCTGTTGCCTCTGATTCTGTGCAGGCCTACGATTTTGATAACGGTTTCTTCCACTTCGCAACTTATTGTAGTAATACCTATCAGAACGGTCCTCACGGTCTTGGGATTGCTCATTGCCACCCTGATTATCGGAATTATCCTGGTCGTTCTCCCTAGAGCGTTTGCGATCACCATCCGATTTCTTCTCACGCTGCTTCTTCTCATTAGTCAAATTCTGGACAGCATCGACCACCTCAGTAATGCCAGTGAAACAAAGATTCAGGATGAACTTCCTATCTCGTTCGCATATAGCCCATTTGAAATTCTCAGTCTGCTGTTGGGATGTACCTGCTGTCGGGCCCAGAAAATTAACCAAACGACTAAAACGAGCTTTGAACTCCATAATAGGCTCATCATCCCCCTGCCTAATAGAAGCATACTCTCTCAGATACTCACTTCTTTCAGCGTCAGTGAAGTACTGCTGATAAAAAAAGGTGCGAAATTCAGCCCAAGGAAGTGTTGCTGCATACTGATCTCCTCCACGAGCTTCTTTCAAAGTCTTCCACCACCTATGAGCATCGTCCTCCAGTTTATAACTAGCAAGCCTAACTTTGAATGCATCACCCACGCCCATCACTTCGAACAACTTCTCGATATGAGCAATCCAGTTTTCTGCCTCAACTGGTGTAACAGCGGTACTAAATGATTTTGGCTTTTCCTTTCTAAAGCGCTCAACCCAATCAAGGATAGTAACAGGAGCATTATTATTACCATTGTTGTTTCCCCCGGGTGGTTGTACATTATTGTTGTTCTGCTGCAACTGTTGTAGAAGATTGGGAACTAAACCCGCAATAGCTGTATTGACAGCATTAGCAATCAGAGTTTCAATAGGGACATCGTTGTTGTTCACATTTCTTCGAGGAGGCATCTGAAAAGAAGATACGTGTGAAAAGAGGAAAGTTTTCATAGAATGCGGATGATGACACAGATGGAATCCTAACCCGACGTCTACCCATTAACTCACATATTTAATTTTTATTGTTTAAGTTTTCTACAAGAAAGAGCCTGGGCTCTGATACCATAACTGTAACACCCAAACCCGGAACGGGCTGGCATGTCACTATTACAGATATAAAAAACCAAAGAGTTTCAATAAATGATAGAAACCAAGAAACAAAAGTCTCGAATCCACCAGAAAACCTAAGTCTTATATTATTCAATTACTGAAATAAAAGGAAAACGAAAAACTTTAATAACTTAAACTTCATATTCCTCTCACTCATCCCTGTTTCCCCTGATTACCTGTAAATACATAAGACAAACACCAGAAATAAAATACGGCTGAGCCAAAAAGTTGCCCAGTAACGGAGAAATCAACAGTAAAAGTAAGGCAAGCATACAGACAGAAACATGAACGGTATTGACGTTAAACAAGTCTAAATTTTGGCATTGAAACAGGTACTTATATAACTTGAATCCCAAAACTCATACTGAACAGATAACAGATACTGAACATAATCAGATACATATAATCATATCAAACATATCATACCAGAGACACGACATACGTGACAACATGTAACAGTAAAACAAGTCACGTAATACAGAAGCACCCACGAGCCTAAACAGAGGCATACATGGCTATAGTCCATGCGCCGAGATGGTGCGTATAGGCGTACACACATTTTTCCATCTCAACAGGAGTCAGAAGTCAGATCTAAGATCGATCTATTCGCCTCTAGGGGCCAGGTGCTACACAAGCACAAGCTAGAGACGCCGTGAACTTTAGTTACGCACCGTCACGATGAGTGCCATGCCGTTGACACCCCAACGGCAAGTAACTTATAATTGCTCGAGTGACAGAGTACAAAGTCATATCAGAAATAAATGTATATATTGACATAAGTCTAAAGGGAACATGCAATAACGAGCACAAAATCTAAGGTCTATTGCATGCTACAACAAATACCAATCATATAACGATACGAACCGAACCATCTAACGAAAACATCTGTACTACAAAGTAACGGATATGAATAAAATACTATGATGACAAGGACAGGAATCCGTACCAACGAGTAACGCAAATATAAAAGCATACTACGATGAAAAGAAAACAGAATCCGTACCTTAGAGCGCAAGACAAGCTTTGTAGAACTTTAACGTCTCACTTGAGAATTATACAAGACGACCTAACATAAAATTCCTTAAATATTAATATAGGGCATTGCTCGAGTTTCAGGATACGAGGTCGTCAACAATTTTCTTTGACGAATTAGTTGTTGGATTTAAAATTCTTATTTAATAAAATCACACCGTATATGTATATGTGCTCATCATAATATGTAGAAATCCTTGTTCACACTAATTCTTATAAAAAAATCCTCATTTTAACAATACATTAAATAATTCTTATTCTTGTTTATGGAGTAAAAATAATGATGCTTTATTGTATTATATAGGTATACGTAATAATGAAAGAAGACCTAAAGAACTTTCATGTGCATGAAAGTATTATAAAAGCATTCAAAGAAAAAGGTAACATTTATTGGGTCGAGTAATGGTTTGGTTGCAAAAAAATTTAACAAATTGCAGGAAGAAGAGATATTTGAGAATGCATGTAAATAAATATATAAAGAGAGGCAACTAAAACCATATGAAGAGATACAAATAAAACCATTGAAACCATTTGTACATATTCTTGAAATTTATAATTTGTCTGAGATGAAAGCATATACTTCGTTCAATTATTTCAAATGGAACGCATTAAAGTTTCCAACCATCAACTATCTCTAGATATTCTTGTACAAGTGTAACAAATTTACCACCAGGTAGTATGGTTACCTGCTTATCGGAGGAGATCGAACCGGAATCGGGACAATCCTAGATGAAAACGGTGGCCGCTAGGTGGTGGTCGTTGGTGGCGATTGAGCACAATAACGAGGGAGGTTGAAGCCAGATGTGGGTGTGAAGTCGGAACAAAAACAAGAAATATTGCTACAGAAGCAAAACGATTGGTTCATTTAGAATATACCCATATTAAAACTTATATAAAGAAGCAACTACTTTGTGCATATGTTGGTTGTAACATGAGCTTAGGGAGTGTTTCAAAAAAAAACTTGATTTTTCTTTTACATTTTTCTTGTCACCTATATACACGTGTTTCGTCTCTTCTTTTTACCCCAAATCCACATCCACACAATCCAGAGAAAGAACCATCTGCCACCACCGCTGTATCAGCTTCACCTCCATCGCCAATGCCACCGGCACAGCCACCGACGCCGTATCTCCGGCAGCAAGGACACGTATTAGTTGATGAAGATTCTGGTGGCGATTAACGGCGTCGATGGCGTAGGGTGGTTGAATCGTCTCATCAGGCAACGATCTCAAACACTATGTGTGGTTAAATGACTGATGATCGTGGATTTTCTAGGGTTCCGGCGAGTTTTCAACAAGTTTCCGGTGACCCAATTCAGGTATGTTGAAAAGTTTCACTTTTTATTCAAGTTTATTCATTTTATATTCAAAAGACGACATCTTTAACTCTCTTTCTCATGATTATGTGCATATTTTTCTTATATTTGAGGGGAAAAAATTAGTGGCAGTTGAACTTTTGCAAGCAGATTGATCTTGGGGTGGATAAAGGTGACTGATTTTTCATCAATTTTTAGTTTTTACAGTTGGGTTTGATAGATTTGTGGTTAATTTTATCTGGGTTGTTTATCTTTATTGCAAAATTTGAGTTTTTGTTATGGAGAATGGTGTTTGGTTGCTGGTGTTATGTGTTGTGCATAATTTAGGGTTAAGAATGTGTATGTTGGTTTCAAGATTCTTGCTTTTTAAATCTTGAATATTGATTACAATTAAGGACTACAATTAATCCCTTTTATAGAAGATATATTGTTAGTAATTTGCCCTGTTTGGTTGCCTGTTCATTTTAAGAAAAAAGTCTATTTTTTATGAATTTTGTTAGAAAATTTCTAATTTAATTAATTTAAGTGAATGGAATTGTTATTGTGAAAAAGGGTTTTAGGGTTTCTTTATTTTTACTGCTAATTAGTACTTCATATGTGTGGATAATTAATTGAATATGATCTCAACCGTAATTCATGAAAAGTAACAAAAATAAATCTTTATCAACTATGATCGAACCGGACCATAACCGAAAAAAATAATTTAACCAAAATATGATTTTGTTAGTTGCTGGTTGGAACAGAATATGCTGATATGACATGAGAAGAATTCAGCAAAAACAAACTGGGAGCGGCTCAACACTGCTCTGCTACTAAAAAGGGCAATCACAAACTCACTGATGTTGTCGTTCCACTCACGGTAGATGATCAACCTACCTTTATCTATCTATCTATCTATCTATCTATCTATCTATCTATCTATCTATCTATCTATCTATCTATCTCTCTCTCTCTCTATCTCTCTCTCTCTCTCTATCTATCTATCATCTTACTTACTTGTCATTTGTCATGTGTGTTGCGGCAAGATTGGAGGAAAACATGAATTGTGAGCCCAGTCAAGAATCAAGGATCTTGTGGATCCTGCTGGACATTCAGGTAAATATCTCTAATCTTGTGAACTACTTTTTCGATAACTTTAAATAACAATATTTATTACGCAGCACCAATGGAGCTCTTGAGGCTGCTTATGCCCAGGCTTATGGGTCCAACGACATTGCTCGCATGTAAGAACCCCGCCGCATTGCGGCGGGTACTAATTCCTAGTTACTAACTAAAAATCACTATGTTTAGTTATTATTTTCTGTTTTTTTTACCCATCATCTTCCCTAACACATTATCAATTAAGATGCACTGAGACACATAGAAGAAACAAGGATAGTGGTTTACCTCAAGGAATTAGAGGGTTCTGGATCAGAATAATGCCTCTATGGGTTCCTCACAGTAGCGGCCAGAAGATCGTTTGATATGAAAGGATGGATGAGTGAATATGGGCAGGAATATGAAACTGATTAAAAGAAGAGTTCGTGATTTGTTTTAGGGTTTAGACGGTTAAAGGACGTGGGATGAAGCTCAAAATTATCGCAATGTTAGTTATGTTGATTAGAAAAGATAAGCTTGAGGAGAAAGGGGATTTGAAATCCACCGTAAGTTATCATTTGTTTAATAAAATCATCATTTAATATTTAATATTTCACTATATTATTATTATTATTATTATTATTATTATTATTATTATTATTATTATTATTATTATTATTATTATTATTATTATTATTATTATTATTATTATTATTATTGGATATTACACTTCGCATAATTCGTCACGAGCTAATAATGTTAATAATAATCATGTTAATGTGTTAAGAAGTGGCAAAGAATTTAAAGCCAATTTGTCACCGGGTTTAGTTGAAGGGGGTGGTTGAGGATGTAACGGATAATGAAAGTGAAGACGACGAAGTGTCACCGGTTGTGTTTAAAGAATCAAATGTTAATAAACCGGGGTTGGGTGAAAATGAAAAAGATAAAAAAGATGAAGGGGAGCCGTGTCAAGTCCCGTTTCCATCGGCTCTACTTGACCCGGGTAAGAAAAATTTTATTTCATCAAGGGGTCCCAAAAAAGAGGAGTTGTGGGACATTTGCAAACAAGTTAAAGTTAACCTTCCACTACTGGATGCAATAAAACAAGTACCCGCCTATGCTAATTTTTTAAAAGAATTGCGCACATAAAAAAGACAACAAAAGAAGAAAATGCCTAAGCGGGTCGACTTAACCGGGCAAGTGAGTGCAGTATTGAATGGGGAGCTTCCTGCTAAGCTCCAAGATCGGGGCACGCCATTAATTAATATTCAAGTTGGTAATTTTCAAATGTCAAAGGCGTTACTAGATCTTGGAGCCGGAGTTAGCATTTTACCGGGGGCTTATATGACCAATACGACTTTGGTCCATTAGCAAGGGTAGAGACAACAGTTGTGTTAGCCGATTTGTCTCATAAGTTACCTCGAGGGATGGTTCAAGATGTAATAGTGAAAATTGATGAGTTTTACTACCCGGTTGACTTTTTAGTCTTAGACTACTCATCCACGGACCCAAAACAACAACAAAATGTTATTTTGGGTCGGCCATTTTTGAGCACCGCGCATGCTGTGATCGATTGTAGATTTGGTACAGTCGACATGACTTTTGGAAATCGGAAAATGAGGTTAAATGTTTTTACTAACAATTCTAACTCTATTGGTGTTGATGAGTGTTTTATGGCAGATTTAGTCGACGGATGCAACTCGCGTGAGTATGAGGAGGATAGTATGGATATGTGTGTTTGTGATTTTTCTGAACAGGTACATGCTTGTGCACTAAGGGTTGAAGATGAGAAACAAGATGCGATGGCATTGAAGGAGGGTCGACCGCCATGGACCCAACAATTTGAAAGCTTGCCGGTGGAAATAAATTCGGGTATCAAACCGTCACTGGAAGAACCACCAAAGTTGGAGCTCAAAGACTTACCAAGCCATTTGAAGTATGCATTTTTAGGGGATAATGACACTCTACCGGTCATTATTGCCTCTAATTTAGAGATGGCACAAGAACAAGCTCTATTGGAAGTCTTGAAAGAAAACAAAGGAGCTATCGAATGGACGATTGCCGACTTAAAAGGAATTAGTCCATCAATCGTCATGCACAAAATCATTACCACCGAAGAAGCAAAACCAACAAGGGAAGCACAACTAAGATTGAATCCGAACCTAAGGGATGTAGTAAATAAAGAGGTAATTAAATGGTTGGATGCGGGAATTATTTATCATATTTCGAATAGTGCTTGGGTAAGTCCTACCCAAGTTGTGCCTAAGAAGGCCGGCATTCAAGTAATCAAGGATGAAAGTGGTGAACAAATAGCCACCCAACCAGTCACCGGGTGGCGTGTGTGTATTGATTAACGCCAATTGAATGCACCCACTTCTAAGGACCCTTTCCCGCTATCTTTTATTGACCAAATCATTGAAAAATTATCGGGTCAAAAATACTACTGCTTTTTGGATGGGTATTCGGGTTACAATCAAATCACAATACACCTAGATGGCCAACATAAGACCACCTTCACTTGTCCATATGGCACCTTTGCCTTTCGGCGAATGCCATTTGGCTTGTGTAATGCACCGGCAACTTTCCAACGATGTATGATGAGTATTTTCTTGGACATGGTTGGAGAGTCGCCTGAAGTTTTTATGGATGACTTTTCAATTTTTGGCACTAGTTTTGAATCTTGTCTCAACGAGTTACAAAAAGTTTTAAAAAGATGTGTTGAGAAAAATTTGGTGCTTAGTTGGGAGAAAAGTCATTTCATGGTGTAAGAGGGTATTGTGTTAGGCCATGTGATTTCGGAGAGGGGTATGGAGGTGGATAAGGTAAAAATACAGGTATTATCATCTTTGCCTCCACCGAAAAATGTGAAAGGGGTAAGGTCATTTTTGGGACACGCAGGTTTTTATAGACGTTTCATTAAAGGTTTTAGTGTTATCACTAAACCTTTATGTAATTTGTTGTTAAAGGATGTTCCATTTGATTTTACTAATGAGTGTTTGCAAGCATTTAATGTTTTGAAGGAACACTTGGTGAAAGCTCCCATCTTGCAACCACCAGATTGGTCAAAACCATTTGAAATCATGTGTGACGCAAGCGACACTACAATTGGTGCAGTTTTGGGTTAAAGAATTGATAAAAAGCCGATGGTGATTTACTATGTAAGAAAGACGTTGTCCGAAGCGCAACTGAATTACACCATAACTGAAAAGGAGTTATTAGCGGTGGTGTATGCTTTGGATAAGTTCCGTTCTTATATTTGGGGGAGCAAAGTGGTTGTATATTCGGATCATAGTGCGGTCCGGTATTTGATGGAGAAAAAAGCTACGAAGCCCCATTGGGTGTTGTTGCTACAAGAATTCGATTTAGCAATTCGAGACAAGAAAGGAAGTGAAAACGTAGTGGCGGATCACTTGTCTCGAATTCCAGTGGAAGGGATTGATGATTTGAGCGAGATAAACGAAAGGTTTCCCGATGAGCAACTATTAGCTGTGTCTACTTTTGTTGCACCGTGGTATGCCCACTATGTGAATTACTTAGCCATGGGTGCCATTCCAAATCATTGGACCAAGAAAAGAAGACAACAATTTATGGTCCAAGTAAAGCAATATATTTGGGATGAGCCGAACCTTTTCAAGATTGGGCCCGATCAAGTCATTCAGAGGTGTGTGCCCGAAACGGAGGTGTTAGAAATCTTGACTCATGCCCACTCATCCGCTTGTGGATGCCATTTTAGCGGGCATAAAACGGGCTACCGGGTTCTCTCATGTGGGTTTTATTGGCCCACAATTTTCAAAGATGCATGTGAGTTCGCAAGGAATTGTATCAATTGCCAAAAGATGGGGAGTATTTCAAAGAGGGACGAGATGCCATTGCAATCGATTTTGGTTGTTGAGATATTTGATGTGTAGGGCATTGACTTTATGGGTCACTTCCCGAATTCTAATGGGTTCTTATACATTTTAGTGGCGGTGGGCTATGTCTCGAAGTGGATTGAAGCTATTGCAACAAGAACAAATGATCATTCGGTTGTTTGTAAATTTGTTCAATCCAACATTTTTGCCCATTTTGGTATTCCGAGAGTTATCATTAGTGATGGTGGGTCGCATTTCAAGAATTTCAATTTCGGAAAACTGTTGAAGAGGTACAATGTGAACCACCGGATTACTACACCGTACCATCGGCAAACTAGTGGACAAGTCGAAGTGTCCAACCGTCAAATTAAAGAAATCCTCATGAAGACGGTTCGAACGGATAGGAAGGATTGGTCAAGTAAACTTAATGATGCATTGTGGGCATACCGGACGGCCTACAAAACTCCAATTGGTACAACACCTTACCAATGGAGTTAGCTCATCGAGCGCATTGGGCAATCAAAACAGTGAATGTGGACTATGATGAAGCAGGGAAGATGAGGAAGTTGCAACTAAGTGAAATAGAAGAAATTCAAGACGAAGCTTACGAGTGTGCATCGGCATACAAGGATAAGCTTAAAAAAGTCCATGATGCAAAGCTGAGAAAGAAAACCTTTGAAGTGGGCCAAAAGGTGTGGTTGTACAACTCACGGTTAAAAATATTTGCGGGCAAATTAAAAAGCAAATGGATGGGCCCATATGTCATTCGGCGAGTCAGTCGATTTGGTGATGTGGATATTCAAGATGAGCAAACCAACAAGAAACAAACAGTGAATGGACATCGGTTAAAGCCATACTTGGAAGGAAACGACATCAATAACTTGGAGCTTGACAAAGTGGGCTACATTCTACGCCCGATAGATGATGAACAACCATGAGAGGCCCAGGTTTGGTAGTGTACATAGTTAGTATTTTATTTTGTTTGTTTTGTTTAGTTTCCACATTTACCGTATTCGATTGAAGCTCGTGTTTGAAACAAGTGTAGGGACGTTCGGGTTACGGATAGTTCTAGCATAGTGTTGAGGACAACACGGGATTTTCGAGGGGGTAGGGTAATTTTCCATGTTTTTGAAAAATATTAAAAACATAAAAAAATTATTATAAAACTGAAAAAAACACTTAAAAATTGAGTTTTTGGCGAAGTATAAATGCCCAGAACCTACCATAATTTACGGTACATACCGTAATTTACGGTAGGCCAGGGAAAATTCTTGGACTTACGCTGGTTGGCCACTGTCTTACAGTGGGAATTGTTTGCCAGGTGCCACCGTAAATTACGGTGGCTACCGTAATTTACGGTAGCCCTGGCGGAATGAAGGGGCGCTTTGGTTTTGGCGGTTATATAAAAAAAAATAATAACTCACGTGAAAGTAACCCCCACCACACGAATTCTGCCATAATTCCCCAACCACACATCTCACCTATATCTATCATCTTCCCCACAAATCTCTAAGAAACCCCACAACCTTCAAACCTCAAAATCTTCATAACTTTTTCAAATCTTAACCAAATCAAGTGAATTTTGGGTCTATTTTGGCTGAAATTTCACGAACATTCTGATTTTGAGGAGAGATTTGCAAGAAAAACTTGTTTTCTTTGCCGATTGACAAACCCTAGGTGCCGAAATCTTTGGGGGGTTTTTGAAGTTTTTGATTTTCTCGTGTTCTAGCATCTTCAATCTAAGGTATGTGATGTTTATGTTTTACTTTTGATGATGCATTGTGAAGATGAAGGTTATTTTTGCTACTTGTTCATACACACTTGCTTGTTCTTATTTTGGTCATGAAATTTGTTACTTGGAAGATTGTTATGGTTGTAGATGTAGGATTGATGTTAAAGTTGTGAACTTTTGGGAATCTCTACATTGTAGAGGCACCATGCCCAATTTTTGTGAAAATACCATATGAATTTTTTGTTCACTAGCATCTACAACCATAGTAACAAGCAAGTGTGGGGATTTTTGGAGAAAAGGGGACTGATTTTTGTGTTGGTTGTTTTGTTTGTGTTTGTAATGTGTGTAGGAAATGGTAAGAACTAAAAAAAGAGCGGGAACTAGTTCTTCAAAAGGCAAAGGCAAACAACCGGAACAACAACCGAAGAAGCGAAGATATTTAGGAAGGGATGATGATAGTGAGGATAGCGAAGAGGAAGTAATGGAGTTGGACCCGGCTGACTAGCCAAAGTGGGAAGCGGGTCCGTTGGACGATCTGCCGGAAGAATGGCAGCCTACATTATTCAATGATCGAATGAACACATTAAAAGACAGAGCTGCTGCATTTATTTGTGAAAGAGAGGTTAGAGAAGTAGAGTTCGGGTCGTTCAATGTGTTCGCTCAGTTTCCTGCCTTGGTTTGGGAGGCAGCGCTTAGTTGTTATGACAAAGACAACAAGAATTTGTTCATGAACGAGATTCAGGAGTGGATGGCTACTTTGACATGCAACAAGTATGATAGGCCATCTCAAATGAAGTTAACGGGCACTGTTAATGGGATAGATGTGGAGATGTCGTTTGATACATTGTGGAAATTGGTGAAGTACTACAATTTGCCTGCTCGTGATTATACAATCCCGAGTCTTGATGATTTGCTCATCAAACCGGAGGCCCACCCGAGGTGGAATGACATGTTACCAGCCTTGTTCTTACCGGGTACTTTTAGTGGCACATTGTATAGAAGGAATTTGAAGATTGAGGCAAAACTGTTGCTCACTATTTGTATCTTGAATGTGATTCCAAGGAGAGGTGATAAGCAGGAGGTGAGGTTTCAAGAGGTGCCCGTTATTTACTCGTTGCTTCATGGGTCACCCCGTTTTCCGCTGCGGTATTTGATAATGAATCATGTTTGGATATGTCGAAATAAAGTGGGGAGGAGCATCATTCTGTATTGTCGGATTATTACGGGGTTGTTGAAACAGTTCAAGGCTATAACATCGGAAGACAAGGGAGCACCAAAAAGGCACAAGCCATTTGATATAAGGAGAATGGGTGTTGGATGGACTTATGTTGAGTCGGAACGTTATCATAAGTTGAAGTCGGAAGGTCAAAGGTGGAGAGCTTTAAAGGTTGATGCATGGGCACTATTACCGAGCGAAGGGGATGAGCCCGAGAGCGAGGATGAACCCCCGAGTGGAGATGAAGATTACGCGGATGAGCCGCACGGTGAGCACATGGATGTAGGCCAAGGGGGCCCAAGTCGGGGACATGGTGGTGGTTTCTTTTGACTATACGGAGCGCTCGTATGATCCAAACTGGGCATATGATGGAACAATGCAAGAAATCATCGAAAATCAACATCCACCGGCATCGGTTTTTGACACATGGTCGGGGTCCGAGCGCACATTTTTTTATCGTCAAACGTGGATGGGGGCTAGCATGGAGCGGGCACTGAAGCACAACTTTGACCGACAAGAGTCGTGGAACCGCACACATGCTTATTCACATGAGCAGGAGATGAACAACAGGTACAATGATGATCAAGCCCGGCGGATGCATGCAGATTGGCATGTGGGGCGGCCGGTGGTTGTGGATCCACCTCCGATGGATTATGCGTCTCTACCACCTTATGATGGTAGTGTTTCGTATCCGACACCGCCGCTTTATCATTCACAATGGGTGGACTCCCGTCAAGAGCAACAACATGGAGCCTCACAACAAGGAGGAAGTGGAGGTGGTAGCGGCTCGTTCGCATTTGGAGAATGGTCAGAGATGATGTCTTCCATCTTTGGGCCTCCTCAGCCGCGTTACTACTAGTCAGGTTGTGTTCCTTCCTTTTTGTATATGTTTGTGAATATTTTTGTTTGTTATGTTATGGTTGGGTGGATGGGTGGTGTTTAGATGTTTGATGTGTTGGGTTGTGCGAGTTGGTGGTGTTTATATTTTAAAACAAAAAATTAAAAAAAATATAAAATGAAAAGACCAAAAAGAAATTTGGGGTTTGAGATGTTAAGCATTTGTTGATGTTGAATGGTTTTAGCGATCAATTCCTTCTAAAACCATACATTGGGGTCAATGTATCCCAAGTGTGGGGATGGGGGGAAAATTTTGAGGTTTTTAAAAAATTGTGAGAATTTGAACACCTTGGACTACACCCGAACGACACACCGACAACCCTTAATTACCCTTGTTCTTGGTGAGAGTTGAAGCCATACTTGTATATAAATAATGCTTGTCTTTGATGAGAGTGGCAACGGGTGGGGGTGCACTAGAACTTGTGGTTGAATACAGTTTGAGGCCTTAGTTGAACATGAATGTGGAAAGGATAAGGGCATTTAGGTAGCTTCGTCATAGTGTGTGTGTGTGTTGATACACTTTTGTGTGGACGCGGCACGTTCGGTTCGACACTATTACGGAATGAAGACCAAGTCGGATATCCTCCTATTCTACTTGGGTCCGACAAGTTTGTCTCGTTTGTAATGTAATGTATAAATGAACAATGCATGTTGCTTATTGGTTTGTTTGAGTATTTATAACTGGTTGCAGCACATCATACATGGGAAACTCCATGGGAAATTCCATGATGAAACTCTTGAGTTTCACCATGCTAGATGACAAAACCTTGATGAAACGTTTCACCAAGCTAAAGGACAAAAGCATGATGAAACCTCCAAGTTTCTTCATGACGAAACCTTCCTGTATGGTGAAACCCCACATATAACGAAACTCCTCTTTAATGAAACTCTAAGGAGTTTCACCATCACTAAATGATGAAACTCCCAAGTTTCATAAACCCTTTGAAGTTTCGCCGTCCCCTCTTAAGTTTCGTCATATGCTGTGACTGGTTGCCTATATAAACACCTCATAGTTTCTGTGTGAAACTATGAGAGCATAACCCACTGAGAGATTTATTTCAAACATTGTTTGTATGTGTTTGAACCTTTGTTCTCATCTAATCAATTGACTGTGATTCATTGGTTACTTCCGTGTTGTTTATACTATCTGTGTTTGGTTTGGCATCATCACGGGGATTCCGCACTCGTGACCGTGTTTGTGATAAACAAGGGTTTGGTTTCGTTAAATCGATCCACCAAGAATCGGGACCTACAGTGTAAGTGTGGGATTTGGGGGTTTAGACCTCATAAATTATATATATGAGCTTGGTAGTGAGAGGGGTGGGGGTGCATTAGAACTTGTGCTTGAATACGATTTGAGGCCTTAGTTGAACATGAATGTGCAAAGGATAAGGGCATTTAGGTAGCTTCGTCATAGTGTGTGTGTGAGTGTGGGATTTGGGGGGTTGGACCTCATAAATTATATATATGAGCTTGGTAGTGAGAGGGGCGGGGGTTTGGACATTTAGTTGCCCATTTTGTGCCTAAAGCCGATCATTTGTTACCCCTTACCTAGTTCCCCAAAAATTTACCTGACTTGACCTGGTCTTATAGTGTTAGTAGTTGTTATAATTGTGTTTAGATATGTTATGTTGATTGTTCTTTATATTTGCTATGATGAAAAAAAGGAAAAAGAAAAGAAAAGAAAAGAAAAGAAAAAAAAGTGAAAAAAAGCAATGAAAAAAAATGATGATGTGCGAGTTATCTTGTATATAGAAGTTTAAGTTTTGTTTGTTTGTTTATTTCATTGTGTAATAAAAAGACCGGGTTAAGTTCTTTCGATACTACATATATATTCCATTTCCTACCCGTACACCTAGCCACGTTACAACCTTAAAGTCCCTTTGATTTGCATTCATGTTTGGCACTTGTTAGGAGGAGGACCGATTTAAGTACAAGCATATAGTTGTGCAATCACCCATTTGCCTTTTGTATGTCTAGCTTATCTTTGCTAGTGCTTACTTGTTGCCGAGAGGAGAGATATAGTGAGGGGTGTGTTGTTTGGGGTGTTAGGAAAGGGTTAGTAAAAGGATAACATGTTTATGCTTGATTTATGTTGATCGCTTGTGTTTTGAAAATGGTTTTGATGGGTTGCTTGGGACAAGCAACGGTTAAGTGTGGGGATGTGACGGGTGGTCCATAGGACAACCCTTAATGGTGTTAAAAGACGAGTTTATCCCTCATTTGATCGCGTAATTGTCTTGAATTAGATGACTACAAATGCTCATGTTTCAGGTGCGTTTGGAGCTTAAAATGGGGAGAAAACGCTGCTTTAGATGGAATAGAGTGGAACGGGTCATGCAAGGATGGAAAGAAGAAACAAAAGAAGGATTCCAGGGGTCCACCGTAAATTACGGTGGCTACCGTAATTTACGGTAGCCCCTGAAACCCTCCATTCTCCACCGTAAGGCAGTGGTGAAGTGGCGTAACAACATTATGGCTACCGTAATTTATGGTAGGTACCGTAAATTACGGTAGAGCCAGACGGGAAAAGCGTAACTGCCCTCTTAAAACCGTTTTCAAGTGTCTTTTCAAGTCATTCATGATTGGAGACGTTTTTCTGGTGTTCTTGGGCGAAAATTAGCTTTGGCAAGTGATTGGGAACATTTCTAAACAATTCGGTTTGTATTTTGATGCTTATGAACATTGATTTTGTTGGAATGATGATTCACCACGCCATTTCCGGCTAGACTTTCGGTGATCATCTTAGGTGAAGGTTTCTATTAAGACTTTTGTGTGTTTCCTTTTATTTCTAGAATGATAAACTTGGTTTGTTTTCTATGCTTATCATGATGTATGAATGTTTGATTGTAGCTTGTTAATTGATGTTATAATTCTAATCTAAATCGTACGTTCTTGGTGTCGTTGACAATCGAGATATCACGGGAAGTTTTAGGGTTGTATATTGATTAATTGATCATCGGGTAACAACCTCGCGTTTATATAATCTGAGTACTTCGTTCCCTTTTATCACAACAAATGTTTATGCATGAGTTATGTCTATGTAACTCTTTCTAGTTAGGATTATGCACAATTGTTGAAGGAAACCGGAACCTAGGATGGCCATTCTCTCGTAATCTGATTAACAATCCAATTTTGATTTGCAATTAGTTAATAATTTAGTTCTTAAACCAAACAATCCAAACTCTTGAATTTTAATTTCTGCAAATTAGTTTAATTGTAGTTAATTCACAAATCTATAGAATCAACACACTTTCCTCAAACTCCCTGTGTTCGATACCCACTTACCGCTAGCTAATTAGTTGTAATTGGATTAAATTTACATGTGACTACGACCTCACGTCAGTACTCATGCAAAGAGGCAAAGTGATTGTATATGCATCACGACAACTCAAGGTGCACAAAAAGAATTACACCACTCGTGATCTGGAATTGGGTGCCAATGTATTTGCACTAAAGTTGTGGAGACACTATTTATATGGCATGAAGTGTATTATATACACTAACCATAAAAGTCTCCAGCATTTGTTTAATCAGAAAGATTTGAATATGCGACAACGCCGTTGGATGGAAACTTTGAAAGATTACTAATGTGAGATTCGTTACCATTCTGATAACGCAAATGTGGTTGCCGACGCATTGAGTCGCAAGGAAAGGGTTAAACCTATCAGGGTTAACGCCAAAAGCATAGAGCTATGTACTAGCTTGAATGAGAAGCTGCTAGATGCTCAGAAACAAGCCTTATTAGAAGAAAATACTTCTAATGAAGGATTAGGAGGAACTGTTGATCAGTTGGCACCTAGGAAAGATGGAATCCTTAAATTTAATGATCGTATATGGGTTCCTATCTTTGGAGGACTCAGAGATCTGATCCTCCAGGAAGCTCATAATTCTAGATATTCTGTACATCCTAGGGGAGACAAAATGTACTAGGATTTGAAAAAGAATTATTGGTGGATGGGTATGAAGAAATCCATAGCCACTTATGTAGCTAAGTGTCTGACGTGTTCGCAAGTTAAAGCCAAACATCAGAAACCGTCAGGACTACAACAACAACTTGAAATTCCCACTTAGAAATGGGAATGGGAAATGGTAACTATGGATTTGATTACCAAGTTTCCAAAGACCAAACGTGGCAATGACACGATTTGGGTGATTGTCGATAGATTGACTAAGTCAGCCATTTTCTGCCAATCAAGGAGACTTACAGTTCCAACAAATTGGCCAAGTTATATGTGGACAATATTGTGTCCTTGCATGGCATGCTAGTATCTATTGTATCTGATAGAGATACGAGATATACATCTCATTTTTGGAGAAGTTTCCAACGATCACTGGGCACGAGATTAAATTTCAGTACGGCTTACCATGCACAGACTGATGGACAGAGTGAGCGTTCCATTCAGAAATTGGAAGACATATTAAGAGCATGTGTTATTGATTTAGGTGGTAGTTGGGATGATCATCTACCCCTAATTGAATTCTCCTACAATAATAGTTATCATACTAGCATCAAGGCCGTTCCATTTAAAGCCTTGTATGGGAGAAAATGCAGAACACATGTTTGTTGGGCTGAAGTTGGGGAAGGCCAACTATCAGGACCTGAGATAGTCCTGGAAACCATGGAAAAGATTTTTCAAATCCATGACAAACTCAAAGCTGCCCGTGATAGGCAGAAGAGCTATGCTGATAAGAGGCGTAAACCTCTTAAGTTCCAAATTGGGGACAAAGTTTTATAAAAAGTATCACCCTGGAAAGGTGTGATGAGATTTGGAAAGAAGGGCAAGTTGAGCCCGAGACACATTGGACCATTCGAGATAATCGAATGTGTCGGTTCCGTGGCTTATAGGCTTAAGCTACCTGAGGAACTCAGTGGAATTCACAATGTGTTCCACATATGCAGTTTAAAGAAATGTCTAGCTGATGAGTCGCTAGCTATATCGCACCATGATGTGCAGATTGATGAAAACCTGAGGTTCGTTGAGAAACCGATTTCGATCGAGGATCAACAGGTTAAAAAGCTCCAAAAGAAAATGATCCCCATTGTGAAGGTTAAATGGGATGCCTGTTGGGATTGAACCCTACAAAGGAACAGTTGATTAAAGCCAAAACTAGATCAGATCAGTGGATTCAGAATAAGCAGTTGGTTGCATCAGTCTTCCTCACAAAAACTGCTGATCTACAAATGGTCTTCAACAACTGCTGATATGTAAAGACTGTTGAAGACAAAGTACTGATGCTCAATCTATTGTCATGGTTTAAGTACTTCTGAAGACACAAAGCACCGCTAGGAGTATAACAGTGGAATGAGAAGCAGTAGTTTACTTTGTATTTTGTATTTAACTTGTAATCAGTAGTTTAGTCTAGCAGTGTTTGTATTAGTCAGTGGTTAGAGGTTGTTAGGAAGTTAGATGTCACTTTCATGGTGATGTCAGCAAAGATGCTTCAGTGGTTTGTTCTATACTATAAATAGAACAATACCCTGTATTGTTCTATTAGCTCTTTCATCACCAAGTCATTCTGTACGAACAAATTGTTGTGAGCTCAGGCTGAGGGGGAGACTTTGTGCATGCATGCATTAGGATTGAATTTTGTAAACAAATACAATCATTTAATTCTATGTTAAACATGTCTGCTTAAAATTGTTCTCTCTTTGATTGTGTTGAAAAGTTTATTCATCCATTTCTGCTGCAATTGTTTATCATTCATCTTCATTTAATTAAACAAACACAATCTTATCAAACTCATATCCTAACAATTGGTATCAGAGCCTAGACAGTCAAACTTGATCTAACAATCATTTTGACGTAAAAGTTCAGCTTATAATCGTTGATACTTTTGTTTGTTCGTTTCGTTGTAAAATAGAGTAAGGTGTAATCACGAACAAAGTTGATTATTCAGTACCTGAAAAACAACCAGAATGACGTCACAATCGCAAGATGTTAACAATAGCATCGGTTCACTCTTCAAACCACCTATGTTGGAGGTCGGTTGTCTTTGGACCACATGTTCCAATGGTGCCAAGTGCTGAGGATCTAAAGGTCTTAGTTCCTAAGAAAATTGAGAACTATACTGACCAGGATTTCCAGAAAATTGAACTAGATGCCAAGGCATTTAGCATCGTTGCATCCGCACTACCAAATGAGATCTATGTTGGGCTGTTACATTGTAACAGTGCCAAGGAATTGTGGGATGCACTAAAGGAACAGTTTGGGGGGACTGAGGAAGTAATTGAAAACAACAGGGAAATTTTAAATCAACAGTATGACAATTAAGGGTGAATCATTAACTCAATAGTTTGAGCGATTTAGCTGTCTCATAAGTGAACTAAAACTTGTTAAGGTTGCATTTGCTAATGCAACTCAAAATAGCAGGTTTCTTAGGTCACTTCCTGATAAATGGGATACAATTGCTTTTGTAACCAGGAATTCAGTTGGGTTCAAAGATCTGACCCTAACCTGGCTTCATGGTAGACTCCTGACCTATGAAAGGGAGTTAAACCAGAAAAAGAAGCTACAAGAGTCTGGGAAAGTTGCAGATGACTATTCATTTGGCAACACAGCTCTTTTGGGTTAGGAAGAATCTGGCAATAGTAAGGATCAGAGTTATGATCATTTCATTGACATAACAGCTGGTGGAAATTTTTACTCTGATTCTCACTCATCCAATTATGCTTTTACAGCAAATGGAGAAAGCCAAAATTCTGATAAGCTGAGCTTTGAACTCAATGATCTCCAACACTTTGATCAAACTGATCTGGAAGAGATGGACATTTTGCACCAATTGGCTTTGCTGAGTGTTAGAACCAACAAATTTTACAAAAGAACAGCGAGAAAGTTTCCAGGGTTACATGGGAATCTAAAAGTATGCTTGGATAAGTCTAAAATCAAATGCTACAAGTGCAATAGGTTAGGTCATTTTGCTAGAGAGTGTAGGAGTCAAAATAGTGGACCAATCATCACACACCCTAGCTCTAGACCACAAAATAACCAAACCACTGTGCAGTATTCCCAATATACCCATACTGCCCATGTAAACACTACTCACTATGCACACCCTGCAACCCCTGTTCCAGTGCGTTATGTTTAAACCACTGTTCCTCAAATACAGTATGTCCAAGCCCCAATTCCTCAGGTTTAGGTGCAACAAGCTGCACCACAACAAGCTGCACTGCAACAAGCTGCACCTCAAACAATTATTCAAGCAGATCAGCAAAGCTTCTTCACACAAGGCTTTGTTGATTGGAGTAGCTTACCTGAGGAATTAGGAGATGAAAATTTTGCTCTATATGCTAATGATGGTGTTTGTAGTGATGAACTATGTTTTGTAGCATTAGATTCAATATCTGAGGAGCTGGAAACTGAAGGAGGAACATCCAGTGCTGAAACAGTGGATGAAATTGTTGAAGCAGTGGTTACTGCTGTTGCTGATGAAATACTATTGGGAGAAAGTTCAGAACCCCTATTGGAACCACTGTCCGACCCCTGGTTCGAAGAAGAAGAGAAGAAACAAGGTGAAAAAGAAGAGAAAGTACCTGATGCAAAAGAAAATGTCTGTGATTGTGCCATGATGGCTGCATCTAAGGTATCACCTCAGGTTCTTAAAAACCTTTGTTCAGACAAATGCATCATAGAATTTGCAAACATCAAAGAGGTGAATGAAAACCTTAGGGATAGAGTGTTAAATAATGAAGTATAATTTGAAAAATCTTTAAAAGAATTGAAAAACAAATTGTCAGAAAAAGAAAATGAGATCTGCAGCCTCAAACAAGAACATAGCATAACCAAGGACCAACTCCAAACTATGATAGAAAATATCAAGTTTGTAAAAAGGACTTGGAAACCACCCAAATCACTTATGAAAAATGGGTGAAATCCTGTAAAGGTTATGAGATGATGCTTGAGAAACAGCGTGCAAGCAATGTAAAATTTGGCATAGGGTTTAGACAAGATGACCAAGTTGAAAACATTGTTGAAAAACAAACTGTTTCTGTTAAAGTCACACCCACAAACAAGGATGGCCAAGAAGTTAAAATAACTGACAAACTCGGTAACAAATCACTCTGGAAAGATCTGTGGGATCCTCAACTTTTGAGGAAATTGAGAAATACCAATTTAAACCCACACGGTCTGATGAGTGTGACATCCTTGAAAACTTTAAACCCATGGATTTCACCACAGTGGATGGTGTCATAGCTCCAAAGGCCAAGGTCATTCCTCTTAAAGACATCCCAACAGTGGTTCAAAACTCTGTTGCAAAGGAGTCTGAAAAGAAGAAGAAAAGAGAAAAGATTAAAAACCTGTTTTGTGACTTTTGTGAAAAGAAAAATCACTTGACCAAAGATTGTTTTCACTTAAAAGCTTTTGACCATAACAAAACAAGTACCAGTGTGCCTTCCAAGAGTTGCACCATCTATGGAAAATCAAATCATTCCACTCAGGAGTGTGTGTATTTAAAATCCTTTGAGGTCAAAAAGGAAGAATATACATCAAAAACACTCATGAGTTCATCAAAACCACCAGTCAAGAAACAACCACTGTTTGTGCCAATTCAAACAGTTGTTACAAAACAGCTGAACCAAACCCTGTACTGTTCTATTAGCTCTTTCATCACCAAGTCATTCTGTACGAACAAATCGTTGTGAGCTCAGGCTGAGGGGGAGAATTTTTGCATGCATGCATTAGGATTGAATTTTGTAAACAAATACAATCATTTGATTCTATGTTAAACATGTCTGCTTAAAATTGTTCTCTCTTTGATTGTGTTGAAAAGTTTATTCATCCATTTCCGCTGCAATTGTTTATCATTCATCTTCATTTAATTAAACAAACACAATCTTATCAAACTCAGATCCTAACAATGCCCATCGTCTCCCCGAATATACATGGGAGGTTGAGTCCAATATGCAAGAAAAGTACCCCTATCTTTTTTAATAAAATCTCGAGGTAGAGATTTCTTTTAAGGGGGTGAGGATGTAACACCTCCGAAATTTTTATCAAATTATATGGAAACACGTGTCCAATCAACTCTAAATCATGCCACATTGTTAGACGAGAAGGAATAATTTTGTAAATTTGTGGAAGAATGATTATGGAGGGACCATTTGTGTCAACATGCCAATAATTTGGCCTCTGAGTGACCCTTACAGACCGCAAGGCTTAAAGCCTTACGAACCGTAAGGAAGGAATATTATTGTTTTTGACAAGCGGTTACGGACCGCAAGACCTTGGGTCTTACGGTCTGTAAGGTTTTCAAATCTATATGCGCGCACTTGGCTTACGGATCGTTAGCCATAACCTCTTACGGTCCGTAAGGGACCTGGCTGGCAGTTTACACCTGCAGACCAAGGTAGTCTGCATTCCCGCGACATCTCTCGAATTTTGACTCCATTCTTCAGCTTCTTACACCTCATAAAGGAGCTGGAATCATCCTAAAACTACCCTTAACACTTGGCAAGATCCTACATCACCGTTACAAGTATAAATAACACCCTTTGTTGAACATTATTCTTTGCTCATTTCACTCATTTCTTCCCTACCACTCTAGGAGTGGTTCCTAGCCAAAGGAAGCCTCCCAACTGAGTTCATCTTTCTCCTGGAATACTTGTAAGTGTTCCTTCTTAAGCTCTTTCTTTTTATAGGCTAAGTTATTAGCCGAAAGTCAAGCAAATTGACTTTTGCTTTGACTTTTGGTTATGACCATTATGGTCCAGCCATTGTTCGAATTGAACATGGCTACGTGATCATAATAAGGTAGGTGATAATCCCCTAAGAGGGCACCTCCTGAAGATCACGTTAAATTGATCAAATGACGGGTCAAAGTTATGTTTAAATAAAAGTCAAAACACAGTTTTACGAAAAACATATAAAATGAACTTATAAACGTTTAAACACATATTTTTGACACTATATCAATTGGTAAATAATATTAGAACATGTCTTAGCATGTTCAACCAGTCATTTCCAGTTTATAGCCCGGTTCGCAACCGAAAGTCAAGCAGTTTGACTTCTGCTTTGACTTTCGATTCTGGCCCGATTTAAATAAGTTAGCTACCAATTTGAAGTTGAATTATGATCATATTTATGTATGGAATAACCCTCTGTGGTTACACCATTTGATCATAATCAGTTGTCGGGTTTTATGCAAGTTCATGTAATATGCCATAATCTTGATCAAAATGCCCTTATGAGCATATATTAGTTTTTAAACTATAATGGACTTATGAAATGGAATACCTACTGATATGGTACTAAAATAATAATGTTTTGGCATAATGAACTTGAGATTGAATCATCCGATCACCCGATACCGCCTATGCGTGTACGGTTGATTTGTGTAACTTAGTTTACGTAAGTTAACCGAATTGGGTCAAATCCATTAAATTCTTATAAATCCAGAATGTAATATTGTTTACCCATATTATACAAGTCTTAGTACTTGTGAGGGTTTAAACTACATTCTACCCGGTCACCGCTTAATCTAGCGTACCGTACCATTTTCTTTATATTATAGTTAACCGGTCCAAGTCTGTGACTTGAATAGGACCCGTTAACATTCTAATTGGTTATTATACCATTCATTCCAGACGAGGGCGTCTAGTAAATTGCAACCTTGCTAGTTATTTTGTTTGAACGACTGTGCTTATATATATATATATATATATATATATATATATATATATCTTGGATTGTAAGATTTAAGCCAAGTAAAAATACTTAACCTATTTTCCCTATACGGGCTTGGGATACGGTAAATTATTACCGCTTGGTCGGGTATGGGATCAATGATGGATTGTGTCTAAAAATCCATAACCCGTTTTAAATCATTTTGCTTGTTAACTTAAACATTGGGGTTAATGCGACTGTGTCCTGGATATCCTCAGCTCATTTAATTGCAAATGGCCACGACTTAAGCACGGGGTTTAGGCATATACCCGACAGATGCTAATACTATAATAAAATATTTTTCTTACCCTTTATGGGGATACCCTTTTATGGGTTTAAAGTGGCGTGTCGGTTAATCATGTTATCGGTGTTTAGTACCGGGTCTCATATGTATTGACAAGCATGTAAAGCTGATAACAAGAGACATATTTTATCCCAAGTTATTTATCAAAATACATGTGTGTAAGTCCCCTATTCGTATGGATCTTCAACATAATTGTCTTTCCAATCAAGAGTGCGGAATCCTCTTGATCAGAATATCACAGAAACAAGTAGAAGAACAGAAACAACAAATCACTTTCAAACCGGATCTTTATTGATTATCTATCAAAGAGATTACAATCAATCACGATCCCTAACCAACTCCAAATTCGTCCAAGCTATAGGAGCTCTCACGAAATTCTCACAAATATTGTTTTGGCTGATTAACCTAAACCCTAAAGCCTAACCTTGTTTATATAACACAAGGTTTGCTACTTGGGCTTAGTTAAACATCATGGACTGCGAATTGGACAGGCCCAATTCGCCCCCCATCACCCAGTGTGGGTTTGGTTAGCCCAAACATTACAACTAACTATTACAAAGCTAAACCCGCTAACTGTTTATCATTTAACTAATTACAAGATATCCAAAGACCAAATCTAAGCTGTTGTCACAAACATGCACCAACAAACTCCCCCTTGACAATAGCTTCATAAAGTAACTTTGTCTTCAGTCATCTTGCAATCTTCATGTATTCCTGCACTGTCTTTGGTCTTTGGATAGCTTCAGCTTCAATAGCTTCTGTCAGCAACAGACTCCCCCTAAGCTGATGCATCCAATCACCAAATCTTCAAAAACTTTAGCGTTTGAGTAAACTCCAGTTCAGCATTTGTATAGCAATCTTCAAACTCTTCAACTTTGTCTGCAATGTAGAAAGGAGGTTCTACCATGCATCCACTCAAACTCTCATCTTCACAGCAACTTCTCAGCAACACACAGCTTCAATCTGTTTACTATAAAACAAACATCTCGAGAAACCATAAGAATTTTTCAACATAAGTTAAACAAATTATTATTATTCAAGAGATTTGTTAAACTGTATAACAGATTAAGCATTTTCCAATTTATCACCAACACGCAAAACTTTTTAATCACACCCTATAACCCGCATGATTTAAAATTTTGAACTCACTTTCTAATACCGTCTCCCCCTATCAGTAACAATTCCTCCAAGAATAACAGTTTTCCGTACGTTGAGAATTTTAAACAGAAAAAGACACTATTTTTGGATTTTTATATTTTTTGAAAGCTAGTAAATAACAAAAGCAATAAACACTCTATTTTTGTGAGAATCACTGGTAAGAAGATCATATCAGCACAATCAAACTGTTTCACACTATTAGATAATTCTTTATTTAATTTTTCGTGAAAAACAGTCCAAGATGATTACCAGTATGTTTTGTCCACTTAAACAAAATGCATGAACATTTCAAGTACCATTACCGTATGATACGTTAAGGTAATTTTATTTACTGATATACTAGTGTGTCCCACTTCAGGATATACCCCCGCGATCAAGGTATGCACAAAGATTCATCGCAGTAGGTGAGTATACTGATGTCATCCTTTAAGATATCCTGACAGTGTCTAGGTCTGCATATAATCTGTTTTATCATGTTTTGATTGCTTAACTATGAACACCCAAATAATTACTAATCAAATCCTGGAAATATAAACAACACACTCTATCATGCAAGTATCTTCCCTACCACATATTTCACAAGTCCAATCCAGATTTCTGAAATCTTAACTGGGAATAGGTTGAGAAGAGAACAGAATAGTTCTTTAGGAGAGATGGTATAATATACAGATCAAATGAGTTTTTCTCAGTTTGATATAGGTTTCTTGGGTTTCTTTTGGGCACTTGAGGGCCTCTTTCGGGTGTATTAGATCTATAGCGCGACAACGTACAGCTAGGTCAGCATGTATCTGGATGCAGCAGAAGCTGTCGTTGCCTAGCACCTCCAGGTCAGCATATATCTGGATGCAGCAGAGGAGGTACACGACTTTTTTCAGAGAAGATTTCAGAATCAGATCAAAATTGTGTGTATCGGGACAACATACAGACATTCAAATAGAAATGAGCTAATTCCAAGTGACTTTCTTTCCTGGGGTCATGTACAACTTTAGTTCTGAACAGAAGAACAGTCAAGATATCCCCAGATGAAATAACAGTATAAAGACCCAAAACTTCAGATTTTGGCAATCTATCAACGCAAGATTTAAGGTCATTAAACCATACACCACTGATGTGTTCCCCACTCATACACAGTTCTTTTAAGTTTATATCACATTGGTAAGTTGATTATTTCATGTTTTTTGCCTACTGGTACATCATATAATGAAGCTGCTATCATACTTAAGCATTTTAATTTCAGTTTCAGTGTGACAGTCTAACTTGCTGATATACTATCATTTCTTCTTTTTCACACAGTGATAACTCATTTTTGATTTTCTATTTTTTTTATTTTTCAAATTTTTTAATTTTTTAATGTTTTTGTATTTTTGTTTTTTTTTAAGAAAAGCAATAAATTATTTACAAAAATTCTTATGAAAAAACAGTTATTCAGGATTCCTCATCCCGTTGAGTTCGACTAAATGTTTAAAGCGAGCCCTGTCAAAAGCTTTAGTATAAAGATCTGCCAGGTTATCTTCGGTGTCGACTCGATGTAATTCAATTAGTCGTTTTTCAGCACAATCCCGTATAAAATGATGACGTATGTCAATATGTTTTGTGCGACTGTGTTTCACGGGATTATTAGTTATTGAAATTGTGGCATTATTGTCTATCATAATAGGAGTACGAGTGGAATCCAAACCGTAATCGCGCATCTGCTGTTGAATCCAGAGAACCTGAGAGCAGCAGCTACCCGCAGCAATATATTCAGCTTCACACGTAGACGTAGACACACAGGATTGCTTCTTGCATTGCCAAGACACGATCCTGCCTCCTAAGAACTGACAACCACCTGTTGTAGACTTCCTGTTCGACTTGCATCCTCCAAAGTCTGAGTCAGTGTAAGCGACAAAGTTCAGATCACTATCAGCTGGATACCACAACCTAAGTTTAGGTTTCCCCTTCAAGTAACGAAGAATACGCTTCACTGCTTTCGTGTGTGACTCTTTTGGATTAGCCTGATATCTGGCACACAAGCATACAACAAACATAATGTCAGGTCTTGAAGCAGTCAAGTACATTAGAGAACCAATCATTGCCCTGTATTGAGTAGGATCAACGTCTTCAGTACTTTCATGATCTGAGCCAAGATTGTGATTTTCACAAATGGGTGTGTTGAAAGTAGAGCAATCATTCATTTTGAACCGACTCAATATGTCATACACATACTTTGTTTGATGAATAAACATCCCATCCTCCTTCTGTTCAACTTGTAATCCCAGAAAGTAAGACAGCTCACCCATAGCGCTCATTTCGAACTTGCTCTTCATCACCTGCTCAAACTCTTTACACATACTCTCATCTGATGACCCAAAGATGATGTCATCCACGTACACCTGTACTAGCAGAAAATCTTCCTTCTTTCTCTTGATGAACAGTGTACTGTCAATCTGACCTCTTTCAAAACCATTCTTGATCAGATGTGTAGACAGTGTCTCGTACCACGCCCTAGGAGCTTGATGTAACCCATACAAATCCTTATCAAGTTTGTACACTCGATCTGGATAGTCTGGATCAACGAACCCATCTGGTTGTGAGACATACACCACTTCTTGGACTTTCCCGTAAAGAAACGCACTCTTCACGTCTAGTTGGTAAACTTTGAAGCCCTTGAATGTTGCAAAGGCTAAAAACAAACGAATTGCCACCAACCTTGCCACTGGTGCAAACACTTCATTGTAATCAATCCCTTCTTGCTGATTGAAACCTTTTACCACCAATCGAGCCTTGTTTCGCGTCACTATCCCTCTGTCATCCTTCTTGCACTTAAACACCCACTTAGTGCCTATCTCTCTTTCACCTTTAGGAAGGTCAACTAACTCCCAAACCTTCAACTTCGCAAACTGGGCCAATTCCTCTTGCATAGCTTCAACCCATGAATTGTCTTTAAGAGCCATATGAATGTTCTTCGGCTCCTCTTGGGAAATAAAACAGCTATACAGGCACTCATTCACAATCCCAGTCTTCTCAATCGACACAAATAAACCAGAATTCGCTACTATGCTCCTTCTTGTCTGAACACCTGCATTAGGATCCCCAAGTATCATGTCAACTGGATGATCCCTATTTGCTCGTGTAGTAGCAACGGTATCAGCTTCAAGATTATCACCCAGGTTTGATCCAACTTCCCCTTGAATGTTCTGATCCGCAAATGGATTAATGAAATCCTCCCCCTCAATGGGTTCAGAGTCACTATCGCTTGAATCAGGATCAGCAGCACCTTTGGAAGTTTCCGCAGCATCTGTCATATCAACATTCGATCTAGGCATGAACTCTCCTTCATCGTCTCCACCAATCATTGTTTGAATCAACTGAGAATCATCTGCATTTGGAAACTCAGGAATATTAAATGATTTAAAGGTGCTTTCATAATCATATAATATTGCAGGACCACTCGTTGATTGTTGAGGTTTGTATAAAGTAATTTCAACATTAAAGACAACCTCAATTTTACCAGTTTTTAGATTAAAAACCCTTTTATTCGGTACGCCAGGTACGTAACCTAGAAAGTAGCCTTCGTCAGCCACCTCACCAAATTTTTGTTTATCTTTATTACGCACAATGGTGCAGGGTAATCCAAATGGTTCAAAGCCTTCTAAGTTTGGTTTCTTGTTAAACATTAATTCATGACAAGTTTTATTAAAACGTTTAACAGTCAAAACTTTGTTTAGGACGTAGCAAGCTGTGTTCACATCTTCTCCCCAGAAAAGAACTGGTAGCTTTGAATCTGAAAGCATTGTCCTAGCGGCTTCAATCAACGTCCTGTTTTTCCTCTCAGCTACTCCATTTTGTTGAGGTGTATAAGGAGCGGAATATTGATGTTCAATTCCCTTGTGAAGACAATAGAGATCCAGAATGCGATTCTTGAACTCCGTGCCATTATCACTCCTTATCCTCTTGATCCTAGCATCTTGAACGTTTTCCAATTTCGTAAAAAGATCTATCAGCATCTCCGCCGTCTCATCTTTTGTACCTAAAAAGAAAACCCATGAATAACGTGAGTAATCATCTGTGACAACTAAACAATAGTACTTTCCACCTATGCTCCTTACGTTCACTGGACCGAATAAATCCATGTGAAGTAATTCATAAGGGGCATCTATGGAATTTACTGTTTTAGACTTATGAGGTTTTTTGTGTTGTTTTCCCTTTTGACATGGAAGACATTTATCTTCCACGTGGAACCTCTGCAATGGAACCCCTTTCACTAGCTCATTTTTAACAAGGTAATTCATTTTTCGATAGTGAATATGGGCCATGCGTCTGTGCCACAACATCGATTCAGCTTCAGATGCTTTTGATAGTAAACATGCCACCACAGCAGTTGGATCCGTAGCACCCATGTCCATGACATAAGTGTCATTTCTCCTTGGCGCTCGCATCACTATCCAATCGTCCGGAATCTTCAAACCTGGTTTCAACACTAATGCTTCATTCTTGGTAAAATGGACCGAGTGACCCTTGTCGCAGACTTGTGACACGCTCATCAGATTGTGTTTAAGCTGCTCCACATAGTTCACTTTGTCCAGTGTGATCTTCCCATTGGTCACTTTTCCTCGTCCTGTAATTCTACCACCTTTAGCACCCGCAAAATTCACCTTTCCACCATCATAATCTTCAAATTCAGTCAACAATCTCACCTCCCCCGTCATGTGCCTGGAGCAGCCACTATCAACATACCATAAGTTGATAATCCTCCTTAGCAGCTCCTGCACACACCAACCAAGAAATTAGTTAGATTGGGGGACCCAAGCCTTAATGGTCTTGGGTCGTCCAAATTCACCAACTACTGGAACATCCATCCAATATCCATTACTCCTTACTGGAGTCTTGGATCTCAGACCTGTTGATGGAATTTGTTTTTGATTTCCACTAGGTCTTTGGTCCTGAGGGTTCCTATACATGTTTGGACTATTTGACCTTTGGAAATTTTGATTTTGGTACCTTGAATTTTGATTCCAAGAAGCATTATTGTTGTAATTTCTAAAGCCATTGTTATAAAATGTTCGACCACCATCATTTTGGTATCGATTTTGATATTGACCTTGACTTCTGAAATTATTTGAATTTCCATTAAAATTGTTCATTCTAGGTGAACTGCTTCTAGGTCTCTCGTATCTGCCTGGTGGAGATCTAGGCTGAAATCTTGGTTGATTTCGTTGAAAACGAGGAACTTGTGGAGTTCCTTTTTCAGCCTTATCTTCACCAACAGCAACATTTTCTGGTTGCTTATAGGCAGATTTCTTTGGAGAATTTGCAACTTTCTCCTGTTTATCACCACTATTTTCTGGCGACTTCTCTCTCTTCCTCTCACTCACTTGTGCTTCACTCTTTTTGTTAGGACAGCAGCTAGCTACATGTCCCTTGGTGTGACATTTGAAGCACGATCTCTGTTTCGAAGACTTCTTTTCTGAAGCCTTTGAACTAGATTCGGGTTTTTCTTCTGATGATGCCTTAGAAGGATTTGGTTCAGTTTGCTTAGTTTCAGAATTTTCTTTGTTCTTATTTTTAGCAAACTCTACATTAGATTCGTTTTCAATAACAGCTGTTTCATCTTTCATGTCACTTCCTTGAACAAAATTAACACTTTTAACAAACGTTGGATTTTTATTCTTAGGATGTGATGTGTTCTTTTTCAAAACAGGTTTGCTGTTAATATCCTTCTTAGCATCAGCATTCTCAAAAACATTTCCTTGACGTGACGTGGAACTACTTGGCAATGTTGACCCAAAGTCCATGAGCTCATCTTCATTAGGCAAGAAAGAATAATCATGACTAACAGGAGGTGGAACTTCATTGAAACCATGAAATCCCACACTGGTTTTGTCATTACTTTTCTTCAAGCCACCCATCATATGTTTCATAACAAAAGTAGAATCCCTGAATTGACCTAATTTCTTTTCAAGTTCAACAATTTTGAGTTGTGCATCTGACAACTCTTTGCATTTATCAGAAATCTCTTTTGTTTTCTCAGCCATCATTTCATGAGCTAAGTCTATGACTTGAAGTTTTTCATTTAATTTGCAGGTTACAACTTCAATTTTACTTTCATAACCTTTTATCTTCTTCAAGTATGATGATTCATTTCTTTTAGCGAAAAAGTTTGCTTCTTTTATGGTAGACATCTCGCCCACCAGACTTTGGTTTTGTGTGGACAACTTGTCAACTTCACCCTGTAATTCACGACATTTTAAACACACAGAATTAGACTTTACCTCTCCTGTTTGTTTATCAAGGTTGGCCATTAGAGCCGCAAGCTGAGCTTCCATTCTTTTATACTTAGCATCCTTTTCTTCAGCTTCCCGTTCCTGGTCAGACTTTTGCGTTTCCTCTTCAGCAACTGTTGTCTGATCAACCTTCTTTTCTTCAGCTTTATTCTCTATCTTCACCTCTTCCTCAGCATCGACTTTTGCTTCAGCATCTCCCACAGCAGCTTTATCATCATCAATAGGCGTTATCTCTGCCATGAATGCCTGAGTGGCATTCTCATTATCCTCTAGATGAATACTCCAATCATAAGAACCTTCTCGTGCCGTAGAGATCAAAGCCTTTGAGCTAGAATTGTTTGATGCATTCCTGTTGTTTGAACTCTGACTCAAAGTCTCTTGCTTTTGTTTTTGACACTCCCTAGCGAAATGCCCATAACTTTGACAGTTAAAGCACCTCACTTTGGTTTTGTCAAAACCAACAGTCTTTCCTATAAACTTCCTGCCTGTTCGGTTCATAAATCTCTTCACTCTTCTAGTAATCATGGCCATTTGCCACTGCAAATCCATATCTTCAAGATCATCAGGGTCAATCTGATCGTAATCTTCATCTAAAGTAGCAGGATCAGATATCTTCCCCTGAATGTAGTTCTCATAGGAAGCAACGAACGAAGCAAGTAGAGCAAGATGCTCTTCAGCAGACTTCACACTCATTGGCATCGACTTAACACCACTACTCTGCTTAGAAGCTGGTGTTTTCTTGACTCCTGTTGATCCTCCTGAAGCAACTACAAAACACACATCACCATCTACATTTACTGTGACCTGCTCATTCTCACACGAAAGAAAAGCAGTAGCAGAGTCGCTAGAAGCGTTGTGAGACGAAGAAGGTGCAAGCCCATTGTAAATCGTTGGATCTTGAACCTGATCATAACCAGTATCTTTCTTCTTCATACTGAGCTCATAAGCTCTCAGCTTGCCAACTACTTCTTCCAGCTCCTTTGTCTCATAATCTGCCTCTCCCTTAATCATGAGAGTGTAGATATCCCACTTAGTAGGTAAGGCATCGAGCAACTTGTCATTCTTCTCTACGTCAGTATAGCAATCGATGTCATAATTTTCCATTTCTGACATCAGATGATAGTAGCGAGTGATGATGTCCTCAAGTGACTCATGTTTCATGAACTTGAAAACAGCAAACTGCTTCTTCAGTAGATCAACTTTGTTTTTCTTGACATTTGCATTTCCCGCATATCTCTTTTCCAATGCATCCCACATATCCTTGGAATTTGTGTACCTCTTGAAAGTATGCTTGATGCTATCAGGTAAGGACATTTTAATTGCAGCCAAGGCTCTCTTTTCAGCCTCATACATCTTTTTCTCAGCACTGTCCATGTTCACATAAGCAGTTTTACGAGGTCTGCCTTCAAAATAATGTGTTGGGTCTATGTACCCTTCTTCAATGCATATCCACATGCGAGTATCCTGATATTCAATGAACGATTGAAAACGATCCTTCCATGTCAAATAGTTCTCCACCTTCATCATCTTAGGTGGTTTGTTGGTAGTGCCAACCTCATGCTCCATTCTCAAAAGCTCATTCAAACTAGACATGTTCGACATTTTTAACTTAACATACTGATAAAACCGTACAAATTTTTTTCCGAAAACAGTGGTTACCAAATTACACCGTTAGAATCGTCTCGAAAAGACGAGTCCAATGTTATCTAATGTCGAAAACTGAATTCGATCCAAACAGTTCTGTCTAACGATCCAAGGAATTCAACGGTCCAAACAGTTCTGTCTAACGAGCTACGGATCAATTTCTATTTGCAAAACACTGAAAATTTTCTTACGCTTGCCAGAAAATATTCCACCCCTCTGATTATGCTAATTTCGCTAGATAATTTCGCTGGTCAGTTCAAGTTCAATTTCGCTAATCAGTTTAAGGTAATTTCGCTGGTCTAGTTCGCTGAAAGGTCAAATTCGCTGGTCACGTTCGCTGGACAAATTCGCTGTCTGTTTTCGCTAAAACGACGACCAGTAAAGTCGCCGAAAACCGTAGTAATTTCGCTGTGGATAATTACACGGTTACCAAAGTCGCCTTTGGATTTAACTTCGCCGTTCACCGAGATATCACCACTCAAATTCGCTGATCAGTCTGCGAATCTGTTAAAATCGCCCAGTAACTTTGGAAACTTGATCTGTTTTATATTCTGAAGATTCTGCAACACAATCTGCAAAATCAAAACAGTAAATCAGCACAATAATGTCGAAAATTATCAAGAACAGATGGAAAACCACGAAGAACACGAAGAACACGAAGAACAGTCTTCGAATTCCAGCCAAATACTCGTCAAAATCCAACAGAAATCGTCTCGAAAACCTGCAAATCAGCAAACAAACAAAGCAGAATACAAAACAGCCAATAAATCTCGAAATTTTTTATCAAAACAGCCAAGAATTTCGAAAATTTTTATCAAACAAACAGAAAAATTTCGAAAATTTCAAAACCCTAGTTTTCAAAAATTCGAAAAACTCCCTGTTTCTACAGACACAATTCTGAACCGAGCCTTCAAGAGCCTAATGCTCTGATACCAATTGTAAGTCCCCTATTCGTATGGATCTTCAACAGAATTGTCTTTCCAATCAAGAGTGCGGAATCCTCTTGATCAGAATATCACAGAAACAAGTAGAAGAACAGAAACAGCAAATCACTTTCAAACCGGATCTTTATTGATTATCTATCAAAGCGATTACAATCAATCAAGATCCCTAACCAACTCCAAATTCGTCCAAGCTATAGTAGCTCTCACGAAATTCTCACAAATATTGTTTTGGCTGATTAACCTAAACCCTAAAGCCTAACCTTGTTTATATAACACAAGGTTTGCTACTTGGGCTTAGTTAAACATCATGGACTGCGAATTGGACAGGCCCAATTCGCCCCCCATCACCCAGTGTGGGTTTGGTTAGCCCAAACATTACAACTAACTATTACAAAGCTAAACCCGCTAACTGTTTATCATTTAACTAATTACAAGATATCCAAAGACCAAATCTAAGCTGTTGTCACAAACATGCACCAACAATGTGCCTAGTGTACATGAAAATGATTTTGAAATATTTTCAAAATGTGTTGGTTATTTGTATTTACCAGTGTAAACTGACGTATCTTCAAAAGACTAAGCTCATGTTGCAAAGTACGTAAATAGGCTGGAAGCTGCCCGGTAATTGCTTAAGTGGAATCTGAAACTCCATGCAAGATGCCTAGTAGTCTGTTTATGTAATCATTTGTTTATCTGATCCGCCTGTGGATCTTTATACACTTTCGGTCTATATAATATTTTTGAACATTTGGACACATGTAATTTGTAATAATTTATATTCCCAAGACTTCCGCTGTGTTATTTGTGATTATCTGTACCAATTTGTTATATACCCCAAGTCCGGGCCCACTAGGAAATCAAGGTGTTACAGTTCCTTACTAGTTGAGACAACACCGAAGTGCCGAATGTAACTTAGGTTTTTTTAAGAAATACAAAACGCAAGGGGTTGTCGGAAAGGAAGAAACCTAAGCTATAATTAGGTTGGCGGAACCAACCTTTATTTTCCTTTTCCGGGCTCTTGTTAAAGAAGGTGTGAGTCGACTCGCTCTGGTCTATAGGGTCGTTGGTGTGAGATTCACAAGCCGCCGAGATGTCCTTCATTGCGTGGTCGATACAGGGACGACTATCGCCTTCGTTTTCACAAGGGGTTGAGGTACACGTGATGGCCTTGGTATTGTCTTTCCTAGAATGTGGTTCCATCGAATCGTTTTTCGATTCTTTTTCTCCTTGATTATCCTTTGATGAATATCTTGCATTCATCATGGGTTCTATTTCTTTGAGTTTTTGGGAAAAAAAAATTTCTATTTGACATAGCTCATCCGAAGTTATGTCTTCTAGGAAAGAGGGTTGATGGCATTCAGGTGGATGGTAGTTATTATTTTTACTCCCGCCCATCTTAAGGTGATCGTTACAGGAAAACGATGGGTCTATTAGGAAGTGAGGGTCAAAATTTAGGATGGGGCATTCTAAATCTTGATGGAATCCACCACATAATTGGCACCATTCACCATAAGAGTGGCGGGGTAATATAATCATTAACATCTATATTTTTCAAACGAGGTTTTAACCGTCGGGATCAAACGGTTATGTTTTCTCGATACCGGGTATAGGAACGACCCCGTGTGTTTGTAACATGGCCCCGTGCTGCAGTCTTTGTCTGGCAGAAAACAGAGTTTTATGTTACTGGAATGAGACATGGCCCCGTGTTTGATCAGGCACGGCCCGTGCTGAACTTGTAGAAAGTGAAAAAATGTAGAAAAGAAGAAAAAACCTAAAAAGAAAAAAATAAAGAAGATAAATATGGATTGAGCCGTTGATTTTAAACTTTCTTAAAATCCTTGTGTCCCCAAGAACGGCGCCAAAAACTTGACTTGGTGCGAGCGTGTTATAGTTTTTGATATATTTTATCACTTTTCACTCGTTTATCAAACTTTAAATTTATAAAACACAATACAACACAATCACTCTCTCCAACACATTAGGGCAAGTGCACCCATCGTTGGCGTAGTATAGTGATGGTAAGATACCGAGATCGTCCAAGACCGCAAGAGCTTTTAATACCGGAATATCGTCAACGTCTAATCTAACCAAAATTTTGAGAAAAGGAGTTTGTAAGTTTAAAAAGAAATAAAAGTAAAATATTAGAAGAAAAGCAATAAACAAGATAGAATCAAGTGGTTCCGACTCCTCTTTTACGTATCCTTTGATGATTTCCTCACTTTGGGCTTTTTAAGAGATTATCTTAGTTATTGTGGCATGTCCCTCTTTTAGAGTCAACACTACCCTCAGCCATATTGGTCTGAGTCAGCAGGGATACAGTCCCGCAAGGCCGGATTATTGAAAGATAATTAAGTAAGTTATTAATGCAAAATGTGGCATGTTCCTCTTTTGAAGGCAACGCTACCCTCGACCATATTGGTCTGAGTCAGCAGGGATACAGTCCCACAGGGCCGGTTTAAAGTTTCAATTGTAGTTTATTTATAAGGATTCAAGCCGTTTTTACTTCCCCCGATTTGATGCTATCTGCCTTAAGAGAAGTTCTAATAAGCTTGAATCAAGTCCTCGCAGGATCTATACACTAAACTAGGGAAGAACTTTACCCAAACCTTCCAGCTAGTTAACATGCTTTATATAGACCGTAAAGACACGAATGAGTGAATCAACAAAACATGAAGAAATGATAGAGTAAAGTTCACTTTCAATATAAAAAACTAGTTATTAAAGTCATTAATACAAACCCAAATAAAAAGTAGGCAAAGCTTGGAGATCAAAAGTAATACATAAAAGATTTGTCTTCACCAAGTGATGTAAGAGATTAGCCAAGCATGGCCTTTGTTTGACAATAACTCTTACGATCAATCTTGGATCTCGAGACTACTACACACACTCTAAAGGTGGATGATTGAGGAATGTGGTGGATGATGGTTTTGTAGTGGTAGTGGAATGGTGGCAAGTGGGAGAGAAGTGGTTTGCCAAGGGATGATTTGGAAATGAACTAAGCATCTCCTTTTATAGCTGGAAACAGACCCTTCACATGGCCACGTGCCCGGGGGCATGGCCTCGTGTCCTTTCTTCTATGTCTTCATTAATTGATCTATGTTAGTCTGTATACACACACGGTCCCGTGTGTCAGAAGACACGACCTCGTGGTCAATACTATGGGGTCCTTTGGGAAATTCTGCATATCTGGGAGTTGACCATGGCCCCGTGTCCATGGGACACGACCCGGTGTCTCTTGTCTGTTCTGTTTATCTTGTTCTGCATAGACTCTGGAGTGGGGCACAACCCCATGTTTTGGTGGCACGACCTCGTGCTTGTATTCTGGTTTGTTGTTTTAGTCTTGGGGTGTAGCTTGGAGGGTAGGCATGGTGTGTCAACTCTTCTTTCGTGCATTTATGTTGGTTTGTGCTGTTAATTTATTCCTTTTGTATGTTTAAGCTAATTAAGTCCTGAAAATCAAAAGTATACAAAGGAACGTACTTTTCCAACGTTAGTACATAAAAAGGGTTGATTTTATGCCTTGTTTGATATAATTTATATGTTGCATTTTGTGCATATCATTGTACCACCCCTTTGGATGATTCCGAAACCCGGGATGATAAGTGTTAGAATTCATATCATAAGTCTTTCTTTGCCCGTATACTTGATTAACATCTTCACTACTTCCAAAATTTTAAATAATAATCAAAAGCAGCGTGTCCCATATGCGACATAAGAGACACATCCCTTCCCATCTTCTAGAAACTCATATCAATTTTCCTTTCCAATGCATCAAACCTTTCAATACTAGGTTGGTCATTTACAACTTTGATTTGATGTCGTTTAACATTCTGATCTATCAAAGCTCGTGTTTTTGAACCTTTACTTAAAGTTTCTAAAAAAATCCACTCATAATTCTCATCATGAGTTAAAAAGGTTCAACCACTACATGAAAAGACAACTTTCTGATCCTCGGTATGTAAACCATCATAGAAAATTTTGACCAAATCCCATTTAGGGATGTCATGATAAAGACACATTCTAAGCATTTCATTAAAACATTTGAGAGCTTCGTTAAATACTTCCCCAATATGTTGACTAAAATATTTGATAGCATTCCGAGCTTCACTAGTTTTACTTATCAGATAGTATTCCTTAAGAAAGGTTCATTGCATTTCATCCCATGTTTGAATACTATTGGATGGTAAAGTTGAAAACCATTGTTTGGCTCTATCTTTAAGTGAAAATTGAAAAATATGTAATTTTACCTCTTTAGGTGAAAAACGAGCTTCCCAATGGTGCTACAAATTGATGCATGGTCAATCAAATGTGTGTATGGCTTGTCTGATGCAACTCCCTTAAAGGTTTGTAAATAGCCAGTTATTGGGGCCAAATTTAAAAGATTCTCCCGTTTATATCCAGTGTAAGAATTAGAGATGGGCCTCAAAGATAGTTAGCCTGAAATGGGTGTCTATTCCTGGTAGTGGCAGATCACCTTCTGTTGATACATTTAATGTGGACACGACTCGGTTCGGTTCGACTCGGTTAGGTTCGGCTCAAGCCCGACGTAGCGACATTCCTCCGTCGTGCGCCCCAGAGTTCAACACGCGAAGCACGGAGAGCCGCAAACCAATTCCCGCCGACACATCACCATGACATCATCATGATGATGTCATGATGATGTCACATGTTTGACTAATCTTTACAATCTGAATTCTAAGAATTCATGCAATGAAAAGATTGAATGATTGTTGGGCCTGGATACGTATTGGTTTGGGCTTTTTTAAACCAACGAAGACTTGATTCAATGCAAGCTGTCGACGAAACATCAATTGCTTGTTGTTGATGAAACTTCATGATGGAACCATTGATGAAACTCCTGTTAAACTATCCATTGCGAAACTCCTGTTACACATGCCATGGCGAAACTCCTGCACATCATACATGTCTGATGAAACTCCTGCCAATGTGATCATGGCGAAACTCCAGCTGAAGAAGTACATGTTTCATCGGCTCCTTTATGTTTCGCCATGAGGTTTCGTCAGGTCCAGATGTTTCGTCAACCTCAACATGTTTCGTCACCATGTTCCTATATATATCAGTGGACTGAAGACAGAAGACAACACACAGAGGGAGAACAGAGTGTATATCAGAGAGTTTTATTGTACTTCTTATCATATTATCTTGTATCGAAACTCGTTGATATTCAATAGACAACCGTTAAACTTTGAATCTTTGTGTCGTGTGTTCATCTATCGCTCGGTTTGTGTCGTAACAAGGATTCTGCACCTGTTCCGGCATCTGAAACAAGATCTCGTAGTTGTCCAGCGATACGCAAACGGACCTACAATTGGTATCAGAGCATAAGGCTCGATTTCTTGTTGAAAACTGAGTTTCCGGTGCGATTTTCGAGTGGGTTTTGAGCTTTTCTTGGACAAAACTCAAAAACCCAGTTTCTTTTTTCTCTGAAAATACAAATTAAAAATCGAAAATCATTGTTGTTTGGTGTTGTTTTTGTTCAAAACTTGTTGAAAAGCGTTGGAGATTATCGAAACTACAAATTGTTTTGAGTTTTGACTTGAAAATTCATCCACCATTTTTTCCGGCGAGCTTGGTCACCGGAAAGGATAACCGGAAAAGTTCTATTAGATCTGGAATGTTATTGGATGACATATTGGTGGAGAAGAACTGTGCACTTCTTTATCTGATCATTGCTTGTTAAAGATAAGATCTTGTTTAAAAGAATTGGTTTTGAAGTATGGTGTTCTGAAAAAGGGATGTCTTTCTAATTATGTTATTTGACAAATTGAGTCTGCAAGTGATGGTCCTTTGAAAATTTTGTCAATAGAAGTATGGTTGTATCAGGATAAGATATTTTAGTGGGACTATCTTATATATAAAAAAATATATATACCTATACTCACCAAACTTGTTTCATTCGTAGGGTGGGCTACTAAAAAGGGGGGGGGAATTAAATTGTTAAATTAATTGTTGTGTGGACTTCCTTTGGGCCATTATTAAAATCAATCTTCTACAAACTTTGGGCTTTCTACAAACTATGCCAACGAACAGTCAAATTGTTAGTAGGCTTATAACATTATTCGTGGACTTATAATCAGGCCCTACACACATTTTTTTGTGGGCTTATACGAAAGATTAGTGGCAAAATATTAGTGGGCTTAATTTTTCGTTGCTTGTTTTCAATCCAATGTCGAATTCAAGCTCCTTTCCTTTTTCCCCAGTCAGCTCCACCTCCGGTTTTCAATCCAAGTGCCTATCTTCCGCCAGAGCATGTTATTGCTCAAGCTCACGCTTTTTCAAAACCTCAATTTGATCCAAGTGCTTATCTTCCGCCACCACCAGTTGCTACACCTCAACCCATATTCACTACAAGTGACTACTTCCGTATTAAATTAACGGCTACTCCACTTCAAACTCTATTTGTGACACCTCAAGCCCAACCTCAAAAAGGCAACCAAAATCCTTTTGGAAATCAAACAAGTACATCCACGGCCAACTCAAATCAAACTGATGAAAGGTGTGACTGGTCTGTACAATGTGGAGGTGGAGATCAAGGAGGAACTGCGTTTTATGCTGAAATTGTCAAGAATGTCAATGATGGTGAATCTTCAGGAAATTATGACAGTTCAGGATATAGTGGCAGTACTGATGAAGATGGCTCAGGTCTGAGTGATTACAGTTTAGAATCAGACGTGAAGGAGGGAATGGATTCTGAAGCTGATAGTTTGTCAAATGATGCCAAGGAGATGAAATGTCAAAAATCTGACTTGATCAAGAAAGCTGCTGCTGCATCGAATGACATGGAGAAGTTCTTATCTAAAGATGGATCTTTCTCTTGCCTGAATGACACTACAGGTAATGTCACAGCTTCTACAAGTCAAGTAAAATCTGAAACTCCTAGCATATGTAGTGATTGTGCTGATATGAAACATGAATGTGCTAAATTAAAACGTGAATCTGAAACTATTCATAGTCACAATCATAGTTTGGTTATTGAGCTGTCTAAATGCAAGGAGGCAAACATGGCATTAGCTCAAAATGAAAAGGATTTCAAAGATGTAATCGAAACTTTAAAGAAAAGTGTTTCCGAATTAACAAAAACTGTTTTTAACAAACAAATTGGTATTAATAACTACATTAATATCATTGAGGAAACAAAGAAAGAGCTAGCCGTTCCCAAATGCGAGCATGATGCAATCAAGCTCAAATTGGAGAGTTATTCTAACTCCCGATATATGCTTGATCACATCATAGACGTTCAAAAGCTGAAAGGGAACATGAAAGGCGTTGGGTATAAGTCGTGTCCGCCTCCTTTGAGACACAACTATACCAGAATGCCTGATGAAGAGGAAATGCCTCGTTTTGAACCAAGTGTACCTCTTGACTATGAGGAAGTTACTGTCACACCCTGGCTTTTGCGGAAGCGTGGATTATTTTGGTGTGACTTCTTAATACCATAGCAACAATCACAACAATGCTATATGATAAAACACAAGATGTTCATCCATTCATTAAGTTTGAAAATACCTAAATGTCGACACATAAAGTAAGTTACAACCATGACATGATTAACAGAGTTCACAAAGACTCATTAAAAGTACGTAAATAAAAACCCAAGTTTAGAATTGTGAATCCCGTCCAGGAAGGGATTCACCTCCTAAACTCAACAACTCGGATGACATCTTTATTCACTACGCAGCCTTGACACAGCGCATACTTCGCCAGATCCACTAATTTCCTGAAATTCATGTAGTTTGAAAAATCAACAAAAGTTGAGCGAGTTCATGTGTAAGTGTGTATGTATAAACCTTTGTAAACAATGTATGTATGAAAGTCCCTGGTATGTAGCAATAAGGAAAAACTGATCACCAATGGGTTGCATGTAGGACCGGTTTTGACACCGTTCGATTGCGTAACAACACGTTCGACGTGCGGAAACCGTGAACGTGCGTGACCGAACACACGAGAACGTACTAGAACCTTGATTCTATTGAAAATACACTTGTACAATCACTTGAGAGAGTTTTCTCTCTCTAGACTTTCTCTCTCTACAATTAGATCTCCAAAATCACAAATGAAAAAAAGTCCTTTACATAACACTAATACTCCCTATTTATAGGTCAAGGCAACTTTAATGAAACTTCATTAATTACAAGTTTGCCACCTTGCCTTTTTCACTAAATATTAGACATTTACGACACGGTTTCTTCAATTCTTCACTACAGTTCAGATTGACGAAGGCGATAGATATTATTGTAGGATCGGATTCCGACCTAAACGAGTCGTTTGGAAGAGTTCTAGTCCATTTCAGAGGCGGAAACTAAGAAACGAACGTGTAAACAGCTTGTTTCACACTTTAAACCTTTTGTATATTGATATTACAGCGATTACAGTCAAAAGGTATACCGGCAGCACTTCGGTATCACTCTGAGAAAACTGTTACAAATGAATTGTCTACAACCCTATATATAATGGACATGATTTCGCTTGAAACCATTCAAGCGAAATCTACATGAATATCTTCAAGCGAAATTGACAGTTACTACTTTGTCTTCAAGCGAAATCATCCAACAACGTGCAATCTGTTTTCAACTTCATGCATTCACTTTTGTCCTTTTGTGTTATGATGCAATGATGATGTCATTAATGTGATGTCATCATCCTAGATGATGATATCATGCCTTGTTTAGAACCGCACCGAACCCGAGACTCGATACAAGACGAAGACGACAGATGTGTGCACCAACAGACTCCCCCTCAGATGTTGACGAGTCTTAAGTGTCGAGTCTTCTCAATCTTCAGTCTTTATCAGTCTTTGAGCTTTCTTCAGGATCTCTACCTGGCTCTATTCTATCTCCAATTCTCTCTCCCTCTAACAGACTCCCCCTCAAAACATGCTGGAATCGTAGTCTGGCTATTACAGAATTTCAGAATCCTCATGTATCGGAACCTGGCACTCTATCTGCTATCCTGCACATCCTCTACCCAAAAATAAGATTCACAAGAATAAAATATTTAACAATTTGTCAAATATCATGTACCAACACTGATTCTTCTCCAATCAATATACAAACAAACATTAACAATGATCATTTAACAAAATTTTTATCTCTGAAAAAGTTTTCAATCAAATTTTCCAAACCTGTTCGTCATGTTCAGCACTTGGAATTTTAAAAATCAGCTCTTCAACATCAGTTGTCTAAAATCTTTTTGGATTTTTCAAAATTTATGCTAAAACACACCGAAAATCTTTTTGTATTTTGAAATAACAGAAATAAAATGCAGTAAAGAAATATTTACAAACAATATTTTTTTTTTTTTTTTTGAGTTTGTGTAAGAGGATCATATCAGTTTTTGAGACAAGTCACTAACACCGTTAAGCTTCATTCCATTTTAAGTTCTAAACAATTCACCTAGATTGTCAGTATATTTGTCCACTTAAATTTTCACACAAAGTTCAATTGATCCGAGATACGAGATTAATGTTTTAAGCACTTGAACTTATCCGTGTGTCCCACTACTTGAATATACTCCCGTATCCAGACCCCAATATTCAGTCTTACAGGTGAGTATACCACAGATGATATCTGTAAGGGGAATAAATTATGCAACCGTGATAGCTCAGGTCAGAACTTCCGTTCAGCAGAGAGCCTAGTTGACTTTTAGGTGTGTCCCCTTTAGAGGATCTTTTGTATTACAACAGCCATGATTAGCATTTTTCAATGTTTCATCATTTTTTAGCTGAGGGTGGTGCTATATTTCAAGCAAGCAGAAAGTATTCTCCGGGGACTAGGCCATTGCTTCCGCAAAATCAGAAGTCCCGGGATAATACCCCAGATATCACTGAGCATAAAGACCTAGTATCTCAGAATAAGGGACCTTTCAAACAAGATTTCAGGGGTTACCTATATATCCAAGATGTTGTTCCCCACGAAATAAGCAAGTTTGAAATTTAGTTTTATATCTCGTCACAATCTACTAAATGTGCAAAAACCTACTGGCATATCCGCAGTGAGATTGTTTATCACATTTTTACTTTACATTTCTTTAGCATGTTGTGACAGTCCACTGATGTACTATCATTTCCTCTTTTATACAACAAAACTCATTTTTGATTTTATCATGTTTTTGTCTTTTTCAAATTTTCAAATGTTTTTGAATTTTCTGAAAATTTTTACTCCCCCTAAAATACAAACACATGAAAGTAAATTTGAAAATAAACTGTACAAAAACTTGACAACCGATATCAAATCACCTCAATTCGCCATCCACCTGGCATAAACAATCAGAACTCCCCCTTTCACAAAACTATTTTCTCATTATGATTTCAAAACACTTAAATTTGTTTTAACCAAAATGATTTTTCCGGAAAATAGGTTTTGTTGATTTTACCACTTGTAAAGTTAGGGGTTCATCATATCGTTCCTCAATCACATATATGAGGATTACATCAAGTTCTAACTAATGACCTTGACGAATCTCTTGTAAGATCCAACCTCTTACCACTTGTTAAAATATACAAATCATATAACCACATGTAGGAATAAAACATCTACACAAACCATTTTTACCAATCAAGATGCCGATTCCTGCTTCACACTTACCAACCTGGAAGCTCCGACATAGTCATACAACCTGTAAACATCCAAACACTATCAAAAACTTTCAACTAAAAAACTTCAAATATAAGAAAGATGCCGATTCCTGATCCACGATATAAACTTGGGATCTCCGGCATGTCAGGTTTTTTTTAATGAAAGAAAATATCCACCCAAGCCTGACCAGCCTTGAGTGTAACCTTCTCAACTTCACTAGGGGTTTGGCTATAGGTTGCCTTCTTTGTAGCATAAAACTCCTTTACCCCTTTAACCTTCCCATCAATCATTTTACCAATCATCTTTTTAATGTTTCCATTAAACGCTTTCTCAACATCAAATTCTTTCTGTTCAGAATAGAATTGTTTTGAGATCTCAACTTTCCCAACTTTTGATTTAAAATATTCAGTCCTCAATGATGGAAAGTTCTCATCATCCATTGGAGGAACTGAGTTTTCACTTTTTAGCTCAACCTGTGGCTCCTCTGACTTTGTGGAATCAGATTCATCGCCAGATTTTACCTCTGATTTCTTAACAACCCAAGCTTGGTTGTCAAGATTTCCCTTCTTCTTGTAAAACCTTTTTGAACACTCTCCAACTTCATATGTTGAATTTTTGAATACTTTGAATCTTTCAGTTGGTGGTTCAGTTTTGTCAACAATAACTTCTTTCAGTTTTTGTGAGACTCCCTGTTTTGTTTTTGTTGCTTGGGGACAGTTCCATGCAATATGACCAACTTCATTGCATCTGTAACAGGTTCTTGTCTCCTTTCTTTGATAATCTTCATTCTTCACTTTCTTTGCAAGAAATTCTGTGTTTGATTGCTTCCAAAATGAGCTTTTTGATTCTTCTTCATGACTAGTTCCTGCAACATATGTCATTTTTGATTTAAAATCTCGAACATATTTTTCATTTTTATAGTTTTTAGGTGGAATAAAACCAATTCCTTTCTTTTTGTAGCTACGATTGTGGTTTGGTTTCTTTTGAAAACCAGAACCAGAATTGTAACATTTTTTCTTGTTTAACCGTTGTTGAACTCTTGAAGTGTATTTTTTAGGTTTTCCATTAGGATTTAAATCTTTAATTTCAGAAATATTGATTTCTGTCATTTTGAAAACCTTTTTAATCATGTCAAATCGAACACTTCTAATTGGGAATTCTTTATCAAAATATAATTTGTCAGAATCATTCAAAGTATATGCAACTTCAAATGTTTCGTCATTCAAATTAGATTTTGACAACAAAAATTCTTTACTATAAACCCGTTTTCCCGACGACTTTGAACTCTTTTCTGACGAACTCGAACTTCCAACTGACTGACACGAACTTTCGGACTCAGACTTTGACTTTGACTCTGACTCCTCATCCTTATCCAACACCTGATCAACCACTCTTTTTATCAGTTCTGACTCATGATCTGTGTCGGAGGCTGTGAATGTGACATCAATATTGTCCGGTAAAACATCAGTTATCTCGGATTCTAACTTTAGATTGACTGCCTTTTGGACTTGTTCCTCATTTGGTTTTCTAGGCGAATACCCTTCCCAAATTGGAGGCGGACACTTGTTATAACAGACGTTCTGTTTCTTACCAGTATCCGTTTTCTTCTTTGATTTCTTGTCTTTATCTTCATATTTAAACGCCTTGAAACCTGCAACAGTAGGGTAAATTCTATCAATTATGTAATCACAACTTGTATAACTTTTCAGCAATCGTCTAATTCTTTCATTTTCTACTTTTTCACCATCTAACTCTTGCTTCCATTTAGCACATTCTTCGATGTAAAAATTTATCTCTTTTTGTTTCGACATCATTATTGCATTCAACATCTTCAAAGCAGCTTCTCTTTCTGAATTAGTTTTCTGCAAACTATTCACTGTTCTGTTCAATACATCGTATGATTCTTTCACATTCTTTAAATCAAACACCAACTTTTCTTTCATCTTCTCTGAATCACTAAACCTCTCGTCTTTTTCTTCACATTGTTTGCAAGATTCCAAACATGTGAGACATGGTTTTGTGACTTCAACAATTTTTTCAATCTCCACAATCTTTTCAACTTCAACCACTTTTTCCACTTCAACAATCTTCTCAACAACTTTGACCTTTTTCAAATCTTTTGCAGCTTTCTCCTCTTTCAGTTTCTTCAATTTTTCTGCAAAATAAAATTCAAAAGCATCAGAAGATAAATGAGTTTTTCCAACATTTATCTGTTCAAGCTCTTCATCACTATCACTTGTCTCTGACGAACTGTTTTCAGATGAAACAGATCCTTCATCTTCACTTTTCTCATCATCAGATAACACTTCCATCCATTCCTTCAGCATTTCCGGCTTTCGAATAATATGAGCAATAAACACTCCAACATTTGAATCAGCTGGAATGTACTTATCCCAGCTAAATCCTTCAGCCAATTTCTCGTCATCTTGATCCATGATGCCATAGTAAGCCTTTTTGTTTGCATCCTCGATCATTTTTCCATGAGCTGTTTGTGGCTCTTTTTGTTGATGTGGTTGATGAGTGATTTGCTGATAAATGGTCTTCCGATAATAATCATCTTTACCAACAGATTCCTTTGCTCCTCTCGGCTCCTGATTCTTGCACTCCCTTTTAAAATGACCTTTCTCCCTGCAACGAAAACAGACAACTTTAGATTTATCAAATCCAAGATTAGAAAGATTTGCATCCAAGAAATCAGTTCTTCCTGTAACCAATCTAAATTTTTCTGCTCTCCTCAAAATGCTAGCTAAAGCCCATTTAATATCCATCAGTTCTAGCTCCTCTGCATCAATTTGGTCATAATCTTCCTTTGTGAGCATCGGATTGCCAATTCTTCCGGCAATTAACCCTTCATAAGACTCTAATGCAGTGACCAATAATCCCATATGATGCTTTACAACTTCTTCAGAATAATTTTGGCCATTTTGAAGATGTAGAGCTACATTGCATTGAATTGAATGCCCATTTCCAGCAGATACACTTTGAACACCTGGAGGATTCACCGTTGAGAACCCACTTGTGTTGACTGATCCTTGACTGCTTGGAGTAGATTGATTTCCAGCACTAAATGCAGTTTGGATCTTTGGACTTGCTTCAACAGTTTGAATATTTCCTTTGTAATACAATTTGACATCTTGTTGATTGCTTGAACTATTCATTCTTGCAATCTTCTGTTGTTCAAGATCTTGTGCTTCCAGTTTTTCAATAAACTGACCAATTGACAATCTGCTAAACTGTCCAGAATTCTTCAGAATCATGAGATATGTACCCCATTCCTTTTGAGGTAAAGCGTCAGCAAGCTTTTCAACCCATTCTGCTGGAGTTTTAGTAATCTTCAACTGAGACATGGTGCGTACAAGATGGCAATATCTCTCAATGAGAGTCTTTGTAGTCTCACCAGGCATGCTTGTAAACAACTCAAACTCTTTCTTCAATAACGCTGCTTTACTCTGGAGAATCTCTGTACTGCCTTCAAACTTCTTCTCAAGAGCTTTCCAGATCGAAAACGCATTTCCATCATGCTGAAGCAAAACAAATATATCCTCTGTTATAGCTTGCTGCAACAGACTTATCATCATTTTCTCTCCTTTATAACTTTCTCTCTCTTGATCTGAAAACTCCGAGATAATTTTATCAACATTCATAGCAGTCTGTGGTCTGATGTATGCTGTTTCAATACTTTCCCAAGCTCTCAGATGGTTTGCCTGAACCCAATTCTCAAAGCGATTCTTCCATCCATGATACTCCTCAATTCCCATAAGCTTCGGGGGTTTTTGCATTGTTCCGGTTTCGATTTCTGCCTTCATGTTTTGAGCAATTGAAGCTGGAGTAGTCGAGGGTGTAGCAAATGCGTTGTAGAACTCGGAATCCATTTTTTAGCAACTTGAATCTCTTGTAGAAATCGACAAGTACCTTTACAAAACGAACAACACACAATTAGTTAAAAGATTTATCAATTAATCGAAACAAATTGGTACTCGAACTGATGATTTTCTGTGCGGACACAAAAATAAAAAAAAGTCCTTTACATAACACTAACACTCCCTATTTATAGGTCAAGGCAACTTTAATGAAACTTCATTAATTACAAGTTTGCCACCTTGCCTTTTTCACTAAATATTAGACATTTACGACTCGGTTTCTTCAATTCTTCACTACAGTTCAGATTGACGAAGGCGATAGACATTAAATGCATCAACAATCTCCCCCTTGGATATTGCCGCAGTCAATCCTTAGTTAAACTCGTAACGACTTTCCTTTCTCTCTCTCTTGATTTTTTTGCTCGAACAGAATCCCGGTGGATCTGTCTTCAGCTTCAGCTCCCCCTTTCAGTAGTCTATTTAGGCTCCCCCTTTCGTCAAGCTTCCGTGCTTTTGGGATCGACGCCTGGCTTTTCGTAGCCAAAGAATCAAAACACCTACATGTCTCAACCATTCTTATGACAAAATAATTTTGATTCTATAAGAATTCACTTAAAATTCTCAAACATATAACACACAATATTGTGATTCAAATTAATGAATCATCTAAACATTTGAGGATTATCTTCCAACTTCTCATCATCTTAACCAAATCAATTGTTCATCTTGTTTAGCCTTTGAGATTTTGAATATCAGCTTTTCAACATCAATTGTCGAAAATCTTTTTGGATTTTTCAAAATTAAGCTAAAACACACTAAAATCTTTTTGGATTTTGTAATAAGAGAAATGTAATGCAGAAATGAAATATGTACAAACATATTTTTGTGAGTTTGCGAAAGAGGATCATATCAGTTTTTGAGACACATCACAAGCACCGTTAAGCTTTTAATCGTTTTAAGTTCTAAACGATTCACCTTGATTGACGATATAATTGTCCTCTTAAGCTCAATCTAAAAACTTTCTAAATGCTTACCGATACGTTAAGGTATATTAATTTTGCACTAAGTTCTTATGGACCCCACGATCTTAGCATATCCCCTCATCATGTAATACACTAACTCAAGTAATGCCTTTAAACTTTTCATCAACTGTGAATTGTGCGAAAACAAAGCAGAATGTTTAAACATTAACAATCAGGTCGATACTTCCGTATACGCAGAGAAAGTCCAATGTTTAAACAAAATAAGAAAATAAAACAAGTTGAAGTTGTTTAGGCTTTAACCACCAGGTCGATACTCCCGTATACGCAGAGGAGGTCCAAAGCTTAAACGAAACACCAAAGAAAATAAAGCAGAACGTTTAGGCAACAACATCCAGGTCGATACTCACGTATACGCAGAGGATGTCCGATGCTTAAACAAAATAAAGAAATAAAACAAGTTTAAATCTTTGCAAAATGAAATGCACAATCCCAGTGACTTTTCAGCAAAGTAGTGAAAGTTCACAAACTTAACCAGTTTTATGCTTTTTGGCATTCAGCGATTACTGAGTAGGTACACAATCACGAAGGACAAAACTAAGCTATGCTTTCAACCATGTTTCCCACTAGAACTAGGCTTTTTCATTTAAGTTTGTATCGTTCTCGCAAATCTACTAGTCTAGCTGAGCCTACCGTCACATCTTTAGTGAGACCGTTTATCACATTATAACTTTCCATTTCTTTAGCGTGCTGTGACAGTCCAACTGATTTACTATCATTTCCTCTTGTTCTCAACAAAACTCAATTTTGAATTTTTCAAAGTTTTTGACTTTTCAAATTTTCTAATTTTTTTTAAAATTTTACTCCCCCTAAAATCAAAATATGTTTCAATTTTGATTTTCTTAGGAAAATTTGAAAGTAAATTCAATAAACTATACAAAGTAAAGTGACAAACTGATGAGAATTGCACCAATTCTCCATCCATTTGGCGTAAACAATCAGAACTCCCCCTGACAACAAACTATTTTCCCATTATGATTTCAAAACTCTTAAGTTTGTTTTAATCAAAATGGTTTTTCCGGAAAATTAGTTTTGTGTGTCGTTTCACAAACTTGGGGTTTAATCATCATATTGATTTCAACTTCTTGTAGGTTTATCACAAACACAATTACCACTTGAAAGATAGTTAAATCAAGTACAACTTAATGTCCTTGATTAACCACTTGTAAGGCGAAAAATCACCAGAGTGAAATTTCTCAAGAAATGTGCCGATTCATGTTCCACGCTTACCAACCTGGGAACTCCGGCAAGTCAGGTTTTTCATTTGAACAGATTCACCCAAGCCTGACGGTCCTTGGGTGATTTAGAATTCTTGTTCAACAATGGTGGATAGTTTGCATCATCCATTGTTAAACCTGAATTCTCAGTTTTTACCTCAACTTGCTCTTCTGGCTTTGATGAACCAGAATCATTGCCTGAAGGTGGCTTGTCTGACTTTGACATGTCAGATTCATCGCCGACCATTTTCTTCTTCTTTATCTCCTCTTTCGTCCTTAGATTTGTATCTGATAAATGCGTTTTGCTTGATTTGTTGTTCTTTGGTGAGCAAGACGATTTATCAGAACTTTTATCTGTTTTATCAGTTGTATCCGAGGACAAAATCCTTTCAAGATACTCTTTTGCTTTCTTTCTTTTCTTTCTCAGTCGGTCTTTCTGCCCTTGTGAAAGTTTCACTTTCTGTTCTTTCACTTTCTGTTCTGAAACTTTCAGTTCCTTGGGCTTTTCTTTGACTTTGACTGATTCTATCACCTTTTTCTGAGACGCAGCCCTCGATCTTTCAGTTGATCTCATTGGGCAATCTCTTGCAATGTGTCCTTTGATTTGGCAGTTATAGCGCATCTTCTCGTCTCAAACCACTGATTCTGGCAGTTAACAGCAATGTGTCCTTGACTACCACAAGAGTAACACACTCTGTTATCGTACCATTCACCACCTTCACACCAAACACTCAGATCATAGCATTGTCTGGCTTTGTGGTAATCATCACTCCTCCTGAAAGCTGGATTTGGCTTTGAAGCACTGTGGTCAAACCTGCACCACATATCACCAACTTTTTGTGAGTTTAAATTTTCAACTTTTTGTGGTTTTTTATAACGATTGGATGACTGAACTGATGAGTTTTTAATCTGGTTTTGAACATTTTCTGATTTTTTAACTTTTTGTTTCTGTTCCACTTTCTTCTTCAAAGGTTTTTGCATAGAGCATTCACCCTTTTCAGTCGATTGCAGAACAGTTCCTTGGAATTTTTTCTCAATTTTTTCATTTTCATCATATCTTGGACACAATCCAGTCCTTGGTTCTTCAAAGAAATCTGCAAAAGATTCAAAAATTTTAGGAGGCATGATAGATTTCAAAGAACTAGCTAATACCTCCTGCTCAGATTGAGATTGATGAACTTCAGCAGCTATTTCTTCAAATTTGTCCACATTTTCAACAGAAACCTCTTCAACAACTGCAGAACCATTTTCAGTAAATGTTTCTGGTTCAGACACCATTTCGGAAATTTCAACAACTTCAGCCATCATTGCCTGTCCATCACTACTGGGAATATATTTATCCCAGCTGAACCCTGCAGCTACCTTCTCATCATCTTGATTCACAATCATCGCCTTTTCTGGTTTATTCTCAATTTGTGGTCTTTGAACAGTAGGCTGTTGATTTGGTCGATGATAGATTGCTTGCTTGTAGTAGTCGTTGGTGAACGGGTTTTGATGATTGTTTACTTCACGATTCGGACATTCTCTCTTGAAATGACCACGTTCTTTACACTTGAAACATGTAACTTTTGATTTATCAAACCCCAACTTCTGATCAGGACCTGAGAGACTGTTTCTGCCTGTGATCTCCATAAACCGTTGTGCTCTTCTAACCAAACTTGCCATGCCCCATTTTATATCAATCAGTTCAAGTTCCTCCGGGTCAATCTGGTCGTAATCCTCTTTGGTCATATCAGGATTACCAATCCTACCCGCCACTAATCCTTCATAAGCCTCTAAAACGGAAGCAAGTACCGCAATGTGTTGTCTCGCGGCAGTTTCAGTAATTTCATTTCCATTCTTAATATTCACCGCGATGTTGCACTGCACCCCAGAAACATAAGCCTGATTATTTGAACTTGTAGAGCTTTGAGGTGAAGACTGCTCTTGAACTTTGAAATTTGGATCATAGTTCATAAATGGTGAAGGTTTATTTGATTGTGGAGTGTTTGTAGAACCACCCAAATTTACATCAGCACTAAAACCCGTCTGTATCTTTGGACTTTGATTTGTTGCTACAGGAATACTTCCTTTGTAATACAAAGATATGTCTTGCTGCACATTTGCTGAATTCATTTGTTTGATCTTTGTTAGTTCCAATTCATGTGCCTCAATTTTCTCAATGAAACCACTCAAATTCATACTAGCAAAATTTGTATTGTTCTTCAACACCATCAGGTATGTTCCCCATTCATCATAAGGTAACGCGTCTGCTAATTTGTCGATCCACTCTTCATTTGTCTTGGTTATCTTCAATCTACCCATCTCCAAAACCAAATGACAGTATCGTTCAATCAATTGCTTTGTGGTCTCTCCTTTCATTCCCGTGAAAATGTCAAACTGCTTGTTTATCAATGCCTTCTTGCTTTTCATCATTTCTCCACTTCCTTCAAACTTTAACAACAATTTATCCTAAAGAGATTTTGAATTGTCTTCGTGATGTAACAGTACCAATATGTCCTCCTTAATTGCTTGTTGAAGGATGCTCATCATTTTCTTTTCAGCCTTAAAGTCAGCTTGTTCCGTTTGAGACAAACTTCCAATCACTTTCGGATGACCCATAGCATTAACAGGAGGTACATATTTATCATCAATCTTTAACCAGCTTTCAAAATGATTAGCTTGAACCCACGTTTTAAATCTTCCTGCCCAACTCGAATATTCGTCGATGTTCATGAGTTTAGGAGGCTTCTGCATTGTTCCCAATTCGTTCTCCATGTTGACGTTTTGTAAAACACTACCCGAGGTTTGTCCTGCTACCATACCACTTCCCGAGAAGAAGTTATAAAACTCTTGGTTTTCCATTTTTAGAAATTTACTGAGTAGTTTTAAAAATTTTTACACACACACTTTTCACAAAATCAGACTATCGAACAAGTTCACGAACACTATGGACTTTCAGAAATCTCAAGCGAAATCACTCAAACTTCAAGCGAAATCACAGAAGATTTCAAGCGAAACTTACAAATCAAATGCAGTATGATTTCGCTTCAATCAACAAAATCTCAAGCGAAATCTATGGTCTCGCTTCAAACAAACTTTTCAGCCAAACACAGACTTCTCAAGCGAAATATACGATTTCGCTTCAAGCAATCAGAATATTTAAAGCGAAATCCACGTTTTCGCTTCAAAATACCAACAATCAAACTGTTCGCTCAAGCGAAATCTGGTTTTCAAGTCATTTTTGTCAATTTTAGTCCGAGTTTTAATCTGAATTACTCAAGGCTTTGTTAAAACACACTTTTACACACACTGTGAAAGTCTTAGTCCATTTTGTCCGTGTTTTCGTCCAGAAATCAGTTTTTGTGAGTAAAAACCAACTGATTCAAGTGAACACACTCATAACTGGTTCTGATACCAATTGTAGGATCGATTTGACCGATCAAATGAGTCAATTTGAATGTGTTTACACTATTTAGATGGCGGAAACATCTAAACAGCTTAGAATCAGACAGAAAAGAGTAGAAAACAGAATAGATTCACTTTTAACACTTGTTCTCTGTTATATATTGACTTGAAAAACTGGCAGCACTTCGTTACAACTTCTCGGAATGCGTATCAACTGAGAACTACACAAGCCTATATATAGGCATCAAGATTTCGCTTCAACATACCTCAAGCGAAATCTCATCACTTGATTTCGCTTGAGGCTTACATCACATACCCTGAAGCAAAACCCTATCAAACTAACTTAAACTTTACATTCAGACCCCTACACTTTACATACTTGACACTTTTAGACCCTAGACTTATGACGTAGGCTTTAGACATCATGTATCAACATTGCAAAGCCAATGGTATGTGTGAAATTGGTGCAGGAAGACTCAAACCTAGCAAATTTGTCTCCGGTATGAAGACATAGTCACCACTATGGGCCGCCCCGGCCTCACGGGTGTGGGCTCGCTACACCCAAATAGATCTATCACTCATGTCCCTTGGTCCTACAATGAGGATTAATGGCCTTAAGTGTCATGCCCACCACTCACATGATCACGTAGTAAAAACCCTCCTTAAGCTAACCATACCATGTAAATAAATGTCTGTAATAATTGTAACATGTATTTCACCCCCGAAGTATAAAATTGAAAAACAGTTAAGAGAAACGGGGGGGACATGAACTCACCGAAGTGCGTCTCGGTATCGTAACGTTAACTCAAACTTGATCAGCTACCTGGCGACCTACAACGTACTAATGTCTATTAGACGAACGGGCCGTGCCTTGACTTGGGGTTTAATGTTTTTGAGTTGTGTTACTTTGATATTATTCCAAGTTGTAACTTTTGTTAAAATAATAATAATAATTTTAACTTAATTCTTGTTTTTAGGAATAATAGTTAGGCAACTATTTCGTATCCGTACTTCTCAAGTATTTTATTGGTGTAATTCCTTCCCAAGGATGGGGTATTTATACATGTACATTTGTAATTCCGAAAAATATATTTTTAAGTCCCACTTAGGATAATATATTTACTCATTTGTCCAAAATAACTTATTTCCAAAATATATGTATTTTTTCCCAAAAATAATATATTTTACTTCTTTAGTTTCCAAAATAATATTTTACCAAAAATATATGTGTAAGAGTATTTTACGGAATATTTTGTAAGTTACGTCTTTGCGTTTGGTTTCACGATATCAAGCGTATAACTTAAATATTTATTCCGTGAGAGTTTTGGTATTACTTTGGAGTTGTAATTATTTTTCATGGTAGTTGTCAAGTTATATTATTTTACCTTAAAATAATATAACTAGTTCACAAAATATACATATATTCACACAAGCGTCTTGTATAAAAAAATATATATTTATCAAATTTTATTTACGAAAATCAACCTCCGATACTTGGCATTTTTGTAATAACAACTATGGCGAAGTTTATTTTAAAAACCATGTTAAAAACATATTTGTAACACTTGTTAGAAAAATATTTTCTAAGTATTGAAATTTTAGAAAAATTTCGCCAGAGTTTCCTTTGTAAATGGAGGTGTCCATGCTTACTAGCATATCATTTTCTTTTCAAAAGTTCATTCAAACAATTCTCAATCAACAATATACAACTACTACTTACCAAACTTGCCAAAAACAAGCATAAACTATAAGCTCATGAACTTGAAAATTTATAAAAATGTGTAGTAACTTACTAGCATTCTTAGAAAGTCTTGTTACCTTTTAAAATGTGATTAGTTCTTTAAAAACTTTATTTTTAAAGAATTTAAGTGTTTACAACTTCCAATCATATTTTCTAAAAATATTTCTTCATGAAATTTTCTTGTTAGACAAGTGTTTCTACACTTGTTTATCCACCAAAAATGTGATTAGTTTATGTAAGATCCAAGTTTTAATGAAACTTATATTTTTCACTTGGTTCTTTCGAAAAACCACTCATGGATCTTTAGATCTACATGATTATCACCTACTTTGATCTTTATTTTTCAAGAAACCATTCATTCATTCAAGTTCATGGTTTATGCGTGGATGATTCCATCATCCTACAACATTCTTACTTTCTCATCTTGCTAGATCATGTTTTTAATCATGAGCTAGTAAGACCATAAGATGATCAACATCAAATACATGAGTAAACAATAATCAACAAGCATTACAACACATGAATATCATGATTACTTCATCATTTTAACAATACTTCATCATCAAGTTAGTTTATGTTCAAGTCTTCTTCATATGATCATTAGTGTTCTTAATATTTTTTATCATGATATATCATTAACCACTTAAATAAGATGAAAAATGAAAGGATCTAAGTTCTTACCACTAGCTCAAGGATAGGGAAGTTCAAGAGTAGAATTTGAGTGGATAAAAGCAAGTAGAGGTGGTCCTTGAGCTTCCGAGAACACTAAGCTTCGTTGTATACCTTGTAGCACCTTAGGATCACTAGAGATTGGATGATTGAAACTTGAAGATGATGGTGAGGGTGGTGGTGGCTCACGGCCGAAACAAGGAAGAGAGGGAGAGAGGAGTTTGTTGTTGAGTTGTGAAGATGAAAAATGAGTGATCTAATGGTTATATACTACAAGTCCTCCAACACTTCTTTGTCCATTAGGTCTAATGCCCCCTTAAGTACACTACAAACCCATTAATTAAATCAAGAAAATCAAGTGGGTGTGTCCCACTTCACAACCGGTTTTTTTTTTTTTTTTTTTTTTTTGGGGGGGGGGGGGGGTTGGTTTAGTTGGTGATCTTAGTTGAAAAAAAAGGTAAGTTAGTGCTTTATGGTGTGTTAAGTAATATATTGTGTGTTAGGGTGTTCGGGTACCATAACTAGCTCAGTAAAAGTGAAACAATGTGTTTGACAATATTTTTGTGTTCCGGGTAATGTCCGGTTGTTCGGTTGGGTATCGTTCCGTTAAAGTGCTTAATTGTTCCGTAAAGTGTCTTTTATAATACTTTTGTGTCACAATTAATTCCCGGCACTTAGGAAAGCATACAGGAACATTCTGCCATATTTTTGGCTTATTACTAGCATATTAAATGCTGAATTTCGTTAGTAGATGCAGAATTCTGCATTTAGAGTAGGTTTTAGGCACTTCCTGGCACTTGAACTATCACCTAGTGACGCAGTTTTATGGTCCTCACTTCCCTACACTCCCTACTAGTGTAGTATCCTGTCTATGGCTCATACTGGCCTAAAAAACATTATCTGTCTATGTGCTGGCATTGTCAGCATGTTTTTTGGGTTATCCGCTCACTGTGCTAACTGTGCTTTGTGCATCAAGTTTGTCACTAAAGTCTGTGTGTAATGAATGGAGTGACAGTATGAATGTGATGCATATGTATGTATGATGCAAAATCATAAGGCAGTTTAATCAACAGTTGTAATCAAGCACAGTCATTAAGCACAAATTAAATATTAATTACTTGTACGGATACCTGTAATTGTGAGGGTTGTCACATTCTCCCCCTGTTAGAGAAATTTCGTCCCGAAATTTTAGTTCTGCTACGAGATGCAGGGGTCTTGGGGAATAAATGTGGGTATTTCTCTTTCATACGGTCCTCGCGTTCCCACGTGAATTCTGGCCCATGTCGTGCATTCCATCGAACCTTGACAAGTTTGGCACTACTCCGGCGTGTCTTGTTAATCTTCCAATCAGTAACCTCGACTGGTTCTTCAGTAAAATGGAGTGTGTCGTCAATATGAACCTCGTCGGCAGGAATGACGACTGTTTCTTGAGTTGGACTCTTTTTCAAATTTGATACATGGAAGGTATCATGAATGCCATTCAGTTCAGCAGGTAAGTCCAATTTGTATGCTACAAGCCCAGTCCTTTGCAGGATTCTGAATGGACCAATGTATCGCAGATTCAACTTCCCACGCTTCCCAAAGCGTGCCACACCCTTCCAGGGTGAAACTTTCAACAAAACCATATCCCCAACCTCAAATTCCAGAGGTTTCCTCCTCAGGTCCGCGTAACTCTTTTATCGATCACGAGCCGCTTTGATGCGCTCTCGGATCTGTGCAATCTTGTCTGTCGTTTCCTGGACCAATTCCGGACCAACTAATTGTCTATCACCCGCATCAGCCCAACAAATCGGTGATCGACATTTGCGTCCATAGAGAGCTTCGAACGGTGCGGCTTGGATGCTTGCATGATAACTATTATTGTATGAAAATTCAACCAATGGTAGGTGAGTGTCCCAACTTCCACCTAAATCCATTACATAAGCTTGCAACATGTCTTCTAAAGTTTGAATCGTTTGTTCACTATGTCCGTCTATCTGCGGATGAAATGCAGTGCTCAGATTCAGCTGAGAACCAAATGCTTCTTGAAAGGATTGCCAAATCCTTGACACGAAGCGTCCATCTCTGTCAGAGATAATTGAGAGAGGCACTCCATATCGTGCGACAATCTCCCTCATGTATATTTCAACAAGTTTACTCGTGTTGTCTTTCTCCTTGATTGGCAAAAAGTGCGCAGACTTTGTTAGACGGTCTACTATTACCCAAATTGTATCATGGCCCTTTGGCGTCCTTGGAAATTTCGTTATGAAGTCCATAGAAATCTGTTCCCACTTCCACTGGGTATTTCAGGTTGTTGCAAGAGGCCTGAAGGCTTCTGGTACTCGGCTTTCACTTTGGCGCAAGTTAAACATTTGCAAACATATACCGCAACATCGCCTTTCATCCTTGGCCACCAATAGAAATCCTTAAGATCTTGGTACATCTTATCCACTCCTGGATGAATCGAGTACCATGACTTGTGAGCCTCATCAAAAATAACATTTCTCAAACCACCAAACACAGGAACCCAAATTCGTTTCATGAAGCATAAAGTTCCTTCCCCGTTCGGTACCAACTGCTTCTCCATCCCACGGAGATACTCATCCTCAATATTCCTTTCTTTGAGAGCTTTTCTCTACGTGGCACGAATGCGCAATGAGAGGTCCGTCTGTATGATCATTTCCAAAGCCCTAACCCTTATGGGCTTGATCCTTTCCTTTCGACTCAAGGCGTCGGCGACCACATTCGCCTTCCCTGGGTGATACTTGATTTCACAATCATAGTCGTTCAATAGTTCAACCCAGCGTCTTTGCCTCATGTTAAGCTCTTTTTGATCAAAAATGTGCTGCAGACTTTTGTGATCAGTGAAGATTGTACATCGTGTGCCATACAAGTAATGTCGCCAGATTTTCAAAGCAAATACCACTGCGCCTAACTCCAAGTCATGCGTGGTATAATTCCTCTCGTGGATCTTCAACTGGCGAGAAGCATATGCTATAACCTTCTGTCGCTGCATCAGCACGCAGCCTAAACCTTGGCGCGAGGCGTCACAATATACCACGAAGTCGTCCGTGCCTTCGGGTAGAGATAAAATCGGTGCGTCACAAAGTTTGTTCTTTAACAACTTAAATGCTTCTTCTTGTTTGTGTCCCCATTCAAACTTCTTATCCTTTTGTGTGAGAGAGCAGTCAGAGGTTGTGCGATTTTTTAGAAATCCTAAATAAATCTGCGGTAATACCCAGCCAAACCTAGAAATTGTCGAATCTCGGTTGGTGTTTTAGGAGTCTCCCAGTTCTTGATTGCCTCGATCTTTGTGGGATCAACATGAATTCCATTTCCGTTAACCACGTGACCAAGAAACTAAACTTCCCGTAACCAGAACTCACATTTTGAGAACTTTGCGTATAACTTCTCCTTCTTAAGCAGCTCCAAGATAGTTCTTAGGTGATGCTCATGTTCTTCTTTTGTTTTTTAGTAGATCAGGATGTCGTCTATGAACACGATCACAAACTTGTCAAGGTAGGGCTTGCAGACTCTGTTCATCAGATCCATGAATACAGCTGGAGCTTTTGTCAACCCAAATGGCATAACCAGGAACTCGTAATGTCCATATCGAGTCCTGAAAGCAGTCTTGGGAACACTTTCCTCTTGTATTCTCAACTGGTGGTAACCTGATCGAAGATCGATCATTGAGTAGAAACTTGAACCTTGCAACTGATCGAACAGGTCATCAATTCTTGGCAAAGGATATCTGTTCTTGATAGTCAACTTATTAAGCTCGCGGTAGTCTATACACATGCGAAAACTACCATCCTTTTTCTTAACAAACAAAACTGGAGCTCCCCAAGGCGAGAAGCTTGGTCGGATAAATCCTTTGTCTAACAGTTCTTGAAGTTGCGTTGACAGCTCTTGCATCTCTAAGGGTGCAAGTCGATAAGGTGCCTTAGCTACAGGCGCGGCGCTTGGAACTAAGTCGATGTGAAACTCGACTTGTCTTTGAGGTGGCAATCCTGGTAACTCCTCTGGAAAGACTTTAGGATATTCCTTTACGACCGGAATGTCTTCTATCCTTGGTTTAGCGGCTTCTTTGTCAACGATGTGTGCCAAAAAGGCAACACATCCCTTCTGTAAACACCTTCTAGCTTTCAGACAGCTAATAATCCTCAAAGGCGTCTCACGCTTCTCTCCGTGTACTACGATCGTTTCTTCATCCGTCATGGGGATGCGAATGGTCTTCTCATGACAGTCAATCTCGGCTTTGTTGCTTGACAACCCATCCATCCCTACTACCACGTCGAAGCTTCCCAAATCGACTGGCAGTAGATCTAGCGTAAATTCGTGTCCTCCCAATTCTATCACGCATCCTCTGATGAGTTCACTTGTTTCAACTAGTTTCCCATTAGCCAGTTCGATTGAGTACGGAATGTCTAACTTACTAGCAGTTATCCCAAGTATATTCTTAAATTCTAACGATGCAAAGCTATAGTCGGCACCAGTATCAAATAGCACAGATGCAAAGCGTTGATTTATAGGGAACGTACCAGTGACAACGTTCGGGTCCTGGCGTGCTTCCCTTGCTCCAATGTTGAACACTCTGCCTTGCTCTTGATTCAGTTTCGGGCATTCCCTTTTAAAGTTCCCCAGGTCTCCACAGTTGAAACACCCTGGTCCTCGACCATTCCCACTTCCATTTCCACCTCGATTGGCATTCGCTCCCCGATTACCAGCTTGATTTCCAACATTTCCACGGTTTCCATTCCCGCCATTTCCTCCCTGTTGGCGGTTCCCGTTCCCATTTCCATGACCTCGCTGATTCCCACGACCAGCTCCGGTACCAACCCAGCAGGTTTCCTTTGAATGGCCAGTCTTCCCGCAAGACTCGCATTTCCTGAGTCTGCACGGGCTGGGATGATGGTACTGGCATGTATCACACTTGGGCAGAGTGCCCATGTAGCCTTTCCCTTTGCTTTCAACACCGGTTTTGGCCCTAGCCGGTGTGCTTGACTCACCCTTCTTGCTCACTCTGCTGGTACCTTGCTTGAAGTTGGAAAATTTCCGTTTGTTTTCACCAGACGACTCCATATGAGTCTCCTTCTTCTTTGGTTCAAAATTTGAAAACTTGTACAACCGAATGGCCTCTTCTGTAAGTGCCACGCTGAGATCAATGGCTTCAGTAATCGTTGAAGGCTTGGACCTGGTTACCATGCTCATGATCTGGGGTGCTAATCCCCAGATGAAGCGCTCAATGCGTTTAAATTCGGGCGTGACCATGTACGGCACCACATGGGACAAATCATGAAACCTCTGAACATATTCTGCGATTTTAGGACCCTCCATTTTTAGGTGCTAAAACTCAGTTTCTAGCTTTTGTATTTCAGCCCACGAACAGTATTTCTTCCTCAGGAGCTCTTTCAGCTCCGCCCATGTTAGTGCATATGTCGCCGCCTCTCCCAATGTTTGCACTTGCAGATTCCACCATCATAGGGCACCATCCAGAAAAAGCCCTGAGATGTATGTAACTTGTTGCTCGGGGGCACACTTGCTCATCCTTAGAACAGAATCTGTCTTTTCCGCCCACCTGACGAATGCAACAGCACCTCCAGTGCCTTCGAAACTTACGGGCTTACAGTCGAGAAATTGTTTGTAGTTGCACCCTGCACAAACGATAGTATTTACTGATGGTATTAGCAGATGTGCTAGAAATATCCAAGTGTATAGTAATGTGTCTCAAGCGACTTAACATTACCATTTGGGGGGTTGTTGTTGTTTGAGGTATTCCTGCTTGTTTCAGCACGCGAGGCCTCGTAATTAGCTATCGCTCTTGAAATTTGTTCCTGTAACTTCGCCTCTGTGGTGGGTAAACGTACAGCTCTTCGTGGAGGCATCTTCTAAAAGGAGATCATATTGGTCAGGTCATAATAAGTATAGTACGTAAGTAATATGCGTACGTAACACATCCATCAATGCAATAACACATAACATCCCATGTCATAACCATGAACAAATAAATCAACAATGCATGTAATGAGAATACTGCGATTGAGCTATTATATAATTAAGACCACAATACAATGTTTACAAGTTTTCCAAATGTATCGTACATCCCAAAAGAGAGTAAGGGCCACATCACCCCTGTCTGAACTATCTAGTCATATACAACAACCAAAAATCAAATATCAAAAGTCATGATGTCAAAATGCGGTCTTCAAAATGCGGTATAGTCTGGCTCAATCGTTGTCTTCTCATCCAAAAGTAACACTACCGGCAACAGACCAAAAACGTAGCTACGCTGATGGTGGAGGAGGAGGAGGAAGATAAGAGAAAAGCAAACGGCGCATGTGCACCCAATCCTCCTCACGGGTGTGAATAACGCGCAGCAAATAGGCAATCTGCTGCTCAGGTGTAAGGAAACGAACATCCGAATCAGGGGGTAGCGGGAGGGGAGCGTGTGGTGCGGCAAAAGGTGTCTGACATTGACATGGAGGACGTGGAGTCCTCTCTAACTCCCCGACTCGACGACTCAGAGCATCCTGCTGTAGCTGCAGGGATGCAAGTATATCCTCTGTAGTGTATCCAACATGGAACGGGTGATACGGGTCTGATAGCGGCATAACATTGGGCGATGACCACAAAAATGGCTCGCCCGATGGTACAAAGGAAGATGTAGTGGGTGGCATGTGAGTGTGTGCAGCCGGAGTAAAAGAAGGCATGAATGGAAAAGCAGCTGTCGGGTGTGGCATGTGATCATGCGGCCCAGTAGAAGGTCCTTCCCCTGGACGGGGAGGGGGTATATCCTGGAGGAAAGTAATAGGCAAGTCGGTGCGATGGACATCAGCGATGTGTGGGTGAAAAAATGGAACATCAATGGGTGCGAAAACAGGTGCTACAGGAGGAGTGACTGGCAGCACAAACGGTGGGTAGTCATCATCATCCTCGATCCACCCATTACGGGTGTCAGTGTATCGAGGGTCGACATGCGTGGCGAATAGTGCATGGTCGACAACAGGTGGTGCAAGAACGGGTGCATCCGCAATAGGAACCTCCACCACTGGTGGTGCAACAATGGGAATATCAGCAATGGGTGGCGTGATGGCTGGTGCATCCCTAGCAGGCGGTGCCACGGCTGGAGCATCATCAAGAACAGGGACGTGCACGGGTACAGGGTCATGTGCAACAACAGGCTCTAGTGCCGCGACAGGCTCAGGGTCGAAAAGTCCATATCAAAGTCGGCAGGTATATCAAGAAACTGATCAATCGGAGCCACTGGTGCCTCCAAGGGCTGGTCAACAGGAATAAACTCGATCTCATGATCGGGATCAAAATCAGGAGGAAAAACTGGATCAAATTCGTCCTCGAACTCATGATCAAACTCAAACTCGTGGGGTGAACCAGGTGCAGCTGACATCGCTATGTCTGAGTCAGCGCCAGGAGAGTAGTGCTGCACGCCCCTGTCGTGCAAGGGAGCGGACGCCACAGACTCAAACGAGTCTGGACCAGGTGAATCAGCAGGAGCCTCCTCCACCGGAGCCTCAGCAGGCGGTAAAACAACAGCATCTGCAATCGGAACCTCAACCAAAGGAATGGCGACATCATCAGCAATCGGGGCCCCACCCTTATGGTCGTCCTCAGGGGGACCCTCGAAAAGATCGATGTCGTCATCTGTAAGGCCCTATAATGGTGTAGGTTTACGCCTATCTTTATCAAACACAAATATAGGCTATTGGGCTTAGCCTTGTAGTGGGTTAGATAGTAATGAAATAAGCCATGTGGGCTAATTAGTGATTTGGGCTTGTTTGGTTAGTAATATTGTGCATGTGGGTCTGGCCCAGTCTGTAACTAGGTCACCCTATGTAACTATAAATAGGGTGAACCTAGTTCATTATTAGGTTAGACATTTTAGAGAGGTCATTCTATTTTTGTTCTTCATTGTCATTTTCGAATTCACTGCTAGTGTACCAGACGGTTCTCTAGAAACCGTGTGCACCTTGGTTGTTATAATCGATTGTTTGTTCTTGTTCTTCTACACTTTTCTTAGTATTCCGCGCTTTGATTAGTGTTTGATATCCGATTGTGTTGTTTTGGGACTTACAATTGGTATCAGAGCCTAAGTAGTCTTGCGAACGCTCGGTTTTAATCGGATATTTTTGAAGTTCGAAGAACACGAAGAACACACTTGAAGATACGAAGAATAGTTGAAAATTGGTGGTTTGATCCATTTTGGGAAAATAGTCAAAGTGTTTGCTATTATTTTGGAAAGTTATTGGTGGAAAAATCTCTCAAAATTAAATTTCGAAATCTGTTCCTTATTTTTCGGGATTTGAATTTTGATTGATTTAAAAATTTGGTGTGGGAATTATTTATAAGGGTGCAACCGACAAAAAAAAAAATGAAGTGTGAGCTGTCTTGTGCGATTCATCATCAACACACATCATCTTTGCATTGAAAGTCAACTTGTGCGATCCAAATTCAGCAAAATTGAACATCTTGTGCGATCCAACATTATTGTGCGATTACTCCTTCTTGTGCGACTACGATCTTGTGCGATCCAGCAGTTATCATCAACAAACAAACAACAGTCATTCATCATCAGTTTAATCAACCACATCCAACATCAACTCCGGCCACCTGTAATAACACAAACACTGCACCGGTCATCTTCAACCTCTAGCCACCACCTACGTCTACATCCGAAACACTATTACGTTCACAGCACCATCTAAATCACCTCCGATCCATCATTCCGATTCAACCTCCGATCGTTTCTGGTGACGTTCAACTGTCATCATTCACCTCCGTGCATAGTTAACGACCACCTTCATCGTTTAAACACTCCGTTGAACACCGAACAACATCGCTCAACCACACCTGCGACAAAACTTTCCTCACCCCATTCATCATCGTCATCGATCTTCATCTTCACTGTTTCTCTCTGTCTCCATCATCAGTGTCGTTTTTGTTGTAGGCGGCTGTGGTTTTAAAAATTAGGGTTTTGGTTCATCTATTTCGAAGAAGAAGACGATCCAGACGGTTTTTGTTTTTACGTTGATTGTTTTAGGTTTTATTTTTAATAATAATAATCATAATCTAATCATTACCAAATCATTGAGTTTTTTATTATAAAATTAATAAAAATAACAAGTATTACTTTATATAAAGAAAAATAATTAATATTAATATTTTTAATATAATATAATAGTAGTTTATTATAAATAATTAAAAAAAGGGGGGGTTTTGTTATTGTTCGGTAATAGGTTTTGACAGGTTTGGAGGCGCGGTAAAGGAAACGGATTCGTGGATGTTACAACGGGCTTGAGTTAGCGAGTACATGAGTTCTTGATTTGGCTTGTGTTTTGAAGAAATAGTGGGGATCACATTTTTGGGGGATCACATATTCGGGGGATCATACTTCCGGGGTATTACAGTTCAAAATCTAAAAATGTATTCTAAGAGAGAGGTGCTTGAGCAGGAACTTCAAGGATTCAGATACTCATATGGTGAAACTATAGAAGCACTTTCAGGCCGGTTTGCTGAACTACTCTCTGAGATGGAGAAGGCAGAGATGGTGGTGTCTACTCGCACGAGCAACACAAAGCTTCGGGATGCTATAAAAAAGGATTCCAGATCAGGCAAACTGTAGTTGGTTTAGAAATGTTAATCAGATAATTGTAACAACCGACTGCTACTGTTACAAAATGAAGACGGATGAGCTGATCTCACTCATCAAATCATATGACAATGCTGACAAGCAGAAGGCTCAATGCAACACATCTGATGTAGTTTGCTCACCCACTCCTACTCCTATTGCTCCATTGCCTGCTGTAGTTTGCTCATCCACTTCTGATGCAAGTATTCAAATTCATGACTTCACTCCCATTCCCACTAAGGTATGTGTAGACGATGTTTGTTGTACTGTAAAATGTAGAGAGAAAGTAAAAGGTTTTAAAGAACAGGCTCAATCGCTTTCTATGCAACTTCAATGTACCAAATCCAGTAGCTACGAAGTTAAAAAGAAACTGGATGGGTATAAGGAAGTGGTAGAGGCTCAAAAACGTGACATTCGACAGTTGCATAGTGATCTAAGCGAAGCAAAATGTCGATATCTCCACTTCAAGGAGCTATCTGAAAAATTAACTGTTGAATTAAACGACTTAAACTCGACTTTCGAAAATACAAAATTTAATTTCAAAAAATTTGATGTTTCAAGCGAAAAGGTCGAAAAGATGATAAATCAACAGTTAAAGTATAGCAAAAAAGAAGTGAGGAATAAAGGATTGGGATTTGTATGCATACCTCCACCATACAATCACAATTACACCTCTATTCCTATGACTGAGGAGGAGATAGCCGACTTTCCTGAAATGGAATATGGGAAGCCCTGGGATAGGAAGGTTGAGTCTGTTAAGCCGAAGAAAGTCAAAATCACAAGGCCAGATAAAACTGAAATTGTTCTAGAAAAACAGGCATTTGATAAAACTTTCGTGAAACCTGCTGATGTTTTAAAGAAAACCGAGACTCTAAATTTTGAGAATAATGTGAACATTGACAAACATTTTCAAGTATTAGATAATACTGTGTCAAGTTTTTCTCAAAATTCACCTGAAGTACAACAACAAGAGAAAGAGTCTAAAACAAAATTTTTCAATTTTGAGTTTGCTATGTTGAATGAGTTTGTTGAATGGTCTCGTAAACAAACTAAGTCAACTGTTTCATCCGATTCGTGATGTGACTCCTCGGAGACAGCTAACTGTGAAAAGTCAAAGTTAGCTGATTCAGCCGAGTCTAGTAACGAATCACCTGAAATAGTTGAATCAGAACAAACAATAGTAGCATCTGAGCCACCTGCTACATCTGACTCCAAATGTGAATCACCTGAAGCAACTGATTCTGATAAATTGGAATCAGTTGAATCTAGTGAATCCAGTTGTGAGTCTTCTGAAGCAGCTGACTCAGCAGCAGAGGATTCAGCAGAGCCACTACAAAAGGAATGTAACTCAGGTGGTTCAGCTGAATCAACCAGTGAAACAGTGACTGAGCCCAAAACATCTGAAGTTGAAATAACAAGGCCAGTCCCTGATTTCAAATGTGTGAATGTTACTGATGCCTTTACTTCATGTGCATATGAGGTAATAGTAGAGGATTGGGTTAAGGATGATGATGTTGTTTTCCAAAAGGGTAACGATGTTTGTTCAAAAACATCAAATTTGTCTACTGATGCCCCTCCATATGTGAGAAAAGGCTGTTTCTGAGCCAGCTTTGAGAGGCCCTTCAAACAAATATGTGCCTCCAAAGCAAACAGTTAGAAATGAAAATGCAAACCCTAAAAGTGAATGTGCTAACTATTGCAGACAGGGACATAAGAAGCAGGGTAGAAAGGTTGAAAAGTCTGCAAACAAATCATCCAACAAGCCTTATAACTCAAATACAGCATCAGTTGGATGGAATGGATCGGGATATGCCCCTTATGTAAAGAAGCAGACTTGCTACAACTGCGGCATACCCGGTCACATTGCAAGAAACTGCACACATCGTCCCTACGTGGCGTATTATACACAACATCAGAAGGTTACACCAAGGGACATATCTTATTCTAAGCCAATGAAGGTTGAAAAACCAAAGGCAATGATGAATAAGCATCCCCAGGTTAAACCATCTGATGGGGACTGGAATGATGCTAAAACAAAATGAAAACAAGCTTTGAAACCAATACATGTTTTGAAAAACAAAAAGGTTGAAAAGCAGAATGTTTTGCCCAAGGCTCCTAAGAAATTAGAGAAGCCTAAACAAGTTTGGAGGGCAAAACACAAAGCAGCGACATCACCAGTCCTTGAATCTAAAGGGGGCATGTGCTTTCGAGAAGTGTCTTACGTTGATGCTTCTGGAATACCCAGGACCACGATGGCCTGGGTACCAATGTCTTGCTAATCTTCTTACTTTTCAAGGACAACCAAGGAGGAGCTGTTGATAATCCTTGGATGTTGATAGCGGTTGTTCCAGACACAAAACGTGTAACATTTCACTGTTGCAAAAGGTATATTTCTTTACAGTTGACATGTTTCTTTTAAAGGAGATAAGAGAGGTAAGACAAGATCAGCGAAAATGTACAAATTTAAATTTCGCATTCTAACTTTGATATTGATTAATCTTAAATCTTATGATGGAATGGTTAGGCAAAAACAACAAAAATATTTTAGCTTTTCTTTTGTGTTTCTCTTTGTATATATGTTTTCGTTGTTAGGTAAATTTGCGCATAAACTTTATGCACAAATTTAGGGGGATATCCAGAGATATCTATAAATAGAGAAAATGAGAAAATACAAAAACATTCGAAAAATCAGAAAAATCAAATATTTTGTTGCATATATGGGAAATGAAATAATTTCACAATGTGGATTAAGGCTGACTCATGTAAGACCAATATTGAAATGGTCTGACTCCAGAGTGATGTGCTGGTAGGCTTTATCCTGATGGCTAGACTCTTTGACTGGTATTGCTTAGAACACTAAATTTATTCTATGACCTCAGGAAAGATCGGTCACTTGGAATTAGGACATGTCTATTTGAATGCGTGTGTGATGTCCCGATACACACAATTTCATTCTAGTTCTGAAATCTTTTCTGTCCAACTCGTGTATCTCCTCTGTTTTGCGTGAGCAAAGACCTGGAGGTGCTAGGCAACGTTAGCTTCTGCTGCATCGAGATACATGCTGACCTAGCTGTACGTTGTCGCGCTATAGATCAAATACACCTGAAAGAGGCCCTCTAGTGCCCAAAAGAAACCCAAAAAAAAACCTATATCAAACTGAGAAAACTCATTTGATCTGTATATTATATCCATCTCTGCAAATGATCTATTCTTTTCTCTTCTCAATCCAGTCCCAGTCAAGATTTCAGAATCCTAGAACGGGCTTGTGAAATATGTGGTAGGGAAACTGCATGTATGATAGCGTGTTCTGATTAAAAATTCCGGGATTTGATCGTGATTGAATTGAGTGTTCATATCAATTAAAATGAAAACATGATAAATCAGTTGCAGACCGTCATTTGAAAAAGGCCTAGGGAGATAAGTTTAAGTGGACAAATATACTGGCAATCGCTCGGATCACCCAAAGTAAATTAGTGTTGATAAGTGTAGTCTAGCCTGAAACACGATGATTTGATCCCATTGCAAATTGTAATTGTATATTAGTTTCTTTGTTTTTTGGTGTTTTAGTTTATATTGTTAGTTTTTATAAAATCAAAAAATCCAAAAATAGAGTGCTTATTTGTTTTATTAAAAATATTAACCGTTCTTGAAGATTTGATTGATCACCATAAATTGAATGAAATTTGAATTGTGAAATCCAAGTACAAATACTTGGATGTACCGAGTGTTCATGTGGTACTTTCCTCTGTTGCACATAAATGTTTGCTTATGAATTTCTGAGCATGTGCAGAATTTGTTTAAATCAAGAAACAGGGGTTGTTGAAGATTGAGATACTGTTGGCTGCTGACAAAGTATGAAGCATCACAACAATAAGATGTGCCTGAGTCAGAAGAACCAGATACGTGTCATCGTCTCACAGTGATAGTACATTTGAAGAGGTACATGTGAACTTGCTTGAAAGAGAAGTCATTGACAAAGAAAAGAGTTGCTGAGAATCCTCCGCTTGCATTCTTTTCAACAAGTTTTTCAAGCAAAGCTGATCATGAAAGAGAAGAACAAAGAGCCCAAGCTTCAGGTTGAAGACATGAAGTATCTTCCCACAGACACATGATATTGACAACAGTTTGATAAAGACATCATAAACCTAGGGGGATATTGTAAGGCCCTATAATGGTGTAGGTTTACGCCTATCTTTATCAAACACAAATATAGGCTATTGGGCATAGCCTTGTAGTGGGTTAGATAGTAATGAAATAAGCCATGTGGGCTAATTAGTGATTTGGGCTTGTTTGGTTAGTAATATTGTGCATGTGGGTCTGGCCCAGTCTGTAACTAGGTCACCCTATGTAACTATAAATAGGGTGAACCTAGTTCATTATTAGGTTAGACATTTTAGAGAGGCCATTCTGTTTTTGTTCTTCATTGTCATTTTCAAATTCACTGCTAGTGTACCAGATGGTTCTCTAGAAACCGTGTGCAACTTGGTTGTTATAATCGATTGTTTGTTCTTGTTCTTCTACACTTTTCTTAGTATTCCGCGCTTTGATTAGTGTTTGATATCCGATTGTGTTGTTTTGGGACTTACATCATCGGACACAACATCGAGTGGCAAATCCTCTACGGGAAATGCAACAAGTGGAATGGGAGCAGGGATCAAGGCAAGGGGTAGATCCCCATCAGGAATACCATCAGCGTGCTGGGCATCATCACCGAGATCCGGCAACGCGAAGGGCTGGAAATCGTCGTCATCAGTGCTCGTGGTATCTGACGTGTAAACCTCTCAATCGGATGGTATCTCATCGTCCGATACAATCGCCATGGGGTCCAATGTATCTGATACTCCAGTATTGGAAGAAGAAGCCATAGGGTCTGTAACACAACTACACATATGCACATATATCAACATATAGTCAAATATGCATGTAAGTCACAATAATGCAAGTAATCGTCCTAGTCCTCCCCAGACTATCCCTCCCAGTCTCTCATACTGAACTTGTCACACCCCGACTTTTCCACGTTTGACCGGTGGGCCCGGTGGGGGAGTATCGTGACGTGGTTGGCAACATAATAGTCAAACAACACAATATTTAAATGCACAGCGGAAGCAATTGAAAGATACATTTCAACTGAATATAATTGTAATATCCTGTATCACAAACAGTTGAAAGTTTATCCACAGAAGGATCAAAAATAAATAGGAAACTTGTAGTTCAACAGACGTTAGGCATCTTAAGCTTGCGAGACTTCTTTATTGATGCTAAGGAGAAATCCAGCCTATTACGATTAGTACCTGCATTTAATCTTTTTGGGAAAATACGTCAGTTTACACTGGTAAATACAATTAACCGACTCATTTTAAAAATGATTAAAAATTGATTTGGATTCACATGGCACAAACATTTTATAACTTGGGATAATTATTTAAATATATAATCTCGTAAAAGAATTACATGTTCCTTATGCGTTCAGTAGCCCGGGTCGTGCCGGGTTAAAGATCAATAGACACACCACATTATTTATTTTGGCACTGACGGGTGTACGCCTACACCCCGCGCTTAGGTCGTGGCCATTTCGTAAAATGATGCCAATGATATCCGGGACATGGTCATTAACCTCCCAAAGGCTTTAAGCAAACAAAACAATTTAAACGGGCCGATCAAATTTCAATTAACCACCATACGATGGAAGATTTAATGCCCGACCAAGCGGTATTTTATATACCCTACCCCAAGCCCGTATAGGGAAAATAAGTTAAAAGTATTTACCTTTGCAAGTATAATTCACAACCAGCAAATGCAAGTAGCTTTTACTGGTCCTCCTATTCTGGAACGAAGGTTTATAATAACCTATTAGAATCCTAACGGGTCTTTAATTAAGCCTAAACTTAGACCGATTAGTTTTAAAGATACGGTCCGTACGCACGATTAAGCGAAGACCAGGATAGAATGTGATTTAGACCCGACAAGTTTGAAGACTTGCTTAATATGGGTATATTATACACATTCTGGATTTTAAGATAAAACCGATAAGGTTTGACCCGTTTCGGCCAATTATGCAAACTAGTTACATAAACCGAACCGAACGCGCAAGAGGCGTAACGGGTAAACATGAGAGCCATATACAGGTTTCCTAAGTTAATATGCCTTAAATATGTTGTGACATCTGTAAGATATCCTTTATTATGCCCGAGACGAATTTAAACACAAACTATGCCCCGTAGGGGTAGTTTGGTCATTTACAAGGTTATAAAAGAGTTTAAGTAGTATCCTGAGTTACAGGTCTGATGTAATCAGCAAAAATACTTAATTTGATAAGTTATAAAAGTAGGGTAAAGTATATATGTGAAATTTATCAATTATAACAAAACTATGCACCGTAGGGGCATTTTGGTAATTTCACATAAGCCGGAAAGCTAAAAACTGAAGTCTGAGGTAAACAACTTTTGCTTACTGTTAATGTATTATAATTTACCTAAAATATCAGTAGGTATCAACCCTTGTATGTTTAAAATAGTTTTAGTACATACTATGCGTTAAAAACGCTTAAAAAGGCGATCAGAAGCCGTTTCCGGGTTTTATATAGAAAGCTAATATTTTTATTATTCCAGAAGGCTTAAAATAATTTATTTATCATATGAAATCAGTAGCAAAAGGTTTTGGGGTCAAAAGATATGTAAAACTCATTTTATAGCCCAAAAGGGCAAAACCGACAATTACCGGATTAAGCTTATAACTCTAAGTTATGTTCAGCCTAAAATTAATTAAAAATCTTCAAAAATCCCAAAATAATCTATTACATCAGTGGGTAAAGAGTTTGATATCAAAAAGTAGGTTTAAATAGGCTATACGCTAATTATGTCGTTTAATCGCTAAAAAGCTTTGTAATTACGCTAATGAGCATAACTCTCAATCTACACCTCAAACTGATGTCAAATTTTGGTTACAAGTTTATAATTCAGTAACTAAAGTTTCTACTCTTTTACATTTTCAAAAATCACGTTTTATGGTGAAAAGGGCATAATGGTCAACATGTAGGCAATTAACGGAATTATGCATATTAATCGGATAACTAATGAACCATGGTGTACAATCACAGAGGGTTATACTAGCATGTAACCTGGTCCAAATAGAGCTCTAAGTCATTTCTAAAACATGCTTAAACGGGTCAGAACTGAAAGTCAAAGCAAAAGTCAAATTATGCGACTTTCGGTTCCGAACCGGGTCTCTACTGAAAATTGTCGGGTTGAACATGTTTAGACATGTTCTTACATTCATTTCCAAGTTATATTATTGATCAAACAGGTGGTATGGGTTCTACATTGCTAATTATGCATAAATTGGAAATTAAGTATTCCGTTGACTTTTTAATAACAAGTTTGACCCGACATTTGACCTAGTTAGAGTGGGAATCAGAGGGTGCCCTTTTAAGAGTTTATTGCCCACATAATTACCAACCTATAACTACTTTCAATTTGACTAATCACTAGACCAACAATGATTAATCGCTAAGTCAACCGTTAATTACGACGGTTTGACTTTTAAGCTAAAACTAAGTAAAAACTCAACTAAGAAAGGTTAAGCATACTTACTAAAGTCCTATGCACGATTTGTGATCACTTGAGTCTGCTTTGGAGCTCCAAAAATGATCAGATATGCAGATGGAAGGTGTGGTTACAATGGTTGCAACAAGGCCTTTATATAGTGTTCAAAAGCACTTATATCATTGACAACAAGTGCTAGCAATGGCCATGGATCATCAACAGATGTCCCTAAGTGCCTAGGACTGTTTAGGGGTCGCCCATGTAGTGAAAATATCTGTTTAAAGTCGGTTTATGCGTGAAAATCGGTTGCTGTCGAAGGTTTCTGTAATTGGGCAAGTCAGGCGGCCCGCGTAGGCCTTTGGCATAGCTTACGTGGCCCGTATGGTCCTTGTGTTCAGGCTTAAACATTTTCAAGTTGTTGCATATTGTCCCTTGGCCTTTCGAAAGGTCAACCAACTTTATATTTTGCACTTTGAGCCCTCTAAATTTACCTATAAGGGCTTCAAGACTTATACCCACTTTATTAAGTCCTTGGTCACTTTATGTTTACCCGAAAAGTCATAATTTTCAACGTTGACGCTTTAACCCCTCGTATACACGAATTTGATCATAACTTTCTCATACGATAACGAAACTTTATGAAATATATATCGTGCATTCTAGTGAGCATAATTAACCGTTACAAAGCTTTGGGTTTGCTAAAAGGTTACTCACAGGTATAACTTAAACATGCTGACACATTTAACCCCTGTAGTTTGCAATCTCTCACTTTCTTTCATATTTAGCTTCGTATGATCCATGATTTATTCGTTTGATGATATAAACATCATGTAGGGTTATTTTAAAGTATATTTATTCACTGTTGACATTTGAACTCGTATATTCACATACTTTAAATGTTTGTCAACTTTAGTCCTTCTAGAACATTCTTTCACACGTTCAAACCTATGACACGTGTCAACACATTATAGGACATGAATTTTCGAGGTGTTACATCCTCACCCCCTTAAAAGAAATCTCAACCTCGAGATTTACTGAAACAAATGAGGGTACTTTTCTTTTATTGTGGACTCTACCTCCCACGTGTACTCGGGACCTCTATGGGCATCCCATTTTACCTTTACAATAGGTACATGCTTCCTTCGAAGCTTCTTAACCTGTCGATCCTCGATCGACACAGGTTTTTCGACAAACTTCAAGCCCTCTTCTATGTGCACATCTCTATGTGGTATTACCAGTGATTTATCAGCGAAACACTTTTTCAGATTGCAGATGTGGAATACATTATGGATACCACTGAGCTCTTCAAGTAGGTTTAACTTATAGGCAACTGATCCGACACGTTCGATGACTTCGAATGGTCCTATGTATCTTGGGCTTAACTTGCCTTTCTTACCAAATCGCATCACTCCCTTCCAGGGTGATACTTTAAGCAACACTTTGTCACCTACCTCGAAGTTAAAAGCTTTCCGCTTTAAATCTGCGTAGTTTTTCTGCCTATCCCTGGCAGCTTTCAGGCGGTCACGAATCTGGACAATCTTGTCCGTCGTTTCGAAGACTATTTTCGGACCTGTCAGTTGGACATCTCCAACTTCCGCCCAACAAACGGGTGTTCTGCACTTTCTACTGTATAAGGCCTCGAAAGGCGCAGCCTTGATGCTGGTATGGTAGCTATTGTTATATGAGAACTCGATTAGTGGTAGGTGGTTATCCCAACTACCACCTAAGTCGATCACACATGCACGAAGCATGTCTTCCAACGTTTGGATTGTACGCTCACTCTGTCTGTCCGTCTGAGGATGGTAAGCCGTACTGAAGTTTAAGCGTGTGCCCAAAGATTGTTGGAAACTTTTCCAAAAATGTGATGGGTATCTAGTATCTCTATCAGAGATAATAGCTACTGGTACGCCATGTAGAGCTACAATCTTATCTACATACAATTGGGCTAACATGTCGGAGCTATAGGTCTCCTTGATGGGTAGGAAATCCATAGTTACCATTTCCCACTTCCAAGTGGGAAGTTCAGGCTGTTGTAGCAAACCTGACGGTTTCTGATGTTCTGCTTTGACTTGCGCACACGTCAAGAATTTAGCTACATAGGCAGCTACAGACTTCTTCAAGCCTATCCACCAATAGTTTGCCTTTAGATCCTGGTACATCTTACCAGCTCCAGGATGAACGGAATATTTAGAGCTGTGGGCTTCCTGGAGGATAACATCTCGGAGTCCTCCATAAACAGGAACCCATATTCGTCCATTTAATCTTAGAATTCCGTCCTTGCCAAGAGATAACTGCTCCTTAGTTACTCCTAGCTTTTCATTAGGGTAGTTAGCTTCCAACACAGCTTCCTTCTGTGCAGCTAACAACCTTTCGATCAAACTTTTCTATATTTCAATGCTCTTGGCATTGATTCTAATTGGCTTTACTCTTTCTTTCCGACTTAAGGCATCAGCAACCACATTTGCCTTGCCTGGATGGTATCGGATTTCACAATCATAATCATTCAACGTCTCCATCCATCGGCGCTGCCTCATGTTTAAATCCTTTTGGTTAAACAAGTGCTGGAGGCTCTTGTGATCAGAATATATCACACACTTGACACCATATAAGTAGTGCCTCCAAAGCTTCAGTGCAAATACCACATCACCCAACTCCAAGTCATGGGTGGTGTAATTCTTTTCGTGCACCTTTAACTGTCGTGAAGCATAGGCAATAACTTTGCCTTTCTGCATAAGCACACATCCCATCCCGGTGTGTGATGCATCACAATAAACTACAAATTCTTCGATTCCATCATGCAATGTCAACACAGGAGCATTGCTCAACTTCTGCTTGAGAATATCGAAGGATTCTTGCTGCTTAGGACCCCAATCAAACTTTACTTTCTTCCTAGTCAAAGAAGTTAGGGGTGCAACAATCCTTGAAAAATTTTCGATAAAGCGCCTGTAGTATCCTGCCAATCCCAAGAAACTGCGAATCTCAGTAGGCGTCTTCGGCTCTTGCCAATTCATGACAGCTTCAACTTTAGCGGGATCTACTTGGATACCATGCTCACTGACAGCATGTCCAAGGAATTGGACTTCACGGAGCCAGAATTTCCATTTAGAGAATTTGGCATAGAGTTTCTCCTGCTGAAGTAGTGAAAGAATATATCGAAGATGCTTCTCATGATCAGCTTGGTTCTTCGAGTAGATGAGGATGTCATCGATGAAAACGATGACGAACTTGTCTAGTTAAGGTTTGCAGACACGATTCATGAGATCCATGAATGCGGCTGGTGCATTAGTGAGCCCAAAAGGCATCACTAGGAACTCGTAATGACCATAACGAGTCCTAAATGCAGTCTTGTGAACATCTTCATCTTTAACCTTCAACTGATGATAGCCTGACCTCAAATCGATCTTGGAGAAGTAACTTGCCCCTTGAAGTTGATCGAACAAATCGTCGATCCTGGGCAATGGATACCTATTCTTGACTGTGACTTTATTAAGCTTGCGGTAATCGATGCACAGACGCATCGATCCACCCTTCTTCTTGACAAACAGGATTGGCGCTCCCCAAGGAGACGAACTAGGTCTAATGAAACCTTTGGCTAGCAAATCATCTAGTTGTGCTCTCAATTCCTTCGTCTCTGTTGGTGCCAACGTATAAGGCGCTCTAGCAACAGGTGCTGCTCGAGGGATGATGTCGATTCTGAATTCCACTTGCCTATCTGGTGGTAAACCAGGTAGTTCTTCAGGAAAAACTTCTGGGTATTCAGAAATGACGGGGATGTCTTCAATCTTAGGCTTCGGCTCGTCAATAGTCACTTGTGCCATGTAGATGACACAACCCTTCTTCAAACACTTAGAGGCCTTGAGCATAGTCACTTGCTCAGGCAGTCCATACTGGGTATCTCCCTGAACGGTAAGTGATTCACCAGACGAAGTCTTGATCACCACTTGTTTCTTGTTGCAGACAATTTGGGCCTGGTTATGAGATAACCAGTCCATACCCAAAACTATGTCAAAACCGGCTAACTTAAAGGGAAGTAGGGACAAAGGAAAGGAGTGGTTCTTAATGGATATAACACATCCATCTAATACAGTTGAGACGGTGTCTATGGTTCTATCTGCTAGTTCCACCTCATACTTCACACTTAAAGTTTTAACAGGCAATTTCAACAATTCACAAAACTTATTATCTACGAAAGACTTATCAGCGCCTGAATCAAAAAGTACTCTTGCATAGACATCATTTACAAGGAAAGTACCTGTAATCACATTGTCATCTAGAACCGCTTCCTTTGCATCCATCCTGAAGACCCTAGCATTGGTCTTCTTTCCTTCATCGGCTTTCTGTGCATATTTCAGGCAATTTGTCTTAATATGCCCCTTTTCATTGCAACTGTAGCACGTTGCATCTTTCAGCTTCTTGCAATCCAAGGTCCTGTGTTCCTTGGACTTGCATATACCGCATGCAAAAGTTCTTGACTGAGTCTACGAGTTCGACTCCAACCTGCACTTCCTGAAGTGCTGTTTCTTGCAGACTTTGCACTTGGGCTTATCACCAGGCTGATGCCCATCCTTTTTAGACTCAGACCCTTTCCGGTGGTCATTGTTTCCTCGGTGCTTCTTGTTTGACCTCCGTGAACTGTCATTTTCACATTTCCTTTTCTCGCTATCGGTGTTCCTCAGCGATCTCTGTCTGACCGCGTCCAGTGTGAGGGACAAAGATATATCAGTTACAGATCTGAAAGTAGTTGGCCGAGAGGCCTTCACGCTTGCCTTTATTTCTGGGGCTAAACCCCCAATGAAATGAGCTATGCGTTTGGGTTCTGGGGTCACTAGGTACGGAACCAATCTTGACAATGTGTTGAAGCTCGTAAGGTAAGCTTGACAGTCGAGCTTCTTCATAACCAACGATAAGAAATCAGACTCAATCTTTTCGACCTCATGCTGAGGACAGTAGTTCTCCCTGATGAGGGCAACAAACTGCTACCATGACATGTTGTACAATGGGATCTTCCCAGATGCCTGTATCAACGATCTCCACCAGGCTAAGGCCTCGCCTTTGAACGATTGAGACACAAACTTTACTATATCCCTTTCAGCGCATCCGCTGATATCAACCACCGTGTCCATCTCATCCAGCCACGTCATACAGTCAATGGCTCCTTTCTCCCCAGTGAAATCCCGGGGTTTACATGAAACAAAGTATTTGTAGGAGCAACCCTTATCACGGGGTCCTTGATTCAAAACAATCTTTTGAGATGGAGCACTGTTGTGGTTTGAGGAGTGTCGATCTTCATCTTTCTTTGGCTGTTCCTTTTTGGAGGGTGGCTTGCTGTGAGCCTCAGAGTGTGTTTTAGGCTTTGAATGCGGCGTAGATAGGGTCCTGCTTCGAGTCCCACTATATTCTTCATACTGTCGCTCTAAGGCCTTTGTAACAACGTCGTCTACTAACGCTTTCAGTTCAGCACCCGATATATTAATTCGGGCGTTATCATTGTGCTCCCTTGGGTGACTATTAATTTCATCCGAGTCAGCCATTTTAATTTGAACTGTTGCATAAGACAATGACAGTAGTTTACTAGGGAGTTTATTATAGAATTGTCTTTTATGGCAATTCATTAACCACGGTAAACATTGACCAGATTTGGTTAATTTGTTAATCATATTTATTTAGGATTTTTATTATATTAGATCCTAATTATAAAACAATAACAGTTTTATTAGCAGCATAAAAGCCTAGTCACAATGACATTTTTAGATCATAAGCCAAGATTTCAGAGAATCAAAGCATGAAGGTTTGAACATAGTTCATTACCTTTTTCTGACAGAGAGTCATAGACTACTACTGTCTTTTTTCTCATATGGAAATGAGTATGGCCCGTAGGCACTATATGACCAACGTATGGTCAAAATATGATCATCTTAATTGATTATTTAAACCCATGATTCATAGATCATTAAGTTGGGTTAGGAATTCTTAGAACAATCCTTATATAAAATGGCGTGTGTGATTTTTAACGAATCACGTCTGCCAGGAGCGTTAACATGTTTTCAGATGTTAACTGGGATTTGAATCTTTTTAACAGGTTTTACCATCTTGGCCAGGTCTTATAAAGACATGTAGGCTAGGTTATACCTTTAAGATTCTTACTAATAGTTAAATAGGCATATTATTTTTAAAAAGGAATGATTTTTGATTCATTTATTTCATATAATATATTTATGCATATAATAGCAAAAATGAAATTTATAAACTTAACATTCCAATAATCATAAAAGTACACACTGCCCTAAACGGGTCTTTTTAACATAACACTTACCTACGCAGGGGTCAAACTGAAATACTAGCCCACGCAGGGACTTAAACAAACAACATACCCTCGTAGGGGTTAACAGAAAGATAGGCCCACGCAGTGGCCAAAACAGCAAGACAGGCCCACGCAGGGGCTCAACTGAAACAAGGAAATTACAATTAATAATTGAAGGATTCAATGGTCCTTCTTGCTCTTCCCTTTTATTAAACTTGTCAATCCCTGGAAGAAACTTTGTCGCTCCCTGCGGTCTCTGTGAAAGTCTAGCTCGACCTGGTCCAATCTTTGAAGAATTTCTTCCCGCTCGGGTGGGGAAAACCGTGGCGGCTGCGATTTTTGCCGAATTATAGGTCTAGTAGGTATTTGGTACGCACGAGTTGGGTACCCTACTCCCCAAGGAGCTCCATACGGTCCTTCAGGATGAAGGGAGTTATAGTTGGCCGCTACCAAGTATGGGTCGGCTTCAGCGTAATTATAGTTGGTGTGAGCCAGCTGCTCAAACGGGTTGTATGCCATTAAACCCATGTATGCAGGAATCGGGTTATCAAAACCCATCGGTGGTGGCTGCGGCGCAACTGGGTTTGAAGGCCCACCCATTTGCGGGTCTTCATGTAGTGGCGGATAATGACTGCCACTTGAGTGTCGAGGGGAGCTAAAGTGGATATTCGCGTGCCTGTCCTCCTACGCCTCAGTGGTTCTGGAGGTGCTTGATGAACTGGCGGCGGTGGAGGCGGTGGCGTGACTGCCACAAAACGTGAATCCCCAGAGGTATCTTGCTGCTGCTGCTGTTGGTGAGGCGACGAATGATGCGAGGGTGTAAAATACCACTCGAACTTGTTAAACCGTGCCTGGTAACTGTCTGGACCATGGTAGGGTGATCCATGAAAAGACGAACCATCTGAGACCTCGATAGGATGGTTGGTGGTCCCGGTTGCAGGCTCGACGGGATCCGTGTCCTCGTCCATGTCTTCTGCATGATCGCCGGAGAAATGATCCTCTGGCCCCAATGGGTTAAAACCCACTGGTTCTTGTATGTAGTTTGCCGGGTTAAACCGGCCCTGGAAGACGGGAGTGGGGTCTCCAAAGGAATGGTGCGATAGGGATCGCTGTAGAGGTATGCAAGAAGGTTGTGGGTTATTGGGCTCGTTTTCCGACTGTGGCCCATAGGAGTTATGAAAAGGAGGCGTTGAACTATGTGAAACAGACCGTCTAACGGGCTCCACATTTGTCCTCCAGTTCTCTCGAGGACCAGCACTCACAGTGGCGGAAGGAGCTCGCCTGTGCGAAGGCCCGGCTTCGTGATCATTGGGGGGCGGTGATTGGCCCCTTGCCTCGTCCTCTTCGTCTGAAAAATCTTTGCGGCATATTTAGACCTGTCAATATAACATAAGATAACAACAAGAATATATAAAATAAAAGACAAAGTTTAAAAAAAAATTGAAATAAATTTGGATTGTTCCTATGTTCTTTGTCTAGACTCGAAAATTTATGAATGTGCAATTGTGTAACTGAGATTAAACACAAAAGGCTAGTGTTTAATTCACTCAGCGTTGGCTCTGATACCAACCTGTCACACCCCGACTTTTCCACGTTTGACCGGTGGGGGAGTATCGTGACGTGGTTGGCAACATAATAGTCAAACAACACAATATTTAAATGCACAGCGGAAGCAATTGAAAGATACATTTCAACCGAATATAATTGTAATATCGTGTATCACAAACAGTTGAAAGTTTATCCACAGAAGGATAAAAAATAAATAGGAAACTTGTAGTTCAACAGACGTTAGGCATCTTAAGCTTGCGAGACTTCTTTATTGATGCTAAGGAGAAATCCAGCCTATTACGATTAGTACCTGCATTTAATCTTTTTGGGAAAATACGTCAGTTTACACTGGTAAATACAATTAACCGACTCATTTTAAAAATGATTAAAAATTGATTTGGATGCACATGGTACAAACATTTTATAACTTGGGATAATTATTTAAATATATAATCTCGTAAAAGAATTACATGTTCCTTATGCGTTCAGTAGCCCGGGTCATGTCGGGTTAAAGATCAATAGACACACCACATTATTTATTTTGGCACTGACGGGTGTACGCCTACACCCCGCGCTTAGGTCGTGGCCATTTCGTAAAATGATGCCAAGGATATCCGAGACATGCTCATTAACCTCCCAAAGGCTTTAAGCAAACAAAACAATTTAAACGGGCCGATCAAATTTCAATTAACCACCATACGACGGAAGATTTAATGCCCGACCAAGCGGTATTTTATATACCGTACCCCAAGCCCGTATAGAGAAAATAAGTTAAAAGTATTTACCTTTGCAAGTATAATTCACAAACAGCAAATGCAAGTAGCTTTTACTGGTCCTCCTATTCTGGAACGAAGGTTTATAATAACCTATTAGAATCCTAACGGGTCTTTAATTAAGCCTAAACTTAGACCGGTTAGTTTTAAAGATACGGTTCGTATGCACGATTAAGCGAACACCGGGATAGAATGTGATTTAGACCCGGAAAGTTTGAAGACTTGCTTAATATGGGTATATTATACACATTCTGGATTTTGAGATAAAACCGATAAGGTTTGACCCGTTTCGGCTAATTTATGCAAACTAGTTACATAAACCGAACCGAACGCGCAAGAGGCGTAACGGGTAAACATGAGAGCCATATACAGGTTTCCTAAGTTAATATGCCTTAAATATGTTGTGACATCAGTAAGATATCCTTTATTATGCCCGAGACGAATTTAAACACAAACTATGCCCCGTAGGGGTAGTTTGGTCATTTACAAGGTTATAAAAGAGTTTAAGTATTATCCTGAGTTACAGGTCTGATGTAATCAGCAAAAATACTTAATTTGATAAGTTATAACAGTAGGGTAAAGTATATATGTGAAATTTATCAATTATAACCAAACTATGCACCGTAGAGGCATTTTGGTAATTTCACATAAGCCGGAAAGCTCAAAACTGAAGTCTGAGTTAAACAACTTTTGCTTACTGTTAATATATTATAATTTACCTAAAATATCAGTAGGTATCAACCTTTTTATGTTTAAAATAGTTTTAGTACATAGTATGTGTTAAAAACGCTTAAAAAGGCGATTAGAAGCCGTTTCCGGGTTTTATTTAGAAAGCTGATATTTTTATTATTCCAGAAGGCTTAAAATAATTTATTTATCGTATGAAATCAGTAGCAAAAGGTTTTGGGGTCAAAAGATATGTAAAACTCATTTTATAGCCCAAAAGGGCAAAACCGACAATTACCGGATTAAGCTTATAACTCTAAGTTATGCTCAGCCTAAAATTAATTAAAAATCTTCAAAAATCCCAAAATAATATATTACATCAGTGGGTAAAGAGTTTGATATCAAAAAGTAGGTTTAAATAGGCTATACGCTAATTATATCGTTTAATCGCTAAAAAGCTTTCTAATTACGCTAATGAGCATAACTCTCAATCTACACCTCAAACTGATGTTAAATTTTGGTTACAACTTTATAATTCAGTAACTAAAGTTTCTACTCTTTTACATTTTCAAAAATCACGTTTTATGGTGAAAAGGGCATAATGGTCAACATGTAGGCAATTAACGAAATTATGCATATTAATCGGATAACTAATGAACCATGGTGTATAATCACAGAGGGTTATACTAGCATGTAACCTGGTCCAAATAGAGCTCTAAGGCATTTCTAAAACATGCTTAAACGGGTCAGAACTGAAAGTCAAAGCAAAAGTCAAATTATGCGACTTTCGGTTCCGAACCGGGTCTCTATTGAAAATTGTCGGGTTGAACATGTTTAGACATGTTCTTACATTCATTACCAAGTTATATTAATGATCAAACTGGTGGTATGGGTTCTACATTGCTAATTATGCATAAATTGGAAATTAAGTATTCCGTTGACTTTTTAATAACAAGTTTGACCCGACATTTGACCTAGTTAGAGTGGGAATCAGATGGTGCCCTTTTAAGGGTTTATTGCCCACATAATTACCAACCTATAACTACTTTCAATTTGACTAATCACTGGACCAACAATGATTCATCGCTAAGTCAACCGTTAATTACGACGGTTTGACTTTTAAGCTAAAACTAAGTAAAAACTCAACTAAGAAAGGTTAAGCATACTTACTGAAGTCCTATGCACGATTTGTGATCACTTGAGTCTGCTTTGGAGCTCCAGAAATGATCAAATATGTAGATGGAAGGTGTGGTTACAATGGTTGCAACAAGGCCTTTATATAAGAAAGGTTAAGCATACTTACTGAAGTCCTATGCACGATTTGTGATCACTTGAGTCTGCTTTGGAGCTCCAGAAATGATCAAATATGTAGATGGAAGGTGTGGTTACAATGGTTGCAACAAGGCCTTTATATAGTGTTCAAAAGCACTTAGATCATTGACAACAAGTGCTAGCAATGGCCATGGATCATCAACAGATGTCCCTAAGTGCCTAGGACTGTTTAGGGGTCGCCCATGTAGTGAAAATATTTGTTTAAATTTGGTTTATGCGTGAAAATCGGCTGCTGTCGAAGGTTTCTGTAACTGGGCAAGTCAGGCGGCCCGCGTAGGCCTTTGGCATACCTTACGCGGCCCGTATGGTCCTTGTGTTCAGGCTTAAACATTTTCAAGTTGTTGCATATTGTCCCTTGGCCTTTCGAAAGGTCAACCAACTTTATATTTTGCACTTTGAGCCCTCTAAATTTACCTATAAGGGCTTCAAGACTTATACCCACTTTATTAAGTCCTTGGTCACTTTATGTTTACCCGAAAAGTCATAATTTTCAACGTTGACGCTTTAACCCCTCGTATACGAATTTGATCATAACTTTCTCATACGATAACGAAACTTTATGAAATATATATCGTGCATTCTAGTGAGCATAATTAACCGTTACAAAGCTTCGGGTTTGCTAAAAGGTCACTCAGATGTATAAACATCATGTAGGGTTATTTTAAACTATATTTATTCACTGTTGACATTTTGAACTCGTATATTCACATACTTTAAATGTTTGTCAACTTTAGTCCTTCTAGAACATTCTTTCACACGTTCAAACCTATGACACGTGTCAACACATTATAGGACATGAATTTTCGAGGTGTTACAGAACTCCCTAGCCTCTCAGACTAACTCCCTGGTCTCTAAGACCACTCCCAGTCTCTAAGACTAATCCCCTGGTCTCTAAGACCAACTCCCTGGTCTCTAAGACCAAACCTCCCAGTCTCTAAGACTAAACATCCCCAATCTCTCAGATTGAACCCCTCAGTCTCTAAGACTGAACCTCCCCAGCCTCTAAGGCTGAACTCCCTCAGTCTCTAAGACTGAAATATAAATTTTTGAAAAGTATATTTGTGCCTTTTGTTTGTAAAAATGTTTGTACCCTGGATCTAGACGTTTTGTGTATGCAATGTAAAAATGTTTGAAAACATTTTTCGTGAGAGCCCTAGTGATCATAGTCTAGACTCGATAAAGAATCCTAGTTCGCTATGATCGAGGCTCTGATACCAAGCTGTCACACCCTGGCTTTTGCGGAAGCGTGGATTATTTTGGTGTGACTTCTTAATACCATAGCAACAATCACAACAATGCTATATGATAAAACACAAGATGTTCATCCATTCATTAAGTTTGAAAATACCAAAATGTCGACACATAAAGTAAGTTACAACCATGACATGATTAACAGAGATCACAAAGACTCATTAAAAGTACGTAAATAAAAACCCAAGTTTAGAATTGTGAATCCCGTCCAGGAAGGGATTCACCTCCTAAACTCAACAACTCGGATGACATCTTTATTCACTACGCAACCTTGACACAACGCATACTTCGCCAGATCCACTAATTTCCTGAAATGCATGTAGTTTGAAAAATCAACAAAAGTTGAGCGAGTTCATGTGTAACTGTGTATGTATAAACCTTTGTAAACAATGTATGTATGAAAGTCCCTGGTATGTAGCAATAAGGAAAAACTGATCACCAATGGGTTGCAAAGCCAATGGTATGTGTGAAATTGGTGCAGGAAGACTCAAACCTAGCAAATTTGTCTCCGGTATGAAGACATAGTCACCACTATGGGCCGCCCCGGCCTCACGGGTGTGGGCTCGCTACACCCAAATAGATCTATCACTCATGTCCCTTGGTCCTACAATGAGGATTAATGGCCTTAAGTGTCATGCCCACCACTCACATGATCGCGTAGTAAAAACCCTCCTTAAGCTAACCATACCATGTAAATAAATGTCTGTAATAATTGTAACATGTATTTCACTGTAGGATTGTTTTGTGACCCAAACGAGTCATTCAGAAGAGATTTTATCAGTTTCAGATGCGGAAAATAAGAAACTGACTTTGAAACAGTTTGCTTATCACTTTAAACACTGATTTGATTGATATAATAGCAATTACAATCAGTCTTCACACCGGCAGCACCTCGGTATGGAATTCACGAATTGTTACAAATGAAATGCATCACACCTATATATAGTAGTCAGGATTTCGCTTGAATATGACAGAACTAATTACAAGCGAAACCTCATATTCACTTATTTCAAGCGAAACCTTCAAGTTTACAAGTTCAAGCGAAAGTCTCAAGATTTTGTCTTCAAGCGAAAGCTACAAATATGTTTTGTCTTCTTGTGAAGTAACTTTCTATGATGCAATGATGATGTCATATTATGATGTCATCATCAAGATTGATGACATCACTCTTGATCAGATTCGCAATGCAACCGAGACTCGACATAAGACGAAGACGACAGATGAATGTACTAATAGACTCCCCCTCAGACGTTGACGAGTCTTAAGTGTCGAGTCTTCTCAATCTTCAGTATTTATTGTAGGATCGGATTGTGACCCAAACGAGTCGTTCGGAAGAGCTCAAATCCGTTTCAGAGGCGGAAACAGAGAAACGGATGTGAAAACAGCTTGTTCACACTTTAAACCTCTTGTATATTGATTTTACAATGTTTACAATCAGTAGGAAAACCGATAGCACCTCGGTATCACTCTCTGGGACGGATTTGAGCTCTTCTGAACGACTCGTTTGGGTCACAATCCGATCCTACAAGTGGTATCAGAGCTCAGGAGGAAGAGATATTGCCAAAACAGCCTGTTTTCATCACTTTTTCTGATTTCTACACCATTCTTTTTCAAATTTAAATTTTTTCACGGTTAAAAACGGCTCAAACTTTCACATATTGTGCGCAATCATGTATTAACAAATCCTGGAAAGTTTCAACGTTAAAATCGGCTTAAAACTGGTTAAAATCAGTGTTTCGCTTGAAATTGGTTCGTATTTGCTGATGTCATCTGACTTTCGCTTGAAATACGTGTCAGCTTCCGCTTGAATTTGACCTTTCGCTTGAAATCATATTGAACATTTAGCTTGAAATACCATAATTCACTTGAAAGTGCATCGATTTGTGCTGAACATTTATTTAGTTGTCGGTTAAATCAGATTGCATGTGACTGTTGTTATTTCAAGACTTATCAGCCCATTCACGTGATAATCATTCCCGAAGTGGTATTGTCTTTTATCTTCAGTTTGTGTGAAAGTGATTATCCTAGGTCCAATCAAGCAAAAGTGAGGCCCAATCGGACTTGTTTGAAAAAAAATTAATGTGTCAGTTTGCATGTGAGATGTATTGAAAATTATTGATTGCCTTTTCGATATTCATGTGATTATAAAAACAAAGTGATTGCATGTGCATGTGATTTCCAAGAAACATTGAAATTGTTAATCTAGTTTGCATGTGTTGTTGACCAGATTTGATTTAAATAGATAAGTTCAAATATTGCGGTCCAATTAGAGACATTTTATATCTCGGCTCATGTGCATATAAAAATTTTTGAGTTGATAAGTGTTTACATGTAAAGTTGTTGTCGGCTTGTTATAATCATCGATCAAAGGCCCAAGTTTCATTATCATCGACCCAATCAGTGAAGGCCCAATCAGATTTATGTGTTTGAACAGGTTGTGTTTGAAATATGGCAAAAATGTTTGATGAAAAAGAAAATGATCATATTGAACGATTAAATGATGGATATGGTTGGTATAGAGCAAGCAGTTATGAACAAGATGATAAACGGATTTGGATTATGCGACTTGAAAATTTTATGTGTAAAAAGAATGAGACATTTGAGGAGTTGAAAAGCAGATTTAACTATTTACTGGACAAATTGAAAATATATGAGATAAAGTTGACAGATGCTGAACAAGTATCAAAGCTTGCAGATGCATTACCTATAGAATGGGATGATTTTTAAAAAAATCTTAAAAAAGATTCTGGATTTTCTGGGTTCTCAAAATTACATACAAAAGATTTTATCAAAAAGCTCAAAGCATATGATTATGAAAATAACAAGAAAAGGAGAGAATTGGTGGATAAAATAAAAGGAAATTTAGATAAAATGAGTTTGGATGTAATTGTTGAAATAGACAAAAGAGTTTGTGTGTGTCTTGCAGCAAAAAATGCCATGAACTATGACATTAAGAGGGGTTGTTATATTGATAAGAATATGAATCCTCTTGATTTCGTTAAAATTTTTTGTGCAGGAACATACAAGATAGAGGAAGAGAAAGTTTTAATGAAAGAAGAATCTGGTTCTGTATCAGTGTGCTCTAAATGTGATACACTTGAAGCTGACAATGGCAAACTCTTGAAAGATGTGGAAAGTTTGACATTGGAAGTCAAAAAGTTGAAGGATGAGAAGCAAACTGATGTTAAACAGATTTTTATTTTGCAGGAAATCTATGAGAAGCAAAAATCTGAAAATGTTAAACTGTTAAATGACTTGAACAGTTTGACATCAGAAAACAAGAAGTTGAAAGAAAATGGAAAAAATTTTGAAGATAAAATTAAAAGTTTTGGAAATGAAAAATCAAAAATTGAAAAAGAATTTCAAAGTCAAATAAAAATTCTTGAAAATGGGAGATCTGTTTTTAGTAAGAATAACATTGAAAAGCAAAAAATGATAAATGCCCATCTTCAGACGATTATTCGACTTGAAAAAGAAGCTGAATATGGCAAGAACTCTTCTTCCTGAGCTCTGATACCACTTGTAGGATCGAATTACGACCTGAATGAGTCGTTCGGAAGAGCTCTAGTCCGTTTCAGAGGCGGAAACTAAGAAACGGATGTAAAAACAGCTTGAATATCACTCTAAACGTCTTGTGTATTGATTTACTATCGATTACAATCACAAGGAACACCGGCAGCACCTCGGTATCAAATCTGGAATTCGTTACAAATGAATTGACAACTAGCCTATTTATACTCATCCTTGTTCGCTTGAAACACACATGTGACTGTTCAAGCGAACTGACATAAATTGACTTTTCAAGCGAACATGCATGATTTCATTTCAAGCGAACATGCATGTATTACATAAATCTGATTTGTGAACTCTTTTGTCTTATGTGATGTGATGCAATCGATGATGTAAGCATGATGATGTAACTTGTGATGTCATCATAAATAATGATGACATCATGCCTGATCAGATCCACAACGCAGCCAAAACTCGATATAAGACGAAGTCGACAGATGTATGCACCAACAGACTCCCCCTCAGATGTTGACGAGTCTTAGGTTTCGAGTCTTTTCAATCTTCAGTCTTTATCAGTCTTTGGACTTCCTTCATTATCTCTATCTGGCTCTATCCTATCTCCAATTCTCTTTCAGGATCTCTGGCTCCTAGCAATTGCATCTTCAGACTCTCTTTCTCTAAGAGACTCCCCCTCAAGATATGCTGGGATCGTAGTCTAGCTTTCACAGGTTCAGGTATCGTAACCTGATTCTCCTGCATATTCTCTACCCAAAACATAAGTTTCATAAAAGATAAGATATAACAAATTTAGAAACTTTGCTAATCACTTGAAGACACAACCCTGAATACATCATTTTCAAGTATCAAACAAAATGATTTATCATGTCAATTTCTGATGAACCACTTTAATATATGTCATTTTCATTTCACACATCTTTAAAACAAACTTTACCAAACCTGTTCGTCATGTTTAGCACTTGGAATTTTGAAAATCAGCTTTTCAACATCAGTCGTCTAAAATCTTTTTGGACTTTTCAAAATTTAGCTAAAACACACCGAAAATCTTTTTGGATTTTTTATATAACAGAAATGAAATGCAGTAAAGAAATATTTACATACAATATTTTTGTGAGTTTGCGTAAGAGGATCATATCAGTTTTTGAGACAAATCATCAACACCGTTATGCTTTAAACATTTTAAGTTCTAAACGATTCACTTAGATTGTCAGTATACTGATCCACTTAAATTTTCACACAAAGTTCAACTGTTTCGAGATACGAGATTAATGTCTTAAGCACTTAAACTTATTCGCGTGTCCCACCTCAGAATATACTCTCGTATCCAGATCCCAATATCCAGTCTTACAGGTGAGTATACCTAGATGATATCTGTAAGGGGTTAATTGCGAAACCGTGAGAGCTCAGGTCAGAACTTCCGTTCAGCAGAGAGATGACGGCTTCGACTTTTGGTGGGTCCCCTTTAGAGGATCTTTTTTACAATAGCATTGATTAGCAATTTTATTGTCTATTTTTACTGAGGGTGGCGCTATATTTCAAGCAAGCAGTAAAGTATTCTCCGGGGACTAGGCCATTGCTTCCGCAAAATCAGAAGTCCCGGGATAATACCCCAGATATCACTGAGCATAAAGACCTAGTATCTCAGAAAGAGGGGTCCTTCAAACAAGATTTCGGGGGTTACCCATATATCCGAGAGATGTTATCCACGATATAAGCAAGTTTGAATTTAGGTTTATATCTCGTCACAATCTACTAAATGTGCAAAAACTACTGACACATCATCAGTGAGACCGTTTATCACATTTTTCTTTCCAAATCTTTAGCATGTTGTGATAGTCCACTGATGTACTATCATTTCCTCTTTTATACAACAAAACTCATTTTTTATTTTTATCATGTTTTTGACTTTTTCAAATTTTCTAATGTTTTTGGATTTTCTGAAATTTTTACTCCCCCTAAAATGCAAACACATTTTAGGAAATTTGAAAATAAACTGTACAATAAAGTGACAACTGATATCAAATCACTTCAATTCGCCATCCTCTTGGCATAAACAATCAGAACTCCCCCTCACAGCAAACTATTTTCCCATTGTGATTTCAAAACACTTAAGTTTGTTTTAATCAAATTGTTTTTGCGGAAAATTAGTTTTGTTGATTTTCAAACCATTTGTAGGTTAGGGATTCATCACATTGTTCTCCAAAATATCACTTGTAAGTATGGTCCAATCAAGTTCAACTTAATGACCTTGATTAACCACTTGTCAATGAAAACCTCTTTCAACCACTTACAGGTTCACTTACCAACCATAATCACTTGTAAATCAAAATATAACAATTTAAAGATATCACCTGTACTTTACCAACTGTACCATTTGTAGGATCATTTGATAAGACAGATGCTGATTCCTGCTCCACTCTTACCAACCTGGGAGCTCCGGCAAGTCAGAATTTTTAGTTTGGAAAAACTTTCCCCCAAGGCTGACCATCCTTGGGAGATTCTGGAACACATCTGTCCCACCAGCACTTTGATTTGTAGAACTCTTTAGCTCCTTTCACTTTTCCTGCAACCATCTTACCAAAAATATGTTTAACATTTCCATTAAACACCTTTTTAGCATCAAATTCTTTCTTATCAGCAAAGAATTGATCTGAAATCTCAACCCTACCTTTTGATTTCAAATAATCTTTTGTCAATGACGGAAAGTTTTCCTCGTTCAACTCAGGAACGGAATTATCAATCTTTTTCTCAACACATGACTGCTCTGATTTTATGGAATCAGATTCATTGTCAGAACTTCTTTCAGATTTTATAACCCATTTTTGTTTTGTTAAATCGACACTTCTTTTGTAAAACTGTTTTGAACTTTCACCTTCCTCAGAAGTAGAATTTTCAAACTTTTTAACATTTTTTAAAGGTTGTTCTTTCTTATCAACAAATTTTCTTCTTGAATCAAAGTTAGAAGAAACTCCCTGTTCTTTATAGTTGGACTTGGGACAATTCCAAGCTATGTGACCAACTTCTTGGCATTTGAAACAAGTTCTTCTGTCAACTCTTTTAGCAAACCTTCTCACATTCTTCTTCACTTCAGCAAGAAACTCTTGATTCGATTGCTTCCAGAACGGTTTCTTCTGTTCATCCTCTGAACTTCCTCCTGAAACAAATTTTGTTTTTGGTTTATAAGTTTTCTGATTTTTATAATTTTCTGATGAAATAAAACCAAGACCTTTCTTTTTGAAATTACCGTTGTAGTTTGGTTTCTTTCGATAACCAGAACCAAAACCGTAACTGTAGGATCGTTTTCAGACCCAAACGAGTCGATCAGAAGAGTGCTCAGACCGAATCAGAGGCGGAATTCATTGATTCGGTCTTCGTTTAGCTTGTATTCACTATTAATTGTCTCGTTTATTAATCTCTGAACGTTTACAGGACTGGAGACACTTCGACAGCACCTCGGCGTCGGAAACTAGAACCTTACAAATGAACTCGTTTGAAGGGTATATATAGGCTAGACCCTTCCGTTTGAAAGTGACCCTTCCGTTTGAAAATAACACAACATTTTCAAACGGAACCCTTTCAAACGGAACCCTTTCAAACGGAACCCTTCAAATGGAACCCTATTTCAAACTTTACATTCAAACGGAAGCCTTTCTAATACAAACTTCAAACTTGTAAACCGAGACTCGACATAAGACGAAGACGACAGATGAATGCACCAACAGACTCCCCCTCAGATGTTGACGAGTCTTAAGTGTCGAGTCTTTGCATCTTCAGTCTTAATCAGTCTCTTTTCTTTCTTGTCATATACCAGGATCTTCTCTTTGGCTCTAACCTCGTCAGACTCCCCCTCTCATCATGATGGGATCGCTGTCTGGAATTAGCTATCACCTTGAGATTTCATCCTGGCTTTAACTCTGTTCAGATCAACTCCTGCACAATCTTCTCACAAACTCATAAGTTTTTACTTAAATCAATAAGCAAAACTTACTAGAAATAGTTACATCAAGTTCAAATTAATGACCCTGATTAACTAATCAAAATTTTCTTTCTCAAAACAAATTTTACAATTCAGCACACACACTCCCAAACCTGTTCATCATGTTCAGCACTTGAAATTTTGAAAATCAGCTCTTCAACATCAGTTATCGAAAATCTTTTTGGAATTTTCAAAATTTATGTTAAAACACACTAAAATCTTTTTGAATTTTTGAATATAACAAAGAAATGCAGTAACGAAATATATACAAACAATATTTTTGTGAGTTTGCGTAAGAGGATCATATCAGTTTTTGTGACCAATCACTAGCACCGTTATGCTTTAAACATTTTAAGCTCTAAACAATTCACGTAAATTGACGATATTGTTGTCCACTTAAACTCAATCTAAAAACTTTCGAAATGCTTACCGATACGTTAAGGTACATTTAGATAGCACTAAGTTCTTATGGACCCCACGATCTCAGCATATCCCCTCATCATGCAATACACTGACTCAAGTAATGCCTTTAAACTTTATCAACTGTGATTTGTGCGAAAACAAAGCAGAATGTTTAAACATTAAGAATCAGGTCGATACTTCCGTATACGCAGAGAAAGTCCAATGTTTAAACAAAATAAGAAAATAAAAATAAGTTGAAGTTGTTTAGGCTTTAACCACCAGGTCGATACTCCCGTATACGCAGAGGTGATCCAAAGCTTAAACGAAACACCAAAGAAAATAAAGCAGAACGTTTAGGCAACAACATCCAGGTCGATACTCACGTATACGCAGAGGATGTCCGATGCTTAAACAAAATAAAGAAATAAAACAAGTTTAAATCTTTGCAAAATAAAATGCACAATCACAGCGACTTTTTAGCAAAGTTGTGAAAGATCACAAACTTAACCAGTTTTATGTCTTTCGACAATCAGCGATTACTAAGTAGGCACATAATCAAGAAGGACAAAACTAAGTACTATGCTTTCGACCATGTTTCCCACTAGAACTAGGCTTTTTCATTTAAGTTTGTATCGTTATCGCAAATCTACTAGTCTAGCTGAGCCTACCGTCACATCTTTAGTGAGATCGCTTATCACATTTTATCTCTCCATTTCTTTAGCATGCTGTGACAGTCCAACTGATCTACTATCATTTCCTCTTTTTCACAACAAAACTCATTTTTGCATTTTTCAATGTTTTTGACATTTTCAAATTTTCTAATTTTTTTAAAATTTTTACTCCCCCTAAAATCAAAATATGTCTCAATTTTGATTTTCTGGGAAAATTTGAAAACAAGCTGTATAAGAAATGTGACAACATGATGAGAATCACTTCAATTCTCCATTCACTTGACATGAACAATCAGAACTCCCCCTGACAACAAAACATTTTCCCATAGTGATCTCAAAACACTTAAGTTTGTTTTAATCAAAATGGTTTTTCCGGAAAATAAGTTTTGTGTGTCTTTTCACAAATTCGGGGCTTCATCCATCACTTTGTTCTTTTAACCACTTGTAAAGATTTAACATTTCCAAGATCAATCCACAAATATCACTTGTAGAAAATCAAGTACAATTTAATGTCCCTGATTTACCACTTGTAAGTCGAAATCACTTTCGTGAATTTCTCAAGAAATGTGCCGATTCATGTTCCACGCTTACCAACCTGGGAACTCCGGCAAGTCAGGTTTTTCATTTGAACAATTTCACCCAAGCCTGACTGTCCTTGGGTGATTTTGAATTCTTGTTCAACAATGGTGGAAAATTTGCATCATCCATTGTTAAACCTGAATTCTCAGTTTTTACCTCAACAACTGGCTCTTCTGGCTTTACCATACCAGAATCATTGCCTGAATGTGGCTTGTCTGACTTTGATGAGCCAGATTCATCGCCTGATGGTGGCTTGTCTGACTTTGACACATCAGATTCATCGCCGACCATTTTCTTCTTCTTCTTTTCTTCTTCCGTCCTCAGATTTGTATCCGATGAATTTGTCTTGCTTGACTTTGCAATCGAGGAAGTCGATTCATCAGAACTCTTATTTTTACCAACAGATGAACCCGAGGACAAGATCTTCTCGAGATACTCTCTCGCCTTCTTTCTCTTCTTCCTCAGTCTGTCTTTTTGCCCTTGAGAAAGCTTCACTTTCGTTTCTTGAACTTTAGGTTCTTGAACCTTCTGTTCTTTGGGCTTGACATTGACTGATTTCTTTGCCATTTTCTGAGAATTAACCCTCAGTCTTTCATTTGATTTCCTTGGGCAATCTCTGGCAATGTGACCTCTGATGTTGCAGTTAAAGCATCTTCTCGTCTCATAACTCCAACCTTGGCAGTTAACAGCAATGTGTCCTTGATAACCACATCGGTAACACACTCTGTTATCGTACCAATCACCATTTTCAGTCCAAACATTCAGATCATAGCACTGTTTGGCTTGGTGATAATCCTTGCTCCTCTTGTTTGCTGGATTTGACTTTTGAGCACTGTGGTCCGACCTGCACCACTTATTGCCAACAATTTTAGAATTTTCATTTTTTACTTTTTGTAATTTTTGATTGCGGTTGGATGATCGATCTGATGAACTTTTATTATCTTTTTGAAAAATTTTCTCCTTTTTAATATTTTGTTTTTGTTCCACTTTCTTCTTCAAAGGTTTTTGCTTAGAGCATTCTCCCTTTTCAGTTGATTGTGGAACAGTTTCTTGAAACTTTTCTTTTAACTTCAAAAACAATTTTTGTTTTTCGAATTTTTCATTTTTATCATCAGATTTCTCATCACAATCTTCAACTTTGACATTGTCAAAGTTTGTGACATTGTCACTTATTGAAACGGAATTGATAGGTTTTGGACAAGGAAACTCAGATGAAGTCACAAAACCTTTCAATTTCTTTTCAAGTTCATCTATTTTGTTCCTTGAATTCTCAGCTTCATTTTCAAGCTGAGAAATTCGTTCAAGATGAGACTTGATTGTTTTTTCGTTTTCAATTTTAAGGTTTTCAAGAACAGATTTTTCATTTTCCAAAACTTTTAACTGTTCTTGAAATTTTGTTTCATTTGCTTTCAAATTCTTGTTTTCAAGCTTTATCCAGAAATCTTCATCTTCTGAAGATTTCTTTTTGCTTTCAAATTCTTTTTCTTTTTCTTTCAAAATCTTGTTTTCCAATGTCAAACTATCTGCTTGTTTTAAGAGTTTGACATTTTCTGCTCTAGATTGATCACATTCTGAGCATTTTCCAGGCATCTTTTCATCTTCAGCTTTCTTCTCAGTCTTGAGAGCTGGAATCTCTTCAACCTGTTCTTTCATCACTTGAACATTTTCTTCCACATTTTCTACCTTTAGATCCTTTATTTTTGCAGCTCGTTTTGTTTTGAGTAACTCCATTTTTGCTGCAACAAGCATATTAAACAAATGAGGTGCCATCAAAATTCTATAAAAATCAAGTTGACTAATTTCTTTACTGTCATCATCACTCTCTTCATCTGATGAGTTATCAAACACTGGTACTTTCTCCGAAACAACTTCCAAATTATTTTCAACCTTATCTAGATCAGTTTCTGAATCCATTTTTACTGAAACTGATTCTTTTGAAATTGATTCTTCAAAAACTGGTTCTTCTTTAATCACATTATAACTCTCTTGTTGAGATCCATAGTAATACAATGCAATATCTTCTTCAGTTTCCATGTTTCGGTGTCAAATATTCACTTTAAATGTTGATTGAGCCAAAAATATGACTTGAGCCGAGAACTTTAATCACACAACACTTAACAGTGAATATCAACACAACACTTTGTTGACAGTGAACTCAAACGACAAACAATTCTCTTATCACATGCAATCTTCACAAGCCAACAAAACACTTTATCAAATTAACTTTCTTGGACTAAACAAGTATTATAATGACCAACACCCTTTTAAATGTTTACCCAAATCAGATTGTTCACGTGCACACCACTATCTCAATTAAATCACAAATCACATGTACCAAACCTCTAAATTCTCATTTGACCAAACTTTAACTTTGTCGACAACTTCAAGAGTCAAGAGAATATGATTGGACCAAACACATTATCGAAACAATTATCAATATATTGAGAATATCAAGTGGCCGACACTATTATGTATAAAAAAATTTGATTGGACCGTAAACCTTGAAATAGATCAACACAAACTGATTTAGCCGATAAGTCTTGAAGGATTAATAATCAAATGCAAAGTCTGATCAACAAATGATATTATCGAGACTTTGAATTTATCAAACTATCACATGAATTCAAACATAATGGCCGACATTCTATTAATTTCTTTACATGTAAACTTTATCTTTTATTGAACAACTACACAAGTCACATGCTAACTGATATTTATTAAAAGCAATTTGCCGACAACTGTTTACAGCTCACATTATCTTGATACTCACAAAATGAAATCACATGCAATCTGATTATTTCAATTCACAAGACCACTTCGATTAAAGAATCACACAAACCAAAGCACTATCACGTGAAAACTGAAACACTTTCAAACAAAAACCATGTTTCAACCGGTCATGTAGAATTTCAAACGGTCAAATTATGTTTCAAACGGCAAGGTGTAATTTCAAACTTTCAGGTGCTTGCTTCAAATGGTTAAGTCAATTTTCAAACTGTCAGGTCGGTTTCAAACGATAAGTTCAAACGGAACAGACCTGTCACGTTTGAAATTACATCATTTTCAAACGGTGGGAAATTTTTTCAAACGACAGAACCGTTTTCAAACGATAGATTCAAACGAGTGATACTTTCAAACGATAGATTCAAACGATGAGTGTAATTTCAAACGGGAGGGTCTGTTTTCAAACGATAGAACAGTTTTCAAACGGTGACGTCAGCAACTCGCGAAAATTTTCAAACGGTACACATGATTTTAATCTGTTTTAGGTCGAATTTTGATTCCAAACTTTCAAGGATTATTTAATAGTGAATTTCGTTTGTTATGTGATCGTTTCAATCCATTTTAACCGTAAAAAGTATCGGTTTTAAGAAAGAAGGTGTAGAAAATAGAATATTCCAGCGAAAACGAGCTAAACGGTAAGAACTCTTCCTCCTGAGCTCTGATACCACTTGTAGGATCGTTTTCAGACCCAAACGAGTCGATCAGAAGAGTGCTCAGACCGAATCAGAGGCGGAATTCATTGATTCGGTCTTCGTTTAGCTTGTATTCACTATTAATTGTCTCGTTTATTAATCTCTGAACGTTTACAGGACTGGAGACACTTCGACAGCACCTCGGCGTCGGAAACTAGAACCTTACAAATGAACTCGTTTGAAGGGTATATATAGGCTAGACCCTTCCGTTTGAAAGTGACCCTTCCGTTTGAAAATAACACAACATTTTCAAACGGAACCCTTTCAAACGGAACCCTTCAAATGGAACCCTATTTCAAACTTTACATTCAAACGGAACCCTTTCTAATACAAACTTCAAACTTGTAAACCGAGACTCGACATAAGACGAAGACGACAGATGAATGCACCAACAGTAACCCTTTTTCTTGTTCAATCTCTGTTGAACTCTTGAAGTGTACTTTTTAGGTTTTTCAGCAAGATTTAAATCTTTTATTTCAGAAATATTAATTTCTGTTAATTTGAAAACCTTTTTGATCATTTCAGTTTTAACACTTCTTATTGGAAATTCCTCATCAGAATATAATTTGTCTGAATCATACAAAGTATAAGCCACTTTGATTGATCCGTCATTCAAATTAGATTTTAATAACAGGAATTCTCTATTGTAAACTCTGTTAACCGGTGAAAGCGGACTCTTTTCTGATGAACTCGAACTTTCCGACTTAGACTCCGGTTTTGAATCTTCATCCATATCTAACACCTGATCGACCACTTTCTTTAATAATTCAGACTCATGATCAGTGTCAGACACTGTGAATGTAACATCAATATTTTCTGGTAATTCATCAATGATTTCAGACTTTAACTTGATGTTGACTGCGTTTTTTAGACGCTCCTCGTTAGGATTCCTTGGAGAATAAGTTTCATGGATCGGGGGCGGACATCTGTTATACTTGACACTTGGTTTCTTACCAGTATCAGTATCTTCAGTATTTTTGTCCATGAATGCCTCCAAACCTGCAACGGTAGGATAAACACGATCAATCAAGTAATCACAAGTAGTATAACTCAACAGTAGTCGTTTAATCCTTTCACTCTCAATCTTCTCAAGTTCTACTTCTTTCTTCAATTTAGCACAGTCTTCAATATACTCATTGATGACGCTCTGCTTTGTCATTAATGTTGCACTCATTTTATCCACTGCTTTTTCGGTTTCTGAATTTGTCTTCTTCAAACTATCAACTGTTCTGTTCAGTACATCATAAGACACTTTAGTGTACTTCACATCAGACAATAAATCTTCTTTAATCTTTTCTAACTCAGCAATCTTTGTATCCTTCTCAGTACAATCTTTGCAAGAAACTGAACACTTCAAACATGGTTTTTCAACTTCAACCAAATTTTCTACTATCTTTTCAACCTCGACAGATTTCTCTACTTCAACGATTTTTTCTACCTCGACGAGTTTCTCTACTTCGACCAGTTTTTCAACTTCGACTACTTTCTCAACTTCAAAGATTTTTTCGACTTCAACAATTTTCTCAATCTCAAAAATTTTCTCTACCACTTTTTCAGTTGCTGGTTCAACATTAGCTTCTCCAGCTTCTGTCTTTGCCTTTTCATCAGCTAGCCTTCTTACTGTTTCCAGCTCTTTCCTCAATCTTGCCATCTTCTTCTGATACAGCATCTCCATTTTATCTGCAAAAAACAAATTAAAACTAGTAGGATCTATGCCTTTTCTAGCTTTGTTGATATGTTCTTCCTCATCATCGGTATCCACATCACTTCCAAGATCTGGAAAAATCGGGATTCTTTTCTGATGAGCATTGTAGTATTCCTCAGCCATGATTCAATAATCAGGTGATACTTCGGGAAATACCTGAATAACAAACGAACACAAAATCAGTTTAAACGTACTGAATACGTAAAAATGTGTGTTGATGAAATCAATCTAAGACTCGTGTCAAAGATTCGCGAACTCGTCTCTAATGTTGTTCGAGTGAAGACACTGAATGAATGGACTTGATCGGAATGAAATGGATTCAGTTGGGCCAATTACTATTCAATGAACGGTTTTTCACAAGTGAACCTTGGGCCAACAACTTAATTCAATACATCTCACAATTGACTTATCACAATGATTGGGCCGAGAATGAGTGATGGGCTGGTACTCTTGTGTTAAAAGTTGATTGGGCCGAGACTATGTAGTGTACTTCACACAAGAAATTGATTTAATCAATTAAACTTATCTAGTGGTCGACACACTTATATCACTTTATCAACTTCACATGCAAACCAAACGATTTAATTGGACCTCAATTAAAAGTGGTAGACAATTGAATTCATAACACTCAATGATTGGACCGCAAACGTTTATCACATGGAACGGACTTTTAATTCTTCCCGTCAACACCTTACATGCACACAACCTTGATTACCTCAACCTTGGCCGACAACCACTATCACATGCAATAAAAGATCACAAAAACCGATGTATTCACATGTATCCTGTCAACTTTTCATGCAATATTAACTATTACTTCAACTTCAATATCACATGCAATAACAAATAATTCTGATCACCTTGTGCAAACTGACACAAGACACGAGATTTCTCTTTCCAACTACTGACAACTTCGATTAACGTTTCACAAGTCTCGATACGTGTTTTCAAGCGAATGCCAGATTCAAGCGGAAGCCGACAGGTATTTCAAGTGAAAGTCAGATTCAAGCGAAAGCCAACACATATTTCAAGCGAAAGCCCAGATGACATCAGCAAATACGAACCAATTTCAAGAGAAACACTGATTTTAACCGGTTTTAAGTCGAATTTAACGCTGAAACTTTCCAGGATTTGTTAATACATGATTGCGCATAATATGTGTGAATTTGAGCCGATTTTAACCGTGAAAAATTTTTAATTTTGTGAAAGAAGGTGTAGAAAACAGATTTTCAAGCTGAATATGGAAAGAACTCTTCTTCCTGAGCTCTGATACCACTTGTAGGGTCGGATTACGACCTGAATGAGTCGTTCGGAAGAGCTCTAGTCCGTTTCAGAGGCGGAAACTAAGAAACGGATGTAAAAACAGCTTGAATATCACTTTAAACGTCTTGTGTATTGATTTACTATCGATTACAATCACAAGGAACACCGGCAGCACCTCGGTATCAAATCTGGAATTCGTTACAAATGAATTGACAACTAGCCTATTTATACTCATCCTTGTTCGCTTGAAACACACATGTGACTGTTCAAGCGAATAGACATAAATTGACTTTTCAAGCGAACATGCATGATTTCATTTCAAGCGAACATGCATGTATTACATAAATCTGATTTGTGAACTCTTTTGTCTTATGTGATGTGATGCAATCGATGATGTAAGCATGATGATGTCACTTGTGATGTCATTATAAATAATGATGACATCATGCCAGATCAGATCCACAACACAACCAAAACTCGATATAAGACGAAGTCGACAGATGTATGCACCAACATTCACCCCCGAAGTATAAAACTGAAAAACATGTACATTTGTAATTCCGAAAAATATATTTTTAAGTCCCACTTAGGATAATATATTTACTCATTTGTCCAAAATAACTTATTTCCAAAATATATGTATTTTTCCCAAAAATAATATATTTTACTTCTTTAGTTTCCAAAATAATATTTTACCAAAAATATATGTGTAAGAGTATTTTGCGGAATATTTTGTAAGTTACGTCTTTGCGTTTGGTTTCACGATAACAAGCGTATAACTTAAATATTTATTCCGTGAGAGTTTTGGTATTACTTTGGAGTTGTAATTTTTCATGGTAGTTGTCAAGTTATATTATTTTACCCTAAAATAATATAACTAGTTCACAAAATATACATATATTCACACAAGCGTCTTGTATAAAAAAATATATATTCTAAATATATATTTATCAAATTTTATTTACGAAAATCAACATCCGATACTTGGTATTTTTGTAATAACAACTATGGCGAAGTTTATTTTAAAAACCATGTTAAAAACATATTTGTAACACTTGTTAGAAAAATATATTCTAAGTATTGAAATTTTAGAAAAATTTCGCCAAAGTTTCCTTTGTAAATGGAGGTGTCCATGCTTACGAGCATATCATTTTCTTTTCAAAAGTTCATTCAAACAATTCTCAATCAACAATATACAACTTCTACTTACCAAACTTGCCAAAAATAAGCATAAACTATAAGCTCATGAACTTGAAAATTTATAAAAATGTGTAGTAACTTACTAGCATTCTTAGTAAGTCTTGTTACCTTTTAAAATGTGATTAGTTCTTTAAAAACTTTATTTTAAAGAGTTTAAGTGTTTACAACTTCCAATCATATTTTCTAAAAATATTTCTTCATGAAATTTTCTTGTTAGACAAGTGTTTCTACACTTGTTTATCCACCAAAAATGTGATTAGTTTATGTAAGATCCAAGTTTTAATGAAACTTATATTTTTCACTGGGTTCTTTCGAAAAACCACTCATGGATCTTTAGATCTACATGATTATCACCTACTTTGATCTTTATTTTTCAAGAAACCATTCATTAATTCAAGTTCATGGTTTATTCGTGGATGATTCCATCATCCTACAACATTCTTACTTTCTCATCTTGCTAGATCATGTTTTTAATCATGATCTAGCAAGACCATAAGATGATCAACATCAAATACATGAGTAAACAATAATCAACAAGCATTACAACACATGAATATCATGATTACTTCATCATTTTAACAATACTTCATCATCAAGTTAGTTTATGTTGAAGTCTTCTTCATATGATCATTAGTGTTCTTAAAATTTTTGATCATGATATATCATTAACCACTTAAATAAGATGAAAAATGAAAGGATCTAAGTTCTTACCACTAGCTCAAGGCTAGGGAAGTTCAAGAGTAGAATTTGAGTGGATAAAAGCAAGTAGAGGTGGTCCTTGAGCTTCCGAGAACACTAAGATTCGTTGTATACCTTGTAGCACCTTAGGATCACTAGAGATTGGATGATTGAAACTTGAAGATGACGGTGAGGGTGGTGGTGGCTCACGGCCGAAACAAGGAAGAGAGGGAGAGAGGAGTTTGTTGTTGAATGTGATGCATATGTATGTATGATGCAAAATCATAAGGCAGTTTAATCAACAGTTGTAATCAAGCACAGTCATTAAGCACAAATTAAATATTAATTACTTCTACGGATACCTGTAATTGTGAGGGTTGTCACATTCTCCCCCTGTTAGAGAAATTTCGTCCCGAAATTTTAGTTCTGCTACGAGATGCAAGGGTCTTGGGGAATAAATGTGGGTATTTCTCTTTCATACGGTCCCCGCGTTCCCATGTGAATTCTGGCCCATGTCGTGCATTCCATCGAACCTTGACGAGTTTGGCACTACTCCGGCGTGTCTTGTTAATCTTCCAATCAGTAACCTCGACGGGTTCTTCAGTAAAGTGGAGTGTGTCATCAATATGAACCTCGTCGGCAGGAATGACGACTGTTTCTTGAGTTGGACTCTTTTTCAAATTTGATACATGGAAGGTATCATGAACGCCATTCAGTTTAGCAGGTAAGTCCAATTTGTATGCTACAAGCCCAATCCTTTGCAGGATTCTGAATGGACCAATGTATCGCGGATTCAACTTCCCATGCTTCCCAAAGCGTGCCACACCCTTCCAGGGTGAAACTTTCAACAAAACCATATCCCCAACCTCAAATTCCAGAGGTTTCCTCCTCAGGTCCGCATAACTCTTTTATCGATCACGAGCCGCTTTGATGCGCTCTCGGATCTGTGCAATCTTGTCTGTCGTTTCCTGGACCAATTCCGGACCAACTAATTGTCTATCACCCGCATCAGCCCAACAAATCGGTGATCGACATTTGCGTCCATAGAGAGCTTCGAACGGTGCGGCTTGGATGCTTGCATGATAACTATTATTGTATGAAAATTCAACCAATGGTAGGTGAGTGTCCCAACTTCCACCTAAATACATTACATAAGCTCGCAGCATGTCTTCTAAAGTTTGAATCGTTCGTTCGCTCTGTCCGTCTATCTGCGGATGAAATGCAGTGCTCAGATTCAGCTGAGAACCAAATTCTTCTTGAAAGGATTGCCAAATCCTTGACATGAAGCGTCCATCTCTGTCAGAGATAATTGAGAGAGGCACTCCATATCGTGCGACAATCTCCCTCATGTATATTTCAACAAGTTTACTCATGTTGTCTTTCTCCTTGATTGGCAAAAAGTGCACAGACTTTGTTAGACGGTCTACTATTACCCAAATTGTATCATGGCCCTTTGGCGTCCTTGGAAATTTCGTTATGAAGTCCATAGAAATCTGTTCCCACTTCCACTGGGGTATTTCAGGTAGTTGCAAGAGGCCTGAAGGCTTCTGGTACTCGGCTTTCACTTTGGCGCAAGTTAAACATTTGCCAACATATACCGCAACACCGCCTTTCATTCTTGGCCACCAATGGAAATCCTTAAGATCTTGGTACATCTTATCCACTCCTGGATGAATCGAGTACCGTGACTTGTGAGCCTCATCAAAAATAACATTTCTCAAACCACCAAACACAGGAACCCAAATTCGTTTCATGAAGCATAAAGTTCCTACCCCGTTCGGTACCAACTGCTTCCCCATCCCACGGAGATACTCATCCTCAATATTCCTTTCTTTGAGAGCTTCTCTCTGCGTGGCACGAATGCGCAATGAGAGGTCCGTCTGTATGATCATTTCCAAAGCCCTAACCCTTATGGGCTTGATCCTTTCCTTTCGACTCAAGGCGTCGGCGACCACATTCGCCTTCCCTGGGTGATACTTGATTTCACAATCATAGTCGTTCAATAGTTCAACCCAGCGTCTTTGCCTCATCTTAAGCTCTTTTTGATCAAAAATGTGCTGCAGACTCTTGTGATCAGTGAAGATTGTACATTGTGTGCCATACATGTAATGTCGCCAGATTTTCAAAGCAAATACCACTGCGCCTAACTCCAAGTTATGCGTGGTATAATTCCTCTCGTGGATCTTCAACTGGCGAGAAGCATATGCTATAACCTTCTGTCGCTGCATCAACACGCAGCCTAAACCTTGGCGCGAGGCGTCACAATATACCACGAAGTCGTCCGTGCCTTCGGGTAGAGATAAAATCGATGCGTCACAAAGTTTGTTCTTTAACAACTGAAATGCTTCTTCTTGTTTGTCTCCTCATTCAAACTTCTTCTCCTTTTGTGTGAGAGCAGTCAGAGGTTGTGCGAATTTTTAGAAATCCTCAATAAATCTGCGGTAATACCCAGCCAAACCTAGAAATTGTCGAGTTTCGGTTGGTGTTTTAGGAGTCTCCCAGTTCTTGATTGCCTCGATCTTTGTGGGATCAACATGAATTCCATTTTCGTTAACCACGTGACTAAGAAACTGAACTTCCCGTAACCAGAACTCACATTTTGAGAACTTTGAGTATAACTTCTCCTTCTTAAGCAGCTCCAAGATAGCTCTTAGGTGATGCTCATGTTCTTCTTTTGTTTTTGAGTAGATCAGGATGTCGTCTATGAACACGATCACAAACTTGTCAAGGTAGGGCTTGCAGACTCTGTTCATCAGATCCATGAATACAGCTGGAGCTTTTGTCAACCCAAACGGCATAACCAGGAACTCGTAATGTCCATATCGAGTCCTGAAAGCAGTCTTGGGAACACTTTCCTCTTGCATTCTCAACTGGTGGTAACCTGATCGAAGATCGATCTTTGAGTAGAAACTTGAACCTTGCAACTGATCGAACAGGTCATCAATTCTTGGCAAAGGACATCTGTTCTTGATAGTCAACTTATTAAGCTCGCGGTTGTCTATACACATGCGAAAACTACCATCCTTTTTCTTAACAAACAAAACTGGAGCTCCCCAAGGCGAGAAGCTTGGTCGGATAAATCCTTTGTCTAACAGTTCTTGAAGTTACGTTGACAGCTCTTGCATCTCTGAGGGTGCAAGTCGATAAGGTGCCTTAGCTACAGGTGCGGCACCTGGAACTAAGTCGATGTGAAACTCGACTTGTCTTTGAGGTGGCAATCCTGGTAACTCCTCTGGAAAGACTTCAGAATATCCCTTTACGACCGGAATGTCTTCTATCCTTGGTTCAGCGGCTTCTTTGTCAACGATGTGTGCCAAAAAGGCAACACATCCCTTCTGTAAACACCTTCTAGCTTTCAGACAGCTAATAATCCTCAAAGGCGTGTCACGCTTCTCTCTGTGTACTACGATCGTTTCTTCATCTGTCATGGGGATGCGAATGGTCTTCTCGTAACAGTCAATATCGGCTTTGTTGCTTGACAACCAATCCATCCCTACTACCACGTCGAAGCTTCCCAAATCGACTGGCAGTAGATCTAGCGTAAATTCGTGTCCTCCCAATTCTATCACGCATCCTCTGATGACTTCACTTGTTTCAACTAGTTTCCCATTAGCCAGTTCGATTGAGTACGGAATGTCTAACTTACTAGCAGTTAACCCAAGTATATTCTTAAATTCTAACGATGCAAAGCTATAGTCGGCACCAGTATCAAATAGCACAGATGCAAAGCGTTTATTTATAGGGAACGTACCAGTGACAACGTTCGGGTCCTGGCGTGCTTCCCTTGCTCCAATATTGAACACCCTACCTTGTGCTTGATTCAGTTTCGGGCATTCCCTTTTAAAGTTCCCTAGGTCTCCACAGTTGAAACACCCTGGTCCTCGACCATTCCCACTTCCATTTCCACCTCGATTGGCATTCGCTCCCCGATTACCAGCTTGATTTCCAACATTTCCACGGTTTCCATTCCCGCCATTTCCTCCCTGTTGGCGGTTCCCGTTCCCATTTCCATGACCTCACTGATTCCCATGACCAACTCCGGTACCAACCCAGCAGGTTTCCTTTGAATGGCCAGTCTTCCCGCAAGACTCGCATTTCCTGAGTCTGCACGGGCCAGGATGATGGTACTAGCATGTATCACACTTGGGCAGAGTGCCCATGTAGCCTTTCCCTTTGCTTTCAACACCGGTTTTGGCCCTAGCCGGTACGCTTGACTCACCCTTCTTGCTCACGCTGCTGGTACCTTGCTTGAAGTTGGAAAATTTCCGTTTGTTTTCACCAGACGACTCCACAAGAGTCTCCTTCTTCTTTGGTTCAAAATTTGAAAACTTGTTCAACCGAATGGCCTCTTCTGTAAGGGCCACGCTGAGATCAATGGCTTCAGTAATCGTTGAAGGCTTGGACCTGGTTACCATGCTCATGATCTGGGGTGCCAATCCCCAGATGAAGCGCTCAATGCGTTTAAATTCGGGCGTGACCATGTACGGCACCACATGGGACAAATCATGAAACCTCTGAACATATTCTGCGATTTTAGGACCCTCCATTTTTAGGTGCTAAAACTCAGTTTCTAGCTTTTGTATTTCAGCCCGCGAACAGTATTTGTTCCTCAGGAGCTCTTTCAGCTTCACCCATGTTAGTGCATATGCCACCGCCTCTCCCAATGTTTGCACTTGCAGATTCCACCATGATAGGGCACCATCCAGAAAAAGCCCTGAGATGTATGTAACTTGTTACTCGGGGGCACACTTGCTCATCCTTAGAACAGAATCTGTCTTTTCCGCCCACCTGACGAATGCAACAGCACCTCCAGTGCCGTCGAAATTTACGGGCTTACAGTCGAGAAATTGTTTGTAGGTGCACCCTGCACAAATGATAGTATTTACCGATGGTATTAGCGGATGTGCTAGAAATATCCAAGTGTATAGTAATGTGTCTCAAGCGACTTAACATTACCATTTGGGGGGTTGTTGTTGTTGTTGTTTGAGGTATTCCTACTTGTTTCAGCACGCGAGGCCTCGTAATCAGCTATCGCTCTTGAAATTTGTTCCTGTAACTTCACCTCTGTGGTGGGTAAACGTACAGCTCTTCGTGGAGGCATCTTCTAAAAGGAGATCATATTGGTCAGGTCATAATAAGTATAGTACGTAAGTAATATGCGTACGTAACACATCCATCAATGCAATAACACATAACATCCCATGTCATAACCATGAACAAATAAATCAACAATGCATGTAATGAGAATACTGCGATTGAGCTATTATATAATTAAGACCACAATACAATGTTTACAAGTTTTCCAAATGTATCGTACATCCCAAAAGAGAGTAAGGGCCACATCACCCCTGTCTGAACTATCTAGTCATATACAACAACCAAAAATCAAATATCAAAAGTCATGATGTCAAAATGCGGTCTTCAAAATGTGGTATAGTCTGGCTCAATCGTTGTCTTCTCATCCAAAAGTAACACTACCTGCAACAGACCAAAAATGTAGCTACGCTGATGGCGGAGGAGGAGGAGGAAGATAAGAGAAAAGCAAACGGCGCATGTGCACCCAATCCTCCTCAAGGGCGTGAATAACGCGCAGCAAATAGGCAATCTGCTGCTCAGGTGTAAGGAAACGAACATCCGAATCAGGGGGTAGCGGGAGGGGAGCGTGTGGTGTGGCAAAAGGTGTCTGACAGTGACATGGAGGACGTGGAGTCCTCTCTAACTCCCCGACTCGACGACTCAGAGCATCCTGCTGTAGCTGCAGGGATGCAAGTATGTCCTCTGTAGTGTATCCAACATGGAACGGGTGATACGGGTCTGATAGCGGCATAACATTGGGCGATGACCACAAAAATGGCTCGCCCGATGGTACAAAGGAAGATGTAGTGGGTGGCATATGAGTGTGTGCAGCTGGAGTAAAAGAAGGCATGAATGGAAAAGCAGTTGTCGGGTGTGGCATGTGATCATGCGGCCCAGTAGAAGGTCCTTCCCCTGGATGGGGAGGGGGTATATCCTGGAGGAAAGTAATAGGCAAGTCGGTGCGATGGACATCAGCGATGTGTGGGTGAAAAAATGGAACATGAATGGGTGCGAAAACAGGTGCTACAGGAGGAGTGACTGGCAGCACAAACGGTGGGTAGTCATCATCATCCTCGATCCACCCATTACGGGTGTCAGCGTATCGAGGGTCAACATGCGTGGCGAATGGTGCATGGTCGACAACAGGTGGTGCAAGAACGGGTACATCCACAATAGGAACCTCCACCACTGGTGGTGCAACAATGGGAATATCAACAATGGGTGGCGCGATGGCTGGTGCATCCCCAGCAGGCGGTGCCACGACTGGAGCATCATCAAGAACAGGGTCGTGCACGGGTACAGGGTCATGTGCAACAACAGGCTCTGGTGCCGCGACAGGCTCAGGGTCGACAAAGTCCATATCAAAGTCGGCAGGTATATCAAGAAACTGATCAATCGGAGCCACTGGTGCCTCCAAGGGCTGATCAACAGGAATAAACTCCATCTCATGATCGGCATCAAAATCAGGAGGAAAAACTGGATCAAACTCGTCCTCGAACTCATGATCAAACTCAAACTCGTGGGGTGAACCAGGTGCAGCTGACATCGCTATGTCTGAGTCAGCGCCAGGAGAGTAGTGCTGCACGCCCCTGTCGTGCAAGGGAGCAGACGCCACAGACTCAAACGAGTCTGGACCAGGTGAATTAGCAGGAGCCTCCTCCACAGGAGCCTCAGCAGGCGGTAAAACAACAGTATCCGCAATCGGAACCTCAACCAAAGGAATGGCGACATCATCAGCAATCGGGGCCCCACCCTCATGGTCGTCCTCAGGGGGACCCTCGAAAAGATCGATGTCGTCATCGGACACAACATCGAGTGGCAAGTCCTCTACGGGAAATGCAACAAGTGGAATGGGAGCAGGGATCAAGGCAAGGGGTAGATCCCCATTAGGAATACCATCAGCGTGCTGGGCATCGTCACCGAGATCCGGCAACGCGAAGGGCTAGAAATCGTCGTCTTCAGTGCTCGTGGTATCTGACGTGTAAACCTCTCCCTCGGATGGTATCTCATCGTCCGATACAATCGCCATGGGGTCCAATGTATCTGATACTCCAGTATCGGAAGAAGAAGCCATAGGGTCTGTAACACAACCACACATATGCACATATATCAACATATAGTCAAATAAGCATGTAAGTCACAATAATGCAAGTAATCGTCCTAGTCTTCCCCAGACTATCCCTCCCAGTCTCTCAGACTGAACTCCCTAGCCTCTCAGACTAACTCCCTGGTCTCTAAGACCACTCCCAGTCTCTAAGACTAATCCCCTGGTCTCTAAGACCAACTCCCTGGTCTCTAAGACCAAACCTCCCAGTCTCTAAGACTAAACATCCCCAATCTCTAAGATTGAACCCCTCAGTCTCTAAGACTGAACCTCCCCAGCCTCTAAGGCTGAACTCCCTCAGTCTCTAAGACTGAAATATAAATTTTTGAAAAGTATATTTGTGCCTTTTGTTTGTAAAAATGTTTGTACCCTGGATCTGGACGTTTTGTGTATGCAATGTAAAAATGTTTGAAAACATTTTTCGTGAGAGCCCTAGTGATCATAGTCTAGACTCGAGAAAGAATCCTAGTTCGCTATGATCGAGGCTCTAATACCAAGCTGTCACACCCTGGCTTTTGCGGAAGCGTGGATTATTTTGGTGTGACTTCTTAATACCATAGCAACAATCACAACAATGCTATATGATAAAACACAAGACGTTCATCCATTCATTAAGTTTGAAAATACCAAAATGTCGACACATAAAGTAAGTTACAACCATGACATGATTAACAGAGTTCACAATTTTAGAATTGTGAATCCAGTCAAGGAAGGGATTCACCTCCTAAACTCAACAACTCGGATGACATCTTTATTCACTACGCAGCCTTGACACAACGCATACTTCGCCAGATCCACTAATTTCCTGAAATGCATGTAGTTTGAAAAATCAACAAAAGTTGAGCGAGTTCATGTGTAAGTGTGTATGTATAAACCTTTGTAAACAATGTATGTATGAAAGTCCCTGGTATGTAGCAATAAGGAAAAACTGATCACCAATGGGTTACAAAGCCAATGGTATGTGTGAAATTGGTGCAGGAAGACTCAAACCTAGCAAATTTGTCTCCGGTTTGAAGACATAGTCACCACTATGGGCCACCCCGGTCTCACGGGTGTAGGCTCGCTACACCCAAATAGATCTATCACTCATGTCCCTTGGTCCTACAATGAGGATTAATGGCCTTAAGTGTCATGCCCACCACTCACATGATCGCGTAGTAAAAACCATCCTTAAGCTAACCATACCATGTAAATAAATGTCTGTAATAATTGTAACATGTATTTCACCCCCGAAGTATAAAACTGAAAAACAGTTAAGAGAAAAGGGGGGGACATGAACTCACCGAAGTGTGTCTCGGTATCGTAACGTCAACTCAAACTTGATCAGCTACCTGGCGACCTACAACGTACTAATGTCTATTAGACGAACGGGTCGTGCCTTGGCTTGGGGTTTAATGTTTTTGAGTTGTGTTACTTTGATATTATTCCAAGTTGTAACTTTTGTTAAAATAATAATAATTATTTTAACTTAAATCTTGTTTTTAGGAATAATAGTTAGGCAACTATTTCGTATCCGTACTTCTCAAGTATTTTATTGGTGTAATTCCTTCCCAAGGATGGGGTATTTATACATGTACATTTGTAATTCCGAAAAATATATTTTTAAGTCCCACTTAGGATAATATATTTACTCATTTGTCCAAAATAACTTATTTCCAAAATATATGTATTTTTCCCAAAAATAATATATTTTACTTCTTTAGTTTCCAAAATAATATTTTACCAAAAATATATGTGTAAGAGTATTTTGCGGAATATTTTGTAAGTTACGTCTTTGCGTTTGGTTTTACGATATCAAACATATAACTTAAATATTTATTCGGTGAGAGTTTTGGTATTACTTTGGAGTTGTAATTTTTCATGGTAGTTGTCAAGTTATATTATTTTACCCTAAAATAATATAACTAGTTCCCAAAATATACATATATTCACACAAGCGTCTTGTATAAAAAAATATATTCTAAATATATATTTATCAAATTTTATTTACGAAAATGAACCTCCGATACTTGGTATTTTTGTAATAACAAGTATGGCGAAGTTTATTTTAAAAACCATGTTAAAAACATATTTGTAACACTTGTTAGAAAAATATTTTCTAAGTGTTGAAATTTTAGAAAAATTTCGCCAGAGTTTCCTTTGTAAATGGAGGTGTCCATGCTTACTAGCATATCATTTTCTTTTCAAAAGTTCATTCAAACAATTCTCAATCAACAATATACAACTTCTACTTACCAAACTTGCCAAAAACAAGCATAAACTATAAGCTCATGAACTTGAAAATTTATAAAAATGTGTAGTAACGTACTAGCATTCTTAGTAAGTCTTGTTACCTTTTAAAATGTGATTAGTTCTTTAAAAACTTTATTTTTAAAGAGTTTAAGTGTTTACAACTTCCAATCATATTTTCTAAAAATATTTCTTCATGAAATTTTCTTGTTTGACAAGTGTTTTTACACTTGTTTATCCACCAAAAATGTGATTAGTTTATGTAAGATCCAAGTTTTAATGAAACTTATATTTTTCACTTGGTTCTTTCGAAAAACCACTCATGGATCTTTAGATCTACATGATTATCACCTACTTTGATCTTTATTTTTCAAGAAACCATTCATTCATTCAAGTTCATGGTTTATGCGTGGATGATTCCATCATCCTACAACATTCTTACTTTCTCATCTTGCTAGATCATGTTTTTAATCATGATCTAGCAAGACCATAAGATGATCAACATCAAATACATGAGTAAACAATAATCAACAAGCATTACAACACATGAATATCATGATTACTTCATCATTTTAACAATACTTCATCATCAAGTTAGTTTATGTTGAAGTCTTCTTCATATGATCATTAGTGTTCTTAAAATTTTTGATCATGATATATCATTAACCACTTAAATAAGATGAAAAATGAAAGGATCTAAGTTCTTACCACTAGCTCAAGGCTAGGGAAGTTCAAGAGTAGAATTTAAGTGGATAAAAGCAAGTAGAGGTGGTCCTTGAGCTTCCGAGAACACTAAGCTTCGTTGTATACCTTGTAGCACCTTAGGATCACTAGAGATTGGATGATTGAAACTTGAAGATGATGGTGAGGGTGGTGGTGGCTCATGGCCGAAACAAGGAAGTGAGGGAGAGAGGAGTTTGTTGTTGAGTTGTGAAGATGAAGAATGAGTGATCTAATGGTTATATACTACAAGTCCTCCAACACTTCTTTGTCCATTAGGTCTAATGCCCCCTTAAGTACACAACAAACCCATTAATTAAATCAAGAAAATCAAGTGGGTGTGTCCCACTTCACAACCGGTTTGGGGGGGGGGGGGTTGGTTTAGTTGGGTTTGAACAAATTAGTTGGTGATCTTAGTTGAAAACAAAAGGTAAGTTAGTGCTTTATGGTGTGTTAAGTAATATATTGTGTGTTAGGGTGTTCGGGTACCATAACTAGCTCACTAAAAGTGAAACAATGTGTTTGACAATATTTTTGTGTTCCTGGTAATGTCCGGTTGTTTGGTTGGGTATCGTTCCGTTAAAGTGCTTAATTGTTCCGTAAAGTGTCTTTTATAATATTTTTTGTGTCACAATTAATTCCCGGCACTTAGGAAAGCATACAGGAACATTCTGCCATATTTTTGGCTTATTACTAGCATATTAAATGCTGAATTTCGTTAGTAGATGCAGAATTCTGCATTTAGAGTAGGTTTTAGGCACTTCTTGGCACTTTAACTATCACCTAGTGACGCAGTTTTATGGTCCTCACTTCCCTACACTCCCTACTAGTGTAGTATCCTGTCTCTTGCTCATACTGGCCTCAAAAACATTGTCTGTCTATGTGCTGGCATTGTCAGCATGTTTTCTGGGTTATCCGCTCACTGTGCTAACTGTGCTTTGTGCATCAAGTTTGTCACTAAAGTCTGTGTGTAATGAATGGAGTGACAGTATGAATGTGATGCATATGTATGTATGTATGATGCAAAATCATAAGGCAATTTAATCAGCAGTTGTAATCAAGCACCAATTAAATATTAATTACTTGTACGGATACCTGTAATTGTGAGGGTTGTCACAGTTACTACAGGATTAGGGTTCAAACCGGACAATTCCTCGGGAAACTCATCTGATGGAACAGAAACTTCAACATCTACGAATCAAAGTGCTCCAATTACTGAGGACTATGACTCGTCGGATGATGAATCAGATGTGAATGATGAGGATAAATCTCTTGATGATAGGAAAGGAGTAGAAGTGCCTATTGAGAATCATATTCTGTGTGATCCTCCTACTCCTGTTGTGCACTCAACTGTTAAACAAGAGATAGATCCCATCAAGGAAATAATGTCTACTGTTAAAAGTGATAACATGTTGTACACTTTAGTCGGTGATAGTAAAATATATTCAGACAAAGATTTTCCAATCAAAAATGTCAATCAATCTTTGATTGATAAAGTGTTTGAAGATACTACAAGTAAGTTTTTGGGAAAAGCGATCCCGAGAGTTTCTGTAACTCAGTGTGATCCTATTCCAAAAGCTGAAGTTAGAAGACAATTTGGAAATCAAAGATTACCGACAAAGCAACAACCTATCGCTTTTAAAGGCAAACAAAAGGAACAACGAGCTCAAAATCCTAAAGTTTCACAACCGAGGGTGGAAACAAAGGGAGCTCATTACAAGAAAAAGGTTCAGAAGGTAACCTTCGTGAAATCAAGAGGGACTGATAAAATTGAAACTTTCGAAAACAAATCCAACACGGATTTTGTTAATCAAGCTAAAATTTTGAAAAGAAACAGTCAAAACAATTACACACAACACACAAACGGTTGTGATGTAGGACCAAGTACCTCAAGATCACGAAGTTCATCATCAAGCTCTTACAGTTATCATACTCCGAGGTTTGTTGAGCGGAGATCATGCTTTGAATGTTGTGAGTATGGACACATTGTCAAGAACTGTCCATATCTCACCAAGGGAAAAGCAAAAGTTGATGCCCCCCGTGGCAACAGTTACTATAAAAGATCTGTTTCACCAAAACAAGACCCTCGTCTTGTTAAACAACAAGAAGTGAAACAGAAAAAGAATCAACGAAAAGAAGTTGAAAAGGCATTAAAACCAGAGGTTGTCCAAACAAAATATGTTAAATCGGATGTTAAACATGAAAAACATAAACAAATTTGGAAACCAAAAACGGTAAATGTTTCAGGGGGAGCTCAATCTATTCCGAATCATCAAGAAATCGAAGTCACAATCCTCGATGATGACGGATGACCCAAGTCTGTGAAGGCTTGGGTCCCCCTCTCCAACTAATCTCTGAATGAGTGTGCAGAATGTTCCACGAGGAACTATTGATAGTCTTAGGATTGTTGATAGTGGAGCATTCATGCTCAAGATTGGCGACATGGGGCTCCGAAACATTGTTACATCTAGGAGTTGTTGCCTGTGATGGAGAGAAGAAAAGGAAAAGAAGAATATGATGGTGAAAGAATGTCTGATGAAAGAAAATGAAAGCTTCGCAAAAATGAAAATCATTCCAAAGTTTGATTGTTAAAGGCTTTGATCGGGTCCCCAGGATAGATTCAATCAAAATGTACGCACCTGCAGCACGTCTGAAGTTCAAAATCTACAAAATGACCGTGCAGTGTACCTTTCTTCGCGGTGTGATTGAAGAAAATGTGTTCGTTGAACAAACCAACCGGGTGTGCGGATGCCTTGGCATGGATTGAACAACCGCACACTACTTCTCAAAGAGAAAGTCAAAGACCTTCGCTGGTGCAATATGGAAGACCAGCCGAACCCAAAGGTTTATGATCTTGTTGCTGTGAAGAGATTTCTCGGTTAATTGAAGTAGCTAAAAAATCGACCTTGAAATCCACACCGGGTGGATATCCAGTTTAGGAGAGCGCTCAGATTCCTAACAATGCACGAAGCAGTTGCTGGATACGGTTTTGAATTTCTAATCTCTCCTATACTTGACGATATTTAAGCTGCTTTATGAATTATATCATCTCGTACAACACTCTTTGACCTGACACGTTGAACTCGAATATCACCTCACGCGTGATTGTTTCACTATGAAACTCGTCAATGTTGTCATGGTCCGCACCGCTTACTGACGTGCCAATTCATTTTCCAAAATTTGATAAATCATTTCTGAATAACTTAATTTTGGTAAATGGCATTGAGGTAAAACATGAGTTAACCGACATCGAGAAATCGTTTTTGTAAATACCTTTGTGTTTTTTTTTAATTTATCATAGTTTGTTGATTTTAGGGGGAGTAAATCCAAAATTTGAAAATTCAAAAACATCGAAAAATTTCAAAACACAAAATCAATAGAAAAACAAAAATGAGTTTCCTGGCGAGAAAAAAAGAAAATGATAGTACATCAGTGGTCTGTCCAAACCTCTTTAAACTTAAAATGAAAAACAATAAGCAGCTCTATATAAGATGTATCGGTAGGCTCACAATCATTTTAAAGTGTGCAAGGTGATATAAACCTAAATCGACTGAAGACCAGGTGGGAACCATTCATTGGCATATGGTCTTGGTACCGAAATTTCATTTGATTGGTTGCCGAGGTTCTGAAATATTCGGTCTTTATGTTGTCTTATCATCTGGGTATCATGGTTGTATCTTTTACCAAAAAATAACGGAGACGAAGTCTAGATCTTCCATGATACCATACATACGTGTACATACTGCATACGACCTTAATAAGTGATCAACAATCACATGTCCAAATCAAATAAGTGATAAAATATCACATTTTTCTGGGAGTCAAGTTCGTCTCTTTGCTGTGCGATGTACTGACCTGTTCACGGACTTGCTCCTGTGCCTTCATGCATATGAAAATTAAGTTCCTCATCAATAAGTGGTTCTATTACATAGGGCTTGTTTTCAATAAAAAATAAGTGAGTATCTCACATCATTTTATACGGTCAAACAGATGATAAGCGGTATACTCACCGGTAAGATGAACTCTCGTGCATACCTTGATACGGGAATGTGTCGTGTGTGGATGAACACCGGTCGGGAAGTATAAATCATACACTAATCGTATCCCCTCGCCATGATTACATCTGACAAGTTGAGTTTAAGTGGACAACAATGCCGATAATCGTTATAGGATGCTTATTTAAATGTTAACTAATTGAACAACAAGAGCGTTTTGGCGTGACCGTACACTGATATGATTCTCTTGCCCTCGAAACTCGCAAAAGGATTGTTTGTAAATATTAATTTACATTTCTTCGTTTCTGTATCGCTGTATATATTTATTTATTGCTTTCCGTCTTTACATTTGAAAATGAAAAATTCCAAAAAGATTTTAGGTGTGTTTGAATATAAACTTTATAAAATCCAAAAAGATTTTATTTCTATTTTATTTTAGATTGACCGATGTTGGAACTCGAGTCTATCCTACCCAAAATCCTGATTGTAAGCCGGAAAACAATTGCATCTTCATAAACGTTCGAAGTTAATAAGTTTTGAAAGTTAAAGGATTAAAACTGAACATTTTCTAAACTTTCAAACTGTTGTCGGTTGGTTGTTTGATTGAGAGTTGGTCTCATATGTGTCGTTTTGTTTAATTTGACTATATTCCAAGCGGTTGTTCTCATTACGTGTTTAGCTCTGTTGCTTGTGCAGATGTTGCATTCGAACAAGCTAAAAGCGAAGAGAACGTGTCAGATGACAAGCCATAAAGTGAAGACACGTCATTGATGCAATCGGAAGATCAAGATGATCGAGTTGCAACTGGTCACTCATCAACACCAAAAAGTATTGAAAATCAAAAGATTCACGAGCATCATTCAAGGGGGAGTTTGTTGATACACTCCTTGTTTGTGACACGTGAAGACCCTTTTAAAGATCCGACAATGTGAAGATCAAACCATCACGAGTAGCGTCCAAGGGGGAGTTTGTTGATACATTTTATGTGGACGCGACTCGGTTCGGTTTGACTCAGTTAGACTCGGTTCGGTTCGACTCGGTTAGGTTCGGCTCAAGTCCGACGTAGCGACATTCTCCCGTCGTGCGCCCCAGAGTTCGACACGCGAAGCACGGAGAGCTGCGAACCAATTCCCGCCGACACATCACCATGACATCATCATGATGATGTCATGATGATGTCACATGTTTGACTAATCTTTACAATCTGAATTCTAAGAATTCATGCAATGCAAAGATTGGATGATTGTTGGGCCTGGATACGTATTGGTTTGGGCTTTTTTAAACCAACGAAGACTTGATTCAATGCAAGCTGTCGACGAAACATCAATTGCTTGCTGTTGACGAAACTTCATGATGGAACCATTGACGAAACTCCTGTTAAACTGTCCATGGCGAAACTCCTGTTAAACATGCCATGGCGAAACTCCTGCACATCATACATGTCTGACGAAACTCCTGCCAATGTGATCATGACGAAACTCCAGCTGAAGAAACACATGTTTCGTCGGCTCCTTTATGTTTCGCCATGAGGTTTCGTCGGGTACAGATGTTTCGTCGACCTCAGCATGTTTCATCACCGTGTTCCTATATATCAGTGGACTGAAGACAGAAGACAACACACAGAGGGAGAACAGAGTGTATATTAGAGAGTTTTATTGTACTTCTTATAATATTATCTTGTATCGAAACTCGTTGATATTCAATATACAACCGTTAAATGTTGAATCTTTGTGTCGTGTGTTCATCTCTCGCTCGGTTTGTGTCATAACAGGGATTCCGCACCTGTTCCGGCATCTGAAACAAGATCTCGTAGTTGTACGGCGATCCGCAAACGGACCTACACCTTCACCACTTGCATATTTGTGCTTTCGGTATCACGTTTTCCGAATCAGAGACATATTATGAAATTGAGATCAGAGTTAAGTTGGTTCCATGAATATCTCAATTTTTGTAACGCCCCAAAAACCCAAATGTTAAATTATAAGAATGAATTATTTTACATGGTGTGATATTGAGGTAACTAAGTTAGTAAACTTGGTTATAAATACAAGTTAGATATTAGTAATGAAGTCTTGTGACTAAACAAATAACAATCAAAGCTACAAGGGCTAAAAGGGGCCAAATGGAAGTGTTTTAATTAATACATGGAGAAGAAGGGGAGAACCCATTTTGGGCAGAAGTGTGTGTTCTCTTGAGAAATCAATCTAGGAAGAGGAAGAGGATAAATTCGAAAGTTTGCATGTATAATCCATGAGTTTCAATGTGTTCATCACCTTCAAATCATCATGTAAGTACCAAAACTATCTCTTAAAACCTTCCTAGTTGAAATTCTAATGGGTTTTGGTGAATTACTCTTAATTGGGTAAATTAGAAGAAAGGAATGGTTGAATTTGGGTTTAGATGCACTCAATATAGTGTTAATAATGATTTAATCATTTCAATTAGGAGTTTTAATGAAAGAACCCATGTTTAAGAACTTGGGTTTTGGATGGTTTGAGATATAATATGAATGAGTTGGATGAACTAGAGATTTTGCTATGTTGATGTCAATGTGTGAATGATATTTGTTGACTAGTAAGAAGAATTAATGAATTATGTATGAACTAGGAAGGTTAGGCATGAAATACTTGTACATTGTGCTTTAATTGTAGTACGCACATCAAGTGCTCGATAAAATGCCCAAGTGACAATCTTAGGTGGAATTGTATGCATGGAAAGTGATAATGATATAATTGTTAGCAAACTAAGATGTGAAGTGTGATTTAAATGGATATCATGTGGGACTTTGATTTGTTAGTATGATGTGGTAGAAGCGTGCATTAGGAGCTTGTACTCTATGCATAAGGTTATGGCACACCAAATGCACTTAGTTGATTGTGTAGTTAGGTGGTGTGATTGTATGATATGTGGATTTTCTAGTAAGATAATGTTGGGTTCAAGGATAGTGTTAAAATTGGTCAATCTTAAATGATGTTGTTAGTTGTGGGATTATGAGATGACAAATATGGAAGGGATTGATTATGTTGTATGTGCATATATGATCTTGTGGTGGTATGTGTGTTTTACTAAGTGAGTTGGGAATGTATATAATGTACGTGGTATAATCGACTATAATAATGTGGACGTTTGAGGTTAGATTGATAATTCACAAGATGGACAGTTGACTTTCTGAAAGTCAACTGTGCATAAATAGCGTAATAAGCTTTTTGTCAGAAGTGTTATGTTAGAGAAATCATTAAATACATGCTATATCAATATGTGCTATATGTAACAACATGAAGAATTATGTGGAATGAAAAGATGCGACTTCAAGCTTATATTTTATGTTGTTGGAATTTTGATAAGTAAAGTATAATGTTGGATATGAATGTGAAACGAATGCAATATTAGAATGTGCGTTTAAGCTAATGAAATGGTAACCATGATGACATGAAAGTATAGGATCATGTTAAGATGGGGGAAACATGGAAGGCTAACGGAAAGGATATGAGGAAGCATGCACGAAACGGGCACTCGAGGTAAGTGAATTTCGATTCACTTTTTAGTAGGTTTAATAAATTTTAATACTTATGCTTATGAAACATCATGAAAGAACATGTAATAATTAGGAGTATTAAGCTAATAATGCTTTAATAGGACAAAGGTTGTTAACTAAGAAGAAAGTAAATTGGTGGGTTTAAATGGGTCGAATAATTATGCCTAAGTGAAGTGTGCGCGACTACACATATTTTTATAATGAAATTACACACGATTCGGTTTTAAATTTATAAAAGTGATTATTACTTTAACATCAAAACACACACGAAAGAGGCAAGTGTACCCCGTCATATATGTAGTAAAGTATCGGTAAGAACCAAGTATCGATCCAAGGAAATGGGCGGAGGAATAATACTAGACCTTTGTCACTAAACTACCGGTAAAAACATAAGTTGTTTGATTTTTAATAAACTAAAGTAAGCATAAACAACTACTTAAAAAACATAATAGATTTCAAATATGAAAATAGATAAATAGCCTTGCTTAATACACAACCAAAGCATGTCAACTAAGTCGGTTTTGGCACTAGAAGCATTTGATCAATTCTCCATTTTTGAGACAATTAGTATCCCTTTCGGGAATCCTAACATGACAATCATTCGGAAAGTTAAAACGATAAACACAATTTAACCACCTAAAATTGTTCTTTAACGTGCAATTGATGAATGTCTATGAAAATCTCTTAAAAATAAGTTAGTCATCCGTTAGGAGTTTTCTAACCTCACTTAAACAAGGAAAGCGACACCGATAGACACAATGCAACCACCGAGACAAGCATAAACTAGATTAAATCACAACTGAGTTCATTTTACAAATGTTGCACATAAATTCACCAAGATAGCAATTTTGGCCTAAACTACTAACTAAGCTAACAAATCATGGCAAGAATTTATAACGACACCATTTAACCCGTTAAGGTCCTTACGTGACGACAAGCTTTCTTGATTAACAATAATTACATTTTATTAAACCACTAACCATTTCTAGTATCATGGTGCACACATTTTAACCAAGCTAAACTAGTTAACCAAGTTTAAAGTTTACTAATACAAGATTAATTAAGCTTCATTTTTCAACTATCTTAACTAACCAAATACCAATCATCCAATAAAATTACTTATAATCAAGAAATCAATATCAATAACAAGGTTGCAAACTAATCATCAAAGATTAACATAGAAAATACTTCCAAGTGTCATTACAAACAAAGATTAACATACTAATGGTTATAATCAAGCAAGGGATTGTTGTGTTTTTGCCCAAAGGCTACAATGATACAAAAACATTAATCTAAATGCTTGAAAGATTAAAAAAATTATGGAAAGATTAGAAAACCAAACCATAAATAAGCACTAGATTAAGAATCCGGATAGTAATCGAGCTAAACGGGACAATGTGGCTTGAATCCGGGTGAAAGATAACGCCTCCGGAGCCTGAAAATCGCCTGAATTGCTCTCCAAAATTCCAGAGTTCCGAGCAGAATGTTTCTGCATGTTTTTTATAACTTTTCGATCTCGCACGGTCGTGCACTTTATTAGCACGACCGTTCACTTTATGCATTATTGGAGTTACTGTTCACCATACCGCATGACATCACAGATCTTGACCAGTCTTCGTAGCCGCACGACCGTTCCACGGACGGCATGTTCGTGCATTACCGGGCTTGGGTGGCACGTGCAACTGCACTGGTGGTGCAGTTCCGGGCTGGCTTGGACATTGGCGTTGCACGGTTGTTCGTTCAGTGGCAGGGTCGTGCATTTCCGAGAAAGGCTTGCACTCCGGATTGCACAGTCGTTCATCGCCGGGCTGGGCTATGTTTTCGGATATGCACGGCCGTTCCATGAGTCGCACGACCGTGCCAAATGCCCAGGTCAGAATCTTCACAGAATGTTCGTAGCTTTGTCGTTTCGTCCGGAAAGTCCTCGTTTTCACTATCATCTTGTCTGGCATGCTATTTTAGGCCTGTAAACAAAAGTATACTTGATTAAGTATCCGAATGACGGTTTTACGGCCAAAAACGCATAAAATGGGGATAAAATGGGGGACTAAAATATGTATAAATTAGTGAATATCACTAAGTAATGTAACGTTAAGGAAATTCGGAAAGATGAAGGACCTCGGGCAGGAATTTTTAGTTTGTTATGCAAGGAATTGTTTTACAAACAATTAGGAATAAGTTCCAAGTGGTATGGATGCAAAATGTATGAGTTACGAGAGTTTTGGCACAAAAATGGAGTGCTGAACTGGGCACCACCGTAACATACGGTGCCCACTGTAGGCTACGGTGGATGCTGGACAATTCTTTCCGCCGTAAGGCAGTCCCAGGCCACCGTAAGCATTTTGGGGACCGCCGTAGGCTACGGCAGTCGCCGTAGCTTACGGTGGAGATGTCGCACCCCGCGAGGAAGTAAGCCAAGGCTTACGCGGCCCGCGAGGGACCGTGCTGGTGGCATTTTATTGGATTTTTGTTGTTCTGAACATGGGACTTGTCTAAATGGGTTTTCAATGTCTCATAACTTATGTTAATGTTGGTTTTGAATATAAGTGATGATAAGGGTCGTCGGTTAGCGAAAGAATGGATTTACTTTCGTGTTAGTGAAGGAAATTCTATAAGTAAATATGTTTAGGAATCAAGTAGGTGTCACACCCTGGCTTTGCGGAAGCGTGGTTATTTTGGTGTGACTTCTTAATACCATAGCTTAACCATAACAAGCTATATGAAATAAAAACCATGCAAGATCATCCATTAAAATAAGTTTTAAAACCAAAGTAACATAACATTGTCTTGGAACTACACCATCATAACATAAAGCATTGTTTTGAAAGACATAAAAATTATCATGAATAAGACGCAGTTTAAGGACTGTGACTCGTCCAGGTAAAAGTCACATCCCCTAAACCTGGATGACCTCGGAACCCATACGCAGCGTGAAAACATAACATACCGCGCCAGATATTTAATTCCCTGAAATACATGTAAGTTGAAAAATCAACAATAATGTTGAGCGAGTTCATGTGTAAGTGAGTAAATAAACCTTTGTATGTATAAAAACCCTGGTATGTACCAAATAAGGAAAAAAGAGATCACCAATGGTTTGCAAGGCCATTGATATGCGTGAAGTGCAAGTAGGAAGACTCAAACCTAGCGGATTTATGCGTTGGGCACAAAGTCACCCCGAGGTCCGTTCTGTTTGGGCCTGGGGCTGGGCTCGCTACACCCAGATAGATCTACCGCTCCTGTCCCTCGGTCCTACCTTGAGGATTAATGGCCTCAAGTTTCCGCCTACCCACTCACATGATCTTAAGTAGTAAACCTCCTTACGCTAACCATACCATGTATAAAGTACTCGTAATCATAGTAACATGTATTTCACCCCCGCAGTTTAGAAAACTGAAAACAGTTAAGAGAAAAGGGGGACATGAACTCACAGTGGTGCGTCTCTACCAAGTATATCTCCTGATCAAGCAGCTGTGCGACGACCTACACGTACTAACTCTATTAGACGGACGGCCTTGCCTTAGCTTAAGGTTTAAGTTTTTGGGAAATAGTTAGACAACTATTTCGTGTTTATATTTTTGTAAATACTTGGTAATTATTCTCCTTCCCAAGGATGGGGGATTTAATACATATACGTTCGTATACCTTCAAAATATATTTTATTTCTAACCCCAAAATATAATCATTTTTCCCAAAAATATTATACTTTATTTCATACACTTTTCCAAAATAATATTCTTGACAAATACGCGTTCATTGGTATTTTCTGAATTGCGTAAGTTACGGATAAAGATCGGGTGGTAATAATTATACCGTTGTAACTTATTATTAATTATGAAAGCGTATGTATTATTTTTGGAATCATTATCATTCGGTAATATTATTTTTACCCTAAAAATAATATTTGTATAGTTCACAAAATAATCATAGAAATTCACAAGTTTTGTTATGAAAACATATATTCTAGATATATATATTTCAGGTTTTATTTTGTGAAAATCCCACCTCCGATATTTTGTAAATAAAGTCGTGGCGAAACTTACGTTTCGAAAACAAGTCAAAATTAGATTTACAACATTTGTAGTGAAAATATTCCCAAGTGTTAGGTTTTTAGAAAAATTTCGCCAGAGTTTCCCCTGTAACTGGAGGTGGCCACGCTTTCAAGCGTATCATTTTCTTTTAAGATTCAAATCAACAATTTTCTCATTTCAACCAAAACAATATCCAAATCATCAACTAGTCAAAATATATATAAATCGCAAAAATTACATGAACTTGAAGTTTATCCAAAAATATGAAGTAAATCCCATTACTTTTAGTGGATCCTTTGTATAAATCAATCCGTTTTCGTAAAAGTCTCGTTTTTAACGAAATTCCATCTTTACAACTTCTTGTAAAATTTGACAAAACTAGTTCTTTGTCGAAATTTAGTGTTACACGAGTGTTTACACACTTGTGTGTTTAAAAATCATTCTTGTTCGTGTAGGATCCGGTTTTAGAAAATACGATTTCTTTGACACCTGGTCCTTTGAAAATACCGTTTGTAGATCCGTAGATCTACTAGTTTAAAACACTATTTCGTAAGAAAAATCGATTTTACACAAGTTCATGTTTAGTGTGTGGTAGAGTTTCATCATTTAACCCTTTTCATACTTAAACCACTCTATGTCATGATCCATGATCATGACCGATCCGGGTTAGACGATGATCCGAGCTACCACATCATAGATCGGCACTAAATAGTTACACAAAACAAGTCTTGCTAGATTTACACAACAACATAGCTTTTAACCATCATTTTTAACATTTTAGTAGACTTTTACATATCATCTTGCATGTTCTTGAGTTTTGAACCGTTACATCTTATTTTAACCACTTTAAAATAGATCGAGAGGGCGTTTATAGCAACTTACTTCTAGCTCGGGGCTAGGGAAGATTCTAGTCGAAGAATGAGTGGATAAAAGCAATAGGGTGAGGTCCTTCACGTTCCGAATGCACCAAGCTTCCTTATGTGAGATTCTTAACACTTGTATACCCTTGGAACTTGCAAGATCAAAACCGAAAATGGATGGATGGTTGTGGGGTGCTCTCGGCCGAGAACCAAAGAGAGAGGGAGAGAGTGTGTGTTGGTAAGTTGAGTGTGTGAAGGTTATGTTGGTTTAAGCTTGGTTCTTATAGACAAAACTCAAGATCATTAACCATTGGATCATATGTCTAATTGATATTAGACAAGAGTGATTATTTTAATCATAAATAGGACAAGGGTGTCCCCCCCTAGGGGATGAGTTCGGTTGAGGGGGGGGGGGGGTCTCCTAGTTAGATTTCAACCATTAGTTAGCCATATAGTTAAGTTAAGTTGGAGGTTAACTCGGTTAATGGTATGCTGTAAGTTGTGACGGGTGTTAGGGTATTCGGGGACCCTAACTGGCTCAGAAAAAGATAAACAATGTTAATGGCAATATTTTTATGTTCCGGGTAAAGTCCGGTTGTTCGGTTGGATAGTGATCCGTTAAAGTGCTTAACAAAGTTTTAAAGTGTCGTTATTATTATTTTTAGTGACACAACTTATTCCCGACACTTTGGAAAGTGTCTAGTAATGTTTTCCTCATGTTGTGGCACTTTATTAGTTAGCTAGAATGCTGAATTTTAATTAAAGTGCTGAATTTTGTAGTTAAAGTACGTTTTAGGCACATCCGACCACTGTAATCTCATTCCTAGTGGCAGTTCTACAACCCTTATATCCCTACACTCACCACTAGTGTAGCAAACTATCTCAGGCTCTTACAGGCCTTAGAGGCAGTACCTGCCTGGTGCTAGCTATAACAGCACGTTTAATAGGTTATCCGTTCAATGTGCTACTGTGCTTTTGTGCATCACGGTTGTCACTACAGTTCTGTATGCAAATAGTAGAGTGACAGCAAGTAAAGTATGATGCAAGTAAGTACATGTATCAGCATTCAAGTAGCAGTTTATCCACAAGTTCAAGTAAGCACAGTAATTAAGCAGTAATTAATTATTAATTAAGTCGTACGGATACCTGGTTTGGTGAGGGTTGTCACATTCTCCCCCGTTAGAAAAATTTCGTCCCGAAATTTTAAGTTCTGCTTGTAGATGCAGGGTTCTTGGGAAATAGGTGTGGGTATTTCTCTTTCATCCGGTCCTCACGCTCCCAGGTGTATTCAGGACCATGTCTGGCATTCCAACGAACCTTGACGAGCTTGACACTGCTCCAGCGGGTCTTGTTTACTTTCCAATCCGTAACCTCAACAGGTTCTTCAACGAAATGGAGCGTGTCGTCAACATGAATCTCGTCGGTGGGAATGACAACGGTATCTTGAGTTGGACTTTTCTTCAGGTTGGATACATGAAATGTATCGTGAATTCCATTCAGTTCAGCAGGTAAGTCCAGCTTGTATGCTACTAGCCCAATCCTTTGCAGGATTCTGAAAGGGCCAATGTAACGTGGATTTAACTTCCCACGCTTTCCAAAGCGTGCCACACCCTTCCAGGGTGAAACTTTCAATAAAACCATATCTCCAACTTGGAATTCCAAATGTTTCCGGTTTGGATCTGCATAGGCTTTCTGTCTGTCGCGAGCTGCTTCGATGCGTTTTCGAATCTGCGTAATCTTGTCTGTCATCTCTTGGACGATTTCGGGACCAACAAGCTGCCTATCACCTGCGTCAGCCCAGCATAGGGGTGATCGACACTTGTGTCCGTAAAGAGCTTCAAATGGCGCGGCTCCAATACTGGTGTGGTAGCTGTTGTTGTATGAAAATTCGACCAGTGGCAAATGCTTATCCCAGCTACCGCCCAAATCCATAACACATGCTCTCAGCATATCTTCCAAGGTCTGAATAGTTCGCTCGCTTAGCCCATCAGTTTGCGGATGAAACACAGTGCTCAGATTTAATTGTGAGCCAAAAGCTTCTTGGAAGGATTGCCAAATCCTTGATATGAAACGTCCATCTCTATCAGAGATGATCGAGAGAGGTACTCCATGGCGCGTGACGATTTCTTGCATGTATATTTATGCCAACTTGCTCGTATTATCCTTCTCCCTGATAGGTAAGAAGTGCGCTGACTTCGTTAATCGGTCCACTATTACCCAAATAGTGTCATGACCTCTTGGCGTTCTTGGAAACTTTGTAATAAAATCCATGGAGATTTGTTCCCATTTCCACTTGGGAATCTCAGGTTGTTGCAGAAGTCCTGAAGGCTTCTGGTATTCCGCTTTCACCTTAGCGCACGTTAGACACTTGCTCACATAAACAGCAACATCGCCCTTCATCCTAGGCCACCAATAGTAATCCTTGAGATCTTGGTACATCTTATCCGCTCCTGGATGGATAGAGTACCGCGATTTGTGAGCTTCATCAAAAACAACTTTCCTTAAACCACCAAACAGAGGAACCCAAATCCTTTTCTCAAAACATAACGTTCCTTCCTCGTTTGGCACCAATAGCTTCTCCATCCCACCAATAGCAATCGTAATCGTTCAACAACTCAACCCATCGTCTTTGTCTCATATTCAACTCCCTCTGGTTGAATATGTGTTGTAGGCTCTTATGATCTGTAAAAATTGTACATTTCGTACCATATAGGTAGTGTCTCCAGATCTTTAAAGCAAATATCACTGCGCCTAGCTCCAAATCGTGCGTGGTATAGTTCTTCTCATGTACCTTCAACTGACGTGATGCGTAAGCAATAACCTTCTGGCGTTGCATCAACACGCAACCCAATCCTTGACGCGAGGCGTTACAGTATACCACGAAATCGTCAGTACCTTCCGGTAGTGCTAGAATTGGCGCATTGCAGAGCTTATCCTTCAACAGCTGAAATGCTTCTTCCTGTTTGATTCCCCAATCAAACCTCTTATCTTTCTGGGTGAGGAGCGTCAACGGTTGAGCGATTTTTGAAAAATCCTCAATGAACCTTCGATAGTAGCCAGCCAAACCCAAGAATTGTCGAATCCCGGTTGGCGTCTTTGGCGTTTCCCAACTCTTGATCGCTTCGATCTTGGTTGGATCCACATGGATTCCATCTCCATTTACCACATGTCCAAGAAATTGGACTTCACGTAGCCAAAATTCGCACTTAGAGAATTTGGCATACATCTGTTCTTTCTTTAGCAGCTCCAAAATAGCTCTTAGATGCTGTTCGTGCTCGGCCTTTGTCCTTGGATAAATCAAGATGTCGTCGATAAACACAATCACGAACTTGTCCAAGTACGGCTTGCAAACTCTATTCATCAAGTCCATAAAGACTGCAGGTGCGTTTGTCAACCCAAACGGCATAACAAGGAACTCGTAGTGTCCATAACGAGTTCTGAAGGCTGTCTTCGGGATACTCTCCTCTTGTATCCTTAACTGATGGTATCCAGATCGCAAATCGATCTTTGAGTAAAAGCTTGAACCTTGCAGTTGGTCAAACAGATCATCGATTCTTGATCGTCAGTTTGTTCAGCACCCGGTAGTTGATGCACATTCGAAAAATACAGTCCTTCTTCTTGACAAACAGGACCGGAGCTCCCCAAGGAGAGAAGCTTGGTCGAATAAATCCCTTGTCTAACAACTCTTGAAGTTGTGTCGACAATTCTTGCATCTCAGACGGGGCAAGTCTATAAGGTGCCTTAGCCACAGGCGCGGCGCCTGGGACCAAATCGATGTGAAACTCCACTTGCCTCTGAGGTGGCAGTCCAGGCAAGTCCTCCGGGAAGACTTCCGGATACTCCCTCACGACAGGGATGTCTTCGATCTTCGGTTCTGCAGCTTTCTTATCTACAATGTGTGCCAGGAAGGCAGCACACCCCTTTTGCAAACACTTACGCGCTTTGAGGCAGCTGATAATTCTTAACGGTGTATCGCGCTTTTCGCCATGTACCACAATTGTTTCGCCATCTTCGGTCGGGATACGAACGACCTTTTCGTGACAAACAATTTCTACCTTGTTGCTTGATCACCAATCCATCCCTACTACCACGTCAAAGCTCCCCAGCTGGACTGGTAGTAGATCCAAAGCAAACTCACGTTCTCCCAACTCGATTGCACAACCTCTGATCACTTCATTGGCTTCTACTAACTTCCCATTAGCCAATTTGATTGAGTAGGGAATATCTAACTTACTAGCGGCTAAACCAAGCATATTCTTAAATTCTAACGATACGAAGCTATAGTCGGCACCAGTATCAAATAAAACGGATACATAGCGTTGGTTTACAGGGAACGTACCAGTAACGACATTGGGATGCTGGCGCGCTTCCCTCGCTTCGATATTGAACACTCTTCCACGGGCTTGGTTCAACTCTGGGCAGTTCCTCTTAAAGTGCCCGATATCACCACAGTTAAAGCATCCAGGTCTTTGCCCGTTTCCACCTCCATTTCCAGCTTGGTTATTCCTTTGGTTATGATTCACAGCGCCCGCTTGATTCACATTGTTGCCTCGATTCCCATTACCTCCATTGTTTCCTTGTGGGCGATTTCCATTTCCACCCCGGTTATTGTTTCTGTTTCCAAATCCTCCTTGGCCTCCCTGGCCAATAGTGGCCCAACAAGAATCCTTCAAGTGGCCAGGTTTCCCACACGCTTCACACACCTTCAAACTACATCGGCCAGAATGGTGACGCTGGCAGGCGTTGCACTTGGGCTGGGTGCCCATATATCCCTTTCCTCTCTTTCCACTACCAGCTGTAACCTGAGTTGGCGCGTTTGGCTCTCCTTTCTTGACAACACCACTAGTGCCTTGTTTGAAGTTCGAGAACTTTCGTTTATTACCTCCGGATGACTCGACGTAGGTCTCTTTCTTCTTTGTCTCGATCCCATCGAACTTGGTCAGGCGGATAGCCTCCTCAGTGAGAGCCACGCTAAAATCGATTGCCTCAGTAATTGTTGCAGGCTTGGAGGAGGTCACCATGCTTATGATTTGAGGAGCTAATCCCCAAAAGAAGCGTTCAATCCGCTTGAATTCTGGACATATTCCGCGATCTTCGGACCTTCCATCTTCAAATGCCAGAACTCAGTTTCCAATCTTTGCATTTCGGCGCGAGAACAATACTTTTTGCGCATTAGTTCCTTCAGTTCGGTCCATGTTAGTGCGTAGGCAGCAGCTTCACCAAGTGTCTGCACTTGCAAATTCCACCAAGATAGGGCTCCATCCAAAAATAGCCCAGAAATGTAGGTGACTTGCTAGTCTGGTGCACATTTGCTCATGCGGAGAACAGATTCAGTCTTCTCGGCCCAACGAACAAAAGCGACAGCACCTCCGGTTCCATCAAAGTTGACCGTCTTGCAGTCTAGAAACTGCTTGTAGGTGCACCCTGCACATACGTTACAACATATGAATGGCATTAGCATCCTTGCTAGGGATATCCAATTAGATCATGGTATGTCTTAATGACTTAGTATTACCATGAGGTGGATTGTTGTTGCCATTGTTGTTTGAGCTGCTTCCGCTGGGTCCTCCTTGCGAGGCGGCGTATTGCGCGATGGCAACAGCGATGACTTGTTGGAGTTCTGCCTCATTGGTAGGCATCGGCGTTTGACGTCTCGGCGGCATCTTCTAAAAGATGGGTTCACGTCGGTCAGGCCATAATAAAGCGTATGTATATAATGATAGTAATAGTACATAACATCTCATGTTATAATCACATTAATCACACAACATCCCATGTTATAAATAATCGATCAAAACATCACATATGATGAGAATACTGCGATTGCATTGCCAAAATTGGGACCACATGGTAAGGTGTACAAGTACATAATAGTGTCATACATCATCATCGACTAAGGGCTACATTACCCCAGTCCAAAAGAATATCAAATCAGTGTCAATACATCCCATATACATGATCAACAAAAGTCAGAATCAGAATGCAGTCTCCAAAAATGCTGTGTGGTCAGAGCAATCGCCGTCTTCTCACCAACGTCTACCCATGCTGTACTAAAGATGCCCTAAACTGATGGTGGTGGAGGAGGGGGAAAATGAGTGTAGAACAAACGTCGCAAATGGAGCCAGTCCTCCTCCATGGCTCTCTGGGTACGCAACCAATAAGCAACCTGCTGCTCAAGTGCCAAAAGGCGTGCAGCATAGTCAGGTAACAATGGTCGAGGGTGCTGCGAAGAAGCAGGGTGGGTCTGACCCTGACACTGGCACGGCGGTGGCTGAGCTCTCTCAAGCTCCTGAATGCGCCGTGTGAGTGCCTCCTGCTAGACAACAAACGCCATCAGAACGTCCTCAATAGAATACCCCATATGGAAAGGATGGTAGGGGTCGGTCAGTGGCATAACAGGCGGTGACGTCCAGAGAAACGGCTCGTTGGCTAGATCAAAAGGTGGCACAAAGAATGGTGGTACAGGGGGAATAGCAGATGAAGACTGTGGCATAACTGGAATAGATGTCGGCACATGTCCAAAAGGATGAGCTGAGGAACCCTCTCCAGGTCGAGCTGGAGGTGTGTACTGTGCAAATGAAAAAGAGAAATCAACGTGACGTGCATCGGTGGTATGAGGAGGAATAGGTGGAAGCTCATCATCCGCAGGAATCCACCCATGCTGGGCGTGCTCATCTCGTGGGTCAATCTGTGCCTCAAAAAGTGCTCGATCAAACTGTACAGGCATAGGGTCAAGGTGGGATGCAACAAGAGGGTTAGCAGGTATATCAGCGATAAGTGGGGGATCAACATGATCAGCAGCAATAACATGGTCACCCTCCAGTAGTGGTGCATCAGCAGGGTGATCATCAATGGGTAGGTCAGCAATCACAGGATCAATGGGCATGCCATCATGAGCAGGGTCATGCTCAAACACTAGGTCAGGAGCAGCTACTGGCTCAAGGGCCATAGCAGGCTCGGGGTCAACGAACTCCATATCAAAATCTGCATGATCAGCGAATGCAGGGTCAACTGGGTCTACTGGGTCAACCATAGGCTGATCCAAGTGGATGTACTCTATCTCCTGGTCCGGGTCAAATCCAAGGGGAAAAACAGGGTCTGGATCCTCATCGAGGTCGTGATGGAAAACAAATCTAGGAGCAGAGGCAGCAGATGATGCCCTGTCTGGATCTGAACTGTGTGAATAGTGTTGTGCGCTCCGAGTGTGTGACGGTGCGGAGGCCACAGACTCGAGGGAGTCTGGAGCGGGTGAGTGTGCAGGTGACTCCTCAGCTGGAGCATCTGCGAGTAACAAAAGACCACCGTCAGCTAGAAGGGCCTCGCCCTCAACATCGTCCTCCAGGGGCTCATCATCAAACAGATCGACGTCGTCGTCAACGTCGGCGTCGAGGAGCATATCGTAAGCAGGATAAACGGCCAAAGGTATGGGAGCAGGGATCTCTACGAGTGGTAGGTACCCAGCAAAAGGGCCATCAGCGGGCTCATCGACAGCGTCGGGTAGCGCAAAGGGCTGAAAGTCGTCCTCGTCTGTGCTGGTAACATCTGATGTGTGGACCTCGTGCTCTAAAGACTCTAAGTCATCTGATACTATGGGTCTAGGGTCCGTGGTGTCCGAATCACCTGTGCCGGACGAGTCCATGGTGTCTGTAACACAAACACAAATATGTACAAATAATCAATCATATAATCAGATAAGCACATTAGTCACCAAGTAAGCAATCAAATAATTCTCCTAGTCCCACTAGCCTCCCAGCCTCTCAGACTGCTCTTCCTAGTCCCACTAGCCAAATTCTCCCAGCCTCTCAGACTGCTCTTCCTAGTCCCACTAGCCAAATTCTGCCAGCCTCTCAGACTGCTCTTCCTAGTCCCACTAGCCAAATTCTCCCAGCCTCTCAAACTGCTCTTCCTAGTCCCACTAGCCTCCCAGCCTCCCAGACTGCTCTTCCTAGTCCCACTAGCCTCCCAGCCTCCCAGACTGACTCCCTAGTCCCACTAGACAACTACCTCAGCCTCCCAGACCGAGCCTCAGCCTCCCCGACTGAGCCTATAAATAATAAATAAATGTGCTCAACATTTGTTTGTAAAAAATTTTGGATCTGGACTTAAGTGGTATGCAGTGTAAAAATGTTTTCGTGAGAGCCCTAGTGATCATAGTCTAGACTCGAGAAGGAATCCTAGTTCGCTAAGATCAGAGCTCTGATACCAAGCTGTCACACCCTGGCTTTGCGGAAGCGTGGTTATTTTGGTGTGACTTCTTAATACCATAGCTTAACCATAACAAACTATATGAAATAAAAACCATGCAAGATCATCCATTAAAATAAGTTTTAAAACCAAAGTAACATAACATTGTCTTGGAACTACACCATCATAACATAAAGCATTGTTTTGAAAGACATAAACATTATCATGAATAAGACGCAGTTTAAGGACTGTGACTCGTCCAGGTAAAAGTCACATCCCCTAAACCTGGATGACCTCGGAACCCATACGCAGCGTGTAAACATAACATACCGCGCCAGATCTTTAATTCCCTGAAATACATGTAAGTTGAAAAATCAACAATAATGTTGAGCGAGTTCATGTGTAAGTGAGTAAATAAACCTTTGTATGTATAAAAACCCTGGTATGTAGCAAATAAGGAAAAAAGAGATCACCAATGGTTTGCAAGGCCATTGATATGTGTGAAGTGCAAGTAGGAAGACTCAAACCTAGCGGATTTATGCATTGGGCACAAAGTCACCCCGAGGTCCGTTCTGTTTGGGCCTGGGGCTGGGCTCGCTACACCCAGATAGATCTAACGCTCCTGTCCCTCGGTCCTACCTTGAGGATTAATGGCCTCAAGTTTCCGCCTACCCACTCACATGATCTTAAGTAGTAAACCTCCTTACGCTAACCATACCATGTATAAAGTACTCGTAATCATAGTAACATGTATTTCACCCCCGCAGTTTAGAAAACTAAAAACAGTTAAGAGAAAAGGGGGACATGAACTCACAGTGGTGCGTCTCTACCAAGTATATCTCCTGATCAAGCAGCTGTGCGACGACCTACACGTACTAACTCTATTAGACGGACGGCCTTGCCTTAGCTTAAGGTTTAAGTTTTTGGGAAATAGTTAGACAACTATTTCGTGTTTATATTTTTGTAAATACTTGGTAATTATTCTCCTTCCCAAGGATGGGGGATTTAATACATGTGCGTTCGTATACCTTCGAAATATATTTTATTTCTAACCCCAAAATATAATCATTTTTCCCAAAAATATTATATTTTATTTCATACACTTTTCCAAAATAATATTCTTGACAAATACACGTTCATTGGTATTTTCTGAATTGCGTAAGTTACGGATAAAGATCGGGTGGTAATAATTATACCGTTGTAACTTATTATTAATTATGAAAGCGTATGTATTATTTTTGGAATCATTATCATTCGGTAATATTATTTTTACCCTAAAAATAATATTTGTATAGTTCACAAAATAATCATAGAAATTCACAAGTGTTGTTATGAAAACATATATTCTAGATATATATATTTCAGGTTTTATTTTGTGAAAATCCCACCTCCGATATTTTGTAAATAAAGTCGTGGCGAAACTTACGTTTCGAAAACAAGTCAAAATTAGATTTACAACACTTGTAGTGAAAATATTCCCAAGTGTTAGGTTTTTAGAAAAATTTCGCCAGAGTTTCCCCTGTAACTGGAGGTGGCCACGCTTTCAAGCGTATCATTTTCTTTTAAGATTCAAATCAACAATTTTCTCATTTCAACCAAAACAATATCCAAATCATCAACTAGTCAAAATATATATAAATCGCAAAAATTACATGAACTTGAAGTTTATCCAAAAATATGAAGTAAATCCCATTACTTTTAGTGGATCCTTTGTATAAATCAATCCGGTTTCGTAAAAGTCTCGTTTTTAACGAAATTCCATCCTTACAACTTCTTGTAAAATTTGACAAAACTAGTTCTTTGTCGAAATTTAGTGTTACACAAGTGTTTACACACTTGTGTGTTTAAAAATCATTCTTGTTCGTGTAAGATCCGGTTTTAGAAAATACGATTTCTTTGACACCTGGTCCTTTGAAAATACCGTTTGTAGATCCGTAGATCTACTAGTTTAAAACACTATTTCGTAAGAAAAATCGATTTTACACAAGTTCATGTTTAGTGTGTGGTAGAGTTTCATCATTTAACCCTTTTCATACTTAAACCACTCTATGTCATGATCCATGATCATGACCGATCCGGGTTAGACGATGATCCGAGCTACCACATCATAGATCGGCACTAAATAGTTACACAACACAAGTCTTGCTAGATTTACACAACATCATAGCTTTTAACCATCATTTTTAACATTTTAGTAGACTTTTACATATCATCTTGCATGTTCTTGAGTTTTGAACCGTTACATCTTATTTTAACCACTTTAAAATAGATCGAGAGGGCGTTTATAGCAACTTACTACTAGCTCGGGGTTAGGGAAGATTCTAGTCGAAGAATGAGTGGATAAAAGCAATAGGGTGAGGTCCTTCACGTTCTGAATGCACCAAGCTTCCTTATGTGAGATCCTTAACACTTGTATACCCTTGGAACTTGCAAGATCAAAACCGAAAATGGATGGATGGTTGTGGGGTGCTCTCGGCCGAGAACCAAAGAGAGAGGGAGAGAGTGTGTGTTGGTAAGTTGAGTGTGTGAAGGTTATGTTGGTTTAAGCTTGGTTCTTATAGACAAAACTCAAGATCATTAACCATTGGATCATATGTCTAATTGATATTAGACAAGAGTGATTATTTTAATCATAAATAGGACAAGGGTGTCCCCCCCTAGGGGATGAGTTCGGTTGAGGGGGGGGGGGTCTCCTAGTTAGATTTCAACCATTAGTTAGCCATATAGTTAAGTTAAGTTGGAGGTTAACTCGGTTAATGGTGTGCTGTAAGTTGTGACGGGTGTTAGGGTATTCGGGGACCCTAACTGGCTCAGAAAAAGATAAACAATGTTAATGGCAATATTTTTATGTTCCGGGTAAAGTCCGGTTGTTCGGTTGGATAGTGATCCGTTAAAGTGGTTAACAAAGTTTTAAAGTGTCGTTATTATTATTTTTAGTGACACAACTTATTCCCGACACTTTGGAAAGTGTCTAGTAATGTTTTCCTCATGTTTTGGCACTTTATTAGTTAGCTAGAATGCTGAATTTTAATTAAAGTGCTGAATTTTGTAATTAAAGTACGTTTTAGGCACATCCGGTCACTGTAATCTCATTCCTAGTGACGCAGTTCTACAACCCTTATATCCCTACACTCACCACTAGTGTAGCAAACTATCTCAGGCTCTTACAGGCCTTAGAGGCAGTACCTGCCTGGTGCTAGCTATAACAGCACGTTTAATAGGTTATCCGTTCATTGTGCTACTGTGCTTTTGTGCATCACGGTTGTCACTACAGTTCTGTATGCAAATAGTAGAGTGACAGCAAGTAAAGTATGATGCAAGTAAGTACATGTATCAGCATTCAAGTAGCAGTTTATCCACAAGTTCAAGTAAGGATAGTAATTAAGCAGTAATTAATTATTAATTAAGTCGTACGGATACCTGGTTTGGTGAGGGTTGTCACAGTAGGCACGTAGGTCGATTTGTATATCGCCTATATTATGTAAAGTTGTGAATATGTCATTTCGACATAAGCGTACGTGTATGAAAGTGGTAAGCAAGAGCACGTGTGTATATATTCGTGAATGATTGTTTGTGCGTAGGTAGGGATGTAGACATGTATAAAGGTACGTATGTATATAGGTGTATATGATAATAGGTGCGTAGGTGTGAATGTATGTGTGTATGAATGTACGATGCTATAAATATAAGTATGAACATTATCAAGACGTCTGAGTATTCACGATTACTAATGATGTGCTTTGAGTTTGGAATGTAATGCAGGTATGAGATTGTCGGTTTCATGAAGAATTGAAACCGGATTTGGATTAAGAGTATTTAAGAAAACGCTTGGACAATTCCATGTTTACTTCATGGAATGCTTTACGAATTTCTATTATATAGTTTAATGTTGTGTGGTGTGTTAATGACTAATGGTTAAGTTGTATATGGTGTCCACAGGTATCGCACGGGTTTTCTCTACCACTAACGATGATAAGCGGGCGCGGATCGAGTCACAGAGCTAGGGTTGTACGGAAGAACAGTCACATAGTTCGATCGTCGTATCGCATTGAAGTATTAATCTAGTAGAAATGTTGTAAATTCCTTTATTAAGACATTTGACATTTTGTAATTTAGCTCACACGTAAGTAATGTCATTAATAAACGAAGAAATTTTAAGGCTCAAATTTCAGTTGCGTCTTTTTTAAGATATTACGTTTTAGGGTCTTACAATTTTGTCTTGCTAGTCTTTTTATCTCCGGATCGAATGTTAATGGTGATGCTCTTCTAGAATATCTAGTATGAGTGCAACGAAACCACTACCTGCACAATCACCACACCACACCTAACAAAGAGTAAAAAAAGTACAAGACGTATGACAATTTTTGGCTTTTTAACAAAGACGAGAAAGCAATGACGTCAAAATTTGATCGGTGTTGAAGTACCGATCAAAGATAAAATATTTTTGTTCCTAAACACCCAAGATTAGTGCGTAGTGTCAAATAGGGTGTCGAACTGAAGAGCTAGAGGTTGGTGGAAGACTTCAATCGACTACAAAACATAATAAGAGCTTAAAAGTTGATTTGTGTTTTGATTTGAGAAATACATATTAAACTAAATTGTAGTTTCAATAAGTAAACAATGAGCACAACCATGCATCAAGTTTGATAATACAATTAGTAATTTGAGTTGGTAAATCCATTTTTGGAAGATTATATAGACATAACCTTGTGAAATCATATGTTAATTGAGTATTGAAAGACCTATACTTCTGTACCCAAGCTTACAACAATTAAACGCCGATGTAACTAGACTATCACAAAATGATCACCACCAAATACAAACATGTTAACATAACCATCAATCATATATCTTGACATTCAACGATTACACGCCGATTAACTCAAAATCCATGAAGTGATCTTAGCAAACAATGTTTAGAAGCAACCAACTTAAGAAATAACATATGAAAACTTAGCAAATGTCATAGATCTCTAACACACACCATGAATTCATATCCAAAATAGATAAACAACTCAAAGTGAACTAAATGGCATACAAACCCTAGCCCTTAGTTGGGATCACAAGGGTTTTAGCCACACATAATGAAGAAATGTTGCGATTTCGGTAGCAATTGGAACAATCTTGATATTAAAAAACTTTGTCACTAAGTATTCCTTGTCCCTTGATGTCTCCTAGCCTCCAATGGTGTAGAATTTCGAAAAAAAGAGAAAAAAAACCTTTAAAAACTCATCCAAAACCGTACAAAACCACCAAAAACCGTGAATTGGGCGTAAATACGCTGACCCATTATAAATAAACTGGCAAAATACGTTGGTCCTAATCACTTTTTATGCTTCGTTTATGTTGAAGGAATTGTGTGGTGATGTTGTGTAGGTGCGTAATACGCTGACTTAGTGTACACTATGCAGGAATCTGTATTTTTCACCGGGTTATCTTCGTTTGATCCATAAGCTTGCCTCTTCGATGTTTGGAACTGAATCTCCAAGTATGTATGCTTCCTTCCTTGTTGGCCTACACACATATAAACCACATAATGTCATTAGATTCTACACAAAATTACAATTAAAAGTACAGTTTTACATGCAAGTTACTCATGCATAAAAGATTAAAAAACATACATTAGATAACTTGTTTGATCTATGTATTGATATACATGTATTGTTTTAGATATAATAAATAAAAAACTGAAAAAAGGAACTTTTATCATTCACATGATTTTTTAGCAACGGAGTAACGGACTGACGATGAAAGTTGGGTTGACAAAATCTGTAGCTTTAAATATTTTCTTCATGAAATATTTTTGTCAGGAAACCAGTCACTAGAAATTATCTCCCACAAATCGTTGCTAATAATTAGTAATTCGGTCACTAGAATATGTTGCAAAACAGTTGCTAACTGTGATTAGAGTTGTCGTTTTTCTCATAGCCAAAACTGCCGCTAAAGGAATGCTTTATAGTAGTGTTAATTTGAAGATTTAGATTGGTATATGCACATAAAAGATGAACATGGGAATTTTGTAACCACACTCGTAACGGCTCTTTTCTGTAAAAATTTTAATCAATCAAAACGTTTACAAGGACTCTATATTTAAACTCAAACCAACTGACTTCAAATCTAACTCTTAAGTAACTAAATAATCAAATAATTATTTAAACTCGAGTCAAATCTGTTTTAATTATTCTGGGTCAGCCAAGTGTTACGTGTACGGGACGTGCCGGTCAAACTGGGGTACAATGCATATGTACAATAATTATTGCTGTCACCGATGTTTTCAAACAATAAGGGGACCCGGGGTGGAGACTCAATACCACGTGGGGCCGTGATACAAACTTACAACGTGTTATAATATCCAAAACACCACCGTCACCCCCAAATGATCACTTGTTAACTTCACCATGCGTGGTATTTTTCACACGTTAATCTTTTCAAAAATCGACCGTTTCAATGCAATTCAGTTTTTTTTAATGATTTTGATAGTGTGTGGTGAGTGATGAGCATTTTCATTAAAAACCATCACTAGTGATGGAATAAAGCTCGATAACATAACGGAAATTGATTGGATGTTGTGAGTGAGTGATGAGTGATGGCCACCCCTACCCCTAATTCACTCTCTTGTAGCTTAATTCTATTGTCAATGTGGAACCTCCAGATATCTTGTGGTTTAAACACATAGCACATACGTAAATCTTGGGCCAACAACAGTTTGACTGGATTTGTACATTATCTTCTACGGAACTTCCAACATTCTCCCCTCTAGTAGAGTTTTTCTATAGAAACTTTTTATTCCCCTTTTAGCCCCAATAACTTTTCTAAATATATAGCTATGCCAAGAAACGTAAGCTTCTTCTACTTGTTCAACCATGACTAGTTGTCATCCTTGCTTCAGTTATGATGTTTTTTTAAGTTTTCGAGGTGAAGATACCCGTAAAAGTTTCACTGATCACCTCTATACAGCCCTAAAGCAAGCAGGGATCCACACTTTCAGAGACGATGCTGCGATGGACCGAGGAAAACTGATAGAGCCAGAGCTGAATAAAGCCATCCGTGAGGCAGCAATTTCGGTCATTGTCTTCTCAAGAAACTATGCATCTTCCACGTGGTGTCTTGATGAGGTCTTAACCATCATCGAAGAACAGGAGAGGCTTGCCTCTAAGCATGATGTTGTTCCTGTGTTCTACGACGTTGATCCATCTGATGTCCAGAATCAAACAGGAAGCTTTAGAGAAGCATTTAGTTGGTATGATAATATAATTGAGACAGAAACAGATTATCAGAAGAAGCTTAAATGGTGAATTTTTTTTGGAAATGGTATATTTTAGAAATATTTTTAGGATAACGGGGAAGTCAAAAAAAAAAAAAGGAATTTGGGGTATCCGCTATTCCTAATAGCGGATTAGGAAGGATTGGGAAGAAGAATATGGTGTGCCGTACGAGGTGTCAGACTTATTTCCTAAGCTGCTATTCTGAATAGCGGATTAGGAGGAAACCATTTAACCCAGTTAACTTTTAACAAACCAAACTAACCCCTTTAACTATCTATCTAACCTTCGTTAAATAATATTATTTTGTTAAATAATATTATAAACAATAATATAAATGGTTCAAACCTAACTGATTAGAATATTATGATAAATTTTTTTTATTTTAGTTTTAACCCAAAGGTTTGTACCTTTTCCAATTTTAACCCTACATAATTTGTTTTTTTAACGTTTTCCGTTTTACGCACCGCCGCAACGCGGGGTGTGCTTTGGGGGTTTCAAAGAAAAAATTGTTATGCATAGTTGTCGTAACGTTGGCTTTGGGGGGTTTCAAAAAAAATGTTTTTTTTTTTTTTTTTTACTTTTCACCCAAAAGTATTTCATAAATTACTTTTAACCCAAAACTATTTGTTTTTTTACTTTTAACCCAAAACTTTTTATCTTTTGCAATCTATCCTCATAACCTTTTTTACTTTCAACTTTGGTCATTTATAGTTTCCATTTTCGCAAATTTTTCGCTCTATGCTTGGTTCTAAATTTTGTGACTTAACACATCACAGCTGTGTCTTTGGCTTAACGTTTTTACGTTTCGTTCTAAATTTTGCGAGTTAACACGACGCAACATGCGTGAGTGGGTGAACGTTTTTACATCGTCTATTTTTACCCCGTTTGACAGGTTTAACATAACGTGTGGGTCGTAGATCGACTTAGTTATAAATAAAGAATCCCCGCCGCATTGCGGCGGGTCGTAATCCTAGTTTAATTAAAAATGTAGAATTAAAATTAATAAATTAGTAATGCGTATAGCTTTTAATTATTTTATACCAAATAATACAATGAGTTTATTAATTTATACATTTATACCAAATAATACAATGAGTTTATTAATTTATACATTTGTATTATTTGGTATAAATGTATAAATTAATAAACTCATTGTATTATTTGGTATAAAATAATTAAAAGCTATACGCATTACTAATTTATTAATTTTAATTCTACATTTTTAATTAAACTAGGATTACGACCCGCCGCAATGCGGCGGGGATTCTTTATTTATAACTAAGTCGATCTACGACCCACACGTTATGTTAAACCTGTCAAACGGGGTAAAAATAGACGATGTAAAAACGTTCACCCACTCACGCATGTTGCGTCGTGTTAACTCGCAAAATTTAGAACGAAACGTAAAAACGTTAAGCCAAAGACACAGCTGTGATGTGTTAAGTCACAAAATTTAGAACCAAGCATAGAGCGAAAAATTTGCGAAAATGGAAACTATAAATGACCAAAGTTGAAAGTAAAAAAGGTTATGAGGATAGATTGCAAAAGATAAAAAGTTTTGGGTTAAAAGTAAAAAAACAAATAGTTTTGGGTTAAAAGTAATTTATGAAATACTTTTGGGTGAAAAGTAAAAAAAAAAAAAAAAAACATTTTTTTTGAAACCCCCCAAAGCCAACGTTACGACAACTATGCATAACAATTTTTTCTTTGAAACCCCCAAAGCACACCCCGCGTTGCGGCGGTGCGTAAAACGGAAAACGTTAAAAAAACAAATTATGTAGGGTTAAAATTGGAAAAGGTACAAACCTTTGGGTTAAAACTAAAATAAAAAAAATTTATCATAATATTCTAATCAGTTAGGTTTGAACCATTTATATTATTGTTTATAATATTATTTAACAAAATAATATTATTTAACGAAGGTTAGATAGATAGTTAAAGGGGTTAGTTTGGTTTGTTAAAAGTTAACTGGGTTAAATGGTTTCCTCCTAATCCGCTATTCAGAATAGCAGCTTAGGAAATAAGTCTGACACCTCGTACGGCACACCATATTCTTCTTCCCAATCCTTCCTAATCCGCTATTAGGAATAGCGGATACCCCAAATTCCTTTTTTTTTTTTTGACTTCCCCGTTATCCTAAAAATATTTCTAAAATATACCATTTCCAAAAAAAATTCCTTAAATGGTTGTAGAAGGTGAAGGCATGGAGGGTTTCTCTTAAAAAAGCCGGAAGCTTGACAGGAATGGTATTAGCTAATGGGTATGCTTGCTTCCTCTTGTCATCTATAAAAATAAGGCCCATACTATTGGCACACTTCTGGAGCCTATTTGCACACTTAGGGTTTCTATACGTATTGCATATAGAGCTATACGCAGTATATATGTTACATGAATTTCAGAGGGCCAGCAATCATAGGCACAAACAACTAGGGTTTATATACGCTGCGTATAGCTCTATACGTTGCGTATAGCTCTATACACAGCGTATTTAACCCATTTTGTTTGGTTATTTTGGTGTATTTGTGGTATAAATTCTCACCCGGTTCCAATGTTAAATCGCTTAAAATATATAACCTTTAATTTTATACCGTTAATATTATATACCTTTAAATTTTTTTGAAAAACGTATATACAGTTCGAATATATTATACTTTTATCGTTTAAATTAAATTATTATACCAAGTCTAGTCCGGTTCGAATACTATAAACGTTTAAATATTACACCATTAATTATTTTTAAATACTCGTGTACGTTTCGAATATATTATACCGTTTCAATACTATACCGTTTAAATTAAAATATTATACCAAGTCTCGGTGCGGTTCGAATATTATACCAGTTTTAAAATTTTATAACGTTAATTAGTTTGAAATACCTGGCCACAGTTCGAATATATTGCACCGTTTCCATACTATGCCGTTTAAATTAAAATATTATACCAATTTTAAATTTTTATAACGTTAATTATTTTGAAATACCCGGGTACGGTTCGAATATATTAGACCGTTTCCAAACTATACCGTTTAAATTAAAATACTATACTGTTTCAATACGACTGAATATAATATGGCCACTATAATATATACAAAATAAATTTGTACATAAAAACAAAAGATATAATATAAGTAAATACATAACAAAAGATAAAATACTATGGCAACGAATCCTGCTGCTGCTGATGCCATGCTGCAGCCGGAATGAAGTGTCGTGGAAATAACCCCTCACGATGTCGATGCTCCCGCGCCTCCTTAGTCATCCACACCATCACATACGTCAGTCTGTCAACGTCGCGACGTAGCTGCTGATACACCGCGTATAAGGGGGCATGAGCGGGCCTAACATGTCGTGGGAACTGAGGCGCCCTAGGTGGTCCACGCGGTTGTGGTAGGTCCAGAATGTACATATTCGGCTCATGCTTTGCCACCTCCTCTGACACGGCTGGGGGATATACTAGGTCGAATTGTGCCGGCAGTTTCTTCGGTACGAATGGTCGGCCGTCCGAACCCTTGAAACGCTTCCCATCAGGTGGAAACCTTTTGACAATCTTCATTCCGGATAGGGTGTTCATCCCCATCCACTCCGGCTGTATCGTCGGGCGTAAATGTGGGTCACTCTATGGGTGATCCCAAACGAAAGTGCTATCACAGTGACGTAGGCGTCGTCGTATAATAATCCGCGCTGCTGTCGATGATACGCGAATGCGAAGTATTGCGCCAACCCGTGTGCGAGAGTGCACAGCCTCTTGTACAAGAGGCAATATAGGGAAAAAAAAAAGGTCACTGCTCGTACACCACTCCCGGCTCTTGTTTCGAGCGGTGATGGAAGAGGAGATCATCCTGTGAAGATACCTGCACAAAAGAAGACCAGTCAGTAAATAATAATCAAACTTCGACGATAAAAAAATATTATATATTTACACTCGTTATGGACGACACTAACTAAAAGATAAAAATATTATATATTTTGTACTCGTTACGGTTTCGACACGCATTACGGACGTACGCTCGTTACGAACAACCTTGACTAAAAATAAAAAATATAATATATTTTTGACTCGTTAACGATTCGACGCGCGTTACGGACCTACGCTCGTTACGGACGACATCCACTAAAAAATAAAAAATATATATAATATATTTTGAACTCGTTACGGTTTCAACTCGTGTTACGGACGTACGCCCGTTACGGACGACATCGACTAAAAAATAAAAAATATAATATATTTTGGACTCGATATGGTTTCGACGCGCGTTACGGACATACACTCGTTACGGACGACATCGACTTAAAAATAAAAATATAATATATTTTTGACTCGTTACGGATTGACCCGCGTTACTAACGACATTGACTAAAAAATAAAAATGTTATATACTTTTGACTCATTACGGATTCGACGCGCGTTACAGACGTATGCTCGTTACGGAGGACATCGACGAAAAAATAAAAATATAATATATTTTGGACTCGTTACGGTTTCGACGTGCGTTACGGACGACATCGAATAAAAAATAAAAATATTATATATTTTGGACTTGTTACGGTTTCGATGCGCGTTACAGACGTACGCACGTTACGGAAGACTTCGACTAAAAAATAAAAATATAATATATTTGTGACTCGTTATGGAATCGACGCGCGTTACGTACGTACGCTCGTTACGGACGACAATGACTAAAAAATAAAAATATAATATATTTTTGACTCGTTACGGAATCGACGCGCGTTATTGACGTACGCTCGTTACGGACAACATCGACCAAAAATAAAAAATAAAAAATTATATATTTTTGACTCGTTACAGGTTCGACGCGCGTTACGGACGTACGTTCGATACGAATGTCATCGACTAAAAAATAAAAATTATATATATTTTGGACTCGTTACGGTTTCGACGCGCGTTATGGACGTACGCTCGTTACGAACATATGCTCGTTACGGACGACTCGAACGATAAAATGAAAATATTATATATATATATAAGACTAGTTACGTTTCGATGCTCGTTACGGATGAGTTCGACTATAAATAATAAACATATTATATATTTACGACTAGTTACGTTTTGACGCTCGTTACGGACATACGCTCATTACGGGCGACTTCAACTAAATAATAAAAATATTATATATTTACGACTAGTTACGTTTCGACGCTCGTTACGGACCTACGCTCGTTACAGACGACTCGAACGATAAATTGAAAATATTATATATTTAAGACTCGTTATATTCGACGTGTGTTACAAACTACACTTGTTACGGACGAGTCAGACTAAAAAATAAAAATATTATATATTTACGACTAGTTACGTTTCGACGCTCGTTATGGACCTACGCTCGTTACGGACGACTTCGACTAAATAATAAAAATATTATATATTTACGACTAGTTACGTTTTGACGCCCTTTATGGACCTACGCTCGTTACGGGCGACTCGAACGATAAAATGAAAATATTATACATTTAAGACTAGTTACGTTTGGACACTCGTTACGGACTAGGGATGAGCTTGGTACCGACCAGTACTGGAACTGAAAGTACCGGTACCGAAAATCCCCAAAAGTAGGTACCGATACCGGTACTGAATATACCAGGTACGGTACCGGTATGATACCGGTATTTGAGGGTAAAAACCAGTAAATACCGGTACCGTACTGGACCGGACTGGTACCGTACCTGACTGGTACTGAAAATGTTAAAAGTCGGTACCGAATCGGTACCAAAAATGTACCCAGTTCGTTACCGGTACCGGGTACCGTTTGCTCATCCCTATTACGGACTATTATGGACGACTTCGACTAAATAATAAACATATTATATATTTACGACTAGTTACGTTTCGACGCTCGTTACAGACCTATATTCGACGCGCGTTACGGACTATGCTCGTTACAGACGACTCGGACTAAAAAATAATAATATTATATATTTACGACTAGTTACGTTTCGACGCTCGTTACGGATCTACGCAGCGTATATAAAGGTAGGAAAAAGTCAATTATACCCCTGGATCCAGCTGCGTATAGACCCTTTCAGGGGTAAAATGGTAATTTTCAAGAAAGTCAAAGATGCTTTGACCCTGGAGAATTACCATTATACCCCTGGATCAAGCCTCGTATAGACCGTTTCCAGGGGTATAATGGTAATTTTCTTGAAAGTCTAAGATGCTTTGACCCTGGGAGTTACCATTATACCCCTGGAAAGGGTCTATACGAGGCTTAATCCATGGGTATAATAGTAATTTCGCAATTCCAAATTTTAAAAGCCAAGTTTTGGGGGGAATTTGTCTGCATGTTCTACACGCATCTTATAGAAGCCTACGATGCGTATATGAAGTGCCATTTTACCAATTTGCCCTTCGTTTGAAGTTATACGTAGCTAGAGCCATGGGAATTTGGTCTTTTTGGATGTCTATACGCTGCGTAGGGTGCTATACGCAGCGTATATAAAGGTAGGTTTTGTATTTTTTGGTATTTCTTTATTTAATTATAAAAAAATATAAATTATGTTGTTAATAATATAAATTATAAATGTGTTTATATTGTTATTATTAATAATTTATAAATAATACAAACTAGGTTTAATCACCGCCGCGTTGCGGCTAGGTCCCTTAGCTATCATGTTTCAACCCGTACGTTGTAGAGGAAACGTGTACGTTGTAGCATTAACTAAGAGACCCTATCATATGATTGATTGATTTGATAGGGTCTCTTAGTTAATGTTACAACCCGTACGTTGTAGAGGAGATGTGACAGGAATATAATTTTATACCGGACATTATCGACACACGCTATAACAACCAAAAATTCTAAAAACAAAGTTCTATAACAACCAAAAATTTTAAAAACGAAGTTGCTAAATGGATTATTTAGCCTTTATCAAGGAGGCTATCCCACTTTGGTAACGGTTGTATGGGTATAAGTAACCGAATCAATTCACATTGAAACCAAATTATACATGTTTATTTATTAATAATAATAATAATATATAATGTATTATATGTTGAAAAAAGTTATTATAATTTTTACAAATGAGATATTATTTGGGACTTATTTTCGTTAATAAATTAACATTATTGCTAATATTTTGATTTACCATATTGAATGTAAAAATTGAAATTACCTTGAATATAATAATGTCCAAAAAGCTTTGCTTAACTAATGCTTAACAATTGAAATTAGCTTGATATATGCCTTATACTTGGTTAACAATCTCTTGCTGGAAAGTAAAGAACTTACCATCTAAGTAGTACTTGTTCAATTTGATTTGAAGCTTTCAGGTTATATAGTAAGTTTTCTTCAACTATTTAAGGTACAATCATGTAAGACTGTGGGGTATGGTGGGGCATGGGTTGGGTTGGGGCATGGTGTGACATGTGGAGTATGGGGCACCCGAGACCAAAAGCCAATTTCAAAAGGATATGGTGGGGCGTGGCTGGGGTGGCATGGCCAAGCCACATCATAATGAGGTTCCGCCATGGCTAGTGCTCTTGGCCAATGAGGTTCCACCATGTCATGTGGGTAGCCCCGCCCAACGGCCGGGCTAAATCCCACACCAAACGGGCCACGCTGAAACCCAAGCTCACCCGGGGTGGTGACTTGGGTGTTTGTACCCATCCCACGCCCCATACTCCATAGTCTAAGTAAACATGAAGTTATATGGCTAAGAAATGATAAACCGATGTGGCTGCAAACCAAGAATGTTTTGTGTATAAACAAAACAACATGGTTGCCACACCATAACAAATTTATAACCTCATCATAGCCACTCAACCTTTGAAATCAGATTATATAAGATACCCGCTCAACTGACATTATATAAATGTAAGCTTTACAGTATAATCATGTTTTGAAAGTGCAACGAAACATGAGCTTTTGTGGCTCAGATATGCCAAAGCATTCTTTGAATGTTTTGTATACAGGAGAAACATGCAGGTTGCCACACCATAACATGTTTTCCACTTCATGACAGCCTCCCAACCTTTGAGATCAGAAATGTTTTGTAAACAAAACATGCAGGTTGCGACGTCATAACATGTCAAAGATAGGTAACCCCAAATAATTAAACTCGGGATGTATGATAACGGGTTTACTATTAAAGCTCCAAAACACATCTCAAATTCATGAGAGTTTGTGGTTAACTCTATAAGATTACCAACAATAAAATATTCACACAACTATTATCATCGAGTACCATCAACCATGAATCTAACCCAAAGAAGCATAAATACTATAATCAGATCTAACATGAACACATCTCATTGGTGAAACACAAAAAAAAATAACCAAAAGCAACCTCATCATTGACAACCATCAACAAAAAACAACAGTAACATAATGTAACCAAAATGAACTCGCCAACGCTGAGAAAGACTAAAACATCGCCGACGCTGAGAAAAGACTGCCATCGACAACGGATCCAACCAAAAACAACATAAATAACTGAATCAGATCTCAAATGAGCGTACGCCCACTATCATCGGCCTTTTAAAATCAGTTCTGAACCCGAATAACATAATCAAGGGTATCGAGGAAAAGGTGCAAGATGCAACCAAACTGTGGTCCAAATAAAAGCTCACAAAATCAACTTTCTCATATTGTGCAGTTTCATCTTCATAATTTTCATTTAAAAACAGTCTCTTCTAATTTCTTTTATCCAACACAATCAAAAATAAAAATAAAAATGAGAATAGAAAATGTTTGAGAATAATTAGGTTCAGGTGAGACTTGCCCATCATCATCACCACAACTTTTTTGATCTCAGATGATTTTCCATCATCCTCATCGACTTGGAAAACCAAAAAGACCTCAGACGATTCAGGGCAATCATCAACGGCTCGACAACAATTATTCGACACGAAAAGAACAAAATGGCCAAAACAATTAGGGCTCAAGAACAGCCACCATCATCGAAGGGATTTAACATCGGCTTAGACAACAATAATTTAAAGTCATAGCACCGATGCAACCCAAATAATGAAGCCGAACAACCATCATCATCAAACCAATAAAAACTGGCGGCTACATAGAGGCTACCGCCTAGGGTTTACATCCAAGAACATATGTAGTACATATGGCATGCAACTAAAGCTTCACACCAAAAAGATCCAAACACTAAAGATAGAGAGATAGAGGGTCGCACAGGTCCGCTGCCGCCATAGGCGGCCGCCGTCAACAGCGGGGCAACACCCCTCTCTGTGTTTGAGGAAAGCTCAAATAATATGAATCATCGTCATGGCCCGAAACAATGATCAACAAAGGTCAGGTGAAAGTCAGATTAGAGAGGGACATTGTGAGATCTGAGAGAAATCAAAGAGAGAGTAATGATGGTTTCAATGAAGAAGTTGGCTTGAAGAAAGTTATAAAACAACCCACATCAGCCCATGGTTGCATAAAAAACCACTGTCCAACATTAGCAGCTGAGAGTGCAACTTACATTGCACCAGAATGTTGTAAATTTATATTATATAAATGTTATAAATTATAAAAATTCTACAATTAACAGAAATGTTAACAAAAATACAAGTTTCCGTCTAATCTTCGATAACATATATACTCGGGTCTTTGTATGAGTCTGATTCAGGGCTCATTATCTTGGTGTAGCGTTGTAACTGCAGCCTATACATTTCTTCCCATTGTTCTGCTGCTATTGTTCGGTGTAACGACCATAATTGGTTCACTGTAGGCATGGGGTAGTCTCTTTCGATGCTTAGCACATGGACGACGATATTATACCTTTGCACTAGGGGAAGCCCTGCGTGGGGCATTTCCATCCAGTGACTTTCGGGGCAAGCTTTCACTGAATGCAAAGAGATGCTGTTACGTATCCGGTTAAATTCTCCTTTGCCCCATGCTTCGAATATAGGCTACCATAGCAATACGTTATGATCAATCTCCAGTACTAAATCCTTTCCAACACGGGGCCATACGTGTTCCCCAAAACCTAACCCGACAGCCGCAGACCGAAACCCACAATGATCGTCTGGCGTCACATCTTGTATACACGACATGTAAGTGTGTAACTCCGATGGAATCTATCACTCAAACCTCTTAATGGTTGATAAGTTCTCGTCCCCCTTTATTAATGGAAACCCATGATCATCCTGTGTCACCTTCTTTTTAGAACTCATTGGACGGCTTCGTTTCATTTAGGGTTTTTCAGACATTACAACCGAACCAGTTCAACGAGAGCCCTGTGACGGTACGTATGAGCAGTGTCGGGGTAAATCGTACCTATGTTTTCGGGAACCTGCATATACATTTCTTGCCTCACCAAATGAGCTGTTTCTCGCAGCTTCTTCTACCCTCACAGCTTCCTCTACCCTCGCAGCTTCTTCTAGCATTTGTTGTACTTTATTTGATGTAGGCCGACCGCGAGTATCTTGCTGGACAATCGGTGGTTTCTTAGTTGATTTTGTTGGGGTCAAGACCGCTTTTATCTTTGAAATCAAACTTTTTTTCTGAGAGCGGGATTGCGACTCTAATTGTTGCCGCACAATATTGAGCTCTTCTGTAACATCGACCTCCTCATCTATTAGTTTACACGGTAGTAAGTCAAGCTTACACCAGAATACATCTACGTCTTCAAGTTGTATCTTACGCTCTGCACAGTTAAATCAATACAGTGTGAGAGACAACTAAAATTGTACTAAATAACAAAAGGTTTGTAGGTTTAATATTTTTTACCTGTACGTCTGTACTTTTCCAGCCTACAAGCACACGACAACCCACAACTAAGCCACATATGGCAACCACATGATGTGTTAAGTTTCTGCAACACCTCTAGCTTCCTCGTAGCTCTCCTTCCAGCAAATCAAGTGCTGTATGGGAAAACTTTCCATGTAGGTTGTCCAACAGTGGTTTTCTGTGGTGGTTCATCTTTTGATGCTTTCGGTGAAACTTTTTTCTATTTCCCCTAACTGAGTTTCAACTATATCAATGACGTATCCCACGATTCGGTCCAACGAACTCATGTCTCGAACGTATCTTTTCAAATTTGTGTGTTGGCTCTCAACTCTGTTATTGATGCGCTGACCAAAGTTGCGGCACTTATTAGTCCACGCAAAAACAAACATTTCTTTATAGTCTTTGATCCAGTTACGGTAGACATAATTAAAGACCCCTGCAAAAGTAAAATAATGAAATGTAAAAGCGTGTGTAAATATAATGGATTGTGTGAGTCATTTGTTGAAGACACACTTACTTAAACGATTGCAAGCCACAAGTTGGTTATACAATGTGCCCAAGTTGTATTCGTATATGGGCTCTGAAGCAGAGTCCACACTCTCCGCCAGTACAACAAAAAATTCTCTCAATCTACTTTATTGAACCCTTGCTTGCAATGTTTACAGATATTTTATTCGATGTGAAACCGGCATAGAAACCTAGACGCGTTCGGGAATACTTTAGCACACACATTAATTAGGGCTAGCTCTCTATCCATGACTATCACACGTGACATCATACATTCATGCAACATTGACTTGATCCTTTCAAGCACCCACACGAAGTTATCCCTTCGTTCTTTGCAAATAATGGCATGTGCGTTACAAAAAGACTTGTTGGTCGACATAAAACCCGCAACCTGGACAAATGGCATGTTGTAGATGTTTGTTTTATACGTCGCGTCGATCAAGAACACGTGCGGGAATGCACGCCACATAGTAATCAAATGGGGATGAACAAAGAAAATCTCTGTTACGACATCTGTTTTGGGTTCCTGTCGGGTGTCGTAAATGAATTGGTTTTCATGCAGCATGTTTTCTAGTACCTGCATGGGAGTCTTTCCATCCATCTGTAACGCTCTAATTTTCTGCACCGCATTTTTCACGTCTTTCTAAACATGGAGGTTGTCGGGGTACTGCTTTCTTAGGGTTTGTAATATGTTACGTGGCTCCATGTTTTGAGCTATCGGCTGCTCCACCAGCTTGTATTCGACTACAGTAATCTTCGCACAAACGCGTAGCATAACAGACTCTTCGCTGGTTCGTGGTTATGTTTCGAGTTGCCCACTACTAACTCCCACGTGTCATTCGTCATGTCCTGCACAACGAGTAATGAAAATGGGCAACCAACTTTTTTGCTGCCAGCTTTCCTAACTGTTACTTTACTACGGTGCTCACCACCACGGTCGCACACAAGCCATACCATCCCCGTACTACCAACAATATTTTTCGATCGACGAGTCACAATAATGTAACCATTCTCCTTTCCCGTTGCGTGTGCCCAATTCTTCAGATCAATTAGAGACATGAAACGCTAAAAAAACAGTTACGTTATTAACAATAATAATATTAATTATATCAATAATATTTTAACAATAATACATATTTTAACAATTATACAAATATAATATTAACAAAAATATTAAAATTATAATTTTAACAATAATAATAATAAGAAGAAGAATTCTAACAACAATACAAATATTAATAATAATAATAATAATAATAATAATTTTAACAATAATATTGATATTAAGAATTTTAACAATAATACAAATATTAACAATAATATTAATATTTTAACAATAATACAAATTTTAACAATTATATTAATATTAATATTAACAAAACAATTAATAATAATATTTTAACAATAATACAAATATTAAGAATTCTAACAATAATACAAATATTAATGTGATACCTCATTAATTTGAAACGGATTGCCCGGGTTAGAGGGTTGATAATCATCATATAGTGGTGTGTTCAGAGGCTCATCACTGTATCCACCGTATCCTCCGTATCTATCCGAACTATCTTGTTGCACGTAAGAAACTTCACACTCGTATCCGTAATCCGGATACGATTGTTGTGCCGGGTATGGTTTATCAACAACAGGGGCATTCTAAGCACCGTATCCTACGTTTCCATCCGGATTACCTTGTTGCACGTACAGAGATTCATATCCGTATCCATAATTCGGATACACTTGATGCGCCGAGTAATATGTTTCAAGTATGGCAACTGTATGTTTTGATCAATAGGGACGCCAGACTCAATCTCCTCCTCATTAGCATCATTTACTCCCCACGAGTTGTTAGAATACTGTTAAAAGAAATAATTCCCGTCCCAAAATGATGCCATTTTATCTCCACCGATGAAGTAAATAACTAAGGAAGTGAAGAATGCGATATACTGTTTCAAATTCGTAGGCAGATGGGTGTCTAAATACTGTTTTGAATTCACAATTATCAGCCTCGTGCAGCTCTATACTCGGCGTCTAACTTTATTCACGTGCCTAGACAACATCGTATCAGTGTCAAATCTGTCTGACATACGCCGCGTATAGCTTTATACGCAACGTATAGAAGCCTTGTATACAGGCTTCGTATAGACCTATATACAGCGTATGTCTGGAGTGTACAAGGTTGACTGAGTGGTCGTGTACTTAGATGTACCTACGCTGCGTATAGGTTTATACGCAGCATATAGACGTAACCCTATACGGTGCATATAGACCTATACGCAACGTAGTGTAGGTACATGTAGGGTTGCCAATATGCACACCCAAAAATAAATCCAGCCAAATCCCTATTTTGTAGACGTTACTTCGGCAACTTACTAATTCTCCTATATATTAATTCTTGAATGGAATGAACAGTAACTTTTAGTATAATAAAATTTTATATACACTTTTTATTGCTTTATTATTTTAGAACTATAATAATTGTTATCTTTTTTACTTTTTAAGCTTGATAAGCTTGGTGTTAACCGGTACTTGCATAAAAAATACCGGTTCATTATCGGTACATGAAGATAAACCTGCACCAGCCTGGTACATAAAACGTCAAAGGTCGGTATCGGATTGAGTTTGATAATCTTATAGTTCGAGAAATTTGGTACTCCTACCTAGTACTATTTGCTCATCCCTGATCATGGGCACCGTACGAACAACAACGGTATCGTACAACTTTTTTTTAGTTTCGGGGGTAGGGATGAGCTCGGTGCCAACTGATACCGAATCGGTATTTGTATCGAAAATACCGGTTACGGTATCGATATATGAAGGTAAAAACCGGTAACGAACCGGTACCAGGAACGCCAAGGTAAAAACCGGTAGCGAACCGGTACCGAAAATACCGGTTACGGTATCGGTATATGAAGATAAAAACGTCAGTACCGAACTGGTACTTAGGATCTTTCGGTTCAGGAAATTCGGTACCAGTACCCATTACTCTTTGTTCATCTCTGACTACGGGTTTCTACCGAACAACATCATTACCATACAACTTTTTTAGTTGATTTTCTTTCGGTTATTTTTTAGTGTTTTTTTCTACATTTTCTTTTTATTCTTGTCAGCGATTCCGTGTGCAACGCGCTCGTAGTGATTTCAAACACATATAAACACAAACTAAATAACAAAAAAAGTTCGCCGCAACGCGGCGACGGTTTTTTTAACTAGTACATTTTAATTATGTTCAGGGCCCAACAAGAATAAGTGACTTTTATATTCTTTTCATCCAGGGAAAAGATTAAACTACAATCGAGCATATAACCTTTTGAAAAGAACTTACCCTGTCTTTAAATTTGTTGGAAACTTCAAGGTGGTCTTTCTTTATTTGAAGTAAACGAATATAATTAGTACCTTAATACCACGTATATAGTAATACTTGAAGCAAATTAAATAAAACCTAACTGTTAGAACTTGTTCAATCCAGACACGAGGCCAAATTCATAAGAAAATATTGTCAATGTCATAAGAAAGAAACTGAACTACAAGATCTTGCACATTGAGGATAAACTAGTGGGAATAGAGAAGAATGTTGCTGTGATTGAATCATGGTTACAAGATCCATCACCTGATGCAGTTTTCCTTTTCATTCACGGGATGGGAGGAATTGGAAAAACAACCATATCAAAGTGTGTCTATAACTCAAACTACTATGAGTATGATGGGAGTTGCTTTCTCGCAGACATTCATGAGACATCAAACCAACACAATGGATTGCAGCGTTTGCAAAGTCAGCTTCTCTCCACAATATTAAGGAGTAACAAGGAAGAAGTTATATGGAATCTTGATGAAGGAGTCGTTAAAGTTACAAACGCATTACGCAATAAAAAAGTTCTTCTTGTCCTAGATGATATCACAACATGTCAACAGTTAACAGCACTTCTAGGGTCACAAGAGTTTTATCCTGGCAGTAAAGTGATCATTACCACTAGGCACAAATGGTTGTTAAGCTTTTTTATAGCAAATCCAAAGGTCCATGCTATTGAAGAACTAAATCGCTATGATGCATATAAACTCTTTAGTCTGTATGCCTTTCATAGAGATCATCCTATTGAACCCTGTATTCTCCAATCAGAACTTGTAGTTCATCAGTGTGGAGGTCTTCCTTTGGCTCTTAAAGTATTGGGTTCGTTCCTAAATGGAAAGACCATCGATGTGTGGGAAGACGCAATGCGCAAAATAGAAGCAATTCCGAATCCCGAGATTCAAAAACTTCTACAACTGAGCTATGACACTCTCGAAGATACCAACGACAAAGAGTTATTCCTACATATTGCTTGTTTTTTTGTCGGTGAAGATAAAGAATTCATTGTGACATTATTAGCCCAATGCAATCTATACCCTATAGTCGGTATCCAGAATCTACTGGATAGATGTCTACTCTACATGGAAAATGGGCGAGTAATGATGCATCCACTAATCAAGGAGATGGGTCAAGATGTTGTTCGCCAAGAATCACCAAAGGATCCTGGGAAACGAAGTAGATTGTGGAACCCTCAAGATTCTTTTAATGTATTAAAAGAAAATGGAGTAAGCACTTAATATCTGATTACATTATGTCTACTTAATTTATTGTGCATGTATATATAGCTTATCTTTTAAAACTCTTTAATTAGGGTACAAGGAAAGTAGAGGGGCTTATTCTTGACATGCAAAAATTTAAAGGAAATAATTCAACTTCAATCGTAAAGATGAACAATGGAATAAAACGTAGTTATGATGATTTTAGTGGCCACACCATCCGTGCAAATAAAGAAAACTTTAAGGTTGGAGCAATAGAAAAGATGAAGAATCTAATGCTACTTCAAGTGAACTATGCAACTTTTTCTGGGAGCTACAAGAAGTTGCCCAAAAAATTACGATTGCTTCGTTGGCATGGACTTTCTCTAAAATTCATACCAAGTGATGTACCTTTTCAAAATTTGGTAGTTCTTGACTTGCGTTATAGCAAATTGAAAGAAGTCTGGGATGGCTTCAAGGTACATGTTCTTAGTGTCACTTCTTATATCCTTTACAGAAGTTGTGTTGGAATATAAACTTAAATTCTATAATTGTATTATGTATTTTTTAATAACTTAGGTTAGTTTGATGATTATGAGGGACGAATATGGAAGGTAGGTATCCAAAACTGTTTTAAAGAAATTCTGGCGCCAACCCATTCTTAACTGTCAACCATAACCGTTAACTGTATGTTGTATATAAACAAAATGTCGGTCTTCATTGGAGATTACCAAGAGATCGACAATTATCTATTCGTTGTTATCCGTATTCAATTGTTTGTGTTCGAATTATTGTGTGGTTTTGTGTTCGATATCCAACAATTGTTGGTGGTTCCTTAATATACTCTTGCTTTTCATGTCACAGGTGGTTCAATCCCTAAAAATCCTTAATCTCAGTTATTCTGTGGAGCTTATTAAAACCCCTGATTTTGGTGGGCTTCGTAGCTTGGAGAGTTTGCTCCTTGAAGGATGCTCGAGTTTGACTCAGGTTTGTGAATCCATAGGGTACCTTAAAAGACTGGTCTTATTAGATATAAGTGACTGCAGAAGTTTGAAAGATATTCCATGCTTACCAAGATCTCTAGTATCACTTAAAATGGATGGTTGCTCAAACCTTGGAGGTCTTGGACAAGTTAAATGCTTGGATTCATGTTCAATATCTTCTCTTTTAGTAGATATTGACATCTCACAATGCAATCTCTTTGATAATTCTTTCCCAGCGGATTGGAGTAACCTCTTCTCATTGAGGTTCTTAAATATAAGCAGCAATCATATTACTTCATTACCAGGTTGTGTCCAAAGTTTGCCATGTCTTGAAAAACTCAATGCTAGCAAGTGTTCACATCTTCAGTCAGTTCTAGATGTCCCAAAATCTGTAAAAGAGCTATTCATCTATCAGAACATGTGCTTGGAAATAGTGCAACCGACACCAAATCCGTTAACCTGTTTTTCCGCTAATCATTGCGGCAAACTGTGTGCAGTGAAGGGTTGTTTTAAGCGTGAGTCAATAAGAAAAGTTGACAGGAAAGTTATAAGATACCTTGGCTTACAATCGAATTCCGAAAATGGATTTGAAAAACAAAATGTTTTTGCAGAAGGGGAATCCATCAAGGTCCTCTTTCTCAGTCTCTTACTCTTTATTGCCTGTTTTTCATTTACCTGTTAATGTTAAGATTACTAAACTAATAAATGGTTTGTGCTACAGGTATTATATGAGTTTGGTATATTCAGTACCTATGTTTCTGGGAAAACACTTCCATGTTTTAGGTATAAAGAAATTGGATCAACGATATCATTTAGGGTTCCTTCACATCCTAATGGTTCAAGAGTAAGTGGTCTGAATGTGTGTTTCATGGCTACTTCAAAAATTGGAAGATCAAGGATTTTGGACATTGAAGTCAATAATAAGACCAAGTTCTTGGTATGGAAATACACTCCTACAATACAGGTAACATGTTACAGATGGGATGAGTTTAATTATGTTTGGTTAAGCCTTTGGCGGACTGGCAATCTATTGGACGACGGGGACGAAATTTTTGTAAGAATCAGGCCGTTTGTAAGATGCGATGGAGCAGGTGATAAAGTAGAGGAGTGTTGTGTAAACTTGGTGTACGATGATGATGAAGTTGGGGAGGATAACCAAGAAGAAATGGATGACAGGCATTGCATGTTGAATCACATTTCATGGAGCGACAGAATGCGAGTAGAGGTATCAGACTATGTTCATAGTGGGAAAACATATTGCTTTACGATTGGGTACCATAGTAATTCTGGTAAGCTCCTAAATTCTTTTAACCATAATTATCCTCTGTATATGAATTTTTTGTTGTTATAATTAGATTTACTTGTGGATTGGTGGGGCCTATGCCCGGACTCAAGGCGCAGATACATTAATGCATGGTATGTTTATATTACAGTTCCCTTGCATAAATCTTAGTTTACGTATAGATGTTTGTTTACCTTGTTTTGTTGTGCAAATGCAGGATATACCTTGGTGAGTGGAAGAATTAAACACTGACCACTGCCCACTGGTATCTTATCAAACTCATAACCATGGGATTCATCTTCACTTCGCTTACCCATCACAGTGAGAGCTTTGTCTCAATAAGTAAATTCATGTATGTAATTAAACTATCATTTTGAATAAACAAAACTTGCTTATTGCTATTTATTATTGTATGAATCATTATTTTTGTTAATCTTACTACTATAATAGGATACAACTCATTGATACAGGATGGTTTAAAGCCTTAAATGTCTAGAAGAACAGTCAAATCAAAACTAGAGTGCTTATTATTTCAAAGAGTTAAATGGCACCTTAGTCCATGTGGTTTGGGCCATTTTGACAGTTTAGTCAAAAAAGTTTCATTTTTCGCCTGTGGGTCCAAAAAGATTTCATTGTTACCATTTTAGTCAACTGGGTTAACTTCATCCATTATTTTTGTTAACGAAAAGGGCAATTCGGTCATTTTATATGGGCCGAATTGCACTTCTAGTTAATAGAATTACATATAAAATAACCAAATTGCCCTTCTCGTTAACATAAATAATGGATGAAGTTAACCCAGTCATGGTTTAAAAAAACGTTCGAGGCGTACGTATTGAGGCGCGCCTCGAGGCGAGACGGGAAGAAATCGTTTTTGAGGCGGCGCCTCGCTGCTATTTTTATACGTACGCCTCATTGGTCCGAGGCGGGTCGTATCTATTAGAGGCGTTCGTTTATGAAGAGGCGTACGTGTCTGTTGGTAACCGGAGAATTAGGGTTTTGTCCATTGGAGAAGCCGGCTGTAACAACAAATGATGCTTACCAGGTGCGGCACTGAAGAAGAACACAGCAATGGACATGTAGCGTGGATGATCCAGAAGAACAAAGCATATGGAATGGCGGCTGTATCAACTATTAGGGTTTCAGATGGAGGGTGGAGAGGTTTTTAGATGACGACTAGGTCTGAAGAAGAAGATGATGGCGTGAGTTTTTATAAAGTTGGGCTCTTTCTTTAAACTTTGGCTCTTTTTAAACTTTGGCTCTTTTTAAACTTGGGCTCATTCCTATAACTAAGGAAATTATGACTTGGCCCAATGAATTCTAGAAGTATTTATTAGAATTCTGAAGTATTATTTTATTTTTTTAAGATATATAATTTTTATATTTATTTTTTAATTACGCCTCGGGCTTACGCCTCGCTTCGCCTCGAGACTTACGCCTCGTGAGGCGAAGGGAAAACGCCTCGAAACTCGATTCCGTTTTTATAAACCTTGAACCCAGTGGACTAAAACGGTAACGGTGAAATCTTTTTGGACCCACAAGCAAAAAATGAAACCTTTGGACTAAACTGACAAAATGGACCAAACCACAGGGACTAAATGCCATTTAACTCTTATATCAACTTTTGTAATGTCGGCTCAAAGTTGGATGAAGTTGTATATATGTGGACAGGGAGTAAGATCAAATACAAACCACATTTCGCATACAAACTGTAAGAACCATTTAAAAGGTGTCACGTGTCATCCAACCAATTATAGAGAAATGATAAAATAATATCCTAAATAATATCAATTATATTGAATTCCCTATAAATATGCTAACAAGCAATTATTTATTTATTTGGATCTTCCTTTTGTTTTCAATGTGTTGATTAAGAAAAGTGTTGATATCATTCAAATATGTGCTAGAATCAATTATCTTGATTAATTTTCATGTGCTAATATAATTCAAAAGTGTTACTTTTATGTATGTATTGTTTTGGTATGTGCTAATTTAACTTTTTTTTTAAGTGCTAGGATATGTTCTTACGGTTTGTAGGATAAATATGGTTTGTACCGGAATCAACCCCGGACAGATTAGGGTTATACCCATGCGTTGCTTGTTCACCACGTGATATGTTTTCCGAGACACCTTTTAAATTCACCACCGAACTGCGAGAATGAATGATCGCCTATGCCTACCGTCTTTCAATTGAATTGAATGCGAACATAAATTTCACTCCATGTAGATGATTGAACCCCCCCCCCCCCCCCCCGTTTCAATTGAACCCTACTTTAGGGATTTCTTCGGTTGTTAAGATTGTTTGTTCGTATTCTTCATTGATAGGGTTAGTTTTTTTATATGATTTGTATCTAGATATATGTTATAACTTTGATATATTGAAACGAAGTAACTGAGAAGATGATCAGGAAATTAGGTCACAGATTGTGGTAACGAAGCAACGTTTAATTTCCCAGAGTTTTGAGACTCAGATTTAGGCTTGTTTATATCTGTGTTGTTATCTTCCTATATAATAAAGCAAAACTTTTGGTAGACACATGTCAACATTACAAGCCCTCCCTTTCATTTTCTCCTATGTGTCATTTCCTCATATTTTTTTTTTAGAAAACCTAAAGTCATTATCACCAAACTTCTCTTTCTCTCTTCATGTAGGTTTACACCAGAACCCTATGCGTTTGCAGATTTCCTCAAACAACTTATCTCATTCAAATTCATTATCACCAAACCAAATCTGCAAAACAAATTCCAAAACCCAGAGAAAAAGAGAGAGAAGAGACGAGACGACCCATGTTTCATCTTTTCAAAAACCTTTTTCCCAACGCGTTTTCTTCATATCTTCGTTTTTCTTCGTCGTTTTTGACGATTTCGTTTACATATTCGTGTTGATCGTTCTTTGATCTACTTTTTGTGTATGGATTTGATGTGTTTTGATGAAATGGGAAATATTTTTGAATGGGATTATGGAGTTCCCTTGGATACCAGCGCTATAGTGGGTCATGCTAAAAGAAGACATTCATGACTGACAACAAAACCACAATTGAAGAAGGTTTGACTCATCATTCACAAGATCAAACATATTTCATGATTATTGTTTGACATAAAATTGCAGGTCTGCAAAGCTTAGGATGTAACTTGAGTGGATGGGTTTAGGGTTTAAAATTTGAACAGAGTTGGTACTGAGTTTTGCTACTTACAAGAGTTTAAAATTTTAATTTCATTGTCGTAATCTATATTATTGTGAATGGATGAAATATGGGACACTAATGTTTTGTTTTTTTTAGTGTGTTGTACACATCAAGTTACTTATTGATCCAAGAGGTTAAGAACAAATGTGCAATTTTATTCTGTATCTTATTAAATTTGTTCATTAAAAATCTTGTGCTACATTGGATTTTATGTTGTTTTGTTATTAAGAACAATATAATCACATCTGTTGATCTTCATGGGATTGTTGTAGAGATGGTCGAGAGGTAAACTTTTATCCCAAAAATTAATTCCATTCAAATTTCAACGAAAACACTTAATTTTCATTTGTGTTGCGATACAGTCCATTTCCACAGTAGGTTTATAATTGAAATATACGTTATATATTCATTTGTTAAAACCCGTGTATACGCGGGCAATAACCTAGTATGTCTTATAATTCAACTGTTCTACCCTTATAGTCAGCCTTAATGTACCATCACCATCAGACGTCGATTTCGATTATGCTCAGGGACCTTTGGAATTCGATTTCAATTGTGTTAAGGAGAAATATAAAATGCGTGAGTGTGGGTAAAAATTTTAGATATATTTTTAGTACTTTTTCACTAGTCTATTCAAGTTTTATATTTATAAAACACGATATAACACTATCACTCTCTACAACACGTTAGGGCAAATGCACCCATCGTTGGCGTAGTATAGTGATGGTAAGATACCGAGTTCGTCCAAGTACACAAAAGCTTTTAATACCGGATTATCGTCAATGTCTAATCGACCCAAACTTTGAGAAAAGATTTTAATAAGTAAACTTAAGAAGTAAACTAAAGTAATAAAAGAAACAAATAAACAAGATAGAATCACTTGGTTCCGACTCATATTTTATGTATTGTTTGATGATTTCCGCACTTTGGGTTTTTTAAGAGATTACCTTGGTTATAGTGGCATGTCCCTCTTTTGGAGGCAACGCTACCCTCGGCCATATTGGTCTGAGTCAGTAGGGATACAGTCCTGCAAAGCCGGAATATTGAAAGATAATTAAATGAGTTATTAATGCAAAATGTAGCATGTCCCTCTTTTGGAAGCAATGCTACCATCGGACATATTGGTCTGAGTCAGCAGGGATACAGTTCCGCAAGGCCGGTTTAAAGTTTTAATAGTAGTTTATTTATATGTGATTCAAGCCGTTATTACTCCCCCCCCCCCTGAAAGTTTTAATAGTAGGTTATTCTGAATGGATGGTGAAAGGCTGTTTTTACAGGATGGGGTATGCTCTCATAATGAGTACACCGAAAGAGTATACATCTTATAATGAATTTTGCCTACAACTTGCATTTCATCAACGAAACTGGGTATGGCCCAATGGTTTGTGCGTCGTTTAAACAACTGGGTGAAGCCAGGTTCGATTCCCGCTCATACCGCTTTCCCCCTTTTTCCTTATTTTAAGTTTTATACTTGACGAAACAGATCCCTCATGTTTATAACTTTTGTTAACCGGCTTAACCGAAAACACTAACACAGTTAGTGTATTTTCCTTGTAGAGTTAACCAAGCAACTTTCAAACTTGACAATCTTTACCCCTAAACCTTATAACATGATTCAACTAACAATCCTAACTTATTAAATGCATTTGCTTTAAAATCTTAACTGAACTAACCATATTAGTTAATAAAATTAACGTTGTTTGTCCGGTTTTAACCAAACGCGATACGTGATAATTAATTTAATAATAATATTAGCATAATAAAAATTATTAAAATTCTTATATCTTATTTAATTGGAAAGGGACCGGTTTTACATGTTGAAGCAAAGACCAGTTCAAGAAGATCAAACATCTGTTCAAGCCAAACATATGTTTGATATGAAACAACAGTGGTTTGAAGATCAGCAGTTTCATCAATGTAATTGTTAGACCTACAAAAGAACAGATGATATCCAAAAGCCAAAGCATGATCCATTGATCAAGAAATAAGCAAAAGATTGAACCAGTCTTTCCCAAAAGATAGTGAATCTTGAACACCTATTCAGAACATTTGTTCAAGAGCATGGCAAACATCTGATCAAGACTTTGAACTGCTGTTCAAGAGACCAACATCTGTTAAAGTCTAGCATCTGTTAAAGACCAAAGCCCTGATCAAGCCAAAGGTCTGATGAAGAAGACCAAACATCTATATGGCCAAACAGATGTTTGGACAATTGCAATAGAGGATAGTTTAGATAGTGGTTTCTCAATGTAACAGTACGTATCTTATTAGTGTTTAGATTAGCCTAGATCAGATGTTAGGATTTGCACAGATGTTTGTAACATGTGTGGAATCTTTTCTGTTGGGAATGTTAGGCGTTACTATTAGGGCGACGTCAGCCAATCATTGAACAGAGCTTTCGTACTTAGTATAAATAGATCACACCTGTTAGTGATCTATTTATCACATACATTACCTTTTCTCTTTTGCGAACTGATTTGTTTTTGTGATCAGCTGAGGGCGAGTCTGTAGAGTCAATCGAGTTGTAAAACATTGAATCCTTGATGATTAATGAAAAACAATCGTTGATGATGACTTCCAGTTTATGAATTTTATTATGTTTGATCAATATTTGTTTACAAACAAGAAACTCAGTTTTAACAATTGGTATTAGAGCTTGTCACGTTAAATTTGATTTCACAATCAATTTAACACAAAAAGATCAGCGCATCAAAAGATCTGATATCAGTTCGTAGCTCAGAGTTGTATAGTGAAGAACTGATAAAGTGTCTCACATACTCTATTTTTCTTTAAAAGAACTTGAGAAAATGGCATAGAATGATCCCCACAACACGGGCTTCAGCAATAAACCACCTATGCTTGTCAGATCTGAATATAATATTTGGCGACGTAGGATGGAACATATGCTATTTCAACATAATACAGGGTGTTAGAGATCTGTGGTTTTCAGACCACATGTCCCAATGGTACCAAATATTAAAAACCCAAATGTGTTTGAGCCAAAGCCTGAAAACTACTCAGAACAAGATTGTCAAAAATTCGAGCTAGATGCGAAATTCTTCAGCATTGTGGCTATGCCACTGCCGAAGGATATCTATCCCGGCCTATTACATTGTAACCAATTTCTAAGGTCTTTACCTGAGAAATGGGATACAATTGCCATAGTGATGAGAACAAATCCAGATTTCAAAGATATGACTCTGACCCAGCTTCATGGAAAGCTCTTGACATTCGAAAAAGAGCTTGTCCAGAAAAAGAAGCTCCAGGAAACTGGAAAAGTGTCCGACGAACATGTATTCGGGAACACGACACTTCTGGGTCAGGAAGGATCATCAATAGGAATGATAAATGACCAGAGTTATGATAACTTTATTGATATATCAACAGGAATCAAATCTGGTCAACATTACTCAAACTATGCTTTTACTGCTAGTGATGATAGTCATAATCTCAACAATTTGTCCTTTGGTTTTGATGATCTTAAACACAATGATCCCATTGATCTTGAGGAAATGCATATTCTGCACCAGGTGGCTCTACTAAGTGTGAGAGCAAACACTTTTTACAAGATAACTGGTAGGAGTTATCCAGGACTTAATGGGAGATCTAGGGTTGGGTTGGACAAATCTAAGATAAAGTGTTTTAAATTTAATTAGCTAGGTCATTTTGCTAGGGAATGTAGGAGTCAAAACTCTGCACCAGTCATTACCTATCCAAATCAAAGACCTCATGCTAATAATCAAACACACTTTTATCAAAGTACCCAAAATACCCTTGCATCAAGTGTGCAAAACACAACCCATTTTGCAAGTCCTGCACCTATGTAGTATATCTAAGCACCACTTCCCCAAGTTCAGTATGTTAAAATGCCCATATTACATGTTCCACCACCACAAATTGTTCCTGCTCCTGCAGTAGTGAGCCAAGTCAACAAAGCTTCTTTACACAAGGCTATGTTGATTGGAGCAGTTAGCCTGAAAATTTAACTGATGAAAATCTTGCTTTAATAGCAAATGATAGTGATGAACATGCAAACTTATGTTTTATGGATTTTTCTCATACCTCAGGTGAAAAATCTCAAGAATATGAAACCTTTGCTCGTGAAACTGCTAAGAGCCCAAGACAAACATATGTTTGTAAATAAGGTAATGCAGAAGGAACCAAAATTATCCCAAAGATACCACTAACCTCATCAATGTTGGTCATCTGAAGGTTGCTGTTTCCAAGGTATCACCTCAAGTTCTAAAAAAACTGTGTTCAGACAAGTGCATCATAGCTGCAGAAGGAGAAGCAACAAACTCTGCCAAGACCCTAGGGCACCTCCCACCCAAGCACAAGTTGATCACCTCAGAAATAGCCCTAAGCACCCTGTAAGCGATCGCCGACCCTTCTCTACAAAGATCATCCAAAATGTGTTGGGCCCTCAACCTGTAAGATTCCTATTTTTATATAAGAATTATAGGTTTGGTTAAATTTATTAACCACTAGTAACTAGTTTATTTTTAATATAAATATTCAACCCAAATAGTTTTAAACACTATTTTATACATAGTTGGTTAAAATATTATATTAGTTAATTGGTATATATATGGGTGACCTTTCTAATAAAATAAAGAGTAAACTGCAATTTTACCCCCTAGGGTTAGGGGTCATTGGCACCCTTACCCCCCCTAAGGAAATAATTGCAATTTTACCCCCCACTGTTTGCTGTTATGTTGCAACCTTAACCCCCGGCCTCAAATTTGTTGACTAATCTGTTGACTATAACTTGAAATGACTATAATGCCATTTCATATTACCCCCTGTGTTTTGTGCACTCTGTGATATTACCCCCTGCCACCACTGCCACCGCCATTCACCACCACTGCCACCGCCATTCACCACCACAACCACCACTGCCACCTCCAGCCACCACCCTCAACCATTTTTCAGTGTTTTGTCACTAATAATCGAATACAAGAAGATTATTGTTCAAATTAAAAACCCAAATTACTAAGTCTCTGTTTTTGTTTGGAACTCACCGAAAGCTCGTAAGTATGGGGTAGCGTAAACTCGTAAGTGAACAAAATGCAACATTCGAGATCTAAGACAAATTAATAAATTAAATCATCATCCACTACTTCTGAAATCAAAGTTTTAGCAGAGGTTGATGATGTTTGACATGACCAATGCTCATCTCTATTTCCTTTATCTAGTTATGTGTTATCTTTAGTTGCAGTTGAATTAATAATGCTGCATTGAAAATCCTTTTTTTAATAGCTTTAATCACTTAGAATCTCTTTTAAGTACTGGTTTGGTGAACCGCTTTGTATAAACTATCAAGGCTCTCCAGAAACAAGAACCCAGTTCAATAAAAACAGAATTGAATTGGTTGTTGGCCTGTTATAATTTTGGCCCAGTCAGTGCAAACTACTGGAAGAATTGAGGCTGAATCAATTATGTCGGCTACTATTGGCTTCTAGAAGAATTGAAATTCAAAGCTACTGTTGGCATCTAGAAGAATTGAAATTCAAAGTTTACTTACTGTCGACTATTGGAAGAATCAAAATTCAAATAGGATTAGTTTATGTGTTTTTTCTTTTCCTGCAAGTTTATGTAGTCTATATAAACAAGAGTATGTATCTTATTTTCATTGAATTGATTAGAAATAAAAATTAACTAAGAGTTGTGATATTTCATTACAAATACTCTGTACGTTTTCTTCTTTTTGATCCAATTATATCTTTCATTGGTTGAATCAGATTAGACAGAAAGGGGTGGACTTTTCTTCACAATGAGCACAGAAGAATTTAAGCTGGAAAACAGTGTGTGACAACACATAGGAAGAGAGACAGAAATAGTGACTGATGGTGGGTAGCGGCGATGGAGGTGGAGGTGGGTGGTGGCGGCTGATGGTGGTGGAGGTGGGTGATGGCGGCTGATGGTCCTAAAAGCATTTTGGGAGTTGAACTGAGATCTGGTTGCCATTGGACGCCATGCTTCACCATCAACACCGGAGATGAGTGGTCGGAGAAGATGACCGGTGTTGATGGAAGTTGCTACGGAGGATGTTAAGATTGTTTAATTAGTGACAAAACGCTGAAAATGGTTGAGGGTGGTGGCTGGAGGTGGCAGTGGTGGTTGTGGTGGTGAACGACAGTGGCAGTGGTGGCAGGGGGTAAACATGCGACATAACAGCAAACGTTGGGGGGTAAAATAAAAGGGTAAAATAGTCATTTCACCCCCAAGTCAACAGACCAGTCAACAAAATTGAAGCCGGGGGGTAAAATTGCGACATAACCTCAAACAGTGGGGGGTAAAATTGCAATTATTTCCTTAGGGGGGGGGGGTAAGGGTGCCAATGACCCCTAACCTCAGGGGGTAAAATTGCAGTTTACTCTAAAATAAAAGTATATAAACTCATATAATTAGACGGGTAGATTACGGGTAAGTTGACTGATAAAAATATGAAGTACCTAAACGGGCCTAGGAACCGTTTAATTATTAAATACATGATATTTGAACCTACTCTGTTTTTAATGAAACTTGGTTCAAAATATAGATAAGATTATACTCGTTCTAATGACATGTTCATTATTTTATAATACGCTATATTTTAGAAGTTATACGCGCCAAATAAGTGAAACAATTAAATTAATTATAATATATAAATTTATAAAATAATATAATAACAATCAAAACTTTCGTATGAAATATAATAATAAAATAATATTCCAATATTCAAATGAAAGGTGTAGTATAGGCTAGTATACGTGTCAGGTGAAAAGAATAATTCTACAAAATTGAAATTTAAGTTGTAGATGTGTATGATTGAAGTAATTCATAAGGCTACGTGTCTAAAAATAGAAAGAAAGGAATAATGACAAAGACTCTTTGAAAAAGACTATAAATAAAGAAGTTAACATTTCTCAAATCCATTCCTGACACACATTATATGTCGCCATATCTCTCTCACATATATATTCTTATTTATATTACTTTACCCCATAATAATAATAATAATAATAAGGCTCTGCCCCGTTTTAACTATTTTAACTCCCGATCACCGCTACCCTTTTCGATTGATCTGAGCCTCATAACGTATGTCAGGGCTCTGCCCGACTAAGTTGTTGGGATTCGGTCTCGGACATAGGAACAAGGTTGAATGAGGGGTACTATACTTAACATGAGTGCATTATATATTTTTAATAGCTCCGAAGTTATACCCAAAATTCTACCAGGAGGTTTTCTAGTTGAACCCTAAAGTTACAAAGTGGGTCTATTTTCTTTTCATTCCCTTTTTGTCCCAAACCATAACAACTCTCACCAAAACTATTATTTCTTATTATATTTTGTACAATAAGAAACCCTAATTAAAACCCCACGTGATTATGTATAAACCCTAAAATTTTCATAACAATCAGAATCAGGAACAGGGCCCCTAAAACTCAGGGGGTATTCCCCGTTGACGATTATCATCACAGTTTGTTGTCAAAATTGAATTTTCAATTTCCGTCGACTCAGCTAGGCTAGAAACACGCGTGGCAACCATATGATAAAATGTGACCCGTCGCGCCATGTGACGAAACCACGTGGACCCTCGCGCCACGCGAGGGGGTCAAATTCTCAGTATAAATAGAGGGGTGTGGGACTTGCAGTTTGGCGTTGGAACGACGATAAAACTCAATTCTTACACTGAGTTATAGTCTGATTACTACCAAACACACATATAGCACGAAACGCTGCTACGATACCAGGTATTAACTTGATCGCTGCTACGATTCAATGTCCGATCGATTGAAAACTATCCGATGAATGTTTAAGTGCTGCTCAAACTTGGGTTATGCTTTGTCATTCGTCATTAATTCGATGGATGTTTAAGTATTGCACTTTGTCATTCGCTGTGAGGGTTTTAATCTCGTGAGTTATCGTAAATGTTGTATTAGTTACTTACCTAGTTCGTGTGCACTAGGTTACAAGACTAATCAATAGGCTAAGCTCTGCCCGTATAAATCTGCATGCTTATAATGTGAGTCATTCTCTTTTTATCAAATTACTTTCAAATCTTGTTTATTTTTAAAGGTTATAATTACAGTGATTAAGTTTATGTAATCACCAAGTTACAGCCGGTATGTGGGGTTTTGTATACATTACTTGATAACCGTCACTATTGGACAACGGGTTAGCTAATGAGTGATATGACCATAGTCACAGACTCCATTGGACAATGAGGTTACCGATGGATGGTCGAGTGACAAATATCGTGGGTAGTTGGTTGATATCTGAAACATTGTAATCTCTCTTAATACTGTAAATTATAACAAACGTGTCATTTTAGTAAATAGAATGATTCACCAGTATTTCCTGCTGACAAAACCTTTTTTAAAACGCGTTTCAGGTAATTACAGTAGATTGGAGTAAGAGATGGATACGGCACTGAAAGGCTTCAAGAAGTGGCTTATTTTATTAATTAAATCAAATTAAGAAATATTGTTTTATGTAATCAAATTTATCTTTATTAAAGCTACCTTTGTAAAACATGGGTTTATCCCATCTATTTAATAAATAAAATCTGGTGTTTTCTAAACTCTGATATTTTTCCTAACTCACGATCCTGATGAAATTTCCGTTGCAATATTTTTCAAAATAATCATCGGTACCACTTGGCTGTTCGCGGCTCCCGATTCCGTCCAGGGTGGGTCGGAGGTCGTGACACAACCCATCCCTCCCGCAAAAGGTCCCTTTGGGGAAAGATTTAATGCACCTAAGGATGCTATCAACATCCACAGCAAGGGGTGGCTCCAATAGTAAGGACTCAGGCATAGCCGGAGGGGAAGGACAGGATGTTTAGCCACCAAAGCTTTCATAGTATCGTCACCAAGAGGTGCAACCCCCCAAAGAACATAAAACTTTAATCGTCGTAGTGAAGTGGCCATTTGCAACTTTCCGTAAACATTTCCTAACATTGGTGCCCACCCTAGAATTATCGGACCCATGGGGAGGCTCATCAAGGCGCGAAACCACCTCTGATGGTTGGGCAAAAAGTGATAGGATGAGTTCAGCAAAACCATCCCCATTGCCCCACGCTGCCAGGGCCCGCTGTGTAACAACCCTCATTAAAAACTATTATTTCTTATGATTTATTGTTTAATAGGAAACCCTAATTGAGAAACCCAAGTGATTCTGCAGAAACCCTAAGATTTCCAGAACAATCAGAATCAGGATTAGGGCCCCTAAAAACTCAGGGGGGGTATTTTCTATTGATGATTATCCACTTATCTCGTTGTCAGAATAGAATTTTAAGAATCTGTCGAGTCAGCAGGCCTAGTCTCACACGTAGCTACCCTATAAGAATGAGGTGTCCCTTACGGACCGTAAGGGAGAATTGTTACGGTCCGTAAGCAGTTCAAAATCGGTGTATAAATACAGAACATTGGCACTCGATTTCTGGCTCTGAAACGTCGTAGAAATTCCAATTCTACGCTGAGTTATAGTCCAAATACTCACAATTAACACACACAAATCACTAATTAGTATAGCGGGGTGCTGCAGAACAGGGTATTAACTCGATCGCTATTACGATTCAATGTCCGATCGATTGAAACTATCCGATAGATGTTTAAGTGCTGCTCAAATTGGGTTTATACTTTGTCATTCGTCGTGATTTCGACTTTAATGTTTGAGTGTTGTTCGAAATCGGACTATACTCTGTCATTCGTTGTGAATCCGCTGGATGTTTAAGTATCGCACTTTGTCATTTGTTGTGAGGGTTTGATCTCTTGAGTTATCGTAAAAGCTGTATTAAGTTACTTACCTAGTTTCGTGTGCAAATTAGGTTATTAAGCTTATCAGTAGGCTAAACTCTACCTCATACCAAAGTAGATGCTAATTCTCAGAAGAGTTAGAATCAGGAAGCTTGTTAAATCAAGGTGAGTTCACAGACTTTCTACAAGGCACGGCCATCCTCAGTAGGTAGGATGCCACTCCACTAATCTTCGCACACATGTCTGGGAGACCGCGATACATACGAATTCTCCAGAGTGCAGAATAACGTACGTTCGTCCTCGGTAGGACAACAAAACAAAACTTCGGGATAATCTTAATCCTACGGGCTAGTAAGCCAGAGAACAGAAACCGAGAATAGAATTTTAAGAATCTGTCGACTCAGCAGGCTAGTCTCACACGTAGCTACCCTATAAGAATGAGGTGTCCCTTACGGACCGTAAGGGAGAATTGGTACGGTCCGTAAGCAGTTCAAAATCGGTGTATAAATACAGAACATTGGCACTCGATTTCTAGCTCTGAAACGTCGTAGAAATTCCAATTCTACGCTGAGTTATAGTCCAAATACTCACAATTAACACACACAAATCACTAATTAGTATAGCGGGGTGCTGCAGAACAGGGTATTAACTCGATCGCTATTACGATTCAATGTCCGATCGATTGAAACTATCCGATAGATGTTTAAGTGCTGCTCAAATTGGGTTTATACTTTGTCATTCGTCGTGATTTCGACTTGAATGTTTGAGTGCTGTTCGAAATCGGACTATACTCTGTCATTCGTTGTGAATCCGCTGGATGTTTAAGTATCGCACTTTGTCATTTGTTGTGAGGGTTTGATCTCGTGAGTTATCGTAAAAGCTGTATTAAGTTACTTACCTAGTTTCGTGTGCAAATTAGGTTATTAAGCTTATCAGTAGGCTAAACTCTACCTCATACCAAAGTAGATGCTAATTCTCAGAAGAGTTAGAATCAGGAAGCTTGTTAAATCAAGGTGAGTTCACAGACTTTCTACAAGGCACGGCCATCCTCAGTAGGTAGGATGCCACTCCACTAATCTTCGCACACATGTCTGGGAGACCGCGATACATATGTCACACCCGCTCGTAGCGGAAGCGCGAGGTGTGATCTGATCGGTTCTCATTGCATAACAATATAAGTGAACAATACTAAATGAATAAAAACAAGCTCCAATGCCATTGTCATAATTGTTTCGAAAGAACGCAACATAAGTTAAATATATTTGTTAAAAACCATCAAATGAAAATACGTTTTCATCGTTCTATACATCAAAATGTAAGTCTTAAAATGTCAAGGCTTTGACCACTATATCACCACAAAGAGGCGGTATATAACGGGCAAACCCTTCAAATGGTGGCATGGAGTCTTGATACTTGCTTTCCTTGACTGAAATGTCTGCCAGGTCCACTAATTTCCTGAAATACATGTTAAGTTTGAAAACATCAACAAAAGTTGAGCGAGTTCATGCAGTTTAGCTGTATGAGATGTATCTGTAAAATGTGAGTTGTATAAAATGTATCCGTAAAATGTGAATTGTATAAAATGTATCCATAAAATGTGAGTTGTATAAAATGTATCTGTATGTAAAGATGTAGTATGTAAAGCGTCAATGAAATCGTTGATCATTAATGTTTCGCGAGGACATTAATATGTGTGACGAATTAGGAAGCAATCCAAACCTAGACGATTTTATGTCGACTACTATCGACTGGGACACAAACGCACTCTTCTGTATGGGTCCACGACCAAGAGTGGGGCTCGCCAATACCCATTAGATCTAACCCTCTGTACCTAGGTCCAAACTGGATTAATGGTGCTTAGATGTATGACCCTAATCGCACATGATCTAAGGTGTTTCATTCCATGACTTAACATACAATTGAACATGTATTTTCCCCGATAGTTGTAAAGTGTAAAACATTTAAAATGAATAGGGGACATGAACTCACAGTATTGCGTCCGTGAATGATAAGTGTTTGTGATCTTTCGAGTGGTCGTCTTGAACAATGTTGCGACCTACAAATGTTCTTATATTTGTTAGACACTTCGGTCTTTGTAAATGACTTGAGTACAAGCCTTGTGTCTTAAATATGTGTAAGACTTGTATGTCTTTATTGTTCGTTGAACTTTGTATTAGATGAATGAATTGTTAAACGGTTATATATATATATTTCACCAAATATATATATATGTAATCTTGTATCTTGTGAGTTGTATCATCGGGTCTTGTCTTCTTGATTTCGTGTCTCAAATAAGTAAATTGTATAATTGTGTTTTTATCAATTATAAGTCATTGGGCTTAATCCAAGAATTCAAGTTATTGGGCTTAAATAGTGTTGGGCCTCAATAGTGTTGGGCTTAAATAGTGTTGGGCCTCAATAGTGTTGGGCCTCAATAGTGTTGGGCCTTAATAGTGTGTGGGCCTCAATAGTGTTGGGCCTCAATAGTGTTGGGCCTCAATAGTGTTGGGCCTCAATAGTGTTGGGCCTAAATAGTGTTGGGCCTAAATAGTGTTGGGCCTCAATAGTATTGGGCTTAATGTTATTGGGCCTTGGCCCATATGTTTGATAAGCCCATTTGTAAAAGATAGCCCATTTGTATAAACTAGCCCATTAAGAAGTGTAAGCCCATTTGAAAGTATAAGTCTTTCATTTTTATAAAAACATTTTTATAAAAATAACTAAGTATACTTTTTAGTTAATAAAAACATAATAGTTTTTATAAGTTTCAAAATGTCCGAATTTTGTTAATGGTAACGTAAATTTTGTGTCCGCGTCGAAAGATCGCCTATACGTCGTAGTAAGTCCTTGGATTGGCGATATGTTTATAGATTCGCCCGTCGTCCGTTTTGACCATAAGTTGTGTCCGAAAGCTCGGAATGTCCGTAAGTTGTTTTCAAGTGTGTCTATATGTATTCTTGTAAGTCTTTAATTATTATGTAACATGTGTTAATAATAACCATTGTAATCAAGTACCTCTCTTTGATATATATAACTAATACATCAAATACCACATAGCACTTAAGTTGTTAAATTAATCAAATATATATTTTCTCAAAATATATATTTATAACTAACTTTGTTTTTATAAAAAGAATTCTCTAAATCTTTTTAATCTTGTAAAGGTTTAGCCAAAAATGTTGTTACTTTATAAAATAAAGTTTTTATGAAAAAATTGGCCATATAACCTTTGTATTTTCAATTTTACCATGTTTCATAAACATATCATTTTCTTTTCCAAATCACCATCAATTTACTCAACATCCTAACTAAAACACATGAGACTTTTATAACATAAAATTATCAAGATGATCTCCAAATCATGTAGGGTTTTAAACATGATCATAACATATACTGACTAGTTCAAAAACCAAGTTTAATTCTAGTTTTAACAACTTTTATAAAAGTCTCAAGTTGTATGTTACTTTTTATAATCTTGTAAAAGTCTTGTTTTTAAATAAAAACCTTAAATACTTTCACAAGATCAAAGGTTATGATCATCCCTTTAAACCTTTATGTTAAAAACCCTTTAACATAAACATGTATAATTGTTAGATCATATTTTTAAAACATCCTCTAACAATTTATTTATATCATAATCATCTGTAGGTCCCTCTCGAGGATGAGATAAAACCTTTTCCTTGTTATATCAAACACACTAGCGAGTGCGGAATCCAAGCTAGCATGCAACCGAGAATGTATACGAGAACAAGCACAAACACAACACACAAGATTCACCGATTAACACCACATGTATTAATACGAATGAAGGGTCCGGTTACAAGCTCAATGTTTACAGATATGTTCTATAAACTCTCAAAGTTCTCTCGTGTGTGTGCTATCTTTTCAAGTGTTCTACCTTTACACAACACACTACATGGGTATTTATACCCGACACAGCAGGTCTGGTCGAAGGATCAGACAGATTGATCGACAGATCATCTGTCGACCACAAAGCCCATCGAAAGATCCATATGTACCTCGAAGGATGATATCCTTCGAGGTCCATCTATCGAAAGCTATCTTTCGAGCTTATCATCATCGAAGGATATAAGCAATCCTTCGATGACCATCCTTCGACTCAACCATCTTTCAACCAATGTGCTAACTGTTTGGCCAAGTCAAACCAGGAGGATGGTTGACTTGGTCAAACTTACATCGAACGCACATTGTAACAAACTAAGACGTAACCCAGACTAACATAAGACATCGTTTTGTATCATGACGAAATACAGACAAAGTACAGACACAAGTGCACCAACAAACTCCCCCTTGGCTGTAGCTTTGTCTCGATCTTCGTGTCTTCAAGTCTTCAAGGCCGAGTCGAACCAAGCCGAGTCGCGTCCACACAAAGTGCATCAACATCATCATAACAAGATCAAATATGCATATATCAAGTCTTAGATCACAATATAAACCAACATAAATATATCATGATTATTATTTTTGCTTCTTTGTATTTTCATGTTTATTATGTATGATTATATAGTTATTACTAGTTATAATAACAATCATAAACATAATATATGTATGGAAAAAAAATAGATCTTGAAGCTTACTTCTAGCACTAGGCTTGGGATGATCTTGGAGGATGATTAAGAAATAAAAAGATGAAGATCTTGATGGTAGAATACTCTTGAATCGATGAAAACCCTTTCTTTAACTTGTAAGTCATTTAGATCTTCTTATGTTCCATAGAAAATCATATTGATCATAAAAGAGGTGATAAAATAAAATGGGTTTATGGGGTTCTTGGTGGATGATGAAGATGATGAGAGAGTTTTGTGTGAATAATAATGAATCAAGTGGTAAAGTGCTAGTATTACTTAGTGGTTAAGTCTTGTAATAATTCACCAACATTTATCCACTTGAAACTAATGAAAATATCTAGATTTTAATTAAGTGGTAAAAATTAAGGGGAGGGTCCCACATAAGGTCTTATGACCGTGAATGGGGGGGGGGGGGGTCCCCTTTGTTTTTGCTTCTTGATTTACCTAGTAAAAGTGTTAGAACTTTTTAGGTAATTGTTTAGGAAATGTGTAAGTATAAGTGTTTAAGTGTTTAGAGGGTGTTAAATGATCATTACTATACCATAATGATCCAATTAACACTAGATGACCATTAAAAAAAAGATTTGACATTGTTCGGATATTCGTTTCGAATTGTTTCGGTTAGATGTTATTTGAACGCTAAGTTGCGTAACTTGTGTGAATTGATGTAGTTATTTGCTCGGATGATACCCGAATGTATCCTCACATGAATTTTATGTTAAATAATATTTTTACATGTCGTAAAAATATTACAAAGCTGATTTCTGCAGAATTTCTGCGGAAAAGTGTAGAAATCGTCGCTTTTAGTGCTTTTCGGCAGTTTTCGGTGCTACCGGACATTGGTAGTATATTCAACCAAACCCTTGCATTCCAAAATAGGGTTTAATGTATATTTGATGTTGGACTTTCGTCTGAGTCCTAAAGATGTAATTTAGATGCTTTCGCTGGATCCTGAGTTTTCGTCAGCACGCTAGTTTACTAGATACTACTCTAGTTGTTTCGATGCATTGTTTACATTGTTTCAAAGGTAACCAATAAAAATGAATCATGTGCATCATAATTGAATATTCCATAAGTATTCTAATATGTATATCATGTAATACGCAGTTCGAGTGTTTGAAATGCATAAAAATGTTGCTAAAAATGAGTATTTTAAGTGTAAGAAAGTTACCGAAAAGTGGCAGTTGTCACATTCTCCCCCTGTTATTGAGAATTTCGTCCCGAAATTCAAGCTGAGTCATCCTTTGTAGGGTTGTTCTCAAACAGGTGAGGATATTTGACTTTGATTTGATCTTCACGTTCCCAAGTATATTGGGGTCCGTGTCGAGAGTTCCAACGAATTTTTACTAATATGTGACGACTCCTTTGTATTTTCTGGACCTTCCGGTCCATGACCTTAACAGGTGCTTTGTGAATTGGAGTTTGTCATCAATGTGAATCTCATCCTCCGAGATGATAACCGTTTCTTGTGTTGGACTCTTCTCAAGATTCGACACATGAAATGTGTAGTGTACTCTACTTAGTTCTTCTGGTAACTTCAGCTTGTAGGCAACGGTGCCAATCTTTTCTAATATTTCAAATGGTCCAATGTAACGTGGGTTAAGCTTTCCATGTTTACTGAACCACGCTACGCCTTTCCAAGGCGAGACTTTCAATAAGACTTTATCTCCGATCTCGAAAGATAATGGTTTTCGTCTTTTATCTGCGTAGCTCTTTTGTCGACTGCGAGCCTCCTTGATACGGTCTCGGGTCTGAAAATTTTTATCCGTAGTCTCTTGGACTAGTTTTGGACCAATCAATTGACTATCGCCTGTTTCCGCCCAACATAGCGGAGAGCGACACTTTCGAACATAAAGAGCTTCAAACGGTGCAGCTTGTATACTAATATGGTAGCTGTTATTGTAGGAAAACTCAACTAAAGGTAGATGAGTATCCCAATTGCCGCCTAAATCCATAACACATGCGCGAAACATATATTCGAGTGTTTGGATTTTCCGTTCGCTCTGGCCGTCAGTTTATGGATGAAAGGCCGTACTTAGATTCAAATGAGATCCAAAGGCCTGTTGAAATGATTTCCAAATTCTTGAAACAAAACGACCATCTTGGTTAGAGATGATTGAAATAGGTACTCCATGACGAGCCACTATTTCTTTGAGATAGAGTTCCGCTAGTTTCTCTGTATTATCCTCCTCTCGAATCGATAAGAAGTGTGCTGACTTTGTTAGTCTATCGATGATTACCCAATCATGTCATGACCGCATGAGGTCCTGGGTAACTTCATAATGAAGTCCATCGATATTTGTTCCCATTTCCAAACGGGAATCTCGGGTTGTTGTAACAAGTCCGAGGGTTTTTGCTACTCGACTTTGACTTTCGCGCAAGTCAAGCATTCTCCGACATAAGTCGCGATATTACTTTTGAGGTTAGGCCACCAATAGTATTCTTTCAATACTTAGGCCTATGTGCTTCCTCAAAATATCATATCAAAGGCCGCCAAAGAATGGAACCCAATTTCGACCCATAAGGTATAAAGTTCCATCTTCTTTCGGCACTAATTGTTCCTTCATGCCTCGAAGTGTTTCTGCTTGAATATGCTCTTCCTTGAGCGCTTGTGAATCATCTTCTCTAATGCTTGAACTCTTAGTATTCTAACTTGCTCCTTGCGGCTCAAGGCGTCAGCTACAGCATTCGCCTTGCCCCAATGGTACTTTATTTCATAATCATAGTCGTTCAACAATTCAACCCAACTTCGTTGACACATATTTAATTCTTTTTTTTTTTTGGTTGAATATTTGTCGAAGACTTTTATGATCCGTGAAAATAATGCATTGAGTACCATATAAATAATGTCACCATAATTTTTAAGCGAATACCACCACGCCTAACTCAAGGTCGAGAGTGGTATAGTTCTTCTCGTGAACTTTTTAATTGGCGCGACGTGTACACGATAACTTTTTCACGTTGCACGAGTACACAACCCAATCATTGATGTGAAGCATCATAGTTTACAACAAAGTCATCGGTATCGTCGGATAATGATAAGATTGTAAAATGCTATGTACCAATCTCAAGAATAAGTTGTAATGTTATATCTTGTTTTTCGATTGGGGCGAATTTATTGTCTTTATTGGTGAGGGAGGTTTGTAATTGAGTAATTACAAAAAAAAAGCTCAATAGATCTCCGATGATATCACGCTAATACCAAAAATTGTCGGACTCTAGTTGGGGTCTTGGACGCTTCCCAGTTCTTAATTGCTTCGATCTTAGCTGGGTCTACTTGAATGCCTTTCTCGTTCACTACATGCCTGAGGAATTTTACTTCGCGAATCCAAAATTCGCACTTGGAAAATTTTGCGTATAGTTTCTCCGTCTTTAACAACTCTAAAATGGTTCTCAAATGTTGTTCGTGTTCATCAGTCAATCGTGAGTATATTAATATGTCGTCAATAAATACTATGACGAATTTATCGAGATGCGGCTTGCACACGCGATTCATTAATTCCATGAAGACCGCTGGTGCGTTCGTTAAACCAAAGGGCATAACGAGAAACTCGTAATGACCATAACGAGTTTGAAAAGCCATCCTTGGCTTGCTTTCCTCTTATATTCGTAACTTGTGATACCCCTGATGGTAAGTCTATCTTGGAGTAGAAGCTTTAACTTTGCAATTAATCGAATATATTGTCAATCCTCGATAGTGGATACCGATCCTTGATGGTGAGTTTATCAAACTCTATGCACTATATGTACATTCTGAACGTTCTGTCCTTCTTCTTCGTAAATAGGACTGGAGCTCCCCAAGGTGAGTAGCTTGGCCTAGTGAATATTTTATCCAACAACTTTTGAAGTTGTGTGGATAAATTTTTGCATTTCAGAAGGTGCTAATCGATATGGAGATTTGGTTACGGGTGCGGTTCCCGGTACCAAGTCGTTATGAAACTCGACTTGTCGATATGGTTATAGTCCCGGCAAGTCTTCCAGAAAGACTTCAGGAAACCATTTTGCCAACGTAATACCTGTCAGCTTCGGCCCAATGGCCTTCTTGTCGACAACATGTGCCAGAAAGGTAACACAACCTTTCCGTAAGTACTTCTGTGCCTTCATGCAATATATGGTACGCAATGATGTGTTGCGCTTCTCTCCATGGATAACAAGTGTATCTTCGTTTGGTAGTGGTAAGTGAATGATCTTCTCATGACAGAAGACTTCGGTTCGATTATCGGGTAGTCATTCCATGCTAAGCACTACGTCAAACCTACCCAACTGAACGGGTAACAGATCGATATTGAATTTCCGCTCCTGACTCGACTAGTTCACCATTTGCCAATTCTATAGGATGAGGAGACGTCTAGCTTGCTTGACTCTAGGCCAAGTACATTTTGAATTCTATGTAGTAAGGACTCCATTGTAAAGATGTAGAGAACAATCCAATCCCTATGTTTAGATGTAGGATAACCCAATCCCTATTTGTAGCTAGGACAATCCCGTCACTAGCCATGAAACTATGCGTGTGAAATGTTGCGATAAAGCTAAAAATCGGCAATGGTATCAAATAATATGGATGTGAAATGTTGATTGATAGGATACGTAACGGTGACCCTTTATGATTTGACAAGAGTCAGCTAATTTCCCATTAGCTAAGTTGATATAGTAATGTGTGTCCAACATGACTCTAATTAGAGTATATGCTTAACATTTAAAGACAATAGCTAAGCTAGGTGTTGGTATTAAAAGAGTTGATACATGATGATCGTAGAGTGTTACTGACTCATGACATCATTGGGATTTTGTGGAGTATTCATAGTTCTAACCATACACGCACTTATTCATTAGCTTGATTCATTCTTAAGTATTACCGTCTTACTAGTCTTTGTTTTGAGCCCGGTCTTAACATATTGCTACTCTTGGCACTTTTGCAAGTGTTCCCATGATGAACGTCTCACTTGTCGTATTTAGAATTTCGGCAAGTTACCAGCATACCTCTTGGTGCCAAAATCGTTTATGGCAGGTAATGCCTTCGTTTCTCTCATCACGAGAGTTATCGTTTTAGTGATTGAGGTAGGGTGAGAAGATGTGACCATACTTTGGATTCTAGGGCTAAACTTAAATTGTAACGCTCAATGCGTTTGAATACGGGTGTTACCCAATATGGAAAAACCCTGGAGAGACCGTGAAAACATCAAGTGTAACCAACAACATTGGCTCTAGTCATGATCGAGTTCTTTTATAAAATCATATGAAAATAGATATGAAAATCAGATGATATCAAAGAATGATGTATGGTTAAATAATAACCAAATGAAATGTAGTGTATAATATATATCATGCCTTGAAATTGAATATCATGTCTTGTGTCGAAGATGTCGTGTCTTGTCTTTGTCGAAGTGGTTTGGATAACACCACGATATGCAATATAATATAAGCACTTATATATAGGAAGTACCAGCGGCGTATCCACCATGCTTTTATCATATTACACACGTCTCGTTATTTACAAAAATGTCTTGTGTATACCAACATCAAATGTCATGTATAACAATGTCTTGCGTAACAGTGTCCTGTATAAACCATGTCTTGTGTAAAAGCAATGATTTTCAACACATAACTTTTGACTTAAACATTTGATTCTTTTGGCGCCATGATCTTTTTAATACACACTATTAAAAGAATCTAGACATGTATTTGGATAAATAAAGTCTATCAGGTGCCCAAGAATGAAGAATGCAATCAATCGGTCATGGAAACCTCAAGACCGCATTGTTCATACATGTTTGAATAAATGATAATGTGGATAACCAAAACCAAAAGGTGTAATACCTCTTGTGTGTATTGGTCATATGTCTAAATGGAGAAAAAGAAAAAAAAATAATTCATTGAGGAGGGTAAACCAACCAGTGGTCTTCGTCCATATAATATGTATTCCCTACTCTATGGACCTCGACCATCCTAAGTAAAGAAAATCCTTTATCTTACTTGTCTATGTGACAATTATGGTAATAGTGCTTGAGTTTCACGAGATCTAGCAAGATTGTTAGAATCTCCAAAAATGTCGAATAGAATGCAATGGGGGAGTTGCAGCATGGCTCATGCCATACCATTCATTGGGAAAAGACAAATGTCAAGCGACAGAATTTATTGTATCATTTCCAATAAATATGATAAGGTGGAATATGATAACGTAAGGTAAGGTAAAGTAGGGTAAAGTGTCATAGACACCATGGAACCAACCCATGTTCAATAATTTCGAGAATGTTGAGGAAAAACCTCCATGAGTGGATAACAAGTTTTGTTTGTTTAAATGACTAGTCTCAACTGAATCGTGATATAGATCGAATGTTAGGTGTGAACAAATACGTGTCGTCTTCCTGTATTGTATTGTATTGTATTGTATTGTATTGTATTGTATTGTATTGTATTGTATTGTATTGTATTGTATTGTATTGTATTGTATTGTAATGTATTGTATTGTATTGTATTGTATTGTATTGTATTGTATTGTATTGTATTGTATTGTATTGTATTGTATTGTATTGTATTGTATTGTATTGTATTGTATTGTATTGTATTGTATTGTATTGTATTGTATTGTATTGTATTGTATTGTATTGTATTGTATTGTATTGTATTGTATTGTATTGTATTGTATTGTATTGTATTGTATTGTATTGTATTGTATTGTATTGTATTGTATTGTATTGTATTGTATGGTGTTATACTAACCATCTCAGTTTGTGTTCTAATAGATAAGAAAAATTGAATCTCAAGTAATAACTTAAGAATTTTGAAGGAATAGTGATCATTAGCTTGGCCCACAGAGTCCACCAGAATTCCCATGCACTACAAGTTGTTATTACGTAGGCCTCCGTAATAATAAATTGCCTTGCATGGTCACCCTAGCGTTCTCTCGTACAAAACAGCCGATCAGTCAGAGGGGGGACACTATTGTCTGTATACCTTCAAGATAGGAGGGACCTTCATGATAGATCCCGTGTCATCGTCCGTTTTCATTACTCACAAAACAGCACAGCGTTAGATGGAATAGAAATGGAAAGAATTTGTAACAATAACAACTGAAGGGGCACCTTCAAGATGAGTACTTCATCTTCCTTATAGGGACAAGAGTATATCAACCTTGATTAGTATGAGTCACATGGATCTCGTCCCACTAATGGAGTTGTTGTCCAAGGTTACCACCTCCGCCTCGTCGTCATTTATCATGGTCAGGCATCTCAGCATTCGCGAGAAGCAACCATATTTTACGGAATTATGTTTAAGATTTCACTTAGGAATCATGTTCGCCATAAGCTCCACAATAGACTTGAGGTCGATATTTTCATCGTGTGAGTAAAGAATAATAATAGAGTTTGAAGTCGAAGGTATTTTGTTCGTGGCAAAATATTCCTTAGAACACATATATAAATCATTTATATATAATCACATAAAATCCTATCTAAAAAGGATTTTTATCTTGCATAAGCTGAACTTGTAAACCGTTTATAATGCGTAAACTGATAATGTAATGTATTGTAGGCACATAGTCTGTTAATGTAATGTATCTATTTCTCACAGACTTCACTCATGGTAATGTCCTTGCTTGGTTTATATGAAATGAATTTTGTTTGTAGTGGACCTTGAAAAATGTTTATGCAATGAAAACTCTTGTTCTTGTGTAAATTGTTTTCGTGAGAGGTTCCCTAGTGATTGTAGACTAGACTCGAGAAAGAATCCTGGTTCACTACAATCGAAGCTCTGATACCAATATGTCACACCCGCTCGTAGCGGAAGCGCGAGGTGTGATCTGATCGGTTCTCATTGCATAACAATATAAGTGAACAATACTAAATGAATAAAAACAAGCTCCAATGCCATTGTCATAATTGTTTCGAAAGAACGCAACATAAGTTAAATGTATTTGTTACAAACCATCAAATGAAAATATGTTTTCATCGTTCTATACATCAAAATGTAAGTCTTAAAATGTCAAGGCTTTGACCACTATATCACCGCAAAGAGGCGGTATATAACGGGCAAACCCTTCAAATGGTGGCATGGAGTCTTGATACTTGCTTTCCTTGACTGAAATGTCTGCCAGGTCCACTAATTTCCTGAAATACGTGTTAAGTTTGAAAACATCAACAAAAGTTGAGCGAGTTCATGCAGTTTAGCTGTATGAGATGTATCTGTAAAATGTGAGTTGTATAAAATGTATCCGTAAAATGTGAGTTGTATAAAATGTATCCATAAAATGTGAGTTGTATAAAATGTATCTGTATGTAAAGATGTAGTATGTAAAGCGTCAATGAAATCGTTGATCATTAATGTTTCGCGAGGACATTAATATGTATGACGAATTAGGAAGCAATCCAAACCTAGACGATTTTATGTCGACTACTATCGACTGGGACACAAACGCACTCTTCTGTATGGGTCCACGACCAAGAGTAGGGCTCGCCAATACCCATTAGATCTAACCCTCTGTACCTAGGTCCAAACTGGATTAATGGTGCTTAGATGTATGACCCTAATCGCACATGATCTAAGGTGTTTCATTCCATGACTTAACATACAATTGAACATGTATTTTCCCCGATAGTTGTAAAGTGTAAAACATTTAAAATGAATAGGGGACATGAACTCACAGTATTGCGTCCGTGAATGATAAGTGTTTGTGATCTTTCGAGTGGTCGTCTTGAACAATGTTGCGACCTACAAATGTTCTTATATTTGTTAGACACTTCGGTCTTTGTAAATGACTTGAGTACAAGCCTTGTGTCTTAAATATGTGTAAGACTTGTATGTCTTTATTGTTCGTTGAACTTTGTATTAGATGAATGAATTGTTAAACGGTTATATATATATATTTCACCAAATATATATATATGTAATCTTGTATCTTGTGAGTTGTATCATCGGGTCTTGTCTTCTTGATTTCGTGTCTCAAATAAGTAAATTGTATAATTGTGTTTTTATCAATTATAAGTCATTGGGCTTAATCCAAGAATTCAAGTTATTGGGCTTAAATAGTGTTGGGCCTCAATAGTGTTGGGCTTAAATAGTGTTGGGCCTCAATAGTGTTGGGCCTCAATAGTGTTGGGCCTTAATAGTGTGTGGGCCTCAATAGTGTTGGGCCTCAATAGTGTTGGGCCTCAATAGTGTTGGGCCTCAATAGTGTTGGGCCTAAATAGTGTTGGGCCTAAATAGTGTTGGGCCTCAATAGTATTGGGCTTAATGTTATTGGGCCTTGGCCCATATGTTTGATAAGCCCATTTGTAAAAGATAGCCCATTTGTATAAACTAGCCCATTAAGAAGTGTAAGCCCATTTGAAAGTATAAGTCTTTCATTTTTATAAAAACATTTTTATAAAAATAACTAAGTATACTTTTTAGTTAATAAAAACATAATAGTTTTTATAAGTTTCAAAATGTCCGAATTTTGTTAATGGTAACGTAAATTTTGTGTCCGCGTCGAAAGATCGCCTATACGTCGTAGTAAGTCCTTGGATTGGCGATATGTTTATAGATTCGCCCGTCGTCCGTTTTGACCATAAGTTGTGTCCGAAAGCTCGGAATGTCCGTAAGTTGTTTTCAAGTGTGTCTATATGTATTCTTGTAAGTCTTTAATTATTATGTAACATGTGTTAATAATAACCATTGTAATCAAGTACCTCTCTTTGATATATATAACTAATACATCAAATACCACATAGCACTTAAGTTGTTAAATTAATCAAATATATATTTTCTCAAAATATATATTTATAACTAACTTTGTTTTTATAAAAAGAATTCTCTAAATCTTTTTAATCTTGTAAAGGTTTAGCCAAAAATGTTGTTACTTTATAAAATAAAGTTTTTATGAAAAATTGGCCATATAACCTTTGTATTTTCAATTTTACCATGTTTCATAAACATATCATTTTCTTTTCCAAATCACCATCAATTTACTCAACATCCTAACTAAAACACATGAGACTTTTATAACATAAAATTATCAAGATGATCTCCAAATCATGTAGGGTTTTAAACATGATCATAACATATACTGACTAGTTCAAAAACCAAGTTTAATTCTAGTTTTAACAACTTTTATAAAAGTCTCAAGTTGTATGTTACTTTTTATAATCTTGTAAAAGTCTTGTTTTTAAATAAAAACCTTAAATACTTTCACAAGATCAAAGGTTATGATCATCCCTTTAAACCTTTATGTTAAAAACCCTTTAACATAAACATGTATAATTGTTAGATCATATTTTTAAAACATCCTCTAACAATTTATTTATATCATAATCATCATAACAAGATCAAATATGCATATATCAAGTCTTAGATCACAATATAAACCAACATAAATATATCATGATTATTATTTTTGCTTCTTTGTATTTTCATGTTTATTATGTATGATTATATAGTTATTACTAGTTATAATAACAATCATAAACATAATATATGTATGGAAAAAAAATAGATCTTGAAGCTTACTTCTAGCACTAGGCTAGGGATGATCTTGGAGGATGATTAAGAAATAAAAAGATGAAGATCTTGATGGTAGAATACTCTTGAATCGATGAAAACCCTTTCTTTAACTTGTAAGTCATTTAGATCTTCTTATGTTCCATAGAAAATCATATTGATCATAAAAGAGGTGATAAAATAAAATGGGTTTATGGGGTTCTTGGTGGATGATGAAGATGATGAGAGAGTTTTGTGTGAATAATAATGAATCAAGTGGTAAAGTGCTAGTATTACTTAGTGGTTAAGTCTTGTAATAATTCACCAACATTTATCCACTTGAAACTAATGAAAATATCTAGATTTTAATTAAGTGGTAAAAATTAAGGGGAGGGTCCCACATAAGGTCTTATGACCGTGAATGGGGGGGGGGGGGGGTCCCCTCTGTTTTTGCTTCTTGATTTACCTAGTAAAAGTGTTAGAACTTTTTAGGTAATTGTTTAGGAAATGTGTAAGTATAAGTGTTTAAGTGTTTAGAGGGTGTTAAATGATCATTACTATACCATAATGATCCAATTAACACTAGATGACCATTAAAAAAAAGATTTGACATTGTTCGGATATTCGTTTCGAATTGTTTCGGTTAGATGTTATTTGAACGCTAAGTTGCGTAACTTGTTTGAATTGATGTAGTTATTGGCTCGGATGATACCCGAATGTATCCTCACAAGAATTTTATGTTAAATAATATTTTTACATGTCGTAAAAATATTACAAAGCTGATTTCTGCAGAATTTCTGCGGAAAAGTGTAGAAATCGTCGCTTTTAGTGCTTTTCGGCAGTTTTCGGTGCTACCGGACATTGGTAGTATATTCAACCAAACCCTTGCATTCCCATATAGGGTTTAATGTATATTTGATGTTGGACTTTCGTCTGAGTCCTAAAGATGTAATTTAGATGCTTTCGCTGGATCCTGAGTTTTCGTCAGCACGCTAGTTTACTAGATACTACTCTAGTTGTTTCGATGCATTGTTTACATTGTTTCAAAGGTAACCAATAAAAATGAATCATGTGCATCATAATTGAATATTCCATAAGTATTCTAAGATGTATATCATGTAATACGCAGTTCGAGTGTTTGAAATGCATAAAAATGTAGCTAAAAATGAGTATTTTAAGTGTAAGAAAGTTACCGAAAAGTGGCAGTTGTCACAACATACGAATTCTCCAGAGTGCAGAATAACGTACGTTCGTCCTCGGTAGGACAACAAAACAAAACTTCGGGATAATCTTAATCCTACGGGCTAGTAAGCCAGAGAACAGAAACCGTGAATTCACTCAACTTTGTTGTTGACTCGTTGTTACATGCCTTGCAGGTCGTTAGATCCCTAGCTTAAGGAGCTTGCACGAGGAGGCGTGGTCGTTGTGGGAAAACATTTCAATTAATATTAAACTTATGTTTTGTGCTTCCGCTGTAAACTCAAACTATGTTTTGACACCAATTGTATTGTGTTGGATTTTATAAAAATTACTTACATGCTTTGTTCAATATGATTGGTGGCTATGATCCTGGGCATGTCACGCCTCCAAGGCGGGGTAGGGTTTTTGGAGGGTGTGACACGCTGAATACTAAGACATTACAAGGACTTCCTATTCCCCGACCTGCGCTCCTGATGGTTAGAAGGCCTAAAAACCCGCAACGTGCAACGTGGGAGCAACAAAAGTCCCACCCACGCCTTAACAGACTTTGGCGTAGCCACCACCTTGCACAAAGATGTCTTTAAGGCCTGGGAAAAGGCCATGCAACAACTATTAGGGATGCTCTTAACTGTTTTGATAGGAAGAGAGAAGACACAATCAAGCAGACCCACGTCCACCCCCATACCTCCCAAAGAACCAATCTCATTTCCAACATGTGGCTTAGGAATCCCCACAATAAACTCCTTCGCATTTCCTGTAACCAACTTGAACCATGCCACCACATTTGCATGGTGGCACCCCTGACTGAGAGCATGTAAACACATACACTCCCTAGATAACCATCGATAACCATTGGCTTAAGACCTTAAGAGCCTCACCAACTGAAACAACAAATCCCAATCCGTGGATACGGCATCCCGCATGGCCCTCTTCTTATCATCTGAAGACAAATGGAGCCGTTCGATATGGGCCACCAACCTCGGGAACCCCTTTGCCCATACCTGTCCATCGAGGCAACAATGGAAGCCTTTAAGAGGACACAACAAACACTCCTTGAGGAACCAACACCCCCATCCTCAGATGGACCCCACAAACAGACAAAGCCCCAAACAAAACCCCACCCCAGACTCGGGCATCAACAATTCAAACTACAAATGAAGTTTAAAGAAAACTCACGCTAAGCTTGGAAAATTAATGACAAAAACTAATGGGTTAGCGGGGATCGATCATTAATTGCAAATCGTAGTTCAACTCCAAGATCACTTTTTACATATGGAACCTCGAGTCTGTTGAGAGTAGGGATGATGAATGAGGGTTGAGGTTGTGCTGTAAACAACTGATCAAATATGATTACTAAAACACTTAATGGATGGATGGTGGTGATTAACGATGAAGGGGAGGGATGCACAGTCATATGACACTGGTGAGAGGCGGGTAGAGAGATGGTGCAATAGGTGGTTGGTGAGCAGTTAACTTTTCCAGGAATCCTTACAAAACACGTTATAATATAGTTTAGATATACATAGACTGGGAAAGTGAATACGGTGTTGTTAGGCGTGTAACCTTACACGTGAAACTAATCAAAACGGCATAGTTTTGATGGTAGATGATCCTGTAAAAAGTGCTCAAAGTGTGAGAAGTGTATTATAGCACTATATATAATACTATATAACACCATATAAACACCGTATAACAATCACTACTACAAAAAGAGGCATTTGCTATGAAATTTTGCTACTAAAAAAATGGTGGCAAATTTTGCTACGAGTTAGCTACGGATTAGCTACGAACACATTTTGCTACGAATTAGCTACGGATTAGCTACGAACTTTCGTCGGAAATGAATTTCGTAGCAAAACTCATAGCAAATCCGTAGCAAAATTGACGAAATTAATATAAAACATATAATGTAGCAAAACCGGTAGCAAAATCCGTAGCAAAATCATGAAAATAAGTATTTAGAAATAAACTAAAAAAAGTAAAATAAAATATGTAGCAAAATCGATAGCAAAATTGTGAAAATAAATATAATAAAAAAACTTAGTAAAATTGGTAGCAAAGTCCCTAGCTAAATCATAAAAAATAAATATTTAAAAACTAACTAACTTGAGGTTTAAAAAAACAGTAGCAAAATCGGTAACTAAATAGAGCCCGTAGAGAAATTGGTAACAAAATCTAGAAAAATTCTTAAAAACTAACGTAGCAAAATTTGTAGCAAATCCATAGAAAAATTCAATGCACAATAAGAAAAAGAAAGTATTCAAAAAATAATTTACTAATATTCATCGCAACATCCATAGCAAAATACGTTGCGAAAACAAAAAAAAATAATAAAATTAATTAATAATAGTTGTAGGAAAATCCATAGCAAAACTAACAAAAATAAATATTCAAAAAACAATAAAAAAGACGCGTAAGAAAATCCATAACAAAAATGAACAAAAGAAATATTAAAAAAATTAATAATAGCTACAATAGAAAAATCAAAAGCAAAAATATTAATTACTTAAAAATAGTTAAAAAAAGTCAATTTTTACACGGACTGATGTAAACATAAATACATTTAATCATGGTTGTAAAAGTCGCTAGGCGCTCCCTAGTCGGTCGACCGGGGAGTTGAGAGTACTCGGCCTAGCCGGAGAGTACACGGGGAGTACTCGGAGATGCCAAATTATAAAGAAATTAGTTTTCGGAACTTAAATATACGTGAAATACCATAAATTTACTAATATTTATAACAAAATACGTGAAATTGATATTTATTCTTTAATATGATAGGCATAGAAATTATGTTTTATTTTATTCTAAGTCAAATTCGGCCTGAGTTGACCTACTAGATACGATTTTGGCCAATGTTGACCGCATTTGATCGATTCCGAGTAATTAGTCGGAGTTGAAGAAAGTCGCCTCGGCAGCCTACCTTGTAGCGACTACCCGGGGAGTACTCGGCCTTGGAGACCTTGTTTTACAACCATGCATTTAATATAGCTATCTTATACAAATAATACGTACTAAATTAAGCATAGGGATGAGAAATGATGCTGGGTACCGGTATCGAATATATTTGGTACCGACTTTTGACGTTTTTGGTACCGGTTTGGTACGGCACCAGTATTTATCGGTTTTACCACTCAAATACCAGTACCGTACCAGGTATTTTCGGTACCGGTGCCCATTCTTAGGATTTTCAGTACCAGTTGACACCGAACTCATCCCTACTTATACATATTAGATCATTCTGGTAATTGATTTCTATAACATTTTTATATTATTTGCACTCATTTTATAAATATACAAAATCCATGGAGGGGAATAGTGCCAGGCAGCTGCCTGACATTTCTCTATTGACCTGAACAAATTATGATTTTACCCCAGCTTAGAACTATGATTTGGACCCCAGTTAATATACAAAATCCATGGATGGGAATAGTTAGGCAGCTAGCTGCCTGACACTTCCCCATTAGCCCGAACAAATTACAATTTTACCCCAGCTTAGAATTACAATTTGCCCGCAGTTCAAAATTCCAGTCTTACCATCGTTGAAGATTTTGACAAATTACGATTTTACCCCAGTCAAATTTACGATTTTTTCCCCAGTTCAAAATTACAATGTTGTCACCATTATAGCTTTTGACAAATTATGATTATACCAATGTTTTAAAATCCGGTTTTTATACCATACCGGATTTGGCTCAAAAACGGTTTAACCGAGTGTATCGGGCAGTTCAACCGGGTGTACCGGGAGGTTTAACCGGTTTTACCGGATGGTTCAATCCGTACAACTGGCCGGTTTGAACCGGTTTTTAAAACATTGGATTATACTCCAGTTGAACTTACGATTTATCCCCAGTTCAGAATTACAGTCTTTTCATCGATTTCGCTTTTTTCTAGCAAAACTTTATCATACACATGTGCCACGTCCAACCACCCAATCTACTCTTCCAGTCAACACAGTCAATACAAAACCCTAGAAAACCTAAATACCTAAATTTCACAACATTCGAAACCTTAGAAACCTATTTGCCACAATTTCGCAACATTCGAAGCCCTAGAAACCTAAATCCACCAATTTCCATCGATTGGGAACAAGATCCTATCGCCTTCAGAAACCACCAACCATTTCCCTAATTCTCTCTCTGACTCCCATTTCTATGTCTTTTAACATACTTTGATAAATGCCTCCCTGTTAGAAACTGAGTTTCTTTGTTTACAAATAAGTATTGATTATCACAATAATATTCACAAACATAAACTAGGAGTTATCAGCAACAATTGTTTTTCATTAATCATCACAGATTCACATGTTTTACAAACCATTAACTCTACAAACTCCCCCTCAGCTGATCACACAAACAAATTAGTTCGTATTAGAGAAAATGTGAGTGTGTGTGATAAATAGATCACTAACAGGTGTTATCTATTTATACAAGTACGAAAGCTCTGTTATGAGATCAGTTGACGTCACCCTGATAGTGACATCTAACATTCCTAACTGAATAGATTCTCAGATGCTTGCATACATCTGCTCAACCTTATCATCTATTATATGCTATACTAAACTACTGACAAAATAAGTACTGTTACATTGAGAAAACATTGTTTAAGCTATCCTCTGTTCCAATCGTCCAAACATCTGTTTGGCCTAACAGATGTTTGGTCTTATGCAACAGACCTTGGTTTGATCCGGGCTTTGGTCTTCAACAAATGCTTGTACTCTTGAACAGCGGTTTCAAGTCTTCAACAGATCTTAGCCATGCTCTTAAACAGATGTTCTGAATAGTTGTTCAAGATTCACTATCTTTGGGGAGAGTTTGGTTCAAGCACAACAAGTATACTATACACCATATCCTTCAAAGGAAAAAAGCCTAAAAGACTGGTGGGCTATTGCTAAGATGACGCTGAGGGGAGTTTATGTTGTAGATGTGCAATCGTGTAGAGGATAAGAAGTACAAATAATAGCGATGTGTGTCCAATCAGCATGCGCCAATTCACCTCTCCTCGATCTCCACTAACAGTTGATGACAAAAGAGACAAGAAGTGCATCTTGAAAGCAACTTGTAGCCAATCGTAGTGCGCGATCATAACCCCACCTCTGCGGACACCAATAACCGCGACAAAGGGAACCGAAAGGATATTCAATGACAGCGATGTCTCACCCAATCAACCACACTCTTTCACCAACCCTTCGGCTATAAATACCAACCTCCACCAAATGTTTAAGTGATCCGATTTCCTGCTCTCTCACTCTAAACACACACTTGTTTCCTTTCTCTCTAGAAAGAACAATGCTTATTCTTACGCAAGAGCCTGAATACGGTACCGATACATACGTTGTTCGTTTTGGCTCAGTACGGTACAACAAATTATGCCGTCAAATTCCCTGGCATAACAAACCAAACCGATAACTATCAAATTCCCGCCATAACACGCGAAGAAACCCCACCAGTAGATTATTAAAACACGTATGGCCACTATAACTCAAACTAACCTATTAATGACTAGTTATATATAAAATATAACTCTTTTACTATAAGAATGTGAGGTGTGGGGCATGGGTTGGGGCGGCTGTTTGGGTTCAACGCCATCTGCTTCACCCTGGGCAAGCGTTGGGCATGGCGTTGCCTCTTTGGCGTGGGGATTGAGCTTAGCGTGGGGTTGGGTGACATGGTTGGCTTTGGTTGGTTGGTTCAATGTAGGTTTTTTTTTAATTTTCTTTGTAGTTTTTAAAAAAATTCCACATGGCTGGCCATGCCCAGCTAAGCGACGGCCCCACCACACCCCTTGTTTTTAAGTATTAGCTTGTGGATCCCACCCTCACCACGTGTCGAGCAATGTCCCCAACCCAAACCCCTCCACACCCCTTGTTTTTAAGTATTAGCTTGTGGATCTCACCCTCACCACGTGTCGAGCAATGTCCCCAACCCAAACCCCTCCACACCCCTTGTTTTTAAGTATTAGCATGTGGATCCCACCCTCACCACGTGTCGAGCAATGTCCACAACCCAAATCCCATAGGCTAACTAAATAAAGTATATCTATTAAGCTATTTATTATATACGTAACTAATATGTATTGTTTCTAAGAACTATTTTTTTTAAATTTCTATACTAATTCTTCTTGTTATTTATCAGTTGTTATAAAATTTATTTACAAATTAAAAGTGAAAAATCAAAATTCCCGCCTCATAATCCCACTCCCTCCCTCTCTTCCCGCCCAATTGTTCTTCCAACTTCCGAGCGCATATCTCGCCATTGTGGTTGTTCCATCACTTTACCAATAAATTCTTTGATCACTGTGAATAGATGCTTTCCATAACTCATGTAGTAACCACGCATCACCATGGATGGATGATTGCTTGGCTTCTTCGGTATGATCTTTATGTTTACGTATTTATGTATTTCTAATTCTTTATATATGTTAAGTAATTGCACATGAATATAACATGCCTCATGATGTATATTGGAATTGATTGTTTATGGAGCACTCAAGAGACGCTACTGAGAAGAGAAGATAAAATGACCAAAGAAAAGGGTTTCGATTATCCGACCTTCAAGTTTCTTTCTTCAAGTATACAGCCATCTCAAAAATTCATTCCCATATCTGATTCTACATTAAAATTGTACCGCTACTTGGATGGCATGCCGCGGTATGTGAATATGTAATGTGATCGTTTCAACCTTTTAAGTCTCTGTTCATGGTTACTAATCACTATCAGTAGCATGTGTTAATTTATTTGAAGGCCAAATGGACTTTGTTAGTTACAACTTGCAAATCTCAGTTAAATATGTAATTTATGTTTTCTCTTTTGTTTTTGTCTTTAATTATTGGTACAAGAGGGCCTTGAGGTTTTGATCGGTCTAAATGCTTCACGGGCTCCCGGCTAATCAGGTACAGTTTGTCCAAGATGTTATCCAGACTTGGGTTATTTAATTCTTTTGCGATGTTGGTTGGGTTAATTGCGGTTTTTTTTTTCAAAACTAGTGTTCTTACCAACTTGTATAACATTTTTTGGTTTATAGTTTTGAAGTCTTTCACATATGGTGAAAGCCTTTTTAAAAGTTTGCCTAAAAGTGATATACAAGTCAATATGAGCGCGAGTTTTGAAAAAAAAATCGATGCTTGACATGGCAATTAGTTTAACAATTTTTTTCTCACCGATAATTAAACACCTAATGTTATTTTTCATGTTCATGTTGTGATGCATCTACATCTATCAGTTTATATGTTCAGGGATCTAACTTTATCAGGTGTGGTTAAAAAATCAATGGATTCTCAAAGCTTATAACACACACATTGAACATTCTGATGAAAATATTGTAGGTAGGAAACAGCTGCTAAAAATGTTCAAAGATCTTTCCAGGAAATAGGGTATATTTTTACATTTCTTTATTCTCTGCTTTATGTTCTTAGTAATTAGTTCTTATGAGCAAAGCATGTATATCCTTGAACATATAATTTGGCTTGAATCATTTGATCAGAAAAGAAAAGATGGCAATGAAGGTTCTAGTAGTGATGAAGATCAAGAGAAGATGGTGCTGTTCATATACTATCCATTTTGTGATGCATCCATATGAAGCCGTGTTCTTGATGGGATGGAGTTGTTTTCTTCATTTGGGATATAGAAAGTTAGGAAACCATAGCCATATGTATTTGGATAATTTGTACATCTTTGTAATATTTTATTGCATTATATTTTATATTTTTAATCAATTTGTGGATACTTCGGTTTTATTTTTAATTGTAAATAGTTATCTGATTTTGGATATATATAATCAGATTTTTAAATTGAATTGTAAGTATGGATAATATAAAAAATCTAAATTAAATTGTAAGTATGGAGAATATAAAAAATCTAATAATAATAGTAGCAATCTTCTATAGTTGTTTATGTAACTAAATTTCCTAGCATAATTCATAGCAAATTTGTGACCAAATTTGTAGCAAAAACCATAGCTAAAGGTCTGTGGCAAAACCGTAGCTAAAAATTTGTAGCAAAAACTCTAGCAGAAATCATAGCTAAAAAATCCGTAGTTAAGATTTCGTAGCAAAAACTCTAGCAAAAATCGTAGCTAAAAAATCCGTAGCTAAAATTCTATAGCAAATTCCGTAGCAAACATTTTCATAGCAAAATTTATAGCTGAAATAGCGACGTCCCTTTTTGTAGCTAAAACCGTAGCAGAATATAATTCCGTAGCTAAAATTCGTAGCAAATAAATTAGCGACGAGACTTGTAGCTACGGACCGAATTCGTAGCAAATCCGTAGCAAAATGTGTGTTTGCTACGAATTTGTTACGAATTCGGCCGTAGCAAATGCCTATTTTTGTAGTAGTGAATATGTAACACCATATAATACTATATAACAAATATAACACTATAGGTTGTCTGATAGCATGTCTATGATAGATGTATAGTGTTATATTTGTTATATAGTGTTACATAGTGTTATATGGTATTATATGGTGTTACATATTGTTATACGGTGTTTATATGGTGTTATATAGTATTATATATAGTGTTATAATACACTTCTCACACTTTAGACCCTTTTTACACTATCCTTACCCTAGTTTTGATTAAAATCAAATAAATCTCTTTATTTTGATATTTTATCTCCATTTTCTATCTTTGATATCGCTACCTCGTGTTATCGTTCTTGAAAAATCCATTTGCCAGCAAGTCTCCAAATTGATGCAATTGCCACTTATCCTTATCATGCTCTTATTCAATTAAAATCAATTCCCTGTCGATAGGCAAGTTCGACACGGTGAATGGAATTCTTGACGAAATCAATAGTTGTCATTTACGCTTGAAATTAATTTGGTGGCAATTGTTTATTCATTCATTAAAGTAGCCATTGTTTAGATTTATTGGTTAGATGAAATTTAGTTTTAGTTTAGTTATATTATTATTGAATGAATTTATTCCACTATATTTATTTTCATGTTATTTGTTGTACTTTGTGATAAATGAGTTGACGCTCCCCACGCGTTGCGGCGGGAAGTTTTGATACGTGCATCCCATAATTGTTACATTTTATATGGTTATCACAGGTGTGTAAAAGGCGTTGGTGGGCGTTTTTTTTATAAATCAAGTTAGAATGTATGTTTTGTAAATGTGGTACACATAACTTTGGATGCAACGATTAAACATGTATGGATCAAAATATGTGGTTAGAATATGGATAATGTAAAATTTCAATGAAATAGGTCGAAACTGACTTTTATTTAAATCGTATAAATCTTTAAAATATTTGGCCGATATATGTATTAACGTTTTATGCCACTTAGGTTATAACCTAGTGGTCAAGAGTAATTATCTCTTGTAGAGAAACCAATGTTCAATCCTTTAAATGTGTAATTATTCCAGGAGAAAAAATTAACCGTTCAAAAAAAATTATTAACGTTTTATGTACCAATAAATTGGCATTTCTGAAATTTGCATTTCATTTTGCTTGTTGAATAAAAATTAACGAAATATTACCACGAATAAACCGTTCAAAAAAATTATTAACGTTTTATGTACCAATAAATTGGCATTTCTTAAATGTTGCATTTCATTTTGCTTGTTGAATAAAATATATAATATTAAACCATGCTTATGCTTTCTTTCTTATTTTATATTAGAAAAATGACAATGATTTATGAGATGCGTGGCTACTGTGTTAATGTCTTATGAAGATTGGCTTTATGTCTGTAAAAATTTTTTATCTTTAATGGCTTGTGTTTTAATGAATTGAGTAATCAGTTTAATTAAATACTAGTGTGGATGCCCGCGCGTTGCTGCGGGTATTTATATTTGGAAGTAAAAATTGGTTTTGTTTATTATAAGAATGGAACGAACTTCTGGTTAAAATCCCATATCAAGAATCCGCTCTGCTTCATCAAGCACCTGGAAAAAAAATCAAAGAACCGTGTTACCCTATGGAATATATACCATTGTTAGTAATTTACACACATTTGCTTTATATAGTTATAGTAGTAAACCCGCGCGATGCGGCGGCGAAAAAATTTCGCAACGCGGTACTCCTTTCCGTTGGTTTATCAACCCTCTTAGAATATATTGCGCACACAAATAAACTGCGTGTTGCATCGGGCGGGAATCCGTCTGGTTTCGGTGCACTTGAATCATTTTTCGGTGGATACACTCGTTCATCGCGACCACCATCATCTTCATTTGCCCCGTATGATTGATCTTTCTACAACATCTTGACCACTTCTATGGCTAATACATTTTTAGAAAAATAATAAAATTAACAGGTTTGTAATATTTTTTTAGAAGAAACAATATTAAAAATAGCTTACATCATCATGGGAAAATAATCAAAAAGTTAAGAAGTTTAGAGAATACCTTTCATGTAATCTGACCGTAGCCCATCTACAAACTTAACAAACCTTTTGCACTACAAACAATATGCTTTCATATAGTATCTAAAGTCTAAACCCTACAAAATTATTATAGTTATGTCCATAACATGACAAACCTATCATGCGTTATGTGCATCAACTTACACCATTCACTTTAGATTTAACTGCAACTTGACTATATATTTATACCTACCCGAGTACATAGGGGGACAATATCAATAAATCATGACAACAATTTTGGGGGAGATGTGTTTTTTCTCATTGCTGATTCAACAATCTCATCCAAGGACTCATTCTTGTGAAGACGTGAAGAAGTTGACTGCACACGGGAGCTCTCTTCTTTTCTATTCAAAACAAACCAAAATGTCATTCAGTAATACATGTACAATAAATGAACATACAGGGTTCGTGGTACCTGCGGTTAAAAGCCTTCTATCTAGTTAAAAGTTCCAGTAGCAGCACACCAACGGCATAGATGTCATCCTTCTGGTAGCTAGATACACGTTGGATGTCTTCAGGGGCAACCATTTCAGAACCCTGTTTATATCATCCATTAATTACTACCACATTTTAGTACATGTCAAAATTGGTTGGATTGACCCGCAACAAACACTTGTTTATCCATTTTTTTGTTTAAAAAGCTGCAAATAATTCATGAGTTGGTTATTCAAAATAGCCTGCAAGTAGCTGAAAAGATCATTTCAAAATAGCACCAATGAAAAATACACATTAATTAGTGATTCAAGTAAGGATGAGATGCTTACTTCAAAGCTCAGACTATTCTTAGAGCAACTTGGAAATGCATGCCCCAAGATAAGGTCAAAATAGGTAAACTTTTAAAAGAGTCTTTTTTTTTAATCGGTAAGCAAATTGGATGTCAAAGTTGATCACAAATGCTAATATTATTATAGTAATGATTAAACTTTTAAAAAAAAAATAAGAGGTTGTTAAAGTGATGTGGCAATTTCAACCTGTTTTATCTTTTAACTGATAAAATCATATCAAGTTTAGCAAAAAGAGAAACGGGTTGGCCCTTGTGGTTGGTGGAGGTGTTGCGATTAAGGCTTGGCCCTTGTATAGGGTTCAAAGGCTAGTATTAAGTGTTCAATTCTGAGACCATAAGTTGAGGAGTAATCATTTGAATGCGTTTTGGACATTAGACCAATGTTGTCAAGGAAAACTAAAAGCCATGAATTTGATTTATAAACTATAGCCCAACACTCAACAAAATAGGAAACGGGTCCAAATTGCACGCATTAAAAATAAACTTTGGTGACAATGTGTTTGACCTATATGGTGCATTTACCCCATTCCCTTGTTAGCTAATCTTTTTTGACCTGTTTTAAATTGAAAACAACTTAAATTGACTCATGGCTTAAAACACTTATATGCCATTGAATTTATATTAGCAATAGCATTATATAGTTGTTCTTCCATTGCTACCCTCATGCATTCGGCTTCTTTATAATGTAAAACATAGATGTTGTACAAAGAAAAGTTAGTAAAATCAAACTAAAGAATTTTTTTTTTTAAATTTATTAAAGCAAAAGTATTACCTACTTTGGATTTCCTGATATTATGGTTGATAAGGAAGGCTTGAACAGTTGCTGCCAAAGCGTTTCAATGAATGTGTTAGGAACTGTTTTAAAAATAGGTAATATAAAATTTATACTTCTTTGAGCTGCCGTTCCCTTAGAATAGACATTCTTCCAGCAAATCTTGACTCAAAATTCAAAAACTCCCTAAAATACGTCAACCAAGTATCAGCATTCAGCAGTTTAGCAAATAACATACAAGTGTCTCAAGCTTAGTTGCATGTATCAGTATAAGAATCAAAGTAATTTTGATTCAGAATGCCAAAACTTGTTTTAAGCTTCAACTTTTAATCTTAACCCTTAAATTCCATACTCCCAACCACAATAAAGAATAAAGTACAAAAACGAATTGACTCATAGCTTTAGCCCCTTGCTTTATCAAAACCAATGGTAATCAAATATCTCTGTAGCCAGATTTTCCCTTCAAATTAGGCCTTGATAGATCTTCATTAACATCTGTAACTTGAACATTCACTATATAATCAAATTAACTTGTAGATTCACAAATTTGATAGACGATCTAGGGCTTGTGAAGAGTAAGGAGGTGGGGTCTGAGTAGAAGAGAAACTTAAGAAAGTGTAGTTGCAAATACGGACTGATCAAAAGGCGGAGCCACCTTTAACAAAAGATCAGCAGACGACTTCTGGGAAAGATGGAGGAAAACCAAGACTGCACCAGAATCTTATATTTAAGTTATGCTGTGAAGATCAGGAGTCATAAAGATTGAAGAGAAGAATTAAGAGGGGAGATCTTTGGAATTCTCAATTTAATATTTCGTTTCACCTGCATTTGGTATTCACTTCACAATTGATTGAGTTTTCATGTGAACCACCGGTGCCTTAATTATTACTCTCTTATTAATAAGCAAACGCAATGAATAGTGCCAAACAAGTTGGGACAAACTTATTGGGCCACATATAAACAAATGTGTGACCCGTGATGCTTATGCCACGTTTTCCACAACACGGTTTATGGATTCCAGTAATCAAGCGACGTTAGGGTGTGGGTCACCAGCGACGACATGGGGTTCCGGTGATGAACCAGGAGCTCCGGTTAAGACTGTGAGGTGCGATTTCAGGTGACTTGAGTTTTTGTTTTTGGGTTTAACCGCAGATTGATGTTGTGGTTGTTTTTTAGTCTGAATTTTATTTTAGATATGCTCTTTTTATATACAGACCAGTATATGGTGGAATGGTTTCCTTTGGTTCTGTGAATTTCTACTTCACTGTAGATTAAACATGTGCATGTAGTATGCATAGGCTACTAAGATTTGATTGGCGATGGTTAATTGAGATCGAAACCGCGATTGTGTTGTTGAACACCAAAAAGGCAAAAACCCTAATGAAAGGGGGAGAAGAGATCGAGGTGGTTGCCACGTGGTTGGAAGAACGATGGAGCAGATGATGGTGTTTGCAGCCTATGAGTTCATCTGAGGTTCCGGAGAAGTTCTGGTAAGTCGATCCGTCGTAATTTTAAATGCTTTTGTTTGTATTTCTGTCGTTTTCATTAATTTTTTGTTGTAATTTTGGTTACGGATAGGGTTTTAATTCTGACAGAAGGGTTAAAGCCTTATGAGTCTTATAATTTTCATATTAGTGTGTTATATTTGTACAGATTTGTTCTATCATTATAAGCTAATTACCAGCAACTAAACCTTTAAAATTCTGGATACTTGCCCAGTCAACACACATATTTGTTCTATTATTTATTGAACGTATCTTGCACATTTTTTAAATTTTTTGTCAATTTTTCATTTGTTTTGCTAAGTTGTGTGCTTTTTAATATGATTAGAAACTTATATTGTTAAAATAATACTATACACAGTTAACAAACTTCAATACGTTATGGTTTAAGCCACTCAACCTTCAATTTAATATATATTAGTTGTAACATATGGTTTGTTGTCTCTTTCTTTCATCTATATGTTTGGAAAAATTAGCCTACTTTACTTCAACTACTAAATGCTTGCTCTATTCTTTTAACTTATGCCTGAAATCAGGCAACTGATCTAAACTGTAGAACTGTTGGTGGAAGAACGAAGCATTGTTAACAGGTATGCGTATTGCCATTGCTTGCATTTATTTATTTTTGTTCAACCAGGCAACTTCTATTTCTATATTTTATCCAATGGGTTTTGTGTTAGGCTAGACTCGCCTTAGCTCAATTTCTTAGATTTATTTATACATTTTCTTTGACGTTCAGTCGTTAATCATTTGCTTGAGCCTTGAGCTCGGGGCGAATTCCAAATCGAGCCGAGTATTTGAGCTAGGGCTCTGGTTGGTTCATTTATACATTTTCTTTCGAACTTCAACCGTTAATCATTTGCTTGACCCATTGTCAGTTTAAGCTCGGCTCGAGTTTAACCCGAGATGGGTCGACATGGGTAGAAATTCTGAACCAAGCTCGAGGCAGCTTCAGCTCGAAATCAGCTCTTAAATCAATTCTGAACTAGGCTGAATATTTGAGATGCGGCTAGGCTCCCTTACAAACCAAGCCAACTCGGTTGGGTTGGTCACCTTAGCTCGAGTGCCCAGGTTCATTTATACATTTTCTTAAAAATTCAACCATTAATTATATATTTGAAAAAAAAATAGAATGGGAATTCAGTTATATATTTGTAGCTACTTGATTTCAAAATAGATTTGCGATTCAAATCACAATGTGGTGTTTCGATCTGTGTTTTTACTTATGTAGTTCACTATGTGGGATGTTTGCCTGATGGAACTCGGTTTGATTCGAGCTATGATTGGGAGACGCCGTTTAAGTTCAAGCCCAGGCTCTGTAGTGGGTTAATTACAAAACAAACGGCGTTTGGTTAAAGCTCAAAATATGAACACATGTATTGTAAATCGCGCAACGCGCGTTGATGAATAACACTAGTTATATTAATTATAGTTGTCGAAATCCCTAAAATGCCCCTAAAGTGTCTTAAATTTTTGGATAATGTGCAAGTTTACCCCTTCTAAAATAGTTTGACTCTCTTGTACATAATGCATCAAAATGTATACGAATGGTAAAATGACGAAAAGGGTAAAAAACCCAGTTTCCTTAATAAAGGTATATATAGATTTCATTTTTTTATTTATATAAGTATAAATAGTTTAAGATATTTTCTTTATTTTCACGTATAACCTTGTTTTGAATTTTGATAAAATCCACCTTCTATGCTATCAAATGCTGCAAATTGAAAAAGAAATGATTATACTAACATAAAATGGTATGAACTAGGTTTTGCCAGCCCGCGTTGCGGGTCATTAAGCCGAATATTTATTTCTCATAGCATGTACGTCTGTGTTTTAGTTACTTGTACATACTACTCATAACACGATCTCAAAAAAAAATTACATTGACTAAACAAAGTAAAACAAAATACTACCATACTATTGCTAAAAAAAACTAAAACGATGGAAAAACTACCGCTTGACATGATGAATAAAAATTAAATCGAGCCAACCAATTAAAACAAAACACTATCACAGTCTTGTAAAAAAATATTAAAACGAATTTTATACTGGGGTAAAATCATAAATAAATACAAAAAAAAAATCATGTCGAAATGTAAATCAACTTTAGTTTATATCGACACGTAAATAAAAATAAAGACGTAAAACTCGATTAAAAATATTTAGAAAGTTAAAGGGTTGTAAGAGTTAATGCTTAAAATTAAAGGGTAAAAGTAAAAAAAAAAAAAACCCACAAAAAGATAAGAAAGAAAGAAAAAGAAAAAAAAGGGAAAAAAAAACACCACCACTGTAGCAAAATAGTGTTATCATTTGATATATATAATAATGATATGAATTTCATATATGTTTTTTTCTTGTAAGAACATGAAACTTTGAAACTAATTGTCCATAATATGGCTAAAGATCTAAAACAAATACATGTGTGTTCCACTCAACCCAACCTCAAATAACCGTTGGATAGGATGGGGAGCCGAGCACGGCGTATAGAGGCGACACACCAGAGCGATGGCAGAGTTGCGACCACCGTCACACTACCCCCATCGCCACCATCGTTTCAATCTGAAAAGAATAGCCGGCGTGAGTTCACACCAATATCGGTGAGCCAACCCCCCTCTCCCTAGACAATCTACACATGTCATCTATTGAGAATACCGGCGGCAGGTGCAAGTCTCATTTAGAGCGGTGTAGTGCCCAATCGAGGGGAAACTGTAGCCTCCCCGCCGGCCACCGGCACACCATGCCACTGTTATTAATCACTACTGGAACTGTCGCAACTCTTCCTTTGTCAAAACCGCCATATAAACTGTGACAACTCGAATTTTCCGACGTTTCACTCTCGCATTTATTGCACGTTGATTGTTTGACTATTTGCTTAACTGTAAAACAGTGATTGTTTGTATGTTGGATGTATGGGACACGATTGTATGATTGATACTTAACACGTGATAATACTTAGACGAAACAAGAACCTGAATGACGAATCACAACCATAGCGACGAAACAGAACTTGTTTCGCCATATTCTGTTTCGCCATAAACCACTCGACGAAACAGATGTGTTTCGCCGAGCCCAGTTTCACCGAAGCCCAGTTAGGGCCCAGTATGTTACGTATAGATTTTTATTGAGTTACACCATTCTATTCGCCACACTTTAGCAAAACAGAAACCCTAGAGTTCCCTCTACCCTGTTTACGGCGATCTTGTGTTCCCTAAGCCCCGAATCGATCCTACGACTATTCTGTTCATCGTGGTTAGTGATTAATTCTTGTGTGACTACTTGATTTTACTATCGTTAACTGTTTTAGCTCAAGTTCATTAGGATCGATGATAGATACTATTGTGTTCATGAAAAATTGATAAATCGAATGAATGGAATCTATGTTTGGTTACGGTTTTCATATGACGGATTTGATTGTGTGAATCGGGAAAACGGTTTTGCTTGTATGTTACTGATACAAACTGAATATGCTAACATAGTCCTCGATGTGATGTAATATGGTTATTGTTTTGGGGTACTCATGAACTAGGGATGTTGACAGATGTTAGTACGATGATGAATTCTTGATGGTTAGATGATGATTTCCATGTTAATGATTTCTGTATGATCATGTATGTTGATGTGAAGGCAGAATTAGGGTTTTCATGGCGTAACTGTTGTGTGTCGAATCAAACTGCTATTGACGAAACAGAGGTAACGACGAAACAAGATGTGTTTCGTCGAGACCTCTGCGACGAATCAAGGTGACGACGAAACAGGTGTTTCGTCGAAGGGATTTACGACGAAACAGGGGTGTTTCGCCAAGTGGGTAATCTGCACAGTAACATGTTTATATTCTGTTTAAGTGTTAACCGGTTAGTTAACTGCAGTTAAGTGTAACCATATTGTACATGACTGTGATTACGTGTTGCATGCTTATACGTGAACGACTTGAACTCAAACTGATTTCACATACGTGCCTACTTTAGGACGCGATTGATTACTTGTGAGCATACACTTAGCATACCGAGCAAAACAAGGTGAGTTCACACCCTTACTAAGGCATGGGATTCCCAGGGTTTGGGGAATGGGATGGAAGGAATAAGGTTGAATAGATTCGTACATACACTGATACTAGACTACCATACCATTGTCCTCGGTTGTGAAGGACACATACGTAAAACCTACGTATACTTATGCTACTCGCTATCCTCGGGTGTGAAGGATACTCACGTAAAACCTACGTGAACTTATACTCAATACTATCCTCGGTTGTGAAGGATACTCACGTAAAACCTACGTGAACTTATACTCAATACTATCCTCGGTTGTGAAGGATACTCACGTAAAACCTACGTGAACATATACTCAATACTATCCTCGGGTGTGAAGGATACTCACGTAAAACCTACGTGAACTTATACTCAATACTATCCTCGGTTGTGAAGGATACTCACGTAAAACCTACGTGAACTTATACTCAATACTGTCCTCGGTTGTGAAGGACACTTACGTAAAGCCTACGTAAACTATGTACGTACTACTGTTCTCGGTTGTGAAGAACACTTATGGTTACAAATAGTCTAGTGTATATGCAACATGGGAAGCCCCCACTAATAGAACGTACGATCGGCCTAGTAGCGCCACATGTTACGAAACAAACTTACTATTACGAACTTATTTACTGTGAACTCGCTCAACTAGTTGTTGATTCTCTGTTACATGCCTTGCAGGACCTTAGGTACATATGGAGCTTGCACAGGAAGGAGCAGGTCGTTGTGGGATACGGATCGTAGACGATATTTGAACTTATAACTTATTTTGGGTTTTCATTATTATGCTTCCGCTACTTAAACAATGTTTGGTTATGAACATCAGTCATGTCAAGATGAATTACCTTTTCCTACTTTTACACTTAAATACTATGTTTGATATGATTGGTGGCTTGATCCTGGTCATGTCACGCCTCCAAGCGGTGGTACTCCGCGGGTGGATTTTGGGGGTGTGACAGATTGGTATCAGAGCCATTGGTTATAGAGAACTCGGTTTTAATAAGGGGAAACGATTTTTGTTAAAACCAGACTATAACCAGAACAGTGCTCTCAACGATCCACAACGACGCTTCGCTCCACGTGCAAGGCTCAACATCATGGGTACTACTATTCATGTTACCTTACCTACTTGCTAGAATTACATAGAACTTTGCTCGCGGTATGCCTAGATTACAGAACTTACTATACGTTATTGCTTGAGAATACTTGTGTGCTCACTCTCTTCGCACTATTCACGAACCTCTCACCCACATGTTCTCCTCGATGTCAAGATCATGTGTGGACGCGTTAACCTAACTCAAGCCCAGTTGGCGGCTTCGATCACTGAACAAGTTACTGCAGCACTCGCAGCTGCCCAGGCAGGAGGTGTAACCTGCCATCACCACTTACTCTAGGATCCTTAGATCCTACTCTCGTAACTCAACACTTGTGCTTAATTTTGATTACTCTTACGCACACGACAAGTCAACACGCTCAGCCACCTGTGTGCACATACACGATTTTTATGGACTGTCGTCCTACTACTTTCAGCGACACTCGAATCGGCCTTCAAATGTGCGAATGACCTGAGGCTCGTAAGGTGAAATATGCCACTGATATTCTCGAAGGTACTGCGCAAACTTGGTGGAGCGCGCAAGTTACGATACTGGGGCTGGCGGCTGCTAATGCCACCCCATGGAATGATTTTAAGGAACTGATCAAACGTGAATACAGTAGTTATGATGCCATCCACAAGTTGGAAGTGGAGTTCTTTAACATGAAGATGACGGGATCAGAGATAGAAGCATTGAAACCAGACAACGTCAGGGCTGAAGCCCTATGCGGCTCAAGGCAACGCTTAGAACAGAAGGAAGATGGTGCTTACTACGTCACAGGACGCATTTGGGTCCCACTGTACGGCAACCTACGCGAGCTAGTAATGGATGAAGCTCATAAGTCTCGCTACTCAGTACATCCTGGTTCAGATAAGATGTACCACGACCTCAGAACTACATATTGGTGGCCTAGCATGAAGGCCCACATAGCCACATACGTTAGCAAATGCTTGACTTGTGCGAGAGTCAAGGCAGAATATCAGAAACCGTCAGGACCACTCCAACAACCTGAAATACCACAATGGAAATGGGAGCAAATTTCCATGGATTTTGTTACTGGCCTACCTAGATCTCAGCGCGGAAATGATACTATTTGGGTGATCGTAGATCGACTCACAAAGTCTGCTCACTTCTTAGCAATCAAAGAAACAGACAAGTTCTCTACCTTGGCAGACATTTACTTAAAAGAAGTGGTCTCGAGGCACGGAGTGCCCACCTCCATCATCTCTGATCGGGACGCACGATTTACTTCAGAACTATGGCAAGCAATGCACAAATCTTTTGGCTCTCGTTTAGACATGAGCACAGCTTATCACCCTCAGACAGATGGGCAGTCTGAGCGCACTATTCAAACTCTAGAAGACATGCTTCGGGCGTGCGTAATTGACTTTGGCAATGGTTGGGAGAAACATCTGCCACTCGTGGAATTTTCGTATAACAACAACTACCACACCAGCATTAAAGCTGCACCATTCGAGGCATTGTACGGGCGTAGGTGCCGGTCACCTCTCTGTTGGGCAGAGGTGGGGGAAAGTCAAATCACAGGTCCAGAAATGGTAGTTGATACTACTGAAAAGATCGCTCAAATACGACAACGCATGGCGGCAGCTCGTGACCGTCAGAAAGCATATGCAGATAAAGACAGAAAACTACTCGAATTCCAGGTTGGGGATCGAGCGCTACTCAAAGTTTCACCCTGGAAGGGTGTTGTTCGTTTTGGAAAACGCGGCAAACTTAATCCACGATACGTTGAACCTTTCGAAGTTATTGAGAAAATAGGCAAAGTGGCCTACAGACTGAACCTACCAGCTGAACTCAGTGCAGTTCGCAACGTCTTTCACGTGTCGAATCTGAAGAAGTTTCTGTCAGATGAGACCCACGTAGTTCCTTTGAAGGAGCTCACTATCGACGAACGGTTGCATTTCGTCGAAGAACCAGTTGAGATCACGGACCAGGATGTTAAGGTCCTCAAGAACACTAGAATACCTCTTGTACGAGTTCGTTGGAACTCCCGTCGCGGCCCAGAGTTCACCTGGGAGCGCGAAGATCAAATGGAACTCAAATATCCCCAGTTGTTCGAAAACAATGCAACTACTACTGAGGCTGAAGCTACTACGGAATTTCGGAACGAAATTCCAACGCAACGGGGGAATGATGTGACACCCCAGGAAAACCAGTAAACGATACAACTTACTTAGCTTCCTCAGTAACCGCATGCTAAATTTCGGGACGAAATTTCTTTCAAGTTGGGGATAATGTGACAACTCGAATTTTCCGACGTTTCACTCTCGCATTTATTGCACGTTGATTGTTTGACTATTTGCTTAACTGTAAAACAGTGATTGTTTGTATGTTGGATGTATGGGACACGATTGTATGATTGATACTTAACACGTGATAATACTTAGACGAAACAAGAACCTGAATGACAAATCACAACCATAGCGACGAAACAGAACTTGTTTCGCCATATTCTGTTTCGCCATAAACCACTCGACGAAACAGATGTGTTTCGCCGAGCCCAGTTTCACCGAAGCCCAGTTAGGGCCCAGTATGTTACGTATAGATTTTTATTGAGTTACACCATTCTATTCGCCACACTTTAGCAAAACAGAAACCCTAGAGTTCCCTCTACCCTGTTTACGGCGATCTTGTGTTCCCTAAGCCCCGAATCGATCCTACGACTATTCTGTTCATCGTGGTTAGTGATTAATTCTTGTGTGACTACTTGATTTTACTATCGTTAACTGTTTTAGCTCAAGTTCATTAGGATCGATGATAGATACTATTGTGTTCATGAAAAATTGATAAATCGAATGAATGGAATCTATGTTTGGTTACGGTTTTCATATGACGGATTTGATTGTGTGAATCGGGAAAACGGTTTTGCTTGTATGTTACTGATACAAACTGAATATGCTAACATAGTCCTCGATGTGATGTAATATGGTTATTGTTTTGGGGTACTCATGAACTAGGGATGTTGACAGATGTTAGTACGATGATGAATTCTTGATGGTTAGATGATGATTTCCATGTTAATGATTTCTGTATGATCATGTATGTTGATGTGAAGGCAGAATTAGGGTTTTCATGACGTAACTGTTGTGTGTCGAATCAAACTGCTATTGACGAAACAGAGGTAACGACGAAACAAGATGTGTTTCGTCGAGACCTCTGCGACGAATCAAGGTGACGACGAAACAGGTGTTTCGTCGAAGGGATTTACGACGAAACAGGGGTGTTTCGCCAAGTGGGTAATCTGCACAGTAACATGTTTATATTCTGTTTAAGTGTTAACCGGTTAGTTAACTGCAGTTAAGTGTAACCATATTGTACATGACTGTGATTACGTGTTGCATGCTTATACGTGAACGACTTGAACTCAAACTGATTTCACATACGTGCCTACTTTAGGACGCGATTGATTACTTGTGAGCATACACTTAGCATACCGAGCAAAACAAGGTGAGTTCACACCCTTACTAAGGCATGGGATTCCCAGGGTTTGGGGAATGGGATGGAAGGAATAAGGTTGAATAGATTCGTACATACACTGATACTAGACTACCATACCATTGTCCTCGGTTGTGAAGGACACATACGTAAAACCTACGTATACTTATGCTACTCGCTATCCTCGGGTGTGAAGGATACTCACGTAAAACCTACGTGAACTTATACTCAATACTATCCTCGGTTGTGAAGGATACTCACGTAAAACCTACGTGAACTTATACTCAATACTATCCTCGGTTGTGAAGGATACTCACGTAAAACCTACGTGAACTTATACTCAATACTATCCTCGGGTGTGAAGGATACTCACGTAAAACCTACGTGAACTTATACTCAATACTATCCTCGGTTGTGAAGGATACTCACGTAAAACCTACGTGAACTTATACTCAATACTGTCCTCGGTTGTGAAGGACACTTACGTAAAGCCTACGTAAACTATGTACGTACTACTGTTCTCGGTTGTGAAGAACACTTATGGTTACAAATAGTCTAGTGTATATGCAACATGGGAAGCCCCCACTAATAGAACGTACGATCGGCCTAGTAGCGCCACATGTTACGAAACAAACTTACTATTACGAACTTATTTACTGTGAACTCGCTCAACTAGTTGTTGATTCTCTGTTACATGCCTTGCAGGACCTTAGGTACATATGGAGCTTGCACAGGAAGGAGCAGGTCGTTGTGGGATACGGATCGTAGACGATATTTGAACTTATAACTTATTTTGGGTTTTCATTATTATGCTTCCGCTACTTAAACAATGTTTGGTTATGAACATCAGTCATGTCAAGATGAATTACCTTTTCCTACTTTTACACTTAAATACTATGTTTGATATGATTGGTGGCTTGATCCTGGTCATGTCACGCCTCCAAGCGGTGGTACTCCGCGGGTGGATTTTGGGGGTGTGACATAAACCTTTGAAAACCACCATAAAACTCCTTGACAAAAAATAGATAGGATGATACAATGAAACGTAAATTTAATATTTCCTATAATGATAAACATTTTAATAACAATATCAGAAACACCGGCCGAAGAAAAACCTTTTTTCTTCATCTCTCAAAAACACACACGTGTTTTTCTATCTCTACACTCTGCTATACAATCACAAACAATATACACACATGTTCTTTGTATCTAATGACTATATATCTTTGTACGTCATATACGCCAATTGAAATTCATCATTTTCGTTTGATTGCAAAGACATGCATATTAATTGTATTTGTAATCAATCACTATAAACTGCATATGATAAAACAGATCTTGACGTCACGATTCAAGAAGAAAAAATAACTACAAACATACAAAACACGTATGTGTGAATCGGTTGAACAAAGTAAAAAGTTAAACGTCTTAAAATGTTTACCCAATATTGCTATGTATTTGCAGATTAAAAAAATAAACATAAACATGGAAAAAAAGAATGTTCTGTGTACGGATTCAAGAAAAAAAAAGCCATTCAAGGAGAATTTCTAAATACAAAAAAAAAACACACACAACAATAATGAAAAGACATGATTGAATTGATTCAGAAGTAGGCGGATTCAAGAAGAACATGATAATGGTTATTCAAAAAAGGATATAAACAAAAATCATGAAAAAAATGTTTACCTTTGAATCTTTGATGATGTCGAACGTAAATGAAGGGTGGGTTGGTTTTGATTTAGGAACGAAGATTGAGGAAATGGATTTGGCTAGGGCTGTAAACGAACTGAACGTTCAGCGAACAGTTCGTTAACCGTTTGACGGGAAGTTCGTTTACGTTCGTTCGTTTAGTTAATGAACAAACATAAACAAGAAATTCCGTTCGATTAGTTAAATGAACGAACACGAACAACTGTCTCGTTCGTTCAATTGCGTTCATGAACGTTCGGTAACGTGTTCGTGAACATTCGTTCTCATTTGGCTAAAACAAAGAAGTGGAAGCGGAACAAAGATGATGTGGCTATTTATTGATTTAGTTTAGTTAGAATATGGTTTACCGATGTGATGAATCAACACATTAATTCATAAGATGGTTGATTTACTTTTACAACCGGAACATCGGTTCGGTTATAAACTAAGAAATGAATTTGGTATGGAAACACAATACAGAAAATCATTGTTGGTAAAATAGGTATCAAATATGAAGTATACTCTAATTGCGATTCAAATTGAGAGCAAGAACCAATTTGCCCAAAATTGTTTGTATACATAAACATATAAGTATATGCATATAATATGAGGAACAAATATAACGCTACCCAAATCTTAATTCAAGTGATATGATATGAGGAATAGATATAAAGGGTACCCTAATGTTGATTCAAGTGGAGAGATCGAACCATTTTGCCCTAATTAAAAAAAAAAATACCCTAATTGCCTATCAATAAGAGGAAACATGAGCACGGAATGGAGGATATAAGTAGGGCTGTTCATGAGTCGAGCTGAGTCGAGCCAGGCCAAGCTCGGGCTCGGCTCGATTATAAACCGAGCTGGCTCGGCTCGGCTCGGATTTGAAACCGAGCTGAAAATCTAAGCTCGGGCTCGGCTTGGTTTTAAACCGAGCTAGCTCGGCTCGGCTTGGTTTGGCTCGATTTTATAAAAAAAAAAAAAAAAAAAAAAACTAACACAATTCAAACCAAAATCAAGTTTAACAAAGCAAAATAAGTTTTAATTTCAATAAAATACAATATTAGTTCATTAGTATGGTAATCAATCTTCAAATATGCCATAAATATCCAATTACAAACCTATATACATGTAAATAATAATCAGTTTTTTTGTAATATATTATAATGTATATAAAATTAAAACTTATTATAAGTAAAATAATTCGAGCTAAACCGAGCCGAGCTACAAAGCGAGCCGAACCGAGCCAGCTCGGCTCGTTACGAGCCGAGCCGAGCTAGGCTCACTTTCTAACCGAGCCGAGCCGGCTCGGCTCACTTTTAAACCGAGCCAAATCGAGCGAGCTTTTTCCGAGCTAAATCCGAGCGAGCTCCGAGCCGCGAGCTTTTTGAACAGCCCTAGATATAAGTGAACAGATTAGAATCTTATGAAACACTAGTTAAATCCGAAGATTAACTAGCTTGTTGGTCTCTCTTGTGGGTTCAATCTCCTTCTTCGCTCGTCTAATGACTAAGGTCCTGCAAAACAGCAACACCGTTAGCTCGTTAAGAGGGGAATATGGGGGTTTCCCTCTTAACCGGGCTCCGACGTGAGAATAAGTTCTGTTCTGAGGAATAAAACAGTGTGTGTTAAGAGTGAGAGTGTGAGGAATCGAATGAATTAACCTCAATGATGAAGGGTCCTATTTATAGCCGGAGGGTGAAAGAGGGAGGAGCAACCTTGCCAGCTGCTATAGGGCGCCAGCTGTCCGACCAAGGGGAATATCCTCTTGGTCCCCTCTGCTGTGGTCAGGGTAGTGGTACACGTGGCGCGCCTATATTCGTCCATGCTGGAAACCTCGTACTGCTACTGTCGGTATGCTCCTGGATTTGCTGCAAGCCTACATGGCGCCTGAAGACTGGTGAAAAGAGCATATTTGGTGCCACCTTGACGTCTTCCAGAAGCTTCTAGAAGCTTCTGGATTCGCTTGATGATGTAGGCGCCATGTTGGATGAAAAAGTGGTGTGGTACTTGCCATGTAGGCAAGGAATTGGGACCATGCCTCTTCAGAATCGAATGCAAAGAGTTGAATCAAATGAACAGAGTAAAAAGTGATGTACATGTAATATCAATATTCATAGCGGATGGTTTTGGATGAAGAAAGTTTGAAGCCTAGAGTAACATGGGAATGGTAAGTCTGGGCGGTTGGGATGTGATCAGAAGAATAGGTTTGGAGAATTAAAAGAGGGTCTCGTAAGTAGGGTGCATATGTGTATTATAGATGTTTATTATTCGGTGGGAACAAAATAATATTAGGGTGGGGGGTATGATGTGCGGGGAGTTAAGCGGGGAGGGGGAGTCACCGAGCGGTGACCATACCCTCATGTTGAAGTGCTTCGGTGAGCGGGTGAGAGGTTACCAAAATCGGTGTGTAATCACCGAAGTGATTGATGAGAGAAGGCTTTAATTTTTTTGACCGTTTCACATTTTTTTGACCGTTGGTTTAAATTTTTGAACGTTTTTTTTACCGTTCCCCATTTTTTATATAAAACCTATATTTTCAATCAATTTAAAACACACAACTCTTTCAAAAATCTCCCTTTCTACACCCACAAACACCATGGATAAACAAATCAAAGGTGAACCCAAGAAAAAAGGTTCCGCTAGCCGAGGATCGGATTCAAGAAAAAATGTTTCGCAAACGAGACAAGGTGATTTTAGAGGTCCAAGTGCACCGGTTCAAACCTCCTACGGACATTCACCAACCACTCAACCTCAATTTTTTACCCCCAAACTTCACAACCAACTTTTTTAGCACCCAACCTAATTTTCCACCATAAATATTTTCACACCCAAGCTTCACAACCGAGTTCGATCCATTTGGATTTAGGACCCCGCCAATTCAATCACCAAGAGAGAATGTCGAACACCCACTTCCTATCTACGATGAACACCAAGATTTAGAGGTTGTCCCCGAAACACAACATTTGGATGTAGATAGTGGCGAGGACGAAGAAGAATATGAGGATGAAGACGATGATATTAGTGAAGCAAGTGAGCCGAAACAAAAGGGAGTCAAGGAGGAGCGTCAAAGTTGGACGAAAACACATGAAGAGGCCTTAGCCAAGGCATGGGTTCATTGTTCTTTAAACAAGAAACAAGGAAATGCACAAAAAGGGGACAGTAAGTTCTCGCCCATTACAACGAAACGGTCGACGGAAGTACTCGAACAGTTCATCAAGTACGTTCAAAACGGATGCCTATGTTGACTAAGATAAACCACTTCAACGGTCTTTGGCAACAAGCGGTAATATTTTATTTGAACATTTAAAAAATATTTTCCATAACATTGTTTATGTTTAATTTTTTTTTACTTTATATTTGTTATCTATGTAGGATCGTATTCGTGGTAGTGGGTGTAACAACCCGCCTTTCCGAAAGTCAAAGTCAAAGTCAAGATTGAAGTCAAAGGAAGAAAATATTTCTGATTGCGATATGTCACTCCTTGCTCAACTACCGATTGACTTATTTGACTTGTAATTGAATTATATTATTTATTTGCTTTAGTTGTATTATGTGGAGTATCTATTAATAATCTAGGTTTAATCGCATATTAATCGCTAATCGACTCATCGCTATCGCAATCGCAACTCGAATTAGGTGTTCTGGAAATTGTTTTACGTGTGTGTGCCATTTATGTGTTACATGTGCATGTTATGTTTACGTTGAGGTATTAATCGCAATCGCAATTCTATCGCATCGCAATCGAATCGCAAACGCTAAACCCAAGTTATTTATAGTGATTGTATGTTAGATATAGTAGTTAAATTATTTGTGTAACTAATGGGTAACACTATCGCATCGCTCACTCGAATCATATCGCAACGCTCAGCACACGAGTCGAAACGACGAAACTCAACACGCCGGTCACCCGGATCGAGTGGCCACCCGATCGAGTGGCCATCCGATCGGAATGTCATCGGATCGGACTGCCATCCGATCGGACAGCCATCCGATCGGTGTCCCATCCGACCCCATGACACTTTCCTTTTTGGGAAACCCTATAAATACCCCTCTGTCACATCATTTGTGATGTGACAGCTCCTCACTCGAACCAGCCGCACTCAAGCTCTCTTTTCTCTCGATTTCTCGTGATTCTTGTAAGTTTCCAACCTAAATCTTGTACTTCTATGATCTACACGTACTTCTTCATCTTTTTCACCTTTGAATCTTAACTTTTAACCGTGAAATCACCGGATTTGAGGTGTTCTAGGGTGATGTCATGTCACATCCCGATATTTCCACGTATTACCGGTGGGGAGTATCGTGACGTAGTTGATATCATCATGGTCAATAATCACAGTTTAAATGCACAGCGGAAGTCTTAGAGTAACATTACAAACCGATTTGAAAGTACAATAAAATATTATACAACGGATTGTAGATGGATCCATAGGCGGATCAAAACAAAAGAAATATTGTTCAACAGACTTAAAGTGATGAAAGCTTGCAAAACTCTTTATTTAATCACTCAGGAGTTTCCAGCCCATTACGCGTAGTACCTGCACTTAACCTTTTTGAAAAATACGTCAGTTTACACTGGTAAATACAATTAACTGACTCTTTTGAAAAGTGTTTATAAAATGATTTAAATGCATAAGGCACAAATATTCTTTTATAACTTGGGACAATTATTAAAATAATCTTGTATACAGATTTATATGTTTGTCGTCCATTCAGGACCCGGTTAGAAGAGCCGGATTAGATTAATAGACACACCACAAGTATAGGCCCACAAGAGAGTGAGATATCGTTTATACATACGCAACTGTCAGGTGTATGCCTACACCCCATGCTTAAGCCGTGGCAATTTCTAATGAATGAGCCGAGGATATCAAGGACATGGTCATTAACCCCCCCGAGGCATTGCATCAAACAAAACAGATTAAAACGGGTTATGTAAATTTATTAATCACAATCCGATTAAATGATTTCATACCCGACCAAGCGATATTATTATAATACCGTATCCCAAGCCCGTATAACGGAAAATAAGTTAAAATTATTTACCTGAGCTAAAATATAATTTTATTCTCAGCCGTATATCAATCAGCAAGTACAAGTAGTTTTTACTGGGCTCCTAATCTGGAACGAAGGTTTTAATAACCTATTAGATTCCTAACGGGTCTTATTTAAGTCTTAACTTAGACCGGCTAGTTTTAATGAAAGGTTTACGGTTCAAAACGCAAGATTAAGCGAAGACCGGATTAGAATGTGATTTAGACCCGAAAAGTATGAAGACTTGCATAAAATGGGTAAACTAAACACATTCTGGATTTTGAAGTAAAAATGATAAGGCTTGACCCGTTTCGGTTAATTTATGCAAACTAGCTACATAAACCGTATCGAACGCGAATATGCATAACGGGTAACCAAATGAGTCATGTACAGGTTCCATAAGTTAATATGCTTAAAATATGTTATGATATCAGTAGGATACCTTCCACTATGCCCAAAGCGAATTTAAAACCAAATTAATCCCCGTAAGGGTATTTTGGTCATTTTAAAGTTTATAAAAGAGGTTAAATAGAAATCTGAGGTTCTGGTCTAAAATAATCAGTAAAAATATTTATTTTAATAAGTTACATCAGTAAGATATCACATACATGTGAAATTTATCATTTATGGCCAAACTATGCACCGTAGGGGCATTTTGGTCATTTCACATATGCTATAAGGGTTAAATTTGGAAAATCTGAGTTCAAAACTTTTACTTACTGTTAAAGTATAAAAATTTGCTTATAATATCAGTCGGTAATAAGTCTTAGGTGTTAAATATAGTTTTAACCCATACTATGCGTTTAATAAGCGTAAAAGTCGGTATTTGACGATTTTCGGGTTATTTAAAGAAATCTGAGATTTTGATTAGCCTCAACTGTTTAAAATATTTTATTTAATATATGGAATCCGTAGGAAAAGGTTTGGTATCAAAATGTTATGTAAAACTCATTTTATCAAAGAAAATGACAATTTTGTCAATACCGAATTTACACTAGAACTCTATAATATAATCAGTATAAAATTTGACAAATATCTCCAAAAATCCCTAAATATTATATTATATCAGTGGGTAGAAAGTTTGCTGCCAAAATTTGGGTTTAAATATGATTTATACTAAAAATGTCATTTAATTAATAAAAAGCTTTCATTTTACGATATCGCGCATAACTTCTATTTTAGACCATGAACTGATGTCAAATTTTTAAGACATACTTATAAATCAGTAATAAAGGTTTTTGTCCTCTCACATTTTTAAAAATCTCATTTTTATATCAAAGGGGCATAATGGTCAACTTTTAAGCATTTAATGGAAACATGCAAATGATTCAGATTTCAAAGGAACCATATAGTATAATCTCAGAGGGTTATACTAACATGTAATATGGTCCTAAAGGAACCCTAAGGCATATCTAAACTAAGCTAAATCGGGTCAGAACTGAAAGTCAAAGCAAAAGTCTACTTTTGCAACTTTCGGTTATGAACCGAGCCTAAACTCAGAATTGCCGGGTTGAACATGCCTAAACATGTTCTTATATTATTTACCAAGTTATTTTAGTGTTAAAACATGTTCCATAACTTCTACATTATCAATTATGAATTAATTTATAAAAATTGACTCGTTTGACTTTTTATTAAATAGTTTGACCCGACAATTGACCAAGTAAAAGTGAGAATCAGTAGGTGCCCTTTTAAGGGTTTATTACCTACATAATTACCAACTCATAGCCACTTTCAATTCGAATAATGGCTGGACCGTCAGTGATTAATCACCAAGTCAAAGCTTAATTACGCTAACTTTGACTTTCGGTCATTAAGCTAATAAAACTTTAACTAAGGAAGCTAAGAACTTACTAGAGTCCTTAGCACGAATTTAGAACTTGAGAAAGCTTCCTTTAGCTCCAGGAGGCTTCAGAGAGTGAGCTTTGAAGTAAAAACTAAAATGTGCAAATGAAGAACACAAAGCATGGTCCTTATATAGGAAATTTGATGCTCCAAGATCAATCCATTTGTCCCTATGTTGTTATCAGATGTTCACAGGTGTCCCTAGGGCAGTAAAAACCATGTACAAGCCCCAGGTATTGCTCAGAACCTATGCAAAGGCGGTGGAACAGGCTGCAACATGCAGCTGTCCACTTTTCAGTCGCTGGCACCTTTTACGGGGGCCGCGTAAGACTCAAAGGGAGTCTACGCAGGCCGCGGCAACCGTCTGCTCAGGTGAAAATTGTTTCAGCTTTGACAGTTTCAGTCCCTGGTCCTTTTTAAGTTTAAATAACTTCCATTTATTGCACTTATGACCCCCATAGTTAACTATTAAGGGTCTTGAGTCACATATTAACTCCGTTAAGCTCCCGGTTAGATGTAAGATCACCCGAAAAGTCTTGTTTTCAACGAAACTCCATAAAATTACTATCCAACATTCTTGAGAGCAAAATATACAATTATTACAATGTTTTTGGGGTCGTTAAAAGGTCACTCAGAGGTAACATTTAACATGTTGACACTTTTAACCCCTATGTTTCGTAAGATCCTTAATTTAAGCACAAACGACTTTCTATGTCCGACAAATTTTTCATTAAAGAATACGAACATCGTGTGAGGTCAATCAGAGGCACAAGAATGGCATGTTGACACTTTGGATCCTTTCGCTTACATATTTACATTGTTTGACAATTTTAGTCCCTCTAGATTAATCCATTACACGTTTAAAGTCCATGACACGTGTCCTTATTATATTGGACATGATTTTGCGAGGTGTTACATGTCATCATGGAGTTCTTATGAACTTCAAGGTTTGGCTTCATTCCACCAAGAACAACTTAGATCTAAAGGATTTCCACAAGATTAAACAATGCTTTCACATAGATCTACACATATTCATGGTTAAAAGGATTGAAAGAAGGTTTTCCAACTTTCTTTCAACTCTTTTACACTCAATGCACTCAAAACCGATAGAATCGGAGCTCGATCTGATCTTCTACTCTTTCTTAGTGATGATTTAGTTCAAGATCTGAATTCCATCCAAGAGTTAGCCGATTTTGGGTTAAGCATGAACCACCGTCTTGAACATTTAACTGAGCTGACTTGGGTGATTCCTGTTCGATCGGACCACTTGGGTCAAGATGGGGTTTCTGTTGTTTAACACAATGTCAAAACGTCTCGAACAAACTACAAAACCTTCAAAATAAACAAGTGCCAAGACGATCAGGCCGTCGGGATGGATTCCCGTCCGATCGGATTACCATCCGATCGACCGGCCATCCTATCGGGTGCACTTGGTTCCACACTTAAACTTCCCATTTTCAATTTTCAAGACTCTGAACATCGAACGGGTTGCCGTCCGATCGGATTACCATCCGATCGAACGACCGTCCGACCATGTGACGTTTGGAACTTCAATACTTAAACAATTTTCAACATGTTCAAGGCAATGAAGTGCCACCCGATTGGATTGATATCCGATTGAGTGACCGTCCTGATGTGAACGTGTTCTCAACTGAGAAGCCTCGCCAATCGGATCGCCGTCCGATCGAACCACCGTCTGATCGACCGACCTGAAGGGTAGAGATACTTCTCTATTTTCAAAATGCTACAACGAAAACTTCAAAGAACAAACCATCATACACAAACGCATCCATCCCAAACGAGTGTCAATCCGACCGAATGGCCATCTGAACGGATGACCATAAGAACGGATTGATATCCGATCGAAAGGCCATCTATTCGGATTGTCGTCCGGTTGGATGACCGCTCGACACTTGTTTCACTTGCATCGTTTACGTGCCACTCACCGTTATGCTATCGTTCTGATCAGACTAATCCCACTCTAGCGCTACCTTCAATCCATTAACTTCCATCGCTGTAAGTATACTCGATCCCTTTTTGCTTTACGCACTTTTGGGTGTTACATACGTTACTTATTCTAAATCACATCGATCACATAATGCAAACACTCTTTATACGCTGACCTCTAATGCATGTTATACGTGACTCGATGAATTCCTGTTTGTTATGTTTACACATTGATTGTTGTCTACCTGCCTTAGCAATGATAGTACTATAGTTTGGACTCAGCACCTGTCGTGGACAGGGGTTGTTAAGGATATTACTTCACGTGTTCGCAGTGGTGAACATGTGATGCCACTCGCTACTCGAAGTCAAATCGTAGTCATTGTTATTGATAGGATCTTTGTCGATAACTTACATGCTTCACATTAGACATTGTACATGCTGGTTATGCGTAAACGTTTTCGAACTCTATTATGCTATATTAAACTTGTATGCTCACCTTTACACTATGTGTATTGACCTCTATTTTAACATATGTGACAGATGTTTAGGATGCTATGCTTTGCTTGCTATTTGGTGGAACTGAGCTTAGGAGAGTCTAGAAATAAACAAAGACAATTTATTTTTATTTGAATCTGAGTTGTCGGAACAATTTATTTGGTTTTGGAGATATCTATGTCTGTAATAACTTACTTGCTTAATAGGTTATGGTATGGGACATAATGTTTAACTATTCGGTAAAGTAGTTGTTATGGAATTTCTCTTGAACAATCTGTTTCGCTCAGTGCCATGTGATAAGATTTTTAACATGTTTATCAAAGTAATTTCATCCATATGAAATAAAAACGCAGCGGAAATAATATTTAAAACAGGTTACTTTTAAGATATAAATTCCATTTATATGAAAAATCCCAAAACCCTGTATACCCCAAGCTTCCAACAAACACCACGAGATTAGCTAGGATTTTTAACACTAAAGATCAAACCCCGAATACTTGAGAAATGCTTATGATGGCCGAAATTTTGAGAGCAAAATTACTAGCTACCTTGCATTTTTGTCTTGCAAAATGTTTATATAATCTTGAGAGAATATTGCCTCCAATCTTGCCCAATCACAAGGCTTCTAACACATGCAAATGCATGTAAGCTAATTGGACCAAAATGGTCTTGGAAAAACCACCCAATCAAGAGGCTCTTACAACATGCAAATGCATGCAAGCTCATTGGACCACTCTTGGTCTTGGGAAGACCCCATGTTGGCCGATTTTTAGAGGGTTTTTTTTTAAATATTTTTTTTCTTTTAACAATTTTAAGTCTTGTTTATTTTATAACTTTTATAAAATATTACACCATATGTTTACAAGACTTTATGTAATCTTTTATAATGTCATTTAACCCATTAAATAACAAAATAAAATATTCTCTCAAAATAAATTATCCACATAATTTATTGGTTTCTCAAGTGTAATTATTTAGAAAAACAATTTCTAAATATTGTCAGTGTTAATATTTATTTGTTTGATCATATCACAAATAAATATTTAAGTGTTTGTCTAGCTTGTATTTGGGTATGACTCGACTTGGATCATAACGTACTAGGCACATCAATCTAATATTTGTCTTGGGCATACAGACTCCAACAATCTCCCACTTGCACAAGATACATAGAAGATTGATGCAAGTAGTAAAGATCACCTAACTATAGTTTACTACCCCCAATACGTATGACTATATTTCCCATTCAATAACATCATCCCTTTCAAGTCCCTTACTTGAACATGATTTAGGTGAATCTATCATTTATCCTTTCGTTACAGATGTCATGTTAAATCCAGAGACATAGAGTGATCACTCTCTGTTGATTTAACTTTAGCAGGCCTTAGACATCTTACTCTCAACGAATAAGAGGAACAAATCCCTTCTTGACTACATATGTCTCTCACAATCACCTTGTACCACACCTGAGTTTAGCCTTATGTACTGCCTTGCTACAGGAAGCTAAGAACTAGGTCAAGGTATAATACTTAGTGAATATCAAGACCCAATATGTATCTCAGGTCAGAGGATACTATGATATTCGCCTTTACTCAAATTTACTTATGATCAATCACAAATGATTCCATGCAGTAATATTTGAGAGCGAGTCAGTCCAATATTTGTATCCCACAAATATGTATGAACTTTGGCAGCAACACTTTGCTCTATATTCATATCTAATGAATATCCACCAATCCAAATTCATAATAGTCTTACATTCATATTTGTTCCCACAACTATGATCGACTACGGACATTTAGAATAATTAACTTATTCATGGATTTAAAAATGCTAAAATGAAACGTAACTCAAAATACCATAAAAGAGTTAAATTAACAATTGTTTCAATACCCAAATACAAAATAGATCAAATCCAATCACTAGAATATCGAAGTCCTAAGGCACATGTATGACCCTCATGTTTTGCCCAGTCAAGGAGCTTCGTGAGTGGATCCGCAATGTTTTGTTCGGTGTGAACTTGGCGGATACATATCTTTCCTTTTTCAACTTCATCCCATATGTAGTTGAATCTCCGCGCAATATGTCTAGTCTTTTGGTGCCCACGAGGTTCTTTGATTTGAGCAATCGCACCCTCGTTATCACAAAAGATCTCTAGGGGGTCTTGAATGGTAGGGACCACCCCTAGGTCGGCTATGAATTTCTTCAACCATGCAGCTTCTTAGGCTGCCAATGAAGCGGCGATGTATTCTGATTCTGTAGTGGACAATGCTACCACGTCTTGTTTTGAGCTCTTCCAAGATACTGCTCCTCCATTTAAAATGAAGACATACCCCGATTGCGATTGAGAATCACTTCGATCGGTTTGGAAACTCGCGTCCGTGTAACCCTTTACAACGAGTTCCTCTTCACCAGATCCATATATTAAAAACATATCCTTAGTCCTTCTAAGGTATTTTAATATGCATTTGACAGCCTTCCAATGACTGTTACCTGGATTTTGCTGGTATCTACTCGTCATGCTCAAGGAACATGACACGTCCGGACTGGTGCATATCATTGCATACATGATGGATCCTATAGCAGAAGCATATGGGATTCCTTTCATTCTCTTTTACTCATCCTTTGAGCTTGGACATTAAGATGTATTCAATATTGTCCCCATTTGAATAGGTACAAAACCTTTCTTAGAGTTCTCCATCTGGAACCTATTCAAGACTTTGTCAATGTATGCACTTTGGTTTAAACCTATCAAGCGCCTTGATCTATCCCTATAGACCTTTATTCCCAAAATGTAGGCGACTTCACCAAGATCCTTAATGGAAAAACAACTTCCAAGCCAAGCTTTTACACCTTCCATGGTTGGAATGTCATTTCCAAATAGTAGAATGTCATCGACATACAGTACTAAGAAAGTGATGATACTCCCACTAGCTTTCTTGTATACACAAGCTTCATCGCCGTTCTTGATGAATCCAAAATTCTTAATTTCTTCATCAAAACGGTGATTCCAACTTCTAGATGCTTGTTTCAATCCATAGATTGATTTCTTTAACTTGCATACTTTGTCAGGATGTTTTGGATCGACAAAACCTTCAGGCTGAACCATATAGACATCTTCATCAAGATATCCATTAAGAAAAGCCGTTTTGACATCCAATTGCCAGATCTCATAGTCATAATATGCAGCTATGGCAAATAATATCCTGATTGACTTTAGCATCGCCACAGGCGAGAAGGTCTCATCATAATCAGTCCCTTGAGTTTGAGTGAAACCTTTTGCTACAAGTTTTGCTTTATAAGTATCCAAGTTACCATGCATATCAGTTTTCTTCTTGAAAACCCACTTACTTCCAACTACTTTAGAGTTAAGTGGTGGCACAACAAATTCCCAAACTTGGTTGTCATACATGGATTGCATCTCTATGTTCATGGCTTCAAGCTATTTGTCACAATCGGATTTTGACATTGCATCATGGTATGTGGTTGGTTCATCTGAATCTACCACGTAGCATCCATCCATGAAAAATCCATATCTTTCAGGTGGATTACTAATTCTACCAGATCTGCGAACATTTTGTGCGTACTGATCAACCTCTTGATCGTTTTCGTCAATCTCTTGTTGAGCGCTAGTATTAACCAAACGTGTATCGTCTTGTGGTTCTTGATCCTCCTCAAGTTCCACTGTTCTATCACTAGTTCCTTCCATAAGGAACTTAGCTTCTAAGAACTTACCCTTTCGAGCAATAAATACCTTTTGCTCGGTTGGATCGTAGAAATAATATCCTATATCATCTTTAGGATATCCTACAAAGATACACTTAGTAGATCGGACTTCCAATTTATTTGGGGTGTATTGCTTAACATAAGCTTCACAACCCCAAACCCTTAAGAATGATAATGATGGAGGATTTCCATGCCATATTTCAAAAGGTGTCTTTTCCACTTTCTTGGTTGGGGCCATATTTAGTATACGGACTGCGGAGAGCAAAGCGTAACCCCAAAACGATAGAGGTAATGTGCTTCTAGCCATCATAGATCGAACCATATCTAATAGAGTTCGATTTCTCCTTTCGGACACACCATTGTGTTGTGGTGTTCCAGGTGGAGTAAGTTGTGAGATAATCCCACAACTCCTAAGATGATCTTGAAAAGCACCACTAAGGTATTCACCTCCTCTATCGGTACGAAGGACTTTGATTGTTTTCTTGAGTTGATTTTCTACTTCACTTTTGAAGTCTTTGAGCATTTCAAATGCTTCATCCTTGTCTTTTAGTAAATACACATAACCATAACGACTATAGTCGTCGGTAAAGGTAATGAAGTATCTTTCACCATTCCTAGTCATCGGCTTAAAAGGACCACATACATCTGAATGTATGATACCTAGTAAGTCTTTAGCCCTTTCAAAAGTTCCACTAAGGGGTGTCTTGGTCATTTTGCCTTGTAAACAAGATTCGCATACATCAAATGAATTATTTTCATTTGTATTCAAAAGACCATTTTTCTGAAGTGTATGCATGCGATTCTTGCTTATATGTCCAAGGCGACAATGCCAAAGGTAGGAATCACTCAAATCCATTTTGAGTTTCTTGTTGGTTACTTGGTACATTGAGCTATCGTATGATGCGTTATCATGATCTAATTCATAAATACCATTTAAAGACATAGCTTTAAAATAAAACACATCATTCATAGAAACATAAATGTCTTGGTTAACAAATTCAAATTTAAAACCACATTGTCTCAAAAGGGAAACAGAAATTATGTTCCTAGTCAAACTAGGAGCATATAAAACATTCTTCAAAATAACTTCCAAACCACTTGGAAGCCCTAAAACGTAGTCTCCTTGAGCTTAGACTTCAACTTTTGCTCCGTTGCCCATAAAGAGACTAGCATCTCCCTTCTTGTAATGTCTATTTCTTTTGAACCCCTGCAACGAATTGCAAATATGAGTTTCACATCCGGTATCTAGTACCCATGTGTTAGAAGAAATAACATTAAGCTCAACATGTATCATAAAGATAGTACCTGAGGTTTGCCCTGCATCCCTCTTGTTTTTCAACTCTTTGAGATAGGTCGGACAATTTCTCTTCCAATGTCCTATCTCACCACATTCAAAACATGGGTCATTCATAGCAACCTTTTGCTTCTTCTCTTTTGGTTTGGCGGGTTCTGCTTTAGATTTTCCATTTCCCTTGACGTGTCCCTTTCTTTTAGCATAGTTTGCTTTAGAGTCGGGGTGGGGCCTCTTCTTGTTGCCTCCTTCATTGATCGCTAGGACGGGTAAAACCTTTTTGCCCATTCCTGCTTCGGTCGTCTTAAGCATTGCATGAAGTTCACCAATGCTCTTGTCCCATCCATTCATGTTGTAATTCATTACAAAGCTTTCAAATTTCTTTGTTAAAGAGTTGAGGATCAAATCCGTAGCCAACTCTTTAGAGACGGGACAATTTAGCCTTTCGAGGCGATCAATGTGGCTTTTCATCTTAAGGACATAAGATGATACCGATTGGGTTTCCTCCATTCGACATGCATGAAGCGCCCGAACAGTTTCGAAGAGTTCTACCCTTGCTTGTTGTAGGAACATTTCCTTTAACTAGGTAATCATGTCGTATGCCCCGTGATGTTCAAAATCCTTTTGAATTTCGGGAATCATAGTTCCCAACATGAGGCATGAGGCTTGCATGGAGTCCTCGGTATACTTAACCCAATCGTTGTAGGCTTCCACATCTTCCACGTTAGGTTCATCGGGAATAGGATCGTCCAACACATAGGATATCTTCTCTTGCTTGAGAACGATTCTCAAGTTTCGAAACCAATCCATGAAGTTGTTATGGTTGAGACGATCCTTTTCAAGGATGGTTCTTAGTGATAGGTTTCGGACGGTTTGGTTAATCGGGTTTGCATTGTTAGTGGCCATCTACAAAATTTAACAAGTTCAATTTAGTATTTTCGATATTATTATATTTTAATCATTAATACCCTTTTGTGTCTTAAAGACAATTAATAATTAAAATCTAGAATCCAACGTTACATTTAAATATTGGTTTGGTCACCTTTATCCCTCTATTTAAATTAACAAGGTAGTCAACGTTTGACAATTGCAACTCTTTGCAATTTCTAGCCATATGGGATAGGTTAAACATCTATATGTTTAGTTGGCATGTTTAATCCCATCAACACCTTTGTTCCCCATGCTTCGGTGACCCTAAGTTCATGGTTTCCAAACCAAGTCATCCAACTTACACACATGTGTGAGTTTAAACACATAAGTGGTTAGGTGACCTTTATCCCACAAACATGGTAAACCCACCTCGAACATACAAGTTCCCTCAAATGTGGTTAGGTGACCTTTATCCCACAATAAGAGTTCCCAAGTGTTTCGAGTGTTGTATAAAAGGATGGTGTTTGACTTGTTTTATAAAAGGGTTTTTAATATTTCAGAATTCTAGTTTAGAAAATATTATGTACCATACATTTGCATGCATTCAAATAAATGGTACTTTAGTGAAAACTTATTTTCAAGGTTCTTTTTAATAAAACCCATTTTATTATAAAATCATTAATTTTTAATAAAACCTTTATTAACCATTTTAATGATTTTGTTAAGAACCATTTTTACGCTTGTTGTTGATTATTGGTTTGTTAAGTCATGCATATCTACATATCATCTAAACAACAAAATAAGCAACCAAACAAGCACATCATTCATCACAATATGTGCATAACCATAGCCAACTATTTTGACAACACTTGTTAGCCGAAATAAGTGTGCCAAAAGGTCCTTCCTAAAGGGTGAAAAATGACACAAGAAATGTGTCGTTGAACTCTCACTTGATCCCGCATCCAAATGCTTCAAGTCTCCTTCTTGTGTTGTGATTTCTCCACCTTCTTTGAGCTTCCAAAAGTCTTTTATATTCAGCTCCAAACTCTTTTGGACTTCAAAAATGTGTTTTGGTTAGCGGGTTAAAATCCCGTTGAGAACCATGAAGTTCTTTGGACCGAATATGGCCAAACCAAAACCACATTTTGTGTGCATCTTTTTTTACAAAAAATATATCCTAATACATTTTTATAGTAAAATAAATAAATTACATATCTTACAAATGGAATAACAAAATAATAATTATTACAACCCATTGAATAATTAATAAAATAAAACACAACACAATCATTCAACACAAGGTCATGGCTAGGTTATATGCACCAAAATATATATCCAAATATATATATATTAATTTCAAGAAGCATAAAAAAATGGTTCCCTTTTGTAACCATTTTCGGCTATGTCCAAAAAACCGAAAAGGTAAGTTTTGTCCAAACAAACAAATCATCCATATGAAATAATTTTTCAAGATTCCCTTATGCATGTAAGAAAATAATCTTGAAAAACAAAGGGATAACCATATTAAAATTTTCGGCCATAGGGTTTTATTCAAACCCGAAACCCAATATTTTTAATCTATTGAAGCATGCACTCATATAAGTGGCTCTAGATGCCATTGATGGGATTTTTAACATGTTTATCAAAGTAATTTCATCCATATGAAATAAAAACGTAGCGGAAATAATATTTAAAACATGTTACTTTTAAGATATAAATTCCATTTATATGAAAAATCCCAAAACCCGGATCCATATATGAACATGCATACTATCAAGCACAACCATAGGATGTTTAGAAAACTACCTTCTTGAAGTAAAGAACTTGAAACAGATGATTCTTCTTGAATGGTTGCCTTCAAGAGTAGAAGGCCTCAAGCTTGTATACCCCAAGATTCCAACAAACACCACGAGAGCTAGGATTTTTAACACTAAAGATCAAAACCCGAATACTTGAGAAATGCTTATGATGGCCGAAATTTTGAGAGCAAAATTACTAGCTTCCTTGCATTTTTGTCTTGCAAAATGTTTATATAATCTTGAGAGAATATTGCCTCCAATCTTGCCCAATCACAAGGCTTCTAGCACATGCAAATGCATGTAAGCTAATTGGACCAAAATGGTCTTGGAAAGACCACCCAATCAAGAGGCTCTTACGACATGCAAATGCATGCAAGCTCATTGGACCACTCTTGGTCTTGGGAAGACCCCATGTTGGCCGATTTTTAGAGGGTTTTTTTTTAAATAATTTTTTTCTTTTAACAATTTTAAGTCTTTTTTATTTTATAACTTTTATAAAATATTACACCATATGTTTACAAGACTTTATGTAATCTTTTATAATGTCATTTAACACATTAAATAACAAAATAAAATATTCTCTCAAAATAAACTATCCATATAATTTATTGGTTTCTCAAGTGTAATTATTTAGAAAACTAATTTCTAAATATTATAAGTGTTAATATTTATTTGTTTAATCATATCACAAATAAATATTTAAGTGTTTGTCTAGCTTGTATTTGGGTATGACTCGACTTGGATCATAACGTACTAGCCACATCAATCTAATATGTGTCTTGAGCATAGAGACTCCAACAATCTCCCACTTGCACAAGATACATAGAAGATTGATGCAAGTAGTAAAGACCACCTAACTATAGTTTACTACCCCTAATACGAATGACTATATTTCCCATTCAATAACATCATTCCTTTCAAGTCCCTTACTTGAACATGATTTAGGTGAATCTATCATTTATCCTTTCGTTACAAATGTCATGTTAAATCCAGAGACATAGAGTGATCACTCTCTGTTGATTTAACTTTAGCAGGCCTTAGACATCTTACTCTCAACGAATAAGAGGAACAAATCCCTTCTTGACTACATACGTCTCTCACAATCACCTTGTACCACACTTGAGTTTAGCCTAATGTACTGTCTTGCTACAGACAGCTAAGAACTAGGTCAAGGTATAATACTTGGTGAATATCAAGACCCAATATGTATCTCAGGTCAGAGGATACTATGATATTCGCCTTTACTCAAATTTACTTATGATCAATCACAAATGATTCCATGCAGTAATATTTGAGAGCGAGTCAGTCCAATATTTGTATCCCACAAATATCTATGAACTTTGGCAGCAACACTTTGCTCTATATTCATATCTAATGAATATCCACCAATCCAAATTCATAATAGTCTTACATTCATATTTGTTCCCACAAGTATGATCGACTATGGACATTTAGAATAATTAACTTATTCATGGATTTAAACATGCTAAAATGAAACGTAACTCAAAATACCATAAAAGAGTTAAATTAACAATTGTTTCAATATCCAAATACAAAATAGATCAAATCCAATCACTAGAATATCGAAGTCCTAAGGCACATGTATGACCCTCATGTTTTGCCCTGTCAAGGAGCTTCGTGAGTGGATCCGCAATGTTTTGATCGGTGTGAACTTCGTGGATAGATATCTTTCCTTTTTCAACTTCATCCCTTATGTAGTTGAATCTCTGCTCGATATGTCTAGTCTTTTGGTGCGCACGAGGTTCTTTGATTTGAGCAATCGCACCCTCGTTATAACAAAAGATCTCTAGGGGTCTTGAATGGTAGGGACCACCCCTAGGTCGGCTATTAATTTCTTCAACCATGCAGCTTCTTGGGATGCCAATGAAGCGGAGATGTATTCTGATTCTGTAGTGGTCAATGCTACCACGTCTTGTTTTGAGCTCTTCCAAGAGACAGCTCCTCCATTTAAAATGAAGACATACCCCGATTGCGATCGAGAATCACTTCGATTGGTTTGGAAACTCGCGTCCGTGTAACCCTTTACAACGAGTTCCTCTTCACCAGATCCATATATTAAAAACATATCCTTAGTCCTTCTAAGGTATTTTAATATGCATTTGACAGCCTTCCAATGACTGTTACCTGGATTTTGCTGGTATCTACTCGTCATGCTCAAGGCGCATGACACGTCCGGTCTGGTGCATATCATTGCATACATGATGGATCCTATAGCAGACACATATGGGATTCCTTTCATTTTCTTTTGCTCATCCTTTGAGCTTGGACATTGAGATGTATTCAAAATTGTCCCCTTTTGAATAGGTACAAAACCTTTCTTAGAGTTCTCCATTTGGAACCTACTCAAGACTTTGTCAATGTATGCACTTTGGTTTAAACCTATCAAGCGCCTTGATCTATCCCTATAGACCTTTATTCCCAGAATGTAGGCGACTTCACCAAGATCCTTAATGGAAAAACAACTTCAAAGCCAAGCTTTTACACCTTCCATGGTTGGAATGTCATTTCCAAATAGTAGAATGTCATCGACATACAGTACTAAGAAAGTGATGATACTCCCACTAGCTTTCTTGTACACACAAGCTTCATCGCCGTTCTTGATGAATCCAAAATTCTTAATTTCTTCATCAAAACGGTGATTCCAACTTCTAGATGCTTGTTTCAATCCATAGATTGATTTCTTTAACTTGCATACTTTGTCAGGATGTTTTGGATCGACAAAACCTTCAGGCTGAACCATATAGACATCTTCATCAAGATATCCATTAAGAAAAGCCGTTTTGACATCCAATTGCCAGATCTCATAGTCATAATATGCAGCTATGGCAAATAATATCCCGATTGACTTTAGCATCGCCACAGGCGAGAAGGCCTCATCATAATCAATCCCTTGAGTTTAAGTGAAACCTTTTGCTACAAGTCTTGCTTTATAAGTATCCAAGTTACCATGCATATCAGTTTTCTTCTTGAAAACCCACTTACTTCCAACTACTTTAGAGTTAAGTGGTGGCACAACCAATTCCCAAACTTGGTTGTCATACATGGATTGCATCTCTGTGTTCATGGCTTCAAGCCATTTGTCACAATCGGATTTTGACATTGCATCATGGTATGTGGTTGGTTCATCTGAATCTACCACGTCGCATCCATCCATGAAAAATCCATATCTTTCAGGTGGATTACTATTTCTACCAGATCTGCGAACATTTTGTGTGTGCTAATCAACCTCTTGATCGTTTTCGTCAATCTCTTGTTGAGCGCTAGTATCAACCAAACGTGTATCGTCTTGTGGTTCTTGATCCTCCTCAAGTTCCACTGTTCTATCACTAGTTCCTTCCATAAGGAACTTGGCTTCTAAGAACTTGCCCTTTCGAGCAACAAATACCTTTTGCTCGGTTGGATCGTAGAAATAATATCCTATATCATCTTTAGGATATCCTACAAAGATACACTTAGTAGATCGGACTTCCAATTTATTTGGGGTGTATTGCTTAACATAAGCTTCACAACCCCAAACCCTTAAGAATGCTAATGATGGAGGATTTCCATGCCATATTTCAAAAGGTGTATTTTCCACTTTCTTGGTTGGGGCCATATTTAGTATACGGATTTAAAAGGATTTAAAAAACTAAATTACCTACACATGAGGGAAATTTAGACATTTTACCTATTTACTGAAAGAAAAATAACTTAATTTAAAAGGATTTAAAAAACTAAATTACCCTATATCTCTAAAATTATCACATGCACTCTTTCTACTCTCACTATCTCTCTCTAAAAAAAAAACCACACACTTTACTATCTCTCTCTAAAAACACACTATGTTCTTTCTTTAAGGCCACCATCACGGGCACTACGACCCACCTCCTTAGATCGGAAACCCTCCCTCAGATCTAAATCCCTCATATAAGTTAATTTCATCTTTCGCAAAACACACACACACACACACACACACACACACTCGCTTAAACGAAGGAGTTGATGACGAATGGGTTTGTGGCGATTATAGAAAACGATGGGAGAGGTTGATTACGATGTTAAGGTCCGTGGTGGTGGGAGAGGTTGACGATGATGGTAAGAGCTCCGATTTGGTGGTGGTGGCTGTCATAGGTGGTGGTGGCGGCTGGTTGAAGATAGATAGAGAAAGCAAGAGAGTGATAATAAGTAGGGGTTATGTACAGATCTAGTGATAAGACTTCATCTGAGTTAATTTCATCATCAGATCGTTGTCATCTGATGTGGGTACCGCCGGAGCTCCTTTCTCAGGTACTTCTTTTTCTCTCTAGCTCAAATGTGGGTGGGTGTTGTGAAGATTTCCGTTCATCAGCTAAATCGAGCAACTCCGGATGTGTTTCTGCAACTAGGGCTCGAGATCTAGAAAATATTTTTGTCTTGAAGTCAAATTCTGGTGGTGGAGGTTTGATTGAAACTCTAGTTCGAATACTGTGTATGATGGGTTTGATTGTTGGGGTTTGGAGTGGAGATTAGAGATGAGGATTTGAGGAGTTTCATTCGCAGTGGGTGGTTATGGTGGTTTGGGTTTTGATGGTGAAAAATATAGTAAGTTGAATGTGGTGAGTGTGCCTTTATAAGAGGGAAGAAGATAAGGGTAAAAAGACTTTCATGCCCTCACATGGGGTGCACATGACCAAGCTTAACGTTTAAAACAAACCTGGTTAGTGTTAAAGAACCTAGGATGTAATGGATTTTACAAATAAAGGATTGTGACTGTAATTGTTAAAGTTGAAGGGTATCCATTGCAATCTGATACAAACATAAAGGACGAAAAGTGTAATTCACCCTATAAGGAAACAAACAAGAGTTGAATACATGATTTTATATAAATCACAATAATCTCATTACCAGGTATGTATTTTGATTTCAAATGAAATTCATTTTTTATTTATATTTTACAAACTTGCCAAGTTACATCAAAATAGAAGGTAAATGGGCAATTTGATGTTACTTGAATTAATTTTATAGGATTTTTAAAAGGGGCGTATGATCGATCTGTGATGAACGCTTGAAATAAAACATTGGATTTCAAAATAGAATTGTATGAAACAACCACATGGGACAGAGAGAAACCAAGAATCAAAATATTTAAGTTAGATTTAAACAAAACCACGCCGTTTTGATATGTATCATGTATAAGGTCACATGTCTAACAACACAGTATTATTTTTTCCCTAGATAGATATAAGACCTTCTGTAGTCGCAAGTGGTATAACCCCATTCTCTTAGGCGACAGGCTGTGGCTTAGCGCCACCCCGCCAGCTCATCGAAAATGGCGCCCTATGGCCCCATCAACCATCCCATCCAAGTTAATAGGGGGACGCTAAAGCTTCTCCACCATGGTGCTTACGGCCAAACTTTGGAAAATTCGAGGAATGTGGTTGAAGAAACAATGGTTCGAATGACCGGAATCAGTCAGACCAGGGGTTTAGTTCTGTATAAAAGGGTGAGTCCTCTCGTTTGATTCGGGGTTTGGCTGAGCTTCTTCTCTGAACGATATCTGCAAAACGAACAGCCGTTAGACTCGCCACAGGGAGAATGGGGGTTGATGTGCGCAAAATGCAACATATAAATTACATCAAATGTGGCATAAAACTAACCCTTTTTTAGTACTAATGTTGGAAAAAGTGTGTTTTTGTCTTCCTTTTGTATTTTCAGGATTAAATGAGCTCAAATGAACAAAAGAAGCAAAAATGCAGCCAAATCTAACAATAATACAAGAAAAGGAATAAACGTGGCATGCCCGACCCCTCGACAGCATCTCCCCAAGTAAAAACAAGAGAACAGAAGGCTGAACACGCCCCATGCTCACTGAGCACGGGGCGTGCCCAAGTGTCTGCAGAAAAGACAAAGTTGTAGAAACTTCTATCACCCACCACGGGGGCATGCCCAGCGGACACGGGGCCGTGGTCAATGCAAAGATTCGCATAATCTAGGAAAATCTTGATAGTACATATACGCTTCTGCACATGGGGTCGTGCCCAGCGGACACGGGGGCGTGGTCAACTAATGCAGACAAACTGCATTTAATGAAGAAAGAGAAGATGGGTGGACACGGCGCCATGTCCGGGCTTCTGTGTAGGCTATAAATAGGGGTGCTTGGCTCACTTGCAAACCATCCCTTGGCAAACCACATCTCTCACACTTCACCCACCCACCACCACCATCACAACCCACATCCACCACCATCATCCATCATAGAGTGTGTGAGTAGTCTCGGGATCCAAGATTGATCGTAAGAGTTCTTAACAATCAAAGGCCATGTTTGCCTAAGTCTCTTACATCACTTGGTGAAGACAAGCATTTAGTGTAATACTTTTTATTTTTAATCTTTTTGCACTTTTTATTTGCTTATGTATTAATGACTTTAATAACTAGTTTCTTATGTTGAAGGTGAATCTTTCTTATCATTTGTCTGTGGTGTCTTGGCATTATGTTATTGTCTATATAAAATAAAAGATTTACACCATTCATATCTCCACGGTCTATATGGAGATATGTTGGCTACCTGGTCGGGGGTTAAGGGAATGGTTTGGTAAGAGTCTTGCCTTGTTCAGTGTATAGATCCTGCAAGGACCTGGGTCAATTTTAGTAGGACCTCCTTCAATACCCACTGGTATTGGATGGCGGAGGTCCGAACTCATTGATCCCCTCATATGTAAACTACTATTAAAACTTTAACCCGGCTATTTAGGATTGTATCCCTGCTGACTCAAACTACTTAGCCGAGGGTAACGTCACCTTTAAAAAAGGGGCCTACCACATTATGCATTAATAACTTAATTAATTATCTTTCAATAATCCAACCCTTTAGGATTGTATCCTTGCTGACTCAAACTACTGGGTTGAGGGTAACATCACCTTCAAAAGAGGGGCCTACTACTATAACTAAGATAATCTCTTAAAAAGTGTAAAAGTGCGAAAATAATCAAAGGTTACACTAAAGGCGAGTCGGATCCAAGTGATTCATCTTGTCTATCTGTTTTTACTTTTATTTTTCAGCATTTTTAGTTAGTTTTATTTTCTTGTTTTAAAACCCTTTTCTAAAATTTTGATTTGATTAGACGTTGAGATAAACCGGTACTAAAAGCTCTTGTGTCCTTAGACGACCTCGGTATCTTACCAACACTATACTACGCTCACGATGGGTGCACTTGCCCATATGTGTGTCTAGTGTTAGTAAATATCGTGTTTTATAAATTTAAAACTTGAATAAAGTGTTAAAAATGGCTTAAAATATACTTAAATATATATACACGACCGCACACATCAAGTTTTTGGCGCCGTTGCCGGGGACACAAGGATTTTAAGAAAGTTAGGAATCAACGGCCTAATCGTTTTTTTTTCTTATTTTTCTGTTTTTTAGGATTTTTTTTATAAATTTTCATTTTCTGCAGAGCTCAGCACGGGCCGTGCCTGGTCGGACACGGGCCGTGCCCAGCATTGTTACTGGCAGTTTTTATTTTTCGAGTTAAAGAGAGTTGAGCACGGGGCCGTGTCAAGCTCCCTAGTAACAGAGATCCGGAAAACAACTACTGTACCTCCGACCACGGGCCGTGTTCACCTGAGCACGGGGCCGTGGTGAACCTTCATACCAACGTTCTTTTCTGTTTTTATTGCAGGACTTGGAACTCAGGCGCCACATCTGAACTTTTTACTTAGTGTATGAGCTCCAGTTCTAGTAGAGACATAAAAGAACCTCTAGACGAACCCGAACGCTTTCTAAGAAAAAGACTTAAAGCTAAAAACCAAGAGAAAGTTTCGGGAGACCCACTTCCGATGGCGGATCAACGAACCCTCATGGATTACCTACGACCCACCGTGGGTAATCTTGGCGCCGCTATCAATGCACCGAATGTCGAGGCCAACAACTTCGAACTTCGGCCGCATTTGATACAAATGCTCCAAAACTCTGCAACCTTCCATGGGCTTGCAGACGAAGATCCCCATTTGCATATCAGTAACTTCCGAGAAATATGTGATACGTTTCGTATCAATGGAGCATCAAACGACGCCATCCGCCTTCGAATGTTTTCGTTTTCACTAAAAGACTGAGCTAAGGCTTGGCTTAATACCCTCCTAGTTAGCTCGGTAAACACCTGGGATGAACTAGCCCAAAAGTTTCTATATAAGTATTTCCCTCCTGCTAAAACGGCTAAATTTTTGACTGAAATTAATACATATTCACAAGAGGATGGGGAATCCTTGTATGAAACTTGGGAAAGATTCAAGGAGCTACTGAGAAAGTGTCCTCATCATGGTCTTGCAGTGTGGTAACAAGTATCCACTTTCTACAATGGGTTGTTGCCACATACAAGACAAATACTTGACTCTAGCTCCGGGGGACTTTTAGGTAATCGTCGCCCAAATGAAATTTATAATCAAATTGAGGAAATTGCTCAAACCAATTTTCAGTGGCACACTCCCCGAGGCAACAAATCTATTGCCCCGGGCGCCCATATGGTTGATGAAAGCACCTCCTTGCAAGCCCAAATCGAGGCCCTTTCTTCAAAAATCAAAAAGTTAGAAATGGCAAAAACGGTCTCGGTTATGGCTTGCGAGGGGTGTAGTGGGCCACATGAAAATTGGAGTTGTATGAAAGAAATGGATAATCAAACAGAATCGGTAAACTACATTGATAATAGACCTAGGCCGTCGGGTCCTCCATCGGGTACCTACAACCAAGGATGGCGTAACCACCCTAACCTTGGTTGGAGAGAACCCGGAAATAGTAGTAGCCAACAAAATCTAAACCAACGAACAAACTTTCAACAACCAAGAAACGAGTTACAAAATTTCTCTCAACAACAACAAGGGGGACGAGAGAGGCTTGAAGACACTGTATCTCGCTTCATCTCCGACTCCGAAAAGAAAAACTCGGATCGATTTCAACAAATGGAATCGAACTTTAGAAATCAACAAGCTAGTATCCAAAACATTGAAAAACAAGTAAATCAACTAGCTCAAAATTTCTCCGAGAGACCTCAAGGCGCGTTACCAAGCAATACCGAACCCAACCCAAAGGCGCAAGTACATCTCATCACATTGAGAAACCGTACCGTGGGTCCCAAGGAGGCTCCATTACCTCCAATTGAAAAAAGTCGATCTAGCCAAACCACAACTCCACCGGCACCCCAACAAGAAACGGCTCCTCCACCAAATCAAGAGCCCACCAAGATTCCTCCGGTACCATACCCCGGTCGGTTAATCCGCCAAAAGACCGATGAGCAATTCTCAAAGTTCGTAAATTTACTTAAAAACAATTGCATGTTAATATTCCATTTGTTGAAGTCCTAACCCAAATGCCTAAATATTCAAAATTTATGAGGGACTTCCTCACTCACAAAAGGAAAATTGAATCATTGCAATTAGTTTATTTAAGTGAAGAATGCTCCATCTTGCTACTCAACAAACTCCCGCAAAAGAAGATCGATCCCGGAAGCTTCACCATCCTTTGTTCGATTGGGGAATCACCCATACGCAATTCACTAGCCGATCTTGGGGCTAGCATCAACCTCATGCCCGCATCAATGTTCGACCGACTCGGACTAGGGAAAACAAGCCCTACAAAACTGAGTATACAACTCGCCGATAGGTCCATTAAATATCCACAAGGTGTCGCCGAAAATCTATTGGTTAAAGTCGGAGAATTTGTCTTCCCGGCCTACTTTGTCATACTAGATTTGGAGGAAGATACCGAAGTACCACTCATCTTAGGGAGGCCATTCCTAGCTACGGCCCATGCAGTGGTAGACATGAATGGTGGAACACTAACACTGAGGGTTGGGGACAAGGAAATGAAGTTCGGAGTTGGTAAGAGAGTAGAAGACGATGACCTGGTCAATTACATGAAGGTCATAGACTCAAGTTTGAATGATGCTCTCCGACGGCGCAACATGGGATGTAAAACTTCCCACTTGGGTAACATATGACTGGCTTTGGGTCTAGCCAAGGACCCTTATAAACGTGGCGCACCACGGAGGCATTCCGCGGAACTATCCTTAGTTTAGTTTAGATTAATTTTATGTTTTCTAGTTTAGTTTAAATTTTCAGGAATAAAACACACTCGGGATGGTGAAGGATACCAGGGGAAACTTGAACCAACACCCCATGCACAAAAACAGAGCCTCCCGCAATTTTTTCTTCGTTACAGCAAGTTCGGCACGGGCCGTGTCCAGCCAACACGGCCCCGTGCTGAACCATCTGCAGAGGATAGCCCAGTTCAGGTAACTGGACACGGGGCGTGTTCACTGAACACGCCCCCGTGCCCAGGCTTCTGTTTCTTTTTAATGATTTTTGTAACTGGCAACCTGAACACGGGGTCGTGCCCGGACACCACGGGCCCGTGTCCAGATGCCCAGTAACATAAAATTTTGTTTTTAAACACACTTTTACACATTCAATCAACCTAAAAACTTATTTTTGGGACACATTGAGGACAATGTGTAATTTAAGTGTATGGAGGATGCTAAAACCTTGAATTTTGCAAGTCCTAATTACAAGCCTTACACAAAACTCTATTGGAACCGCTAAACACCCCATTTTTTTCAAAATCTTTTCATTTTTTTTACTTGTCTTGGTTTAATTTGGGAATTACAAATTCTAAAAATGTTATATTTTTACAAATTTACAACCGATAGCGTCGTGATATAAAGAACCAAAATAAGACAATTATGAAACGACATGACAAATCTAGTTAAAATTTGATTATATATACTTGATCACATAAAAAACCCATTCCCACAAAAAGTGAGTTTTCAGCCTTTATTGAGCATAAAAATATACATCTTTAAACTAAATGCTCATTTTTCATTTCTTGTGTGAACAACCGCTTGGTTCTTACGACTCTAGAACTTGCCATGACAATACATTCACGGTCCTTACCAACTTAAACCCAAGTAAGTAAATGATGGAGGCATTAGGACTAACCCTTTTTCTTTCAACACCATTATTTTTCTTTTTTTTTTTTACCACCTACCCAAAATCCCCCTAGTTAGCCCCTTTGAGCCTAAACCTTTTCATTTCTTAACCCAAAATCAAAACACCCTTTTTACCCACCAAAACCCTTTTTCATTTTAAACCCTTTATTTTAGTAACAAAGCTCAGTTTTCTTGTGACTTCCTTATAAAAAAAATCATAAAGAAGAAAAGAAAAATGAAGTTAGCAATAAACAAACAAAGCTCATCAAAAGAAGGCTTGTTTGAGTAATGCTTCATTGGAATAAAAAGTCACAAAAACAAAATGTTTTATGAAAACCGACGCTTTTTACGCCTTTCGCCCTTTTCTACTAACCACTAACCCAACCACCTACCTTTAACCCAAGCCTAACCCTCCCCCCAAAAGTCCTCTTGATATTTATAAAGGTTTATAGTTATAAAGGAGGAGGATTGATTGCTTGGCAAGCTTATGGTAGGAGTAAGTTCCATGCCGCTCTCGAGTGCTTCACAAAAATACATCTTCGGCCGAGTGTTGAGTGATCCCCCGTGAGGTATGTGAACTTGTATAAAAATGAAATTTTAAAAAGGCATGTTATGCCCTAATAAGTAATTTATCTTATGTAATATTCTAAATAAATCATGACGAATAGGATTGTAAATAAAATAAAAATAAAACCTAATAAAGAATCTTGGAATGCCGACACTCTATGACAAGCCCAAAAACCTTCTCTTCTACCCATTCCATTTGGGAGTGTGAGCCACATTGTAAAGAGTTTTGCTTGAGGACAAGCAAAAATTCAAGTGTGGGGGTATTTGATGTGCGCAAAATGCAACATATAAATTACATCAAATGTGGCATAAAACTATCCCTTTTTTAGTACTAATGTTGGAAAAGTGTGTTTTTGTCTTCCTTTTGTATTTTCAGGATTAAATGAGCTCAAAAGAACAAAAGAAGCAAAAATGCAGCCAAATCTAATAATAATACAAGAAAAGGAATAAACGTGGCAAGCCCAACCCCTCGACAGCATCTCCCCAAGCAAAAACAAGAGAACAGAAGGCTGAACACGCCCCGTGCTCACTGAGCACGGGTGCGTGCCCAAGTGTCTGCAGAAAAGACAAAGTTGTAGAAGCTTCTATCACCCACCACGGGGGCGTGCCCAGCGGACACGAGGCCGTGGTCAATGCAAAGATTCGCAGAATCTAGGCAAATCTTGATAGTATAGATACGCTTCTGTACACGGGGGCGTGCCCAGGGGACACGGGGGCGTGGTCAACAAATGTAGACAAACTGCATTTCATGAAGAAAGAGAAGATGGGTGGACACGGGGCCATGTCCGGGCTTCTGTGCAGGCAATAAATAGGGGTGCTTGGCTCACTTGCAAACCATCCCTTTGGCAAACCACCTCTCTCACACTTCACCCACCCACCACCACCATCACAACCCACATCCACCACCATCATCCATCATAGAGTGTGTGAGTAGTCTCGGGATCCAAGATTGTCACACCCCCAAAATCCACACGCGGAGTATCACCGCTTGGAGGCGTGACTGACCAGGATCAAGCCACCAATCATATTGAACATTGTAAGTAATAAATAAAGTTCAACCCATCAATATAAAAGGTGTTCAAATCAAAACATAGTTAAGTGTTTAGCGGAAGCATAAATGTGAAAACCCAACATAAGTAGTAAGTTCGAAATGTTATAATGTTTTTAACATGGCACCCACTGTCCATGTCCCACAACGACCGCGCCTCCCTGTGCAAGCTCCATGAGTACCTATCGACCTGCAAGGCATGTAACAACGAGTCAACAACAAAGTTGAGCGAGTTCACAGTTGTTTGTTCAGTTATTGAGTTCGTTTCAGAAATCGTAAGTTTGATTCATAATCATGCGTTACCCAGTATCCTTGTTTCCCAAATCTTTACAATGTTTAGTGGGGCTTCCCATGTTGTATATTACTAGACTAGTTGTATCTATAGGTGTCCTTCCCAATCCGAGGACAGTGATAAGTATGAGTTTACGTAGGTTTTACGTAAGTGCCCTTCCCAATCCGAGGACAGTAGTAAGTATGAGTTTACGTAGGTTTTACGTAAGTGCCCTTCCCAATCCGAGGACGGTAGTACGTAATGAGTATGTAGGTTTAGCGCTTGTGTCCTTCCCAATCCGAGGACAGTGGTACGTAGGTTTTAGTACAGGCGTCCTTCCCAATCCGAGGACGGTGATAAGTAGTCTAGTAGTGTTGAAAGTATGCGTAGTTATTCAATCCCATTCCCAACCCACCGGGAATCCCATGCCTTAGAAGTGTGAACTCAACTTGGTTTGCTCGGTATGCTAAACTATGTGCTCACAAGTAATCAATCAAGCCCTATAATATGCACGTATATTACATCAGTTCAAGTTCGTAACGATTCACATGCAATCTATGTCACCGAGTGTTTTTGACAGTTAACATCATGCATCACATAGACAATTAATCACATTCATGCCATTCATTCTTCACATGGTTGAATCCTCAGTCTATTCTATCAATATCATCCATTAACATACCTAACGGCGTTAATGGGTTTAACGAAGTTATCATACTCAACAAGATTAACACACTTTGCATAATTAACACATATGGCAAAGTTAATCAGAACTAGTAGAGTTATCATACATAATGAACTTAACATACGTAACATAGTTAACATACCCCAGTTAACATACTTAACATAGTTGACATACTTAACACAGTTATTGCTTAACAGGGTTAACCACTTAACAGAGTTACATAAACTATTAAGGTTAACAACTAATAGATTTAGCAAACTAACAAAGTTAGTAAGGTAAATAGCTTAACTGAGTAACAGACTTAACAGGGTTAATAACTAACAGATTTAATGTGACAAAATCGTATACGTAATGAAAACCCTTCATGGCGAAAACACCATTTGGCGAAATCACTCAGGCGACGAAATCCCAAGTGATTTCGTCGGGGTTAATGTTTGACGAAAACACTGGGTGTTTTCGCTTGATCCTCGTGATTTCGTCTACTCTTGATTTCGTCGGTTACATCCTCCCTAACAACATCAGTTACGCAATACAGAAATCCCTGATCACCACTTACAGTTACATGATCAAACATCAACGAAATCATTAAATCAAATCATTGATATATTAACATATAAATTACCAAATCATTGCGAGACAAAGATCACCAATCAATCAGCAGATCATCATTAACAGACACACACGGTCGATCATATCATCCAATATACATAACAGTTTGTGAACAATATATATATATATATATATATATATATAGATATATATATATTACGATCATCCAGTCTTACATTCACAAAACAATCACAGTTATGATAATAAACAAATCGTTCGTACAATTGATTTAAATCAAACAATCGGTTAATGGTTAACACTAACCGCGACGAGTCGAGACAACAACTTGATTGATCTTGAAGATCCGGGGAACACAAGTTTGTCGTCAGGTTCAAAGGGTAGCGAGAGAGAATGTGAGAGGTGGTTAGGGTTTTGCCGAATACTGTTCTCGCGTAAAGGATATTAACAAAACTATATCTAATTGCTACTGGGCCAAAGGCCCACTTTGATTTCGCTGGCCATAGTTGACGAAAACACTAAGGTGTTTTCGTGAGGAAGGTGTTTTCGGATGGGGGTGTTTTCGGCCAAGGTTCCCATATTTTAGTAAGTATACCACATTATTCATACTAAACATAAATCAACAACACACCCATATTGCACATCATTTATATATATAAAACACACTTATTTTGCACATCCAATGTATATTTATATAAAAGAAAACACACTTTGCAAAGAAGTATTGAGTTAGGTCGAGTAGAGACCTTGAAAACTCGGGTTGTCACATTATCCCCAACTTGAAAGAAATTTCATCCCGAAATTTAGCACGTGGTTACTGAGGAAGCTAGGTGTGTTGCGTTGTTTCCTGGTTTTCCTGGGGTGTCACATCATCCCCCCGTTGGTTTGGAATTTTGTCCCGAAATTCCGCAGTAGCTTCAGCCTCAGTAGTGGTTGCACTGTTCCCGAACAACTGGGGATACTTGAGTTTCATTTGATCTTCTCATTCCCAGGTAAACTCTGGGCCATGAGGGGAGTTCCAACGAACTCGAACAAGAGGTATTCTCGTGTGCTTGAGGACCTTAACGTCTCGGTCCATGATTTCAACTGGTTCCTCGACGAATCGCAACTGATCGTCGATAGTGATCTCCTTCAAAGGAACTATGAGGGTCTCATCTGACAAACATTTCTTCAGATTTGACACGTGAAATACGTTGTGAACTCCACCGAGTTCTGCTGGTAGGTTCAGTTTGTAGGCCACTTTGCCTATTTTCTCTATAATTTCAAACGGTCCGACATATCACGGATTGAGCTTGCCTCGTTTACCAAAACGAACTACACCTTTCCAAGGTGAGACTTTGAGTAGCACTCGATCCCCAACTTGGAACTCGAGTGGTTTCCTACGCTTATCAGCGTAGCTTTTCTGACGGTCACGAGTTGCCGCCATTCGTTATCGTATTTGTGCGATCCTTTACGTTGTGTCTACTACAAGTTCTGGACCTGTGATTTGGCTGTCACCAACTTCTGCCCAGCAAAGAGGTGATCGGCATTTACGTCCGTACAATGCCTCAAAGGGAGCGGCTTGAATGCTGGTGTGGTAGCTGTTATTATACGAAAATTCCACTAACGGTAGATGTTTTTCCCAGCCATTGCCGAAATCGATAACACATGCACGAAGCATGTCTTCTAGAGTTTGGATGGTGCGTTCAGACTGCCCATCCGTTTGCGGGTGATAAGTTGTGCTCATGTCTAATCGAGAGCCAAAAGATTTGTGCATTGCTTGCCACAGTTCAGAAGTAAAACGTGCGTCACGATCGGAAATAATAGAAATTGGCACCCCGTGTCTCGAAACCACTTCCTTTAAGTAAATGTCTGCTAGAGTAGAGAACTTGTTTGTTTCCTTGATGGCCAAAAAGTGTGCAGATTTTGTGAGTCGATTCACTATCACCCGAATAGTGTCATTTCCGCGTTGAGATCTAGGTAGTCCAGTGACAAAATCCATGGAAATTTGCTCCCATTTCCATTGCGGTATTTCTGGTTGTTGGAGTAGGCCCGATGGTTTCTGGTATTCGGTCTTGACTCTCGCACAAGTCAAACATTTGCTAACGTAAGTTGCTATGTGAGCTTTCATGCTAGGCCACCAATACATAGTTCTGAGATCGTGGTACATCTTATCCGAACCAGGGTGTACCGAGTAACGAGACTTATGCGCTTCATCCATCACAAGCTTGCGTAAGTTTCCATGGTGTGGGACCCAGATGCGTCCTGTTACGTAATAGGCACCGTCTTCCTTTTGTTCTAACCGTTTCCTTGAGCCGCGTAGAGCTTCAGCCCTGACGTTTTCTGGTTTCAATGCTTCTACCTGAGCATCTCGTATCTGTGCAGGAAGACTAGATTGAATGGTGAGTTGTAATGCTCGCACGCGCTTAGGCGTAGTATCTTTTCGACTGAGGGCATCGGCCACCACATTGGCTTTGCCCGCATGGTACTTGATCGCGCATTCGTAAGCATTCAATAGCTCGACCCATCGACGTTGTCGCATGTTCAACTCCTTTTGCTTGAAGATATGCTCGAGACTCCTGTGATCGGTGTAGATGGTGCACTTGGTACCGTACAGGTAACGTCTCCATATCTTGAGTGCGAAAACAACAGCTCCCAGCTCCAGATCGTGTGTAGTGTAATTCCTTTCGTGAATCTTAAGTTGGCGCGAGGCGTAAGCAATGACTTTATCCCTTTGCATCAATACACAACCAAGACCCTGAATTGACGCATCACAATAAACCACGAAATCGCCTGTGCCATCTGGCAATGAAAGAATAGGTGCGCTACAAAGTCTATCCTTTAAGTGCTGAAATGCTGATTCTTGAGCATCACCCCAACGATAGGTGACACCCATTTAAGTCAGTAGAGTAAGCGGCTGTGCAATCTTCGAGAAGTCTTTGATGAACCTTCTGTAGTAGCCCGCCAAACCCAAGAATTGGCGGATTTCTATTGGTGTACGCGGTGCAGGCCAGTTCTTGATCGAGTCTACCTTGGACAGATCAACATGAATCCCATCCTTGTTTACCATGTGGCCAAGAAAGTGGACTTCACGAAGCCAAAAGTCGCATTTGGAAAACTTAGCATAAAGTTGCTCTGTTCGAAGCAGTTCCAAAATAATCCGCAGATGCTGCTCGTGTTCCTCCTGACTCTTAGAATAGACCAGGATGTCATCGATGAAAACAATAACAAACTTATCCAGATAAGGTTTGCCCATTCTGTTCATAAGATTCACGAAGACTGCCGGTGCGTTCGTCAATCCGAAAGGCATGACCAGGAACTCGTAATGGCCGTAACGAGTTCTGAATGCTGTCTTAGAGATATCCTCATTTCGGACTCTTAGTTGATGGTAACCCGATCTCAGATCAATCTTGGAGTAGTAGCTCGACCCTTGCAGCCGGTCGAATAAGTCATCAATGCGCGGGAGAGGATAACGATTCTTTATGGTCACCTTGTTAAGCTCATGGTAGTCGATGCACATCCTGAAGGTACCGTCTTTCTTCTTTACAAATAATACTGGAGCTCCCCAGGGTGAAGAGCTAGGACGAATGAAACCCTTATCCAAGATTTCTTGTAATTGTTTGGACAGTTCTTCCAGTTCGGTTGGAGCTAAGCGATAAGGTGCTCGAGCTATAGGCGCTGCTCCAGGAGCTAGCTCGATTTGGAATTCGACCTGGCGATGAGGCGGTAACCCAGACAAATCATCAGGAAACACCTGAGGAAAGTCGCGTACAACTGGAATATCCTCGATTTTCTTCTCTTTCGTTGATGCGTCAGTAACAAGTGCTAAAATAGCGGTGTGGCCCGTTCGCAAACACTTCTGGGCCTTAAGAAATGAGATGATGCCCACCACAGCACCACTCTTGTCGCCTTAAATTTCGAGAGGTTCTTTACCAGAACGGGGAATGCGAACAATCTTCTCTTGGCATAGGATCTCTGCTTACTGTTGGGATAACCAATCCATCCCAATGACGATGTCGAAACTACCCAAAACTATAGGAATGAGATCGATGGAGAAGGTCTGACCCGCTAAAACTAAATTACAACCCTTAATTATATGCGTGGCCTCTAGGCTTTTACCATTTGCTAACTCTACTATATGCTTGGTGTTCATAAGTGTTGGTGTGCGCTTGAGCATTTGACTAACTTTTAGAGACACATAACTGGTATCGGCACCCGAATCAAATAAAACAGTAACATAAAAGTCATCGAGAAAGAACTTACCCATCACTACGTTAGGATCATTCCTTGCGTCACCTTAACCCAGCACGAACACTCGACCCCTGGCACCGTTGTCATTATTGTTTCCCCCATTGTTGCCCCCATTATTGTTCCTGTTTCCTTGGTTGTGGTTTTGATTCTGATTTTGATTTAATTGTGGGCAGTGTCTCTTGAAGTGACCTTCAACGCCACACTGATAGCATCCCCCGTTGCCCTGTTGTTGTTGCTGATTCTGCGGTGCTTGCTGTTGCTGCTGACGATTCTGATTTGCAGGCCGTGAGCTCCTGCAATCCTTGGCTTCATGACCCATCTTGAGACACCTCGGACAACGACCCTTGTTGCACTGACCACTATGGTGTCTGTTGCATTTGTTGCACTTTGGGTGGTTTCCTCGATATCCACCCTTCCCTTGACTACCAGTAGATTGCTGACCAGGACTCTGGTAGTCATCAATCTTTCGCTGCTGCGCCTGGGACTGAACTGTAGTCGAACCCTTGCTGGAGGCTCCATCCCATTTTCGTTTGTTGTCACTGGGAATAGCAGAAGTAGTAGTAGCAGTAGCACCTATACGCTTAGGCAGCTTGTTCTGTTCTACTGCCTGGTCTGTGAGACGATGAGCAAGACGAGTAACATCCTGGATGGTAGCAAGGTTAGCAGCAATCACATGGCTTTGAATCTATGGTACTAAGCCTTTGAGGTACAGTTCGATACGCTTAATGGGAGGATCCACCATAGTTGGACATAACACTGGCAGTTCGTTGGATCCCTTCGTATACGCCTCTATCTCTGACCCCGTCATCTTCAGGTTAAAGAACTCCACTTCCAGCTTGTGGATGTCATCACGATTACAGTATTCTCGCTTGATCAGTTCCTTGAAGTAATTCCATGGGGTGGCATTAGCAGCTGCCAGCCCTAACATTTGAACTTGCGCGTTCCACCAAGTTAACGCAACGCCTTCGAGAGTACCAGTGGCATACTTCACCCTACGAGCCTCAGGGCATTCACACATTTCGAAGACCGATTCGAGCTTCTCGAACCAGTGGAGGAGTCCTACGACTCCTTCAGTGCCACTGAAAGTACTAGGATGACAGTCCATAAAAGTCTTGAACGTGCATACAGGTGGCTGAGCGTTCTGACCTGTTGTGTATAAGAACAGGACAAGGTTAAACACAAGAGTTGGTTTATGAGGGTAGGATCTAAAGATCCTAGAGCGAGTTGCGACTGCAGGGTATACCTCCTGCTTGAGCGGCTGCAAGTGCCGCAGCAACTTGTTGGTTAATCAAAGCCGTCAGCTGGGCTTGAGTCATGTTGACACGTCCACTCATGATCTTCATACCAAAGGAAACATGAGTGAGAGAGGTTCGCGAAAATGCGATGACAGAAGAGAGTAAGCACACAAGTGTTTTCAAACAATAGTTGTTACGTTTATCTAAGCATACCACGAGCAAATTTCTATGTAACTAGCAAGTAGGCAATATAAACATAAATCATATCACCTATAGTGTTGAGTCTTGCACGTGGAGCGAAGCGTCGTTGTGGATCGTTGAGCACTGTTCTGGTTATAGTCTGGTTTTATCCAAAAGTTTACCCCTTTTTAAAACCAAGTTCACTATAACCAATGGCTCTGATACCAATCTGTCACACCCCCAAAATCCACACGCGGAGTATCACCGCTTGGAGGCGTGACTGACCAGGATCAAGCCACCAATCATATTGAACATTGTAAGTAATAAATAAAGTTCAACCCATCAATACAAAAGGTGTTCAAATCAAAACATAGTTAAGTGTTTAGCGGAAGCATAAATGTGAAAACCCAACATAAGTAGTGTTTTGGTCAAAAATTACCAAAGCAATTTAGTGATCAAATTAGTTAAGTGAGGTAGTGTGCTAAAATTATGTGTAAAAAATATGCTAACCAAGTTAGATATGAAAACAGTTTCAGGATACAGCTCAGGATATAAAGCTGTATCTATGATCAAACAATGAGCAAAAAAGTAAAGGTTGACACGTGATGTACGAGGAAAGCCCTTGATCAATCTAGATCGCCGGCATAAAACCTCGGGAGCTGACAATCGCAGCTGCCTTGTTCTTCTATTGCTTCCAATATCAGGATACAGTGCAGGATGTGATGCGGATCGACTATGTGTTACAATGTAATTTGAGTACAAGTGTTGTGTGTAGTGTTTGCGATGAACTAGAGATAAAGTGTTTGAAAGTGTGTAAATTGCGTGCCTTAATCTGATCCGCCCCCATCTATTTATAGTAAAACAAATGTAACTAACTATCCTACATAACCGGGATCCAACGAATATTCCTTAGTTGAACGTTGGAGACCTGATCTTTCGGGCTCAATGTCTCTCCTTTAACAAACACGCCCGAGTCTTGAGGAAATGAAGTCCACTTGACTGTTAGCAAGTCCCAGCCTTTAACCTGCACGTGATTAATTCGATATACATCAGGATATCACCCAGGATGTCAGCAATATCCCCGTCCAGTATCCTGATCATAGATAAACAATAAAAAGGAGGATATAGTTCAAGATATGTACGCTTAGAAAATGAGCCATAACAATTGTCCCCAAATATATCGGTTGGTATACCAATCCAACGGATATATTTCAAAAGTCTTATCCCATAATTCAAGGCATTTAAAATGAAGTGACGGTCGAGATCACATCATAACCTCCAACACGCTTTTTGCTCAATGGAGATCCATAATGCCCCTATATCTTCTCTCTTCTTGTTTGAAAAGCAGATATCTTCAACAGAGCCTTCAGGTAATTCTCCATTTCTCATTTACTTTCTATCAACTTTCATCGCCTTACTCGTAATGGATGCCGAGACCTTCACCCAGCAAAATCTCCTCAAAAATCCCGAAAAGGAGATCTGTGCTTTTGACAACGCAGACATTGCGGCTTTGAGAGCTTCCGGCGCCTTCCCAGATAACACGGTCTTTAGACCGTTCGATCGGTCAATTCGATCGGATGTTTCTTCCACTGATTGGATTTGCTTTCCAGCATATCCTTTTTCGCTAGGTCTTCGATACCCTTTTCCCGAATTCATGATGCAATTCTTCCGAACCACCGGCATCTCTTTTGCTCAAACCATGCCCATGGTTTGGAGAGTATTAATTGTACTTAACCAAATCAAAAACCTTTATTGCCCCGATCTCTGCATCGAGGATCTGCCTATTGCTTATCGCCTCCGATCCCATGGCTCTAGCCGGTTCTTGCTTTTCTCGACCTCTAGCAAACCCCTTATTCTTAAAGGCACCAAAAACGAAGACGGATGGCAACGCAAGTTTTTCTTTGTCAAACGAGACTCCATTGCTGAGGGTGCCAACCTTCCGGTAGGGTCATAAATATTCTCATGGACCGTTTGGTTTTTATCTCCCACTAATATCCCTCTTTCTGATCCTTATGCAGTGAACTTCAAGGAAGTAGCTCCCCCTACCGCTGAATCAGAAGAAAGAATCAACACTGTTTACCGATTACCTGCAATAGATAGGACTTTCACCACACACGTCCCGAGTTCCAGTCAATACTCGTCATCTGAAATGTCTGGTAAGAATTACTTTCAAAATTAAAACAATATAATAAAATAAAGAGTAATAATGATGTGAAACTTTTCCCTTTATGCAGCACCGGCCAAGATTCCTGAAGTCTTCGACCTCGACGAATTGGACAGTTATTCTGATCAGATTCAGGTCAAGAAGGAACCTAGTCCCAAGGCCACAGCCTCATCCAGACCCAGCAGTTCCAAAGCCATCATTATTCCCAAACCTTCACCGGCTACCAAGCCCCGGAGTTCAAGTTCCCGCAAAAGGAAGGAGCCTGATTCCCCTGTCATCTCTGACACATTTCCTTATGAGAAGCACGGGTTCATTGAAGCTAGCGGGTTTATGACTTCCTTTCTTAACCAGGTTAGTATTCTCATATCCTATCCTGCGGTTTACATCATTTACAAAGATTTATCAATATTAGTACATGTCCTCTTACCTTCGTAGGGTCTTGAGCGCCTGGTTCACCTATATCAAGAATCCTGCAAGCTTAACAAGACGCTTGAATCTAAGCTAAAGGAAGCAGAAATCACAATCCCCGACCAAGGCATGATTGCAGCCGCCAAATCTCGTCATTACGAGGAGAAATTCAAAGCTATGATCCAAGAACACCAAACTGCTCTCAACAAAGCTACTCTTCAAGCCCAGGCCGATCTTGAAGCTTCCCATGTGCAACATGAACGGGATATGGTCAGCTACCGAGAAAGCCTCAAAAGTTCCGTCGTCATTTCTCTCCTCCAAGCCAGGTTGAAGATGGCCCATGAAGCCAAAACATTAGGTTTTGAATGCCCTTCTTGGGATGTTGGTTCCTGGGAGACCAAGCTAAAGAACCTCGGCGGCACTTCTTCCAAATCAGCTATCGAAGAATCTTCCAAAGCAGTTGAAAAAGCAACCGATGCTGAGAAGGATGCTGAGGCGGATCCCAAGACGGATGCTGCTGAAATCATTATGGACGAAGAAGGCACTACCCCCTAAAGCTTATTTCCTTTAAATTGTTTGAACAATTTTATGTCCTATGAACAATTTTTATTCTGCATCAAAACAATTTGATAGCCGAAGGTGGATGGGTCCTGGGTTTCAGGATGAAACCTTCGGTTATCAACCAGTACTGATTGTTTCAAATAATTTCATCTTTTATCTTTCTTATTATTATCTTCCGTCTTTCTTAGCATAGATCTTAGCTTTGCAAAATTTAGTACAACTATCTTTTGAAAATATCCTGATAAATATACTCAGTGATATATTATGAAAACTTTTAATAAATATAATTTCTAAAAATTCATTCAACTTTAGAGAAAACTTCTAAAGGAATAAAAGATAGTCCACCTTCTAAAAACTGTTTTGACAATACTTGTTTGATCAAGGTTTTAATTTCAAACTAGTATTAGTTTCAAATATCTTAACCAAATATCCGGAAAAGTTTTTAAAAACATATTTTGAGAATATATCAGGATATTTATTCCTTTACCAAACATAGTATTAAAAATTTAAACATTGTTTATAAAGGAAAGATCATACCAGGAATAGGGTATAAACCTATTACCAAACTTCAATCCCTTTGCAACTCTTCCAATGGAAATGTCCCCTGTCTGAGATACTTAGTGCATTAGTTCCGAGCCTTATCCTTTTAGCTTTACACCATTGCCTCGATAGGAATATCCCCTGTGTACAATGTCTTCTTAGAAATCTTCTGAATATCAGTTTCCATGTATAGGCAATTTTTCATGTCACAGGGGTAAAACCCAAAAATGTCTTGGAGATAAATTCCTTGTATTCTGGGGAAAATCCCAAATTTTCGTGCACTACAGGCGGGAGTGTATAAACTCCAAGACTTAGAAAGGTGAAAACATTTAAACCTTAGAGAGTATGAAAATACCCTTTCGTGAGAGAGGGTGATCAATCCTCTTATACCTTTAGGATTCAGGATATAGCCAACAGTAACGAAATTGTCAGCCACTTTTACATGAACTGGTCCCGCCACCTTGAACTATCCCTGAATAACTTGCGCTCCAGGCGGAGTGTTTAAACACAATTCGGAAGAAAGGTGAATACCTTTAAACCTGTGAAGGGATCAGGATCCCTTATACGTGAGAGAGGGGGCCAATCCTCTAATCTTCCGAAGTATCTTGAGTGAGCATCCTGGAGCTATATCCTGGAGCATATACTGCAAAACATCCTTAAACTAAGGTGGGTGTTAGCTTGGCTAACACCCCTCCGATGCTTAAGTTAGTATTGGGTTTCAAAGAATAAATTAAACCAAACATATTTAAAAAAGATAGGATTCATACCATCCTGAGTTAGAAATTAAATTCTAAACTCACTTGAAATAAAGCTTAAGGTGTATAGCATTCCAAGATCTCGGTAGCATATCCCCTTCCATATTCTTGAGTCTATATGCTCCTTTCCCTGCTTCTGATTCAACTTCATATGGTCCTTCCCATTTTGGAGCTAACTTGCCATCGGCAGGATTAGTAGTATTCTGAAAAGCCTTTCTCAACACCCAGTCTCCAACCTTAAATCTTCTGGTCCTAATATTATTGTTATATGCTCTGGATATTCTTTGTTGATATGCTGCCATCCTTAGCCTTGCTGCGTCTCTCTTTTCATCTATAGTATCCAAATCCTGACACAAGGCTTCAGGATTCTGTCCAGGATCACTTAGGGTAAACCTTGCAGTAGGTATTGTCATTTCCGTTGTAATCATTGCTTCTGCTCCAAATACCAAGGAAAATGGGGTTTGGCCTGTTGCGTTCTTTACCGTTGTCCTATCAGCCCACAAAACAAAGGGTAATTCTTCTGCCCATCTTCCTTTTTTGGCTCCAAGCCTCTTCTTTAAGTTATTGACAATTATCTTGTTTGAGGATTCTGCCTGTCCATTCGCTTGAGGATGTACCGGAGTAGATGTGATCATTTTGATTCCCCAACTCTTGCAAAAGTCAGTAGTTCTCTTGCTTATAAAATGAGAACCATTGTCACAGATTATCTCGGCTGGTACTCCGAATCTGGTCAGGATATTTCTCTTTATGAAGGATACTACTTCTTGATCTCTAACTTGAACAAATGCTTCTGCTTCAACCCACTTGGAGAAATAATCCGTCATTGCTGTTAGGGGTCATTTTCTTTGCATACATATCCTGACCAATATCCTGCCTTTGTTTGTTTATTTGTGACCAGGATGCTGGAAGAGGATATTGCTAACATCTTGGGCGATATCCTGAGGTTTATTGAATTAACCACGTGCAGGTTAACGGCTGAGGCTTGCTAACGGTCAAGTGGACTTCTTCTCCTCAAGACTCGGACGAGTTTGTTGAAGGAGAGACGTTGAGCCCGAAAGACCAGGTCCACAACGTTCAATGAAGGAATATTCGGTGGATCCCGGAAGTTTAGGATAGTTTGTTATTTTATCTTTACTATAAATAGGTGGGGGCGGATCAGTTTAAGACACACAATTTTTACTAACACTCTCGAACACTTTCACTCTCTAGCTCATTGCAAACACCACACTTGTATTCAAATTTCATTGTAACACAGAGTCGATCCGCACCACATCCTGCACTGTATCCTGACGTTTGAAGTAATAAGAAGAACAAGGCAGCTGCGATTGTCAGCTCCCGAGGTTTTATGCCGGCGATCTAGATTGATCAAGGGCTTTCCTCGTACATCTCGTGTCGTTTACTTTACTTTTGCTCATTGTTTGATCATAGATACAGCTCAATATCCTGAGCCATATCCTGAATACTGATTTCCTAATTAACTCAACAAGCATATTTTCAAATACACTTTCTAGCACACTACCTCACTTTACTAATTTGATCACTTAATTGCTTCGGTAATTTTTGACCAAAACAATTTGGCGCCAACCGTGGGGCAAGTGGTGCTCTCTTTACTAAAATTTTTTGTGAAATCGCTAATCGGCTTTCTATTTTCAAAACTTTTTGCCACATTGTCCATAATGGCCTCAAGATCAAACATGAGCTCCTCTACTGTGTCTGCTATGACTTCTGCTACTACTGGTTCGGTGCTTCCACCACCTCCTCCAAGGATGCCAGCCTCTTCACGACCTCAGGATATTATCCCTTCTCGCAGTGTTCAGGAATCTGCTCCTGTTCTAGCTTCTAATGATGAAATTCTCACTTTATTTGGAAGTGTGCAGGAACAAATGAGGCAGCAACAGGAAACAAACCAAATGCTTTTAAGGGAAATACAACTCCTGAAGTCTAGCTCGAGCAGATCTGCTGAGGATAATGTCACTCCATTACATCCCAGAACGTTGAACTTTAGTTCAGCTGTGTATACTGAGGATAACAGGGGGAATATTGTGCCCAGCCTTCCTCAGAATCATACTCCTGAAATACCCTCCTCGGTCAGGATGTCAACCATGAGGAGCTCAGGATATGTTTTAGGATATGGGCAAAATCCTCCAACGGGTAACGTGTCAAATAATAATAATACTCATGCTACTAACAATAGTGGATCTTTGCAGGATACAGGTGTAACATCAGCACTTACTAGGGAACTTCAGAAGTTGAAGGACATGATATCTAGTGTACCTGGGGTGGTCCAGCCGATCCCGGAAGTGTCCCAAGACAGCCACAAGATATCTCGTTTTGCATATCCTATCTGTGATGCTGAGATCCCAAAGAGATTCCAAACCCCCAACATGAAGCTTTATGATGGGACTACGGATCCTGAAGAGCATATTGCTCAGTATAGGGAAAGAATGGAGATTAACCCTATCCCTCCGGAGCTCAAGGAAGCATGCTTGTGCAAGGGATTTGGTTCTACTCTAACAGGATCAGCCTTAAAATGGTTGTTAAACGTTCCTCCTCACTCAATTACTTCGTTTGCTCATTTGGTTAATTTATTCAACAGTCAATTTTCTTGTAGTCGGAGTTTTGAGAAACTAACCAGTGATCTTTACAGGATAACTCAAGGGCCTCAGGAATCCTTGAGGGATTATGTGAACAAATTCAGTCGAGAATCCTTGGATATCCCACATCTTGATGTTGCAACAGCTGTGCAAGCTTTTAAGATGGGATTACAAAAGGATTCTCAGTTTTATCAGGATCTTGTAATGAATCCCTGCAGGAATCTAGACGAAGCTCGGAACAGGGCTTTGAGATATATCCGTCTGGAAGATGACAAGAAGATGCAAGAAAGGATGAACTCATCTAACACTTATGAGTCAACTAACAGGAAGTCAGAATCCTCATTCAAGTCATATCGGCCTAAGCCATATGGCAGAAATGAAAACAAGAGAGTGAATGCTGTCGAAGATGAGGATCCTGAAGAGTATCCTGAGTTGTCTGAATATTGCTTTTCTGTTAACATTCCTGAATTGATGTATGCCATGCAGGGCCTGGGAGACAAGGCTAGGTGGCCTCGAAAGAATCAACAAAAGGCTGACTGGAAAGATAAGTCAAAATGGTGTGCTTTCCACGAAGATTTCGGACATGTAACTGAGGATTGCATTGCTCTAAGGAAAGAAATAAGCTATCTTCTAAGCAAGGGATATCTGAAAGATCTCTTAGGAAGAAAGAAGAATAAGGGTCAGGATACTGAGAAGGATCCTGAACGAGCAGCATCACCTCCTGCGGATGCCAAGATAATCAACTTCATTTCGGGAGGATCCGACATTTGTGGAACTTCGTATTCGGCAGCAAAGAGACATGCAAAAGAAGCTAAGGCCGAAAGGGGAGACAAACCTGTCAGGATGACTACCCTCACAACTGACAAAGTGATCACTTTTGATGCTGATGATAGGGATACTGTCCAGGATCCTCACCATGATGCTCTGGTAATAACGTTATATGTGGCTAACCATTTTGTACGCAGGATATTAGTTGATAACGGCAGCTCCGTCAACATAATCCAACTAGAAACTCTGAAGAGAATGAATGTATCTCCAATGAATATCACTTCAAAGTCTACTGTGCTTGTTGGGTTCAGTGGAGAGGCTAGAAACACAGTGGGAGAGATAAAGTTGCCAGTATACGTTGAAGGAGTCAACTCGATACAACGTTTCTGTGTGATGGATTCTCTCTCTTGCTACAACATCATACTGGGAAGACCGTGGATTCATGATATGAAGGCTGTGCCATCAACATATCACCAATGCATAAAGATACCTACACCTTGGGGAGTTGTCAAAGTCGATAGTGATCAGCAGGAGGCGAAGGAATGCTACTCATCCTCGATGAAATCCTCAACCAAACCTAGTGCAGCATAGCAATTAAAGATGCGGGCCCAGGATATCATGGAGGATTCGGATCAGGATGTGAAGAAAATTATCCTGGACCAGGATAATCCCGATATTTCGGTGCTCGTAGGGACCAATATCCCTCAGGATATTGAAGAACAATTAATTAACTTTTTGAAATGCAGGATGTCAACGTTTGCATGGAAGCATGAGGATATGACAGGCATATCCAAAGATATTATCACTCACAAGCTTGGAATTGATAAATCATTCAAGCCTGTGCAGCAAAAAAGAAGAAAGTTTGCTCCTGAACGGAACACAATTATCCAGGAGGAAGTTGAGAGAATATTGAAGTCCAGGATGATCAGAGAGGTTAAGTTCGCAAGGTGGCTCGCAAACGTGGTTGTAGTACAGAAGAAAAATGGGAAATGGAGAGTTTGTGTGGACTACACAGACTTGAACAAAGCTTGTCCTAAAGACCCATTTCCTCTTCCCCACATTGATGCAATGGTAGATGCGACTGCCGGGCATGAAATGCTGACCTTCATGGACGCATCTTCAGGATTTCAACAGATCCAAATGGAGCCTTCTGACCAGGAGGATACTGCCTTCATGACACCAACAGGTATTTATTGTTATACAGCTATGCCTTTTGGTTTGAAAAATGCAGGTGCAACATACCAAAGATTGGTAAACAAGATGTTCAAAGACAAACTGGGGGACACCATGGAGGTATATATCGATGATATGGTGGTGAAATCTAAAAAGGCTGAGGATCACCTCCAGGATATCAAGGGAGCATTTGATATCCTGGATCGATACAACATGAAGCTGAATCCTGCTAAATGCCATTTCGGAGTGGGGGCAGGAAAGTTTCTTGGATATATGGTGACAAAAAGGGGGATAGAAGCAAGCCCAGAGCAGATCAAAGCTATCCTGGATATAAAATCACCCTCAAATATGAAGGACGTACAAAGATTGACAGGCCGAGTAGCAGCTTTAAACAGGTTTATCTCGAGATCCTCAGAGAAGTGCAAAGATTTTTATGATATCCTAAAGAAGAACAAAAGATTTGAATGGGGGCAGAAGCATGAAGAAGCCTTGCAGGGTTTGAAACGATATCTCTCAACCGCACCTTTATTAATGAAGCTTGAAAATGGTGAACCACTATCCCTATACCTTGCTGTATCAGGGAATGCTGTAAGTGTCGTTCTTGTAAAAGACCATGAAGGTCAGCAATATCCTGTTTACTATGTTAGTAAAAGTTTTCTAGATGCTGAAACTAGGTATTCTCATTTAGAAAATTTGATATTAGCTCTAGTTATGGCATCAACAAAACTTAGGCATTAATTCGAGACACATAGGATACATGTTAAAACAAATTATCCTGTCAAAAGGATGGCCAAGTGGTCAGTAAAGTTAAGTGCTTATGATTTAGTATATGAACCTAGAAATGCCATAAAGTCTCAGGCTTTAGCTGACTTTGTGGTTGATTTCAGTAGTGATATTCAGAATGAGGTAGACCTAGAAGTTCAACAGTTAGGAGAATCCTCAGGATCCTGGACATTGTATACTGATGGAGCATCTAATGTAAGAGGAGTAGGATTAGGAATAATACTAAAATCGCCACAGGGGGACATATTACCCCAGGCTATTAGGTGTGAATTTCCTGCTACTAATAATGAAGCAGAGTATGAGGCTTTAATTGCAGGATTAGAGTTGGCTAAGAGCATGAGTATCAAAAATTTGCAAGTATATGTTGACTCTTTGTTAATTACTAACCATTTTAATGGATCCTATGCAGTTAAGGGTGAGAAATTAATCGAATATCTCGATATTCTAAAAAAATTAGCAGGATATTTCGATGTTTTTATACTTGAACAGGTACCGAGGGAGGATAATGCTGAAGCGGATGCCTTAGCAAATTTGGGATCATCGATCAGGATACCTGAAGGGACCCAAATACCAATATTACATGTCTTATATCCTGCAACGAATCCTCAGGATAAAGAAGTAGCGGGTATTCAGGATCCTGGAGCAGAACATCCTGAAGAGGATCCTAAATCCTGGATGGCTCCAATCATGAGATATTTCAAAGAAGGACACATCCCTGGAAATGAGAATCCTAAGGCATTTAGGATGAAGGTATCACGATTCACTATTATAAATAATATTTTATACAAGAAATCTCTTGCAGGACCGTATTTGAGGTGCTTGGAGGGTCCTGAAGCCAAAGAAGTACTTCAGGATATACATGAAGGGGATTGTGGTAACCATGCTGGCCAAACTCCATTTTCCTTGGTATTTGGAGCAGAAGCAATGATTCCAACGGAAATGACAATACCTACTGCAAGATCTACCCTAAGTGATCCTGGGCAGAATCCTGAAGCCTTGAGTCAGGATTTAGACACTATAGATGAGAAGAGAGATGCGGCAAGGCTAAGGATGGCAGCATATCAACAGAGAATATCTAGGGCATATAACAAGAATATTAGGACCAGAAGATTTAAGGTTGGAGATTGGGTGCTAAGAAAGGCTTTTCAGAATACTACTAATCCTGCCGATGGTAAGTTAGCTCCAAAATGGGAAGGACCATATGAAGTTGAATCAGAAGCAGGGAAAGGAGCATACAAACTCAAGAATATGGAAGGGGATATGCTACCGAGGTCTTGGAATGCTATACACCTTAAGCTCTATTTCAAGTGAGTTTAGAATTCAATTTCTAACTCAGGATTGTATGAATTCTATCTTTTTTAAATATGTTTTGGTTTAATTTATTCTTTGAAACCCAATACTAACTTAAGCATCGGAGGGGTGTTAGCCAAGCTAACACCCACCTTAGTTTACAATTGTTTTGCAGAATATGTTTCAGGATATAGCTCCAAGATATATACTCAGGATAACTAAGTTAAGTGATCAAATTAGTAATGTGAGGTAGTGTGCCAGAAAGTGTAAAGAAAATATGCTTGTTGAGTTATTTAGAAAATCAGTATTCAGGATACGGCTCTGGATATTGAGCTGTATCTACGATTAAACAATGAGCAAACGATGAGCAAAAAGTAAAGGAAATGACACGAGATGTACGAGGAAAGCCCTTGATCAATCTAGATCGCCGGCATAAAACCTCGGGAGCTGACAATCGCAGCTGCCTTGTTCTTCTTATTGCTTAAACTTCAGGATACAGTGCAGGATATAGACCAGATCGCTATGTGTTACAATGTTTTTTGTGTGAGAGTGAAATCTTGCTAGAGAGCGAGTGTTAGAGTGTAACGAGTGCAAAATGTGATCTCCTATTTGATCTGGTATACCCACCTATTTATAGTAATGAACTACAAACAATAATCCCTACAAATATGGGGTACTCTGAATATTCCATTGTGAACGTTATTGACCGAGTAATACGGCTTCAACGTCTTCATTTGAACGACTTGGACCGAGTCTTCCGCGGAATGAGTCTTCGTGAACGTCGATAGCTTCTAACCCACGTACCTGCACATAATCCGTTAGTAATCCTGAGGATACCATTCAGGATGTTACCAATATCCTGAATTAGCATCCCGGATGTAAACAGATACTATATAACCAAGATATATGTCAAGATATTTTCCAGGATATGGGCTCAGAATTTCACCCATAACAATTGTCCCCAAAAATGTTACCGTTTGATATCCTGCACTAACGGTTACATTTTTCGCGGTGGCCGAGGTAATTAAGAGATAAGACTATTGATGTGACAGCTTTCAACCACCCGGCCTATATTTACTCATCATGCCCTATATCTTCTCATCCTCATCTCCTTTTTTACCCACAATCGACAAGGAAAAAGGTAATATTCTCTTCCTCATCTTCATATTCATCTTTTATCTTTCTCCGGCGAAAATTCAGACGACCAAATGCCTAGGCAAACAAGGTCCAGTTCAGGCGACTCGGCTCCCACATTCATCCAACAGAACCTTCTCCAAGAACCAGAGAAGGAAACATGTACCTTCGATAGTGCCCACCTGTCGGCCTTGAAATCCTCCGGCATCTTTCCGGCAGGAACCATATTCCGACCCTTTGATAGAGAAATCCGGTCAGACATGGTTTCCAGTGAGTGGATATGCTTTAGTGCTTTCCCTTTCACCCTAGGGCTACAATTCCTCTTTCCAGATTTCATCACCGAATTCTTTAACATCACCAAAATCTCTTTCAGCCAAACCATGCCAATGCTCTGGCGTGTTTTGTCTGTTCTTGACCAAATCAAGAGAAACCATATACCTGACCTTTCCGTCCATGATCTCCCTTTAGCCTACAAGCTTAGATGCCATGGCTCATCTAGATTCCTATTTTATTCTACTTCCGGTGACCCATTGATACTTCGTGCCACCAGGAACGAGGATGGTTGGCAATCCAAGTTTTTCTTTGTAAAAAGGGATTCAATCCCTGGTGGAACGGATTATCCGATGAGATGGTTGAGAAAGGGTAGGACTTAGGGTTTAAGAATGATCCTGTCTCTTATTCTGTCTCATATCCTGAGCTAATGAATTTTATTTTCTCTGTCTGTGTATGCAGCTGATTTCAGGAAGATCGCACCTCCCCTTGCTGATTCTCAAAAAAGAATAGAAGCCATCAGACTGCTTTCAGAAACAGAGAGAAGATTTAATCCATCTCCACCAACTCCAAGCCCTCTTTCAAGTGCAAACATGTCTGGTAAGAATCCTGCAAGATATCCTGTACACACATGTTTTTATTTGATATTCTTAGGAGAGATTCAGAATTTTACTCCCTGTGTGCAGATTCAAGCAAAGTTCCAGTCTATCTAGACCTTGATGAACTCGACAGCTATCCAACTCCAGCCACAGTCAAGAAGGAGACTCCTGCTGCTACTAGCTCCAAGCCACTCCCGGCTCCTAAGGCCAATCCAAGAACCCGTGCTTCCACAGCGAAAAAGAGGAAGGGTCTTGAAGTCAGTGCTCCAGGCTCAGAAGGGTTCTCCTATGACGAACTCAGCTTCTCTGATTCCTTGGAGCCAATGACATCCTTCCTTAACAAGGTAATATCCTGACGCATATCCTTCATGTATATCCTGCACATATATCCTGCACGTATATCCTAACAGGATATCCTCGTAGGATATCTTGGTCAACATATATTCTAACTTTATACCTGTAATTGATGTGCAGGGCCTCCAGCATTTGCTCCATTTGTACAATGACGCTTGTGGTACTGTGGCACTTCATGAAGCCAGGATCAAACAGCTCGAAAGCACCGTTGCTGACCAAGGTGCCATTGCTGAAGCGAAGACCCGGCACTACGAAAGCCTGCTGAAGAAGGTCACCCAAGACGCTGAGGTCAAACTTGCCACCGTTCAAATGGATCATGATCAAGCCTTGATCAATTTCCGGGAGGGAATCAAGGCTTCTGCTATCATCTCCCTGTTACAAGCACGCATCAAGATGGCCTACGAGGCCAAGGAGACGGGCCTTGTTTGTCCATCTTGGCCAGTTGAATCCTGGGTGGCCAAGTTAAAGGAGCTCGGAGGCAAAGCTGTGCCATTTCCTGCTGAAGCCGGTGAGTCTTCTAAGTCAGCAGAGGTGGTGGTCCAGGCTGGAGACAAGAAGGATGTTGGAGCTGATACTGGGATGGACATTGGCGAGGATGCTGCTCAAGATGCTGGTCAGGATGCTGGTGCTGCGAAGTCCGAGAAGGTTGGAGGAAATGCATTTAGGTGGGCGATGACGGATATACGTGCCAAGGCCAGAGCCCACCTTTTTTAATTTGAATGTTGGTTTGTAGTCCCTTAAACAATTTACTTTTCCGCACTTTACTTTCCTGCACCTGAACAATTTACATTTCCTGCATGCCTTTTGAACAATACAACAGTTGGAGGCGGATGGGTCTCGGTTTGAGATGAAACCTTCAACTGTTGGGTAAATATGGTAAGAAACTATTAGTGCTCTTAGTGGATGGGCCTTGTTTTGAGGTGAAACTAAGAGCACATCTTTTGGTATGTTAATAATATAACCACTCTTCTGACTTTGTCATTAACATACAAATTTTACTTGTGAAAATTGTTTGGTTTGAACATATTTAGGAACATATATCATAAATGTATCTTGGGAGATATCCTGAAAGATATCTTGAAAAGGATATTGAAATATAACCTATAAATTGTCTAAACAAAAAGGAGAGATCATACCAGAGATTCTTAGAGAATCAGTTCCAATCCTTTATCATAAGTTTGTCCCCAGTGCATACTTATAAACTTGGATCCATCCTATGAACAGTATAATGTATGTCCCCTGTGTTCGACAAAAACACAAATGTATTTATATTTTGACTCGAATGAATTCCGAATGCCCAAGGGCAGAACCCCTGATATCCTGAAATGAATCCTTAGCATACTGGGGATAAACCCTAAATTTCATGCGCTACAGGCGAGAGTGTATAAACTCCAATTCTTAGAAAGGTGAAAACCTTTAAACCTTAGAGAGTATGAAAATACTCTTTCGTGAGAGAGGGTGATCAATCCTCATATACCTTTAGGATCCAGGATATAGCCAACAGTAACGAAATTGTCAGCCACTTTTACATGAACTGGTCCCGCTACCTTGAACTATACCTAGATAACTTGCGCTCCAGGCGAGGTGTTTAAACCCAATTCGAAAGAAAGGTGAATACCTTTAAACCTTTGAAGGGACCAGGATCCCTTAAACATGAGAGAGGGGGCCAATCCTCTAATCTTTCGACTTATCCTGAGTATATATCCTGGAGCTATATCCTGAAACATATCCTGCAAAACAATTGTAAACTAGGGTGGGTGTTAGCTTGGCTAACACCCCTCCGATGCCTAAGTCAGTATTGGGTTCAAAATAATAAACAAATATATTTAAAATAAATAGAATACATACCATTCTGGGATAGACATTAAATTCTACTCTTACTTGAAATAGAGCTTTAAATGTACTGCATTCCAGGATCTTGGTAGCATATCCCCTTCCATATTTTTGAGTCGATATGCTCCTTTCCCTGCTTCTGACTCGACTTCATAAGGTCCTTCCCATTTTGGAGCTAGCTTGCCATCGGCAGGATTAGTGGTATTTTGAAAAGCCTTTCTTAGCACCCAATCACCAACTCGAAATCTTCTAGTCCTTATGTTCTTATTATATGCTCTGGATATTCTTTGTTGATATGCTACTATCCTTAGTCTTGCTGCGTCTCTTTTTTCATCTATAGTATCCAAATCCTGACATAAGACTTCAGGATTCTGCTCAGGATCCTGTAGCAAAGATCTTGCAGTAGGTATCGTCATTTCTGTTAGAATCATTGCCTCCGCTCCAAATACCAAGGAAAACGGGGTTTGGCCAGTTGCATTCTTCACCGTTGTCCTATCAGCCCACAAAACAAAGGGTAACTCTTCCGCCCATCTTCCTTTTTTGGCTCCAAGTCTCTTCTTTAAGTTATTGACTATTATCTTGTTCGAGGATTCGGCTTGTCCATTCGCTTGAGGATGTACCGGAGTAGATGTGATCATTTTGATTCCCCAACTCTTGCAAAAGTCAGTAGTCCTTTTGCTTATAAACTGGGACCCATTATCACAAATGATCTCAGCTGGTACTCCAAACCTAGTCAGGATATTCCTCTTTATGAAGGATACTACTTCTTGGTCTCTAACTTGAACAAATGCTTCAGCCTCAACCCACTTAGAGAAATAATCCGTCATTGCTAACATAAATACTTTTCCTCCCGGAGCTTTTGGTAACTTTCCTACTATATCCATCCCCCATTTCATGAATGGCCAAGGGGAAACTACAGGATATAGTGGTTCAGCTGGTTGATGTAGTATGTTACTATGCCTTTGACACGCATCACATATTCGAGCATATTCTGCAGCATCTTTCCTCATTGTTGGCCAAAAGTATCCTGTCCTCAATACTTTCGAGAACAATGATCTGCCCGCAGTGTGATTACCACAGTCCCCTTCATGTATATCCTGAAGTACTTCTTTGGCTTCATGATCCTCCAAGCACCTTAAATATGGTCCTGCAAGAGATTTCTTGTATAAAATATTATTTATAATAGTGAATCGTGATACCTTCATCCTAAATGCCTTAGGATTTTCATTTTCGGGGATGTGTCCATCTTTAAGATATTTCAGAATTGGAGCTGTCCAGGATTTAGGATCCTGTTCAGGATATTCCACTCCAGGATCCCGAATATCCGCTACTTCTTTATCCTGAGGATTCGTTGCAGGATATAAGACATGTATTACTGGTATTTGGGTCCCTTCCGGTATCCTGATTGATGATCCCAGATTTGCTAAGGCATCCGCTTCAGCATTATCCTCCCTTGGTACCTGTTCAAGTGTAAAATATCGAAATATCCTGCTAATTTTTTGAGAATATCAAGATATTCAATCAATTTCTCACCCTTAACTGCATAGGATCCATTAAAATGGTTAGTAATTAACAAAGAGTCAACATATACTTGTAAATTTTTGATACTCATACTCTTAGCCAATTCTAATCCTGCAATTAAAGCTTCATATTCTGCCTCATTATTAGTAGCAGGAAATTCACACCTAATAGCCTGGGGTGATATGTCCCCCTGTGGCGATTTTAGTAGTATTCCTAATCCTACTCCTCTTATATTAGATGCACCATCAGTATATAATGTCCAGGATCCTGAGGATTCTCCTAACTGTTGAACTTCTAGGTCTACCTCATCCTGAATGTCACTACTAAAATCAGCCACAAAGTCAGCTAAAGCCTGAGACTTTACGGCATTCCTAGGTTCATATACTAAATCATAAGCACTCAACTTTACTGACCACTTAGCCATCCTACCTGACATCTCTGGTTTCCTAAGCACATTTTTGACAGGATAATTTGTTTTAACATGAATCCTATGAGTCTCAAAATAATGTCTAAGTTTTGTTGATGCCATAACTAATGCTAGTATTAATTTTTCCAAATGAGAATATCTAATTTCAGCATTTAACAAGCTTTTACTAACATAATAAACAGGATATTGCTGACCTTCATGGTCCTTTACAAGGACGGCACTTACAGCATTCCCTGATACCGCGAGGTATAGGGATAATGGTTCACCATCCTCAGGCTTCATCAATAGAGGTGCGGTTGAAAGATATTGCTTTAAATCCTGTAGGGCCGCTTCATGCTTCTCACCCCACTCGAATTTTTTGTTCTTCTTCAGGATATCATAAAAATCTTTGCATTTCTCTGAGGATCTTGAGATAAATCTGTTTAATGCTGCCACTCGCCCCGTTAATCGTTGAACATCTTTCATATTTGAGGGCTATTTAATATCCAAGATGGCTTTAATCTGCTCCGGGCTCGCTTCTATTCCTCTTTTGGTCACCATATATCCTAGAAATTTTCCTGCCCCCACTCCAAAATGGCACTTAGCAGGATTCAGCTTCATATTATACTGATCCAGGATATCAAACGCTCCTTTAATATCCTGGAGGTGATCCTGAGCTTTCTTTGATTTTACCACCATATCGTCGATGTACACCTCCATGGTGTCCCCCAGTTTGTCTTTGAACATCATGTTCACCAATCTTTGGTATGTTGCACCTGCATTTTTCAAACCAAAAGGCATAGCTGTATAACAATAAATACCTGTTGGTGTCATGAAGGCAGTGTCTTCCTGGTCAGAAGGCTCCATTTGGATTTGTTGAAATCCTGAGGATGCGTCCATGAAGGTCAGCATTTCATGCCCGGCAGTAGCATCTACCATTGCATCAATGTGGGGAAGAGGAAATGGGTCTTTAGGACAAGCTTTGTTCAAGTCTGTGTAGTCTACACAAACTCTCCATTTCCCATTTTTCTTCTGTACCACAACTACATTTGCTAGCCACCTTGGGAACTTAACCTCTCTAATCATTCTGGACTTCAATAATCTCTCAACTTCCTCTTGAATAATCGTATTTCGCTTAGGAGCAAACTTCCTTCTTTTTTGTTGAACAGGCTTGAATGATTTATCAATTCCAAGCTTGTGGGTGATGATGTCTTTGGATATGCCTGTCATATCCTCATGCTTCCATGCAAACGTTGACATCCTGCATTTCAAAAAGTTAATTAACTGTTCTTCAATATCCTGAGGGATATTGGTTCCTACGAGCACCGAAATATCGGGGTTATCCTGATCCAAGATAACTTTCTTCACATCCTGCTCCGGATCCTCCACGATATCCTGGGCCCGCGTCTTTAATTGCTATGTTGCACTAGGCTTGGTTGAGGATTTCATCGAGGATGAGTAACATTCTTTCGCCTCCTGCTGATCACTATCAACTTTGACAACTCCCCAAGGGGTAGGTATCTTGATGCATTGGTGATACGTTGATGGTACAGCCTTCATATCGTGAATCCACGGTCTTCCTAGTATGATGTCATAGCAGGATAGAGAATCCATCACACAGAAACGTTGTATCAAGTTGACTCCTTCGACGTATACTGGCAACTTTATTTCTCCCACTGTGTTTCTAGCCTCTCCACTGAACCCAACAAGCACGGTAGACTTTGAAGTGATATCCATTGGAGATACATTCATTCTTTTCAGCGTCTCTAGTTGGATTATGTTGACGGAGCTGCCATTATCAACCAATATCCTGTTTACAAAATGGTTAGCCACATATAAAGTTATTACCATAGCATCATGGTGAGGATCCTGGACAGTATCCCTGTCATCAGCGTCAAATGTGATCACTTTGTCAGTTGTGAGGGTAGTCATCCTGACAGGTTTATCTCCCCTTTTGGCCTTAGCTTCTTTTGCATGTCTCTTCGCTGCCGAATACGAAGTCCCACAAATGTCGGATCCTCCCGAAATGAAGTTGATTATCTTGGCATCCGCGGGAGGTGATGCTGCTCGCTCAGGATCCTTCTCAGTATCCTGACCCTTATTCTTCTTTCTTCCCAAGAGATCTTTCAGATATCCCTTGCTTAGAAGATAGCTTATTTCTTTCCTTAAAGCGATGCAATCCTCAGTCATATGTCCGAAATCTTCGTGGAAAGCACACCATTTTGATTTGTCTTTCCAATCGGCTTTTTGTTGATTCTTTCGAGGCCATCTAGCCTTGTCTCCTAGACCCTGCATGGCATACATCAATTCAGGAATGTTAACAGAAAAGCAATATTCAGATAATTCAGGATACTCTTCAGGGTCCTCGTCTTCGACAGCATTCACTCTCTTGTTTTCACTTCTACCATATGGCTTAGGCCGATATGATTTTAATGAGGATTCTGACTTCCTGTTAGTTGACTCATAAGTGTTAGATGAGTTCATCCTTTCTTGCATCTTTCTGTCATCCTCCAACCGAATATATCTTAGGGCCCGGTTCCGAGCTTCATCCAAGTTCCTGCATGGGTTCATTACAAGGTCTTCATAAAATTGAGAATCTTTTTGCAACCCCATCTTGAAAGCTTGCACAGCTGTTGCAACATCAAGATGAGGAATGTCTAGGGATTCCCGGCTGAACTTGTTCACATAATCCCTAAGGGATTCCTGAGGCCCCTGTGTTATCCTGTAGAGATCACTTGTTAATTTTTCAAAACTTCTACTACAAGAAAACTGACTATTAAATAAATTTACTAAGTGAGCAAAAGAGGTAATCGAATGTGGAGGAACATTCAAGAGCCATTTCAAGGCTGATCCTGTCAAGGTTGAACCAAAACCCTTGCACAAGCATGATTCCTTGAGATCCGGAGGGATAGGGTTAATTTCCATCCTTTCCCTATACTGAGCAATATGCTCCTCAAGATCCGTAGTTCCGTCGTAAAGCTTCATGTTGGGGGTTTGGAATCTCTTTGGGATCTCAGCATCACAGATAGGATATGCAAAACGAGATATCTTGTGGCTGTCTTGGGACACTTCCGGGATCGGCTGGACCACCCCGGGTACACTAGATATCATGTCCTTCAACTTCTGAAGTTCCCTAGTAAGCGCTGATGTCACACCTGTATCCTGCAAAGATCCACTATTGTTAGTAGCATGAGTATTATTATTATTTGACATGTTACCCGTTGGAGGATTTTGCCCATATCCTGAAGCATATCCTGTGCTCCTTATGGTCGACATCCTGACCGAGGAGGGTATTTCAGGAGTATGATTCTGAGGAAGGCTGGGCACAATATTCCCCCTGTTATCCTCAGTATACACAGCTGAACTGAAGTTCAACGTTCTGGGATGTAATGGAGTGACAATATCCTCAGCAGATCTGCTCGAGCCAGACTTCAGGAGTTGTATTTCCCTTAAAAGCATTTGGTTTGTTTCCTGTTGCTGCCTTATTTGTTCCTGCACACTTCCAAATAAGGTTAAAATTTCATCGTTAGAAGCTAAAACGGGAGCAGATTCCTGAACACTGCGGGTAGGGATAATATCCTGAGGTCGTGTAGAGGCTGGCATCCTTGGAGGAGGTGGTGGAAGCACCGAACCGGTAGTAGCAGAGGTCATAGCAGACACAGTAGAGGAACTCATGTTTGATCTTGAGGCCATTATGGACAATGTGGCAAAAAGTTTTGAAAATAAAAAACCGATTAGCGATTTGACAAAAAATTTTAGTAAAGAGAGCACCACTTGCCCCACGGTGGGCGCCAAATTGTTTTGGTCAAAAATTACCGAAGTAATTAGGTGATCAAATTAGTAATGTGAGGTAGTGTGCCAGAAAATGTAAAGAAAATATGCTTGTTGAGTTATTTAGAAAATCAGTATTCAGGATACGGCTCAGGATATTGAGCTGTATCTACGATCAAACAATGAGCAAACGATGAGCAAAAAGTAAAGGAAATGACACGAGATGTACGAGGAAAGCCCTTGATCAATCTAGATTGCCGGCATAAAACCTCGGGAGCTGACAATCGCAGCTGCCTTGTTCTTCTTATTGCTTAAACTTCAGGATACAGTGCAGGATATAGACCAGATCGCTATGTGTTACAATGTTTTTTGTGTGAGAGTGAAAGCTTGCTAGAGAGCGAATGTTAGAGTGTAACGAGTGCAAAATGTGATCTCCTATTTGATCTGGTATACCCACCTATTTATAGTAATGAACTACAAACAATAATCCCTACAAATATGGGGTACTCTGAATATTCCATTGTGAACGTTATTGACCGAGTAATACGGCTTCAACGTCTTCATTTGAACGACTTGGACCGAGTCTTCCGCGGAATGAGTCTTCGTGAACGTCGATAGCTTCTAACCCACGTACCTGCACATAATCCGTTAGTAATCCTGAGGATACCATTCAGGATGTTACCAATATCCTGAATTAGCATCCCGGATGTAAACAGATACTATATAACCAAGATATATGTCAAGATATTTTCCAGGATATGGGCTCAGAATTTCACCCATAACATAGTTCAAGGTGGTGGGACCAGTCCATGTAAAAGTGGCTGACAATTTCGTTACTATTGGCTATATCCTGAATCCAAAAGGTATATGAGGATTGATCACCCTCTCTCACAAAAGGGTATTTTCATACTCTCTATGGTTTAAAGGTTTTCACCTTTCTAAGTCTTGGAGTTTATACACTCCCGCCTGTAGCGCATGAAAATTTGGGATTTTCCCCAGGATACAAGGGATTTATCTCCAGTACATCCTTGGGTTTTACCCTTGGGATCTAAAAAATTGCCTATACAATGGAAACTGACATTCATAAGATTTCTAAGTATTTGAAGACATTGTACACAGGGGACATTCCTACCAAGGCAGTGATGTTAAGCTCAAAGGCTAAAGTTCGGAACTAGTATGCTAAATATCTCACACAGGGGACATCTTCATTGGAAAAGTTGCAAGGATATTGAGGTTTGATAAAAGGGTTATATACTACTCCGGGTATGATCTTTCCTTTATAAGCATCGTTTAAGTTTTTAGTAACATTATGTTAAGTATCCTGATATATTCTCAAAGTCCTTTTCAGGATATTTGATTAGGGTGTTTGAAACTAGTATTAGTTTGGAACTTTGATCATTTAAATATTATCAAAACTTGGTTTTGAAAAGATAGATTGTATTTCACTTTCTAAAGAAATTTCTACAAAGTTGAAGGAACGTTTGGAAGTTCTATCTAATAAAAGGTTTTTACAGTATATCGCTGAGCATACTGATCAGGATATTTTCATAAGATAGTTACAAAGCTAAGAATTACACTAAGTAATGCGAGGCAATAACAAACAAATAAAAAGATGAAATTATTCTTGAAGCAATCAATACTGGTTGATAACCGAGGGTTTCATCCTGAAACCCAGGACCCATCCACCTTCGGCTATCAAATTGTTTCGACACAGAAATAAATTGTTCATAAAAACATAAAATTGTTCGAATGATTTAAAGGACATAAGCTCTAGGGGGTAGTGCCTTCTTGGTCCATAGTGGTTTCAGCAACATCCGTTTTGGGATCCGCCTCAGCATCCTTCTCAGCATCGGTTGCTTTTTCAACTGCTTTGGAAGGTCCTTCGACAGTTGATTTGGAAGAGGTACCGCCGAGGTTCTTCAGCTTGGTCTCCCAAGCACCAACATCCCAAGAAGGGCATTCGAAACCTAATGTTTTGGCTTCATGAGCCATCTTCAACCTGGCTTGAAGGAGAGAAATGACGACGGAACTTTTGAGGCTTTCCCGGTAGCTGACCATATCCCGTTCGTACTGCACATGGACGGCTTCCAGATCGGCCTGGGCTTGAAGAGTAGCTTTGTTGAGAGCAACTTGGTGTTCCTGGATCATAGCTTTGAATTTCTCCTCGTAGTGACGAGATTTGGCGGCTGCAATCATGCCTTGATCGAAGATTGTGATTTCTACTTCCTTTAGCTTAGATTCAAGCGTTTTGTTAAGCTTGCAGGATTCTTGATATAAATGAACCAAACGCTCAAGACACTACAAAGGTAAGAAGACAGGGATTAATATTGTTAAATCTTTGAAAATAATGTAAATCGCAGGATATGATATGAGAATACTAACCTGGTTAAGAAAAGAAGTCATAAACCCAATGGCTTCAATGAACCCGTGCTTCTCATAAGGAAAGGTGTCAGAAATGACAGGGGAATCAGGTTCTTTCCTTTTGCGGGAACTGGAACTCCGGGGTTTGGTAGCCGGTGAAGGTTTGGGAATAATGATGGCTTTGGAACTGCTAGGTTTAGATGTGGCTGTGGTCTTGGGGCAAGGTTCTTTCTTGACCTGGATCTGGTCAGAATAGCTGTCCAATTCGTCAAGGTCAAAGACTTCAGGGATCTTAGCTGGTGCTGCATAAAGGGAAAAATTTTACTCTTTATCTTATCGTTATACTGTTTTGACTAATTATTTTGAAAGCAATTCTTACCAGACATCTCGGATGATGAGTATTGACTGGAACTTGGGACGTGTGTGGTGAAAGTCCTGTCTATTGCAGGTAACTGGTAAACAGTATTGATTCTCTCTTCTGACTCAGCGGTAGGGGGAGCAACTTCCTTGAAGTTCACTGCATAAAGATCAGAAAGAAGAGTATTAATAGAAGATAACAATCAAATGGTCTATGAGGATATTTATGATCCTACCGGTGGTTAACCACTCCACCGGAAGGCTGGCACCCTCAGCAATGGAGTCTCGTTTGACAAAGAAAAATTTGCGTTGCCATCCGTCTTCGTTTTTGGTGGCCTTGAGAATCAGGGGTTTGCTGGAGGTCGAGAAGAGCAAGAACCGGCTAGAGCCGTGGGATCGGAGGCGATAAGCAATAGGCAAATCCTCGATGCGAAGGTCGGAACAATGGAGATTTTTGATTTGATTAAGTACAATTAGTACTCTCCAAACCATGGGCATGGTTTGAGCAAAAGAGATGCCGGTGGTTCGAAAGAATTGCATCATGAATTCAGGAAAAGGGTATCGAAGACCTAGTGAAAAAGGATATGCTGGAAAACAAACCCATTCAGTGGAAGAAACATCCAATCGGATTGACCGATCGAATGGTCTGAAGACCGTGTTATCAGGGAAAGTGCCGGAAGCTCTTAAAGCTGCAATGTCTGCATTGTCAAAAGCACAGATCTCCTTTTTGGGATTTTTAAGGAGATTTTGTTGGGTGAAGGTTTCGGCGTCCATTGCGAGAAAGGTAATGTAAATTGATAAAATGTAAATCGGAAATGGAGGATTACCTGAAGGCTCTGTTGAAGATATCTGCTTTTCAAACAAGAAAAGAGAAGATATAGGGGCGTTGTGGATCTCCATTGAGTAAAAACGCGTTGGAGGTTACGATGTGATCTTGACCGTCGCTTCGTTTTAAATGTATTGAGTTATGGGATAAGATTTTTGAAATATATCCGTTGGATTGGTATACCAACCGATATATTTGGGGACAATTGTTAGGGGTCATTTTCTTTGCATACATATCCTGACCAATATCCTGCCTTTGTTTGTTTATTTGTGACCAGGATGCTGGAAGAGGATATTGCTAACATCTTGGGCGATATCCTGAGGTTTATTGAATTAACCACGTGCAGGTTAACGGCTGAGGCTTGCTAACGGTCAAGTGGACTTCTTCTCCTCAAGACTCGGACGAGTTTGTTGAAGGAGAGACGTTGAGCCCGAAAGACCAGGTCTACAACGTTCCATGAAGGAATATTCGGTGGATCCCGGAAGTTTAGGATAGTTTGTTATTTTATCTTTACTATAAATAGGTGGGGGCGGATCAGTTTAAGACACACAATTTTTACTAACACTCTCGAACACTTTCACTCTCTAGCTCATTGCAAACACCACACTTGTATTCAAATTTTATTGTAACACATAGTCGATCCGCACCACATCCTGCACTGTATCCTGACGTTTGAAGTAATAAGAAGAACAAGGCAGCTGCGATTGTCAGCTCCCGAGGTTTTATGCCGATGATCTAGATTGATCAAGGGCTTTCCTCGTACATCTCGTGTCGTTTACTTTACTTTTGCTCATTGTTTGATCATAGACAGCTCAATATCCTGAGCCGTATCCTGAATAATGATTTCCTAATTAACTCAACAAGCATATTTTCAAATACACTTTCTAGCACACTACCTCACTTTACTAATTTGATCACTTAATTGCTTCGGTAATTTTTGACCAAAACAATTTGGCGCCCACCGTGGGGCAAGTGGTGCTCTCTTTACTAAATTTTTTTGTGAAATAGCTAATCGGCTTTCTATTTTCAAAACTTTTTGCCACATTGTCCATAATGGCCTCAAGATCAAACATGAGTTCCTCTACTGTGTCTGCTATGACTTCTGCTACTACTGGTTCGGTGCTTCCACCACCTCCTCCAAGGATGCCAGCCTCTTCACGACCTCAGGATATTATCCCTACTCGCAGTGTTCAGGAATCTGCTCCTGTTCTAGCTTCTAATGATGAAATCCTCACTTTATTTGGAAGTGTGCAGGAACAAATGAGGCAGCAACAGGAAACAAACCAAATGCTTTTAAGGGAAATACAACTCCTGAAGTCTAGCTCGAGCAGATCTGCTGAGGATAATGTCACTCCATTACATCCCAGAACGTTGAACTTTAATTCAGCTGTGTATACTGAGGATAACAGGGGGAATATTGTTCCCAGCCTTCCTCAGAATCATACTCCTGAAATACCCTCCTCGGTCAGGATGTCAACCATGAGGAGCTCAGGATATGTTTCAGGATATGGGCAAAATCCTCCAACGGGTAACGTGTCAAATAATAATAATACTCTTGCTACTAACAATAGTGGATCTTTGCATGATACAGGTGTAACATCAGCACTTACTAGGGAACTTCAGAAGTTGAAGGACATGATATCTAGTGTACCTGGGGTGGTCCAGCCGATCCCGGAAGTGTCCCAAGACAGCCACAAGATATCTCGTTTTGCATATCCTATCTGTGATGCTGAGATCCCAAAGAGATTCCAAACCCCCAACATGAAGCTTTATGATGGGACTACGGATCCTAAAGAGCATATTGCTCAGTATAGGGAAAGAATGGAGATTAACCCTATCCCTCCGGAGCTCAAGGAAGCATGCTTGTGCAAGGGATTTGGTTCTACTCTAACAGGATCAGCCTTAAAATGGCTGTTAAACGTTCCTCCTCACTCAATTACTTCGTTTGCTTATTTGGTTAATTTATTTAACAGTCAATTTTCTTGTAGTCGGAGTTTTGAGAAACTAACCAGTGATCTTTACAGGATAACTCAAGGGCCTCAGGAATCCTTTAGGGATTATGTGAACAAATTCAGTCAAGAATCCTTTGATATCCCACATCTTGATGTTGCAACAGCTGTGCAAGCTTTTAAGATGGGATTACAAAAGGATTCTCAGTTTTATCAGGATCTTGTAATGAATCCCTGCAGGAATCTAGACGAAGCTCGGAACAGGGCTTTGAGATATATCCGTCTGGAAGATGACAAGAAGATGCAAGAAAGGATGAACTCATCTAACACTTATGAGTCAACTAACAGGAAGTCAGAATCCTCATTCAAGTCATATCGGCCTAAGCCATATGGCAGAAATGAAAACAAGAGAGTGAATGCTGTCGAAGATGAGGATCCTGAAGAGTATCCTGAGTTGTCTGAATATTGCTTTTCTGTTAACATTCCTGAATTGATGTATGCCATGCAGGGTCTGGGAGACAAGGCTAGGTGGCCTCGAAAGAATCAACAAAAGGCTGACTGGAAAGATAAGTCAAAATGGTGTGCTTTCCACGAAGATTTCGGACATGTAACTGAGGATTGCATTGCTCTAAGGAAAGAAATAAGCTATCTTCTAAGCAAGGGATATCTGAAAGATCTCTTAGGAAGAAAGAAGAATAAGGGTCAGGATACTGAGAAGGATCCTGAACGAGCAGCATCACCTCCTGCGGATGCCAAGATAATCAACTTCATTTCGGGAGGATCCGACATTTGTGGAACTTCGTATTCGGCAGCAAAGAGACATGCAAAAGAAGCTAAGGCCGAAAGGGGAGACAAACCTGTCAGGATGACTACCCTCACAACTGACAAAGTGATCTCTTTTGATGCTGATGATAGGGATACTGTCCAGGATCCTCACCATGATGCTCTGGTAATAACGTTATATGTGGCTAACCATTTTGTACGCAGGATATTAGTTGATAACGGCAGCTCCGTCAACATAATCCAACTAGAAACTCTGAAGAGAATGAATGTATCTCCAATGGATATCACTTCAAAGTCTACTGTGCTTGTTGGGTTCAGTGGAGAGGCTAGAAACACAGTGGGAGAGATAAAGTTGCCAGTATACGTTGAAGGAGTCAACTCGATACAACGTTTCTGTGTGATGGATTCTCTCTCCTGCTACAACATCATACTGGGAAGACCGTGTATTCACGATATGAAGGCTGTGCCATCAACATATCACCAATGCATCAAGATACCTACACCTTGGGGAGTTGTCAAAGTCGATAGTGATCAGCAGGAGGCGAAGGAATGCTACTCATCCTCGATGAAATCCTCAACCAAACCTAGTGCAGCATAGCAATTAAAGACGCGGGCCCAGGATATCGTGGAGGATCCGGAGCAGGATGTGAAGAAAATTATCCTGGACCAGGATAATCCCGATATTTCGGTGCTCGTAGGGACCAATATCCCTCAGGATATTGAAGAACAATTAATTAACTTTTTGAAATGCAGGATGTCAACGTTTGCATGGAAGCATGAGGATATGACAGGCATATCCAAAGATATTATCACTCACAAGCTTGGAATTGATAAATCATTCAAGCCTGTGCAGCTAAAAAGAAGGAAGTTTGCTCCTGAACGGAACACAATTATCCAGGAGGAAGTTGAGAGATTATTGAAGTCCAGGATGATCAGAGAGGTTAAGTTCCCAAGGTGGCTCGCAAACGTGGTTGTAGTACAGAAGAAAAATGGGAAATGGAGAGTTTGTGTGGACTACACAGACTTGAACAAAGCTTGTCCTAAAGACCCATTTCCTCTTCCCCACATTGATGCAATGGTAGATGCCACTGCCGGGCATGAAATGCTGACCTTCATGGACGCATCTTCAGGATTTCAACAGATCCAAATGGAGCCTTCTGACCAGGAGGATACTGCCTTCATGACACCAACAGGTATTTATTGTTATACAGCTATGCCTTTTGGTTTGAAAAATGCAGGTGCAACATACCAAAGATTAGTAAACATGATGTTCAAAGACAAACTGGGGGACACCATGGAGGTATATATTGATGATATGGTGGTGAAATCTAAAAAGGCTGAGGATCACCTCCAGGATATCAAGGGAGCATTTGATATCCTGGATCGATACAACATGAAGCTGAATCCTGCTAAATGCCATTTCGGAGTGGGGGCAGGAAAGTTTCTTGGATATATGGTGACAAAAAGGGGGATAGAAGCAAGCCCAGAGCAGATCAAAGCTATCCTGGATATAAAATCACCCTCAAATATGAAGGACGTACAAAGATTGACAGGCCGAGTAGCAGCTTTAAACAGGTTTATCTCGAGATCCTCAGAGAAGTGCAAAGTTTTTTATGATATCCTAAAGAAGAACAAAAGATTTGAATGGGGGGAGAAGCATGAAGCAGCCTTGCAGGGTTTGAAACGATATCTCTCAACCGCACCTTTATTAATGAAGCCTGAAAATGGTGAACCACTATCCCTATACCTTGCTGTATCAGGGAATGCTGTAAGTGCCGTTCTTGTAAAAGACCATGAAGGTCAGCAATATCCTGTTTACTATGTTAGTAAAAGTTTGCTAGATGCTGAAACTATGTATTCTCATTTAGAAAAATTGATATTAGCTCTAGTTATGGCATCGACAAAACTTAGGCATTATTTCGAGACACATAGGATACATGTTAAAACAAATTATCCTGTCAAAAATGTGCTCAGAAAACCAGAGATGTCAGGCAGGATGGCCAAGTGGTCAGTAAAGTTAAGTGCTTATGATTTAGTATATGAACCTAGAAATGCCATAAAGTCTCAAGCTTTAGCTGACTTTGTGGCTGATTTCAGTAGTGATATTCAGGATGAGGTAGACCTAGAAGTTCAACAGTTAGGAGAATCCTCAGGATCCTGGACATTGTATACTGATGGAGCATCTAATGTAAGAGGAGTAGGATTAGGAATACTACTAAAATCGCCACAGGGGGACATATTACCCCAGGCTATTAGGTGTGAATTTCCTGCTACTAATAATGAAGCAGAGTATGAGGCTTTAATTGCAGGATTAGAGTTGGCTAAGAGCATGAGTATCAAAAATTTGCAAGTATATGTTGACTCTTTGTTAATTACTAACCATTTTAATGGATCCTATGCAGTTAAGGGTGAGAAATTAATCAAATATCTCGATATTCTCAAAAAATTAGCAGGATATTTCGATGTTTTTATACTTGAACAGGTACCGAGGGAGGATAATGCTGAAGCGGATGCCTTAGCAAATTTGGGATCCTCGATCAGGATACCTGAAGGGATCCAAATACCAATATTACATGTCTTATATCCTGCAACGAATCCTCAGGATAAAGAAGTAGCGGGTATTCAGGATCCTGGAGCAAAACATCCTGAAGAGGATCCTAAATCCTGGATGGCTCCAATCATGAGATATTTCAAAGAAGGACACATCCCTGGAAATGAGATTCCTAAGGCATTTAGGATGAAGGTATCACGATTCACTATTATAAATAATATTTTATACAAGAAATCTCTTGCAGGACCGTATTTGAGGTGCTTGGAGGGTCCTGAAGCCAAAGAAGTACTTCAGGATATACATGAAGGGGATTGTGGTAACCATGCTGGCCAAACTCCATTTTCCTTGGTATTTGGAGCTGAAGCAATGATTCCAACGGAAATGACAATACCTACTGCAAGATCTACCCTAAGTGATCCTGGGCAGAATCCTGAAGCCTTGAGTCAGGATTTAGACACTATAGATGAGAAGAGAGATGCGGCAATGCTAAGGATGGCAACATATCAACAGAGAATATCTAGAGCATATAACAAGAATATTAGGACCAGAAGATTTAAGGTTGGAGATTGGGTGCTAAGAAAGGCTTTTCAGAATACTACTAATCCTGCCGATGGTAAGTTAGCTCCAAAATGGGAAGGACCATATGAAGTTGAATCAGAAGCAGGGAAAGGAGCATACAAACTCAAGAATATGGAAGGGGATATGCTACCGAGGTCTTGGAATGCTATACACCTTAAGCTCTATTTCAAGTGAGTTTAGAATTCAATTTCTAACTCAGGATGGTATGAATTCTATCTTTTTTAAATATGTTTTGGTTTAATTTATTCTTTAAACCCCAATACTAACTTAAGCATCGGAGGGGTGTTAGCCAAGCTAACACCCACCTTAGTTTACAATTGTTTTGCAGAATATGTTTCAGGATATAGCTCCAGGATATATACTCAGGATAACTCGAAAGATTAGAGGATTGGCCCCCTCTCTCACGTACAAGGGATCCTGATCCCTTCACAGGTTTAAAGGTATTCACCTTTCTTCCGAATTGGGTTTAAACACCCCGCCTGGAGCGCAAGTTATTCAGGGATAGTTCAAGGTGGCGGGACCAGTCCATGTAAAAGTGGCTGACAATTTCGTTACTATTGGCTATATCCTGAATCCTAAAGGTATATGAGGATTGATCACCCTCTCTCACAAAAGGGTATTTTCGTACTCTATAAGGTTTAAAGGTTTTCACCTTTCTAAGTCTTGGAGTTTATACACTCCCGCCTGTAGCGCATGAAAATTTGGGATTTTCCCCAGGATACAAGGGATTTATCTCCAGTACATCCTTGGGTTTTACCCTTGGGATCTAAAAAATTGCCTATACAATGGAAACTGACATTCAGAAGATTTCTAAGTATTTGAAGACATTGTACACAGGGGACATTCCTACCAAGGCAGTGATGTTAAGCTCAAAGGCTAAAGTTCGGAACTAGTATTCAAAATATCTCACACAGGGGACATCTTCATTGGAAAAGTTGCAAGGAGATTGAGGTTTGATAAAAGGGTTATATACTACTCCGGGTATGATCTTTCCTTTATAAGCATCGTTTAAGTTTTTAGTAACATTATGTTAAGTATCCTGATATATTCTCAAAGTCCTTTTCAGGATATTTGATTAGGGTGTTTGAAACTAGTATTAGTTTGGAACTTTGATCTTTTAAATATTATCAAAACTTGGTTTTGAAAAGATAGATTGTTTTTCACTTTCTAAAGAAATTTCTACAAAGTTGAAGGAACGTTTGGAAGTTCTATCTAATAAAAGGTTTTTACAGTATATCGCTGAGCATACTGATCAGGATATTTTCATAAGATAGTTACGAAGCTAAGAATTACACTAAGTAATGCGAGGCAATAACAAACAAATAAAAAGATGAAATTATTCTTGAAGCAATCAATACTGGTTGATAACTGAGGGTTTCATCCTGAAACCCAGGACCCATCCACCTTCGGCTATCAAATTGTTTCGACACAGAAATAAATTGTTCATAAAAACATAAAATTGTTCGAATGATTTAAAGGACATAAGCTCTAGGGGGTAGTGCCTTCTTGGTCCATAGTGGTTTCAGCAACATCCATCTTGGGATCCGCCTCAGCATCCTTCTCAGCATCGGTTGCTTTTTCAACTGCTTTGGAAGGTCCTTCGACAGTTGATTTGGAAGAGGTGCCGCCGAGGTTCTTCAGCTTGGTCTCCCAAGCACCAACATCCCAAGAAGGGCATTCAAAACCTAATGTTTTGGCTTCATGAGCCATCTTCAACCTGGCTTGAAGGAGAGAAATGACGACGGAACTTTTGAGGCTTTCCCGGTAGCTGACCATATCTCGTTCGTACTGCACACGGGCGGCTTCCAGATCGGCCTGGGCTTGAAGAGTAGCTTTGTTGAGAGAAACTTGGTGTTCCTGGATCATAGCTTTGAATTTCTCCTCGTAGTGACGAGATTTGGCGGCTGCAATCATGCCTTGATCGGAGATTGTGATTTCTGCTTCCTTTAGCTTAGATTCAAGCGTTTTGTTAAGCTTGCAGGATTCTTGATATAAATGAACCAAATGCTCAAGAGCCTACAAAGGTAAGAAGACAGGGATTAATATTGTTAAATCTTTGAAAATAATGTAAATCGCAGGATATGATATGAGAATACTAACCTGGTTAAGAAAAGAAGTCATAAACCCACTGGCTTCAATGAACCCGTGCTTCTCATAAGGAAAGGTGTCAGAAATGACAGGGGAATCAGGTTCTTTCCTTTTGCGGGAACTGGAACTCCGGGGTTTGGTAGCTGGTGAAGGTTTGGGAATAATGATGGCTTTGGAACTGCTAGGTTTAGATGTGGCTGTGGTCTTGGGGCTAGGTTCTTTCTTGACCTGGATCTGGTCAGAATAGCTGTCCAATTCGTCAAGGTCAAAGACTTCAGGGATCTTAGCTGGTGCTGCATAAAGGGAAAAATTTTACTCTTTATCTTATCGTTATACTGTTTTGACTAATTATTTTGAAAGCAATTCTTACTAGACATCTCGGATGATGAGTATTGACTGGAACTTGGGACGTGTGTGGTGAAAGTCCTGTCTATTGCAGGTAACTGGTAAACAGTATTGATTCTCTCTTCTGACTCAGCGGTAGGGGGAGCAACTTCCTTGAAGTTCACTGCATAAAGATCAGAAAGAAGAGTATTAATAGAAGATAACAATCAAATGGTCTATGAGATATTTATGATCCTACCGGTGGTTAACCACTCCACCGGAAGGCTGGCACCCTCAGCAATGGAGTCTCGTTTGACAAAGAAAAATTTGCGTTGCCATCCGTCTTCGTTTTTGGTGGCCTTGAGAATCAGGGGTTTGCTGGAGGTCGAGAAGAGCAAGAACCGGCTAGAGCCGTGGGATCGGAGGCGATAAGCAATAGGCAAATCCTCGATGCGAAGGTCGGAACAATGGAGATTTTTGATTTGATTAAGTACAATTAGTACTCTCCAAACCATGGGCATGGTTTGAGCAAAAGAGATGCCGGTGGTTCGAAAGAATTGCATCATGAATTCAGGAAAAGGGTATCAAAGACCTAGTGAAAAAGGATATGCTGGAAAACAAACCCATTCAGTGGAAGAAACATCCGATCGGATTGACCGATCGAATGGTCTGAAGACCGTGTTATCAGGGAAAACGCCGGAAGCTCTTAAAGCTGCAATGTCTGCGTTGTCAAAAGCACAGATCTCCTTTTCGGGATTTTTAAGGAGATTCTGCTGGGTGAAGGTTTCGGCGTCCATTGCGAGAAAGGTGATGTAAATTGATAAAAAGTAAATCGGAAATGGAGGATTACCTGAAGGTTCTATTGAAGATATCTGCTTTTCAAACAAGAAAAGAGAAGATATAGGGGCGTTGTGGATCTCCATTGAGTAAAAAACGCGTTGGAGGTTACGATGTGATCTTGACCGTCGCTTCGTTTTAAATGTATTGAGTTATGGGATAAGATTTTTGAAATATATCCGTTGGATTGGTATACCAACAGATATATTTGGGGACAATTGTTAGGGGTCATTTTCTTTGCATACATATCCTGACCAATATCCTGCCTTTGTTTGTTTATTTGTGACCAGGATGCTGGAAGAGGATATTGCTAACATCTTGGGCGATATCCTGAGGTTTATTGAATTAACCACGTGCAGGTTAACGGCTGAGGCTTGCTAACGGTCAAGTGGACTTCTTCTCCTCAAGACTCGGACGAGTTTGTTGAAGGAGAGACGTTGAGCCCGAAAGACCAGGTCTACAACGTTCAATGAAGGAATATTCGGTGGATCCCGGAAGTTTAGGATAGTTTGTTATTTTATCTTTACTATAAATAGGTGGGGGCGGATCAGTTTAAGACACACAATTTTTACTAACACTCTCGAACACTTTCACTCTCTAGTTCATTGCAAACACCACACTTGTATTCAAATTTCATTGTAACACATAGTCGATCCGCACCACATCATGCACTGTATCCTGACGTTTGAAGTAATAAGAAGAACAAGGCAGCTGCGATTGTCAGCTCCCGAGGTTTTATGCCGGCGATCTAGATTGATCAAGGGCTTTCCTCGTACATCTCGTGTCGTTTACTTTACTTTTGCTCATTGTTTGATCATAGATACAGCTCAATATCCTGAGCCGTATCCTGAATACTGATTTCCTAATTAACTCAACAAGCATATTTTCAAATACACTTTCTAGCACACTACCTCACTTTACTAATTTGATCACTTAATTGCTTCGGTAATTTTGACCAAAACAATTGCCAACATGAAAACCTTTCCTCCTAGAGCTTTTGGAAGCTTTCCCACTATATCCATACCCCACTTTATAAACGGCCAAGGGGAAACAATAGGATACAGCGGTTCAGCAGGCTGATGTAATATGTTACTATGTCTTTGACATGCGTCACATCTTCGAGCATATTCTGCGGCATCTTTTCTCATTGTTGGCCAATAATATCCTGTCCTTAATGCTTTTGAGAATAATGACATGCCCCCAGTATGGTTACCACAATCCCCTTCATGTATATCCTGAAGTACTTCTTTGGCTTCAGGATCCTCCAAGCACCTCAAATACGGTCCTGCAAGAGATTTCTTGTATAAAACATTATTTATAATAGTGAATTGTGATACCTTCATCCTAAATGCCTTAGGATTTTCATTTTCGGGGATGTGTCCTTCCTTGAGATATCTTATTATTGGAGTCGTCCAAGATTTAGGATCCTCTTCAGGATACTCTGCTCCAGGATCCTGAATACCCGCTACTTCTTTATCCCGAGGATTCGTTGCAGGATACAAGACATGTAATATTGGTATTTGGGTTCCTTCTGGTATCCTGATCGATGATCCCAGATTTCCTAAGGCATCTGCTTCAGCGTTATCCTCTCTTGGTACCTGTTCAAGTGTAAAAACATCGAAATATTCTGCTAATTTTTTGAGAATATCGAGGTATTCGATTAATTTCTCACCCTTAACTGCATAGGATCCATTAAAATGGTTTGTAATTAACAAGGAGTCAACATATACTCGCAAATTCTTGATACTCATACTCTTAGCCAATTCTAATCCTGCAATTAAAGCTTCATATTCTGCCTCATTATTAGTAGCAGGAAATTCACACCTAATGGCCTGGGATAATATGTCCCCCTGTGGCGATTTTAGTAGTATACCTAAACCTACACCTCTTATATTGGATGCACCATCAGTATATAATGTCCAGGATCCTGAAGATTCTCCTAACTGTTGAACTTCTAGGTCTACCTCATCCTGAATATCACTACTGAAATCAGCCACAAAGTCAGCTAAAGCCTGAGACTTTATGGCATTTCTAGGTTCATTTACTAAATCATAAGCACTTAACTTCACTGACCACTTGGCCATCCTGCCTGACATCTCTGGTTTCCTAAGCACATTTTTGACAGGATAATTTGTTTTAACATGGATCCTATGTGTCTCAAAATAATGTCTAAGCTTTGTCGACGCCATGACTAGAGCTAATATCAATTTTTCTAAATGAGAATACCTAGTTTCAGCATCTAACAAACTTTTACTAACATAATATACAGGATATTGCTGACCTTCTTGGTCTTTTATAAGAACGGCACTTACAGCATTCCCTGATACAGCGAGGTATAGGGATAGTGGTTCACCATTTTCAGGCTTCATCAATAGAGGTGCGGTTGAGAGATATCGCTTCAAATCCTGCAAGGCTGCTTCATGCTTTACTCCCCATTCAAATTTCTTATTCTTTTTGAGGATATCATAGAATTCCTTGCATTTTTCTGAGGATCTTGAAATAAATCTATTCAAAGCTGCTACTCGGCTTGTCAACCTTTGTACGTCCTTCATATTTGAGGGTGATTTTATATCCAGGATAGCTTTGATCTGATCTGGGCTTGCTTCTATCCCCCTTTTTGTCACCATATATCCAAGAAACTTTCCTACCCCCACTCCGAAATGGCACTTAGCAGGATTCAGCTTCATGTTGTATTGATCCAGGATATCAAATGCTCCCTTGATATCCTGGAGGTGATCCTCAGCTCTTTTAGATTTTACCACCATATCGTCAATATATACCTCCATGGTGTCCCCCAGCTTATCTTTGAACATCATGTTTACCAATCTCTGGTATGTTGCACTTGCATTTTTCAAACCGAAAGGCATAGCAGTATAGCAATATATACCTGTTGGTGTCTGTTAGGGGAGGATTTTCTAACAATTAGTGATCCTTATTCGTTATCCTAATTAGTGATCCTTACTTCTGTGACAGGTGGTGATCCTCAGAAGAGCTTCAGGATCAGGATCATGGATCACTTTAAGGATCCTCGTACTGACGATTGTTTACCTATGTTTTGTACTATATAGCAGGTATAACCAGCTTGACCAAGTCTTGGCGACATTCCTGGAGAATATTCCCAAACTATTCTGCACGTGCTTGGCCGAAAATGGACGTTATGGAGAACGTGGGGGCTTGGCACAAAAGTCGGATAGTTAGTTTGGTAGTTAGATTTCTATTTTAAAGGGGTAACGAGCTAGTAGAGAAACACTTAGTCATTTTTTACAGCTACACACACTCATATACTCGCACACTTGAAGCTCTCGACGAACATTCATTTGTTTTCACTCACATTTACACATTTCACGATAGTGATCCTTGTACCTAGCTCGTTACTATCCGAAGTTGTAAACATTTATTCATTTATCTGAGCTTGGTGATCGGTAGTTTCCATCACCCGGGGTTTTTTGTGCCGGAGATCAACTCTTGATCAAGGGCTTTTTCCCCGTATAAATCCTTGTGTCATTTCGGCAATTTACATTGAAGTGATCCTTGTTATTGTTCTACATTGTTAGCATCATACCCCGTAACATAGAGTTTGGTTGCAATATCCTCAACAGATTTTTTGACCAAAACAGTTTGGCGCCCACCGTGGGGCTATTGGTGCTTCGTCCTTAGAAAAATAAGCATTTCTGTGCTCATTCTGGTTCACTACAACCAAGCAAATGGCTTCCTCAGCGAAGAATGCTTCAAACTTGAGGCCCTCATTCACTTCTTCACAAGGCGTCCTCCTTTGCCTCCACCACCCTCTGGATCCCAGAAGAATACTGAGAATGCCGCGAAGAAACCAACTCCCATTTTCTCAAAACCACCTACTTCTTCTGTTTCAACTAATCCTACTACTAATGATCTCTATGCCTTGATTTTGCAGATGAGGAATCATGCACAAGATCAAGATAAGACCAACGAAAGGATCCTCCGGGAGATTGACGAAATTAAGAAACAGAAGAAAACGGCAGAGGATCGTTCCCCACTGATGCCCAGATCTTTAAATTTTGATACTCCGGTGATTACTTCCCAGCCATCAGTGGTTCCAGACATTCAATATGTGGGTGGACCAAAAGGAGTGCACTACGGAACAACAACAATGACCCAGGCATCAGGTTCATATTTCCAGCCAGCTGGATCCTATCCTCAGCATATGGGATCCCTCACGAGTTCAGGAGGATACTCAGGAATGCAGCAGTTTCAAGGATCCTCCTTCGTTCCAGGATCATCCCAGGTTCAAGGATCCTCCTTCGTTCTAGGATCATCCCAGGTTCAAGGATCCTCCTTCGTTCCAGGATCATCCCAGGTTCAAGGATCCTCCTTCGTTCCAGGATCATCCCAGGTTCAAGGATCCTCCTTCCTTCCAGGATCATCTCAGGTTCAAGGATCCTCCTTTGTTCCAGGATCGTCCCAGTTTCAGGGATCCTTCCAGATGCCAGGATCCTTGAGGAGTTTGCAAACAGGGAGTTCAGATGTCCATCAGGGAGATTTTATTCCAATGCAGACCAATGCTTCTACTGGTCCCTCGATCATTCCAGAGCCCCAACAATATGGATTAACATCCATTCTTCCTAACTTGAATCCAATGGGAGGTAACACTTTTAACAATTCTTATACTACTAACCATGGTCTTATGCAGGATCCAGGTATCAATCATGCCATGGCTAGAGAATTGCAAAAGCTAAAGGATATGATATCAAGTGTTCCGGGAGTAGTCAAACCTATCCCAGAGATTGCAGATGGGAGCCATAAGATATCTCGTTTTGCACCACCAATCTGTGATGCTGAGATACCCAAGAGGTTCCATGTGCCTACAATGAAACTGTATGATGGTTCGACGGATCCTGAAGAACACATAGCACAATACAGGGAGAGGATGGAGATCAATCCAATCCCAGAAAGGTTAAAGGAAGCATGCCTGTGCAAAGGATTCGGATCCACTCTTACTAGATCAGCTCTCAAATGGCTGCTAAGTCTTCCCCCCTACTCTATTACCTCATTTGCTAATCTAGTTAATCTATTTAATAATCAGTTTTCTTGTAGTAGGAAATTTGAACGATTAACTAGTGATCTATATAGGATAACCCAGGGTCATAATGAATCATTAAGGGATTACATTACCAAATTCAGTAAAGAATCCTTAGACATTCCCAACTTAGATATAGCCACGGCTGTTGAGGCCTTTAAAATGGGATTGCTTAGGGATTCGTCTTTCTATGATGATCTTGTTATGACACCGTGCAGGAACTTAGATGAGGTAAGAACCCGAGCACTTAGGTTCATTCGACTAGAAGATGACAAGAGGATCCAGGAGAGGTTAGCAGGATCCTCAAAGCAGGATAAGCAAGGATCCTCATTCAGGAACAACAAGTTCAGATCCTACAACAGATCTGATAACCAGAACGTGCATTCTATTGATCAAGAAGAGGATGATGAGGATTATCCTCCAATTTCTGAATATTGTTTTAGTGTTGATAACAATGAACTAATCCTTGCGATGCAGAGTCTAGGTGATAAAGCTAGATGGCCCAGAAAAAATGATAGGCCAGCTGCAACTAAGGATAAATCAAAGTGGTGTGCATACCATGAAGATTTTGGGCACCTCACAGAAGAATGCATTGCACTAAGAAAGGAAATTGGATACTTGCTGAGCAAAGGGCATCTAAAGGAATTGTTGGGAAGAAAAAAGTCAAGGACTCAGGATCCTGAAAGGATCCCTGAGAAGGCTCCAGCCCCTCCAGCAGATGCACAAGGGATAAACTTCATTTCTGGAGGATCAGACATTTGCGGCACATCCTTCTCAGCAGCTAAAAGGCATGCAAAGGAAACTAAAATGGATAATGGAGAAAGACCTGTTCGAACATCAAGTGTCTCCGAAGGAAAAGTTATAACCTTTGATGAAGAGGATCGTATTGATATCCAGGATCCTCATCACGATGGTTTAGTTATCACTCTTTTTATTTCTAACCATTTTGTCCGCAGGATCCTTATAGACGGAGGAAGTTCAGTGAACATTATCCAGCTTGATGTCCTAAAGAAGATGGGTATTCCTGAATCAGAGATCATACCAAGATCCTCTGTGCTCGTGGGATTTAGTGGTGAAACTAAGAATACCCTGGGGGACATTAAACTCCCAATATACATTGAAGGCCTACACTCTTACCAAAAATTTTGTGTTATTGACTGTTTATCTTGTTGTAATGTTATCCTTGGCAGGCCCTGGATACACGATATGAAAGCAGTCCCATCCACTTATCATCAATGTGTGAAGCTCCCTAGTCCTTGGGGAATAGTGAAGATTGATAGTGATCAGCAGGAGGCTAAGAATTGCTATACTTCATCGATGAAACCAGCTTCGAAATCCAGGGAGCAATAGCAATCAAAGTATCCTCCAAGGGATGTCTTGGAGGCGAGTGAACAGGATGTGGTAGAAATCCTTACGGATCCGGATGATCCTGAATCTATAGTTTATATCGGATCAGGGATCCTTGGCGAAATGAAAGAAGACCTCATATCCTTCCTAAAAAGGAGAAAGACTACCTTTGCATGGAAACACGAAGACATGACTGGTATATCCAAAGATGTAATCACTCACAAACTCGGCATTGACAGATCCTTCAAACCAATCCATCAAAGGAGAAGAAAGTTTGCACCGGAAAGGAATGCCATTATCCAGGAAGAGGTAGAGAAATTGCTCCAGGCAGGTATGATTAGAGAGGTCAAGTATCCAAGATGGTTGGCCAATGTGGTTGTTGTTCAAAAGAAAAACGGAAAGTGGAGGGTATGTGTCGATTTTACCGATTTAAATAAGGCATGTCCCAAGGATCCTTTCCCTTTACCCCACATTGACTCCATGGTGGATGCAACCGCGGGTCATGAACTGTTAACTTTTATGGATGCTTCATCTGGATTTCAACAAATCCAAATGGAACCATCCGACCAAGAGGATACAGCCTTCATGACTCCAACTGGTATATACTGCTATATTGCTATGCCGTTCGGATTAAGAAATGCAGGTGCAACATATCAAAGGCTGGTGAATATGATGTTCAAGGATCAGATTGGACAAACTATGGAGGTTTACATAGATGATATGGTGGTAAAATCCTTGAAAGCTGAGGATCACCTAAGAGACTTGGAGGAAGCATTCAATATCCTTGATAAATATAATATGAAGCTTAATCCTTCAAAATGTCACTTTGGTGTTAAAGCAGGTAAATTCTTAGGATATATGGTGACAAAGAGAGGCATTGAAGCTAGCCCGGAACAAATCAAAGCAATAGTGAACATCAAATCTCCGGCCAATGCTAAGGATGTTCAAAGGCTAACAGGCAGGATAGCAGCTTTGAATAGATTTATATCCAAATCCTCAGAGAAGTGCAAAGAGTTCTATGATATCCTAAGGAAGAACAAGAAATTTGAATGGACGGAGAAGCATGAAAATGCTTTGAGAGCCCTCAAAGATTACCTATCCTCGGCCCCGGCTTTGATGAAACCAGAAAAAGGTGATGTGCTATCCTTGTATCTTGCAGTATCCTCAAAAGCAGTAAGTGCGGTCCTTGTTAAGGATCATCAAGGTACACAACATCCTGTCTATTATGTAAGTAAAAGTTTACTTGATGCCGAATCCAGGTACTCACACCTTGAAAAGCTTATTCTTGCATTAATTATGGCATCTACTAAGTTAAGACATTATTTTGAAACCCATGTTATCATTGTTAAAACTAATTTTCCAATCAAGAATGTCCTCAGGAAACCAGAGATGTTTGGAAGGATGGCTAAGTGGGCAGTGAAGCTGAGTGCATATGATATAAGATATGAGCCTAGGACAGCCATCAAATCCCAAGCATTAGCTGACTTTGTGGCCGATTTCAGTAGTGATTTACAAAAAGAGGCTGAGCTAGAAGTCCAGCAGCTAGAAGAAACCAAGGATCCTTGGATACTCTATACTGATGGATCCTCAAATGTCAAAGGCACAGGGCTTGGAATACTACTAAAATCGCCACAGGGGGACATAATACCCCACTCTATAGCTTGTGAGTTCCAAACCACTAACAATGAGGCTGAATATGAAGCCTTAATTGCTGGTTTGCAAATTGCAAAGCATATGGGGATCAGGTATCTTGAGGTACATGTAGATTCATTGTTAATTACAAACCACTTTAATGGATCCTACGCTGTTCAAGGTGAAAAGCTAACCAAATATTTAGAGATAGTCAAAAGTTTGGCACTCTCTTTTGTTTCCTTTAGTTTGACACAGTTACCAAGGGAAGAAAATTCAGAAGCTGATGCATTGGCTAATCTAGGATCATCCTTGAAGATCCCGGAGGATATCAAGATCCCTATTATCCATATCCTGAATCCGGCTATTGAGGATCATGTGGCTATAGAGATAGGAAATGATTCTGCAGTGATCCCTAGTGAGGATACTCGATCCCATTCAGGATCAGGATCATGTATCTCACCAATTATGAGATACTTACAACATGGAGAGATTCCTACAGGAGAAAACCCTAGGGCTTTCAAATCTAAGGTATCTCAATTCTCAATTATAAATAGTATGTTATATAGACGATCTCTTGCAGGACCATACTTGAGATGCATTGAGGATCCTGAAGTCCAAGAAGTTTTAAAAGACTTCCATGAAGGAGATTGTGGAAACCACACTGGGGGCAGGGCATTATTCTCAAGGATCCTGAGAACAGGATACTACTGGCCAACCATGAAGAGAGACGTTGTGGAGTATGCTAAGAGATGTGATCCTTGTCAGAGACACAGTAATATCCTTCATCAACCAGCTGAATTATTGCATCCTATATCCTCCTCTTGGACGTTTATGAGATGGGGTATGGATATCGTTGGAAAGCTCCCTAAGGCACCTGGTGGAAAAGTATTCATGCTTGCTATGACGGATTACTTCTCCAAGTGGATAGAGGCTGAAGCTTTTGCCCAAGTCAGAGAAAAGGAAGTTATATCCTTCATTAAAAGAAATATTATAACTAGATTTGGAATTCCTTCTGAGATTATATGTGATAATGGTTCCCAATTTATTGGGGGCAGAACCACTAACTTTTGTGACAGCTGGGGGATTAAGATGATAACATCAACACCAGTCCACCCACAAGCTAATGGTCAGGCAGAATCATCCAACAAGATCATCATCAACAATTTGAAGAAGAAGCTTGGATCCAAGAAAGGGAAATGGGCAGAAGAACTACCCTATGTGCTTTGGGCTGATAGGACAACCCCCAAGAATGCTACTGGTCAAACACCATTCTCTTTGGTGTTTGGGGCAGAATCAGTGATCCCAACAGAAATGGTGGTTCCAACTGCAAGAACAAGTACTCGTGATCCTGAGGAGAATGATGAGAACTTGGCTCAAGACCTGGATACTATTGAAGAAATCAGGGATATGGCTAGGATAAGGATGGCCAGTTATCAGCAAAGAATGGCTGGTGCTTACAACAAAAATGTCAGGATCAGGAGGTTTCAAGTTGGAGATATGGTATTAAGGAAAGCATTTCAGAATACCACCAATCCTGCTGATGGAAAATTGGCTCCAAAATGGGAAGGTCCTTATTTGATTGAAGCTGAAGCAGGAAAGGGGGCATATAGATTGCTAACCATGGAAGGTGATTTGCTACCAAGAGCTTGGAATGCTGTCCACTTAAAGAAATATTTCATGTGAGCAGGATCCTCATGGCATAAATGATCCTCACGATAGGGATACCCTTAAAGGATCCTCAAAGTATCGGTGATCCTTACTTAGGTAATATCCTAAACTTGAACTATTTCATTTCATTATTTTCTCATATAAGGATAAGGATCATGTATCCTTTATCCATCTCTCACGTGAATTCAAGTTTTGAAAGTTCAGGTATCCTTAGCATAATGTTGGTTATCCACAGAAGCAATCCGTCCTTTGGGTTTAACCCCAGTTATTCGGGCTTGACCCCAGTTCCGCCTGTAGCGCACGATGATCCTGGTATAGTTCAAGGCATTGGGACCAGTACTCGTTTTAGGGGCTGATAATTCCATTGTACTGGCTATGCTTAGGATCCTACGTATAATGGTAGACGTACCATACATCCGTTCCTAAGGTTTCTAACGTTTTCACGTTAGCTAAGGTTTCTAACGTTTTCACGTTAGCTAAGATTTTGGCATTTTCATGCCACTAAGTTGGGATAGTCGCCAGTTAGGGCCATACTCCAGTTTACATACGATCCTTGGGCTTGTCCCCAGTTATCCTTGGGCTTGTCCCCAGTTATCCTTGGGCTTGTCCCCAGTTATCCTTGGGCTTGTCCCCAGTTGCTAACTCTTTTCTTATATTGGCTTAGTCCCAAGTTATGCTCTATTTCAGGTTCTTGAAGATAGGCAACTAGGGATCCTTGATCCTTACTTTATTCTAAGGTTTATCTTATAGTTATCCTTATTAAGGTTAGGATCCTAACTTGGATCCTCTGGTATGATCCTTAACTATTTTTAATTCTATTCATTATTTATTTGAATAACCCTTATACTTGACAACTGAACTTGTGATTCTTAAACCATATCACTTTTTAGAACTTATCGGTTATGGGATATGTGATCCTTGATCATATCCTAAACTTTCTGGATATCTTTTCTAATTTTTTAAGGCTTGATAAGTATAAACAGAATGAACATTACAACAGTTGGAAAGTAACATATTAAAAAGGATAACAACACGAGATAAGCGACAAAAGGTTAAGTTTTTATTTATAAACAAAAGACTAACCCTTAAAAGGTTGTCAAAATTACCTACCCGAGCTTCTACCAGCAAAACGTGGCCCGTCCGCTGGGGTAGGTAAAGGGTGTCCATGATAATAAGTTCAAAGATAGTGCAGGAATATAAAGGCGGCAGGATCACAATGGCTTCATCCCCCAAACAGAGGATCCCTCCACCAATTGCAATCCTGCCTATTGTCCAAAGGATCATACATGACCCTTAATCCTAAAAACCTATTGTTTAGTACAACCCATCATTGTTCAGCAAAAAACATCATAACCAAAACAAACTATCAAACTTAAAAAATTGGGCTCCGGCTACGTCTAGAAATGTCCTTCATCGCCCAATCATGCAGCCTAAACCTTCGCTGCATTGTCACCTCCAGCTCCACTTGTTTCACCACCTTCACCTTTGCCTCCAGCTTCAATTGTCAGGATCTCTTCAACCTCCTCAGCCTCTTCATCGTCCAATTCAGTCAGCCTTGCCTTCCAACCTTCAATATCCCAAGTGCTCTTGTCAAAAGCAGGATCCTGAGCTTCCAAGGCCATTTGAAGCTTGGTCTTGTACATTGTAATGGCGGCAGAGACTTTTGCATCTTCGGTGATCTCACTCTTCTCATAGTCAACATTAACCAGCACCTTGGCCATCTGCTGTTTGGTATCCCGGACTTCCTTCTGAAGATCAGCAATTGTGAGATCCTTTAACACCGCCACCTGCTGGAGATCGGCAATCTTCCTATCCTGATCCTCAACGTGGCCCACATAGTCCTCAATCTCAGCGAATTTCTGTAAAAAGGATAAGGTCAGGATCAAGTAATCAACAGGATATACCAGCAGGATATGTCAACAGGATATACGAGCAAAGATAGTGATCCTCACATCATTAAAGTACTCAAGGAATTGATGACGGATCAGAGGCAGACCCTGCAGTTCCCCAGCTTCAGAGGCTTTTCTCTTCTTGATTGCCTTCCCTTTGAGGGGTGCCTTGGGGACCGAAGCTGTCGGACTGGTAGGAGCTTTTCTCTTGGAGGATCTGACAGTGGTGAGATCAGCAACGTTAAACTTGGAAGCGGACTTGGTGGATTTTCCAGCACCTACACAATCAAAACAAGATAAGTATCTTTTATTAGTTCATATTTCACTATGTATTTAAATTTTAAACAAGGATACTTGTTTTGGTCAAAAATCAGACGAGGATAATGCAACCAAACTCTTTGTTACGGGGAATGATGCTTAAAATATGTAACAGCGATGAGGATCACTTCAATGTAAATTGCACAAACAACACAAGGATTTATACGGGGAAAAAGCCCTTGATCAAGAGTTGATCTCCGGCACAAAAAACCCCGGGTGATGGAAACTACCGATCACCAAGCTCAAATAAATGAATAAATGTTTACAACTTCGGATAGTAACGAGCTAGGTACAAGGATCACTATCTTGAAATGTGTAAAAAGTGTATGAAATTGCTAAGTGTTTAAACGAGAGCTTGTATGAGCGTTTGTACGAGTGTGTGTAACTGAAAAAATGACTAAGTGTTTCTCCACTAGCTCGTTACCCCTTTTAAATTAGAAATAATCTACTCTAACTAACTACCCGACTTTCGTGCCATGCCTCCACATTCTCCACAACGTCTATTTTTGGTCAAGCACGTGCAGAATAGTTTGGGAATATTCTTCAGGAATGTCGCCAAGACTTGGTCAAGCTTGTTATACCTGCGAGGTAGTACAAAACATAAACAAACAATCGTCAGTACGAGGATCCTTAAAGTGATCCATGATCCTGATCCTAGAGCTCTTCTGAGGATCACCACCGGTTACAGAAGTAAGGATCACTAATTAGGATAACGAATAAGGATCACTAATTGTTAGAAAATCCTCCCCTAACAATTGCCCCCAAAATATAAGGAGTAATTTGTAAAATTAACGAGTTATATTTTCTTGATCTTATCCGCAACTGACTAACGGATATATAGCCGTTAATATCGAACTAGCCGTTACGATCATGACGTCACGGAAGTGACAATCCTGCAGAATCATAATTATAAATAGAGATATAGATAGGATCATCATGCATTCAAATTCGAAAGAAACTCCCTTTAAATTCTCAGTCGACGATCAACCAGGTATTTCTTTCTCCTCTTTCTTCCTCTCTTACTCTGTTTTTCTTTCTTTATCTCTGCCACTTCGAAAATGTTGCTCCGAAGTTCACCGGCCAAGGATCACCCAAAGAACAGTCCTCCGAAAAGCCAGGGGATCATTGAAGACTCTATTAAAGAACGCTGCTGCTTCAATGATGCTCAAATAGATAGGATCCGCTACTGCTTTCCGGCGAACACCGAATTTAGGCCTTTTGACCCCAATGCCCTGAGCGATCATATCTCCGATAAATGGGTTGCTTTCCCCGTCACTCCTTTCACCATAGGCTATACATACCCAATCTTTCTTTTCCCTAACCGGCATCTCTTATATCCAAGCCATGCCGATGATTTGGAGGGTTTTGTACACCCTTGAAAGGATCATCGATCAAGAGGGAATAGATCTAGGAATGGCAGAGCTAGGAGAACTGTATGATCTTACCACCTTTGGTTCTCATCGTTATCTGTTTAAACGTAAACCCGGCGAGGAACACCCGATCTTCAAAGCCACCAAGAATGATGCTAATTGGAAACGGCGTTTCTTTTTCATCAAGAGAGATTCCATCCAGGATGGAAAGGATCTTCCTAAAAAATGGGCTACCCATGGTAGGATGGAGGATCCTGAGAAGGATCACCAGGAACTTTCTTTTGATGTAAGGATAACTTATATTTTTGCTTTCTTGTTATGCAGCTATCACCGTTTCGCACCTCAAACTGTCCCCTGCTGCTAAGGAAAGGCTCCTCGCTTTCAAGAGACTTGATCCTGAGACAAGAACTTTCAAGACAACAACCCAAGATTCACAGGAGGTATCCTCAGGCTCTGTCACAATGTCAAGTAAGTATCCTTGTTTAAAATTTAAATAAATAGTGAAACATGAACTAAGAAAAGATACTTATCTTGTTTTGATTGTGTAGGTGCTGGAAAATCTGCCAAGCCTGTATCCCAGTTCAACACGGCTGACCTTGATGTCGTACGATCCAGGAAGAAGAGATCCACCACCAGTCCTAGTATTTCCATTCCAAAGGCACCCACTAAAGGAAAGGGTGTCAAGAAGAGAAAAACCTCTGATGCTGAGGATCTTCAAGGCCTACCACTGATCCGCCACCAGTTCCTTGAATACTTCAATGATGTAAGGATCCTTAATTCTTCCCAGGTATCCTACTCGTATGAGGATCACTTGATCTTGAACTGCTTTATCCTTTTCTTTGCAGAAATTTGCTGAGATTGAGGATTACGTGGGGAATGTTGAGGAGCAGGACAAGAAAATTGCTGACCTCCAACAGGTTACCGTGCTCAAGGACCTTGCACTTGCTGGTCTTCGGAAGGAACTCCTGGATGAGAAGACTAAGACAGCCAAACTTCTAATCGACCTTGACTATGAGAAGCATGACCTCATTGAAAATGCTAAGGTCTCTGCCGCCATCACGATGTATCAGACAAAATTGAAGATGGCCCAGGAAGCTCAAGATCCTAGTTTTGACAGAAACAGCTGGGATGTTGAGGGTTGGAAGGCAAGGTTGGCTGATCTTGAGGATGATGAGGAGGAGGCTACTGAAGTCTTGGCGATTGAAGCAAGTGGCAGTGGAAAGGATCTGATGAAGGATATTGCAGCTGGAGGGGAAGAGGATGCAGCAAAGGCATAGGTTGCATGAATGGGCGATGAAGGACATTTCTAGACGTAGCCGGAGCCCATTTTTTAAGTTTGATAGTTTGTTTTGGTTGTGGTGTTTTTTGCTAAACAATGATGGGTTGTACTTGAACAATAGGTTTTAGGATTAAGGATCATATATGATCCTTTGGACAATAGGCAGGATTGCATATGGTGGAGGGATCCTCTGTTTGGGGGATGAAACCATTGTGATCCTGCCGCCTTTATATTCCTGCACTACTTTCGAACTTGTTATCATGGACACCCTTTACCTACCCCAGCGGACGGGCCACGTTTTGCTGGTAGATGCTCGGGTAGGTAATTTTGACAACCTTTAAAGGGTTAGTCTTTTGTTAATAAATAAAATCTTAACCTTTTGTTGCCTATCTTGTGTTGTTATCCTTGTGTTTCTTTGATTTTCCTTTATTTCGATGCATATTTATTAAACAAATAATTTTGAATAAGTCAAATTGAAAATACTTGGGATATGATCCATGATCAAATATCCTTTAGTCAAAGAATCTCAGAAAGCAATATGTTTCAAGGATCACAAGTCTGGTTATCAAATATAGTTAAGGATCATACCTGAGGATCCAAGTTAGGATCCTAACCATTATAAGGATAACTACAAGATAAACCTTAGAATAAAGTAAGGATCGAGGATCCCTAATTGCCTATCTTCAAGAACCTGAAATAGAGCATAACTTGGGACTAAGCCAATATAAGATAAGAGTTAGTAACTGGGGACAAGCCCAAGGATAACTGGGGACAAGCCCAAGGATAACTGGGGACAAGCCCAAGGATCGTATGTAAACTGGAGTATGGCCCTAACTGGCGACTATCCAAACTTAGTGGCATGAAAATGCCAAAACCTTAGCTAACATGAAAACGTTAGAAACCTTAGCTAACGTGAAAACGTTAGAAACCTTAGGAACAGATGTATGGTACGTCTACCATTATACGTAGGATCCTAAGCATAGCCAGAACAATGGAATTATCAGCCCCTAAAACGAGTACTGGTCCCAATGCCTTGAACTATACCAGGATCATCGTGCGCTACAGGCGGAACTGGGGTCAAGCCCGAATAACTGGGGTTAAACCCAAAGGACGGATTGCTTCAGTGGATAACCAATGTTATGCTAAGGATACCTGAACTTTCAAAACTCAAACTCACGTGAGAGATGGATAAAGGATACATGATCCTTATCCTTATATGAGTAAATAAAGAAACGAAATAGTTCAAGTTTACGATATTACCTAAGTAAGGATCACCAATACTTCGAGGATCCTTTAAGGATATCCCTATCATGAGGATCATCTCTGCCATGAGGATCCTGCTCACATGAAATATTTATTCAAGTGGACAGCATTCCAAGCTCTTGGTAGCAAATCACCTTCCATGGTTAGCAATCTATATGCCCCCTTTCCTGCTTCAGCTTCAATCAAATAAGGGCCTTCCCATTTTGGAGCTAACTTTCCATCAGCAGGATTGGTGGTATTTTGAAATGCTTTCCTTAATACCATGTCTCCAATTTGAAACCTCCTGATCCTGACATTTTTGTTGTAAGCACCAGCCATTCTTTGCTGATAACTGGCCATCCTTATCCTAGCCATATCCCTGATTTCTTCAATAGTATCCAGGTCTTGAGCCAAGTTTTCATTATTTTCCTCAGGATCACGAGTACTTGTTCTAGCAGTTGGAACCACCATTTCTGTTGGGATCACTGATTCTGCCCCAAATACCAAAGAAAATGGTGTTTGACCAGTAGCATTTTTAGGGGTTGTCCTATCAGCCCAGAGCACATAGGGTAGTTCTTCTGCCCATTTCCCTTTCTTGGATCCAAGCTTCTTCTTCAAATTGTTGATGATGATCTTGTTAGATGATTCTGCTTGGCCATTAGCTTGTGGGTGGACTGGTGTTGATGTTATCATCTTAATCCCCCAGCTGTCACAAAAGTTAGTAGTTCTGCCCCCAATAAATTGGGAACCATTATCACATATAATCTCAGAAGGAATTCCAAATCTAGTTATAATATTTCTTTTAATGAAGGATATAACTTCCTTTTCTCTGACTTGGGCAAAAGCTTCAGCCTCTATCCACTTGGAGAAGTAATCAGTCATAGCTAGCATAAATACTTTTCCACCAGGTGCCTTAGGAAGCTTACCAACTATATCCATACCCCATCTCATAAATGGCCAAGAGGAGGATATAGGATGCAATAATTCAGCTGGTTGATGAAGGATATTGCTGTGTCTCTGGCAAGGATCACATCTTCTGGCATACTCCACAGCATCTTTCTTCATGGTTGGCCAGTAGTATCCTGTCCTCAGGATCCTTGAGAATAATGCCCTGCCCCCAGTGTGGATTCCACAATCTCCTTCATGGAAGTCTTTTAAAACTTCTTGAACTTCAGGATCCTCAATGCATCTCAAGTATGGTCCTGCAAGAGATCGTCTATACAACATATTATTCATAATTGTGAATTGAGATACCTTAGATTTGAAAGCCCTAGGGTTTTCTCCAGTAGGAATCTCTCCATGTTGTAAGTATCTCATAATTGGTGAGATCCATGATCCTGATCCTGAATGGGATCGAGTATCCTCACTAGGGATTATTGCAGAATCATTCCCTATTTCCATAGCCACGTGATCCTCAATAGCCGGGGTCAGGATATGGATAATAGGAATCTTGATATCTTCCGGGATCTTCAAGGATGATCCTAAATTAGCCAATGCATCAGCTTCTGTATTTTCTTCCCTTGGTACCTGTGATAAACTAAAGGAAACAAAAGAGAGTGCCAAACTTTTGACTATCTCCAAATATTTGGTTAACTTTTCACCTTTAACAGCATAGGATCCATTAAAGTGGTTTGTAATTAACAAAGAATCTACGTGTACCTCAAGATACCTGATCCCCATATGCTTTGCAATTTGCAAACCAGCAATTAAGGCTTCATATTCAGCCTCATTGTTAGTGGTTTGGAACTCACAAGCTATAGAATGGGGTATTATGTCCCCCTGTGGCGATTTTAGTAGTATTCCAAGCCCTGTGCCTTTGACATTTGAGGATCCATCAGTATAAAGTATCCAAGGATCCTTGGTCTCTTCTAGCTGCTGGACTTCTAGCTCAGCTTCTTCTTGTAAATCACTACTGAAATCAGCCACAAAGTCAGCTAATGCTTGGGATTTGATGGCTGTCCTAGGCTCATATCTTATATCATATGCACTCAGCTTCACTGCCCACTTAGCCATCCTTCCTGACATCTCTGGTTTCCTGAGGACATTCTTAATTGGAAAATTAGTTTTAACAATGATAACATGAGTTTCAAAATAATGTCTTAACTTGGTATATGCCATAATTAATGCGAGAATAAGTTTTTCAAGGTGTGATTACCTGGATTCGGCATCAAGTAAACTTTTACTTACATAATAGACAGGATGTTGTGTACCTTGATGATCCTTAACAAGGACCGCACTTACTGCTTTTGATGATACTGCAAGATACAAGGATAACACATCACCTTTTTCTGGTTTCATCAAAGCCGGGGCTGAGGATAGGTAATCTTTGAGGGCTCTTAAAGCATTTTCATGCTTCTCAGTCCACTCAAATTTCTTGTTCTTCCTTAGGATATCGTAGAATTCTTTGCACTTCTCGGAGGATTTGGATATAAATCTGTTCAAAGCTGCGATCCTGCCTGTTAGCCTTTGAACATCCTTAGCATTGGCCGGAGACTTGATGTTTATTATTGCTTTGATTTGTTCCGGGCTAGCTTCAATGCCTCTCTTTGTCACCATATATCCTAAGAATTTACCTGCTTTAACACCAAAGTGACATTTCGAAGGATTAAGCTTCATATTATATTGATCAAGGATATCAAATGCTTCCTCCAAGTCTCTTAGGTGATCCTCAGCCTTCAAGGATTTTACCACCATATCATCTATGTAGACCTCCATAGTTTGTCCAATCTGATCCTTGAACATCATATTCACCAGCCTTTGATATGTTTCACCTGCATTTCTTAGTCCGAAGGGCATAGCAATATAGCAGTATATACCAGTCGGAGTCATGAAGGCTGTATCCTCTTGGTCGGATGGTTCCATTTGGATTTGTTGGAATCCAGATGAAGCATCCATAAAAGTTAACAGTTCATGACCCGCAGTTGCATCCACCATGGAGTCAATGTGGGGTAATGGGAAAGGATCCTTGGGACATGCCTTATTTAAATCGGTAAAATCGACACATACCCTCCACTTTCCGTTTTTCTTTTGAACAACAACCACATTAGCCAGCCATCTTGGATACTTGACCTCTCTAATCATACCTGCCCGGAGCAATTTCTCTACCTCTTCCTGGATAATGGCATTCCTTTCCGGTGCAAACTTCCTTCTCCTTTGATGGATTGGTTTGAAGGATCTGTCGATGCCGAGTTTGTGAGTGATAACATCCTTGGATATACCAGTCATATCTTCGTGTTTCCATGCAAAGGTAGTCTTTCTCCTTTTGAGGAAGGATACGAGGTCTTCTTTCATTTCGCCAAGGATCCCTGATCCGATATAGATTTTGGATTCAGGATCATCAGGATCCATGAGGATTTCTACCACATCCTGTTCACTCGCCTCCAAGACATCCTTTGGAGGATACTTTGATTGCTATTGCTCCCTGGATTTCGAAGCTGGTTTCATCGATGAAGTATAGCAATTCTTAGCCTCCTGCTGATCACTATCAATCTTCACTATTCCCCAAGGACTAGGGAGCTTCACACATTGATGGTAAGTGGATGTGACTGCTTTCATATCGTGTATCCAGGGCCTGCCAAGGATAACATTACAACAAGATAAACAGTCAATAACACAAAATTTTTGATAAGAGTGTAGGCCTTCGATGTATATTGGGAGTTTAATGTCCCCCAGGGTATTCTTAGTTTCACCACTAAATCCCACGACCACGGAGGATCTTAGTATGATCTCTGATTCAGGGATACCCATCTTCTTTAGAACATCAAGCTGGATAATGTTCACTGAACTTCCTCCGTCTATAAGGATCCTGCGGACAAAATGATTAGATATAAAAAGAGTAATAACTAAACCATCGTGATGAGGATCTTGGATATCAACACGATCCTCTTCGTCAAAGGTTATGACTTTTCCTTCCGAGACACTTGATGTTCGAACAGGTCTTTCTCCGTTATCCATTTTAGTTTCCTTTGCATGCCTTTTGGCTGCTGAGAAGGATGTGCCGCAAATGTCTGATCCTCCAGAAATGAAGTTTATCACTTGTGCATCCGCTGGAGGGGCTGGAGCCTTCTCAGGGATCCTTTCAGGATCCTGAGTCTTTGACTTCTTTCTTCCCAACAATTCTTTTAGATGCCCCTTGCTCAACAAGTATCCAATTTCCTTTCTTAGTGCAATGCATTCTTCTGTGAGGTGCCCAAAATCTTCATGGTATGCACACCACTTTGATTTATCCTTAGTTGCAGCTGGCCTATCATTCTTTCTGGGCCATCTAGCTTTATCACCTAAACTCTGCATCGCAAGGATTAGTTCATTGTTATCAACACTAAAACAATATTCAGAAATTGGAGGATAATCCTCATCATCCTCTTCTTGATCAATAGAATGCACGTTCTGGTTATCAGATCTGTTGTAGGATCTGAACTTGTTGTTCCTGAATGAGGATCCTTGCTTATCCTGCTTTGAGGATCCTGCTAACCTCTCCTGGATCCTCTTGTCATCCTCTAGCCGGATGTACCTAAGGGCCCGGGTTCTTACCTCATCTAAGTTCCTGCACGGTGTCATAACAAGGTCATCATAAAACAACGAATCCCTAAGCAATCCCATTTTGAAGGCCTCAACAGCCGTGGCTATATCTAAGTTAGGAATGTCTAAGGTTTCTTTACTAAATTTGGTAATGTAATCCCTTAATGATTCATTATGACCCTGGGTTATCCTATATAAATCACTAGTTAATCGTTCAAATTTCCTACTACAAGAAAACTGATTATTAAATAGATTAACTAGATTAGCAAATGAGGTAATAGAATAGGGAGGAAGACTTAGCAGCCATTTGAGAGCTGATCCAATAAGAGTAGATCCGAATCCTTTGCACAGGCATGCTTCCTTTAACCTTTCTGGGATTGGATTGATCTCCATCCTCTCCCTGTATTGTGCTATGTGTTCTTCAGGATCCGTTGAACCATCATACAGTTTCATTGTAGGCGCGTGGAACCTCTTGGGTATCTCAGCATCACAGATTGGTGGTGCAAAACGAGATATCTTATGGCTCCCATATGCAATCTCTGGGATAGGTTTGACTACTCCCGGGACACTTGATATCATATCCTTTAGCTTTTGCAATTCTCTGGCCATGGCATGATTGACACCTGGATCCTGCATAAGACCATGGTTAGTAGTATAAGAATTATTAAAAGTGTTACCTCCCACTGGATTCGAGTTAGGAAGAATGGATGTTAATCCATATTGTTGAGGTTCTGGAATGATCGAGGGACCAGTAGAGGCATTGGTCTGCATTGGAATAAAATCTCCCTGATGGACATCTGAACATCCTGTTTGCAAACTCCTCAAGGATCATGGCATCTGGAAGGATCCCTGAAACTGTGACGATCCTGGAACAAAGGAGGATCCTTGAACCTGGGATGATCCTGGAATGAAGGAGGATCCTTGAACCTGGTATGATCCTGGAACAAAGGAGGATCCTTGAACCTGAGATGATCCTGGAAGAAAGGAGGATCCTTGAACCTGGGATGATCCTGGAACGAAGGAGGATCCTTGAACCTGGGATGATCCTGGAACAAAGGAGGATCCTTGAACCTGGGATGATCCTGGAACGAAGGAGGATCCTTGAACCTGGGATGATCCTGGAACGAAGGAGGATCCTTGAACCTGTTGCATTCCTGAATATCCTCCTGAACTCGTGAGGGATCCCATATGCTGAGGATAGGATCCCGCTGGCTGGAAATATGAACCTGATGCCTGGGTCATTGTTGTTGTTCCGTAGTGCACTCCTTTTGGTCCACCCACATATTGAATGTCTGGAACCACTGATGGATGAGAAGTAATCACCGGAGTATCAAAATTCAAAGATCTGGGCATCAGTGGGGAACGATCCTCTGCTGTTTTCTTCTGTTTCTTAATTTCGTCAATCTCCCGGAGGATCCATTCGTTGGTCTTATCCTGCTCTTGTGCATGATTCCTCATCTGCAAAATCAAGGCATAGAGATCATTAGTAGTAGGATTAGTTGAAACAGAAGAAGTAGGTGGTTTTGAGAAAATGGGAGTTGGTTTCTTCGCGGCATTCTCAGTATTCTTCTGGGATCCAGAAGGTGATGGAGGCAAAGGAGGAACGCCTTGAGAAGAAGTGAACGAGGGCATCAAATTTGAAGCATTCTTCGCTGAGGAAGCCATTTTCTTGGTCGTAGTGAACCGAAATGAGCACCGAAATGCGAATTTTTCTAAGGATGAAGCACCAATTGCCCCACGGTGGGCGCCAAACTGTTTTGGTCAAAAATCAGACGAGGATAATGCAACCAAACTCTTTGTTACGGGGAATGATGCTTAAAATATGTAACAGCGATGAGGATCACTTCAATGTAAATTGCACAAACAACACAAGGATTTATACGGGGAAAAAGCCCTTGATCAAGAGTTGATCTCCGGCACAAAAAACCCCGGGTGATGGAAACTACCGATCACCAAGCTCAAATAAATGAATAAATGTTTACAACTTCGGATAGTAACGAGCTAGGTACAAGGATCACTATCGTGAAATGTGTAAAAAGTGTATGAAATTGCTAAGTGTTGAACGAGAGCTTGTATGAGCGTTTGTACGAGTGTGTGTAACTGAAAAAATGACTAAGTGTTTCTCCACTAGCTCGTTACCCCTTTTAAATTAGAAATAATCTACTCTAACTAACTATCCGACTTTCGTGCCATGCCTCCACGTTCTCCACAACGTCTATTTTTGGTCAAGCACGTGCAGAATAGTTTGGGAATATTCTCCAGGAATGTCGCCAAGACTTGGTCAAGCTTGTTATACCTGCGAGGTAGTACAAAACATAAACAAACAATCGTCAGTACGAGGATCCTTAAAGTGATCCATGATCCTGATCCTGGAGCTCTTCTGAGGATCACCACCGGTTACAGAAGTAAGGATCACTAATTAGGATAACGAATAAGGATCACTAATTGTTAGAAAATCCTCCCCTAACAATACTTACTTGACATTGTGACAGAGCCTGAGGATACCTCCTATGAATCTTGGGTTGTTGTCTTGAAAGTTCTTGTCTCAGGATCAAGTTTCTTGAAAGCAAGGAACCTTTCCTTAGCAGCAGGGGACAATTTGAGGTGTGAGACGGTGATAGCTGCATAAAAAGAAAGCAAAAATATAAGTTATCCTTACATCAAAAGAAAGTTCCTGGTGATCCTTCTCAGGATCCTCCATCCTACCATGGGTAGCCCATTTTTTAGGAAGATCCTTTCCATCCTGGATGGAATCTCTCTTGATAAAAAAAGAAGCGCCGTTTCCAATTAGCATCATTCTTGGTGGCTTTGAAGATCGGGTGTTCCTCACCGGGTTTACGTTTGAACAAATAACGGTGAGAGCCAAAGGTGGTAAGATCATACAGTTCTCCCAGCTCTGCCATTCCTAGATCTATTCCCTCCTGATCGATGATCCTTTCAAGGGTGTACAAAACCCTCCAAATCTTCGGCATGGCTTGGATATAAGAGATACCGGTTAGGGAAAAGAAAGATTGGGTGAAGGCTGGAAAAGGATATGTATAGCCTATGGTGAAAGGAGTGACGAGGAAAGCAACCCATTTATCGGAGATATGATCGCTCAGGGCATTGGGGTCAAAAGTCCTAAATTCGGTGTTCGCCGGAAAGCAGTGGCGGATTCTATCTATCTGAGCATCATTGAAGCAGCAGCGTTCTTTAGTAGAGTCTTCAATGATCCCCTGGCTTTTCGGAGGACTGTTCTTTGGGTGATCCTTGGCCGGTGAACTTCGGAGCAACATTTTCGAAGTGACGGAGATAAAGAAAGAAAAACAGAGTAAGAGAGGAAGAAAGAGGAGAAAGAAATACCTGGTTGATCGTCGACTGAGAATTTAAAGGGAGTTTCTTTCGAATCTGAATGCATAATGATCCTATCTATATCTCTATTTATAATTATGATTCTGCAGGATTGTCACTTCCGTGACGTCATGATCGCAACGGCTAGTTCTATTTTAACGGCTATATATCCGTTAGTTTGTTGCGGATAAGATCAGTAAAATATAACTCACACATTTACAATTTAACTCCTTATATTTTGGGGGCAATTGTTAGGGGAGGATTTTCTAACAATTAGTGATCCTTATTCGTTATCCTAATTAGTGATCCTTACTTATGTGACAGGTGGTGATCCTCAGAAGAGCTTCAGGATCAGGATCATGGATCACTTTAAGGATCCTCGTACTGACGATTGTTTACCTATGTTTTGTACTATCTCGCAGGTATAACCAGCTTGACCAAGTCTTGGCGACATTCCTGGAGAATATTCCCAAACTATTCTACACGTGCTTGGCCGAAAATGGACGTTATGGAGAACGTGGGGGATTGGCACAAAAGTCGGATAGTTAGTTTGGTAGTTAGATTTCTATTTTAAAGGGGTAACGAGCTAGTAGAGAAACACTTAGTCATTTTTTACAGCTACACACACTCATATACTCGCACACTTGAAGCTCTCGACAAACATTCATTTGTTTTCACTCACATTTACACATTTCACGATAGTGATCCTTGTACCTAGCTCGTTACTATCCGAAGTTGTAAACATTTATTCATTTATCTGAGCTTGGTGATCGGTAGTTTCCATCACCCGGGGTTTTTTGTGCCGGAGATCAACTCTTGATCAAGGGCTTTTTCCCTGTATAAATCCTTGTGTCATTTCGGCAATTTACATTGAAGTGATCCTTGTTATTGTTCTACATTGTTAGCATCATACCCCGTAACATAGAGTTTGGTTGCAATATCCTCAACAGATTTTTTGACCAAAACAGTGTCATGAAAGCAGTATCCTCCTGATCCGAAGGCTCCATTTGAATCTGCTGAAATCCTGAGGATTCGTCCATGAATGTTAACATTTCATGTCCGGCAGTAGCATCTACCATTGCATCGATATGAGGGAGAGGAAATGGATCTTTAGGACAAGCCTTGTTCAAGTCCGTGTAATCTACACAGACTCTCCATTTCCCGTTTTTCTTCTGTACCACAACTACGTTTCCTAGCCATCTTGGAGACTTGACTTCTCTGATCATCCTGGACTTCAACAATCTTTCAACTTCCTCTTGGATAATCGCATTCCGCTCAGGAGCGAATTTTCTTCTTTTTTGCTGAACAGGCTTGAATGATTTGTCAATTCCAAGCTTGTGAGTGATAATGTCTTTGGATATGCCTGTCATATCCTCATGCTTCCATGCAAACGTTGACATCCTGCATTTCAAAAAGTTAGTTAACTGTTCTTCAATATCCTGAGGGATATTGGTTCCTACGAGCACCGAGATATCAGGATTATCCTGATCCAGGATAATTTTCTTCAAATCCTGCTCCGAATCCTCCTCGATATCTTGGGCCCGCATCTTTAATTGCTATGTTGTACTAGGCTTAGTTGAGGATTTCATCGAGGATGAGTAGCATTCTTTCGCTTCCTGTTGATCACTTTCCACCTTGACAACCCCCCAAGGGGTAGGGAGGTGATATGTTGATGGCACAGCCTTCATATCGTGAATCCATGGTCTTCCCAGTATGATGTTATAGCAGGATAAGGAGTCCATCACACAGAAGCGTTGTATTGAGTTGACCCCTTCAACATATACTGGTAACTTTATCTCCCCTACGGTATTCCTAGCTTCTCCACTGAAACCAACGAGCACAGTGGACTTCGAAGTGATATCCATCGGAGATACATTCATCCTCTTCAATGTTTCCAGCTGAATTATATTGACAGAACTACCGTTGTCTACCAGTATCATGCGTACAAAATGGTTAGCCATATATAATGTTATTACTAAAGCATCATGGTGAGGATCCTGAACAGTATCCCTGTCATCACTATCGAAAGTGATCACTTTATCAGTTGTGAGGGTAGTCATTCTGACTGGTCTGTCTCCCCTCTCGCTCTTAGCTTCCTTTGCATGTCTCTTGGCCGCCGAATACGAAGTCCCACAAATGTCGGATCCTCCTGAAATAAAGTTAATTATCTTGGCATCTGCTGGGGGTGATGCTGCTCGTTCAGGATCCTTCTCGGGATCCTGCCCTTTATTCTTCTTTTTTCCCAGCAAGTCCTTTAGATACCCCTTGCTTAACAGGTAACTTATCTCCTTCCTTAAAGCAATGCAATCCTCGGTCATATGTCCGAAGTCTTCGTGGAAGGCACACCATTTGGATTTATCCTTCCAATCAACTTTCTGTTGGTTCTTTCGAGGCCACCTAGCTTTGTCCCCTAAGCCCTGCATAGCATACATTAATTCAGGTATATTAACAGAAAAGCAGTATTCAGATAAATCAGGATCCTCGTCTTCAACAGCGTTCACTTTCTTGTTATCATTTCTGCCATATGGCCTGGAGCGATATGGCTTATATGAGGTTTCTGATTTCCTGTTAGTTGATTTATAGGTTGAGGTAGAATTCATCCTCTCCTGCATCTTCTTGTCATCTTCCAGACAGATATATCTCAAAGCCCTGTTACGAGCTTCGTCGAGATTCCTGCAGGGATTCATTACAAGATCCTGATAAAACTGAGAATCCTTTTGTAATCCCATCTTAAAAGCTTGCACAGCTGTTGCAACATCAAGATGTGGGATATCCAAGGATTCTCGACTGAATTTGTTCACATAATCCCTCAAGGATTCCTGAGGCCCTTGAGTTATCCTGTAAAGGTCACTGGTTAGTTTCTCAAAACTCCGACTACAAGAAAATTGACTGTTAAATAAATTAACCAAATGATCAAACGAAGTAATTGAGTGAGGAGGAACGTTTAACAGCCATTTTAAGGCTGATCCTGTCAGAGTAGCACCAAATCCCTTGCATAAGCATGCTTCCTTAAGCTCCGGAGGGATAGGGTTAATCTCCATTCTTTCCCTATACTGGGCAATATGCTCTTCAGGATCCGTAGTCCCATCATACAGCTTCATGTTGGGAGTCTGAAATCTTTTTGGGATTTCAGCATCACAGATGGGATATGCAAAGCGGGATATCCTGTGGCTGTCCTGGGATACTTCCGGAATTGGCTGGACCACTCCAGGTACACTGGATATCATGTCCTTCAATTTCTGGAGCTCCCTGGTAAATGTTGACATCATACCTGCATCCTGCAAAGAGCCATTATTGTTAGTAGCAAGAATATTATTATTTGACACATTACAGTTCTGAGGATTTTGGCCATATCCTGAAGCATATCCTGAACTTCTCACAGTCGATATCCTGACCGAAGAGGGTATCTCAGGGGTATGATTCTGAGAATGGCTTGGGATGACATTCCCCCTATTATCCTCAGTGTAAACTGCGGAACTGAAGTTCAAAGCCCTAGGCTGTATAGGAGTGACAGTTTCTTCAGTGGGTCTACTCGAGCTAGCTTTTAAGAGTTGTATTTCTCTTAACAGCATTTGGTTAGTCTCCTGTTGCTGCCTCATTTGTTCCTGCACACTTCCAAATAAAGTCAAAATTTCATCGTTAGAGGCTAAAAAAGGGAGCAGATCCCTGGACACTCCGAGTAGGGATAACATCTTGAGATTGTGAAGAAAACGGCATCCTTGGAGGAGGTGGTGGAAGCACCGAACCAGTAGTAGCAGAGGTTGTAGCAGACATAGTGGAAGAGCTCATGTTTGATCTTGAGGCCATTGTAAACAATGTGGCAAAAAGTTTTGAAAATAGAAAACCGATTAATGATTTTACAAAGATTTTTAGTAAAAGTAGCCACTTGCCCCACGGTGGGCGCCAAATTGTTTTGGTCAAAAATTACCTAAGCAATTTAGTGATCAAATTAGTTAAGTGAGGTACTGTGCTAAAATTATGTGTAAAAAATATGCTAACCAAGTTAGATATGAAAACAGTTTCAGGATACAGCTCAGGATATAAAGCTGTATCTATGATCAAACAATGAGCAAAAAAGTAAAGGTTGACACGTGATGTACGAGGAAAGCCCTTGATCAATCTAGATCGCCGGCATAAAACCTCGGGAGCTGACAATCGCAGCTGCCTTGTTCTTCTATTGCTTCCAATATCAGGATACAGTGCAGGATGTGATGCGGATCGACTATGTGTTACAATGTAATTTGAGTACAAGTGTTGTGTGTAGTGTTTGCGATGAACTAGAGAGAAAGTGTTTGAAAGTGTGTAAATTGCGTGCCTTAATCTGATCCGCCCCCATCTATTTATAGTAAAACAAATGTAACTAATTATCCTACATAACCGGGATCCAATGAATATTCCTTAGTTGAACGTTGGAGACCTGGTCTTTCGGGCTCAACGTTTCTCCTTTAACAAACACGCCCGAGTCTTGAGGAAATGAAGTCCACTTGACCGTTAGCAAGTCCCAGCCTTTAACCTGCACGTGATTAATTCGATATACATCAGGATATCACCTAGGATGTCAGCAATATCCCCGTCCAGTATCCTGATCATAGATAAACAATAAAAAGCAGGATATAGTTCAAGATATGTACGCTTAGAAAATGAGCCATAACGATTGTCCCCAAATATATTGGTTGGTATACCAATCCAACGGATATATTTCAAAAGTCTTATCCCATAATTCAAGGCATTTAAAATGAAGCGACGGTTGAGATCACATCGTAACCTCCAACACGCTTTTTGCTCAATGGAGATCCATAATGCCCCTATATCTTCTCTCTTCTTGTTTGAAAAGCAGATATCTTCAACAGAGCCTTCAGGTAATTCTCCATTTCTCATTTACTTTCTATCAACTTTCATCACCTTACTCGTAATGGATGCCGAGACCTTCACCCAGCAAAATCTCCTCAAAAATCCCGAAAAGGAGATCTGTGCTTTTGACAACGCAGACATTGCGGCTTTGAGAGCTTCCAGCGCCTTCCCAGATAACACGGTCTTTAGACCGTTCGATCGGTCAATTCGATCGGATGTTTCTTCCACTGATTGGATTTGCTTTCCAGCATATCCTTTTTCGCTAGGTCTTCGATACCCTTTTCCCGAATTCATGATGCAATTCTTCCGAACTACCGGCATCTCTTTTGCTCAAACCATGCCCATGGTTTGGAGAGTATTAATTGTACTTAACCAAATCAAAAACCTTCATTGCCCCGATCTCTGCATCGAGGATCTGCCTATTGCTTATCACCTCCGATCCTATGGCTCTAGCCGGTTCTTGCTTTTCTCGACCTCTAGCAAACCCCTTATTCTTAAAGCCACCAAAAACGAAGACAGATGGCAACGCAAGTTTTTCTTTGTCAAACGAGACTCCATTGCTGAGGGTGCCAACCTTCCGGTGGAGTGGTTAACCACCGGTAGGGTCATAAATATTCTCATGGACCGTTTGGTTTTTATCTCCCACTAATATCCCTCTTTCTGATCCTTATGCAGTGAACTTCAAGGAAGTAGCTCCCCCTACCGCTGAATCAGAAGAAAGAATCAACACTGTTTACCGATTACCTGCAATAGATAGGACTTTCACCACACACGTCCCGAGTTCCAGTCAATACTCGTCATCTGAAATGTCTGGTAAGAATTACTTTCAAAATTAAAACAATATAATAAAATAAAGAGTAATAATGATGTGAAACTTTTCCCTTTATGCAGCACCGGCCAAGATTCCTGAAGTCTTCGACCTCGACGAATTGGACAGTTATTCTGATCAGATTCAGGTCAAGAAGGAACCTAGTCCCAAGGCCACAGCCTCATCCAGACCCAGTAGTTCCAAAGCCATCATTATTCCCAAACCTTCACCGGCTACCAAGCCCCGGAGTTCAAGTTCCCGCAAAAGGAAGGAGCCTGATTCCCCTGTCATCTCTGATACATTTCCTTATGAGAAGCACGGGTTCATTGAAGCTAGCGGGTTTATGACTTCCTTTCTTAACCTGGTTAGTATTCTCATATCCTATCCTGCGGTTTACATCATTTACAAAGATTTATCAATATGAATACCTGTCCTCTTACCTTCGTAGGGTCTTGAGCGCCTGGTTCACATATATCAAGAATCCTGCAAGCTTAACAAGACGCTTGAATCTAAGCTAAAGGAAGCAGAAATCACAATCTCCGACCAAGGCATGATTGCAGCCGCCAAATCTCGTCATTACGAGGAGAAATTCAAAGCTATGATCCAAGAACACCAAACTGCTCTCAACAAAGCTACTCTTCAAGCCCAGGCCGATCTTGAAGCTGCCCATGTGCAACATGAACGGGATATGGTCAGCTACCGAGAAAGCCTCAAAAGTTCCGTCGTCATTTCTCTCCTCCAAGCCAGGTTGAAGATGGCCCATGAAGCCAAAACATTAGGTTTTGAATGCCCTTCTTGGGATGTTGGTGCCTGGGAGACCAACATAAACTATTAAGGTTAACAACTAATAGATTTAGCAAACTAACAAAGTTAATAAGGTAAATAGCTTAACTGAGTAACAGACTTAACAGGGTTAATAACTAACAGATTTAATGTGACAAAATCGTATACGTAATGAAAACCCTTCATGGCGAAAACACCATTTGGCGAAATCACTCAGGCGACGAAATCCCAAGTGATTTCGTCGGGGTTAATGTTTGACGAAAACACTGGGTGTTTTCGCTTGATCCTCGTGATTTCGTCTACTCTTGATTTCGTCAGTTACATCCTCCCCAACAACATCAGTTACGCAATACAGAAATCCCTAATCACCACTTACAGTTACATGATCAAACATCAACGAAATCATTAAATCAAATCATTGATATATTAACATATAAATTACCAAATCATTGCGAGACCAAGATCACCAATCAATCAGCAGATCATCATTAACAGACACACACGTCGATCATATCATCCAATATACATAACAGTTTGTGAACAATATATATATATATATATATATATATATATATATATATATATATTACGATCATCCAGTCTTACGTTCACAAAACAATCACAGTTATGATAATAAAAAAATCGTTCGTACAATTGATTTAAATCAAACAATCGGTTAAAGGTTAACACTAACCGCGACGAGTCGAGACAACAACTTGATTGATCTTGAAGATCCGGGGAACACAAGTTTGCCATCAGGTTCAAAGGGTAGCGAGAAAGAATGTGAGAAGTGGTTAGGGTTTTGCCGAATACTGTTCTTGCGTAAAGGTTATTAACAAAACTATATCTAATTGCTACTGGGCCAAAGGCCCACTTTGATTTCGCTGGCCATAGTTGACGAAAACACTAAGGTGTTTTCGTGAGGAAGGTGTTTTCGGATGGGGGTGTTTTCGGCCAAGGTTCCCATATTTTAGTAAGTATACCACATTATTCATACTAAACATAAATCAACAACACACCCATATTGCACATCATTTATATATACAAAACACACTTATTTTGCACATCCAATGTATATTTATATAAAAGAAAACACACTTTGCAAATAAGTATTGAGTTAGGTCGAGTAGAGACCTTGAAAACTGGGGTTGTCACAAAGATTGATCGTAAGAGTTCTTGACAATCGAATGCCATGTTTGCCTAACTCTCTTACATCACTTGGTGAAGACAAGCATTTAGTGTAATACTTTGTATTTTTAATCTTTTCGCACTTTTTATTTGGTTATGTATTAATGACTTTAATAACTAGTTTCTTATGTTGAAGGTGAATCTTCCTTATCATTTGTCTGTGGTGTCTTGGCATTATTTTATTGTCTATATAAAATAAAAGATTTACACCATTCATATCTCCACGGTCTATATGGAGATATGTTGGCTACCTGGTCGGGGGTTGAGGGAATAGTTTGGTAAGAGTCTTTCCTTGTTCAGTGTATAGATCCTGCAAGGACCTGGGTCAATTTTAGTAGGACCTCCTTCAATACCCACTGGTATTGGATGGCGGGGGTCCGAACTCATTGATCCCCTCATATGTAAACTACTATTAAAACTTTAACCCGGCTATTTAGGATTGTATCCCTGCTGACTCAAACTACTTAGCCGAGGTTAACATCACCTTCAAAAGAGGGGCCTACCACATTATGCATTAATAACTTAATTAATTATCTTTCAATAATCCAACCCTTTAGGATTGTATCCTTGCTGACTCAAACTACTGGGTTGAGGGTAACGTCACCTTCAAAAGAGGGGCCTACTACTATAACTAAGATAATCTCTTAAAAAGTGTAAAAGTGCGAAAATAATCAAAGGTTACACTAAAGGCGAGTCGGATCCAAGTGATTCATCTTATCTATCTGTTCTTACTTTTATTTTTATTTTTCAACATTTTTAGTTAATTTTATTTTCTTGTTTTAAAACCCTTTTCTAAAATTTTGATTTGATTAGACGTTGAGGATAAACCGGTACTAAAAGCTCTTGTGTCCTTGGACGACCTCGGTATCTTACCAACACTATACTACGCTGACGATGGGTGCACTTGCCCATATGTGTTTCTAGTGTTAGTAAATATCGTGTTTTATAAATTTAAAACTTGAATAAAGTGTTAAAAAGGGCTTAAATATATATACACTACCGCACACATCAGGGTTCTCTCCGTGACTACCATCTGGCGTGAGAATAAGTACATATCTCAATGAAGAAGAAGAAGTTGTAGTGAAAGTGAAGTGAATGTAACTTGTGAGATTATACCTGAGTTGTCTTATTTATAGCCGGATTTAGGCGGGAAAGTTTGTTGACGGAGGAAATAACGGAAAGCATTTTCCGTAAGCAGTTGTCTTTTTTTCCGTTAATCACTAACGTGACATTTATGCACACGGATCATGGGCATGATCAGCGGCTAGGGAGATGCCACGTGGAAAGTGGGTGTGTGTGGATCCTTCTCCAAATCAGTGCCATCATCGTGACCTGGATGAGCGTTCAGGATGATGCCATGTCACCATTCGGTTATAACTGAATGGTTTATGCACAATGAAGTCTTTCTAGAAGGTCTTACAGTTGTAACCTTTCATCCTCTTGCCAAGTGTCAATTCTGTTATAACAGAAAGGACTTCTCTTGCTTAAGTCTTGGTTTTAATCGCGCGGAGGTGTTTTAGGGTTTTGTTCCCAAATCTAACTATTCCGTTGTATGAGCCCACGCAAGGATGTGAGATTAGTTCTATCTCGGCGCGCGGATGTTGACGACTGCTTTCTTTTAAGTTCTCTTCTTTAGAACCGGTGCGCAGCCGCGCAGGGTTCCCTTAAAGAGGTTTATCGTGATGGAGTTGTGGTATGGTCCAATGTGCCTGCACAAGGTTTTTGGGACCATACCCCTTCAAGTCCCCCCAGTCCAGTGTTGCTCTTATGCGAGTAAGAGGAGTACTAGACTATATGAGATAAGTGTGTGCTTTTTTGCTTTGTGAAGTTTTGGCATGAAATATGTAAAATCTTTTTGGGGAAGATACTTTACTTTTAAGTTGGAACGTTCATTATGCTATAGTGAACATTTTTTAGCGTGTGTTGATTTTGTCGTTGACGTGACGTGGACTTTGTGTGTCATAGGCTAGAAGACGAATAGGTGTTTGACCGATTGCCTTCCTACTGAAATTGTAGCTTGTGGGAATGTGTGTAGGCGTTTGATGCTATCAGAAGTTACTAATGAAATCGATGATTACTGTAACGTCGCCGTTCAGAAGGTGGCGATTTGACATTAATCATTACGATTTCTTACATCTCCCTTAATTGTGCTTACGTCAGCTCGTTTCAGACTTTATATATGTATCATTTCTTTTTACCAGATTTGGTAAAAACAACCATGAGTCGCAAATACCGTCTACGGAGGGTTTCCGAAATCTTGAAGACCCTTGACGCTGCTGATGCTATGGTCTGTCTTGGAGATCAGACACCGGAAAAAGCTGCCGGAAGTGAAGCATTTCTCTACACTGTACCTCGCCCGGGTAAAGGGAAGGATGATGTCCCATTCCTTACTGGGATTGGTGGCGATGCAGGTGTTATGTTATTGTCGACAGATGCCTTGATGCAGGTTTTTCCGTCAGACCGGAGAAGTCGTTGTACCATGGTGTATAAACGGCGTCAAAGTGATCGTCGTTATGCAAATCCGGGCAGAGCCTAGAAGATGACGTCTGTGGTGGGTGATGAGGAGAATGATAACAACTGGATCGTTGACCCTCAACCTTTGGAGTGGTATGGTGAAGCATTATATACTCCTGTAGAGGTGTTGGCCATGTTCCCAGATGTGTAGTTTGTTGTAACTTATTTTGGGATGTATGTTCCGTTCTGTAAATATCGTTTGATGCACTGTTGTTTTGTTAATGTGCTTACTGCACAAGTGACTTGTTGATGCACTGTTGTGCATGTAGATTTTTTGTTAATGCGTATGGTGCGCAAGTAACTATTTCGAATATAAGATATGTTTGAATTACAATGTCTTGCATGTGTATAATTACTTTGTTTAGGTAAAGCGAATAAAGATGGTAGAAAGATCATGTGTGAACGTAGGTCTGGACCGTGTGTGGGACTTATATCCGTGGACCATTCATGAGACTTTTAATGTGTTACCATAGTGTTTTCGCGTTTACCAAAAGAAATTACATGCATTTTGTAATAAACAATAGAACATGACAGAAGTAAAACTTTGTATTGATTGGGTAAGGCGCGAGGGCCAGTACACACAAAGTAAATAAATATAATAATTATGTTGCATACGCTAGTGTTGGCTGTTGTGCGGGACTGATGGGTCAGCTACATATAGCATCTGCGCAACTGTTGCGCGTTCCAAGTGCGCGGAACGTCTGTTCCATCAAGTCGTTTTAAGGTATACGCGCCTTTTCCTAGGACTTCGTGAATGACGTATGGTCCTTCCCATTTGGGCGCGAGTTTCCCTGGCTTCTCGGCGTTGGAGGCCTCATTGTCTCGTAGAACGAAATCTCCTGGTACAAAAGTGCATATACGCACTCGAGTATTATAATATTTCTCTAGCTTTGATTTGTACCTGGCTTCGTTGATGGCTGCATTTTCGCGTCTCTCTTCAAGGAGGTCCAGGTCGATTCTGCGCTCACGCTCATTGTTTTGCTTTTCCATGGCTATCATTCATGGTGATGGAAGGCCAATTTCTGCTGGAATTACCGCTTCTGAGCCGTAAACAAGACTGAATAGCGTTTCTCCTGTGCTGGTTTTCGGCATAGTGCGGTGGGCCCATAAAATGCTTGGTAGTTCATCTACCCACCCCCTTCGTACGATTCCCAGTCTTGCTTTTATGCCATCCACGATCTGCTTGTTTACACTTTCGACTTGCCCATTCGCCTATGGGTGTGCCATGGAGGCGAAGCTATGTTCAATGTTCATCTCCTTCAACCATTTTTGTAGATCTTCTGATGCGAAGTTTTTACCATTGTCTGTAATGATGCGCAATGGTAATCCAAAGCGGCAGATGATATGTTCCCAGATGAATTTTCAGATCACCATTGCGGTAGTTGATGCGAGGGCCTTTGCTTCTACCCATTTAGTAAAGTAGTCCACCTCTACCACTATAAACTTTACTGCACCGGGTGCGTCGGGGAAGGGACCTACTAGGTCTATGCCTCATTGTTGGAAGGGCCATGCTGAGTGACTGGGACCAGAGGGTTCTTTGGGCGGAGTGTCTTTGGAGCGTGACATTGACATGACGTGCATTTGCGCAAAAGTTCGACAGCATCTATATGCATACCTGGCTAGTAATAGCCCGCATTCATGACTTTCAAATGAGTACTTCATTCTCTTTGGATGAAATTGAGTGTCGTCATTCAGGTTTCGTGAATCCCTCAGGGACCTCGTCCCACTAATAAGGTTGTTGTCCAAGGTTGTCTTCTCCGCCTCGTCGTCGCTACCGTAGTCAGGCACCTTCGCGTTCGAGAGGGAAGAACAACCATCTTCTACGGAATCAAGTTCAGGGTCTTGTTTAGTAATTACCTCAGTTATGAGCTCCGCATTAAACGCGAGGTCGTTAGTAGCATTGTGCGAGTCAAGAACAGTAATAGAATCCGATGTGACAACCCTCAATTTACATGTATTCCGTACAATTTATTTAATAATAATTTAAGTGCTTGGTGACTGTGTTGAAATATTTAACTGCTCTCTGATTACTGAACTATACTTGCATGAGCATGTTAACATACTGGTAGTATACAGAAAAGTCACTAAATGGTCCGGTGTATTTTCCTATGTGTTAGGAATTTATTTCGTTACAAAAATATATAAATAAGACGCCTTACGGAACAATTAAACAATTTAACGGAACAGTGTCCGACCGAATAACCGGACATTACCCGAGACACTAAATTTTTGGCAGACACATTGTTTTATTATTTATGGCTAGTCATGATCCCCGTATGCCATAACACCCGCTAAAAATAAACCAACTAACTTACACCACCATTTTTCTTACATACTTACAATCTAACATTCTAGTTGCACATTGTCTACCTCAAGACCCCCCCCCCCCCAACGATTTTAGTCCTTGATGGACCCACCAAATTTTCCCCACCATACCTCCTAATCTTGTGTAAGATTTTAATTGAATTGTTTATTAGATCACTTGCTTGTGTAAGTAAACATAAAATGTGTGATCTTTATAAGTAAGTCTTGAGATTACATGCCATACTTCACTAGATTTCACACTCCATCTTCACTCTCTCTCCCTCTTGATCGGCTGCCCAAAACCGAAAGCACCATCACCACCTTCAAACATCATCATCTCCTTCATTTTATACCTTCCATTCAAGCTTCAAAGGATCTATGAAGGTTGCAACTTAAGGGGACTTCAAAGGAGCTTGTTCTAGCTTGATTCTTCATCTTTTCTCATCACATTTCTTCACTAGATTTCAACCCTAGCTTTAAGCTAGTAGTAAGTCTCATCTTAACTTGTTTCATCTTGTTCGAAATTTATGATTTGTAGTATGTGTGTTGTTGTTTAAATCACTAAATAACGAGAATGCTAGAAAATGTGTAACATAAGTTATGAACATAAAATCTACATAAAAGTTTACTTGTGGCTGATTTTTGAAGCGGAATCTTGTTGGTTTGAGGGTTGGGTAAATCATACTTGATGTTTAAAAGTTGTTTTCTTGCTAAATCCATTGTTCGGACCCTCGTTGATGCGATTTAGTAATGTTTAAACTTAAAAATAACATGCTGATGCATTTTTACAGCCGCCTTCAACAGGCTGTAAACGGACTTTAAAAACTCGAAAAACGGAATTTCAAAAGCCTAAATCGTGTCTTTTCGAAAAACCAAGAAAATGGCGCTGGAATCATATTTTTCTGATGTCGTTTACTATTTTAAAAATCTGTTTTCGTGACAGCAGCTAAGGCTGATTTTAACTGCAGTAAATTGGGCTGTGCGTTTTCGATCACAACTTAAAACCTGAACCGAACCAGCCCCTGAAACTTTTATCAAAAATGGTCACGGATGTATTTGTGACCCTCGAACTGGAATTTCGATAAACGGACTTACGAGGAATTTTTGACGAATTTTTCCGTAAACTGTGATCAGAATGTAACAAATCTGATCACAGTTCGGTAAACGATTTTCTATAAATTACTGATAATGAACTAGACCCCGATATTCTTACAAAATAATTTGTGGGTCGATTAGGACGTTCCGCAAAAATTTGGGAATTTTTGGAATAAGTTAAGTATTTTATTTAAATGTCCGAAAACAGCCGGTTTCGAATATAAATGCTGAATTGACATAAGTTGTGACTTGCGTGTTTAAATGTCGAGTATGCTATCGGTGAATGATCTAACATGTTATATGTGTTACGTGCAATATCGAATGTCTGTTTATGAGTGGGGAATGGATAGGAAGTTTATATGGGTATAAATCGTTAAAGTGTGTACATGTTATGTGAACGAAGTAATGTGCAAATAAACCATACGTAGGATACGTGTTATGCATGAGAAACTGATTGTTATCCGTACCTTATTAGGACGTGATTGACCGACTTTGACTGTTAACTATATTTGAGAACCTAACCGAGCAAACCGAGGTGAGTTCACACTCTTTCTAAGGCATGGGATTCCCAGGGGTTGGGAATGGGATTGAATAACTACTTGTACTATCATTACTATTAAACTACCTTTTTACTGTCCTCGGATTGAAGGGCACGTACGTAAAACCTACGTACACTCATACTTACTACTGTCCTCGGATTGAAGGGCACGTACGTAAAACCTACGTACACGATCATAAGACCATCAACTCTATCACTTTAAGTCCCTCATTTATCGACTTAATCGCCGAGGCCTATGGCGAGCGGGTCATTAGTTAATAGCGCTATTAGGTTTAACAAACCTCACACCGTGCCAGTCGGACGGGCGTGTACTAATGGACTATGGGCAAAGGGTCAATGCTGATAGACATTGACTTAGGGCACCTCTTACATTTTCGTAGCAGTCGATACGCGTGGTCTAGTAACACATGGGAAACCCCCACTAATCTTCGCAAACATGTCAGAAAGACCGCGATGCAAACTTATACGATACATGGTTTTCAAAACGAACAGATGATTTACGAAACGAATGCTATAACTAAACAACCAACAGTGAATTCACTCAACTTTGTTGTTGACTCGGTGTTACATGCCTTACAGGTCACTAAACACTTGGAGCTTGCACGAGGAAGGAGTCGTTGTGGTGTGCGGACGGTTATGCCAGTAGTTAATGTTTAAAACATTATGAACTTATTAAACCTATGTGTTGGACTTTAAACTTATGAACTGCGAACCTATGTTTTGAACTTTACGTTTATGCTTCCGCTGTCCAAATTAAAAACTTGGTTAACTAGCTTTTGGTCACCAATCGTATTGGGGTTGTCTTTATTTACTTAAGTACGTTGTTCAGTATGATTGGTGGCTCGATCCTGGTCATGTCACGCCTCCAAGCGGTGATACCCCGCATGGTGGATTTTGGGGGTGTGACAGATTGGTATCAGAGCCATTGGTTATAGTGAACTTGGTTTTAAAAAGGGAAAAGCTTTTTGATAAAACCAGACTATAACCTGTACAGTGCTCAACGATCCACAACGACGCTTCGCTCCACGTGCAAGACTCGACACCATAAGTGGTATGATTTATGTTATATTGTCGGTTAGATAGTTCTCACTGTGCATTAGATAATGTGGTAATTGCTATTTGAACCTTGCGTGCTTACTCTCCACTATCGTCCCACACTTACGCACTTTCGCGACACTTTTCTCACCTACGATATTTCGTTGTGAAGATCATGGGTGGACGTTTGAACCTAACTCAAGCCCAGCTGACGGCTTTGATCAACGAACGAGTTGCTGAGGCTCTCGCAACTGTCCCTGCAGGAGGTATAACCTGCCATATCAACTCACCTTAGGATGTTTAGATCCTACCTTCACAAACCAACCCTCGTGCTTAACTTTGTCTTTTATTCTCGCGCAACAGGTCAACATGCTCAGCCTCCTGTGTGCACGTTCAAGACTTTCATGAACTGTCGACCTACCACTTTCAGTGGCACCGAAGGAGCAGTGGGCCTTCTTCACTGGTTTGAAAAGCTTGAGTCAGTTTTCGAAATGTGCGAATGCCCCGAAGACCGTAGGGTGAAATATGCTACCGGAACACTTGAAGGAGCTGCGTTAACCTGGTGGAAGGCGCAGGTTCAACTACTAGGACTGGCAGTTGCTAATGCCACACCCTGGAATGGTTTTAAAGAGCTGATCAAGGAGGAGTACTGTAGTCGGGAAGATATCCACAAGCTAGAAGTGGAATTTTACAATCTGAAGATGACGGGATCTGAGATTGAGGCATATACTAAGAGGTCAAACGAGCTGGCCATCCTGTGTCCAACTATGGTGGACCCTCCCATCAAACGTATTGAGCTGTACCTCAAGGGCCTTGTACCGGAGATTCAAAGTCACGTGACTTCAGCCAATCTGGGTACCATTCAGCAAATTATCAAGTTGGCTCATCGTCTCACCGACCAGGCGGTGGAGCAAAACAGGCTACCCAAACGTATCAGTGCCACAACTACTTCTGATGTACTTACCGACAACAAGCGAAAATGGGATGGAAACTCCAATAAGGGTTCTGCTTCGGGTCAGTCTCAGCAGCGAAGGACTGACGATTACCAGAGTCCGGGTCAGCAATCCTCCGGTAATCAAGGACAGGGTGGGTATCGAGGAAACCACCCAAAGTGCAACAAATGTAACAGACACCATAGTGGTCAGTGCAACAAAGGTCGTTGTCAGTGATGTCATAAGTTGGGTCATGAAGCTAGGGATTGCAGGAGCCCGCGTCCTGCGAGTCAGAATCGCCAACAACAACAAGCCCCACAGAACCACTAGCAGCAACATCAGCAGGGAAATAAAGGATGCTTTCAGTGTGGCGCTGAAGGCCACTTTAAGAAGAACTGTCCCCAGCTTAACCAGAATCAAAACAACAACAACCAGGGAAACGGGAATAACAATGGAGGCAACAACGGGGGAAACAACAATGGTAATGGAGCAAGGGGTCGTGCTTTCATGATTGGTCAGGGTGACGCAAGGAACGATCCCAACGTTGTGATGGGTAAGTTTCTTCTGGATAACTTCTTTGTTACTGTTTTATTCGATTCGGGTGCCGATACTAGTTATGTATCCTTAAAAGTTAGCCAAATGCTTAAGCGCACTCCAACACTTTTGAACATCAAACACGCGGTAGAGCTAGCAAATGGTAAAAGTCTTGAAGCCACACACGTAGTTAAAGGTTGTAACTTGGTCTTAGCTGGTCAGATTTTCCCTATCGATCTTATTCCTATCACACTGGGTAGTTTCGACGTCGTTATTGGAATGGATTGGCTATCTCGGTATCAAGCGGAGATTGTTTGCAAGGAGAAAATCATCCGCATTCCTCGTTCTGGTGAAGACCCTCTTGCGATTCGTGGCGACAAGAGTGGTGCTGTCGAAGGCATCATCTCTTTCCTTAAGGCCCAGAAATGTCTACGAAAGGGCCACACTGCCATTCTAGCGCTCGTCACTGACACATCCACGGAAGAGAAGAGAATTGAAGACATTCCTATTGTGCGTAATTTTCCTGAGGTATTTCCTGAGGAATTGTCTGGTCTTCCGCCTCACCGCCAAGTTGAATTTCAAATCGAGCTAGCTCCTGGAGCAGCACCAGTAGCTCGAGCACCATATCGTCTAGCTCCATCAGAACTCGAAGAACTGTCCTCACAACTACAAGAACTCTTGGAAAAGGGTTTTATTCGTCCTAGCTCTTCACCCTGGGGAGCTCCAGTCTTGTTCGTAAAGAAGAAAGATGGTACCTTCAGAATGTGTATTGACTACCGCGAACTCAACAAGGTGACTGTGAAGAATCGTTATCCTCTTCCACGTATTGACGACTTGTTCGACCAGTTGCAAGGGTCGAGCTATTACTCCAAGATTGACTTGAGATCGGGATACCATCAACTGAGGGTCCGAGATGAGGACGTCTCCAAAACAGCATTCAGAACTCGTTACGGCCATTACGAGTTTCTGGTTATGCCATTCGGGCTGACGAATGCACCAGCAGTCTTCATGGATCTCATGAACCGAGTATGCAAACCTTACCTGGATAAGTTCGTAATTGTGTTCATTGACGATATCCTGATCTATTCTAAGAGTCAGGAGGAACACGAGCAGCATCTGCGACTTATGCTTGAACTTCTTCGAAAAGAGCAATTGTATGCCAAGTTTTCAAAATGTGACTTCTGGCTTCGCGAAGTCCACTTTCTAGGCCATGTGGTAAACAAGGATGGGATTCATGTTGATCCATCCAAGGTTGACTCAATCAAGAACTGGCCTGCACCCCGCACACCAAAAGAAATCCGCCAATTCTTGGGTTTGGCAGGATATTACAGAAGGTTTATCAAAGACTTCTCCAAGATTGCGCAACCTCTCACTTCACTGACTCAGAAGGGTGTCATCTATCGTTGGGGTGATGCACAAGAGTCCGCATTTCAACATCTAAAGGATAGACTTTGTAGCGCGCCTATCCTCTCATTGCCCGAAGGTACCGATGATTTCGTGGTTTATTGCGACGCTTCCATCCAAGGACTTGGTTGCGTATTGATGCAACGTGACAAGGTCATTGCCTACGCATCACGCCAACTCAAGGTTCACGAAAGAAATTACACTACTCACGATCTGGAGCTGGGAGCAGTTGTATTCGCGCTTAAGATATGGAGACATTACCTGTACGGTACCAAGTGCACCATTTACACCGATCACAGGAGTCTCGAGCATATCTTCAAGCAAAAGGAGTTAAACATGCGTCAACGTCGATGGGTTGAGCTCTTGAATGATTATGAATGTGAAATCAAGTATCATCCGGGTAAAGCCAATGTTGTGGCCGACGCCCTCAGTCGAAAGGATACCATACCTAGGCGTGTACGTGCTTTACAGCTTACCATCCAATCCAACCTTCCCGCTCAAATTCGAGATGCTCAGGTTGAAGCATTGAAAGAAGAGAACATCAGGGCTGAATCCCTACGAGGATCGAGGCAACGGCTAGAACAAAAGGAAGACGGCGCCTACTATGTAACAGGGTGTATTTGGGTTCCACTCTATGGCAACTTACGCGAGCTTGTGATGGATGAAGCACATAAGTCTCGTTATTCAGTACATCCTGGTTCGGATAAGATGTACCACGACTTAAAGACCACATACTGGTGGCCTGGCATGAGAGCCCACATAGCAACCTACGTCAGCAAGTGCTTGACTTGTGCGAGAGTCAAGTCTGAATATCAGAAACCATCAGGCCTACTTCAACAACCGGAGATCCCGAAATGGAAATGGGAGCAAATTTCCATGGATTTCGTTACCGGCCTGCCCAGATCTCAACGCGGAAACGATACCATTTGGGTGATCGTAGATCGACTAACCAAGTCTGCATATTTTCTAGCTATCAAAGAAACGGATAAGTTTTCTACTCTTGCAGACATTTACCTAAAGGAAGTGGTATCGAAGCACGGAGTGCCAACCTCTATTATATCTGATCGTGACGCACGTTTTACTTCTGAACTGTGGCAAGCAATGCACAAGTCCTTTGGCTCACGTTTAGATATGAGCACCGCTTATCACCCGCAGACGGATTGGCAATCTGAACGCGCCATCCAAACCCTTGAAGACATGCTTAGGGCATGTGTAATCAATTTTGGTAATGGCTGGGAAAGGCACCTCCCGCTAGTGGAGTTTTCGTACAACAACAGCTACCACACCAGCATCCTAGCCGCTCCGTTTGAGGCATTGTACGGACGCAAATGCCGATCACCTCTCTGTTGGGCAGAAGTTGGTGACAGTCAAATCACTGGCCCAGAACTTGTGGTAGATACCACCGAGAAAATTGCTCAGATACGACAGCGAATGGCGGCAGCTCGTGACCGTCAGAAAAGCTATGCTGATATGGGAAGAAAACCACTCGAGCTCCAGGTTGGGGATCGAGTGCTACTCAAAGTCTCACCTTGGAAAGGTGTAGTCCGCTTTGGCAAACTCAATCCGCGTTATGTCGGACCATTCGGAGTTCACAATGTTTTCCATGTGTCGAATCTGAAGAAATGTCTGTCAGATGAGACCCTCATAGTTCCTCTGAAGGAACTCACTATCGACGAACAGCTGCGATTCGTCGAGGAACCAGTAGAGATTACGGATCAAGATGTTAAGATCCTCAAGCATACCAGGATACCTCTGGTCCGAGTTCGTTGGAATGCTCGTCGTGGCCCAGAGTATACCTGGGAACGAGAAGACCAAATGAAACTCAAGTATCCCCAACTGTTTAAGAAAAACGCAACCACTACTGAGGCTGAAGCTACTGCTGAATTTCGGGACGAAATTCCAAATCAACGGGGGGATGATGTGACACCCCAGGAAAATCAGGAAAACAACGCAACGCAACTTAACTAGCTTCCTCAGTAACCACGCGCTAAATTTCGGGATGAAATTCTCTTAACAGTGGGAGAATGTGACAACCCTCAATTTACATGTATTCCGTACAATTTATTTAATAATAATTTAAGTGCTTGGTGACTGTGTTGAAATATTTAACTGCTCTCTGATTACTGAACTATACTTGCATGAGCATGTTAACATACTGGTAGTATACAGAAAAGTCACTAAATGGTCCGGTGTATTTTCCTATGTGTTAGGAATTTATTTCGTTACAAAAATATATAAATAAGACGCCTTACGAAACAATTAAACAATTTAACGGAACAGTGTCCGACCGAATAACCGGACATTACCCGAGACACTAAATTTTTGGCAGATTTTCCCCATCATACCTCAAGACCCCCCCCCCCCCCCAACGATTTTAGTCCTTGATGGACCCACCAAATTTTCCCCACCATACCTCCTAATCTTGTGTAAGATTTTAATTGAATTGTTTATTAGATCACTTGCTTGTGTAAGTAAACATAAAATGTGTGATCTTTATAAGTAAGTCTTGAGATTACATGCCATACTTCACTAGATTTCACACTCCATCTTCACTCTCTCTCCCTCTTGATCGGCTGCCCAAAACCGAAAGCACCATCACCACCTTCAAACATCATCATCTCCTTCATTTTATACCTTCCATTCAAGCTTCAAAGGATCTATGAAGGTTGCAACTTAAGGGGACTTCAAAGGAGCTTGTTCTAGCTTGATTCTTCATCTTTTCTCATCACATTTCTTCACTAGATTTCAACCCTAGCTTTAAGCTAGTAGTAAGTCTCATCTTAACTTGTTTCATCTTGTTCGAAATTTATGATTTGTAGTATGTGTGTTGTTGTTTAAATCACTAAATAACGAGAATGCTAGAAAATGTGTAACATAAGTTATGAACATAAAATCTACATAAAAGTTTACTTGTGGCTGATTTTTGAAGCGGAATCTTGTTGGTTTGAGGGTTGGGTAAATCATACTTGATGTTTAAAAGTTGTTTTCTTGCTAAATCCATTGTTCGGACCCTCGTTGATGCGATTTAGTAATGTTTAAACTTAAAAATAACATGCTGATGCATTTTTACAGCCGCCTTCAACAGGCTGTAAACGGACTTTAAAAACTCGAAAAACGGAATTTCAAAAGCCTAAATCGTGTCTTTTCGAAAAACCAAGAAAATGGCGCTGGAATCGTATTTTTCTGATGTCGGTTACTATTTTAAAAATCTGTTTTCGTGACAGCAGCTAAGGCTGATTTTAACTGCAGTAAATTGGGCTGTGCGTTTTCGATCACAACTTAAAACCTGAACCGAACTAGCCCCTGTAACTTTTATAAAAAATGGTCACGGATGTATTTGTGACCCTCGAACTGGAATTTCGATAAACGGACTTACGAGGAATTTTTGACGAATTTTTCCGTAAACTGTGATCAGAATGTAACAAATCTGATCACAGTTCGGTAAACGATTTTCTATAAATTACTGATAATGAACTAGACCCCGATATTTTTACACAATAATTTGTGGGTCGATTAGGACGTTCCGCAAAAATTTGGGAATTTTTGGAATAAGTTAAGTATTTTATTTAAATGTCCGAAAACAGCCGGTTTCGAATATCAATGCTGAATTGACATAAGTTGTGACTTGCGTGTTTAAATGTCGAGTATGCTATCGGTGAATGATCTAACATGTTATATGTGTTACGTGCAATATCGAATGTCTGTTTATGAGTGGGGAATGGATAGGAAGTTTATATGGGTATAAATCGTTAAAGTGTGTACCTGTTATGTGGACGAAGTAATGTGCAAATAAACCATACGTAGGATACGTGTTATGCATGAGAAACTGATTGTTATCCGTACCTTATTAGGACGTGATTGACTGACCTTGACTGTTAACTATATTTGAGAACCTAACCGAGCAAACCGAGGTGAGTTCACACTCTTTCTAAGGCATGGGATTCCCAGGGGTTGGGAATGGGATTGAATAACTACTTGTACTATCATTACTATTAAACTACCTTTTTACTGTCCTCGGATTGAAGGGCACGTACGTAAAACCTACGTACACTCATACTTACTACTGTCCTCGGATTGAAGGGCACGTACGTAAAACCTACGTACACGATCATAAGACCATCAACTCTATCACTTTAAGTCCCTCATTTATCGACTTAATCGCCGAGGCCTATGGCGAGCGGGTCATTAGTTAATAGCGCTATTAGGTTTAACAAACCTCACACCGTGCCAGTCGGACGGGCGTGTACTAATGGACTATGGGCAAAGGGTCAATGCTGATAGACATTGACTTAGGGCACCTCTTACATTTTCGTAGCAGTCGATACGCGTGGTCTAGTAACACATGGGAAACCCCCACTAATCTTCGCAAACATGTCAGAAAGACCGCGATGCAAACTTATACGATACATGGTTTTCAAAACGAACAGATGATTTACGAAACGAATGCTATAACTAAACAACCAACTGTGAATTCACTCAACTTTGTTGTTGACTCGTTGTTACATGCCTTACAGGTCGCTAAACACTTGGAGCTTGCACGAGGAAGGAGTCGTTGTGGTGTGCGGATGGTTATGCCAGTAGTTAATGTTTAAAATATTATGAACTTATTAAACCTATGTGTTGGACTTTAAACTTATGAACTGCGAACTTATGTTTTGAACTTTACGTTTATGCTTCCGCTGTCCAAATTAAAAACTTGGTTAACTAGCTTTTGGTCACCAATCGTATTGGGGTTGTCTTTATTTACTTAAGTACGTTGTTCAGTATGATTGGTGGCTCGATCCTGGTCATGTCACGCCTCCAAGCGGTGATACCCCGCATGGTGGATTTTGGGGGTGTCACAGATTGGTATCAGAGCCATTGGTTATAGTGAACTTGGTTTTAAAAAGGGAAAAGCTTTTTGATAAAACCAGACTATAACCTATACAGTGCTCAACGATCCACAACGACGCTTCGCTCCACGTGCAAGACTCGACACCATAAGTGGTATGATTTATGTTATATTGTCAGTTAGATAGTTCTCACTGTGCATTAGATAATGTGGTAATTGCTATTTGAACCTTGCGTGCTTACTCTCCACTATCGTCCCACACTTACGCACTTTCGCGACACTTTTCTCACCTACGATATTTCGTTGTGAAGATCATGGGTGGACGTTTGAACCTAACTCAAGCCCAGCTGACGGCTTTGATCAACGAACGAGTTGCTGAGGCTCTCGCAACTGTCCCTGCAGGAGGTATAACCTGCCATATCAACTCACCTTAGGATGTTTAGATCCTACCTTCGCAAACCAACCCTCATGCTTAACTTTGTCTTTTATTCTCGCGCAACAGGTCAACATGCTCAGCCTCCTGTGTGCACGTTCAAGACTTTCATGAACTGCCGACCTACCACTTTCAGTGGCACCGAAGGAGCAGTGGGCCTTCTTCACTGGTTTGAAAAGCTTGAGTCAGTTTTCGAAATGTGTGAATGCCCCGAAGACCGTAGGGTGAAATATGCTACCGGAACACTTGAAGGAGCTGCGTTAACCTGGTGGAAGGCGCAGGTTCAACTACTAGGACTGGCAGTTGCTAATGCCACACCCTGGAATGGTTTTAAAGAGCTGATCAAGGAGGAGTACTGTAGTCGGGATGATATCCACAAGCTAGAAGTGGAATTTTACAATCTGAAGATGACGGGATCTGAGATTGAGGCGTATATAGGGCTGGCAATTGGGTACCTGTTAAGACACGATTATACCTGTTTGACTGAAAAATATACCCTTTGACTTTTTTATTTTTTAAAATAATTAAAATTACAATGTTAGGATCTATCATTTATTCATCTTTGTACATAAAACATAAAACTGTTTTATAAACATGAGGTAGAAAGTAGTTTAACGAGTCATAATCATGTTTGAAACTTATGTTGTGCGCGCCATCAGAAACCTGTTAAACCTGTTAAGACACGATTTGCCAGCCTTAGCGTATACTAAGAGGTCAAACGAGCTGGCCATCCTGTGTCCAACTATGGTGGACCCTCCCATCAAACGTATTGAGCTGTACCTCAAGGGCCTTGTACCGGAGATTCAAAGTCACGTGACTTCAGCCAATCTGGGTACCATTCAGCAAATTATCAAGTTGGCTCATCGTCTCACCGACCAGGCGGTGGAGCAAAACAGGCTACCCAAACGTATCAGTGCCACAACTACTTCTGATGTACTTACCGACAACAAGCGAAAATGGGATGGAAACTCCAGTAAGGGTTCTGCTTCGGGTCAGTCTCAGCAGCGAAGGACTGACGACTACCAGAGTCCGGGTCAGCAATCCTCCGGTAATCAAGGACAGGGTGGGTATCGAGGAAACCACCCAAAGTGCAACAAATGTAACAGACACCATAGTGGTCAGTGCAACAAAGGTCGTTGTCAGAGATGTCATAAGTTGGGTCATGAAGCTAGGGATTGCAGGAGCCCGCGTCCTGCGAGTCAGAATCGCCAACAACAACAAGCCCAACAGAACCACTAGCAGCAACATCAGCAGGGAAATAAAGGATGCTTTCAGTGTGGCGCTGAAGGCCACTTTAAGAAGAACTGTCCCCAGCTTAACCAGAATCAAAACAACAACAACAACCAGGGAAACGGGAATAACAATGGAGGCAACAACGGGGGTAACAACAATGGTAATGGAGCAAGGGGTCGTGCTTTCGTGATTGGTCAGGGTGACGCAAGGAACGATCCCAACGTTGTGATGGGTAAGTTTCTTCTGGATAACTTCTTTGTTACTGTTTTATTCGATTCGGGTGCCGATACTAGTTATGTATCCTTAAAAGTTAGCCAAATGCTTAAGCGCACTCCAACACTTTTGAACATCAAACACGCGGTAGAGCTAGCAAATGGTAAAAGTCTTGAAGCCACACACGTAGTTAAAGGTTGTAACTTGGTCTTAGCTGGTCAGATTTTCCCTATCGATCTTATTCCTATCACACTAGGTAGTTTCGACGTCGTTATTGGAATGGATTGGCTATCTCGGTATCAAGCGGAGATTGTTTGCAAGGAGAAAATCATCCGCATTCCTCGTTCTGGTGAAGACCCTCTTGCGATTCATGGCGACAAGAGTGGTGCTGTCGAAGGCATCATCTCTTTCCTTAAGGCCCAGAAATGTCTACGAAAGGGCCACACTGCCATTCTAGCGCTCGTCACTGACACATCCACAGAAGAGAAGAGAATTGAAGACATTCCTATTGTGCGTAATTTTCCTGAGGTATTTCCTGAGGAATTGCGTGGTCTTCCGCCTCACCGCCAAGTTGAATTTCAAATCGAGCTAGCTCCTGGAGCAGCACCAGTAGCTCGAGCACCATATCGTCTAGCTCCATCAGAACTCGAAGAACTGTCCACACAACTACAAGAACTCTTGGAAAAGGGTTTTATTCGTCCTAGCTCTTCGCCCTGGGGAGCTCCAGTCTTGTTCGTAAAGAAGAAAGATGGTACCTTCAGAATGTGTATTGACTACCGCGAACTCAACAAGGTGACTGTGAAGAATCGTTATCCTCTTCCACGTATTGACGACTAGTTCGACCAGTTGCAAGGGTCGAGCTATTACTCCAAGATTGACTTGAGATCGGGATACCATCAGCTGAGGGTCCGAGATGAGGACGTCTCCAAAACAGCATTCAGAACTCGTTACGGCCATTACGAGTTTCTGGTTATGCCATTCGGGCTGACGAATGCACCAGCAGTCTTCATGGATCTCATGAACCGAGTATGAAAACCTTACCTGGATAAGTTCGTTATTGTGTTCATTGACGATATCCTGATCTATTCTAAGAGTCAGGAAGAACACGAGCAGCATCTGCGACTTATGCTTGAACTTCTTCGAAAAGAGCAATTGTATGCCAAGTTTTCAAAATGTGACTTCTGGCTTCGCGAAGTCCACTTTCTAGGCCATGTGTTAAACAAGGATGGGATTCATGTTGATCCATCCAAGGTTGACTCAATCAAGAACTGGCCTGCACCCCGCACACCAAAAGAAATCCGCCAATTCTTGGGTTTGGCAGGATATTACAGAAGGTTTATCAAAGACTTCTCCAAGATTGCGCAACCTCTCACTTCACTGACTCAGAAGGGTGTCATCTATCGTTGGGGTGATGCACAAGAGTCCGCATTTCAACATCTAAAGGATAGACTTTGTAGCGCGCCTATCCTCTCATTGCCCGAAGGCACCGATGATTTCGTGGTTTATTGCGACGCTTCCATCCAAGGACTTGGTTGCGTATTGATGCAACGTGACAAGGTCATTGCCTACGCATCACGCCAACTCAAGGTTCACGAAAGAAATTACACTACTCACGATCTGGAGCTGGGAGCAGTTGTATTCGCGCTTAAGATATGGAGACATTACCTGTACGGTACCAAGTGCACCATTTACACCGATCACAGGAGTCTCGAGCATATCTTCAAGCAAAAGGAGTTAAACATGCGTCAACGCCGATGGGTTGAGCTCTTGAATGATTATGAATGTGAAATCAAGTATCATCCGGGTAAAGCCAATGTTGTGGCCGACGCCCTCAGTCGAAAGGATACCATACCTAGGCGTGTACGTGCTTTACAGCTTACCATCCAATCCAACCTTCCCGCTCAAATTCGAGATGCTCAGGTTGAAGCATTGAAAGCAGAGAACATCAGGGCTGAATCCCTACGAGGATCGAGGCAACGGCTAGAACAAAAGGAAGACGGCGCCTACTATGTAACAGGGCGTATTTGGGTTCCACTCTATGGCAACTTACGCGAGCTTGTGATGGATGAAGCACATAAGTCTCGTTATTCAGTACATCCTGGTTCGGATAAGATGTACCACGACTTAAAGACCACATACTGGTGGCCTGGCATGAGAGCCCACATAGCAACCTACGTCAGCAAGTGCTTGACTTGTGCGAGAGTCAAGTCTGAATATCAGAAACCATCAGGCCTACTTCAACAACCGGAGATCCCGAAATGGAAATGGGAGCAAATTTCCATGGATTTCGTTACCGGCCTGCCCAGATCTCAACGCGGAAACGATACCATTTGGGTGATCGTAGATCGACTAACCAAGTCTGCATATTTTCTAGCTATCAAAGAAACGGATAAGTTTTCTACTCTTGCAGACATTTACCTAAAGGAAGTGGTATCGAAGCACGGAGTGCCAACCTCTATTATATCTGATCGTGACGCACGTTTTACTTCTGAACTGTGGCAAGCAATGCACAAGTCCTTTGGCTCACGTTTAGATATGAGCACCGCTTATCACCCGCAGACGGATGGGCAATCTGAACGCACCATCAAAACCCTTGAAGACATGCTTAGGGCATGTGTAATCGATTTTGGTAATGGCTGGGAAAGGCACCTCTCGCTAGTGGAGTTTTCGTACAACAACAGCTACCACACCAGCATCCAAGCCGCTCTGTTTGAGGCATTGTATGGACGCAAATGCCGATCACCTCTCTGTTGGGCAGAAGTTGGTGACAGTCAAATCACTGGCCCAGAACTTGTGGTAGATACCACCGAGAAAATTGCTCAGATACGACAGCGAATGGCGGCAGCTCGTGACCGTCAGAAAAGCTATGCTGATATGGGAAGAAAACCACTCGAGCTCCAGGTTGGGGATCGAGTGCTACTCAAAGTCTCACCTTGGAAAGGTGTAGTCCGCTTTGGCAAACTCAATCCGCGTTATGTCGGACCATTCGGAGTTCACAATGTTTTCCATGTGTCGAATCTGAAGAAATGTCTGTCAGATGAGACCCTCATAGTTCCTCTGAAGGAACTCACTATCGACGAACAGCTGCGATTCGTCGAGGAACCAGTAGAGATTACGGATCAAGATGTTAAGATCCTCAAGCATACCAGGATACCTCTGGTCCGAGTTCGTTGGAATGCTCGTCGTGGCCCAGAGTATACCTGGGAACGAGAAGACCAAATGAAACTCAAGTATCCCCAACTGTTTAAGAAAAACGCAACCACTACTGAGGCTGAAGCTACTGCTGAATTTCGGGACGAAATTCCAAATCAACGGGGGGTTGATGTGACACCCCAGGAAAATCAGGAAAACAACGCAACTTAACTAGCTTCCTCAGTAACCACGCGCTAAATTTCTGGACGAAATTCTCTTAACAGGGGGAGAATGTGACAACCCTCAATTTACATGTATTCCATACAATTTATTTAATAATAATTTAAGTGCTTGGTGACTGTGTTGAAATATTTAACTGCTCTCTGATTACTGAACTATACTTGTATGAGCATGTTAACATACTGGTAGTATACAGAAAAGTCACTAAATGGTCCGGTGTATTTTCCTATGTGTTAGGAATTTATTTCGTTACAAAAATATATAAATAAGACGCCTTACGGAACAATTAAACAATTTAATGGAACAGTGTCCGACCGAATAACCGGACATTACCCGAGACACTAAATTTTTGGCAGACACATTGTTTTATTATTTATGGCTAGTCATGATCCCCGTATGCCATAACACCCGCTAAAAATAAACCAACTAACTTACACCACCATTTTTCTTACATACTTACAATCTAACATTCTAGTTGCACATTGTCTACCTCAAGACCCCCCCCCCCCCCCCCAACGATTTTAGTCCTTGATGGACCCACCAAATTTTCCCCACCATACCTCCTAATCTTGTGTAAGATTTTAATTGAATTGTTTATTAGATCACTTGCTTGTGTAAGTAAACATAAAATGTGTGATCTTTATAAGTAAGTCTTGAGATTACATGCCATACTTCACTAGATTTCACACTCCATCTTCACTCTCTCTCCCTCTTGATCGGCTGCCCAAAACCGAAAGCACCATCACCACCTTCAAACATCATCATCTCCTTCATTTTATACCTTCCATTCAAGCTTCAAAGGATCTATGAAGGTTGCAACTTAAGGGGACTTCAAAGGAGCTTGTTCTAGCTTGATTCTTCATCTTTTCTCATCACATTTCTTCACTAGATTTCAACCCTAGCTTTAAGCTAGTAGTAAGTCTCATCTTAACTTGTTTCATCTTGTTCGAAATTTATGATTTGTAGTATGTGTGTTGTTGTTTAAATCACTAAATAACGAGAATGCTAGAAAATGTGTAACATAAGTTATGAACATAAAAGCTACATAAAAGTTTACTTGTGGCTGATTTTTGAAGCGGAATCTTGTTGGTTTGAGGGTTGGGTAAATCATACTTGATGTTTAAAAGTTGTTTTCTTGCTAAATCCATTGTTCGGGCCCTCGTTGATGCGATTTAGTAATGTTTAAACTTAAAAATAACATGCTGATGCATTTTTACAGCCGCCTTCAACAGGCTGTAAACGGACTTTAAAAACTCGAAAAACGGAATTTCAAAAGCCTAAATCGTGTCTTTTCGAAAAACCAAGAAAATGGCACTGGAATCGTATTTTTCTGATGTCGGTTACTATTTTAAAAATCTGTTTTCGTGACAGCAGCTAAGGCTGATTTTAACTGCAGTAAATTGGGCTGTGCGTTTTCGATCACAACTTAAAACCTGAACCGAACCAGCCCCTGAAACTTTTATCAAAAATGGTCACGGATGTATTTGTGACCCTCGAACTGGAATTTCGATAAACGGACTTACGAGGAATTTTTGACGAATTTTTCCGTAAACTGTGATCAGAATGTAACAAATCTGATCACAGTTCGGTAAACGATTTTCTATAAATTACTGATAATGAACTAGACCCCGATATTCTTACACAATAATTTGTGGGTCAATTAGGACGTTCCGCAAAAATTTGGGAATTTTTGGAATAAGTTAAGTATTTTATTTAAGAGTAAATTACGTTTTTGGCCCCTGTGGTTATGTCAGTTTTACTATATTAGCCCAAAATAAGAATTTTTAACGTATTTGCCCCCATGGTCCTTATATCTAACTATTTTGGCCCCTAATTCTAACCAAACCCTAACTCTGGTTAATTTCTTAGTCACATGGGTTGCACATGATGGGTAATATGGTAATTTCACCTCCCATCATCATCTAACCCAGATTTTTCAAGAACACCATCATCTTCAACCCAGATTTTTCACGAACATCATCATCTTCAACCATCATCATCCCCAGATCTTCATTTAAATCTAACCCAGATCTCATCATCTTCAACCATCATCATCATCCCCACATAAACTTCAAACACATTGCATAACACCCATTAAAAAAAAATTATAGCACCTAATTAACTAAACTTTCTAATTAATAAAAAACAACCATTGAATCAAATATCAAATACATATAACATTTAAAGCAAATTAAACCTAAACAGTTACAAAAACATAACAGGGAATGAACATAAAGTGTTAATAAAAAACATAACATTGGATTCGAAGCTTGGTGAGCAGAGTAAAGAAGAGAGAGACTCAAGTAGGAAAAACACACAGGGAAGGTGTTGGCGAACAATCATCATCTCCCCACCAACACTTGATCCACAACGCACAACCCCTGATCTCACAAATCCGATCGATTTTCCCAGATTCTTCACAAATCCGCCGCCGCCGCCGCAGGCGGCGGCGCTTTACCCCTTTCGCCGTCTCTCTCTCTCTGCTGTTCCCGCCTCTCTCTCTCTCTCTCGTTACCGTCGCCGCACCATCGTGAGCCACCACTCGAGGGTGGTGATTGTTCCATTTACCGTCGCAGAAAGGGGGGGTGGTGGTTCGTCGGAGGGGACCAGTATCGGCTCCACCGGTTCACCGGTCGCCGATCGGAGTGAACGAGGGGGGGGCTGTCTTTGTGTGTTGTAGGTAGAACTTGAGAGGATGAGATGAAGAAAGGGGGTAATCGACTGGTTGTATGTGTGAGCATGTTTGGATAATGTTGAGTGAAAATGGGAAGGAAATAGGAAGCAAGTGTTGTTGATAAACTGAGTTTGTGGGTTTGCAGTGGATTTCGAGAGGGTGAGGTTTTATCCTTATTTGTGTGAAGATCTGGGTTTGAAGTTATGGGTTTGAAGATCTGGGTTTGAAATGAAGTTCTGGGTTTGAAGATCTAAAGTGGTTTGAAGATCTGGGTTTGATTTGTTCAAGATTTGGATTTTATTTATAAAGTCATAAAAGGGAGATGGGAAATTACCATATTACCCATCATGTGCAACCCATGTGACTAAGAAATTAACCAGAGTTAGGGTTTGGTTAGAATTAGGGGCCAAAATAGTTAGATATAAGGACCATGGGGGCAAATACGTTAAAAATTCTTATTTTGGGCTAATATAGTAAAACTGACATAACCACAGGGGCCAAAAACGTAATTTACTCTTTATTTAAATGTCCGAAAACAGCCGGTTTCGAATATAAATGCTGAATTGACATAAGTTGTGACTTGCGTGTTTAAATGTCGAGTATGCTATCGGTGAATGATCTAACATGTTATATGTGTTACGTGCAATATCGAATGTCTGTTTATGAGTGGGGAATGGATAGGAAGTTTATATGGGTATAAATCGTTAAAGTGTGTACCTGTTATGTGGACGAAGTAATGTGCAAATAAACCATACGTAGGATACGTGTTATGCATGAGAAACTGATTGTTATCCGTACCTTATTAGGACGTGATTGACCGACTTTGACTGTTAACTATATTTGAGAACCTAACCGAGCAAACCGAGGTGAGTTCACACTCTTTCTAAGGCATGGGATTCCCAGGGGTTGGGAATGGGATTGAATAACTACTTGTACTATCATTACTATTAAACTACCTTTTTACTGTCCTCGGATTGAAGGGCACGTACGTAAAACCTACGTACACTCATACTTACTACTGTCCTCGGATTGAAGGGCACGTACGTAAAACCTACGTACACGATCATAAGACCATCAACTCTATCACTTTAAGTCCCTCATTTATCGACTTAATCGCCGAGGCCTATGGCGAGCGGGTCATTAGTTAATAGCGCTATTAGGTTTAACAAACCTCACACCGTGCCAGTCGGACGGGCGTGTACTAATGGACTATTGGCAAAGGGTCAATGCTGATAGACATTGACTTAGGGCACCTCTTACATTTTCGTAGCAGTCGATACGCGTGGTCTAGTAACACATGGGAAACCCACACTAATCTTCGCAAACATGTCAGAAAGACCGCGATGCAAACTTATACGATACAAGGTTTTCAAAACGAACAGATGATTTACGAAACGAATGCTATAACTAAACAACCAACTGTGAATTCACTCAACTTTGTTGTTGACTCGTTGTTACATGCCTTACATGTCGCTAAACACTTGGAGCTTGCACGAGGAAGGAGTCGTTGTGGTGTGCGGACGGTTATGTCCAGTAGTTAATGTTTAAAACATTATGAACTTATTAAACCTATGTGTTGGACTTTAAACTTATGAACTGCGAACTTATGTTTTGAACTTTACGTTTATGCTTCCGCTGTCCAAATTAAAAACTTGGTTAACTAGCTTTTGGTCACCAATCGTATTGGGGTTGTCTTTATTTACTTAAGTACGTTGTTCAGTATGATTGGTGGCTCGATCCTGGTCATGTCACGCCTCCAAGCGGTGATACCCCTCATGGTGGATTTTGGGGGTGTGACATCCGAGGTCAAAGGTATCCCGTTCCCGTCAATAATAATCCCATACATATATATATGCACATATATTAATAGATAATAATGTTACTTAGCATATACAAGCAAATAAATACAACATGTCACATATAACTCTCGTTTTTCTTTTTCTTTTTTTTTGGGGGGGGGGGGGAGTTCATTTTGTCCTTGGCAAGTCTATCCCACATGGACTGACCATACCACAATTGGCACATTAGGCGGGGTATTCTCTTCCCTACTAATGTCCTTACTTTGCCTTTGCTTTGAAAAATGTTCGACTCATGGATCTTGGCGCTTTTCGTAAATGCAATGAAAAACCTCTTTGTAAAAATGTTTTCGTGGGAGAATCCTAATGATTGTAGTCTAGACGCGAGAAGGAAACCTAGTTCACTACAATCAAAGCTCTGATACCAAACTGTCACACCCTGACTTTTGCGGAAGCGTATGATGTGTGACTTGTTCAATATCATTGCATTCAATTATAATAAACAACTATATGATCAAAACACGATGTTCATCCATTCATAAGTTTAAAATGTTACAAACACAAGTCATTAAGTTTCAACCAACATATCCTCAGTTTATGTTACAAATCAAAAGTGGATGACATCAAACTTGAAATTTATGTCTTGAAAACAACACTGGCGCCCAAGATCCATCTTGTTTCCTGAAATACATGTAATTTTGAAAACATCAACAAAAGTTGAGCGAGTTCATGTGTTTCTGTATAAGTTCGAATAACCTTGTAAACATTTGTAAGAATGCCTTTGTAAACCGGTATGAAAGCGTCTATGAACAGATCAATTAATGTGTAGCTAATACATTAATATGTGTGCAATGGTGCAGGAAGGCTCAAACCTTGCGGATTTTGTACCGGGCTTCCGGCTGTAAGACATAGTCACCACCTTCAGCCACTTCCGGCCCAGGGGTGGGGCTCGTAACACCCAAATAGATCTACCACTCATATCCCTCGGTCCTTATACGAGGATTAATGGTCATAAGCGTTGTACCTACCACTCACATGATCTAACAGTTCATTCCTTAGCTAACCATACCATATGTAATCGTTTGTAAACATTTGTAACATGTACTTCACCCCCAAAGTTATAAAACTGAAAATAGTTAAAAGAAAAGGGGGGACATGAACTCACTGATTTGCGTCCTGCCTCCTGTATACCCAAAGTGTGTATTCTTACGTCGTACTACAACCTACACACGTGTTATGGTTTATTAGAAGGCTGGGTCGTGCCACAACTTTTAGTCTTGTTTGTTATGACTTAGTATCTTTGTGTTACATCTTTGATGTACTTGTATTATTCCAAAGTGTATAATTATTTGTTAAAATAATAATATTTTAACTTAAATTATATTCATTAATTATTTGGAATATTTATTAAAATAATATATCTTGACTTGGTATATTATATATTTATGTAGGTATGTTCTTCCAAGGATGGGTATAATTATACTTGTGTATTTTTGCCAAGTCTTTGTGGCGTATTCCGATGTATATTCATACGTAAGGATACGTATTTTTGTTGTATTTATTATGTATTCTCATACTAAATTTTTGTATTTAAATTTCCGGAATATTGTTTCTAACCAATAAAAATCACCAATTTATATTCTTAAAATATATATATTTTAAGAAAACTTTTATAGGAAATTATCTATAATTCTTCCTTGGCTAAAATATTTATATTTTCATATAAGCCTAAAAAATAATATATTTTCAAGATTAACTTAGAAAATACTTATAAATCCATTTTTTACCCCAAAAATAATATATTTTCTAATAAGTTAAGAAATATATACATCTTTTCTTTATTCAAAAATAAGGTATTTTCTATTTAACAAAAATATGATATATTTTTGTAACACTCGTAAAAATTATATTCTCCGTTTCTTTGGCTTCCAAAATACCGCTTAACTTATTCGTCAAAATATATATATAATCTTAATTCCGGAATATTTATGTGTAATTCATATTCCTTATTTGGTTTGTAAAATTTTGGGTGTAAATTATATATTTGTTTTCTTGGAATTTCGGTAATATTTTGTATTATAATTCTTGGTATTTTGGTAAGTTATATTATTTCAAGTCCTAAAATAATATAACTAATACACATAGTATACAAGTGATCACACAAATTGTGACATCTAAATATATATTTTCCTAAATACATATTTAGTCACTTTTATTTATTAAAAATCAACCTCTGATATTTATAATTTTTGTAACAAAAATTATGGCAATTTTTATATGAACAACCAAAATTAAAATTTACTTATAAACACTTGTTTAAAAATATTTTTCTAAGTGTTTAAATTCTAGAAAAATTTTGTCATAGTTTCCCCTTAAAAATGGAGGTTTTCATGCTTTCAAAGCATATCATTTTCTTTTAAAATCATCATCAATCAACAACAATTCAATCAATACTTACCAAGTGCCAAAATCATGCATTTTACACTACATCATGAACTTGAAATTTTGTAAAAATTTGTAGTAACTTAGTTTGTTGTTAAGTAAGCTTAGTTACCCTTTAAAACATGGTTGTTTGTTTATAAATCATCTTCTTGAAAAATTTAGTCTTTCACAACTTGTAAAATGATTTTTCTAAAAATCATTCTTTTGAATTTTTCTTGTTAATAACATGTTTCTACACTTGATTTAACACTAAAAATGTGATTAGTTTCTTTAAAAAGTCATGGTTATATTAATCTTGTTTATAAACTTGGTTTCTTGAGAAAATCATCTTTGAAATCATCCATGTTCAAGACTAATAACATGTTTCATACTTCATCATTCAAGATGAACACTTCATCTTTCAAGTTCATGTTTACATAAAGAATGATCACTTTGATTTCTTACAAGATCATCCTCTCACTTGCTAGATCATGTGTTTAATCACAATCTAGCAAGTTTCATATGATGTTTAACATCATAAACACAAGTAATCAACAATCAAGAAGCACACATACACTAAAACAACAATGATTCTTATGATTTAGAGCTTTATGTTAAGAGTTATGTTCTTGATTCTTTATGATCTTCATGTTTAGTATTTTAGATATACTTTTAACCATCATGATAAGAAGTAAAATGAGATTATAAGAGCCTTACTACTAGCACAAGGCTAGGGAAGAGATCAAGGTTGAAGATGATGATGAACTAGGTGGTTAAAAGCTCTTGAGAGAGGTCCTTCCACTTCTAACGGCACCAAGCTTCTTATCCTAGCTCCTTACACCTTAGGATCACTTGAGAATGGAAGAATGAAGGTTTGAAGGTGGTGGTGGCTCACGGCCGTGACAAGGGAAGAGAGGGAGAGAGAGTTGAGTTGTGAAAGTGTTGTGTTTGTGCGAAATGAGCTTGAGTGTGGATACTTATGGTTCTTAACAATAACCTTCCAACATTTTATAATCTCATGTATATTATGCTCCTAAAGTAAACTACAAGATCCATTAAAATATTGAAACAAATCATGGGTGGGTCCACCTCCATGTAACCGTGAATTGAGGGGGGGGGGGGGGTAATTGGTTGGCTTGTAATGGTTAGTTAGATGGTTTGGTTAGAAATCAAGGAAACTAGTTAGTGTTTTATATGTTATGTGTAAATAAGATGTGTTATGATGTTCGGTGACTATAACTAGCTTCGTAACACTAAAACAATGCTTCTAGTGAAAATTTGGTGTTTCGGGTAGTGTCCGGTTATTCGGTCGGTTACTGGTTCGTTATGGTGCTAAATTACGCAGTTTAGTGTGCTTTATGTTCCCTTTATGACAGTTTTGATTCCCCACACTTAGGAAAGTATTCTGGACCATTAAACCAAAATTCTGCATTGTATATTGTTGTTAAAAAGCTGAAAATTGTTGAATTTTATTGTTTTCTGCAGAATTCTGCAGTTTTAGTGTGTTTTGGGCACTTTTCGGCACTTAAACCATCACTCGGAAGGTAGTTTTGTAATCTCTACATTCCTTCACACTATCCTAGTGTAACTCTTGGTTTCGGGCTCATTTTGTGTCTTAACATCATGTCTGCCTGAGTACTGAACTCCCGTCAGTACTTCTATTTTGTCTGATAATTGTTCTAACTTTGTTTCGTGCACTAAGTGAACCATATTGTGTTGCATGCAATAATAATAAATAATCCTGCAACATTTAATACACTTGTATGTAACACCTCGAAAATTCACGTCCTATAAGGTATTGACACGTGTCATAATCTTGAACGTGAGAAAGAATACTTTAGAGGGACTAAAGTTGACAAACATAGAAAGTATGTGAAAATAAGGGTTCAAAATGTCAACAATGGATAAATATACTTTACAATAACCCTACATGATGTTTATACCCTTAGACGGATAAATCATGGATCACACGAAGCTAAAAGTGAGAGATTTCAAACCACAAGGGTTAAATGTGTCAACATGCTTAAGTTATACCTCTGGGTGACCTTTTAGCAAACCCGAAGCTTTGTAACGGTTAATTATGCTCACTAGAATGCACGATTAAAATTTCATAAAGTTTCGTTATCGTATGAGAAAGTTATGATCAAATTCGTGTACGAGGGGTTAAAGCGTCAACGGTGAAAGTTATGACTTTTCGGGTTAACCGGAAGTGTCCAGGGACTTGGCAAAGTGAGTATAAGTCATAAAGCCCTTGTATATAAATAATAAGGGGTCAAAATGCAAGAAATAAGCTTAGTTGACCTTTCGGAGTACCAAGAGCCAGGGATGCAAACTGAAAAATGGAAGAATTGCCCCTGAGGAGGGCTAGCACACCGCTACAATGGGAGCGTAACGGTGCGCTACCAGTCACCCAGCGACCAGAAACTTGCTGTAGCCTGTTTTTCGCGATTGTGACCTATTTGGCCGGTTTTTCTCACAAGTGGACGACCCTTAGACTTCCCTAGGCACTAGTAACAAGTGTTGGATGGTTGTGGTTGATCATAGACTTTGTTGTCAACATGTTATGGTGTTTAGAACTTGTATAAAAGGCCATTAGTTGCAACACAACTCTTCACACTTCTCCTGCATTCTTGGATCATATCTGGAGCTCTCAAGCAGGTCCATTGGATCTTAAGTCGTGCATAGGACTCTTGTAAGTCTTCTAGTTCTTCTTTGTTTGAGTTTAGCTTGGTTAATTAGCTAAAAGTCAAACCGTCGTAATTACGGTTTGACTTCGAGATTAGTCAATAATGGCTCAGTCATATCTCGAATTAAAAGTAGTTATAGGTTGGTATTTATGTGGGTAATAAAACCCCAAAAGGGTTTCCCCTGATCACCACCCTAATCAGGTCAAATGTCGGGTTAAACATAGGATTAAAAAGTCAACATAATGCTTAAAATGTCATTTATGCATAATTAGCTAACTAGAACGTATATAACCTGTTTGATCATTGCTATAACTTAGTAATGAGTGTAAGAACATGTCCAAACATGTTCAACCCGACTATTTCCTGTTTAGACCCGGTTCGGAACCGAAAGTCACATAGTTTGACTTTCACTTTGACTTTCAGTTCTGACCCGCTTTAGTATGATTTGGAAATGCCTTAGAGCTTCCTTAGGACCAGGCTACAAGTTAGCATAACCCTCTGTGGTTGGTTCATTGATTGACCCATTCGTTTACGCGTTCCCATAAATTGCTCATATGTTGACCATTATGCCCTTTACATCTTAAAACGAGAATTATGAAAATGTAAAAGTGTAGAAACCTTAGTTACTGATATATAAACTTGTATGCGAAGTTTGACATCAGTTTGACTTATAGATTAAGAGTTATGCTCAATATCGCAAATTTAAAGCTTTATGTTAATAAAATGGTGTAATTAGCGTATAGCCTAGTTAAGCCTACTTTTTGGTATCAAACTTAATACCCACTGATGTAATATATTATTTTGGGATTTTTAAAGATTTTTAATTAATTTTAGGATGAGCATAACTAGTAGTCGTAGGCTTAATCCGGTAATTGTCGGTTTTGCCCTTACGGGCCATAAAATGAGTTTTACTTATCTAAACAACTCCAAACCTTTTGCTACTGATCACATATGATAAATAAATTATTTTAAGCCCTCTGGAAATATAAAAATATCAGATTTAAGTATCAAACCCGGAAATGGTCTTTAATCGCCTTAATTAGCGTTTTTAACGCATAGTATGTTTTTAAAATCATATTGGACATACCCGGGTTGATACCTACTGATATTTGAGGCAAATTAAGATGTTTTAACGGTAAGAAAAGGTTGATAAACTCAGACTCCAGTTTTGAGCTTTTCGGCTTATGTGAAATTACCAAAATGCCCCTACGGCGCATCGCTTGGTTATAATCTATAAATTTCACATATATACTTTACCCTACTGTTATAACTTAGAAAATTGAGTATGTTTGCTGTTTACATCAGACCTGTAACTCAGTTAAACATCTAAACTCTTTTACAAACTTTAAAATGACCAAACTATCCCTATGGGGCATAGTTTGTGTTTAAATTCGTTCCGGGCATAATGAAAGACATCTTACCGATGTCACAACATATTTGAGGCATAATTAACTTAGGAAACCTGTTTAGGACACATATGGTTACCCGTTACGCCTCTGGCGCGTTCGGTTCGGTTTATGTAACTAGTTTGCATAAATTAGCCGAAACGGGTCAAACCTTATCCTTTTTATCTTAAAATCCAGAATGTGTTTAGTTTACCCATATTATACAAGTCTTCAAACTTGTCGGGTCTAAATCACATTCTATTCCGGTCTTCGCTTAATCATGCGTCTGAACCGTAAACCTTCCTTAAAACTGACCGGTCTAAGTTACGACTTAAATAAGACCCGTTAGGAATCTAATAGGTTAATAAAACCTTCGTTCCAGATTGAGAGCCCCAGTAGAAGTACTTGTGCTTGCTGATTAGAATATACGGCTGAGTATAAGTTGCATTGCTAGCTCAGGTAAATACTTTTAACTTATTTTCCCTTATATGGGCTTGGGATACGGTATTATAAAAATACCGCTTGGTCGGGTGTAGAAACCTTTTAATCGGAGATGATTAAATTGAATAATCCCGTTTTAATCTGTATTGATTGATAACAAATAACATTGGGGGTTAATGACCGTGTCCTGGATATCCTTGGCTCATTTTAAAAAGTGAATGGCCACGACGTAAGCACAAGGTGTAGACATAACACCTCCTGTTGCATATGTATAATGTATACTCACTCGTAAGGGTGTCTTCTTGTGAGATCATATTTGTGGTGTGTCGATTAATCTTGTCCGGCTTGTATTGTAGAATCACCGGCCCTAAATGTTGGACAACCATGTAAATCGGATACAAGATTTTTATTAATAAAATTGTCCCAAGTATAAAAGATTAATTTTGCCTCTGTGCATTTTAATCAATGTGTCAAGATATTTTGTGCCGTTTGCACTCGAATCACTTTTCAAACTCTTTTTCCAAAATGAGTCAGTTAATTGTATTTACCAGTGTAAACTGACGTATTTTCCAAAAGGTTAAGTGACAGGTACTATGCGTAATTGGCTGGGAGCTCAGGGCGTCACTAGGGAATCTTGCAAGTTCTAGATGCCTAAGTCTGTTGAACAGTTTTCTTTTATTGATCCGCCTGTGGATCCTTTACCTTCCGTTGTAATACTTTGACATTACTTATATTCGGAATGTAATATATTTATCTTTTGCTTCCGCTGTGAATTATTATATTGTGTTGTTTGACTATTATGTTGCCAACCACGTCACGATACTCCCCCACCGGGCCCACCGGTGACACGTGGAAAATTGGGGTGTGACAGGTTGGTATCAGAGCCAACACTGAGTGAATTAAACACTAGCCTTAGTGTTTAATCTCAGTTACACAATTGCACATATCTAAACCTTCTGAGTCTAGACTTAACTTAGGAATATTCTCAATCCTAATCTGGAAATTTTACTTCCAAAATTTTTATTGAATACGTCGCCAAGCGAAGGAGCCGTAATAGGAGTCCTCCACACCCGGAGCCTAGAAATGCTGAGCTTCGTACCGCGGCTAGAACGAAACGAGCATCCAAGGAGAAAGCATTCAGAAATAACTTGAAGAAGAAACTCCTTTTGATGAAGATCGTTTCCTTAATAGTCCTCATAAGGACATATTTATCTTTCAGTCCCTTTAAGGACATATTATTCCCTTCAAAAACCCGCTTAGGGCAACTCTGTTATGAAATATGAAATAAATGGAAAATAACATCCCTTAGAAGGGAAGTGCCTACGGGCTATAATTAACGTCCTCTGAGACTAAAGACGGTGGTAGCCTACAGCTCCCTGTCAAGAAAAGTTAATGAACTTTGATTCACACCTAAATGCCTCGATCCCAGACGATCATGGCTTATAAATTAAACTTGTCCACGTGACTAAGCCTTTTGTTCTATTACTAAATGCCTCGATCCCAGACGATCATGGCTTATAAATTAAACTTGTCTACGCGACCAGGCCATTTGTGCTATTATTAACTTATAAATTAGGATTTATGATAAAAATCCTGAATAAAATAAATATCCTTCCTTCCCTGCCAGTAGGCATTTTAAAAAGAATCTTAAAGGGAAATCTAGCCTACGCGGCCAAGATGGTGAAACCTACCCAAGGGATTCAGATCCTTGTTAACACCTAAGAACGTGTTAGCACTCCTGACAAATGTGATTCGATAAAATCACAACAGTCATCCTTATATTGGATTCTTCCAATTTTCTTATCTAGCCTAGTGATTTAGAAATCATGGCTTGTGTCATCCTATAAGATGATCACATTATAAACATCCAGTTGTGATGAAGTGCCTACGGGCTAAACTTGTTGTCCGATAAGATAACGACAGTGGTGATCTTTGACCTTCTGTCTAAAAATGTTGGACTAGGTCCAAGCTTAATAGTCGGTAAGATCCATATGATCTCGACTAATAGCATCTGAGAAGATGATCATATTAAAACCATCCCTCAGAAGGGAAATGCCCACGGGCTATATCTATTGTCCTAAAAGACAAAAGACAGTTGAAGTTTTTAGCTCTCTGTCAAGAAAATGTAATGAAATATGTTCAAACCTTAATGCCTCGATTCTCTGAAATCATGGCTTATAAATTTAAAATTTGTCCTTGTGACTAGGCCTTTTTGCGCCACTTTAATATCCTTGATGATTTATAACTAGGATAAATTATAATGAAAATACAAATTTAATATAACTAACAAATTAACCAATATGGTTTATATTACCATGGTTGATGAATCGTCAAAGATGATGATTCCATAATAACCTTTGAATAAATCATTGTCAATGTTATGTAGACATCAAGCTACATGGCTGGATTAGATGAAGTTAACAGCCACATGAAGGAGGACAATGATACTACCAGAATTAATGTAACTGGAGCAGAACTACAGGAAATAATAAATTATGCTGTTACTCGAGCTCTTGATCGGCAGTATGATGAGTCAAATGATACCCACTCTAAGACTCTATCTGTGGCTCGTTGTAAGCCCCCTTCTAACACACATGAGTTGAGGGAGGACGATGTTCATGACTTGTCAAATCAAAGGAGTATTCCGCCTAGACAGGTTGTGTTTCATCAAGAGGTACCAGTTAAGACCTGTTCATATAAATATTTTGTCTCCTGCAAGCCCAGAGACTTTACAGGAGAAGAAGGGGCCATCGATTGCATGACATGGCTCGATGAGATGGACGCTGTTGTTGACATCAGCGGTTGTGCGGAGCAAGATGTTGTGAAATTTGTTTCACAATCATTTAAAGGAGAAGCGTTGGCATGGTGGAGATCATTGCTCCAAGCCACGGGAAAAGTTCTACTCTACAACTTATCTTGGGATCAATTTGTTGCATTAGTCAAGGAAAACTATTGCCCTCAGCATGAAGTAGAAAAGATAGAATCGGACTTCTTGACTTTGGTCATGGAAAATTTGGATTGTCAGGCATATGTGACAAGTTTCAACACTATGTCCCGCCTAGTTCCTTATCTAGTCACCCCTGAACCTAAACGCATAGCGCGTTTCATTGGAGGCCTAGCACCAGAGATAAAAGGGAGTGTTAAAGCATCTAGGCCAACCACATATAGGTCCGCGGTGGACTTATCCTTATCTCTCACTTTAGACGCAATCAGAATTAAGTCTGTTAAGGCTTCTGGCAAGGGAAGAAGAGAAAGAGAGGAGGAAAACTCTCATCATTATAACAAGAAGAAGAAGGGAAGCTCGGAGCGCGGGAAGGATTCCGAGGTTAGGAAGAACTCGAGTCAGTCTGATAACAGAACCAAATGCAGTAACTGCAAAAAGCAACATTTTGGAAAATGTACAATCGACCCACGTGCTAAATTGTGTGGAATTTGCAAGACCAAGGGTCACAAAACCTTAGATTGCAAGGGGATGAAGAACGCCACATGTTACAATTGTAACGAGGAAGGGCACATCAAAACCAACTGCCCAAAGCTCATAAAGAAGTCTGGAGAGGCCAGGAAAACAAACGCATGAGTCTTCCGGATGAACGCCAGGAGATGGTGCAGAAGGATAACTATATAGCAGGTACTTTTCCTTATCAAGTAGTTTATGCAGAAATTTATTTGATGCTGACACATGTGATTCAATAATGAACGATGACTGTTGAGAACTGTTGTCTTCGTCTGATTAGGACTTCGGTCATTTATACGAAGTGGAAATTGGCCGATGATACTTTAGAAAATGCTCCAACAAACCTTAGATGGATATTTTATATCAATAGGAATCACTCTTTTCTGATATTCCTATGGCAAGCTTTCAAGCTACCTAAATTCTTAAATATAATAAAGACAGATGTGACGTTTTGATCCTCTGTCAGAAAAGTGATGGACTAGGTCCAAATCTTTAATGCCATTGATGGTCTTTTGCGACCTAGGCTAAGTAATATTAATATATCTTAAATAATGTTCATTAAGAATGTTATCCCTATAATAGCCTGTATAGGTTATTGACGCCATGGTTAGTATATATTAAGGCCATCAGAATGAAAAATAGTAGTTGTTGGATTTCAACTAAGAAATTGTTTTATTGGTATTAGGAACCAATATCGAGTATGGCAAACTCGGATAAGACAACAGTCAATCGCGCCATTGATGACGCGACGCAGACTAATGATGCTGAAATTGTAAACCTTAGAATTTCCAAAGATGTTCTTCAAACTATGATAGACGCAGCCGTAGGAAAAGCTGTGAAGAGAGCTGTGAAAAAGTTAAAGGAGACCCATGTTGCTCAGTCCAAATTTTATCTAGGACCACATTTCCTTACTCTTAAGAAGGATCTCATTCATGTCTCTGATGCAAAGGATGAACTAAAAAGAAAAAGGGAGGTAGATAACTCCCAGAGTTCTAAGAAAAAGAACAAACAAAAGTCCGACCAGAAACCTGTATGTGAGACCTGCATGAAGCGCCATTATGGGAAATGCAGGTTCGAACCAAAATCCAAATCGCAGCCCAGGGCTTGTGGGATCTGCAAGTCTAAGGGACATAAAACGTTGGACTGTAAGGACATGAAGAATGCAGTCTGTTATGGCTGCAATGAGAAAGGCCACATCAAGACTACGTGCCCTAAATATGTCAAAGGAAATGCGGCGGAAGAAGTAAAGCCTAAAATTGAAAGCACCTAAAATGCCTGAGCTAGTCCATAAATAATGGCATCAGGTACATTCCTTGGCATTTTATCAGTAATTTAAATGCTAAGAGTTTTATTTTGGTTCGGATACCAGTAAATCCTTCATAAACTATAAGTATAACAAGTTTTTAAAACTCTTCATAAGGACTATATATATATTAAGTGTAAGGTTAAAACTTACAAGTAGAAAATTTACCAGAACTATTTTTCTGTTCCTGTAAGAAATCGATAAGTCACAAAAATGGTGGAACCGGCCGTCCCCGGATTCGAACCTGGGTCTAGGCCGCACCCTTTCGCGCGCCTAGCCAACTGAGCTAGGTGCCTAGTTTGTGAAACTTCCATTATTGATTAAATATAAGCACATATAGTTGATATCTCTTTTAATCTCTATCGATTTCGAATACCAAATGGTATGATAACAACATCATGTGAGGATTGGTGTATCTTAATAAATTCCATAGATTGCTTCCATGCCTGATCAGTATGGAGGTTTAATGCATGGAACCACAAAGATATCCCAATGATCATATGGTATTAAAGTCAACCAATGGTATTCAAAGAAGATATCCAAAATGAAATTGTCCAAGTAAATATTCCCGATTAAGGAATTCGTGGACTAGTAACATAAATGTGTCACTTATTCGACACAAGCAGCGATGAGTGAACTGGAGCCTGAGATATGAAAATCTCTGCAACCTCCTTGTACTTTGATTATCTTCTCCTAAGTTTACCCTGTTTACCTCCCTAGAGGCAGGTAGAGTTAAGATTAACATCCCCCTTTGGGTTAGAGTGTTGTAAGAACTCCATGTTAATTATGGGATAACCGGAAACCTGATTAAGTAAATTTTAAGATAGGAGATTCATATAGCCTAACTCGATATTTTCAGAGTATGATATTTGTTAGATAAGAAAGACGGTTCATTTTGCTTATGCACTCATTACCGCAACCCTATTTAAACAACGATTAAGAATCGCCATCAACTACCCAGGATCGTCGAATTGTTCGACTAACTGTAAGGATTAGCTACTCCTTAAGATTAGTTAAACAGTGGCTGGAATAACCATCTCAAGAGAAGCTTTTCTATAATAGTTGATATAGAAGTATCAAGGTTGCTCCATTAGAGACCTTGTATAAATGAAATGTTAAACATCTGTTGTTAGGACAATAGATTGGTAAGTCCAATATTCAGGATCTGAAAGTTGCATTGGAAACAACAAATAAGATCATACAAATTCCTAATCATCTGTAAATTGCCATTATTAGGCAGAGAATACTTCCTTTAATTCGGTAAATCTCGGGCCGAGATTTCTTTTAAGGGGTGAGGATGTAACACCTCGAAAATTCACGTCCTATAAGGTATTGACACGTGTCATAATCTTGAACGTGAGAAAGAATACTTTAGAGGGACTAAAGTTGACAAACATAGAAAGTATGTGAAAATAAGGGTTCAAAATGTCAACAATGGATAAATATACTTTACAATAACCCTACATGATGTTTATACCCTTAGACGGATAAATCATGGATCATACGAAGCTAAAAGTGAGAGATTTCAAACCACAAGGGTTAAATGTGTCAACATGCTTAAGTTATACCTCTGGGTGACCTTTTAGCAAACCCGAAGCTTTGTAACGGTTAATTATGCTCACTAGAATGCACGATTAAAATTTCATAAAGTTTCGTTATCGTATGAGAAAGTTATGATCAAATTCGTGTACGAGGGGTTAAAGCGTCAACGGTGAAAGTTATGACTTTTCGAGTTAACCGGAAGTGTCCAGGGACTTGGCAAAGTGAGTATAAGTCATAAAGCCCTTGTATATAAATAATAAGGGGTCAAAATGCAAGAAATAAGCTTAGTTGACCTTTCGGAGTACCAAGAGCCAGGGATGCAAACTGAAAAATGGAAGAATTGCCCCTGAGGAGGGCTAGCGCACCGCTACAATGGGAGCGTAACGGTGCGCTACCAGTCACCCAGCGACCAGAAACTTGCTGTAGCCTGTTTTTCGCGATTGTGACCTATTTGGCCGGTTTTTCTCACAAGTGGACGACCCTTAGACTTCCCTAGGCACTAGTAACAAGTGTTGGATGGTTGTGGTTGATCATAGACTTTGTTGTCAACATGTTATGGTGTTTAGAACTTGTATAAAAGGCCATTAGTTGCAACACAACTCTTCACACTTCTCCTGCATTCTTGGATCATATCTGGAGCTCTCAAGCAGGTCCATTTGATCTTAAGTCGTGCATAGGACTCTTGTAAGTCTTCTAGTTCTTCTTTGTTTGAGTTTAGCTTGGTTAATTAGCTAAAAGTCAAACCGTCGTAATTACGGTTTGACTTCGAGATTAGTCAATAATGGCTCAGTCATATCTCGAATTAAAAGTAGTTATAGGTTGGTATTTATGTGGGTAATAAAACCCCAAAAGGGTTTCCCCTGATCACCACCCTAATCAGGTCAAATGTCGGGTCAAACATAGGATTAAAAAGTCAACATAATGCTTAAAATGTCATTTATGCATAATTAGCTAACTAGAACGTATATAACCTGTTTGATCATTGCTATAACTTAGTAATAAGTGTAAGAACATGTCCAAACATGTTCAACCCGACTATTTCCTGTTTAGACCCGGTTCGGAACCGAAAGTCACATAGTTTGACTTTCACTTTGACTTTCAGTTCTGACCCGCTTTAGTATGATTTGGAAATGCCTTAGAGCTTCCTTAGGACCAGGCTACATGTTAGCATAACCCTCTGTGGTTGGTTCATTGATTGACCCATTCGTTTACGCGTTCCCATAAATTGCTCATATGTTGACCATTATGCCCTTTACACCTTAAAACGAGAATTATGAAAATGTAAAAGTGTAGAAACCTTAGTTACTGATATATAAACTTGTATGCGAAGTTTGACATCAGTTTGACTTATAGATTAAGAGTTATGCTCAATATCCCAAATTTAAAGCTTTATGTTAATAAAATGGCGTAATTAGCGTATAGCCTAGTTAAGCCTACTTTTTGGTATCAAACTTAATACCCACTGATGTAATATATTATTTTGGGATTTTTAAAGATTTTTAATTAATTTTAGGATGAGCATAACTAGTAGTCGTAGGCTTAATCCGGTAATTGTCGGTTTTGCCCTCACGGGCCATAAAATGAGTTTTACTTATCTAAACAACTCCAAACCTTTTGCTACTGATCACATATGATAAATAAATTATTTTAAGCCCTCTGGAAATATAAAAATATCAGATTTAAGTATCAAACCCGGAAATGGTCTTTAATCGCCTTAATTAGGGTTTTTAACGCATAGTATGATTTTAAAATCATATTGGACATACCCGGGTTGATACCTACTGATATTTGAGGCAAATTAAGATGTTTTAACGGTAAGAAAAGGTTGATAAACTCAGACTCCAGTTTTGAGCTTTTCGGCTTATGTGAAATTACCAAAATGCCCCTACGGCGCATCGCTTGGTTATAATCTATAAATTTCACATATATACTTTACCCTACTGTTATAACTTAGAAAATTGAGTATGTTTGCTGTTTACATCAGACCTGTAACTCAGTTAAACATCTAAACTCTTTTACAAACTTTAAAATGACCAAACTATCCCTATGGGGCATAGTTTGTGTTTAAATTCGTTCCGGGCATAATGAAAGACATCTTACTGATGTCACAATATATTTGAGGCATAATTAACTTAGGAAACCTGTTTAGGACACATATGGTTACCCGTTACGCCTCTGGCGCGTTCGGTTCGGTTTATGTAACTAGTTTGCATATATTGCCGAAACGGGTCAACCCTTATCCTTTTTATCTTAAAATCCAGAATGTGTTTAGTTTACCCATATTATACAAGTCTTCAAACTTGTCGGGTCTAAATCACATTCTATTCCGGTCTTCGCTTAATCATGCGTCTGAACCGTAAACCTTCCTTAAAACTGACCGGTCTAAGTTACGACTTAAATAAGACCCGTTAGGAATCTAATAGGTTAATAAAACCTTCATTCCAGATTGAGAGCCCCAGTAGAAGTACTTGTGCTTGCTGATTAGAATATACGCCTGAGTATAAGTTGCATTGCTAGCTCAGGTAAATACTTTTAACTTATTTTCCCTTATACGGGCTTGGGATACGGTATTATAAAAATACCGCTTGGTCGGGTGTAGAAACCTTTTAATCGGAGATGATTAAATTGCATAATCCCGTTTTAATCTGTATTGATTGATAACAAATAACATTGGGGGTTAATGACCGTGTCCTGGATATCCTTGGCTCATTTTAAAAAGTGAATGGCCACGACGTAAGCACAAGGTGTAGACATAACACCTCCTGTTGCATATGTATAACGTATACTCACTCGTAAGGGTGTCTTCTTGTGAGATCATATTTGTGGTGTGTCGATTAATCTTGTCCGGCTTGTATTGTATAATCACCGGCCCTAAATGTTGGACAACCATGTAAATCGGATACAAGATTTTTATTAATAAAATTGTCCCAAGTATAAAAGATTAATTTTGCCTCTGTGCATTTTAATCAATGTGTCAAGATATTTTGTGCCGTTTGCACTCGAATCACTTTTCAAACTCTTTTTCCAAAATGAGTCAGTTAATTGTATTTACCAGTGTAAACTGACGTATTTTCCAAAAGGTTAAGTGACAGGTACTATGCGTAATTGGCTGGGAGCTCAGGGCGTCACTAGGGAATCTTGCAAGTTCTAGATGCCTAAGTCTGTTGAACAGTTTTCTTTTATTGATCCGCCCGTGGATCCTTTACCTTCCGTTGTAATACTTTGACATTACTTATATTCGGAATGTAATATATTTATCTTTTGCTTCCGCTGTGCATTATTATATTGTGTTGTTTGACTATTATGTTGCCAACCACGTCACGATACTCCCCCACCGGGCCCACCGGTGACACGTGGAAAATTGGGGTGTGACATTGTATGTATATGACAGCATCCAGAAAATCTTTCATGTCATTAATTATATCAGGCACAGTCATTAATGCACAAATTACTGTTTAACATTGTACGGAATATATGGAAAAGTGCCAATTGTCACATACACAAGTTTCCTGGGATGTTGGGTAGTCTTGATTGCACGCACTGGGAGTGGGCGACATGTCCAACCGCTTGGAAAGGGCAATACCATCATGGTGACCACGATGGTCCTACCCTAATATTACAAGCGGCCGCGTCTCAAGATTTATGGATTTGGCATGCGTACTTTGGCATAGCCGGTGCGAACAATGACATCGCAGTTTTACAATCTTTAAATCTTTTAGACGATGTCATAGATGGTGTTGCACCAGATCATTCTATGCAAACGACGTGGGGTATAAGTATCGGTACTATCTCATAGACGGTATTTATCCGGAGTGGGCGACATTTGTGAAAACTCTTTCGTGTCCAGATGACGAGAAAAGAATGTATTACAAGAATAAACAAGAGTTAGCAAGAAAAGATATCGAGCGGACTTTCGGTGTGTTAAAAAAGAGATGGTCTATCATTGCCCAACAGTTGAGGATACTTGAAAAAAATAAATGAGAAACGTCATGTATACGTGCATCATCTTGCATAACATGATATTGGAGGACTCGGGCAGAGCGTTTTGTGGAGAAAGTTATGATGAAAGTAACCAATCGACGAACCCACTACTCACATACGCTGAAAAAGGAGTTATCCGAGCGAGGATACGTGACAGGGACACACACCATAACCTTCGAGCTGATCTGACCGAGCACCTATGGTTTTATCGTCAACAAGGAGGAGACGACGAAGACGACGAGTGATTTTTTTAGTGACATTGTATTTTTTATTTAAATTATGACATTGTAATTTTTTATTTAAATTATGACATTTTATTTTTTATTTAATTATGAGTTTTAAATTAATTTATCAAAACTAAATAATGTTTAAATTTAAATAAAAATATTTAAATTATGACTTCTAAATTAATATATCAAAATTAAATAATATTTAAATGTAAATAAAAAATAATAATTAGGTAATAATGGCTTTAAACCATTGAATGGAAGTTAAAGGAAGAGGCTTTAAAGCCTCTTGTATGACGTTGCGGTGAGATGACGCTAAAGTGGCGTGACAAAGCCCCTGAAAGGTTTATATCTCTCAGTACCCTTACATGTTATAGGGGAGGTTCATTTGAGAAGAATATTCTTAGAAGAAGAAAAATAAATTAATCAAGACCCTATATTTTTTTGATCAATGGTTGTGAATCAAGATATCATTTTTGTCCACTTTTAATTAATGTTTTAATTAATAAGGGTAGTATGGACAATTTGATGTAGAATATTAATAAATATTTTAAAGAGTTACTCAAGTCTCATTAATGCAACCATAATTTCATCCTTGACCGCCATTAATGTGTTGGCTCCTACACCAATTTTATTAGAAGTGAAAAAATATTTAAAAATGTTGTGGGCTACACATATTTTATTTTGAGACTCAAAGTTATTTAAAAGTGTTTTAGTCCTACACATTATGTATCCTACACCAAAATATTGTTTTAATGGTGTAGGAAATGTTAAATATGTAAGATCATGTGCGAGATTGTTTTTATTGTGTAAGTTGCACAACTATTTTATAAGATAGACTCATTAAGTTATTATAGTTCATTAATTTGATTAGCAAAAATAAATAATAGACTCATTAAATGATTTGTTCAAATTAACTTTGTATCCTTAATTTTTTTTTTTTTTCTTAATTTGTAATTTCTACTCGAACTCTCCACTACATGATATAACCCCATTCTCTTTTAAATGCTTATTGTCACACATGCCCTAAGATTTATTTTGTTTTATACGGGAAATTGAAAATGAAAATACAATTTTATTGTTGGCAATAACATTAAAGAAAATACCCTTCCTCTCCAAGCAACTTCATATAGGCGACTGTCTGTGCTTCTAAAATTTCACCCAAAATCATGGCCTCCTCCCTGCTCCGCTTCACAACCTCCGTTCTCCGGTTCCGTCCGTCGGTAGCCTTTGCTGTCTCTGCATACCGTCAACACTCGAAGAGGTCGTTTTGTTCTCCGGCGGATAATACGCCACCCAAAGGTACCGCTTTCTTCTTAACCTATAACATCTATCTTTGTTAAAATTTCTTCTCTGTTAATGTTTTCCTTTCCGATTTCAGTCACATTTGACCTCACATTTCTCAAATACCAAATGGATAATATGGCGGGAGTTCCGTCCATGCTAATCACCGTGGCCAACGATGAAGAGCTGACCGTAAACGTGCCCGGGATGTCGAAAACGGAGACCGAAAACGGCCCCTGCCTATCCATACAAATGCCCGGATTACGAATGCCAAAGGGGGGAGATCAAGCAGTTGCTTATAGTGAGCTTGTTGTCGAAAACAACTTACTCATCTATCTCAAAACAAGTATCACTAAACAAATTTACCTTGCAGGAATTAAGTTACCACCTAACCTTGACCTAAATGGTAAATTGAATGTGTTGATTTCGAAAGGAGTGTTTAATATAACTCTTCCGGTACTCAAAAACACCGATAGTTACGTCATGCCTGATTTCGTCGACACCATGGTTAAGCTCCCTCGCCCTACGCCTTACTGTGGTACTATTAATTAATATCTTAGTTATAATTGATATTAGTTCTAGAAACAATCATATACTTGTTATTGTTATTATTTTGTGAATGGTTTCAGTTGTGTTTAATCGATCGGATCTAGGAAAGGAACTTTGCGAAGTGATAGCCCACCCGGGGGTGAAGAGTAAGTCCTTCACAATGTATAAGAAGGATACTGGGGAGAGTATATATATGAAAGGGAATTTGCCTGGGGTGGAGAACATAGTGGTGACTGGAGAGGGATTGTGTGTGTCATTGAACATGCCCGGGTTAGAGATACAGGACGTGGATTTGGGGTTTGAGTATGATACGTTGATTATTGAAGGGAAACACGAAGATGAGCACTATATTGCTGGGGTTCGTGTGCCTGAGGGATTCTGTAGGGAGCATTGTATGATCAAGAGAGAGATGCAGGACGGAGTGTATAAGGCAACTCTTCCTCATGTTGAAGACGGTGAAAAGAAGACTAAAAGACGTGTGTTTAGTCTATATCAGTAGCTAGATAATCAATGGATATGGTTAATGTTAGCTTTAAGTCTCTAACTAATAGGTAGAAACTAAATCAAAGTTCCCCTCAATCATCTAGTGATTTGTAAGGTTTATTTGGGGCTTGGTCTTTTGAGTAATGTACTAACCAATGGATAGTTATATTATATATATGTAAGCAGTGGCTTATTATTCTGATCTTGATTGAACCGATTGACTCCTGTATCTCCCTCCCTAAACAAGTTGTATACATTCTTGGATGTACCATATGGCTATCAGCATTTGGTCTTATAAAATATGGTGAGTGAAAGATCTAATATTGGAGATATTTTGCTGCGGATATGTTGGTTGATAGTTACTTAACAGTTGCATACTTACATATCAATATTAGTTGTGGGTTCAACCGTATTATGTAAGATATAAACATTGTATTTGGTGCAGTTCATTCTTTTTCGTTCGACTCAAATGGAGCTGCAAGAGTGTTAGTGTCAATGACTGGACTTCGCAGATTTTCAGGATCAAGACTATTCTGTTGAGTTCGTTAGTATGTCAACATCTGTCACTTGCGTTTGCTCTGTGGTGTCCTCCTCGCATTTGAATTGGAAATGAAAGCGATCGTTGTCTTTGGTTTTCATGTTCGGTAAGTCCAGACGCTTTTTGACCTTTTTAGGTTCAATAGACCAACTGCTGAGTTCAAAGCTGGTATGAATCTATTATTTCAAGAAACTGTTAAGTTACACATGTTATAAACAAAAGGGTAAATTACTTTTTGAGTCCCTGTGTTTTATGGGTTTTAACTAGTTGAGTCCAAAAGCAAAAAGTTTAACGACCTGAGTCCCTATAAGCATTTTCCTTAACCATTTGAGTCCAAATTTCTAACACCATCCATATTTTCTGTTAGTTTTCTATTAAAAGACTAAAATGCCCCTGTATTTTTTTCTTTTCCCTTATAAAAACCTGAAAGTTCTACATCTCTCGAAACTTACAGCCGCAGACAAACCCAACACTTTGAATTCACCTCTCAGGTACGCCTATCTTCACTCTCACCCCCAATTTCATATCTTCACTTTTAATCCACCAAAATCACCTGTTACTAATTTTCTTAAAGAAATTCAATTTGAGCTTTCATCGGAGTGAATTCAATTTCCAAACATTTTCACAATTGTTAAAAACAGTCGTTTCAATTGTTTAATTGTAGGTTCCTGAAGGTCTGAGTAATCATGTGAGTTAATTCAAGAAAGCTCAATCAAACTGGTAATTTTTTCAACTATAATCTCAAATTCGTTGGTCCTTTTACTTCTAGTTTCCAATTCGAAATCAAATCTGAAACCCTAGGTTATAGTTGGTTGGATTGTGAGTTGGCCCCACACCTTAACCCCTTCGTGCCCGTTAATCCCCTAGCGTCCCCTCGTTGGCGAGCCGGCGCGGTGCCCTGAAGAAGCTTCCAGGCTTGTAAGTCACACCCTACAGCGACACCCAACACCCGATATGGAGGGCTTATGGCCGTTCTACGTTCCCCGTCTTCCACATCTTCTGGTTGATGCGCCTTCACTCGTTGACGGGATCAAGTTTGAGTTGCACACGCTTCCGGTAAGAACAGTTTCTGCTACACTCAAAGCTCATAATTCGTACAAGCTCGAATTGTTACTACCGTTACTAATGTGAATGCGTTTGATTCGAAATAGGTGGATGCAAAGGCAGTAGCAGATGGGGATACTGTAACAGTCTATGTTAGTACCTCGGATGCCCGGGAGTCATCGCGTGCTCCCCAAGAGGTACAAATGGCTGCGGTTGAACGTATTGAAGCACTGACTGAAAGGAACTACACAAAAGCAGATTCATTGCAAAAACGAATCACAGATGTAGAACTTTTAGGTTTTTTACAAGGGTAAAGAAGATACAGGGGCATTTTAGTCTTTTAACAGAAAACTAACAGAAAATATGGATGGTGTTAGAAATTTGGACTCAAATGGTTAAGAAAAATGCTTATAGGGACTCAGGTCGTTAAACTTTTTGCTTTTGGACTCAACTAGTTAAAACCCATAAAACACAGGGACTCAAAAAGTAATTTACCCTAAACAAAAACTGTTAAGTTGAATACTTGTAGTATATGAAACATTGCAAAACATAGTTCACGTGTATCTAAATCACATCACCTGAAACAAAAAAACCACCAGGGAATTGATATTTTAAGATCACTTGAAGCACTTTGCATCCAAAAGGGCTTCACCCTCAAAAGGCTCATGATCCTCGATCATCTGATTCACTCTCTCCTTTTCTGCCTCGTCTGAAAGGTCAACTTTGGTCCACTCATATAGTTCCATGTCATAACACTCGTCCATTACGAATTTGGGAATTTCTGGTCCATGGAATAGCCACAGACCCTTCACCTTGAATGGTGGCTCGTTTCCAATAATCAACATTTTTCCAAAAGCGTATTTGCGTGCAAGATCCATACGCTGCAGAAATCCACCAACCTTGTTCATCGTTACAAAAAGAGACTGTTCTCATCATTGTACTTGTAATCACAAAACCAGAGTGAGTAAGCCTCTGGATCAAACATGTCCCAAAACCCTGCAAGTGCCCAAAAATACACAAGTTTCATATTCAATTGTAATATACTTGCAACAAAAAGGTAAAAAAGAGTAAATATATACACCTTTGATCGCAACCTCACGGAAGTTAGACTTGGTGTTGGAGTAAAGCCTCTTCCAGTCATCCAAAACCATCTTACTCGGAGGTAATAAATCAAGCGGGTTTTTCGGCTTAGGCTTCGGTGCCTCTTCTTCCTCGGCAGCTTTGACCTCGGGCTTCGGTGCCTCCTTTTTCTTAACTTCTTTCTTGGGCTCGGGTTTTGGTTTCGCCTCCGTTTTCTTTGCGGAAGAAAGAGGAATAACAGCTTCTGTTTGCTTAAATTCGCCAACTATCTTGCGGAAATTAGGTTGATTAATCATGGTCCAAAAGTACCTCTCGACGTGAGGATACTCAGACGTGAAGCTCTTTGGTGTTAATAATTTAAAAGCCATAAACATGTTACATGTCGTGATAATGTCGGCCAAGGTGATGCCATCACCGACCAAGAAAGTGTGTGAAGCAAGATACTTGTTCAAAGCGTCAAGGCCTCTCTTCAAACCAGAAATACAGTTTTCTTCAACCTTCAAAACAGAGTCAACACGATAGAAAAATATATCAAACATATAAAAAGAATTAGGGGTCCGAAAAAAGGGAGCAACTAACAGGTTTAATGTAGTTGCCGTATCCCAATCTTGGTATGTACCAGCCTCTAATATTCAGATCAAACTCAAATGCAGAGAAGTCGATCCATTGCTCGATTTGACCCTGTACATATATTTTACGAAATATATAAGGTTAGTATATATGTAATAATTACCCATGCATTGCGTAAAATTAGCATATAACTAACATATTCTATTGGGGATGACCCGAAGAGAAAACTTCCACGAGCAACTGCAGCAACCAACATGAAGATATAAGAACAAAACTAACAAAAATAAACTTATATCTCATTCTCACCATAGCGAGCTATTGCATTACTTTCGAATATAGGCCCGTCAGGAGTATCAAGAACAGGAACCTGCAATTGTTGATTAAACAAACAAACAAACAAACAAACATACCCGGTATAATCCGACTCATATTAACAATCGTGAATTAGATTTAAGGAAAAAACAATACCTTTCCGATAGGGTTCATCTTAAGAAACTCTGGGGTCTTGTTTGAAACACCCATCTCAAAATCATCAACCACCTTGATTTCGACACCGACATATTCTGCAGCAATTAGTGCCTTGTACACATTCTTACTTTGTTTTACAGAATGTATGATCTGCAACCATGTAACATTATACATCAAATAATCAACATACTAATTGACACAAAATGTGTGGGCCCTTGGGGGCAGAGTGAAAGTGCATTCATTTTAACATTGTCTTACTAATTTCGTGAAAATAACGTTAAAAAGCGAGAGACGGTTAATCATGCATCATGTGGTGGCGTTGATAGCCGAAAGACAAGGGGTACATACACTAATCAGCTTTTGTCCCATTGTTGAGTGTTATTTGCCTTATGTCCAAGGCTTGATACAAAACTACGTCTCACTAGAAGTATTGTTACCAGACCCTACCTTAGTTTTGCCATTGATGACGGCGACTAATTGACACAAAAAGTACTGTTATCATCAAAGCAACATAAACACTTGGTTTTATTGTATCAAAACTGAGGTTGCTTAAGATTTAAATAAATTCTTAAATGTCGTATGCAAAGGTTAAAAATCAGTGCAAAAAAAAAAAAAAAAAAAAAAAAAAACTATCGATTATACGAAAAAAGTCAAAATTGAGTGACAAAAATATAATAAAACTCGACTGAAGTCTGTACATCATAAACAAGAGTAAATAGCTGGATTGGTTAGAAGAAAAATAAACATCAGAACCCAAAATCCGTTTAATTTAAATAAGAAGAGAAAGATTCAACACAGAACCATAATGTTACATACTAAATAGTAGAGGGATTGAGATTGTAATAGGTGAATAGTTGAGGGTCTATTCTGTGACTTTGGGTTATCCTAAATGTACTTAAACAATCTGATCAGTAACAATGAAGCTATCGATGAATTGATTTGGGATATTCCCTTCTCCTCTCTGTGTTTTCTTCTTCCTTTCTCTTTATCGATCTTGAATGCTTGATTACCAAATTGTTTCGTAACAATGGTATCAGAGCAATCATCCTCTTGACTTGTGGGTGGGTTAGGTAGCAATAATATCATTACAATCGTGAGTAATCCCTGGAATTAGGGCTACAAAATCAGCAGTCAGTCGTGATTTGGTTTCTAGAATTGGGCAGCAACCTCAAACTTCTTTGCAGAAGAGATTTAGTGGAATTAAGGATTCGGTTCGATTCGACAAACAACAAATCTAATTCCGAATCAATTTTCTTCAAGAACTGCACCATTTGAAGTATAAATCAGTTCTGGGTTTCAAGTTCAGCAACAAAATCAACATGGAATTTGCATTGGAGAAGATTATGGCAATTAGCCAAGAAGGTACTGTTAAAGAATATTGCAATTCGTTTCAAATCTTATTCGATCAGGTTAAAAATCTAGAAGAAATGTCTGAATTCTACGCTATATACATATTCATATGTGGTTTAAAACCTGGAATTAGGAAAATATTTGTTAAATGGCATCAATATAGCTGCATTAAGGTGACAGATGTGATTTCATTGGCTTTAAAAATTGATTCTAATGGCCTGCAAGATTCTTTCTCTCCATTTGATCCGAATTCTTCTTTTTATAACAAAGATTTAGAGTTTGATATCAATATCACTCTTGAGGAATTGATGAAAGGCAATGAGTTTTTTAAGAATGGAAAAATTCAGGAAGTTGATATTGTTCAAGAAACGATTGACGATGAAGTAATTGATGAATTGGTATGCCCTGACGTGGGCTGCGAATCCGAGCAATTAAATCAAACGAAAGGGATGTATGAATCAACATATGTGGGTATTTTTGATGAAGGGGAAATGAGTAGAATAAAGGGTCATCATACATATCCAGTAAATGAAAAGGGCATTGATGTTCGAGAATCCGAATATAAATCAAGGGTTTCATCTAAAACCAATAAAATCATTCATGTTCATAGTGATGTTTGTAGTGATATTAGTGTCAAATTAGAAGGGGTACAGTTGAGTCTCTGGTTAGAAAATCATGTCAAATTTGCTAAGTATGTTAGAGTCTTGGATTCAATAGAATTTTATTCAAAGAAAAAGAAGAAGCACTTACATTGGATTGATACCGGGTGGGTTTACAATAGGGAATGTAGTGGTGGTGTGATTGTTCAGTTTAAAGCTTGTTTTAAATATATAGATGAAAACATGGTTTGGGAAGTTGGTGATAATGTAGAAGTAAAAGGTGTAGATGAGGAACCAAAGGGTAATGGGTTTCCAGATTTAGAAGATGCACAAAATCTTTTTGTAGCAAAATGGCAAGAAAAAAGTCGTCCGGAGAAAGAAGGCAGTGATGTTTTTGCATGCTTCTCAATATATGCTAGTTGTTCGGACCAGAGGGTTGTGTGGGATAGAAAAACTAGTTGTTCACCAGGTTTTTATGTTTCCTTCGGGAACCAACAAGATGATCAAAGTGCTATTACTGGCAGAAGTTCGAAATGTCTTGCCAGTATTCAGATACAATTCAATTGGGCTACGCGGGTTGCTCATACGAGTGATCCAAAACATGGTTTAGACTCTAAAAGTATGGTGGAGTTAACAAATGGGTCTTGTAAGGAATATGAAAATGCTCTTGATTTCGCACACACCAATTCAAAAAGTAAGCATGAGAAGGAGAAGAACTCTGTGATGGAATTTAATTGTAAACCAACCAACTCTATCAGGAAACTCATCAATTATGTGGAAAAGAAAGTGAAGCTTGGGCATCTTACAATGGAGAAGTATTTGAATGTTGATGTTACAAGACAACTGTTAATTAACAGGTTGATGCTACCTAAGATCAAATGTCAAAGTATTAAAAATTGGATTGTGAGTCATAGGGTGATGGAGGAGATTCAAAGATACAAGTTTACTAATGAAAGAAGAAACAAATTTGCTGGTCAAAGAAGATATAATTCAAAGCAAAGAAAGGGAACTGATGTGATGGATAAATATAGTAAACAGAGGAGAATTGTAAAGATAAAAGTCAATGGTAAATGGGAATGGTCAAATGCTAAAAATAGCTATATGGAAAATCCAATGTGCCATCATGGTGATATTTGGGTATTCGGCCGGTTTCATAAATACTCACTACATATCAAGAATTGGAAGAGCATAATGGTATTAATAAAGTTAGTGAGGCCCAATGTGATCATCAGTCTACGCTTGATTGGATACTCAAGTTTTAGATTGGGTCAAACATCATGGGATTGTCAATTGGTTAATGAACCAATCAAAATTGGTGAAGCTCAAGAAATCAATGATAGTTTTGCAAAAGATTTTTCACAGTTTGGTTTTGATAGTTTTGATTAATTTTTTTTTTCCTTTTCTGATTTTTGCGGACAAAAATCTTTTATGGGGGGAGTATTGTTACATACTAAATAGTAGAGGGATTGAGATTGTAATAGGTGAATAGTTGAGGGTCTATTCTGTGACTTTGGGTTATCCTAAATGTACTTAAACAATCTGATCAGTAACAATGAAGCTATCGATGAATTGATTTGGGATATTCCCTTCTCCTCTCTGTGTTTTCTTCTTCCTTTCTCTTCTTGAATGCTTGATTACCAAATTGTTTCGTAACACATAATAAAACAGGCAAGGAAACAAAATAAACACAAATTGAAACGAAAGTCTTACCAGAGTCATAGCTCTCGATCTCCACAACTGAAAGCAAAATCAATGACAGAAAAACTTTTACTCCAAAAGCAACATTATAAATGAAACAGGCCATGCGTCTTCTTTTCTTGGATGTTTATGTTTGAAAAAAAAAAACTACACGCGTCACATGCAGACCATCCCACCTATAAGGTCATCCCAAAAAGCCATTCTTAGGCGATTTTGGATGATGTGGTGGATCGTCACCATTGGGTGGTGATGTTTTTTTTTTTTTACTTTTTGGTACCATTGTTCTTGTTGTGAACTAGTTAGATGCCCCGCCCGCGTTGCGGGGCGGTGGACAAATAATAAGCGAGTGTTAGGTAGCAGCTCATTGACACGAAAAACAACTAAATCGAGTCAACCAATAAAAAAAACACTTTTATATTTTTGAAAAAAAAAAACTAAAACAATGGCAACATTGTAATTTTTAACTGAGGGAAAGTTGTATTTTTTTACTGGAGTAAAATTGTAAATTGCCAAAAGCCAAAGTCATGGCAGTCCTGTAAATTTGAAGGGGGGGGGGGGGGGGGGGGGGGGGGGGGATTTGAAATTTTAATAGGGACAAATTCGTTATTTTGCACCTAGGGTAACAGCGTAATATAAATTTGAACTACGGGCACAATCGTAATTTTAAGCTGGAGGCAAAAGCACAATTTTATTTTGAACCGAGGGCAAAATCGTAATTTTGAGTTTGGGGCAAAAACATCATTTTATTTTGAAGGGGGGACAAACGTAATTTTCAACTGAGGGCGAAATCGTAATTTTTTTAACGGGGAAAAATAACATTTTTTAACAGAGGGCAAAATCGTATTTTTTAGCTGGGGGAAAAACATAAATTTATTTGGGACAAAAGCGTAATATTATTTTGAGATGGGGGGCAAAACCGTCATTTTAAAATGGATATAAAATAATAAACTGGTTGGTCCAATGGGAGAGTGGCAGACGAAATCGTAATTTTGACTTGAGGGCAAAATCGTAATTTTGAGATGGAGGCAAATGCGTAAATTTAGTTTGAGCTAAGGGCAAAACGGAAAAAAAAAAAAAAAAAAAAAAAAAAAAAAAAACTATTAAGGCAGCCGCCCATTTTGGCCAATGGAAGCAGGCTGCCGACATTGTAAAATGTAGTAGTATATAATGTGAATGACTTCGAACAAGACTCGAACGGAAAAAGATGACACCGAGGGTAGGTAGGCCTGTAAACGAACCAAACGTTCATGAACTATTCATGAACTTGTTCAGCGGGAAGTTTGTTTATGTTCGTTTATTTAATGAACGAACACGAACAAAAAAATTTGTTCGTTTAATTAAATGAACGAACATGAACACATCTTGTGTTCGTTCATTTATGTTCATGAACGTTCGTTTAAATTTTAGTAAATACATAAATAGTTAGATTTGTTGGCAGCGGAAGTTTAATATGATCATGAACATCATTTGCAGAACTTGATTCACCATAAACACTTGATGAATTCATAATGAATCAACGTACAAACAACACACACGCACTCGAATAGAATAAGATGATTGTGAGTGAAGGATATTATAACGAAATATCTTGGTACCGGTTATTGATCCTGGCAAATTGAATATATACATTCTGATGAGGGACAGTTATTTTCGGCGGTTACTTTTGACGGGATTAACCACCATTTGAACCGGTATGTCTTAGCCGACATGTCCCTTTATATAATCGATACACATACTTATACATAAGTATAATAGAGTTATGTTTACATAATATACATAATATATATGAAATATAATCGAGTTTATATATTCTAACACACCCTTATATTTACGGGTGTGCATAAGAACGCTTCGATTGGCTTCATTCACTGCCTTCTCAGCTTGTCTAAAGTCGAATCTCCTTCGCTTTTGAGCCTTCTTCAGTCCCATCCAGTCATTTCCAGCGAACAGAGCATAGTGCTCCCTATCTTCTTCCGGAATACAGCCTGTGCTCATCATTCTTCTTCCCTCATCAGCAGCTTTATCTTCAGTTCCTGTATATCCTTGTGCTTGCCCGTCACATCTTCTTGAATTGACTCGAACTTATAGTAGTAAATAAGAACGTCTAAATACATAGCATATATGATTCTTATGTAATCACCATCTTTGTAGTCATGACCCATATCTTTATAAACCATTGCCCACAGATTACTCGAAGTCACATTCCTATGGCCCCCTTCTCTTTTTACAATCATGTACAGTTCCAGCAGGTTCACCTTCTGATTGTTACTCATGTATACAGGAATCGGTCTCGTTGTGATTCCCATCCTTATTCTTAGAAACCAGTATATCATCTCCTCGAATTTGACTTCTAAATCGTACTTGTATTTCATCACATACACACTATCTTCTAACATATCTAAGAGAGCCTTACAATCTTGAAATTCGTTGAATTTCATTGCTTGCAGAATCATTATATTCCAATCGGGTTCATTGGAAGTTAGATTCAATTTTTCAAAATAATCATTCAAGTAATAAGATTTGAACGTTTCATGATCTGATTCTCTATCGATTATTGATTGTTTCTCTCTCGAACCGATTTCATCCTCTCTTGTTAAACCAGTTATGTTATTTTTCTTATTCATGATGGGTGTGCTGAAAGTAGGAAAAAGTTTGCATTTTTCACCATTAAATTTCACTGTGAATCCTTGAATCACCAGTTGATCAAGGCTGAGAATGTTTCTGTCTAATTCGGGAGTGTAGTAAACACTCTGAATTCGAAATTTCTCGTTCCCAGATACTACATCCATAGCCCCTATACCCCTTATGAAATAGAAATGATTTTCACCGGTGTTTGTTTCAACACCGAACATATTCTTGATCCTCTTGAATGCATCAAAATTACCAAAGTAATGATGTTTAAAATTTGTATTTACATACCAGATTTCTGACCAGAGGCCTCCTTCTGTGCCATTAACAATGAATTCTGTATTTCGAACTTCATCTTCTTCATGTTTTTGAATGTCGGTATTAATGGCTTGTCTGATCAGGAGTGTTGCTTCATCATCTTCTTTTGCCTTGCATTAAGCAATTTGATGTCCGGGTTGGTTGTAGTAGTAGCATCTTCTTTGGATTATCTTTGCCATCGATTGTTCCTTTTTTTCGTCGGAACAATGTTTACATGGTAACACCGTTGCAGATGAGTAGATCCTTTCTCTATCATGATTTGCCGTGGCTCTGATACCACATGTTGGCAGCGGAAGTTTAATATGATCATGAACATCATTTGCAGAACTTGATTCACCATAAACACTTGATGAATTCATAATGAATCAACGTACAAACAACACACACACACTCGAATAGAATAAGATGATTGTGAGTGAAGGATATTATAACGAAATATCTTGGTACTGGTTATTGTTCCCGGAAAATTGTATATATACATTCCGATGAGGGACAGTTATTTCCGGCGGTTACTTTTGGCGGGATTAACCACCATTTGAACCGGTATGTCTTAGCCGACATGTCCCTTTATATAATCGATACACATACTTATACATAAGTATAATAGAGTTATGTTTACATAATATACATAATATATATGAAATATAATCGAGTTTATATATTCTAACAAGATTTGTATAAATATTAGGTTTTCTAACCACTTATATTAATATGGCTAATTAGTATATTTATGAACTCTAATTTAGATGTGTTTTCAGATGAATTGTAATATATTAGACTTGTTTGTTCAATCATGTTAATTTATGTTTGTTTATGTTTATTCAAATATGTTAAGTTGATTTTTTTTATGTTCGTTTGTGTTCGTGAACTGTTCGTTTAGGCTTTAAACGAACGAACATGAACATGCCCGATTTCTTAATGAACGAACACCAACAAGAAAATGTGTTTGATTATATGTTGTGTTCGGTTAAAGTTAAATGAACGAACACGAACATGCATATGTTCGTGTTCGTTCGGTTCGTTTACAGTCCTAAGGATAGGGCTGTGGGTTAATATATAATATAATAACTTAATATTAGAAGAAGGAAAAAAAACAATTCTTACATATATGTCATACTAGTGGGTTACCATGCAATACGACGGACGGAAAACACAAAATATTTATAGTTTGTTGATGAAAATTATGATTAAGGGAATTTTAAAACTGAATTCCATTATTGATGGCCATTTGGTTCGGTTTTCTCAATTATCTATCAAACCAAAACCTTTTGGTATGGGCTAAATTTGTTTTTGAATCAACCCTATTACAAATGAGTGGAATAAATATTAAAGCTATTTAATGAAAATAATATGATTTAATGTCACACCTCCAAAATACCACGTGCGGAAACCCCGCGGGAAGTGTGACGTACCAGGATCCAGCCACCAATCACATTGAACTATAACAAGATATTAAATAAAAGTTTCCATTTATTACTTGAAGTATTTCCAAAATTTAACATAAACCAGTACGTTCAGCGGAAGCATAAAGTAAATAGTTAATCAACTGTTTCAAGACCAATGTACGGAACAATTAATCATGTCATGTGTAACCAAGAGACTCGACCCATGACCACTCCAGCACTTCCAGATAGCAAGTTCCCAGTCCATGAACCTAACATCCTGCAAGCATGCAGACAAGTGTATCAGACAACGCTGGTGAGTTCAAAGTTTGCTAAAACCTTTAGTTACCCAGTATAAGTTTAAAGCATTTCAAAATTACAATGTTGTTAATAACTTGATTACCGCAAGATGGCTCCAGATTATTTGCCCTTCCCCAATGCTCTATCAAACATTGGTCGAGTGGTTAAGGTAATTAGTTCACGCATGTCCTCCCCGGTACGGTGTGAGGGTGCCAAACCTAATAGCGCTATCAACTAATAACCACGTTGCCTCCCCGGCAACCAATTCGGTATATGATGGACTTAAGTGATAGATATGAGTGTATTAACCAACATCCCAAGTTTAACATTCCAGTTAAACCCATTTACCCAATATTCCTCCCCGTAATATTTACCAGATGTCCCTCCCCGGGACGCATGCTTGAAAAAGAGCAGTGAACTCACCTTGGATTGCTCGGTAATGTAAATTACTTGTTCACGGTTGATCTACCAACCATGTCCTAACATGGTTATTAATACCAATCAGTTTTGTTTATTAATTGACCACATATTCATCAAGTAACATCACATAGCACGTATCGGACAACGCATGGCATCACAAATCATTCAGCACACAAAGATTATCATACCAGTTCATAAACAAACATCACGTATCAGGCTAAACATCAAATACACAACGTACGGACCAGATATTCAGGCCCATCCCTCAACGGCCCAAGGCCTTGTGTGACCCGAAGGGCCTTGTGCGATCCGGACGGCCTTGTGCGACTCGGTTGGCCTTGTGCGACTAGGGTAAGCTTGTGCGATTCCCACTGGAACGTGGCCCAACATTCATTCATTCAGCCCACATGACTTGTGCGATTGGTTCATGTTGTGCGATTGGCTTATGGTGTGCAATTGCACACCTTGTGCGATCAGTTTTGGCTTGTGCGATCGTGTAACACCCTAGTTACTTTTTAACGGTTTTACATGTAATTACCAACAATTAGATGTATAGTTAAGACTACACCTACTATAAAAATACGGGTTTATTAAAACTTTTACAAATCATAAGTTATTAAACATAACGTGATCGGATTCGTCGTTTAAATTTACGACGAGGTAATGTGCGGAAGCATGAATCTTTATGGTGTTCGGTTCTTCGTTGAGCTTGATCGTCTTCCGGCATCCAAAATGTACCTACATTTCATAAACATGAAATGCTTTAGTCATACGGGGTTTAAAACGTGTCTAAACGAGTTTGGGAAATGAAACTGATTAAAGTACATTAAATTGCAGGGTCTACCGTAAATTACGGTGGCTACCGTAATTTACGGTAGCCCCTGAATGTTGATTCTCCCACCGTAAAGCAGGGGGTTTGTGGCGTAAAGACTTTTAGGCTACCGTAACTTACGGTGGCCTCTGCAGGTCCTTCCAAGTTTGTCGTTCTCTAAACGGAAACCTTCATAACTTTTAATCCGCTTGTCCGTTTGACCTACCGTTTCTTCCTACGTGACTGTAATTTGATCCTCCATCATATGGAGTTAAAATCCAACATCCTGATTAACAAAGTTTAAGACTTTCAAGTTTTTGACTTATTACCCTTTTTACCAAATTTTGACCCGTTCGTAATTTTATCAAATAAACATGTTGTTTGATTCTAATTTCTCATCATTCCCATGTTGCTTATCATATTAGATTCAAATCACGGGTTTATATACATTCTTAAACCCGTTTTTACTTAGATGTTTAATTGACCCGTTAAGGGCATTTAAGCACTTTTACGCATAATTCACACTCATTTATTTCTAGCATCTTATTTCCACATTATTTATCAATGATCTTCCACCACAACTATATTTGTGATGGGTTTAATGTGGCGATCTATATAATCCGAATTTTACCCCTCGGATTATCATTTTACGGCAAAGACTCATATAGAGACTTTTGACCAAGGATTTACATCTTTCGCTTTTATACATATTCTAAGTATTGACTTGATTATAAAACTTGTTTTCAAGCGACTTCTAAGGGTAGTTTGCTTGCAAGGGCGTTTTGGTCATTTTTAACCCTTCTTTTACGACGAAGGGCTTGCTTAAGGCGTGCACGCCCAAAATCTCATTTTTAACCAAATCTTGTTTTCAAAACACTATGTCCATAGTTTAAATCCTTCGGTTTACCATTTAAGGTAACCGAATGTCCCTTTTACTTTGTCTAACTCTCATAGAACTTCAAGTTCTAAATGATGAGTTGATCTATTATACATACCTGGCTCGGATCAACTTATTAACCCGGTTTTAATACCTTGCTTTATAATCGCAAGTTAAGAGCGATGCGAGTATCCATTGGATATCTATTCCTGTAAGCATATAACTCGACAAAAATCATTAGTTGATATTGTCAAAAGGTGATGTCTACACCTTTTGACCCGTTTGGCCGAATTGACCGTTTATCTATGCGAGATGATATTTATTATCATCTCATCTACATGACTTGTTTCGTTTAACACCGTACGGTCATTTTACTTATAACCAGTTATGTTTTATGTCCCGTTAATTTGGGTTTTTTATATACTTTGTTTTCTCAAAGTATTTATTTTCCTTTTTAATTAATATTAGGTTTATTTATTTAAGTCCTAATATTTACCGGGTTAAATTTTACCACTAACGGTATTTTACCCGTTCATCACTATTAACGAGGTTTGATTACTAAACCCGTTTTCGGGGTGTTACAGATCGGTTACAATTTCCTTAAATCATGGAGTCAGTTACGTAATTCACATCTATTAGATTAAATCAGAAGTTACCAATTATTTTCCATTGATTCTCATGAACCCTAGATCATGCCTTCGAATCATTCAACCAAATCAATTATTACATGATTATCATTCAAATCGGATCAACTTGAGCATTATTCCAATCCAGATTAATTTAGCATAACATTTTCAAGAATCCTTTATTATCTAGCCATCCTAACCATCAACTACCCTAAGCGAAATCACACAACACCAAAAATCAATCATAGCATCAAGCCGCTTCATCATTCGGTTTACATGTACCCAACCATCAGATTAACAGGAATTCTATTAGCATAACAACACTCTTGGCACAAATCATCATGTGAGCAAACCTAACTAAACATGAACCTTAACATAATCAACATATAAGCACATGATCAAACATCTACATGTATCGATCGTTACACATTTGGATAGTAGTAAGACACTAACCGGATTGGATATTTGGAGCGAAGAAGGCTTCGAGTGATGAGGAGTCTGTTGTCGGGTTTCGAAAGGAGAGAAGGGAGGGGTTTAGGTATTTTGTGTTTAGAAAAGATTATGAGGATTTACACCCTAAATATGTGTGTGTTTGATGAGTGTGGGTCGAACCCATCTCTCGGGTTTCATTTTGGGCCGTGGGCTAGTCCACATCAAAGGGGAGTTGTGCGACCCAGAGGATGTTGTGCGATCGAGTATACGTTGTGCGACTAAGTTATGTATACTTATATAGTGGAGGGTTCAAATGAGAAGAAATTCTTTGTAAGAAGAAAAAAGAAGAAATTTCAACCAATAGGAATGCTTCATTAGACTTCATTTAATATTTGTACTTAATGTAACTATTGTTGATGCACTTTGTGTGGACGCGACTCGGCTCGGTTCGACTCGGCCTTGAAGACTTGAAGACACGAAGATCGAGACAAAGCTACAGCCAAGGGGGAGTTTGTTGGTGCACTTGTGTCTGTACTTTGTCTGTATTTCGTAATGTTACAAAACGATGTCTTACGTTAGTCTGGGTTACGTCTTAGTTTGTTACAATGTGCGTTCGATGCAAGTTTGACCAAGTCAACCATCCTCCTGGTTTGACTTGGCCAAACAGTTAGCACATTGTGGGTAACATGCTTGTGTCGAAGGATGTCATCGAAGGATGGTTTGTATCCTTCGATGACCTCGAAAGATAAACATTCGATAGATACAGATGGACCTCGAAGGATATAATCCTTCGAGGTATGTATGGATCTTTCGGTAGATTTCTGGTCGATAGATGATCCTTCGACCAGATTTCCCTATCCTTCGAGCATGTTAGCTGTGTCGGGTATAAATACCCGTGTGTTGTGCTCTCTTCGACAGTTAGACATAGACAGACACGAGAGATAAGGCAGAGAGAGACAGGAGAGCACACACACACTTTGAGAGTTTATAGAACATATCTGTAAACATTGAGCTTGTAACCGGACCCTTCATTCGTATTAATACATGTGGTGTTAATCGGTGAATCTTGCGTGTTGTGTTTGTGCTTGTTCTCGTATAAATTCTCGGTTGCATGCTAGCTTGGATTCCGCACTCGCTAGTGTGTTTGATATAACAAGGAAAAGGTTTTTATCTCATCCTCGAGAGGGACCTACAACTATAAGGGTATATTAGTTAACTTGCATACATCATTAATTGGTAGTTTCATCTTTAATAACTAACTATATTAAATTTGTAACTTATTTTTAAGATATATATTTTTCACAAAAAATAAAAATAAAAATTCATTTAAAGTGTAGGATAAATACAAGGCGTATAGGATAAATTAGGAGTTGTGTAGGATAAATTTCAATATGTGTAGGATAAATTTTGAAATGTGTAGGATAACTTTTGATGTGTGTAGGCAAAAATATTTAGTGTGGAGGATTATAGTCTTAATGACTAATTAATTAGTCAAACATAATAATAAATGAGATGAGAAAAAAAACTATTTAATGTTTTACAATTATACCCTTTTATTCTTTTTCTTCTCAATAAAATTTTCTTCTCAAATGAACCTTCCCCTACTTATATATTACACATAATTATGTAACATTCAAACTCGTAACATTCTATTGAAATTAAACACATCACTTGATCACATAACGTTCATACATGTTACATTAAAATACAAAGGAAGGATTCTAAAATACGAACGGTCACATTTAACCTCAGATAAGTTGTAGCAATAATATAAATAAATATTATACTCATTTATTGAAAATAATATGATAATATTATTTAACCTTAAATAAGGGCAACTCCTCATCTTATTTCCAGCCCCCAACAACCACCGTCATCTTTTTAATATGATTGATGTTGAATTGTTGCATAATCGCCAGATCTACAACGTAGCTTTTGTGTGGTCTCAGCAATTGAATAGAATCCATGTTATTTCTAGTTTTCTTTTAGTTTTTTTTTTCTTTTAAAATGGTAAAAAGGTCATATTGTCCTCACGTGAGAGACACATGCTTAGACTTAACGTTAAAAGTTAACTGAGTTAGGTAAAATGGAGACCGTCTGTAATCATGTGCAAACGTAAAGAACATACATTATAATTTATATAGTTAAAGGATAACGCCTGCAACTTTGTTGAAACATAAAGAATGAAAAGTGCAATTTTCTCTTGTTTTTAACGGAGATACCTTGGAAGTTGTGAATTAAATGATTACCATGTTTATAATATTAAAAAATGGATATCATTTTTTAAAATACTTTATTATTTTAACATGTAAAATTTTGATTTATATTGATACTCACGCATTTTTTTAAATATTATTATGCTTATAATATTTGACGTATATATATCTTCCTGAAAATTAGTTTCTTTATAATTTACCACATATGTCCAATACTTTCTGAGTACTCCCCACTTAGATTGAGAACTCACGACTCTCTAGTCAACTGAACTAGTAGCGCCTATCGACTTCAACAAATTTCAAAATTTCTCCCCATAACACCTATATTTTCAAATTTTAAGATTTCACATAATCAAAATACAGAAATTGGTGCAATTTCAAAAATGGTATAAAGCATAAAAAAATCACAGTAGTTATTCATAAATGAATAGATATCAATAGTGGGGTTCGGTTACAAAGTCTAGATTTTCTAAATTTAGCCATAAAACACACCTAAAACCCACAAATATGAAGACCACTAAAATACCATATTCAAACTATAATAGTCCATAAAAACTTTAAACACACAATCATAGAACTATGAATATAAAACACAACATGCTAATCAACATAAAACACAACAATGTCTGTCAATCGATAACTAGAGCCTTATCATCTAAACCACAAAACACAGCCGACATATATGATGTTTTAATAATCTTCGTTTTGTTATTTGTAGGTTTTGGGTTTGTTTTATGATTTTTTACACTTTTCAGGAAATTTGGATTTTGTAGCCAACTCCTAGCCTAGATATCAAAACTCACCAGTGTTTAAAAACTAAAACATCCAGTGAAGGAGATAGGGGTGAGCAGAAAACCGAAACAACCGAACTGTAATCGAAATAACCGACAAAACCAAACCGAAACAAAAACCGACTGTTTGGTTTTCGGATTTTTAATAACCGAAAATTTCGGTTCGGTTTTCAGATAACCATTTTCAATAACCGAAACGAAAAAAACATATATTTTTATGTTTAAGTTGTTTAAGTGTTTAACCCATACTATTAGAAATTATTAATTTTATTCTTAATTATTAAGTATTTATAATAAAATCATTAACATGTTTATTTATAATTGAGATTATTTATTTTGGAGAAACATAAAAAAATAGATTAGAAGGTTAGGTTTTGGTGAACATCATTAATTAAAAAAGTTAAATATAATAACTTAAAGAGTTAAATGCCATTTTAGTCCCTGTGGTTTGGGTGATTTTGCCAGTTTAGTCCAAAGGTTTCATTTTTAACCTGTGGGTCCAAAAAGGTTTCACTGTTGCCATTTTAGTCCACCGGGTTAACTTTATCCATTTTTTCTGTTAACCAGAAGGGCAATTCGGTCATTTTATATGTAATTCTGTTAACTAGAAAGGCAATTCAGCCATACAAAATGACCGAACCGCCCTTCTCGTTAACAGAAATAATGGATGAAGTTAACCCAGTGGACTAAAATGGCAACAATGAAACCTTTTTGGACCCACAGGTTAAAAATGAAACCTTTGGACTAAACTGGCAAAATCACCCAAACCACAGGGACTAAAATGGCATTTAACTCTAACTTAAATGTAAACATATAAGAAAGATTTTTAAATTTTAAATTATACTTTTTATTTTTAAATATTACATAATTTTGTTTCAGAAACCGAAATAATCGAAAAACTGAACCGAACCGGTGATAAAACCGAAAAAACAAAAAACGAACGGTTTTAAAAAACCGAAAACCGACATTTCGGTTTCAGTTTTGGTTTTACCCAAAAACCGAACCGTGCACACCTCTCTAAAAGGAGAAGAGTAAGGACATACAGCAAAAACATGTACACATTGCCCTAAACAACCGATTAAATCAGAAAATGAGAGGTAAACAACTGATTGAACATATAAACATAAACGACCAATTTCAGTTGGTAATCCACATTAAACAAACCGATCTTAGTCCGTAAAAGTTGCTGATGCGATTATGTAGGTTGGGTTTTTTTGTTTAGGTTTGGAGATGTGCTAAAACTCACAAAGATGAACGTAATCTCTCGATCCATAAACAATATGTTGGAACAATCTAATAGAGTCAAACAATTTAAAAACATCAAAACAAAAACCAATCTTCATCTTCATAAAAGAAGACAAGGGTGTCAAAAGGCAACAAATACTTGTATCGATACGCCTTTTTACTATTAACGAAACAAACGCATTTTTTTAGGTTTGTCATCAAAGTAAACTATCTTTGAAACTAAATTTGACGACAGTCAAAATAGATTTGGATTATTTCATACCCGACAGACAGCATTCAAAAATCAAAACTGGAATTCTTATAGTATGTTAAACATCACAAAACATGGTTCACATGTATCTAAATCACACACCCGAAACAAAAACCTCCAACAAGATAAGATTTAATAACTTAAGATCACTTAAAGCATTTAGCATCCAAAAGAGCTTCACCCTCAAAAGGCTCGTAATCCTCAATCATCTGATTCACCCGTTCCTTTTGTGCTTCGTCCGAAAGATCAACCTTAGTCCACTCGTACAGTTCCATGTCGTAGCACTCGTCCATTACAAATTTTGGGATTTCTGGTCCACGGAATAGCCACAAACCCTTCACCTTGAATGGTGGCTCGTTTCCAATTATCAACATCTTTCCAAATGCGTATTTGCGTGCAAGATCCATACGCTGCAGAAATCCACCAACCTTGTTCATGGTTACAAAAGAGACAGTGTTCTCATCGTTGTACTTGTAATCGCAAAACCAAAGAGAATAACCCTCTGGATCAAACATATCCCAAAAGCCTGCAAGTGTCAAAATACACTAGTTTCATATTCAAAATTCAATACAACTAAATCAAAGAGTAAATGCCATTTTCGTCCCTGAGGTTTTGCGACTTTCAACCAGAGGTTTGTTTTTCTGCATCTGGATCCAAAAGGTTTAAAATATTGCCCTTTAAATCGACCAAAAAGACGGAAATACCTCTGACTTAACGGTGAAAAAGGATGGAGTTAACCAGCCGAATGAAAATGGCAAGATTTCAAACCTTTAGGATCAAGATGTGGAAAAACAAACATTTGAACAAAAATCACAAAACTGGCCAAATCTCAAGAAACGAAAATGGCATTTTACTCTAAATTAAAAGAAAAGTATAAATATATACCTTTGATCGCAACCTCACGGAAGTTAGACTTAGTGTTGGAGTAAAGTCGCTTCCAGTCATCCAAAACCATCTTACTCGGAGGTAACAGATCGAGAGGGTTCTTCGGTTTTGGTTTCGGGGCCTCTTCTTCCTCAGCAGCTTTGACCTCAGGCTTGGGTGCCTCCTCTTTCTTAACTTCTTTCTTGGGCTCGGGTTTTTTGGCCTCGGGTTTCTTTGCTGAGGAAATAGGAACAACTGCGTCTGCTTGCTTGACCTCACCAAACACCTTGCTGAAATTCGGTTGGTTAATCATGGTCCAAAAGTACCTCTCCACATGAGGATACTCGGATGTGAAGCTCTTTGGCGTTAAATGTTGAAAAGCCAACACCAAGTTACATGTTGTGATGATGTCAGCTAAAGTGACGCAGTCACCGACCAAGAAAGTGTGTGAAGCTAGATAGTTGTTCAAAGCATCGAACCCTCTCTTCAAGCCAGCAATAGCGCTCTCTTCAGCCTTCACAACATAGACTCAAATAAATCATTTAAACACTTATCAGAAATACAAAAAGAATAAATGATATGAAAAAGAAAAAGTGCAACTAACAGGTTTAATGTAGGTGCTGAATCCAACTCTTGGATATAACCATCCTCTAATATGTGCGTCAATCTCAAATGAAGAGAAGTCGATCCATTGCTCGATTTGACCCTGTGCATATATTTGAATATATACATATAAGCGTCCGATATATGTAACAAATATCTATGTATCACAAAAAGTAACATAACTAACGTATTCTATCTTGGAAGACCCGAAGAGAGAACTTCCATGAGCAACTGCAGCAAAAAAAAAATATAAAAATATGAGAACCACTATACAAAACCAACATAACTAATTAAAATAAAATTATCGCTTACCATAGCGAGCAATTGCATTACTCTCAAACAGAGGACCCTCCGGAGTCTCAAGAACAGGAACCTACATCAATGAAAAATCATAAGACCGTAATAATTTTAATGAAGTTGTGTAAACCTAAAAAACAATACCTTTCCAATAGGGTTCATCTTAAGAAACTCAGGAGTCTTGTTTGAAACACCCATCTGAAAATTTTCAGCCATTTTGATTTCAACACCAACATATTCTGCAGCAATTAGGGCCTTGTTGACGTTCTTACTTTTCGAGGCAGCGTGAAAGATCTGCAACCAAATCACATAATTCATCAAACTAACTGACAAAATATGGTGATCAAAAGATCTCAAGCAACACATTTTAGTTTCTATAAATTAAAAGCTAAGATGTCTACTACGTAAAATACAACAAGACTAGTTAAAACACAGCCAAAAAGGATATGCAACAGTAACAAAACTTTCAACAATATACGTGTAACGTGTGTATACTTTTATACGAAATAAAGTCAAAACGTTGGAAGGCTCATATTAGCTCATTTCACACTATATATACTAGAAAGAGAATGTTATGTTCATAAAAATACAAGAATAACACAACATGCAAAAAATATAACCAACTCAGACCTAGCCCGAAATTTAAGTGACACTATTAGCAGTAAACTAGTTTTAAAAAGGCCTTTGCTTAGAAAAATATCATCAAAAACAAAATTAAATAATAATAATAAAAATGAAGCAGATTTTATCTCTAAAAAACATAAGATTTGAAAACAGATACCAGCTTTATAAAAATTAAAAAAAATAAGAATTTTATCAAATATTCGGATATAAAGATCAAAAAGAAAATCATTACAAAAACCATAAAAAACAACCGATTACGCAAAACATGTAAGATATTGGTCACAAGCATACAATAAAGTAGGGGTGTGCAAAAACCGAATTAACCAACTCATAACCGAATTAACCGACAAAACCAAACCAAATAAAAAACCTGTGTGTCAATTAATTGTTTTTTTGAAAACCGAAAGTAGCGGGTCAGTTATGGTTACCAATGTTTCTATAACCACCATAACCGACCCGAGATCACGGTTATGGTTAATGTTATGGGTTTTATCCAAACCAACGCATGCACAACCCTACGATAAAGCTCAATGAAATCTTCATCATAAACAAAACTATATATATCTATATTAATTAAAAGAAAAACTAAACATAATCGATACAGTATAGATGCAAATCAGAACCGTAAATTCATTTAACTTCAATAATAACAACAGAAAATCAATCACAGAATCAACAAAAACAGCAACATGAATTACAATAAGACACGAATTTAAAAAAAAAAAAAACTTACCAGCGCCATTGCTTAAGGAACAAACGATCGCCTTTTGATATGGATCTAGAGTGAGATAATAAGTAAAATGAGTAATTAAAGCAAAATCAAGGAGACAAAAAGCATGAATGAAGATGATTGAGTAGAGAGGCAAATATAGCTAACTACCTGTATACGAAGCGTTTACTCCCGCAGCAATAATGCAGGCAGATCTAGGGTTTTGGTAGAGTGGGGAGATACTTGTACGCTTGTGTGCCGCTAGTGGACGATGGGCCGAATCGTTGTATTGGGCCGGCCTTTTATAGGCCCAACTTCATTTCTTGTGTTTTCGTCAAAGTTGGATTGATTATGGATACTTGGATCTAAGGTCGACGTGCGTAAACCGGTTAATTTCTCTAACTGATTCGGTTAATCTAACTGTCGGCTTTTTTTAGATTTTTGCTTTAACAGGTTTAATTATTCATTTTAACTGGTTTGGTTAATAACCGATTATTTTCGTTAAGTAACCGGTTATTTTTAAGAAAAAATCGATTTTTCCCCGTTAGTTAGCTGGTACATCGGTTAAAAATAACCGGTTATTTCTAAAAAAATCCCTAACCAGTTACTAACCTACGGTTAAAAATAACCACTAATCGATTACTCTTCAATCGGTTATTAATCGGTTACAGTTTCGGTTAATAACCAATTACGATTATTTAACTGTTATTTTGGGCACCTCTAATCTGAAGTAGTGGAATTGCTCTCGTTGCAATGTTGTACGGAATAGAGTTACCAAATAAACACAGTGTCAAGAAAATCTACTTGTATCCAGCCACAAAATGTTGTTAGCATCTTTTCTTCGACACAAGATGATCAGTATATGATCAAAACTGTGAAAAAGTCAGAAGTTAAGGTTGAAAGATTCTTTTAATTGATTGCTCTCTACACTTAAAATTAAGGTTTATATATTGACTGTATTTTCACTTTGTTAATAAGTAATTTATGTAATATGTTACTTTGTTTGTATTTATATTATTTATACACTTTGTGATAGTGCAGATTAAATTTTCGACCCGCGAAGTTCGCGGGTGAGAACCTAGTATTATATATGTATAATATCAATACTTAGTAAAAAGGTTAATTCGTAATTTGCGATAAAAAAAAAACTTTAATTTGAATAAGAGTAAGGGTGGAAGGGGCACCATCGGTGACCCCTACGGTGAGCCATTTTTGCCGAGCGGTGAAGTGCCGCCAACAACCATTCGGTGAGTGGTGAAGGGTTGAAACGGCGAGTAATCACCGATGTGGGGAAGAGGAGAGAGATGGGGTTAATGCTGGGTTCACCCTCTTTCAACCAATCACAAATTTATCTTTTAAAAAAATTGTTTACCACTCTTCATGTGTTTGAGCACCCTAGTGTTTGAGTGCATAATGGTGAGTGAAGTGGATGTTGACATGACATAACATTAGACTAGTGGGTATGGAGAGCTTCATCCCCAAGGGGATGAGCCACCACGTCAGCGCCACGTAGGCTCGGCTTGGAGGGGATGGACCTAGGGGTGGGGGATGAACCCCTTTATATATATATATATATAGGGGAAGGTTCAAATGAAAACCACTAGTTATTGTGAAAACTCGAAAACTAATTAAAAAGGCCAAAAAAACATACCAAATTTTTTTTTTTTTTTGCAAACCAATTTTCGCAGGTTTTCTTATATATAAAAAAAATAAAAAAAAATTTGTGTAGTGCATATGTGTAATACTACACATGTGTATCTGTACTACAAAAAAAGTTTTTTTTATATATAAAAACCAGCGATTTTTATAAATAAAAAAATTTGTGTGTTTTTTAGGCTTTTTTTAGTTAGTTTTCGAGTTTTCACAATAAAAGTGGTTTTCTTTTGAACCATCCCCTATATATATATATAGGACAAAGATCCGTTAGGAACCACCTCTTATTGCGAGAACCGCGAGAACCAATGTGAATACAACAAAAAATGCCTAAAAATAGCTAAAAATTACACAATTTTTTAAAAATATTTTTTATAAAAAAATCGATACTTTTCGAAGCCAAAAAAAAAATTTAAACTTTTTTTGGCTACTAAAAGTAGCGATTTTAACATAAAAAATATTAAAAAAAAATTAGATTTTTTTTTTATTTTTTTAGATTTTTTTGGGGGTTTAGTTTTTAGCATTTTAGCTTGGGGGTGGGGGGGGGGGGGTAGGTTTTTTTAAGGTTTTTTTGGGGGTTTTAGTTTTTAGCATTTAGCTTGGGGGGGTTAGGTTTTTTTTTGGGGGGGGGGGGGGGGGGGTGGGGGTGGGGGTGGGGGTTAGGTTTTTTTAGGTTTTTTAGCTATTTTAGGTTGTGTTCACATTGGTTCTTGCGGTTCTCGCAATAAGGGTGGTTCTCGCATGAACCTTACCCTATATATATATATATGTATATATATATATATATGTATGTATATATATATGTATGTATGTATAGATGTGTGTGTGTTAGGAGAGAGGAGAGAGGCATAGCTACACCGGCTGGTGGGAGTCGAACTTGCCGAGCCGACCCTATGGGGGTGGTGTGGGGGACCGGCGCCGGGCCTCAGCCGTCCCCCATACCCACTAGTCTTATTGGTTAGGGGAAAAGTTTATCACTCCCCATTTGATGATCACTCCTTTCACTCTAAGTTTTGATAAAATAATAATTTTGTATTTAGATTTTTTTTAAGGTTAACAAACAAATCCCCACCCACCCTGACCCCCAATAATATTTTTAGGAACATTACATTTTAGTCAATCGTTAATTTACTATGCGCATTTAATTGGGAAAGATGTAGATGCCCACCTAAAGTGTTATATTGGGACCAAATTTTCTAGAAAGGTTCTAAATGCTTTTGAAACAAATGGTATTGGAGTGGTCCAAACTTGTTTATAGAAAGGCAGAATGACATAAATCAAAAACTGTTTATAGAAAGGCATACTCACCTAAATGAAAAGTACTAAAATTTAAGTTACCTAGAAATTTCCCTTATTTGGCATTACAAATATACCGTCCTTATTATTTACTTTAGTGGGAAGAAATTTAGGGTATGTTTGGTATAGGGTAAGGCTATAGGGTGTGGTCATGACCCTCATGGTCACCATGATCCTCCACATCGGCGTCATGTCATTCACTTCTAATCTATCATTCAAAACCACTACCCTAAGGGTGTGGTCATGACCCAAACCACTATCTTCCTATTTTAATTTATTTTTGTAGAAAAGGAAAATGAATCATTGAAAAAGGAAAGTAGGCTCATGGTTGTCATGGTTTAATCCATGCCAACCATGGTGGATGAAGGAAGGGGATGGTGTAACAATCCATTAATGATCCTATGTGGCATTAATGACCCAACTCATGCTCCCCATACCCTTTAGCCTAATAGAATGGAGAGGTGAATGGAATGGACGACGTTATGGAATGGACAAAAGAATGAAATTGATCATTATCATTCCATGTTCTTGTTGGGTTGCTATGTGGGAATAGAATAAATCATTACATTGTGTTGTTTGGTTGGCAAGAAAAGACGAGGGAATAAAATCGGTGATGGGTGGTAGTCATAGGAAACAGTGATGGTGGGTGGTAGCGGCTGGTGGTGGCGGCGATGGCAGTGGTGGGTGGCGGCAGTGGCTAGGTGTCAGTGGTGGATGGTGATGGTGACATCAACAACGGGTGGCAGACGTGATGGGCGGTGGCGACAGTGGTGGTCGGTGGAGGTGGTCGATGGAGGTGGAGATGGTTGTGGTCAACGGTGAAGTGTGGTGGTGGCGGCGGAGACGGAGACGGGGGGTGGCGGTGGGTGGTGACGGCGACGTTGGGTGGCGGTGGTCGGTGGCGGCGACGTTGGTGGAGGCGGCGGCGGTGGGTGGTGATGGTGGTGGGCGGTGTTGGTGATGTAGAGGGGTAGACGGAATGGAATGAAAAAAAGGGTGTGAATGGAATGAATTTGAGAGAGTTAACTGACTTATGTAATGGAAAATTCCATTACCTTGACTAACCAAACACATTTTGTTTCATTACTTCGTATAGTTTATTCTATTCCTCCTCTCATTCATGTATACCAAACACTACATTAGTCTCTATGATGGATGCCTAATATATTATTTTGTTCGACTATGTGTTATATCATTTGTAGTAGGTTGACGCTCATGTCTGCATGGGAAAAGTTAATTGGCTGGAAAATTAATTTCAGATCAACACCCACACATATTAGACTAACGCCCATTACCACTGATGTGCTGAAAGTGGTTTAATAAAAACAACTAAAATTAACCCTAATTTAGACACTCTAAGCTTTAAATTTATAAACTAAGACTCGATCTAAAACCCCAAACCACACAACCGGCAAGTGTACCGATCAATGTAGTAAAGCTAAAGTAAGTCCGAGTATCGAACCCACGAGACTCTACTGAATACGCTAATGACTCTATCTAGACTTAGACTGACACAACTTAACTAATTATTTATTGAGGGGGGGTTTTCTAAAAATCCTAAGAATGTAAATAATAAATACTAACTAGACTAGATGAACTAGACACGAACTCACACGAAGACTTTGACCAGTGGTGATGAAGACTACCTAGGTTAGACGCAAGCTAAACTCAGAATGGATCTCTATTTGATAATTTTGTGGTGTGGAACCAGGATCTTAAGATGCTAAACCTATTAAGACACCACTAAGCCCCTCAAACACTCTCAAGGCGATTCTTGTGGCACTACCTAGGCTGTTATGTTCACCGGCTTTCTAGATTTCTTTTCCGTCCTCTAGTTTCTTGAAAGTGCCTATATAAGACGCTCTACCTTGCAGCGCGAACGTCTAAAGCGACAATGGTTTCTAATCTTGGTTTAATAGGCTATGGGATGTTAAGGACTTATAACCAAACCTAGACCTATCAATACCCTCGAGCCTTTCCGCGACGAGTTTAGCAGCACATTTGATTTTATAATATTACCGAGTATTACTTCTAAGGTTACTTAAGCTATTTTCACCCTAAAGGATTAATGACTTATTATGTGATAAAGACCGTCACCTAAATCAAGAAACCCTAATACAACCCTATTATGTGATAAAGACCGTCACCAAGAGTTATATGAAGCAATAAACAATAATAAAACAATTGTCAAACACACATATGCACCAAGTTAGATTCCCAAAGCTTTTACAATACAAGAATAACCACAACCACGCCAAAAATCAAATAAAGATCCAAACTTTGTTAAGCTATTGTCATAACCTAGGTAGTTTATGAAGTTTAGCCAAGAAACATGATCAAAAACAAAGCAAGCAATGTAATCAAATCTGAATTCATCATAGAACAATTAAAAACAAACGAAACACAAAGAAACAAGATAATAAAACCCGTATTATTCGATCCCGAGTGCTCCCGAATGCTTCACGATGATTCCTAGCTTCCCGAGCACTCCAAAACCTTCTAATCAGCCTCTAAACTCGACTCCAGAACCCTAACTTCGTCCCTAAGTTCGTATATGTTGTGTTATCTCTCGGCTGTGATGATAATCATGTTTTTATAACTCAAAAACCCTAAATCCGATGCTGTTACAGGATTGTGCGTGTAATTCAACACCCTCGCGGCCCGCTTGAGGTTTCAGCATAAGTTAACGCGGGCCGCCCACGAGTTTAATATCCCGGAATCCTAGTTAGTTGATGCGGCCCGCTTGAAAGTGTCTCATAAGCTGAAGCGGCCCGCCTCAGACCTTCAGAACTGCAATTTTTCGCTTCGTTTCACTCCCGAGCTCCTCGACTTCCGTTCCAGACTTTCGCCTTTCCAGATTCTCAGTCGTTTCTGCTCCTTTTGGCTGCAAAGACCTGAAAACATCAATAAATCAAAAGTGTGTACAATCTAATCTAAAAACGGACACAACCGACTATCTAACGACCAAAACTAGACGCGAATAAAGATGTATTTTACAATACATCAAATATCCCCACACTTACTCTTTTTTCGTCCTCGAAAAAGAATTATGCAAACGGAATCATAGTCGGAATAATTGAGCGGGCCAAAGTATAAGTTATTTTATTAAAATCGAAACTCGTGTTAGCCGCGATTGCAAGTATATCGATCCACTTAAACCCAACCCGGTTCCAAGCCCTTATCATGCAATTTAGTTCACGTTCGGTCAATCTACCTAGGGTCTCACACTAAGAATTGCAAGTCCACCTAATCCCCCTTCAAGCTTATAGGACAAAAGGAACAACCACTGGGTTATTTCCTAACCGTTTTATACAAAAATAAAGAGAGTTTAAAATCAAATCTATTTTTTTCCATTTTTTTTCTTTGCTTGCTTTTTCTCTCTCTCTCTCTCTCTTTTTTTTTCATTCGTGAGACTAGACGATGCTTTCCCTAACCAAGCGGTAATCCGACTGTAGAGTCGCTATCCCCAATCACAGACTACATAGGTTTCGGTACTTTTATTCGGCAAGTCGATTTCACACATCCCAGAGGCATTCCGGCTGTAGAGTCGCTATCCCCAACTCGGATTACATAGGCCTGTGTTACTTTCATTTAGTTTCTAGCTCACTTTTATTCTATTTTTTTTTCTTTTTCAGCGAGATATTGACTAAAAACTCTAACGATCTAAGCTTATAACGGCATCCCTTATACTATTTTTGGCGGTTTCAATTTCCCCACTCTCCCTAGATGAGAACCCACTAGTAGACCGACAATTAGGTATATTTTAAATCAAAGGAACCCAGAACCGAACCGAGCCTACCCGCACATCCCAAACTAGACACAAGCACGATTATTTTATCTCATATTATCATTATTTGAACCCGAACAAAAACCCGACTTTTCTATCATTTTCCGTTTTTATTTTGCAAACTTCTTATTTCAAAAGACATTTTTCTATTTTTTCTATTTTTTTGGATTTTTGAAATTTTCTTTTAATGACTCAAGACACTACTAACTAGACACTAAACGATAGTTTCCCATCCCCACACTTAAACTCTACATTGCCCTCAATGTAGGATGGAAACCGACTCAAAAGACTAAAAATAAATAAGAAAAAAAAACACAAATATCAAATTGGAAAGGACTTAGCTGGTTTTATTCGCATGTAAGCTGCAAACACTCTCGTTCAATCCAGCTCGATCGTATAGCATTTCATTCGCGATCAGCTTGACACTGACTAGTATGCTTGATAAATGCCTTGAAATTCGATCAGCAGCTCCAAAATCACCTGAATGGAGATTGAGTACGGGTGGTACATATTCAAACCTGCATCAACAAAAACAAGCAAAATACCAAAGCAATACCGACTCGAAACACAAAAAGACTCAAAAATCACTAAATTAGACGCATGGTACAAAATAAAAGATTCAAAGTACACCACCGAATTACCATCTTACCCCCTCCCGGCACTTTGCTACCCTCGAACAACCCAAGTGCCAAGACTAACCAAAGCGTGGATGCAACGGATAACGGGTTGAAAGTTTAGTGAAAAATCACATTTTAACTCCTTAAAAATATACAACCCGTTTCCCCACACTTAAGATGAAAATAAACCCGGTAACAACGACTCAACTACAACAACAACAACAAATACAGGAAACATACCTGAACGTCGACTCGAACCAACCGAACAATGATGGTGATATATGGATGAAGATCGCAAAATATGGAAGATGGATCAAACTGGCTGAACTATTGGGCCTAAACAGTCTGTTGTCAACAGACATGGACTCGCGGCCCGCATAAGTGATTTGAGCAAGTAGACGCGGGCCGCTTCAACTTAACTAACTGGCAACAACTTTAGAGTCCGCGCGGCCCGCTTAAACGATAACCTTAACTCCACGCGGGCCGCCTGAACAGCAGACATCAGCACTATAACACGCAGTAACAGCAGAAATGCAGAATATGTTTTTTTTTCTTTATTCCCAAACTGCCCCTGCACGTATTTTGTCGTTTTTAACTTTCAACAAACCTGGAAAACTGCTCGGTTGTCGTCTCCGCCTTCGTAAATGTGATGCAACCTGCAAAATACTTGACAAAACACACAAAAGACGCAAAAACACGAAAAAGACGCAAAAGACGCTAAAACACACTAACACTAAACTAAAGACACGACACGAACTACGACTCAATATACAAACTCTACAAGTAATTCACAACTGTTCACGCACTTACGGAGGATCATATACGCGGAACTCACCTCCACACCAACTCGTACGGGCCGTAGCACTACAATTCACAAAATCGCCCGAATCTCTCCTAACTTTCTCATACTCTCGCCACTCTTCATCAAACATATCATCTCTAAACCTATCCCCACACTGAGCCTTGCTCAGTTTCTCTATTTTAGATTCTAAACTCGTCACTCTTTCTTCCAACTCCTCAACCTTCCTATCCGGTGGATCCCCACACTTGGGTTTTGACACCTTTTCTAGACTCGGCTCACTTACTACCTTTTTCCCGTCTCTCTCAGTCTTTTCACTCTCCTCTACCGATGCTATCGCCTCAACTCTCTCACTCAGCCCTCTCGCATTATTCACCTTGAAAACTACCGACTCATCCTCCGCTCTAAGTGTGATCGTGCCTAAGAAAACATTGATAAGCGCTTTAGAAGTGTTCAAGAACGGGCGCCCTAAAATCAACGGCACTCTATCATCGGCCTCCATATCTAGCACTACAAAATCGACCGGAAAAACAAACTTATCCACTTTCACCAACAAATTTTCTACTATCCCCCTAGGATACTTAACTGACTTATCCGCTAACGAAAGGGTCATACGAGTCGGCTTCAAATCACCAAGGCCTAGTTTTTCGTAAAATGAATATGGCATCAAATTAATACTAGCACCTAGGTCTGCCAACGCGTGGTTTCTAACATCACCACCAAACAAATAAGGGATTGTAAAAATGCCCGGATTAGTGAGTTTCTCAGGAAGTTTATTTAAGATCACAGCAGAAACCTCTCCACTCAACGGATTACTAGAACTCTCACCTACCTTATCCTTATGCTTGAGAAAATCCTTAAGGAACTTGGCGTACTTAGGCATGGATCTCAAGGCTTCTATAAACGGAAGATTCACCTTCAGCTGAGTGAACATCTCAAGAAATTTCTCGTATTCCCTAGCATATATCTGCTGCCTAGCACGAGCGGGAAACGGAAGACGCGAAATATCAATCACAGGTGGTGGTGGCCGAACCTTCTTCGGCTGCTTCTCCTCTTTCTTCTCTACTGGCGACTCCTCGGCGTGTGCGGTACTTGCTGGGTCTAGCCTATGTTGCACCTTGCCTGGAGCCTCCATCTCAATCACCTCATCCACATCATCATCTTCTCCTTCCTCAACTCTCTCTCACAACCTCTCCTAGACTCAACCCACTACGAGTAGTAATTGCTTTAACAGAATGGTGGACTAGGTGAGTAGTACCTGAATACTGACCAGAAGGGGACACTTTCAACTGCCTAGCTATATCCCCGACTGTTCTCTGAAGATCTAGAAGAGTGGACTCTTGATTTTTAAGCTGAAGTTCATGCTTTTTGTTAATCTGCTCCTGATTCTTAGCTACAGTCTGATTATGCGTCATCATCTGAGCAAACATCTCCTCTAACCTACTCAAACTACCCTGTAAAGCTTTATCACTACCTTGACTCTCCTGATTCGACCCTCCACTTGCAAACTGACCACTCGAACCTGAACCACTATAATGTCCACTCTGACCCGAACCACTACTCGTGTAAAGACCTGACCCCCTACTTTGATACTGACCAGATGGAAAACCAGGGGGATTGCCAGAAGAACGATAACTACCACTATTACCGCTACCCTGCCAGCCAGGGTTAAAACTATTATTACTACCGAACTGACCCCTAGACTGACCTGCTATGTACTCTACTTGCTCTAATGTAAGTGTGGGACAATCAAGTGTGTCGTGACCTCCCCTACAAAGCTCACACCTATCAACTTTCTTCTTTAACTCATCAATCTCTCGCTTCAAAATCTCGACTTCAGCAACTACCGACGAATCCGAGCTAACTTGGTTTACCCCTCGACCGGCCGAGGAGGTACGAACAGGAATGGAAGTCCTGCTGGTAGAGCTGTAGTCCATATCAGAATGTGCAAAACTCTCAAACAAATCATTGCACTCAACCACCGTCTTCTTTCCCATAAGCTGTCCTCCTGCTGAAGTATCGAATCGCGCTCTAATCTCAGGAGTAAGTCCGTTATAGAACTTTTCAACTAACGCCAAGTCGGACAAACCATGCTGTGAGCAACGAGAGAGAAGCGTCTGAAAACGCTCCCAGGCTAAATGATATGGCTCATCAGGCTCCATACGGAAGGAGTGGATCTGATCTCGAAGGCGAGACGCCTTGGCTGGCGGAAAATACTTGGCTAAGAATGCATCGTGAAGACCTGCCCAAGTAGTGAAAGTGCCTGCGGGCTGAGAATCGAACCAGACGGCTGCGCGTCCAGCGAGTGAAAACGGAAAGACCTAAAGGTACCTAGCATCTAGATTGACACCCTCGATGGAATAGGTGCCACAGAGATGAGTGATGCGATTTATGTGGGCGGGAGCATCCTCGTCGTCTCGACCATGAAACTGACACGAATTGGTGATGGCTGTCATGATGTAAGAAGGAATCTGCCAAGACCTATCATTCGCTATGTGGGGAAGGGTGATGGGTGAAGTGGCACCGGTGAAACCGGTGGTAGCCTGCTGGTAAACGGTGCGGTTCACCATGACAGGTGGAGGACTAGGCGAACGAGAACGGGAGGGTGGTGGGGAAACGTGTGGTGAAACGTGTGGTGATGGCTTCGGGGTGAAATCGAAGGCGGGGGTGGAATGTGGAACTGAAGAAGATGAAGAAGACGACTCAGAAGACTTGACTGTAAACAAAGGTGGCGGCGGTCCCTGCGAGCGCGTATGGGGCATCCACCAACTACGAACAATGAAAAGACTCTAACAACGACTCACTAACCTAGAAAAGACACTAAAGCAAATATTTTTTTTGATTTTTTTATGATTTTTAGACTCCTACGACTCAACGAACACAAATAGCACGTAATATGTCAAACAAGTCCAATCAAAGCAATCAACGCAATTACCTAAGAGTCCCCGGCAACGGCGCCAAAAACTTGATGTGCTGAAAGTGGTTTAATAAAAACAACTAAAATTAACCCTAATTTAGACACTCTAAGCTTTAAATTTATAAACTAAGACTCGATCTAAAACCCTAAACCACACAACCGGCAAGTGTACCGATCAATGTAGTAAAGCTAAAGTAAGTCCGAGTATCGAACCCACGAGACTCTACTGAATACGCTAATGACTCTATCTAGACTTAGACTGACACAACTTAACTAATTTTTTATTGAGGGGGGGGGGTTCTAAAAATCCTAAGAATGTAAATAATAAATACTAACTAGACTAGATGAACTAGACACGAACTCACACGAAGACTTTGACCAGTGGTGATGAAGACTACCTAGGTTAGACGCAAGCTAAACTCAGAATGGATCTCTATTTGATAATTTTGTGGTGTGGAACCGGGATCTTAAGATGCTAAACCTATTAAGACACCACTAAGCCCCTCAAACACTCTCAAGGCGATTCTTGTGGCACTACCTAGGCTGTTATGTTCACCAGCTTTCTAGATTTCTTTTCCGTCCTCTAGTTTCTTGAAAGTGCCTATGTAAGACGCTCTACCTTGCAGCGCGAACGTCTAAAGCGACAATGGTTTCTAATCTTGGTTTAATAGGCTATGGGATGTTAAGGACTTATAACCAAACCTAGACCTATCAATACCCTCGAGCCTTTCCGCGACGAGTTTAGCAGCACATTTGATTTTATAATATTACCGAGTATTACTTCTAAGGTTACTTAAGCTATTTTCACCCTAAAGGATTAATGACTTATTATGTGATAAAGACCGTCACCTAAATCAAGAAACCCTAATACAACCCTATTATGTGATAAAGACCGTCACCAAGAGTTATATGAAGCAATAAACAATAATAAAACAATTGTCAAACACACATATGCACCAAGTTAGATTCCCAAAGCTTTTACAATACAAGAATAACCACAACCACGCCAAAAATCAAATAAAGATCCAAACTTTGTTAAGCTATTGTCATAACCTAGGTAGTTTATGAAGTTTAGCCAAGAAACATGATCAAAAACAAAGCAAGCAATGTAATCAAATCTGAATTCATCATAGAACAATTAAAAACAAACGAAACATAAAGAAACAAGATAATAAAACCTGTATTCTTCGATCCCGAGTGCTCCCGAATGCTTCACGATGATTCCTAGCTTCCCGAGCACTCCAAAACCTTCTAATCAGCCTCTAAACTCGACTCCAGAACCCTAACTTCGTCCCTAAGTTCGTATATGTTGTGTTATCTCTCGGCTGTGATGATAATCATGTTTTTATAACTCAAAAACCCTAAATCCGATGCTGTTACACGATTGTGCGCGTAATTCAACACCCTCGCGGCCCGCTTGAGGTTTCAGCATAAGTTAACGCGGGCCGCCCGCGAGTTTAATATCCCGGAATCCTAGTTAGTTGATGCGGCCCGCTTGAAAGTGTCTCATAAGCTGAAGCGGCCCGCCTCAGACCTTCAGAACTGCAATTTTTCGCTTCGTTTCACTCCCGAGCTCCTCGACTTCCGTTCCAGACTTTCGCCTTTCTAGATTCTCAGTCGTTTCTGCTCCTTTTGGCTGCAAAGACCTGAAAACATCAATAAATCAAAAGTGTGTACAATCTAATCTAAAAACGGACACAACCGACTATCTAACGACCAAAACTAGACGCGAATAAAGATGTATTTTACAATACATCAACCACACTAACGTCTTCTCTTTTTACGACCCTTTGACGTCCTAAAAGGGTTGACTATGTAAGGGCGCCATCCCACTACACTTAGGGTGAGCGGGGCACCAGCGGGGAGGCGGATCGGTGACCCCATTCCCCGAGCGGGAACACCGCCGCCATCCCTTCGGGGACCCAAATCGGGGAGTTGGGTCGGGGAGAAGTCACCGCATGAAGAGAGAGGAGATGGTGGGCCCATAGCTTGTAACAACCAATCAAGTATTTTTCTTTCTTTCTTTTTTTGAATAAAAAAAAAGTCACCTAATAGGGGAGTGCCGCCATCAAATTGGGGTGCGAGGGGAGTTTAAGAGGGGAGTTGACGTGGCATAACCCGATTGGGTGTGCGTAAGAGAGGGGACTCCCCTAAGAGGGGAGTGCCCCTCTCACCCTTAGGGCATGTTTGCCTAAGTCTTTTCTATCCAGCGTAGAGATGTAACGACCCCTTCATTGCCCGAGAATTCCATTGGTTTACAAGACCAGAATTCTTTGTAAGAACAACCATAAGGCATGGTTCTTCTTCTTTTGGGAATGGGCGCTTGAAGTATAGGTCCATTGTTCACGCTGTATTCAGGTTCAGTTGGTTGCTTACTGCTATGTTTACTTTTATTTTCTGCTTCCCTAACCGTTTGAATAATATATGGCATCGCATCTATTATTCCTTGTACCACTACGTGTTGGATGGCACTGTTATACACTGGGTTTCCGTTGTTATTGTTGTTTGGGTTTCCATTATCCAGATTGATGTTACTCTGGTTATCATTATTCTGGTTTTCCTGGTTTACTTCGTCGTCCATCTGAATTTTAAACATTTACCACATTATTAATATCACAAAATAATTAATAATTTAGGCAACAACCACACAACACACATATTGGTAAAAAACGTCGAGCATTGCGACTTTACTCTTTCTTATCTATTATACATCTACTACAAACTGATACTGAAATTTTGAAATTACAATACTACTATGCATTGCTAACCACAAAGTGGTCTATACTACAACATATATTATTATTATTATACATTTTATTATATATATATATATATTATATTTTTTCATACAAACATATTATATGTTATTGTTTTATTATTATTATTATTACCAACTCTACCATCACCTTCACTGGTCTGGATTCATTCAGTAATCCGTATTGCGCTCGTCATATTTCCAGACGAATCGCTCTCCTACCTGCCTCATCCTCTCACTACTCTCTAAGATTTCTTCTCCGAAAGTTCGGAGCTCATGCACATTTTCTGCACTCATTGGGGGTGCAGGTGCTGGTATTGGGTCTATGTACTGGGGCATGGGATTCTCCTGAGGGTACAGATTCTCTAAGATCTCCCTAATGTATTCATCATTATCGTAGTAGGGATCTAGAGGGTCCAGACCTGGATAGGCTGCTAAGTTCGGCATGGGTTCGTCGTTTAGGTGATGGCGTGGCACATAATCCCTATAATCATCGAACCATGGATCATAATCTGGGTCTAAGAGATTAGGGGCTGGTATCCTAGGTATCTCCTCAGGGTTGAAATCATGCATTTCTACTTGATTTTTGGGGTTGTTTTCTATCTCTATCGGCTGAGTGGGGAACAAAGGTAAGGGTTGTGGGGCTACTAATTGTTCCAGATTTGGGTCAGCAGCAGTTGTTGCTAGGATATGAAAATTGGCTAAGCTCCTATTAAGCATATCCTGTGTATGGGCATCTGACTCTCGCTTAGCGGCTGCTAAGACTCTTTGCTGTTGCAACTTTCGCATTCTTTTCCTACGCTCGAATGCTCCTTTACTGAACCATCCTCTCTTTTTCTGAGGGAATGGCTCTTCAGACTGAGCCTTAAAGACAAACATCCCTACTTCCTGATCACCTGAATACCCAGAGAGGGCAGGCTGGGAAGAAGTATCTTCACTCCTAGGTGAATCGGATAACTGATGATAAACGTCTGAGGGTCCTTGTTCACTCATACTGAAAACTAACAAATAGTCAATTAACAGATAACAATAAAATACAGATATGCACGTATTTTCGTAATTAATTTCCTAACAATTTAAATAATATCTTGATGTCAGCAGAACACTTCTGTGGCTGAATCAGTGGCTTAGCTCTGATACCACCTTCTGTCACAACCCCCGCCCCTATCTGTCCCGAGAATGGGCGGTCGCGAAACCAGTATTGGTAAAGTAATACCCGGGCATTATACCCACTAAAACAACAAAGTTCTGCCTCGTTGAAAGTATTTTAACCCCCGATTACGTATTAGATACGCTGCCCGATTGATCTAGTACTCCGTAACGGCTGTCGAGGCTCTGCCCGACTTAGTCGTTGGAGTTCTGTCTCGGGAAGGGTATAACTAATGTAAATTTGGGTTATTATACTATCGCGTGTGCATTATTTAAAATTTATAGATTATAGCCAGGAAGCCACAGGAAATTACCTAAAGTAGCAATGTGAGTAATCTCCTTTTTGTAACTGTTTTTACAAAACCTTAAATATTTTACAATGTGATTAGCAGTGATTGAGTCCTTGTAATTCTTCAATTACTGCCGGTATGTTGGGGTTTTGTATACAAAATATGGAACACGTTACCATTGGACAAAGAGTTAGCCAATGTGTAATATAACCCACCAGTCATGATTGACAGTACTGAATGAGTAATTGTGTAGATGTAAACATTGTAATCACTCTCAACACTGTAAAATTATAAAACCTGTTTTGATTAATCTGGGATTCATTCACCAGTATTTCCCACTGAAAAAAATGTTTTAAACGCGTTTCCGGTAATAAAAATGTGAAAGCCAAATAGAAGCCAGCTGGAGAGCACTGAAGGCTTAGAAAAGTGGCTATAAAAGTTACCTAAATAAATTGAAGATTTTATTTTCAAAACTTAGGGTTTATCCCTATAAATGTATTGTAAAGAAAACTTGGGTTTTATCCCATTTAACTATTTTAAACATTTTGGTGTTTAACTCTGATAAAAATATTTCCTAACTACGGTCCTGATGAAAATTTCCGCTGCCAAATTAATAACCACCGATACCATCTGACTGGTTCGCGGCTCCCGCTCCCAGGATAGGGTCGGGGTTGTGACAATTTCATACTTTAAATTGTTAAACATTACATGGAAATTCAAATAACAACATGTTCAATACATGAGAATATCATAACAACAAGAATAAAATTGATACAACATATTAAACCTAAGGTGTCTAAGCATCATCGCTACTTCAATTTCATAGCATCGTCATCCTCAACCTGTAACATGTTTAAAATAAAGTTCAATGCAAAAACTAAGGCGAGTATACAAGTTTTCAATATATGTATAAGTATAAAAGTTTAAAATGAATCCACATGGCTACTTAAGTTATTCAAGATGATCGTAACATGGCATGCAATAATTCTAGTTAACCCTCTATTTACGCAATAAAGAATGAAATTTTAACAAAACCACAAGACTACGGGCGGTGCGTTACTCCTATAGCGCTATACATGTTAAAGGGAGGCTCGTACAAAGCTAATGACTATGGTATCACATAAGAATCACCCAAGTTCACGTATCAAGCATAACAAGTAGTTTCATGTATAAGGATTATTTTGTGCTTGCATAAAGAATAAAGTTTGAGTGTAGTTTATAATTTAACATGTTACACCCCAAAAGTGATAAACGAAAAGGGGGTTCAAGTATACTCACGGTTTTGCAAGCTTCCACATGTTAATCTGCGAGAGAGTTGTTGTTGTGGGAGGTTGGAACACCAAGTCCTTCTACACGAAGAAACGAAGGTGTATGAGTATTGGAGGACAACGGAAGTTTAAGGATTCGGAAAAACAGAAGAACATGGAAAGTAAATATATGAGAAATTAACCATCTAGTTCATAATACTCATCTTTGACACTATGAAACTCGTAGGGTTTGAATGTTTTCATGGGTTAAAGTACCCATTAGAATCGTGATGAGTAACATGTTCTTAGATGGTGTAACCTACTATTTTGAAAAATAACCATTAGGTTATCATCAAGAGTTTGGTCAACATAAGTATTATATATGCTATATAGTTTATATTATAAGTTCTTAGTCCAAGATTATCACAAGAATGTCATAGAAGTCATGTAAGAGGTAGGAAGATAAATCTTCCATTTAGGAACCTCTTGTGTTTCACCAATGCACAAGTTGTCATGGACAACAAGGATGGTCATGAATACATACAATAAGGAATTAAATAACTACAAGCTAACTAAGAAAACATCAAGTGGTGTGTGGATTTTCAAGTAGGATAGCCCAAGCTAACCTCATAATTACACAATCTTCAAGCTTTAAGCTTGTTCATCACTTGTGGGTAAAAACCCTATCAAAACAGAATGTTTATGAGGATTAAACCTTTGGATTTACATGTCACAACCTTGTTTTTAAGACCAACTAACCATAGACTTGATTATGAGCATAAGGACATAGGAATGTGTTGAGAAATCTCAATTTAAAGTGAGTTATACAAGTGTTTATACAAAATCAGAAAGTTTATTGCACTTTGGAGCCTTATATGGTGATGTTCCAGCCTTGGTTTTCCATGGAAAACCTGTGGAAACATACGTAAGGTTGTTCCAAGTGATTAGAAATAAGAATCATTGAAAAAGATGAAGAAATGATGAAGTTATGCTCACTTTTGTGAGTTGAAACGAATATGACTTTGCTCCTTAATTCAACTGCGTTTTTGAGTGTTTGAGAGTGAGTTTAGAGTGTTTGCAAAGTGAAAGAAGTGTGGAGAAGTTAGGGAATGAATTAGGGTTGGTTTGGTGAGCATTTATTGAAGAAAACACAAAGAACTAACACAAAATGGCCCAATCCGCGAAGTTGAAACGAGCTGGCTACGGATCCGGGTGAGTCGCCGGCCGCGAGCCACATAAGTGGTTGGGTCGCGGGCCGCAAGCTGGGGTGGCGCTGGGTTTATGTTGGAAATGTTGTCACAATTAGCCCCTTTAGTTTGCATTTGATAGTTTTTAGGTGTTCCAAGGGTATATTATGACATATAAGCGTATTATAAGGTTAAAACAAGTATGAATAGCATAAGACAAGTATGATGAAGTATGATTAAGCATAAGTATGTTGTAAATAAGTATCGTATGCATCCATATAACGTATGATTAACGTATATCACGAATTTGCAAGTTTAACACAGAGTTTCCAAGAATTACGAATAATATATCAATTGTTTCACGAATTCAAACGTACGAAAAAGTATGAAGTATGTATAACATGAATTTAAAGAAATACTAATTTTATTTATGATCAAAGTCTCGAATTTTACAACGATTACAATCAAAGGACTAATACAAGACTACAAGATTTCCAGAAATAGAAATACAAACAAGTCTTTCTAATTATGGAAAGTATGAAGAAGCAGAGCGTTACAACAAAACCCAAAAACATCATAAAATCCTTTTGTTTTAAATCAAATTTCTAAGATGAATTTGTGGATTGTTAAATCCCAAATTCGAGTACCAAGCTCTAATACCAAATTATAGGATCAAAGCGAGCTAAAAATCTGATTTTGTAGAAAGAGTTAGATCCAAAACACCAATTTATGTGATGTTTGAACCAAAATGTGTAGAAAGCATGAAGAACTTGATGAATATGAAGATGAACAAAAATACGAACACACTTTTGATCTTTAAAGCCCCAAAAGATTTGTATAAAAGATGTTTTCACTAAAAACCCTCAAATCTCTCTAGAATGTGTGTTGCCTAAAACCATAATATCTCATTTTATTTATAGACTAAACACACTTAGGCAAATTACATTTAGGCCCCTAGAGAGTAGAGACTAACTAAATAATAAAACTACAATGACTAAATTAAATATATTTTGCCTAAACAAAAATATATTTAATTAACTAGAACATTATAGACAATCATATCTCGAACTCTAACACGCTAATTCTTTCTTCAATCTTCTCGTGTCGACTTCCGTGCTGACTTTGACACGTTGAAGTTGATTTTGTTTACTTGATTTGTTGATAACATTAGACTACACATTTTAGACCCAACAGTACCATCATTTAACCAAAATTAACCGAACTGAACCATTCATATTTTCATATATTTCTAGCTTTACACTCCAAGTTCATGTATTTAATATTTTATACCTTCATTTCATGTATTTATACTTCTATTTCAAGTATTTATACCTCAACATCATGTATTTTTAAGCATAAGTTTTAGCCCAATTTTATTTTTGGCTATTAACCGAAACTAAATGAGTCCAACCAAAAAGCGTCAATTTAACCGAATACACCGAATTGACTAACCGAAAATTGATTGGTTAATAAAATAGACTATTGATGACTTCGATTTTGGCTTCGGTTGAGGATAATAGCCGAACCGACCAAACCATGTATGCCCTTACATTATCTGTGTTTCCCGCTGCATTGTGTGGGCACCCTTCTAGTCACTATATATGAGAATGCGTGGAACAGAAGGAGCTAGCTGTGGAACACATAAGTGGAAAAGAAAAGAGAGCAGACATTCTAACAAAAGTACTTGCTCGAGTAAAGTTTAGAGAAATGATATGACGTTGCTTGGAGTTGAAGACCTCGAAAGGGAAATTAGGGGGGGGGGGGTGCTGGTTCTAGACCCATCACCGTGAGGTGTAAGGGCCGACCCATGTATCGTCTAAACAAGTCGGTTTAGGGGATGCGATTAGGGTTAAGTTTCTTGTCTTACAAGTTTGTTTTATCTCCATATATACCTGGTGAGTTTAGGGTTTTGGTATGAGAGTTTTATTGTAATTGGTTTTGAGTAATATTTCTAGTTATGATAAAAGAGAGAGATTCCGAATATTGTGGGTTTGTTTTAGTTTTGATATCAATTCTTATACGTGAAATTAAGCTAATCAACGCGCCACTCTAAAGCCAATATCCACGAGTATAAATATCACCAGTGGTGATCATTTGCAATTGTTTGTTTATTCGTTCAATTCTGAAATGAAATCAGTTTCCTTTCAACCAATCTTGGGCAAGATTATGTATCATGAATTTACTTAAATAACCGAAAGATGTTATACGGGATTGTTAGGTATCATTTTAAAGTTCTTTGGTTCAATGTAAAACTAATTTCTTATAATTATACTGTAAAATTCGCTTTACACTATCAAAAAGGTTAAGTAGTTTAACATGCTGATTATCATAATTAAATGGTGAAAATCGCTATATCTAGAAATTATAGATACTAATATCGAAGTGAATGCTATGTTTCATATAAAAGTAACAAAGTATGTTAATATCAAGCTTTTTCGAGATCAACAAGACTGGAGTTCGGCTTGTGTTAAAATTCTCCAAAAATATATATCCAAGTTGTTAACATAACCTACTTGCTTTACAGACATAACCAATTGTTCTTTTTACATATTGAAAAACCAAAATGGGTTATTAACAAAACCCAAATGTGCAAAACTTATTTCAATTGTTAGGGAGTTGGCCACTTGGGCTGGTATTATCGACTTTGATGGGCTGATCTTTTACATGTTTTGGGCTTTGATAATTGCAAATTTGATGTTGAAAAGAGTGATCTCTCAAATTTTACTCGTCAATAGTTACAGATATACCATTTAGAACAGGTCGATCATGTTTCCCTCTAATTCTTTTTAATAAAAAAATGAATAAAGTATAGCAATTAGTTCATTATTAATCAAGTGCTAATAAAACCTTTTATCTTTAGATAACTAACACCAAGGATCTGTGGCGCAATGGTAGCGCGTCTGACTCCAGATCAGAAGGTTGCGTGTTCGATTCACGTCAGGTTCAAACCCTTTTTTTTTTTTTTTTTTTTTTTTTTCTAGAAACATAAAATTGTTTCACAAACACCCTCACACTGCGCCTGAATTGCCAAAATGACCCCATAATCAACTAAAGTCCAGTTCACTTTAACTTGCAAACTAGAGCTAGATTTTTGCAATGTCTATGCGGTAAGGGTTAATATGTCCACAGTTTGATCATCGGGTCGAAACTAAAGCGGAGCAAGAAGTGGACGAGTCATCCACCTTGTCATTTTAACCTAAAACCGGGTTTAGAGGGTTGCAGTTTAGTAAAGTAGCGGATAGAAGGTCGAGAAACACAATGTTGTGATATCTGACAATGTTGTTACTAATGTTGAATATCCAAAATCTGAATATGATTGTTGCTTAGGAGTAAATTAGTCATGTATGTGGTCCACCACCACATCTATTACCACCTGGTGGGTTGACAGAGTTTGATGATGGCAAGGATTTGATTAAAAAAAGGGAAAAATAAAACATGGGTGCAACCTGTAAAACTAAAACATAATTTTATTAGTTAAAGTTCATAGTACTTGTAAGATATGATTTCATTAAGTTTCTTGGGACAACTGAAATAACTGAACCCAACTCCATAACTTGTTGGCAATTGTTATAAATTCATATGCTTACATCACCTCCAATGGTTGCTACATCACCTGTCCTTAAACTCAAACCACCATCACAACCCATAATTGGAGGTCCCTAGTCCACGGATGGTGAGTCCTTGGCAGCGGACCCGTCCGAGCTGGCTGGGGTGGGCCCTTCTCACACAAACAATGTTATTTTTATATGTTTTTTATATAAAAAGCGAAGTGTGAGGTGGAGGTTTGTAGTGCTTTGTTGTTCGCGGAAAATTTAAGGTTTTTGGAGGTTGGTTTGAAATCTGATTTGGCATGCTGAGGTGGCGGTTTGTAGTGGTGGACGGGTTGAGTTGAACCACAACCACTGATAACTGTACAAGCACGGTCTCACATTATAAGAAAATCTTATACTTAGACAATGCTAAGCTAGAACTAAGAGGTATATGTTTTGTGTGTCAAGGTTAGTGTGGAGCACTGACTGTGGAACATATGCAACCATCTATCTATATTAAACATTGTAGCGGTTATAATGACATTGCTACCAAATGGTGGTGCATATCGAGGCTTTCCGAGACTCCGAGTGTGGTCAAGTTAAAATTTGCTCGTTTGCCATCGTTAGTCTGAGCTGGATAGATGCATTCTTTCCTTGCAGATTTGGGATATCAAATAAATAGCTTTTGCTGTGACTTCTATTCAAGAAGAAAAGAAACATCTAAAATAATACATATCTTCAACCAACAACCAAGAGCCCTTATGAGAATTTGCAAAAGAAACCAACTGTAAAAGGAGATGAGATGAGATGAGATCCACACATATTTGATTCATCTAGCTTTTTAGCATAGTTGACTCAAAGTAGCTTTTATTATTTGAATCTTTTTTTTTTTTGCTCAAATTGCCAAATTGAGTATATTTTTTTTCTTATACAGTATTGGTTTGGCCCAATAAGCGGTTAACCAAACCTGACCTGGATTAACTGAAACTGAATGCATGTACATAACTGATTAACTAAAAGAAAGTTTAACTGAATTCATTCATTATACATGTACATAACTGAAATTGATTTTAACTGATCCTAAACCCATTTCAATTGAATCGATCGGTTTGAAAATCCTCATAACCGACATTTTTGGTTATGGGTTCAGTTGGACTGCAGTGGCAGGTCCAAGATTTATTTTCTGAGGGCGTGGGGTTTAACCGAACTTTTAAGGGGGGCGATCGGGACTTTTGCCTACAAAATACACTAATTTTTTAGGACCGCCCCCCCCCCCCCCAAAAAAAAAAAAAAAAAACTTACATGTGACTCCGCCACTGAGTTGGAGGGTAAAATTGACCCATGCACAAAAAATGTAGGAAAAAAAGCCGGCAATTCGGCAAACACTCTTGTGACGGGTCATGGGGCAGACGATGACAGGATGTGTTAGAGTTTGTCAAAATTATAGAGAAAAATCCACCGTGGGTGTTTTGCTCAAAATGTTACATATCCACCAACCACTGTTATATGTGTCATGACGATAAATAAGCCGAACATAGAATTTACTGAATGTCCCAAGGTCAGTCATCTTACATATGGTGACAGTTTATAACATAGAATTTATTGGATGTCCAAAGGTCAGACATCTTACATATGAACCAACTCAGAGAACAAGGGCAGATTCTAGGTATGCATTAATGCATTGTTTTTTGATAAAAGAAAAAAAATATATCCTGAGGTATTCTATATCAATCTTTTTACTTTTAGTTGGGTTAATCATAATATCTATATTATTTCATCAATATATCTTAATGTTTTGTAAAGGAAAAGAGGGAAATGTAGAAGGTGTTAAAGATGTAAATATTAATTTATTAGTGATCATGAAAGTATCACAAATTTGAAGAAAATAATGCCACCTAAATATTACTACGTGTATGATGATTAATTTCATAAATATGTTTGAGAATTTATGAAAAAGGAAACATTACACTTTCAACTTACAAGAATAACCCATGATAGAAAAATATTTTGATTTGTTATATCTCCACCCTTATGTACAAGGAAACAACTTCTCCTATAGTATCATTATCAAGGAAACACATGATTATTATGTTGATGATGGTTAGGCCAATGCACTCCTTCCCTTGAACAAGGTAGAGGTGCAGAATGTGCAATGTAGGTAGGATACTCTTGCCCCGGCATCAAAACCGAAAAATCTGACACATATGTCGGTTGTACCTATCACAAGTCAATCCACGCGTTGTTAGTGGATTTTTCTGTAAAAGTTTGTAACGATGGGTTGTATGCTACAACCCATTGTTGCAACAATGATGTATGTGTGAACTTACACGCGGTTCTTTATTTACGAGCTTGTGCATTGGCCTCGAGTCCTCGGGAGAGCGATGAGTGTCGTGTTGTGGCAAAGGGAATGAAGCATTTGGTCTGAAGAGATGTTCGAATATCGCCATTATAAGGAACATAGATATTAAGACCGCCGTGGCAACAAAGCCAAAAGATATAGCGTTCATCGATGTCCCAAAGTTCTTCCATGGACCTTCACCATCACCTCCCACTTGAGGCGGGCTATTGGGCGAATCTGTGTACATATTCCATGGCTTTGATCTTTCTGAATTGAACTCATTCATGCTTGTGCTTTGTAATCCTCTCTCCTAGCAGATCAAATCCCTTGAAATAAAACCAAAAAGATAAATATACAAGAAAAAGAACCCACATCTCCTAAAAATTTATTAGGTAACCATCCACTAAACCCTAGACCTTGTAAAATATTATGTTGTTTCAATCACTTTAAACCTTGTCGGGGAACCATCATCGACAAGTTCGAACAAGATCAAATCTTGTTGTTTCTTAAAAGACGAGAAAAGGGTATGTTTTTATACAAAGAAAGCCGAAGATAGTTACCTTTGTTTCGAACAAAGATGGTGTAGCGCTTAAGCCCTCGTCAAGCTACGGTGCCCAATGACATATTCGAGTTTTGGTCCTTTCGAACACGGTTTTGGAGAAGAAATACCTTTGTTATTGGAGAGAAATGAGGAGACAAGACTCCACCTATGATTCTATTATATGTTAGGGAGAAGAAAGCAGAAATATATTGTTGTGTGCAATGATACTTGATGCCTAACTTGATGAATACTATACTATACCTTACTTGTTGCCTAGAGAAACCATAAGAAATATAATGAGAAATCAAGTTATAAGAAATCAAAAGCATGGGCCTTTGTTGTCTGGAGAACCACAACAAGACTGACCAATTGGTCCTTTTTTAAAAGCATTATATTTCTACTTTTCATCTAACCCCTGAGCTGGCATTTTATTACTCATGTGAGGGTCGGGTCGGGTCGGGTCAGGTGGGTGATAAATCACATGGATGAATACTTAATACATGGTAAAATAGTTTGAGTCGAGCATGTTTAATATGATTGTAAAACTTTTGTTTAATGATAGAGCATGTGTTATACCGTGTGACTAAGAGGCGTGGAAGTGACTAGGCTCGTGAGCCACACGTGACACCTCCTACGCATGAGTAATAGCGTGAAGGGAGCTCACGCTCGTGGGAATTTTAAGAGAAATTTAGTTTGTTGACCTTGAGGCCCCCCATAACCATTTTACAGCGGTTAAAATTTATTATTTGAAATAAAATCAACTATTTTACCTACAAATATCAACTTAATCTTTTGTTACACAACAATAATAGTTTTTGTTTCTCGGCCATTCTCTACAAACAATTTACTCTCACTTTCTATAATAAAAAGGATCCAAACAATCCCAACCCAATCCTTTTCAACTCGATCCCTCGCAAGTGTATTACCCGTGCTCCGATCCTTCGCTTGTTGTACCACCCACCCTAGTTGTCATTTGCCTGTTGTAATCAATATATTTACCATAACCAACAATCCCAACCCGAAACCATTCCCTGGCACTGTCCAAAAAGAAGAGTTCTAAAAAGCGTGCCTCCATCCAAAAAGAAAATTTCTAAAAAGCGTGCCTCCGAAACCCAACAACAATCCGGTAAGGCCATGTTTTCATGGACTACAATTTAACGAGATTCCATTAAGAAAAGAAGGTAATTTGACACAATTTAGCGAGATTCAATTGAGAAAAAATCTTGTTGAAGAAAAAAGGACCCGGTTAAGCCAAGAAGCGACCGAGAGAGAATATTTGAAATAATGATGACCACAACGATAATCTGATGGAAAATAAAAGTGGTCATATTGTTGAATTTTTTTATTTTTTTATTTTTTGCAAAAATATATGGATTTTAGTGTTTGTTTGTTTTATAGTATCATGTATTTTTTATAAGTATATATAATGTAATAAAGTTTTTTTAAATTCGTAATTGTTTTAAAATAATAACTATTAATTGAGTAAGTAAATAAATGAGAAGGCAGGTAATATGATATTACTAAGACCGTTTGTAGTGGACGATATTTTTTTCAAAATTTTCCACCAAACACGCTTCATAACGCCGGACCCCCACCCCCTGGGGCGTTTTTGGGCGTGATTTTCGAAAAAAGTCTCTCCAGCATGATTTAAAACACGTCAAGTTTGCACACCTTTTCACATTTGACCGTTTTCAAACGGTAAAAACAATTAATAATTTTAATTTTTTTAAATTCTCATTTAAATATATAAATACCCCACTTTTCATCCAACTTTTTATAAAAAAATCTCACTTCCTATCAAACTTTCTCTCTACTTCTTCCAATTTTGATAAACTTATTTACCATGCATCCATTCCGATCCCCGTTTGGTGTTTCGTCAAGACCCGGGAACCCAAATACCACCCAACCGCAACAAAACTTTAACCTTCACGACATGGACCCGAATTTGTTTTCATACGCGGCTTACTTGAGCGGCTCTACTCCTTTCATGCCACCCACTCATGGCTTTGCCAAACCGGGCGCTTCACAACCATCCCAAGAACAAGCCGAAGCCGAGGTCGATATCGTGCCAGAGACGGAACCCGAACCCGATCGCTAGACACCCAAACACAGTAAGAGGTCACACAAAAAAAAGGACGCGAACCAACCTCGTCGTAAGCAAACTTACGTTATTTGGACGAAGGACGAGGAATACACGTTGGTTCGGGCGTGGGTCAATGTTTCGGAGGACCCCGATGTGGGTAAGTGTTATTTTTTTTACTTATTTTTTTTCTACACGTTGAATTTTTTTTAACATATCACTTATTTTTTTATTTTTTGTAGCAAACTTTCAAACCGGTCAAGAATTTTGGAACATGATTCGTGAGCTTTTTTATAGTACGTGGGGAAAAGGTGAACATCGTGAAAAAGATTCTATCTCCAGCAAATGGACCAATATCAACAACAAGTGTCACGCATTCTAAAAAGTTTATCAACGAAACTACGATAATCGGCCTAGCGGAGAAGGTGACCTCGGTGTTTTAACGAGGGCTATGGATGAGTACGAGAAAACGAAAGGCGTTTTCACGTACTATAGATGTTGGGAGCTTCTAAGAAAAGGTCCAAAGTAGGCTAGCGTACCGACCATGACGTCTAGTAGTAGACGTAAAGCTAAATGGTCGAAAACGTCGTCCTCGGTTGACCCGGAAACACCAACTTCATATGCCCGCAACGTAGATTTAAATGTTGATGTGGACGATGACGAGAAAGTTGAAGAGTTGGCCCGAACGCCCGGTAGAAGAAAAGATAACGAACCGGGAAAAAACCGGTGGAGTCGTCTTCCGATAATCTCGAGTTGAAGAAAGATTTCGAGGAGATGAACCGTCGTCTCCAAGACATTCGAGACCTCTGCCACAAGCGTTGGGAGACTATGAAAGAACGAGTCGCTGAAAACAAAAAGTTTAACGAGATGCAAGCGACAAGGCAAACGGAAAAAGACATAGAGTTTTTGTCCAAACCGATCAATCACCTCCAAGGCGACGCGTTGATCGTTGCGCAAATGCACCGCCAAAAACTTCAGGAAAAATACGGCCTTTAGATTATCATCTTTTTTCTAAGTTTATTTGTTTTTCTATTTCCGTTTTTTTTTTAAGTTTAGTCGGTTTTTATTTTTAGTATTGTAATTTTTTTTGTTTAATGAAGTATTTTAACTTTTAAATTTAAAAAAATTAATAATTGTGTAATGATTGGATGGGGCGTTATTGGGCATTATTTTACTACGCCCCTTTTGTAAAAACGCCCAATAATACCTCATTGCAGACTGGACTGCCACGTGGCAGAAAACGCCCAAGTGTGGAGACATTATTGCTCAAACCACTACGCATGGTCTAAGGTGACAATGAATAATGCCTCTCATTAACTCATTAGAGTACATGCCCTTAGCCTACATGCTATGGATTCACACCCCAGACCACGTGGCTATTAAAGGGCGTGGTACACTGCCCCTTGGGGCGTTATTGTCGGTGATTGGGGGGGGGGGGGGTTCAACGGAGGGAGGAAAAAGGCGTGGGAGCAACCTACACCTTCGTGAATGTTGTGACAACTGGCACTTTTCCATGTATTTCGTACAATAATAAACAGTAAACTGTGCTTTAATGATTGTGCATGATTGAATTAACAAGACGAATGAATTTCTGATTACTGTCATATATATACAAAGTCATTTCATGTCGCAAGATTTTTATCTTTATTACATGCAACACAGTGTGGTTCACTTAATGCACAGAACAAAGTTAGCATAGTTATCAGACAAACTAAAAGTACTGACGGGAGTTCAGTACTCAGACAGACATGATGTTAAGACACAGAATAAGCCTCGGAACCAAGTGTTACACTAGAATAGTGCGTAGGAAAGTAGGGATTACAAAACTGCCTTCCTAGTGATGAATTAGGTGCCGGAAAGTGTCAGAAACACACTAAAACTACATAATTCTGCATAAAACACCAAAATTCAGCAATTTTCAGCTTTTTAACAACCAAATATAATGTAGAAATATGGTTTAATGACCCAGAATACTTTCCTAAGTGTCGGGAATCGAAACTGTCATAAAAGACAACATAAAGCACACTAAACTGTGTAATTTAGTACCTTAACGAACTGGTAACCAACCGAACAACCGGACACTATCCGAAACACCAAATTTTCACTAGAAGCATTGTTTTAGTGTTTCGAAGCTAGTTATGGTCACCGAACATCATTACACATCATATAAACACTAAACACTTAAATCCCTAAATTTAACACTTAAAACTTAACTAGATGGAAGTAACTAAGACTTGAAAACAAACCAACCCCCCCCCCCCCACCATTAGTAGACGGTTAGGATGTGGGTCCCACTTGGGATTTTCTTGCATTATTTTAGTTGATATGTTAGCAAGATTGAGACATAATTTCCTAAAGGTGATTTGGTGTTGGAAAGATAATACTTATAACCACAAGATTACATTTCTAAATCATTCAACACCTTCACATTTCACTTTCGTCCTAGTTATAATAACGGGATTGGTTTGGTCTGCGTACGAAAAACGAGACAACCCAGTGAGTTCATGTCCCCCTTTTCTCTTAATTGTTTTCAGATTTATAACTCTCGGGGGTGAAATACATGTTACATATGTTTCAATGGTATCAATTGGCTATGAAATGAACTATTAGATCATGTGAGCATAGGCTGAAAACTGAAATGACAATAACTCTCATAAAAATCATGGACAAAGGTTAGATCTAACGGGTACGGCCGAGCCTCACTCATGGTCCTTATGTGACCACTTAGAGTGCTTTAGTGTCCCAGTCGAGGTGATTCGACAATGGTTAAGAGGATTTGAAACAGTCAAGGTGATTTGATACGGTCAAGGGAATTTGACACAGTCAAGGTGAATTTGACACAGTCGAGGGAAATTCGACACAGTCGAGGAGATTCGACAAAGACAAAAGTCTACTCATATCGAGTACTCCCTATGTCTTCACATACATTAATGTCCTTGCAAAACATTAATTGATCTGTTCATAGACGCTTTTCATACCTGTTTTCAAAGGAGTCTCTCAAATGTTTACAAGTTTATCTGTACTCACACAAAACACATGAACTCGCTCAACTTTTGTTGATGTTTTCAAAATTACATATATTTCAGGTAACAAGTTGGATCATGGGCGTTGGTGTTGTTTCTAGATGTAAATTTCAATTTTAGATGTGTTAGGATCTGAGTTTCTTTTGATTGTGTTCGTTTGATTAGAATGAAGATGAAACAGAGATAAATGTAGCGGAAATAAATGAAACAAACTTTCAACACACAATCAATGAGAGAATAAGTTTTCAGTAAACATGTTTATCATGAAATCGAATGATTGTATTTATTACAAGATTCAATTACAATGCATGCATGCATGCACTAATCTCCCCCTCAGCCTAAGCTCACTTGATTGTTCGTACAAAATGACTTGGTGATGAAGAGAGCTGATAGAACAATAATTTATAGTACAGAACAACCACTGAGCATCTTTTGGCTGACGTCACCATGAAAGTGACATCTAACCTCCTAACAACTGTTATATACAACTACTGATCATAAACCACTGATTACAATAAACAAATACAATATAAGACTAAACTACTGCTTCTTCATTCTACTGTTATAACTCCAGCAGTGCTTTGTGTCTTCAGCAGTACTTGAACCATATCAGTAGATTGAGCATTAGTGCTTTATCTTCAACAATCTTTAGTGACCAGCAGTTGTTGTGAAGAGCAGTACTTATAGGTCATCAGATGTTAGGGCCACTTTCAAGGGGAAAGATCTGATGCAAACAACTACTTATCATGAATCCACTGATCTGATCCAGTTTTGGCTTTATCAATTGTTCCTTTGTAGGGTTCAATCCCAACAATCTCCCCCTGGAACAGATGATGCCAAAACACTTCGTTATTCTGGATTTTTATTGTCTCATCAAGAGTTCCCTAACTTGACCTTTGAATTATAATTCAAAGTTCATGGAATCCTCATCATTCTCATCCCTGCACAGTGTAAGCTCAAGGAGATCTTGTAAATCTTCTACACCCAGGCCAAGTGTTTCTTCCCTTGATATATGCTTCACTTCACCATTGGATTTGAGCAGAGTCAATACGTGGGTCTTTTGATCAGACTTCCACTTTAGTATTTTTTAATCCAATGGGTTTCTTGGGAGAGACTTTATTGTTGATGAGTTTGGAGATGGAGGCCTGCTCAGAACCTTTTTAGCTATATCTTGAAGCTTTGCCGAGTCAGCATCCTCTAGTACCATTCTTTTAATAGCCTCTTTGAAATACACAACTTCTTGTTCTTTCTCTTCTGCATCAGTCAGTTTTTGCCTCTTTCTTTGGTTTAACTCAATGATAGAGGTGTCAGATTATGTGAACAGTGGTTCAGAAGTGTGGGCCTGCTGCTTAGGCTTATCAGCTTTCTTGTCTTTGTATTCAGGTTTCTTTGGAAAGGCTAGGATCTGTCTCACTCCTTTTTCTCAGCCTCTCATAAGCCTCATCAGTGTATTGCCTTGTCCATTTTGCTATAGCTTTGGCTGGACCAACCTTTTCTTCAACCAACTCTTGCTTCTTCCTTTTATACTCCAAGGTAAGATCAGCAATGGTCTTTTTGTATTTACTCCAGTTTGGTGCTGACCCTTTCATGCCTGGATCATTTTTTATTCTTTCAATTCTTTTAAGTTCTGCCTTGAGGGCAATGAGTGGCTAGTCTTGAAATTGTTCAGCTTTGGTAGGGTAAAATTTTTCACTCATGATCAATTTTATGTGATCTTCTTTCAGATCTATTTGCAAGTCAGCACCTGGAGGCAGGTTGGACATCTCTTTACTCAGGTCTCTTGCATAGTCTTCTAATTGTTTAACCTTTGTGTGCAAGAACTGCATCCGACTTGAGATGGCATTATCACCTTGCCCTTTGCATTCTTATTTGGCTCTCCATTCAGCTTGCTTTGCTTTGAGTTTTAGATATTCATCCATGTTTTTAGGATCTCTAAAACCTGCAAGAGATGGGGATTTTCTCTTTGAAGGGTCATCCACTAAGTAGAACTGCTTCATTTCATTCTTTACTACATGCAGTTCTAGTGGATAAGTGGATGCTATTGGTACAACATCAGCAGGATCAAATCCTACCAGAGTTGTTGGATCTTTAATTGGGTTGGCCAATTTTGAAGGAATGAAAGGTTGGGGTTTGATTATTTTGCAAGGTGTGGATGATAATGGAGTTGGTGCTGGTATGAGGGGTTTTGAATGGTAGAGCCATGGTGAATCGCGATTTGAGAAAGAAGATGGATGAAAGAAGATGAATAATTGAGGGAATTTGATGGTAACTGCTTTTGAAGGGAATTTTGAATTCGATTCGACAGTGAAAACCCTGTTTGGGGTTTTGATCAGGGTTTTATAGGATGAAAAAGTGAATGTTGACATGGCAGCGGTTACAAAAGATCTGACGGCTAAGTACTATCCTCGTGACAACCTTTGATGAATAATGGATGACAGTTGTTAGGAAACCACTGATGGATCAATATAAGTGGTTTACAGTGGTGAAAATGAAAATAGTGGCTGACTATAACTATCAGTGGTTTAAAACACTGATGTTTAACAACAATGATTATCAATGAAAGTGATAGAACAGAGGTTGACTTTCAGTAGTGGATAACATTCAACAGAACAGATGTTTGAACCAAAACAGTGGTTATGGCAGACTTTTAAGGATTAATGAAAATTTTCATTTTTAGCTATTTTTAAGGATGAATTTTTTATTTTCTGAAAACATTTTAATGCTTTTATTCATAGAAAAACATGATTTTTCCTGTTATTCCATGTTCAGCATGCCAATCCTAGAGATCAAGCTTTCAAAGGTGGATGTGTCTAAAGCCTTTGTTAGCACATCTGCCAGCTGTTCTTTAGTTGGAACATGGTGCAGAGAAATCAAACCTTTTTCATAGCAATCTCTTACAAAGTGATGTCTGATGTCAATGTGTTTGGTGGTTGAATGTGAAACTGGATTTTTGATGATATTTTCTACTGCCTGACTGTCCAACATGAGAGGTGTCTTTAAGGCAGTGATACCAAAATCCAGCAACTTATTTTGAAGCCATAGCAGTTGGGTTGTGCAGCTTGTAGTAGCAATGTACTCTGCCTCAGCAGTGGATGTTGAAACATCTGCTTGATTTTTGCTTTGCCAAGACACTAAGCAATTGCTTAGGAATTGGCACCCTCTTGAAGTGGACTTCCTTGTTTTATTGCATCCAGCAAAGTCACTGTCTGAGAAACCTGAAAGCTTGATATTTCCATCAGCTGGATACCAGATACCAAGTATGGGAGCACCTTTGAGGTATCTGAATATTCTTTTTACAGCAATAAGGTTTGACTTTCTAGGGGCTGATTGAGATCTTGCACAAACACATGTTGCAAACATGATGTCTGGCCTAGATGCAGTTAGGTACAATAAAGACCCAATTATGCTTCTATAAAGTGTTTGATCAACCAAATCATCCTTCTCATCAGACATGACTATCTTTGTGGTTGCTATGGGTGTACTACATGGTTTGCAATCATTCATCTCAAATTTGTTTAAAAGTTCTTTGGCATATTTGCCTTGATGAATGAAGGTACCATTTTGCAGTTGCTTTACTTGGAGACCAAGAAAGCACTATAGTTCACCCATTGCACTCATCTCAAACTCAGCTATCATGAGTTTTCTGAACTCTTCACACATTTTTGAACATGTGCTTCCAAAAATGATGTCATCCACATGAATTTGGATAATCATCAAGTCTTTCCCTCTCCATTTTAAAAACAATGTTTTGTCAATTTTGCTTCTTGTGAAACCAATAGAGAGAAGAAAGGTGGAAAGAGTTTCATACCAGGCTCTTGGTGCTTGTTTCAAGCCATACAAAGCTTTATTTAGCTTGTAGACATGATTCGGATTAAATGGATCCTCGAAACCAGGAGGTTGACAAACATATACCTCTTCTTGAATCTTACCATAGAGGAAAGCACATTTAATGTCCATTTGAAACACCTTTATGTTGTGGTTGACATCAAAGGCCAAGAACAGTCTGATAGCTTCCAATCTTGCTACAGGGGCAAAAGTTTCATCATAGTTAATGCCCTCTTCCTGTCTGAAACCTTGAACCACTAGCCTTTCTTTATTCTTGACAACAATGCCCCTTTCATCAGTTTTATTTTTGAAGACCCACTTTGTGCCAATAGGACTCACATCCTCTGGCAGTGGTACAAGCTCCCATACTTGTTATCTCTTAAACTGTTGGAGCTCTTCTTGCATGGCCTCTACCCAACTGTTGTCTTTTAGTGCCTCTTGGTACTTTACTGGTTGATGGAGAGATAGAAAGCCAGCAAAAAGACAGATGTTTTGGGATTGACTTCTTGTGAGCACCCATTCACCGATGTTGCCAATGATTTGGTCTGGCGGATGAGACTTCAAGAAGATTAGATCTCCTTTGTATGGAATAATGGCATTTAAGGGTGATGGCTGCAGATGTGAATCATCTGAGCTAACAACTGTTGGTGACTTTGATGATCCAACAATGTCTTGAAATGGAGGTGGAGGAATAGGAGGAAGTGGTGTGGAAACATGTTGACTTTTATCCACTATTTGAATATTTTTATCAACAGTGTTTGATGATGTGGAAGCAGGAGTTTTAGGGCTACTTTGGTCAACAACTATTGATGTAGCAGTGGTTAAGCTTTGACAGCTGTTTTGAACATCTGCTGCTCTGGCAATGGATTTGAAGTTTTATTGTGGGATGATCACTTCATAGCCATTATCTGATGGAGGTGGTTGAGATGGACCTGCACTGTTAGTCTTGACAAAAACATTTTCAAAGGTGAATTTATCAAGATCAAATAACTCAGCAGGATTTGCAGGGATTTTCATTGAAGAAAGTTCATTGAACTTCACATTCAAAGTCTCTTCCACTGTTTTGGTCCTTGTGGTAAACACTTTGTAGGCCTTAGCAGTGGTTGAGTATCCCAAATGATAACCACAATCTATTTTGGCTGCAAATTTTGAAATTGAACCTTTTAAGTTCAACATAAAGCATGGGCAACCAAATACTTTAAAGTATGAGATAAGTGGTTTGATTTTATACAGAATTTCATAGGCAGTCTTTTGATGCCTGGAGTTGATCAAAACTCTGTTCTGGACATAGCAAGCAGTGTTTACTGCCTCTGCCCAGAAAGTTAATGGCAAACCTGAATCAGCAAGCATGGTTCTGACAGCCTCTATCAGAGTTCTGTTCTTTCTCTCAACAACTCCATTTTGTTCTGGTGTCCTTGGAATCCTGTACTGCCTTACAATTCCTTTTGACACACAAAACTCATCCAACTCCCTATTTCTGAATTCTGTACCATTGTCACTCCTAAAGACTTTTACTAGCAAGTCAAAATGCTTTTCAACATGTTTGACAAAGTCTTGCAGAATGCCTGCAGTCTCATCTTTAGAATGTAAGAAATAAGTCCATGTAAACCTAGAAAAGTCATCTACAATGACCAAACAATATCTTTTCTTTTTGAGACTCGTGACTTTTACTGGGCCAAACAGATCCATGTGCAGCATTTGCAAGCACTTGGTTGTTTTGGACTCTTCAATGGACTTAAATGAGCTTTTATGTTGTTTTCCTTTTAAGCAGGAAACACAATGCTCAGGACAGGTGAACAGTTTTTGAGGAAGACCTCTTACAAGACCATGTTTTGACAAAGCAGTGATTGTCTTGAGATTTGTGTGCCCCAATCTCCTGTGCCAAAGTTCTGTCTCTTTGTTAGAGGCATCTGAGAACAGACAGGCATCAGTCCTGGGGCTCTCTTTTGACAAATCAACTACATAAACATTGCCACTCCTTTGAGCAACAAGTTGGGTTTTTCCATTTTTTATTATTTCTTCAATCTTTTTAACCATTTCTGGTCCAACAATCCTACAACACTCCTTAGTAAAGAATGAGCCATAACCTTTATCACTCATTTGTGAGACACTAAGGAGGTTGAATTTTAGATTGTCAATCAGATTGACATTTTCAAACTTAACATTTCCAGACTGTACTGTACCAGAACCCATCACCTTCCCTTTACTATTATTACCAAAAGATATATCACCCCCTCCATGAGTTTTGAATTCTTTGAGTAGGGCTCTACATCCAGTCATGTGCCTGGAGCCTCCACTATCTACATACCAAAGACTATCTAAGCATGCAGAAGCTCCCTTAGTTGCAGCCATCATGGCACAATCACAGACATGGTCACTTTCTTCTGGCTCTTTCTTTTCTTTTTCACCTTGTTTCTTTTCTTCTTCTTCAGCAGACCAGGGGTCAGACAGTGGTTCCAACAGGGGTTTTGAATTTTCTCCCAACAGTAGTTCACCAGCAACAATAGTAACCACTGCTTCAGCAATTGTATCCACTGTTTCTTCATTTGAATGTCCTTTTTCAGTTTCCAGCCCTTCTGGTATAGACTATAATGCTACAAAACAGAAATCATCACTAGAAACATCATTTTTAGCATAGAGTGCAAAATTTTCATCACCTAGCTCATCAGGTAAGCTACTCCAGTCAACAAAGCCTTGGGTGAAAAAGCTTTGCTGATCTGGTTGAACCACTGCTGGTGTAGCTTGTTGAGGTGCAACTTGTTGCACTTGAACCTGAGGAGCTGGGGCCCGGACATACTGTATCTGAGGAACAATGGTTTGGACATAATGAACATGAATAGGGGTTGCAGGGTGTGCATAGTGAGCAGTGTTTACATGAGCAGCAGGGGTATATTAGGCATAATGCATAGTGGTTTGGTTATTTTGTGGTAGGGCTTGGGCTAGGATGTGTGATGATTGGTCCACTATTTTGACTCCTGCACTCTCTAGCAAAATAACCTAACCTATTACACTTGTAGCATTTTATCTTTCATTTATCCAACCCTACTTTCAGGTTCCCATGTAACCCTGGAAATTTTCTCCTTGTCCTTTTGTAAAACTTGCTGGTTCTAACACTCAGCAGTGCAAGTTGGTCTAATATGTCCATTTCCTCTAAATCAGTTGGATCAAAATGCTGGAGATCATTGAGTTCAAAACACAGATTGTCAGAATTCTGGTTTTCTCCATTAGCTGTAAAAGCATAATTGGATGAGTAAGAATCAGAGTTGTTAAAAGCTCCACCAGCTGTTATGTTAATGTAATGATCATAACCCTGATCCTTACTACTACCAGATTCTTCCTGACCCAAAAGAGCCGTGTTGCCAAATGAATAGTCATCTGCAACTTTCCCATAGTCCCGTAACTTCTTTTTCTGGTTCAACTCCCTTTCATAGGTCAGGAGTCTACCATGAAGCTGGGTTAGGGTCAGATCTTTGAACCCAACTGAATTCTTGGTTACAAAAGCAATTGTGTCCCATTTTTCAGGAAGTGACCTGAGAAACCTACTATTTTGTGTTGCATTAGCAAACTCAACCTTAAAAAGTTTCAGTTCACTTATGAGACAGCTAAATCGATCAAACTGTTGTGTTAATGATTCGCCCATAATGTGACAAAAGGTTTCATACTGTTGGTTTAAAATTTCCCTGTTATTTTCAATTACTTCTTCAGTCCCCCCAAATTGTTCCTTAAGTGCATCCCACAATTCCTTGGCACTGTTACGGTGTAACATGCCAGCATAAATTTCATTTGGTAGTGCAGATGCAACGATGCTAAATGCCTTGGCATCCAGTTCAATTTTCTGAAAATCCTGGTCAGTATAGTTCTTAATTTTCTTAGGAACCATGACTTTTAGATCCTCAGCACTCAGCACCATTGGAACATGTGGTCCAAAGATAACCGACTTCCAACATCCGGTATTCTGTTGAGCTAAGATGTGACTCATCCTTTGCTCCCAGATGTTGTATTCAGATCTGACCAACATAGGTGGTTTGAAGAGTGAACCAACGTTATTAGTGTTATCCTGTGATTGTGACGTCATTTTGATTGTTTTACAGGTATTGAATAATCAACTTTGTACGTGATTACACCTTACTCTGTTTTTCAACTAAAACCAAACAATCGAAAATATCAATGAAATTGAGCTGAACTTTTACGTCAAAATGATTGTTAGGTCAAGTTTGACTGTCCATGCTCCGATACCAATTGTTAGGATCTGAGTTTCTTTTGATTGTGTTCGTTTGATTAGAATGAAGATGAAACAGAGATAAATGCAGCAGAAATAAATGAAACAAACTTTCAACACACAATCAATGAGAGAATAAGTTTTCAGCAAACATGTTTATCATGAAATCGAATGATTGTATTTATTACAAGATTCAATTACAATGCATGCATGCATGCACTAATCTCCCCCTCAGCCTGAGCTCACTTGATTGTTCGTACAAAATGACTTGGTGATGAAGAGAGCTGATAGAACAGTACAGGGTACTGTTCTATTTATAGTACAGAACAACCACTAAGCATCTTTTGGTTGACGTCACCATGAAAGTGACATCTAACCTCCTAACAACCTCTAACAACTGTTCTATACAACTACTGATCATAAACCACTGATTACAATAAACAAACATAATATAAGACTAAACTACTGCTTCTTCATTCCACTTTTATAACTCCAGCAGTGCTTTGTGTCTTCAGCAGTACTTGAACCATATCAGTAGATTGAGCCTCAGTGCTTTATCTTCAACAATCTTTAGCGACCAACAGTTGTTGTGAAGAGCAGTACTTATAGGTCATCAGATGTTAGGGCCACTTTCAAGGGGAAAGATCTGATGCAAAGAACTGCTTATGATAAATCCACTGATCTGATCCAGTTTTGGCTTTAGCAACTGTTCCTTTGTAGGGTTCAATCCTAACATGATGTCATCCACTTTTGTTGGTTTGTAGCTTAATCAGAGGTTGTGTTGTTTGAAACTTAAATGACTAGTGTTTGTAATGTTTTGAAATTTATGAATGGATGAACATCATTTTGATCATATAGTTGTTTATTATAATCGTATGCAATGAGAACCAATCAAGTCACACGCATACGCTTCCGCAAAAGTCAGGGTGTGACAGTTTGTTATCAGAGCTTCGATTGTAGTGAACTAGGATTCCTTCTAGAGTCTAGACTACAATCACTAGGACTCTCTCACGAAAACATTTTTACAAAAAGGTTTTTCATTGCATTTATGAAAGCGCCAAGATCCGTGAGTCAAACATTTTTCAAAGAAAAGACAAGGCAAGGACATTAGTAGGGAGGAGAATACACCAAATTAAAATGCCAACTGAAGTATAGTCTACGTGAGATAGACTTACCAAAGACGAAATGACCCCCCCCCCCTAAAGGACAAACGAGAGTTATATGTGACACGATGCATCTATTTGCCTGTTTATACTAAGTAACATATTTATTCAATAATATATATGCGTGTAAGTGTACGAAATAATTATTGACGTGAACAAGATACCTTCAACTCCGAATCCTATTATTATTCTTGACTCGCACGATGAAACTATCGACCTCGCGTTTATTGCGAAGCTCATGGCTGAAGTGATTTCCAAACTAGATCCTAAGCTTGTTTCCTGATGTGTGTAAAATGCAACATATAAATTACATCAAATGAGGCATAAAACTAACCCTTTTTAGTACTAATGTTGGAAAAAGTGTGCTTTTGTCTTCCTTTTGTATTTTCAGGACTAAATGAGTGTAATTGAACAAATGGAACAAATATGCAGCCAAATCTAACATAAATACAAGAAAAGGAATAAACGTGGCATGCCCGACCCCTTGACAGCATCTTCCCAAGCAAAAACAAAGAAACAGAAGGCTGACCACGGCCCCGTGCCCAGCAGACGCGGGGGCGTGGCCAGGCACCTGCAGAAAAGACAAAGTTGTAGAAGCTTCTATTCCCAGCATGGGGGCGAGCCCAGCTCAAGACGGGATGTGGTCAATACTAAGATTCGCAAAATATTGCAAATCTTGATAATACATATTCGCTTCTACACACGGGGCCGTGCCCAGCTGACACGGGGGCGTGTGGAGCTAATGCAGAAAAATTGCAATTAATGAAGAAAGAGAAAGAGGATGGACACGGGGCCGTGCCCAATGGACACGGGGCCATGCCCAATGGACACGGGGCCGTGTCCGGGCGTCTGTGCAAGTTATAAATAGAGGTGCTCGGTTCACTTCAAAAGCATCCCTTGGCAAACCACCTCTCTCCCACTACACCCACACTCCACCACCACTACAACCCACATCCACCACCATCATTCATCATCCATCATAGAGTGTGTGTAGAAGTCTCGGGATCCAAGATTGATAGTAAGAGTTCTTGACAATCAAAGGCCATGTTTGCCTACGTCTCTTACATCACTTGGTGAAGACAAGCATTTAGTGTAATACTTTTGATTTTTAATCTTTTCGAACTTTTTTTTGGTTTTGTGTTAATGACTTTAATAACTAGTTTCTTATGTTGAAGGTGAAACTTCCTTATCATTTGTCCGTGGTGTCTTGGCATTATTTTATTGTCTATATAAAAAAAATCACCATTCATATCTCTACGGTCTATATAGAGAAACGTTGGCTACCTGGTCGGGGGTTAAGGGAATGGTTTGGTAAGGTTATTGCCTTGTTCAGTGTTTAGACCCTGCAAGGACCTGGGTCAAGCTTACTAGGACCTCCTTTAATACCCACTGGTATTGGATGGTGGGGGTGTGAATGGCTTGATCCCCTCATATGTAAACTACATTTAATACATTAACCCGACTACTTGGGATTGTATCCCTGCTGACTCAAACCACTCAGCCGAGGGTAACATCACCTTCAAAAGAGGGGCCTACCACATTACGCATTAATAACTTAATTAATTATCTTTCAATATTCCGACCCTTTGGGATTGTATCATTGATGACTCAAACCACTGGTTGAGGGTAACTTCACCTTCAAAAGAGGGGCCTACTACTATAACTAAGATAATCTCTTAAAAAGTGCAAAAAGTGCGGAAATCATCAAAGGTTACACTAAAGGCGAGTCGGATCCAAGTGATTCATCTTGTCTATCTGTTTTTATTTTATTTTTCAGCATTTTTTTAGTTTTTATTTTCATGTTCAAAACCTTTTCTAAAATTTTGATTTGATTAGACGTTGAGGATAAACCGGTACTAAAAGCTCTTGTGTCCTTGGACGACCTCGGTATCTTACCAACGCTATACTACGCTCACGATGGGTGCACTTGCCCATATGTATGTTTAGTGTTAGTAGTATATCGTGTTTTATAAATTTAAAACTTGACGAAAGTGTTAAAAAGGGCTTAAAATATAATAAAAAACATATTACACTTAACGCACATCAAGTTTTTGGCGTCGTTGCCGGGGACACAAGGATTTTAAGAAAGTTAGGAATCAATGGCCTAATCGTTTTTCTTATTTTTCTGTTTTTTAGGATTTTTCTTAATTTTTCAGTTTCTGCAGAGCTCAACACGGGGCCGTGCCCGCTGAACATGCCCCTGTGCCCAACCTTTGGTACTAGCAATCCTGTTTTAAGTCAGACGGTAGCTGAACACGGGGCCGTGCCCACTAAACACGCCCCCGTGTCCAAGTTTCAGATACTGAAAACAAAACCGTAAGATCCCGACAGTTGGTAATTTCTAACGCAAACATGAGTGATACTGATCATTTTTACCTTCGCTCCTCTTATGGTACGTGGTGTCAATTATGCGGCGGATCTCATGAAGATTTAAAATGTTAATTTTTAAATTACATTCCCCACTATATAGACCCATCGTTTTCCTGTAGCATTAAGATGGGCGAAAGTAAAAATAATCCCTATCTCTCCCTCGAATGCTCTCAATCATCTCTTCTAGATGAAATGATTCTTGAAGAACTATTTCAAATGGAAGAACTAATTCTCTGATGGATAAAAGAACTTGAGATGGAAATAACTAATTCATCTCAAGACGACGATCAAGGAGAATTACTGAGATCTCATTCGGATTATAACAACATCGTTGCTCCCGAAATCACCTCTAACTCTTGCGAGGACTTCAGAGATAGTCGTCCTTGTGTCGATTGTGCAGTGAAGGACTCCCCATCGGTTTCCGCCGATGCATACAAAGACCTGAGCGATTCGACATATACCTTCTTTAACGAGAGCTTGGATAAGGGAAATAAAGGTTGGTCTTGCCCACCGGTATTTAGCTTAGGAATCACACTTTCCGATAACCTCTTGCGTTCTTGTCTAAAACTAGGGCAACTTAGGTATCTCAGGCACTTCGGTGTTGTTCCGTCCAGTAAGGAACCACCTGATCTGGATAAACTCCTTAAAAATAGACAAAACTTCATATAAACATCTAGCCACGGGGCCGTGTCCAGGTCAGCACTAAAGATTCCCGTCTGACTTTTGGTCAGAAAACGGACAAAAAGTGTCAGGATTTTATCTGCACACGGGGCCGTGTCCAACGTGCTGTCGTTTTCTATAAATGCAGCAAGATTCCTGCACTCTTGGACCCATTCCAAAGACAAAGATCTGGTGGGATCTTCACATATACCATACAATGTATATTCTAAAGAAGCTTCTCAACAACCATCTTGTCTTTTCTACTTTTGTCCATCGCCTTCTTCTTCATTTTCTCCTCAAAACCTCCATTAAAGTTTGAAATCTCCATGTTTTCAAGCTTTATTGTGATATTTGCTAGGTTTTTATTCAAGGAATCTTGTCAAAAAATAAGTTTTACAAAACTGTTTTAAATTATTTCTGCTTATAAATGCTTCAAAAGTATGAAAAATAATTTAAAGCTTCAAGATGCCTTGTTTCAAAAACCTGCAGAGAGGTGGCCACGGGGCCGTGCTCAGCGAACACGGGGCCGTGGCCAAGGTACTGTTTCATTAAATTGAACTTTTCGACTTGTTTTTCGTAGAATGTCAAGCCAGAATAGTGGAACCTCTTCAGCACATTCAAGGAACAGTCGTAGGGAACGAAGGCCTTCAATCAAAGCAACTCTTGTGCGCTATGTGATGGCACTACGAGAAGCTCTCGACGAGATGACATCCATAGAAGAAGTCCTAATCGACTGTATTAATTATCTTACGGTGGGGCTAGAAAACAGTTTCCAAGAAATCAACCTCTTCCACCAAACGATGAACATTCTTGTAACACCTCCCATGGAACCAATCCTTCCCCAAGAGGATTGGAACTTAGCACATGGAGTCATTAACCCCACCGGGTGGGATGACATCCCCGCAGAACCTCCTCTTGACAACTTACAAGAGATTCCAGTGGAAGTCACAACCCCTCAAAACGAGGACGTCAATGAGCCTGCCTTCCTTCTCCCTTGGGAGATAGAAGAATGGCTTAACGATGTATGAGAGGTCCTTCCCGAAGAAGAAGTTCTTCAAGCCTCATTCAACCGAGAAAATTGTATTTTTCGGAAATTTTGCTCTTAAAATAAACTATAGGCTAGGACTTCTTTGTGGTTTTAGATTTCTTGTGTTTCATGACCTACTTATCCAGATTTAGTTTATGCTTTTATTTTCTAGGAACTAATGTAATTCACTCTTTAATGAATGATGGTTTTTAAGTATCAAATGGTGTTCGGATGATGTTGTAATGGATAAATCACACTCGTAATGGTGGAGGTTACTAAGGGAAACTTGAACCCACACCCCATGCACAAAAATAGAGCCTCCCGACAATTTTCTTCATTACAGCAAGTTCAGTATGGGGCCGTGCTCAGCCCAACACGCCCCGTGCCCGAGGTTCTGCAGAAAACGCCCAATTCAGGAAACTGGACACGGGGCCGTGCTCATTGAACACGCCCCCGTGCCCAGCCTTCTGTTAATTATGATACTTGCAATCTGAACACGGGGCCATGCCCGGACCAACACGGGCCCATGTCCAGACGCCCAGTAACATAAAATTTTGTTTTTAAACACCTTTTTACACATTCAATCAACCTAAAAACTTATTTTTGGGACACATTAAGGACAATGTGTAATTTACATGGGGGGGGGGGGGATGCTAAAACCTTGAATTTTGCAAGTCCTAATAACAAGCCTTACACAAAACTCTATTGGAACCGCTAATCACCCCAAATTTTTTCAAAAAACTTTTCATTTTTTTTGTCTTGGTTTAATTTGGGAATAACAAGTTCTAAAAAGGTTATATTTTTACAAATTTACAACCGATAGCGTCTTGATAAAAAAACCAACATAAAAAAATTATGAAAAGGCATGACAAATCTAGTAAAAATTTGATTATATATACTTGATCACATTATAAACCCATTCCCACAAAAAGTGAGTTTTGAGCCTTTATTGAGCATACAAACATACATATTTAATTAAATGCTCATTTTTTCGTTTCTTGTGTGACTAGCCGCTTGGTTTCTTACGACTCTAGAACTTGCCATGGCGATACATTCCCGGTCCTTACCAACTTAAACCCAACTAAGTAAATGATGGAGGCATTAGGACTAACCCTTTTTCTTTTCAACACCATTATTTTTCATTTTTTTATCACTTACCCAAAATCCCCCTAGTTAACCCCTTTGAGCCTAAAATTTTTCGTTTCTAAACCCACAAAACAAACACCCTTTACCCACCAAAACCCTTTTTATTTTTAAACCCTTTATTTTAGTAAAAAGCACGGTTCTCATGTGACATCCCTTATCATTAAAAAAAAAGTCTAGCAATAAAACAAACAAGTTCCTCAAAGAAACTTTGTTTGAAAATGCTTTGTTTGAATAAAAGTCGCAAAAACAAAAAGTTTTACGACGAACGACGCTTTTTACGCTTTTAGCCCTTTTTACTAACCACTAACCCAAAACCACCTACCGTTAACCCAAGCCTAACCCTTCCCCAAGTCCTCTTGATATTTTCAAAGGTTTATAGTTAAAAAGGAGGATGATTGATTGCTTGGCAAGCATATGATAGAAGTAAGTTCCATGCCGGTCTCGAGTGTTTCACAAAAATACATATTCGGCCGAGTGTTGAGTGATCTCCCGTGAGGTATGTGAACTTGTATATAAATGGAATTTTAAAAAGGCATGTTATGCCCAAATAAGTAATTTTTCTTATGAAACATTCTAAATAAATCATAACGAATAGGATTGTAAATAGCAAAAAAATAACACCCAATAAAGATCTTGGATTCCCGACACTCAAGACAAGCCCAAAACTTATCTTCTACCCATTCCATTTGGGCGTGTAAGCCACATTATAAAGAGTTTTGCTTGAGGACAAGCAAAGATTCAAGTGTGGGGGTATTTGATGTGTGTAAAATGCAACATATAAATTACATCAAATGAGGCATAAAACTGACCCTTTTTTAGTACTAATGTTGGAAAAGTGTGCTTTTGTCTTCCTTTTGTATTTTCAGGACTAAATGAGCGTAATTGAACAAATGGAACAAATATGTAGCCAAATATAACATAAATACAAGAAAAGGAATAAACGTGGCATGCCCGACCCCTCGACAACATCTTCCCAAGCAAAAAAAAGAAGAAATAGAAGGCTGACCACGGCCCCGTGCCCAGGCACCTGCAAAAAAGACAAAGTTGTAGAAGCTTCTATTCCCAACATGGGGGCGTGCCCAGCTCAACACGGGCCATGGTCAACGCTAAGATTCGCAAAATCTTGCAAATCTTGATAGTACAGATTCGCTTCTGCACACGGGCCGTGCCCAGCGGACACGGGGGCGTGTGGAGCTAATGCAGACAAATTGCAATTAATGAAGAAAGAGAAAGAGGATGGACATGGGGCCGTGCCCATTGGACACGAGGCCGTGTTCGGGCTTCTGTGCAGGCTATAAATAGAGGTGTTTGGTTCACTTCAAAAGCATCCCTTGGCAAACCACCTCTATCCCACTTCACCCACACTCCACCACCACTACAACCCACATCCACCACCATCATTCATCATCCACCATAGAGTGTGTGTAGTAGTCTCGGGATCCAAGACTGATAGTAAGAGTTCTTGACAATCAAAGGCCATATTTGCCTAAGTCTCTTACATCACTTGGTGAAGACAAGCATTTAGTGTAATACTTTTGATTTTTAATCTTTTCGCACTTTTTATTTGGTTTTGTATTAATGACTTTAATAACTAGTTTCTTATGTTGAAGGTGAAACTTCCTTATCATTTGTCCGTGGTGTCTTGGCATTATTTTACTGTCTATATAAAATAAAAGATTTTCACCATTCATATCTCTACGGTCTATATAGAGATATGTTGGCTACCTGGTCGGGGGTTAAGGGAATGGTTTGGTAAGGTTCTTGCCTTATTCAGTGTATAGATCCTGTAAGGACCTGGGTCAAGCTTACTAAGACCTCCTTCAATACCCACTGGTATTGAATGACGGGGGTGCGAATGGCTTGATCCCCTCATATGTACACTACTATTAATACATTAACCTGGCTACTTGGGATTGTATCCCTGCTGACTCAAACCATTTAGCCGAGGGTAACGTCACCTTCAAAAGAGGGGCCTACCACATTACACATTAATAACTTAATTAATTATCTTTCAATATTCCAACCCTTTGGGATTGTATCCTTGCTGACTCAAACCACTGGGTTGAGGGTAACGTCACGTTCAAAAGAGGGGCCTACTACTATAACTAAGATAATCTCTTAAAAAGTGCAAAAGTGCGGAAATCATCAAAGGTTACACTAAAGGCGAGTCGGATCCAAGTGATTCATCTTGTCTATCTGTTTTTATTTTATTTTATTTTTCAGCATTTTTTTAGTTTTTATTTTCATGTCCAAAACCTTTTCTAAAATTTTGATTTGATTAGACGTTGAGGATAAACCGGTACTAAAAGCTCTTGTGTCCTTGGACGACCTCGGTATCTTACCAACGTTATACTACTCACACGATGGGTGCACTTGCCCATATGTGTGTTTAGTGTTAGTAGAATATCGTGTTTTATAAATTTAAAACTTGACTAAAGTGTTAAAAAAGGCTTAAAATATTATCAAAAGCATATTACACTTAACGCACATCATTTCTGTAGAAGATGGCTGCTCTTCCATCTCGAATGCGAAGGTGCCTGACTACGGTAGTGACGGGGAGGCGGAGGAGGCAACCTTGGGTAACAACCGTATTAGCAGGACGAGGTCCCTATGGCTTTTGTGAAACAAGACTGACGATACTCTCGTCCAGTTAAGGAAGATGAAGTACTCATCATGAAGGTGCCCCTCCAACTACTAGGGATTTTTCTTATTCCTATTACGTCTAAGCATCGTGCCTACTCGCGCGTAACGATAACGGATGTTAGCGCATGGACCACCATAATGGTCCTTTCCATGTTGAAGGCATAAGGACCGTAGTGTCCCCTCTTTGGTCGATCATCTGCTTTGAGCGAGGGAAAATTGGGGTGACCATGCAAGACGATTTATTATTACGGGGGCCCATGTAATAACGACGTGTAGTGCATGGAAATCCTGGTGGACTATGCGGATCATTCCAATGATCATCACCCATTCGATATTTCTAAGAGTTCACACCTTCATCTAATAGGACAATACCTAGATAGTTGCTATAGCATTCTACAAAGTAGGAAATATGTCTTTGCCTACTTCGTGTCTGACACTTCTACCTGTATGCGAGTCGTTCGGGAACCGATATCTAAGCAAGTGAAGATGGCTAACACTCGGGAAAGATTCAGTAACTTCACACTCTCTATCACCCCTATATGTGGTAGAAATACACAACCCCTATCTCTCGGGAAGTATACCCGTCTCTGTTAAACTGAAGACCTAAGAAGAGCAATGTAGAAGGAAAATAACTACTACTTTCATATTATGGAACTTGTATGACCGAGGTGATGTAACCTCGAGTTCATTTTGTTTTCTCCTGATAAACAAAACAATAAGTCAAATTGTCGAGCATATATGAAAACTCAGTAGTTGTTTTCTTACTATACATTGTTGATTATATATGCATGTGATGTTAGGTGATTACATGTTTTCTTGTGGTGATATATACCTCATAGACGATTATTGAATGTTGTATAACCTACCCCCATACCTTTTTACCAGAAGAGAATGCCACCCAGACGTGACACAGACACCAACACATTACCAAGGACAGAATCCGAACTACAAGAGCGCGTCTCACAAGCCATCGCTCAGCACGAGGCCCTCCTCTCCGAGCATAGCGGCGGTACCTCTGGGAATACCCCTCCAATCGGCTGTACCTATAAACAATTCTTGGACTGCAAGCCCCTAAATTTCGATGGAACTGGGGGTGCTGTCGCCTTCGTACGCTGGGTGGAGAAAACGGACTTTGTATTGAGAATGAGCAAATGTGCTCCGAAACAAATAGTTACGTACATTTCTGGGTTGTTTCTTGACGGAGCGCTCTCGTGGTGGAACCTCCAGGTGCAGACATTGGGTAAAGCTGCTGCATATGCATTAACGTGGGATGAACTGAAGGAGTTAATGCGCAAAAAGTATTGTTCTCAAGCAGAGATTAAGAAATTGGAAACGGAATTCTGGAACTTAAAAATGGATGGACCGAATATAGCCGAGTATATCCAGCGCTTCCATGATTTGTCAAGGGTCGTCCCCTATCTTGTCGAGCCGGAATTCAAGAGAGTCGAGCGGTTCATTTGGGGACTTGCACCTCAAATCCTAAGCATGGTTACTGCCGCAAAGCCTCCAACCATCACGGAGGCTATCGATTTGAGTGTCACGCTTACTGAAGAAGCTCTTCGAATGGGGAAGTTTTCGGAATCCGAGGCAAACAAGAAGGAGACTCACGCGGAGTCTTCGGGCAATAACAAAAGAAAGTTTTCAAACTTGAAGGAAGGCACCCAAGCCAGTTATGACAACTCTAATGCAAACAAAAGAAGGGAAGCGAACCTGCCTCGTGGCATGAAAGCTTATGGAGCCACTAATAAGGCTGGTGGTAAGGTTTATTTGGGGACTAAGCCGAGATGTGACGAATGCAAATTTCACCATGAAGGTCGATGTCTGAGGCCTAAGTGCGATAGGTGTGGAAAAGAAGGACACAACAAGGATGCCTGTTGGGCGAAGTATCCCAAACAAGGAGGAAATGATGACTGCAACCAAGATGGAAATGATAATGGTAGAGTTCCAGGTTGCTTCAAATGTGGTGACGTGGGGCACAAGGAGGAAGAACCAAGCGAGGAAGGGTTTTCACGATCGGAGCTCGTGAAGCACGCCAGGATCCAGATGCGATTACGGGTACGTTCCCTATTAACCAGCACTATGCATCCATTTTGACTGATACTGGTGCCGACTTTAACCTTGTATCCTTAGGAATTAAGAACCTACTTGGCCTAGTTTCAAGTAGGATAGATGCCCCGTATCCTTTAGGATTGGCAAGTAGAAGGTTAGTTAAAGCAGATGTGGTGATTAAAGATTGTATTTTGGAACTTAGAGAGGGGGAACCTTCTATTACCGTTGACTTGGGAAGTCGTGATATTGTAGTCGGCATGGACTGGATATCTAAGGATAAAGCTGAAGTTGTTCGTCATAAGAAGAATCATTCCCATCCCTCTTGTGAATGATGAGACACTTATAGTACATAACCTTCTTGCAATAGGTGCGAGGGCACTAGGCCCCATAAGGCGGTGGATTTGCGACACCTCACATTGGTCATAGAGACATAGAAGCGCCTCCGAATAGGCTGCATAGCCTTCTTTGCTCATGTTGTCAATAAAGAGACCAAGAAGCCAAAGCCAGAAGACATCCCCGTTGTTTTGGTCAAAAATTACCTAAGCAATTTTGTGATCAAATTATGTAGGTCCCCTTGATGTATGGATCTTTCACAGAATTGTCTATCTAACCTAGAGTGCGGAATCCTCTAGATCAGATTTGTTACAGAAAACGCGTAGGAACATAACTCACTTTCAAACCGGGTTTCTATTGATTATCAAAAACAAGTTTTACAATCAATCAAACCCTAACTACACTCAATTTCGTCCAAGACCAGTATCTCTCACGAAATTCCTCACAAACTCTGTTTTGGCTGATTAACCTAAACCCTAAAGCAAAGCCTTGTTTATATAACACAAGGTTTGCAACTTGGGCTTGGTTAACCCTACATGGGCAAAGCCCAATTCGTCCCCCTAGACCCAATGTGGGTTTTGTTTAGCCCAAACTCTGTTATCTCACTAATACAAAGCTAAACTCGCTAACTGTTTATCGTTTAACTAATTACAAAATATCCAAAGACCAAATCTAAGCTGTTGTCACAAATATGCACCAACAAACTCCCCCTTGACAATAGCTTCATAAAATAACTTTGTCTTCAGTCTTCTTGCAATCTTCATGTAGTCTTGCACTGTCTTTGGTCTTTGGATAACTTCAGCTTCAATAGCTTCTGTCAGCAACAGACTCCCCCTAAGCTGATGCATCCAATCACCAAATCTTCAAAAAACTTTAGCGTTTGAGTAAACTCTAGTTCAGCATATGTATAGCAATCTTCAAACTCTTCAACTTTGTCTGTAATATAGAAAGGAGGTTCTACCATGCATCCAATCAAACTCTCATCTTTACACAGCAACTCATCACTTTAACTTCTCAGCAACATACAACTTCAATCTGTATACTATAAAACAAACATATCGAGAAACCATAAGAATTTTTCAACAAAGTTAAATAAATTATTATTTTTTTCAAGAGATAGTTAAACTGTATCACAGATTAAGCATTTTCAACTTATCACCAACACGCAAAACTTTTTGTTCAACAACAAGAACCTGCATTATTTAAAATTTTGAACTCACTTTCTAACACCGTCTCCCCCTATCAGTAACAATTCCTCCAAGAATAACAGTTTTCCGTACGTTAAGAATTTTAAACAGAAAAAAGACACTATTTTTGGATTTTTTATATTTTCTTAAAGCAAGTAAATACAAAAGAAATAAACACTCTATTTTTTGTGAGAATCACTGGTAAGAAGATCATATCAGCACAATCAAACTGTTTCACACTATTAGATAATTCTTTATTTAATTTTTCGTGAAAAGCAGTCCAAGACGATTACCAGTATGTTTGTCAACTTAAACAAAATGCATGAACATTTCAAGTACCATTACCGTATGATACGTTAAGGTAATTTTAATACTGAAATACTAGTGTGTCCCACTTCAGGATATACCCCCACGATCAAGGTATGCACAAAGATTCATCGTAGTAGGTGAGTATACTGAATTCATCCGTTTTATTTTTCAACGTTTAGATAATTGGTGAATAGGTCAGTACTTCCGTACAGCAAAGAGACCAAAGTATCTAACAAGGGCTATGACAAATACCATTTTTGGTACGATTTATGCATTTTGCACATTTGAATGACTCTCTATGAGAGCTTCTTCATTTATGGGATTTGGCCTTTTTTGCTCTTTTAAGATATCCTGGTTGTGCCTAGGTCAGCATGTATCTGGATGCAGCAGAAGGACAACCCTGATATCCCCAGATGAAATAACAATATAAAGACCCAAAACTTCAGATTTTGGCAATCTATCAACGCAAGATTTAAGGTCATTAAACCATATACAACTGATGTGTTCCCTACTCATATTCAGTTGTATTTAGGTTTATATCACATTGGTAAGTTGATTATTTCATGATTTTTGCCTACTGGTACATCGTATAATGAAGCTGCTATCACACTTAAGCAATTTAATATAGTTTGAGTGCGACATTCTAACTTGCTGATGTACTATCATTTCTTCTTTTTCACACAGTGATAACTCATTTTTTATTTTCTATTTTTTTATGTTTTTGATTTTTTAATGTTTTTGTATTTTTGATTTTTAAGAAAACAGTAAACTATTTACACAATTCTTATGAAAAACCAGTTATTCAGGATTCCTTATCCCGTTGAGTTCGACTAAATGTTCAAAGCAAGCCCTGTCAAATACTTTAGTATAAAGATCTGCCAGGTTATCTAGTGTGTCGACTTAGCACTTTAAACTTCAATTTAAATCATTTAATATATATATATATATATATATATATATATATATATATATCAACAATCTCACATCCCCCGTCATGTGCCTAGAGCAGCCACTATCAACATAAGTTGATAATCCTCCTTAGCAGCTCCTGCACACACCAACTAAGAAATTAGTTAGATTGGGGGACCCAAGCCTTAATGGTCTTGGGTCGTCCAAATTCACCAACCTCTTGAACATCCATCCAATATCCATTACTCCTAACTGGAGTCTTGGATCTCAGACCTGTTGATGGAAATGGGTTTTGATTTTCATAAGGTCTATGGTCCTGAGGGTTCCTATATGTGTTTGGACTATTTAACCTTTGAAAATTTTGATTCCAAGAAGCTTGATTGTTATAAATTCTAAAGCCATTGTTATAAAAAGTTCGACCACCATTATTTTGGTATCGATTTTGATATTGACCTTGACTTCTGAAATTATTTGAATTATGATTGTTCATTCTTGGTGAACTGCTTCTAGGTCTCTCATATCTGCCTGGTGGAGATTTAGGCTAAAATATTGGTTGATTTCTTTGAAAACGAGGAACTTGTGGAGTTCCTTTTTCAGCCTTATCTACACCAACAGCAACACCCTCTGGTTGCTTGTGAGCAGATTTCTTTGGAGAATTTGAGCCTTTCTCCTCACTATCACCTTTCTTCTCTTGTGATTTCCCTCTCTGTTTTTTCACTAATTTGTGCTTCACTCTTTTTGTTAGGACAACAGCTAGCTACATGTCCTTTGGTGTGACACCTGAAGCACGATCTCCTTTTGAAAGACTTCTTAGCTGGAGTCTTTAAGGTAGATCCCTCATCAGATAATGATGCCTTGGAAGAATTTGGTTCAATTTGCTTAATTTCAGACTTTTCTATGTTCTTATTTTTAGCAAACTCTACATTTGATTCGTTTTCAATAACAGTGGTTTCATTTTTCATATCACTACCTTGAACAAAATTAATCTTTTTAACAAAAGTTTGATTTTTGCCCTTAGGAGGTGAATTTTTCCTTTTCAAAGGTTCCCTGTTATTGTTCTTCTTAGCATCATCACTCTCAGATCCATCACTTTGACTTGATGTGGATGCGAAACTACTTGGTGCAGTTGACATAAAGGCTGTTAGCTCATCTTCATCAGGCAGGAAAGAATAGTCACGACTAAGAGGAGGTGGGACTTCATTAAAGCCCTAGAAGCCCACACTGGTCTTGTCATTACTCTTCTTTAACCCACCCAGCATGTGTTTCATTACAAAAGACGAATCTCTGAATTGACTCAATTTCTTTTCAAGTTCAACAATTTTGAGTTGTGCATCTGACAACTCTTTGCATTTTTCAGAAATCTCTTTTGTTTTCTCAGCCATCATGTCATGAGCTAAATCTATTACTTGAAGTTTTTCATTTAACTTGCATGTTAAAGCTTCAATTTCACTTTCGTATCCTTTTATTTTCTTCAAGTATGACGATTCATTTCGTTTAGCAAAAAAGTTTGATTCTTTAATGTTAGACATCTCACTTACCAAACTTTGGTTTTGTGTGGACAACCTGTCAACCTCACCCTGTAGTTCACGACATCTTAAACACACAGAATTAGATTGTACCTCTTCCTCATGAGCTTCTGTATTTTCATCAGCAACAACCTGTTCAACTTCACTCTCCTTCTCTACTTCAGCATCCACTTTTGCTTCAGCATTTTCCACTTTAGATTCAGCATCACTCACAGTAGTTTCAGCCTCATCAACTTGCACTATCTCTGCCATGAATGCCTGAGTGGCACTCTCATTTCCCTGATATCGCTTTTGTAATGCATCCCACATATCCTTTGAATTAGTGTACTTTTTGAAGGTATGCTTGATGCTATCAGGTAAGGACATCTTTATAGCATCCAAGGCTCTCTTTTCAGCCTCATACATCTTTTTATCATCCTCTTGTATGTTCACATAGTTTGTTCTACGTGGTCTGCCCTCATAATCGTGTGTTGGGTTTGTGTACCCATCTACAATACAGATCCACATGCGTGCATCCTGAGATTCAATGAATGATTGGAACCTGTCCTTCCATGTAAGATAATTCTCCACCTTCATCATCTTAGGTGCATTCAAATTCGTCATGTTCGACATTTTAAAGCAACAGACTGGTAAAACCGTACAAAATATCTCTGAAAACAGTGGTTACCAAATTACACCGTTAGAATCGTCTCGAAAAGACGAATCCAATGATATATAATGTCAAAAACCAAAATCGGGATTTTCCAGAGTTTTTTTTGTCCTAAACATCAACCGAGTTCAACGGTGCAAACGGTTTCGGCAGATGAGCTACGGATCACTTTCTATTTTCAAAAACGTTAAATCCTCTATACGTATCTAAATAAATACTCCACCTTTTAATTTTGCTGGCAAACCAAGTTAATTTCGCTGTGTCACGCTAATTATGCTGGCAAACCAAGTTAAATATGCTGATAGAGTAGTTATAATTATGCTGGTAGAGGAATTATAATTATGCTGGTTTTTAAATTCGCTGGAATAAATATGCTAGCTGATCAAATTCGCTGGTAAATAATTTCGCTAGCACGACGTCTAGTAACTTCCCCGATCACCGTAATAATGTCGCTGAGGACAATTATAACGGTTACCAAAGTCGCCTTTGGATTTAATTTCGCCGGTCACCGATGTTAAATTCGCGGGATCAGATAATTCCTCTGATTTGTCAGCGGCATTGTTAATTATGCCAGAAAAATATGGAAACTTAATAATTTTCGAATTTTCTGAAGATTTTCTAGATCCTTCTAACAGTTTCCTGCAAAATTCAACAACCAAATCAGTCCAAAATTTTCGAAAATATGAAGAACACTAAGAATAAACTTCGAATCTTCAAGCCTTTCGAGCCAAAATTCTTCAAGAAATCAAACAAAAACCTATCCTAAAAACCTGCAAATCAGCAAAATCAAACACACAGATTGATCAAACACAAACAAAAACACAGAATTATATCAGAAATTCAAAATTTCGAAAACCCTAATGATCAGGTTATAAAATTTTTGAAATTTTCAACCAACTTCCACCCGAATCTGCAGTCTGCAATTCTGAACCGAGCCTTCAAGAGCCTAATGCTCTGATACCAATTGTAGGTCCCCTTGATGTATGGATCTTTCACAGAATTGTCTATCTAACCTAGAGTGCGGAATCCTCTAGATCAGATTTGTTACAGAAAACGTGTAGGAACATAAATCACTTTCAAACCGGATTTCTATTGATTATCAAAAACAAGATTTACAATCAATCAAACCCTAACTACACTCAATTTCATCCAAGACCAGTATCTCTCACGAAATTCCTCACAAAATCTGTTTTGGCTGATTAACCTAAACCCTAAAGAAAAGCCTTGTTTATATAACATAAGGTTTGCAACTTGGGCTTGGTTAAACCTACATGGGCAAATCCCAATTCGTCCCCCTAGACCCAATGTGGGTTTTGTTTAGCCCAAACTCTGTTATCTCACTAATACAAAGCTAAACTCGCTAACTGTTTATCGTTTAACTAATTACAAAATATCCAAAGACCAAATCTAAGCTGTTGTCACAAATATGCACCAACAAATTAGTTATGTGAGGTAGTGTGCTAACAATGTGTATTGAAAATAATCTGAATTTAGTGTTTGCAAAAATAGTTTTCAGGATATAGCTCATGATATCGAGCAATACCAACAACCAAACAATGAGCTAAAAAGTAAAGGGTGACACGAGATGTACGAGGAAAGCCCTTGATCAATCCAGATCGCCGGCACAAAACCTCAGGAGCTGACAATCGCAGCTGCCTTGTTCTTCTTATTGCTTCAAATATCAGGATACAGTGCAGGATATTGACCAGATCGTTGCTAAGTGTTAGAATGTTTTTCAGAAAGTGTGAATTGCGAGAGAGAGTATGAGAGTTTGAGAGTAGTGGACGTGATGTCCTAGATGATCTAGTTTATCCGTGTATTTATAGTAACAAAAATGAAACAAAATCTCCTAAAATAGGGGATTCCGGCAAATATTCCCAGGTAAACGTTGAAGACCAAGTAATGCGGCTTCAACGTCCTTCTTCGAACAACTTGGACCGAGTCTTCAGGGGAATAGGTCTTCAAGACCGTTGTGAACTTGTACTTGTAGGTCCCGAAATCTGAGGATCGATAATGAACCGAATCACTTGTTTATAGCAAACACAGTCACGTGTGCGGAATCCACGTAACTATGCCAAATCAAACATATAAAACAATAACGACACAGTATTAATCAATGAAACACACTCGATTGATTAAACGGGATGAGATCCGATTACAAACTGATACAAACACAGTTTAGACAGAATTTTGACAGAGTTTCTTTTAAGGGTATTATCTCATCTGCCTTCACAGTGAAAGCAGGATGTGCTTATATACTCCCTGGGCCCAAGTCTCGGCGAAACACAAGGTGATACGGCGAAACAACATATAGGCCAGTGATTGGGCCTGAAGCAGCCCATTACACGACGAAACAGATGTGTTTCGTCGCTTATGTCGACGTAACAGATTCATTTGGTAACCATTCTGTTTCGTCGTGATGAGTTCGATGAAACAGCCTGTTTCGTCGAGGTCTGCAACAATTGTTCTGTTTGCTGTAAACAGACAGCAAACAGATAGAACATATAAACATCATAATGACCATTCTACCCTTAACATGCAACATGCATTGTTCGTTATACATTACATACCAAACGAAGACAAATAAGTCAGACACAAGCGGATAGGAGGATATCCGACTTGGTCGACGTCAAATACATACTTGATAATTCATAAAGACCGTACAAAATACATCGTTAAGTACAAGACTAGTTACAGACACTAAAAATGCATCAACAAACTCCCCCTTGTCTGTTACTCGTCTTCGGTCTTCTAATCTTCCATCTCATTGTTGTTCGGACCACGAACTGCCCGAATGTATTCCCCGGTAGTAGCAAAAACACGATACGCGCTGAAACTTCAAAGCTTGACGTGCATCCTGATCTTCATAAAAAATGTCGTGACGATATAATCTGTTAATGTCAGCCTCGGACATGTTGACGATCCACATCGGATCCAACATCCGGTAATTTGCACGATTATCTCTAAACACAATCACGGCTTCATGAGTGTCGGAGTCGTAGCACCATAATGCCATATATTCAAGAAAATCCTGCTGCATCGGCATTAATGGGATTTTATCTACGACTCGCGGTGGTTGATATACAAGCTTGTAGCGCCCTGTGTTCGTTTCCGGATCAAGAGTAAACTTGATCGGTTGATAGATGGGGAACTGTGGCTTGTATGATTCATCCTTCCAGCCCGACTTCTTGTTTATTTTTATCAGTCGCATGATTCATCCTTCCAGCCCGACTTCTTGTTTATTTTTATCAGTCGCTCAAATAAAGTAGCGCCGTCGAAGTTTGAACGATTAACAAGCTCAAGCCTCGTCAAAGCTGCAACATCATAAAATGGCAACGATAAAATGCTCAGCAATGACCGGAAGTATTGTATACCGTATTCACGTTTAACGGCTACGCAGTGTATATCCTTAACAAACATCCAGCATAGAATTCTTCCACTTGGCTTCACCTTCTCAAACTGCAAGTAGTCGACTTGAGCACTTTCCGGCACAGGCTTGGAGACTTTTGATAGAAACTGTTTTCGCCATTCAGAGAATGCATCTGTGGCTTTTTTAGACGAATCACGCTTCCTTAAGTTTTCATCTATGTCATCAACATTCTCCTTCATCCAATCTTCATCAAACGGGGCGAATTCAGTACCATCTTTTCGAACATACGTTGATTTTGTTGCTTCGCCTTCAAATACGATCTCATCGATACCTTCAACATTAGATGTTTCAGTCTCAGTCGACATTTTATCTATCTCAGCATCATCAATCTCTCTCATAGCATTTAGAGCAAGCAATTGCTCATGAGAAAGATCTTCTATTAGTTCTCCTTTTTCAAGTAACTCTCCCGTGACTGGATGAATAGCCTGTAAAGCAATATCAGCACTGCTTTGAACAGAAGATGTACCTGTGATCTGTTGAACTTTTCCAGTAGAGGTTCCCTGAGTAGATTCGACTACTGGAGGTTGAACTACAACTATTGCTGAAGATGTAGCTGCTGGCGGCTGCTGTGATGTACCAGAAGTATCAGGATTTCCTTGATCTTCGGTATCATCGTCCCTTTTCTTCAGTACTTCTTGTTGTTTACAATGATAATCCCACAGAGCAGCAACCCGCGTTTGAAGTAGAGAGTTATTTCTCTCTCTCTCTCTTCGTCAGCAGCCTTCAAACGAGCATTCTTGGCTTTAAGCAAATCAATCTCAGCTTGTTGTCTCTCTATCACCGTTTGCTGTTGACCAACAGTGGACTTCAAGTTTTTAATTTCCACTAATTGACTGATCTGATCATTCTTCGTGAGATTAATGAAATGAGATTGCCTCTGAATACGATCAGCAGCTGCTTCAAGTTGAGAGAATAGATATCTGTTCTTTTCGTCTTGAGAATATCCGGAAAATACCCTATGACGTTCAGAACTAATCTGCGAAGTGGTTGCTCTGATTGCAGAAGCCATAGTTCTTTGAGGAACTGCCTGAGGGGTAACAGTTGGAGTTCCAGCAGCTGATGTAACTACAGGAGTTTCTGCAGCTGATGTAACTACAGGAGTTTCTGTAGCTGATGTAACTACAGGAGTTTCTTGTACAGGCTCCTGAGGTACAGATGAAGACTCTTGAGGAACAGTTTGCCGAGTAGAAGTACTCAAATATCTTCTTGATTTCTTCTTTTGAGTTGCCACAACTTTCTCAGCTTTTCTTTTTGTTCTTCTTTCAGCTGCAGGATCCTCTGGAACGTATTCTGGATCATCTTCAGTTCTAATCTTTCTATATCTTTTCACTCCACATTCATCGATATACATCTCGTATCCAGGCTCAATTATATGATCACTAGAGCTAGAATCAGATTCATCATCGCCACTTGCTGATGAACTACCAGCTGATGTACCACCAGCTGCACCTTTGCTCGATGCACCAACGGCACCTGCATCACCACCATCATCGCCTTCATCACTACTGTCATCACTATCACTCCCGGACTCATCTGAATCAACCGGATCAGGACCAAATTTCTCTATCCTTTTTCTCTCCAACTCAGGCTCTTCGTTGTCAGATTGGCTGTCATCATGACGCCATTTATCATTAGCTGGAGCAACATAATCAGGATTCTCAAGTGCGCCAAATAGCTTCCTTGGAGGAACGCTTTCTTTCTATCTTTTGGCGGCAAGGTTCTTGATTATCCTTAAAGAGTTGAAATTCATCGCCTCTATCTTCAGAAGATCATTGTCGGCTTTAGGAAGGCCCGAATGTTGAACATTCATAATCATTTGAAGAAACCGTTGATACATCCAAAACTTGTTCCCGGTTGTTCTACTTCCAGTCCTCGTCATATTTTCTTTCATGTTGCTGAAGATATACTTTGAGATGCTAAACGGTTTGTTTAACACCAATGCAACCATGAAACCAATGAGATCATCTCCAGCCATATCATATCCAGCACGTCTATTGCTGAGACACTGAATAAGAATGTGTAATAAGAACTTGTAACGTAATGGCAAATCAACCTTGTTGATTTGTTTGACGAAGATGTCTCCAGTACACTTCATCCGTAGCAAACAGCCTCTTGAACACATGATAGGAATTGAATATGGAGCATCCGGTTGATCTTGTAGTTGTAAGACTTAGTTCAATATATCCGGAGAGACAATAACCTCCAGATTATTCACACGACCCCTGATAACTTCCTTTCCATCCACTTGTACAACGCTTGCAGAATCCCAGAAAGCCTTGATCAGTGATTTGTAAACGGGTGTCGAGAATGTAACCGCATGATTAATACGTGACTCCCTGATCCACTTCGTGATATCTTTCAATTCCGTGAGCTTGTCATCAGGATCCAGATATGCAATTTGATTATGACGCTTCTCAGACATAATCTCCTCTTCAGTTTTGTTTTCCTTCTTTATCGCCTTCTTGTGTTTTCCTTCTTTCGGTGCCTTCGGTGCCATCTGTACATGAAAAATGTCCACAATGAGTCTTACCTACATAACATGTGTATTTGACATGTATATATACAGGTTATAACATCAAATGATCATTAAACATAAAATTTCAAACATTCTGTGAACAAACAGGAAACTCAGAAAACTGCTAAGGCATGGACGACGAAACAGAAACACTTCGACGAAACAGAAGATGTGCGACGAAACAGAGGGTTGACCGTTGACCAGTTCGATTCGTCGACATCTGATTCGCCGTGTCTGTTTCGCCGTTTCTGATTCGTCGTCTCTGATTCGTCGGAGTTAGGGTTTTGGAAATTGGGCGTTTCGCCGTATGAGGTTTAAACCATGAACAGATCATCACACTTTACACACTGTGACTTGTTTAACCCAAACCAAGTCGAAAACATACCCAAAATCTAATGGGGATGAGATTTCCGGTCAAAAATCCATTTAGGACGCTAAACCCACCACAAACAACAACCCCTGTTTTAAGTTACTTAAACCGAAACCCAAATCAAGGCAAACCAAACATCTATAACCATAGATATAACAGATACAAGAAGAACTACAACAAGTTCAATCATCAAACCATAATGTATCAAAGAAAACACAGTCTCAGAGGGTCTCTGAGGGTTTCTGATGAAAACCGACGGTGCAATATATGAAAAACATGAGCATGAGCAAGTTTGCACCTTTGAATATTGTGAGATTTCCAAAAAAAATGGATGATTTGAGTGATTGAGAGGGTGAACGTAGGTATGGGGGTTTTTAAGTGTTTGGAGATGATGAATAGGTGTTATTTTGAAAAAGTGAACACAGGGACCCCTTTTATCACCGCCTCATCTCGATGAAATGGATTTCTCGACGAAACATGATTGGGCTCGACGAAACAGAACGAAGTTGGGCTTGACATGGGCCTGAAATTAGCCCATGACGAAACGGATTTTGGGCTGTTGCGTTTCGTCATGTCTTCGACGAAACAGATCTGTTTCATCGTTAACTCAAACAAGTTTGACTAAGTTTGACCAAGTTTACATCTTTGACTTTGACCTTGTCTGTTTCGTCGACCAGATTTTGATTTGTCGACTAACATTTGTTTCATCGTCAACAATTTTTCAAAAACACAGAGGCATAAAAGATTTTGCAGACTGAACAGATTTTGATTAAAATGAACACATTTCCATTTTGTTTTAGTTTCCAAATGCAAGAACGTTTTATGAAGTAGGTTTCAGGCTTCCGGCAGAAAACACCAAGCAACAACTTCGGCTTAATCAAAAACGAACTTTACAAATAACACTAAAAATGAATTTAAAGCGCGGTAAACTAAACGAAAAAGGAATAAACTGTGAAAAACAGTAAGCAACTGTACAAATGCAATCTTTTTGCGAATCTCAAGTATAAGGAATCATACCAGCTTACGGTCTTAGTCAACATGATTTTGATTTTTGTTTAAAGCTCTGGATAAGTATACTACCTCGATTATCGGTATTGTTTTCCACATAAGCTCAAACTGATCAGACGTAATCATAATTAAGAGATACGATTAACGGTAAGAATTATACTTACAAGTCGATGTAAATCCACTCACGACACATTCCCGTATCAAGGTATGCACGAGAATTCATCTTAGCGGTGAGTATACCGATTATCATCTGTTTGACCGTATAAAAATGTGAGAAACTCACTTATTTTGAATGCAAACAAGCCCTATGTGATAGAATCACTTATTGATGAGGAACTTGATTTTCAGATGCATGAGGGCACAGGAGCAAGTCCGTGAACAGGTCAGTACTTCCGTACAGCAGAGAGACGAACTTGACTCCCGCAAAGAATCTGTGATATATTATCACTTATTTTGTTTGGACATGTGATTGTTGATCACTTATTGAGGTCGTATGCAATATGTACACGTATGGATAGTATCATGGAAGATCTTAGACTTCGTCTCCGTTATTTTTACGGTTTGATACAACCATGATACCCAGATGATAAGCAGCATAAAGACCGAATATTTCAGATCTCGGCAATCTCTCAAACGAAATTTCGGTACTAAGACCATATGCCAATGAATGGTTCCCACCTGACTTGAAGTCTGTTAGGTTTGTATCACCCTGTACATTTTAGTCTGATTGTGAGCCTACCGGTACATCGTTAGTAGAGATACTTATCATTTTTCTTTTTGTTTTTCATGTTGAGCACATTGACCGACCACACCAGTGAACATCATCATTTTCCTTTATCCAAGAAACTCATTTTTGGTTTTTCTATTGTTTTTTATTGATTGATTTTTTTTTAATTTTTCAAACGAAATGACAGCAAGTAAAAAAAACATCTTTTTGGATTTTGAAATTTTGCAATTTTTTGTATTTTCTTGAAAATTTCTCCCCCTAAAATGCTAAAAGGTTACGAAAACGAAAATCTTTTTGAATTTTTAGAGTTTATAAAGAAAATATTTACAAAAACGATCAGCCAAAGAAGTTTACTCGGGTATCACCTTAATGCCATTGACCAAAAGTAGATAATCAAAACGTGATTTATCAAAAGCTTTTGTAAACAGGTCGGCACATTGGTGATCAGTGGGAACATGAACGACATCGATTAATCTCTTGTCAAAACAATCACGTATGAAGTGATATTTAATGTCGATGTGTTTAGTCTTGGAATGCTGCACAGGATTTCTAGTGATCTGTAAGGCAGCATTATTATCAACAAAAATATGAGTAGATAGGAATTCTAAACCGTAGTCGCGCATTTGTTGTTGTATCCAAAGAACTTGGGAACAACAACTCGAGGCAGCAATGTATTCTGCTTCACATGTAGATGTAGCAACACACGTTTGCTTCTTGCACTTCCACGTGACCAGGCGATTTCCTAAGAACTGACATCCTGCTGTTGTCGATTTGCCATCGATTTTGCAACCACCGAAGTCAGAATCACTGTATGCAATTAATTCAAAGCTATCATCCCTAGGGTACCAAAGACCAAGGTCCGGTCATCCCTTCACATAGCGAAAAATCCTTTTGATAGCTGACAGATGAGAGGCCTTCGGGTTTGCTTGATATCTTGCAAGCAGGCACGTTGGATACATGATGTCAGGCCTTGAAGCAGTGAGATACATGAGAGATCCGATCATGGCGCGATAATAAGAAGAGTTGACACTTTCTCCTTTCAAATCCGGAGTAATCCCGTGATTCTGCGGAAGTGGGGTACCAATAGGCGTTGCATCTGACATTTGGAATCGGCTCAAAATGTCACCAACATATTTAGTCTGATGGATGAATATCCCAGACTCTGTTTGTTGTACTTGTAGGCCCAAGAAGAAATTCATCTCCCCCATAGCGCTCATTTCGAACTTTTCCTGCATAACACGTTCGAATTGCCTGCACAAAGATTCATTAGTAGAACCAAAAATTATATCATCAACGTATACCCGCACCAGCAGAAGATCTCCATCTAGTTCCTTGATAAAGAGTGTGCAATCAATAAGACCTCGTCGAAATCCATTCTCCAGAAGATAGTTGGATAAGGTTGCGTACCAAGCCCTAGGTGCTTGATGTAAACCATAAAGAGCTTTGTTGAGCAACCAAACCCGATCGGGGTGAATAGGATCTTCAAAACCTGGAGGTTGTTCGACATGCACCTCTTCTTGAACTATACCATGAAGAAAAGCACTTTTAACGTCCATCTGGTAAACTTTGAATCCTTTGAAAGAGGCATAAGCTAAAAAGATCCGAATAGCTTCCAGACGTACAACAGGTGCATAAACTTCATTGTAGTCAATGCCTTCTATCTGGCGAAAACCCTGAACAACCAATCTCGCCTTGTTGCGAATAACCACTCCACAGTCGTCTTTCTTGCATTTATAAACCCATCGAGTGCCAATTTTCTTGTAATTCTCCGGTTTTTCAACAAGCTTCCAAACACCAAGCTTTTGAAATTGTTGCAGTTCGTCCTGCATGGCTTCAACCCAAGAATTATCTTTTAAAGCTTCCTTCCAAGATTTCGGTTCTTCTTGTGAAACGTAACACGCGAAGGACCAATCATTTTGAAGACCAGATTCTCTAATTGCTGAATATAAACCAGCATTCTGGTTATTTCTCAGCTGATTACGCGTCTGCACACCGCGTTGGACATCTCCTATAATGTTTTGCTGGGGATGGGTATTGTGAATCCTTAATTCAGGATTTTCAGAAACACTAGCATTAATACCCAAATTGTTAAGATTAAGATCAGCAACCAACTCCGCACCGGGTATATGCGTGGAAGTGGATGCATTCCCTTCAGCAGTATCAACATTCTGCACTTGAGGAGTTTCTAAAGAAGTGCCATGAACAGGAACAACCGGGGCAGAAGTGCCTTCAGTCGCATCAAGATGTTCATCATCTTCCGATGACTCATTGTAGTCAGTAGCATCTTCAAATACCTCATTTTGAACAGTATTGTTAACTGAATTAGAACCTTGAGGGCTAACAATAACAGGTCTTACCAATGGCGAGCCAGCAGCGTTGTCACTATCAAATAACATTTGAACAGCTGCAGATTCTTCATCAAAGGTAGGCAGATTAAAGGAGTCGAATATCCCATCGTAATCAAACATCCAAGGATCACCCGGAGATCTAACAGGATTTGTGTACCTTTGAACCCTTACTTCATTCCAAAGCTCAATCTTTTTGGTGGTCAGATTCCATACACGAAAATTCGGAGTTGCATATCCAAGGAAGAAACCTTCGATAGCTTTTGCGCCAAACTTTCCATCTGGTTCAATCATGGTACATGGACCGCCAAAGGGTTCAAGGAAAGAAAGATCCGGTTTCCTTTTCTGTAGAAGTTCGAAACAAGTTTTGACATGCCTTTTAACTGTAAGAACTCGGTTCAAGGTGTAGCAAGCAGTCGACACAACTTCTGCCCAGAATTGAACAGGAAGCTCCGACTCTACCAACATTGTTCTTGCAGTTTCAATAATCGTGCGATTCTTCCTCTCAGCGACACCGTTTTGTTGTGGAGTATAGCGAGAGCTGTATTCATCAAGAATGCCTTTAGAAGTACAGAACTCATCCATAACACGGTTTTTGAACTCAGTTTCGTTGTCGCTTCGGATCCTCTTCACTTTCAAAGTGTATAAATTCTCCAACATTGTGAGAAGATCCTTGAGGATTCCAGGAGTATCACTCTTGTGTGCCATGAAAGCTACCCAAGAAAATCTAGAATAATCATCAGTAACAACCAGACAGTAAGCATCTCCGAATGTTGTCTTGTGCTTCATGGGTCCAAAGAGGTCCATATGAAGACGTTCGAGAGGCATGCTAACAGTGTTGATTTTCTTCAGAGGGTGAGACTTCTTTGTTTGTTTCCCTTTCTGGCACGAAACACAGATATCTTGTAGATGAAAACTTCTCACAGGCACACCATTCACAAGATTATTTTTCACCAAATGGTTCATTTTCCTCAAGTGAATGTGCCCCATTCTTCTGTGCCAAGAAATAGACTCCTTCTCTGTGGCTTTTGAGACAAAACATGTTACTTGCGCAGATGACGTAATGGCTTGGCTCATATCAAGAATATAAAGATCATTAATTCTTGGAGCTGATAAGAGAATCCATTCATCAGGAATCTTGAATCCAGGTTTAAGCACATAACAACCGGCATCATCAAAATGCACGGTGAGATTTTTATCGCAGATTTGCGACACACTGAGAAGATTATGATCAAGTTGACGAACATAATTAATCTTTTCGAAACATACCACACCATTGGAGATCATTCCTTCTCCGGTGATATATCCGCCTTTGTCTCCTGCGAACGCGACATAGCCTCCTCTAATATTTCTCACATCGTACAGAAGCCGTAAGTCACCCGTCATGTGCCTGGATGCCCCACTATCAACAATCCAATGACTACTGATAGTTCCTCCTGGAACACCCTGCACATATCATCCAATGATTAGTTAAGGATGGGGACCCAAGCCATAGTGGTCTTGGGTCGTCCCTGAGAGTCACGAATAGTGATCTCGATCTGTTGATGATTTTCCAAGCTAACAACTCCCCCTGAACTTTCACCCTTCTTAGGTTTCCAAGTTTGTTTTTGTTTACCAGATTGAGTTTTGTAAACAGATTTTGAAACTTCTGGTTTTAAAGGTGAACTTGGTTCCCTTGGAACAGATTTGACCTCAGATTTTAAAGCCTTTTCTATTTTCTTCACATTTTGATGTCGTTGTTTCGTTTCCTGTTCTTTAACAGTTCTTTTATCATGTTTTGGCGAAACGGGACGACATTGAGGGTGAATCTTTTCAGGTGTACTTTCTCAACAAATTTCTCTTTTGGAATGTTTGCACAATCTTTGATGATGTGCCCAAACTCCCCACATTTAAAACACGTTCTCCTCTCAACAAACTTAGGAGAACCGGATCGACGATCAGATGTCGAACCTGTAGAACCTGAGGTACTTGCCTTTTCATCACACCCGTTTGAATGTTGAGTGTAATTGTTTTGACTGTTACGCTTTAAAATCTTGACTTGTTGTACAAAATCGGTGTTTGATTTGTTTGCAAAAGTCTCAATTTTATCAGTACCCTCAGATGCCACAAATTTGACATCATTGTTTTTCTTTTGATAACGAGCTCCTGATGTTTCAAATTTTGACTTAGAAACATTTGGCCTTTGAGCTCGTTGAAATGGTTGTTTACCCTTAGGAGCAAAAGATTGTTGCTTTGTTGGGGATTTTTGATTTCCAAATTGCTTTTTGATTTCAGCCTTAGGAATTGGATCACATTGAGTTACAGTAACTCCCGAAATCGACTTTCCCAAAAACTTACTTGTGTTATTTTCAAAAACGCTATCAATTAATGATGGATTGACATTTTTAATTGGAAAATCATTATCTGAGTAGATTTTAGAATCACCAACCAAAGTATACAACACATTGTTACTCTTAACAGTAGACAAAGGTTTCTTGTCATCCTTGACAGGATTAATCACATGTCTGGCAACTTGTTGCACAACAGGAATAGGAGGATCACAAAGAATATGATTCTCAATTGGAATTTCTATTCCCTTTTTCTTATCAAGTGATTCATCCTGGTCATTTGCATCTGTTTCATCATAAGATGAATCATAATCCTCAACAGATGGAAGACTTTGATTCACTATTGTTGAAGTTTCTGTTTTATCAGATGAGGTTCCCGAGGAGCTGTCCGGTTTGAACCCTAATCCAGTAGTAAGTTCCTCATAATTAAGAGGCACACTGGGTTCAAAACAAGGCATATCCTCTTCATCAGGTGGTGGAGCATAATTGTGTCTCAAAGGGGGCAGATATTTCTTATACCCAACACCGCTCTTGTTTTTCTTCAGCTGTTGAACGTCAATAATGTGATCGAGCACAAATCGGGAGTTAGAATAACTCTCCAACTTGAGCTTGATCGCATCGTGCTCGCATTTTGCAATGGCTAGTTCCTTTTTGGTTTCCTCAACGATATTTATGTAATTGTTAATACTAATTTGTTTGTGATAAACAACTTTAGTAACTTCGGAAACACTTTTCTTTAAATTTTCAATTAAAGATTTAAAGTCCTTTTCGTTTCTTGTTAAAGCCATATTTGATTCTTTGCACTTTGACATATCAACAACCAAACTTTGATTGTGACCATGAATTGTGTCACATTCAAGTTTCACTCTTTCACATTCCTGTTTCATATAAGCACAATCACTGCATATTCTAGGAGTTTCAGATGTTACCTGACTCGAAGAGGCTGAAACATTTGCCATAAAGGCAGTTTGAAAAGAAAAAGATCCGTCTTCAGAGAAGAACTTCTCCATTTCCTTAGATGCTATCCCAGCCTTCTTGATAAGAACATATTTCTGAGACTTTAACTCCTCTGCCTCATTCAACAAATCATCAATAGAACTTGCTTCTTCTTTCACATCGCCGGAAATAGAACTTTCTTCATCAGAACTCCCGGTATAACCCGAACTGTCGTCACTTTCAGAAAATTTTTCCCTACGAACGTGCTTGATGTGATTGATGATCTTTGCATAACACGCGGTTCCTCCTCCTTCATTATCACCTCCCCCTAATTGTAAAGACCAATTACACCCTTCATCTGTTTGAACAGTCAATGCACGAGTGTTGTTAGATGGTCCAGACTGGTCCTGGTTGGTAGTATTGTTCACAACTACTATCCCTTTTCCACGATTTTCTTGAGTGCCTTGATTTGCATTTGAAGTACTTGTCTGATTTCTGAAAGGGTTCTGATTGCCTTGCTTGGCTGGTCGGGTGCACTCACGTTTGAAGTGACCCTTTTCGCCACAATTAAAACATGTAACCGCTTCTTTATCAAACCCGTACTTCGTTTCCTACTTACTATCCAAAGAACTTCTTCCTGTTCTACTCATGAAATCCATTGCCCTTCTAACTGCACTTGCAAACGCCCACTTTATATCCATCAACTCCATTTCATCACGGTCGATTTGTTGATAATCTTCGTTGGTCATACTGATGTTCCCAATTTGACCTGCTACCAAACCGCAGTAGGCACTGACCATTGTATTAATGAGTTCCATGTGCTCCTTTGCTACTTCAATGCTAACTTTTGAGAGGTTCGAAGTATCAAATTTGACAGTGTTCGGGTTTTGAGGTGGAGGATTGTTGGTATAATGTGCTTGTTGTGGTGATGGTTGGGCTTGAGATTGCGGTATTGATTGTGAAAGATAAGCACCTAAATCGAACTGTGGTTGAGTACTTTGAGATTGGGCTTGAGATTGGGGTATTGTTTGTGAAAGATAAGCGCCTAAATCGAACTGTGGTTGAGTACTTGTGTTGGACACAAACGCCGTTTGAAGCTTCGGTTGTTGAACAGAACTAGAACTAGCTGAAGGAGCAAAACCAGGCAAATATATTTCTGTGTTTTGAGGAGCTCCAATCCTTTTAGCTTTCCGAGTTTCCTCTTCATTCTTGTGCTCCAACTTCTGAACGAATCCATAGATAGTGACATTTTCCCCATCCATAGCACCCGTATGCTTTAGAAGTTCAATGAATGGACTCCACTTAGGAGGTAGAGCATCAGCTAAACGTGCAATCATTTCCACATGATTTGCAACAACCTTATAAGAACTCATTTCACTTATCAAATGATAGAAACGAGAAGTCATATCATTTAGGGTTTCATTTTCCAAAGATTGAAATGATTCAAATTCTTTCTTCAAAAGATCATGGCGTATTTTTCTAGAAGCTGCATTTCCTTCTCCTCTTGTTTCCAATGCATCCCATAATGCTTTCGTGTTCTTACTATAAGAGAATTGATGATAGATGTCTTTATGAAGAGCTTGTGTTAGAAAAGCAAACGCCTTCTTCTCTAATTCATAGGCTTTCTTGTCTTCTTCAAGCATATGAGAAATACCAGCGACAGTTGATGCTGCTGCTTCTAGTTCCGGGTTACATGCAGTAGTGAAACACGTCCAAAGTTCAACGTTTTGCCCTTGAATGTATGTGTGAAAACGACCCTTCCAAGATGGATAGTCGTTCATGTGATTTAGCTTTGGCGGGCGATTGTTGCTACCCGTCTCACTCTCACTGAGCAATAGATTCTGAATGTTTTGATTTTGATTAGAAACCATTGCCCATTGACCTGCATTTATTGATTGTTGTTGTTGAGGCAATGAATTCATTAACAATTCGGCAAGCGAAGGCTGATTTTGAGCTGGTTGTGGTTCCGAACTCCAATCCCACAGACCTTTGTTACTCATGTTTGATATATGAATGATAATACCTGTAAACACACTTGAAAACACAAAGTTAGAACACTTTTGTAAGTCCTCTGTGTAAAATTGACAACACATGACGAAACACTTTCCACGAAACAAACTTGTTTCGTTAATATGGATGATGACGAAACAGACTTGTTTAGTTAAAGATATTATGACGAAACGGATTTTATTTCGCCGAAGATATTTTTGACGAAACACTTTTGTTTCGTCGACTGCTTGTTTCGTTAAGGAAAAGTCTCAGACAACTAGATATTTTTCTGACACAAGGTAAGTTGGTAACACTGTTTCAACACCCCATGCTTTCAGGTTTATAGTTTCAAAGCACCTTTATCTATATCCCATAAACTAATGAAAACACATGTACACAAAAGTCCACGTAATGTATTCTATTTAACAAACACTTTGATTCATGCAATAGAAAGATCAAATGCACAGATATGATTGAACAATATGATGATATGAAGAACACACTCAAGAACAATGAGTTTTCTGGTCACCGATAATTTTCCGAAACCCGAAAATGCACAAGACTTTCACTAAAAACCCGGTTTAAAGCATGAAAAAACAACTTGACTAGGTTTTTGATAAAACTCTTTAGCAAAACAACAAGAAACCAACAGATTTTATGAATATTTTTCCAGAAAATATGATTTTCAAGAACAATTTTCAGAAAAACAAACACAAATACTTGATAAAAACCGAACTATGTTTGATTTTAAACAAGGATAAGAGCCAAATGCTCTGATACCAATTGTAGGTCCCGGAATCTGAGGATCGATAACGAACCGAATCACTTGTTTATAGCAAACACGGTCACGTGTGTGGAATCCACGTAACTATGCCAAATCAAACATATAAAACAATAACGACACAGTATTAATCAATGAAACACACTCGATTGATTAAACGGGATGAGAACCGATTACAAACTGATACAAACACAGTTTAGACAGAATTTTGACAGAGTTTCTTTTAAGGGTATTATCTCATCTGCCTTCACAGTGAAAGCAGGATGTGTTTATATACTCCCTGGGCCCAAGTCTCGGCGAAACACAAGGTGATACGGCGAAACAGCATATGGGCCAGTGATTGGGCCTGAAGCAGCCCATTACACGACGAAACAGATGTGTTTCGTCGCTTATGTCGACGTAACAGATTCATTTGGTAACCATTCTGTTTCGTCGTGATGAGTTCGAGGAAACAGCCTGTTTCGTCGAGGTCTGCAACAGTTGTTCTGTTTGCTGTAAACAGACAGCAAACAGATAGAACATATAAACATCATAATGACCATTCTACCCTTAACATGCAACATGCATTGTTCGTTATACATTACATACCAAACGAAGACAAATAAGTCAGACACAAGCGGATAGGAGGATATCCGACTTGGTCGACGTCAAATACATACTCGATAATTCATAAAGACCGTACAAAATACATCGTTAAGTACAAGACTAGTTACAGACACTAAAAATGCATCAACAGTACTCGTACTCCTGCACGCAATTTGTTAGTGACTCTCAGGATACCACATCAGGATGTTACCAATATCCTGACTCAGCATCCTGATTATGAACATTTATCATACAATCAAGATATAATTCAAGATACTATCCAGGATATGGGCTCAGAATTTCACCCATAACAATTGTCCCCAAAAATGTTACCGTTGAGGAACCTGAGTCCTAACGGTTACATTTTTACGTATTCCAAGGTAATTATGAGATGAGACTTTGATGCGACAGCTTATAACCGCTCAGCCTATATTTACTCATTACTTCCCTATAACTTCTCATCCTCATCTTCATTTAGTCTTCACCGAGAAGAAAAAGGTAAAATCCTCTCTTTCATCTTTATCCCTTCTCTTTTTCTCATCCTCCGGTAAAAATGGCAAGACAAACAAGATCCAGCTCCAGCGATTCTGCTCCCACATTTATCCATCAGAATATCCTTCAAGATCCGGAGAAGGAGATTTGTTCTTTTGACAGTGCTCACCTGTCGGCCCTTAAAACCTCCGGAATCTTCCCAGAGGGGACCGTATTCCGGCCGTTTGATCAGGAAATCCGATCGGACATGGTTTCTAATGAATGGTTATGTTTCAACGCTTTTCCATTCACTTTAGGGCTTCGATTTCCCTTCCCTAATTTCATCACTGAGTTTTTCAAAATTACAAAAATCAGCTTTAGTCAAACAATGCCAATGCTTTGGCGGGTGTTGCTTGTTCTTGATCGAATCAAGAATACCCATATTCCTAATCTTTCTGCTCATGACCTTCCTTTAGCATACCAGCTATGATGCCATGGTTCTTGCCGATTCTTATTTTACTCTACCTCCGGTGATCCATTGATACTCCATGCCACCAGGAACGAAGAGGAATAGAAATCCAAGTTTTTTTTTGTGAAAATAGATTCGATCCCTGGTGGAGCGGAATATCTGATGAAGTGGTTGAAAAAGGGTAGGACTTAGGGTTTTAGGATGATCCTGTCTTATATCCTGTTTTATATTCTGAACTAATTTCTTTATTTTCGTGTATACAGCTGATTTCAGAAAGCTTGCATCTCCTCTTGCTGACTCACAGAAGAGAATCAACGCCATCAGACTTCTTCCAGAAGCTGAAAGAAGTTTCAATCCGTACCCAGCATCTTCAAGTTAACTCTCTAGCTCAAACATGTCTGGTAAGAATCCTGCTCAATATCCTGCATACATATTCTTATTTGATATTGTTATGAAAAGAGTTTTGAAGTTACTCCCTGTATGCAGATTCCAGCAAAGTTCCAATTCTTATGGACCTTGATGAACTTGACAGCTATCCTACTCCTGTCAATGTCAAGAAAGAAACTCATGCCACCACCAGCTCAAAACTGATCCTGGCTCCCAAGCCTAACCCAAGAACCCGTGCTTCCACCGACAAGAAGAGAAAGGGTCCTGAGACCTGCACTCCAGGTTCTGAAAGGGTTTTCCAATGAAGATCTTAGCTTTGCCGAGGCCCTGGAGCCTATGACTTCTTTCCTTAACAAGGTAATATCCTGGTGCTATATCCTGCGCATATATCCTGGCTGAATATCCTGGTTAGTGAATTTTAACCCATACCTGTATTTTGATTTGTAGGGTCTCCAGCATTTCCTCCATCTTTATACCGATGCCTGTGGTACAGCCCAACTCTACGAGGCCAAGATCAAACAACTTGAGACCACCATTGCTGACCAGGGCATCCTTGCTGAAGCAAAGACCCGGCACCACGAGGACAAGCTAAAGAAGGTCACCCAGGATGCTGAAGTGAAACTAGTCGCTGTCCAGCTTGATCATGATCAGGCCATGCTTGCCTTCCGAGAGGGGGTCAAAAACTCTGCTGTCGTCTCCATTTTGCAGGCCAGGATCAAGATGGCTTACGAGGCCAGGGATACTGGGATGAACTGTCCTGCGTGGCCGGTGGACTCCAGGATTGCAAAGCTAAAGGACCTTGGAGGCAATCCTGTGCCGTATCCTACTAAAGCTGGAGCTGGAGAGACCTCTAAGGCAGCCGAGGTAGTTGACAAGGCTGGAGAGAAGAAGGATGCTGGAAAGGGTGCTGATGAGGATGCTGGAGAGGATGTTGCTCAGGATGCTGAAGCTGAGAAGAAAGAGAAGGCTGGTGGTGATGCCGCTGTGTGAGGGCACTCAAGTGGGCGATGATGGATATTGATGCCATTGGCCGGAGCCCACTTTTTTAAATTTGAATGTTGGTCTGTAATCCACAAAACAATTTACTTTTCCTGCACTTGAACAATTTACATTTCCTGCATGCTTTTGAACAATCAACAGTTGAAGGCGGAGGGATCTTGGGTTCCAAGATGAAACCTTTAACTGTTTATGTAAATATGGTTTAGGACTAATTGCACTGTTGGTGGATGGGTCTCGTTTTGAGATGAAACCAATAGTGCAACTTTTTGCTTGTGAATAATAATTAACTAACTTTTCAGCCTTATCTTTGTTGTTGTATTCTTATTGCATGTGTTTAATTTCAAAAGCATTTCTCCTTAAATATCCTAGGAAACATTTTGGGAAAACATCTTGAAAAGCATTCTGAAAAATATCCTGATCAGGATACTCAAAAACTTAAGTTACTTAGATAAAATTTCAAAAGATTAAAAAGGAGAGATCATACCAAAGGCTCTTGGAGATAAACCCCAATTATCCTGGGGATAAACCCTTAATATGCTGGGGATAAACCCTGAATATCCTGGGGATAAACCCTTAATATGCTGGGGATAAACCCTGATTTTCATGCGCTACAGGCGGGAGTGTATAAACCCCAAGACTTAGAAAGGTGAAAACCTTTAAACCTTAGTGTTAGGGCATGGATTTTGTGCTAAGGATCATCTATCCTGAGACTAGGCATGGATCATGGATCCTTAATGGATGATGCAGGGAGTCCGAGGATCCAGAGTCTGAGGATCACAAGATCCTTAACAGAACATATGATTTCTAACAATTGTCACGTTTTTAATGTTTAAATGCAGATAATGGACGTAGTGGACTACTTCTTTGCTGGAATCTCGTGGAATATGCTTCATAGGCACGTGCTTAATGAAGAAATAACCGTTAGTGGTGATCATGGGTGACTTCCACCTTTTTCGGAAAGTTAGTTAGTTGATTTTTTCTTATCTTTTAAGGGGAAAACGAGCTCATTTGAGACATAGGTCGAACACACCACAGAAAAAACACACAACACTCGAATTCTCTGCAAACACTTAGCAAAAACACACACTTACACTAGCAATTATGTTGGTGCATGCGTCTGTCGACTTCGTCTTGTATCGAGTCTAGTATTAAAATTGTTAGATTAGATCTTGTTATACGATAGTATAGGAGGTTTTAGAGTATGTTTAATGTAATTTAGCTTGAAAGTGGTGATTTCCCTTGAAAATGTCACTTGACAGTTTCAAGCTAAATCAATTCTTATTGATTTCCCAAGAAAGTGTCATGTGTTATTTCAAGCTAAATCAAGGTTTCCCTTGAAAGTGGCATGTCATTTCAAGCTAAACCCCCTCCACTATAAATACCTTTCAAGCTAAATCATTTGTAACTTTCAGAGATTTTCCGGTCAGAGCAACGAAGTGCTGCCGAAGTGTTGTAAGGTTGTAAACGACATACAAATCAATAAAAACAACAGTTTAAAGTGTAAACTCGCTGAATTGACCTCGGTTTGTTCGTTTCCGCCGCTCAAACCGAGATAAACTCTTCTGATCGACTCGTTTGGGTCCGAATTCGATCCTACAAGTGGTATCAGAGCTGAGGAGGAAGAGATTTAACAAAAACAGCTCGTTTTCATCATTTTTTTCTGTTTCTACACCATTCTTTCTCAAAAATTAAATTTTTTTACGGATAAAATCGGCTCAAATTCTCACATAATGTGCGTAAACATGTTTTAACAAACCCTTGAGAGTTTCAGATCTAAAATCGGCTTAAATCTTGTTCAATCGGACCAAAATCAGATCGTTTTTGCTGACATTATCAGATTTCGCTTGAAACTTACTTGTTGATTTCGCTTGTATTCACAAATATCATGATTTCGCTTGAGTGTACTTGATAATCTTGCTTGAAAGTGCATATAATTCAGATTTCGCTTGAAAATATGTTGATGATTTCGCTTGAAATATTACTTGATTCTGCTTGAATATACCAACTGCTTAAATTGTTTAAAAGAAAGTTCATCGATATGTGTGAAATATAAAAAAAAATTGGTGGTATGCATGTGATAGGTATTAAAGTGTGTCAGTTGGTTCTGTTCGAGATTTGCATATGATATTAGTTTTCCAATAACAAGATAATCGGTTGCATATGAATTGGTTTAATGAAGTTGTCGGCTTTGCATGTTATCTGATCAAGTCGGTCTAATCAGATTTTAGTTAAAAGAAGATGTCAGTTTTTAGTGGGTGTATTGATTGTTTTATGGTGAATATTGTTTTAAAGTGTATGTGTTAGTTGTTGGGCATGATCATAGATTGAATATTGACTTCGTATTATTTTACATGAAATATGATTGTTTAGTATGTTCACCGATTAAAATAGTAATACATTTGTCGTTTTTAGTGTGTTTTGAAATAGTTTGTGACATATTAGTTTACATGCGTTAGTTGATCGAGTCGTGTGCAATTTTAGTTCAAATTGTTTGAATAGAATCTTCAGGTTGCGTGGTTTGTATTTTGGTGTTTTTGTCCGATTTGGAGTTTGTGTCGATTACCACGGTTTCGATCAGTACGTTTGATCAGTCAAGTCGTTTTTGTGTGATCAAGTCGCGTATTAAAGTCATCGACTCGCTTGAAAGTTTCGTACAGTTTAGAGTTCAAAGGTTTCAAAGGGTCAAGTCAATCGAATTCGATCTAGGTCATTCAGTTTGCACAGTTTGGTCAACGTTTCGCACAGTGTGACAACCTTCAATCCGCTCAAAATAGTCATCAGTCCGAGTACCAATTTGTTTCGATTAATTGATAAATCTTTAAACTGATTGTGTTTTGTTGGTGTGTTGCCATTTGTTAGGTACTTGTCGGTTTCTACAAGAGATTCAAGTTGCTAAAAGGAATGGATTCCGAGTTCTACAACGCATTTGCTACACCTTCGACTACTCCAGCTTCAATTGCTCAAAACATGAATGCAGAAAACGAAACCGGAACAATGCAAAAACCCCCGAAGCTTATGGGAATTGAAGATTATAATGGATGGAAGAAACGGTTTGAAAATTGGGTTCATGCGAATCATCTAAAAGCTTGGGAGAGCATCGAAACTGAGTATGAGAGGCCAAAGAATACAATGGGAGCTGATAAAATCATTTCTGAATTTACTGAACAAGAGAGGGAAAGTTATAAAGGAGAGAAAATGATGATCAATTTGTTACAACAAGCAGTAAAAGAAGATATATTTGTGTTGCTTCAACATGATGAAAATTCTTATTCTATCTGGGAAGCTCTTCAAAAGAAGTTTGAGGGAAGCACTGAAATGTTACAAAGTAAAACAGCTTTGTTGAAAAAAGAGTTTGAATTATTTACATGCATGCCTGGTGAAACAACAAAGAGTCTTATTGAAAGATATTGTCATCTTGTACGCACCATGTCACAATTGAAGATTACAAAAACTCCAGCAGAATGGGTTGAAAAGCTTGATGACGCGTTACCGCAAAAGGAATGGAGTACATATCTGATGATATTAAAGAATTCTGGACAGTTTAAAAGGTTATCGATTGCACAGTTTATAGAAAAGTTGGAGGCACAGGATCTGGAGCACAGAAAATTGCTAGAATGAATAGTTCAACTCATCAACAAGATATTAAATTGTATTATAAAGGAAATGTTCAAACTGCTGAAGTCAGTCCAAAGATACAAACTGCATTTAGTGCTGGAAATCAGTCTACACCAAGCAGTCAAGGATCAGTCAACACTAGTGGGTTCTCAACGGTAAATCCTCCAAGTGTTCAAAGTGCATCTGCTGGAAATGGGCATTCGATTCAGTGTAATGTAGCTTTACATCTTCAAAATGGTCAAAATTATTCTGATGAAGTTGTAAAGCATCATATGGGATTATTGGTCACTGCATTAGAGTCTTATGAAGGATTGATTGCCGGAAGAATTGGCAATCCAATGCTTACAAAAGAAGATTATGATCAGATTGATGCAGAGGAGCTGGAACTAATGGATATTAAATGGGCATTGGCGAGCGTTTTGAGGAGAGCAGAAAAGTTTAGATTGATTACAGGAAGAAATGACTTCTTGGATGCAAACCTTTCTAATCTAGGATTTGATAAATCTAAAGTTGTATGTTTTCGTTGCAGGGAGAAAGGTCACTTTAAAAGAGAATGCAAGAATCAGGAGCCGAGAGGAGCAAAGGAGTCATCTGGGAAAGATGATTATTATAGGAAAACCATTTATCAGCAAATCACTCATCAACCGCATCAACAAAAAGAAGTTCAAACGGCACATGGAAGAATGATTGAAGATGCAAACAAGAAGGCTTACTATGGCATCATGGATCAAGATGACGAGAAAGTAGCTGATGGTTTTAGCTGGGACAAGTACATTCCAGCTGATCCAAATGTTAAAGCTTTCATTGCTCAGATTGTTCAAAAGCCAGAGTTGATAAAGGAATGGATGGCTGTGATGTCGGATGATGAGGAGAGTCAAGATGGAAAATCTGTTTCTTCTTAAAGCAGTGATGATGATGAAGAAGTTGAACAGATAAATATTGGAAAATCCCATTTATCTTCTGACAGTTTTGAATTTTATTTTGCAGAAAAATTGAAGAAACTGAAAGAAAGGAAAGCTGCAAAAGATTTAAAAGAAGTCAAAGTGATTGAAAAGATTGTGGAAGTTGAAAAGATAGTTGAAGTTGAGAAGATCGTTGAAGTCACAAAACCCTGTCTTACATGTTTAGAGTCTTGTAAACAATGTAAAGAGAAAGATGAGAGGTTTAGTGAGTTAGAAAAGTTGAAAGAAAAGTTGTTGTTTGATGTAAAAAATTTGAAACAATCATATGATGTATTGAACAGAACTGTGAATAGTCTGGAAAAGACTAACTCTGAAAGAGAGAAAGCTTTGAAGATGTTGAATGCTACTATGATGACAAAGCAGAAAGAGACCAACTTGTACATAGAAGAATGTGCAAAGTGGAAGAAAGAGTTGGATAGGGAAGCAACTGAGAATGAAAGAATCAGAAGATTGCTGCAAAGTTACAAAGGTCGTGACTACATAATTGATAGAATTTATCCAACAGTTGAAGGATTTGAAGCGTTTAAAGGTGAAGAAACAAAGCCAAAGAAGAAAAAGGATACTGGTAAGAAACAGGGTGTCTGTTATAATAAGTGTCCGCCTCCGATTTGGGAAGGGTACTCGCCTAGAAAACCTAACGAGGAAGAACTAAAACAGGCTATCAATATTAAATTAGAATCCGAGATAACCGATGTTTTACCGGATAGTATTGACGTCACGTTCACAGCGTCCGACACAGATCATGAGTCCGAACTGATAAAAAGAGTGGTCGATCAGGTGTTGGATAAGGATGAGGAGTCAGAGTCAAAGTCCGAATCCGAAAGTTCGTGTCAGTCAGTCAAAAGTTCGAGTTCGTCCGAAAAGAGTTCAAAGTCGTCGGGAAAACAGGTGTATAGTAAAGAATTTTTGTTGTCAAAATCTAATTTGAATGATGAAACATTTGAAGTTGCATATACTTTGAATGATTCTGACAAATTATATTTTGATAAAGAATTTCCTATAAGAAGTGTTCGTTTTGACATGTTCAAAAAGGTTTTCAAAATGACAGAAATTAATATTTCTGAAATAAAAGATTTAAATCTTAATAGAAAACCTAAAATATATACTTCAAGAGTTCAACAGCGGATAAACAAGAAAAAGGGTTACAATTCTGGTTCTGGTTTTCAAAAGAAACTAAACCACAATCGTAGCTACAAAAAGAAAGGACTTGGTTTTATTCCACCTGAAAACTATAAAAATAAAAAATATGTTCGAGATTATAAATAAAAAATGACATATGTTGCAGGAACTAGCCATGAAGAAGAAGCAAAGAGCTCATTCTGGAAACAGTCAAACCAGGAGTTTCTTGCTGAAAAGATGAAGAATGGAACTTATCAAAGGAAAGAAACAAGAACCTGTTACAGATGTAATGAAGTTGGTCACATTGCATGGAATTGTCCTAAGGCAACCAACACAAAACAGGGAGTTTCAGAAAAACTCAAAGATAGAGTTGTTGATAAAACGGAACCACCAACTGAACGATTTAAATTGTTTAAAAACTCTACATATGAAGTTGGTGAGTGTTCGAAAAGATTTTACAAGAAAAGGGGAAATCTTGACAACCAAACTTGGGTTATAAGAAATCAGAGGTAAAATCTGGCGATGAATCTGATTCCACAAAGTCAGAAGAGCCACAGTCTGAGATTAAAATTGATGAAAACTCAGTTCCTTCAATGGATGATGAGAACTTTACACCATTGAGGACTGAAAATTTTAAAAGGAAAACTGGAAAGTCTGAGATCTCAAATCAGGGTTATTCTGAGAAGGATAACTTTGATGTTGAGAAAGCGTTTAATGGAAAAGTAAAGAAGATTTTTGGGAAAATGGTTGAAGGGAAAGTAAAAGGGGTAAAGGAGTTTTATGCTAAAAAGAAAGCAACTTACACTCCAACTACTTCTAAATTTAAAACACCCAAGGCTGGTCAGGCTTGGGTGGACATTTTCTTTGCTTGAAAAACCTGACTTGCCGGAGATCCCAAGTTTGTAATCGTGGATCAGGAATCGGCATCTTTCTTAAAAATTGATTGTGTAATTGAATCTTAAAGTTTGTTAAAATTTACAGATTGAGGAATTGCAGGAGCTTCCAGGTTGGTAAGTGAGAAGCAGGAATCGGCATCTTGATTGATAAAATGGTTTGTGTAGATGTTTTATTCCTACATGTGTTTTAAATGTTGGATATTCTTACAAGTGGTAAGAGGTTGATTCTGACAAAGTGATTACTCAAGGTCATTAGGTTGAACTTGATGTAATCCTGATACAAGAGATTGAATGGACAATATGATGAACCATACCCCTAATTATACAAAGTGGTAAAATCAACAAAACTTATTTTCCGGAAAAATCATTTTGGTTAAAACAAACTTAAGTGTTTTGAAATCATAATGAGAAAATAGTTTTGTGTAAGGGGGAGTTCTGATTGTTTATGCCTAGTGGATGGCGATTTGAAGTGATTCGATATCAGTTGTCAAGTTTTTGTATAGTTCATTTTTATGTTTCAAGTGGGTCTAGAGTCTAGTTGTTTTCAAATTTTTAAAATGTGTTTGCATTTTAGGGGGAGTAGCAAATTTCTCAGAAAATCAAAAAACATTAGAAAAATTGAAAAAGACAAAAACATGATAAAATGAAAAATGAGTTTTTGTGTCAAAGAAGAGGAAATGATAGTACATCAGTAGACGGTCACAGTATGCTAAAGAAATGTAATGTTTAAATAGTGTTAAACAGTCTCACTGATGATATGCCGATAGGTTTTTACACATTTAGTAAACTTTTTCGGGATATAAACTAAATTTCAAACTTGCTTATTTCGTGGGGAACACTACTTGGATATATAGGTAACCCCTGAAATCTCGATTGAAAGGTCCCTCTTTCTGAGATACTAGGTCTTTATGCTCAGTGATATCTGGGGTATTATCCCGGGACTTCTGATTTTGCGGAAGCAATTGCCTAGTCCCCGGAGAATACTCTAAAGGGGACCCACCAAAAGTCGAAGCCGTCATCTCTCTACGTATCGAAAGATCGACCTGAGCTCTCACGGCCCTCGTACTATAATTTATTCCCCTGACAGATATCATCTGTGGTATACTCACCTGTAAGACTGAATATTGGGATCTGGATACGGGAGTATATTCAAGAAGTGGGACACATGAATAAGTTTAAGTCCTTAAAACACCTAACTCATATCCTGAATCAGTTGAAATTTGTGTGAAAATTTAAGTGGATCAGTATATTGGCAATCTAAGTGAATTGTTTAATTCTTAAAGTGTAACTAAGCTCAACGGTACTAGTGACTTGTTAAAAACTGATATGATCCTCTTGCACAAACTCACAAAAATATTGTATGTAAATATTTCTTTACTGCATTTCTTTATTTTTCAAAAATTCCAAAAAGATTTCCAGTGTGTTTTAGCATAAATTTTGAAAAATTCAAAAGATTTTCGACAACTGGTGTTGGAGAGCTAATTTTCAAAATTCCGAGTGCTAAACATGACGAACAGATTTGGAAAAATATTTGTTTGAAATGAAAATGATATTTCTGCAAGTGGTTCACCAGAGTCTATAAATGTTGAATCATTTTAAAATATGCTCTACAAGTTATCATCGGAAAAATTATTTCTGGGTTAAGGATGTGCAGGTGTAGCCAGGTGTTGATCTTGAACCTGAAGAAAGAGTGTCAGGTTTCGATACCTGAGGATTTTTCGCGAATTCCAGGCTGCGATCCCAGCATATCGAAAGGGGGAGTCTGAAGACACCTAAAGGAAGGAGTTTGTTGGTGATGAAAAGAAAAGAAAGAAGATTTGAGGATGCTTTACAACGTCAAATACTTTAAAGAGTTCGAAAGGACTGATAAAGACTGAAGATGCGAAGACTCAACACTGAAGACTCGTCAACATTCGAGGGGGAGTCTGTTGGTGCATGCGTCTGTCGACTTCGTCTTGTATCGAGTCTAGTATTAAAATTGTTAGATTAGATCTTGTTATACGATAGTATAGGAGGTTTTAGAGTATGTTTAATGTAATTTAGCTTGAAAGTGGTGATTTCCCTTGAAAATGTCACTTGACAGTTTCAAGCTAAATCAATTCTTATTGATTTCCCTTGAAAGTGTCATGTGTCATTTCAAGCTAAATCAAGGTTTCCCTTGAAAGTGGCATGTCATTTCAAGCTAAACCCCCTCCACTATAAATACCTTTCAAGCTAAATCATTTGTAACTTTCAGAGATTTTCCGGTCAGAGCAACGAAGTGCTGCCGAAGTGTTGTAAGGTTGTAAACGACATATAAATCAATAAAAACAACAGTTTAAAGTGTAAACTCGCTGAATTGACCTCGGTTTGTTCGTTTCCGCCGCTCAAACCGAGATAAACTCTTCTGATCGACTCGTTTGGGTCCGAATTCGATCCTACAAATTCAATGTATTGAGCTTGTTTTCTTCAGAAGTTGTACAAGGATCATTATTTTTTTTCCAATATATTTGGTGATCGGTAGTTTCCATCACCCGAGGTTTTTTATGCCGGAGATCTTCTAAAGATCAAGGGCTTTTTCCTCGTATAAATCTCGGTGTTCATCGTTGATTTCATATACTTGTCGTTCATACAATTAACCAAGCATCATACCTCACAAAATCAGATTTGGTTGCATTATCCTTGTGTGATTTTTGACCAAAAAATTTTTTGGCGCCCACCGTGGGGCAATTGGTGCTTCATTTCTGAGAAATTTTGTTCATTTCGGTCATTTCGGTTCATCACCTTCAACCACATGGCTTATCAAGGAAAAACTTCTTCAAGTTCCATGTCGGTGGTTACCTCATCACAGGGCATTCCACCGTTGCATCATCTTATCCCTGCATTCCAGAAGAATGCTGAGAATGCTCCGAAGAAGACAACCCTCGTTTTCACAAAACCAACTGTTGTTTCTTCCTCTACACTTACTAACAGTGTTCTTTATGCTTTGATTTTGCAGATCAGAGGATACATGCAACAACAGGACCAAACTAATGGCAGGATCCTTCGCGGAATTGATAAAATCAGCAGAGGATCACTCCCCTTTGATGCTGAGGTCGCTGAATTTCGACACTTCGGTCATAACTTCCCAACACTTTGTAGCTCCAGATGTCCAATACCACGGTGGATCAACAGGAATACGTTCTGGATCATCGGCAATGTCTCAGTTTCAAGGATCCTCTTTCCAGCCTTCAGGATCCTCATTTCAACATCAGGGATTCTTCACCAGTTTAGGAGAATACATGGGGACGCAGCCAATTCAAGGATCCTCTCAGGTTCAAGGATCCTCTCAGGTTCAAGGATCCTCCTTCTTAGGTTCAAGGATCCTCCTTCCAGGTTCAAGGATCCTCATCTCAGGTTTCCGGATCCATGGATTATCCTCCAAGACCTTCATTCACAGCACATCAAGGATCCAACATCTTCCAGGATCAAGGATACTTAAGAAGTGTGCAACCCGGAAGTTCAGATGTTCATCTAGGAGACTTCATACCGATGCAGACTATTGCTTCTTCTGGTCCCTCAGTTATACCAGAATCCCGTCAATATGGATTCACATCTGGAATTCCAACCTTGAATCCATTAGGAGGTAACCCTTTGAATACTTCTTATAATGCTAACTGTTTTGGTCAAAAATCAGACGAGGATAATGCAACCAAACTCTTTGTTACGGGGAATGATGCTCAAAATGTGTAACAGCGATGAAGATCACTTCAATGTGAATTGCACAAACAACACAAGGATTTATACGGGGAAAAAGCCCTTGATCAAGAGTTGATCTCCGGCACAAAAAACCCCGGGTGATGGAAACTACCGATCACCAAGCTCAAATAAATGAATGAATGTTTACAACTTCGGATAGTAACGAGCTAGGTACAAGGATCACTACGGTGGAATGTGTAAAAAGTGTATGTAATTGCTAAGTGTTTGAATGAGAGCTTGTATGAGAGATTGTATGAGTGTGTGTAACTGCAAAAATGACTAAGTGTCTTTCTACTAGCTCGTTACTCCCCTTTTAAAATAGAAATAACCACCTAAACTAACTATCCGACTTTCGTGCCAAGCCTCCACGTTCTCCACAACGTCTATTTTTGGTCAAGCACGTGCAGAATAGTTTAGGAATATTCTCCAGGAATGTCGCCAAGACCTGGTCAAGCTCGTTATACCTGCGAGATAGTACAATACATAAGTAAACAATCGTTAGTACGAGGATCCTTAAAGTGATCCATGATCCTGATCCTGAAGCTCTTATGAGGATCACCACCTGTCACAGAAGTAAGGATCACTAGTTAGGATAACAAATAAGGATCACTAATTGTTAGAAAATCCTCCCCTAACAATTGCCCCCAAAATATAAGGAATGAAATTGTAAAATTAGCGAGTTATGTTTTCTTGATCTTATCCGTAACAAACTAACGGATATATAGCCGTTAAAATAGAACTAGCCGTTGCGATGATGATGTCACGGAAGTGACAATCCTGCAGAATCATAATTATAAATAGAGATATAGATAGGATCATTATGCATTCAAATTCGAAAGAGACTCCCTTTAAATTCTCAGTCGACGAACAACCAGGTAATTCTTTCTCCTCTTCCTTCCTTCTTACTCTGTTTCTCTATCTTTATCTCCGTCACTTCGAAAATGTTGCTCCGAAGTTCACCGGCCAAGGATCACAAAAAGGATAGCCCTTTGAAGAGTCAAAAGATCATCTAAGACTCAGTGAACGAGAGGTGTTGCTTTAACGACGCACAAGTAGATAACATCCGTCACCGTTTTCCGGCGAATGTCTTTTTCAAACCCTTCGATCCAACTGTTCTGAGCGACTACGTTTCTGATACATGGGTTGCCTTTCCAGTCACTCCATTTGCTATAGGGTACACCTATCCTTTCCCGGAGTTCACACAATCCTTCTTTTCCCTTACCGGCATATCTTACATTCAAGCCATGCCGATGATTTGGAGGGTTTTATACACCCTAGAGAGGATCATTGAGCAGGAGGGTCTTGATTTAGGAATGTCAGAACTGGCGGAGTTGTATGATCTTACTACCTTCGGTTCCCACCGTTATTTGTTCAAACGAAAACCCAGTGCAGATCATCCTCTTCTCAAAGTCACCAAAAACGACAAAGATTGGAAGCGTCGCTTCTTCTTTGTAAGAAGGGATACCATTTCAGATGGAGAACACTTACCAAGAACATGGTCCACCCATGGTAGGCCGGAGGATCCTGGGAAGGATCACCAGATGGTCATGTTTTTGTAATAGGATCACTAACCCCTTCTTTGTCTTGTGTCATGCAGCCATCTCTGTTTCACATCTCATCACAACACCCGCAACCAGGGAAAGACTTGCTGCTTTCTGGGGACTCGACCCTGAAACTAGAACTTTTAAGACAATAACCCAAGACTCACAGGAGGTATCCTCAGGCTCTGTCACAATGTCAAGTAAGTATCCTTGTTTAAAATTTAAATAAATAGTTAAATGTATATTAAGAAAAGATACTTATCTTGTTTTGGTTGTGTAGGTGCTGGAAAATCTGCCAAAGCTGCTTCAAGGTTCAGTGTCACCGATCTCACCACTGTCAAATCCTCCAAAAGAAAGGTCCCTACTAGCCCGACAGCCTCAATCCCCAAGGCACCCCTCAAAGGGAAGGGAATCAAGAAGAGAAAGACTTCCGAGGCTGAGGATTTGCAGGGTCTGCCCTTAATTCGCCAGCAGTTCCTCGAGTACTTCAATGATGTAAGGATCACTGTCTCTGCTTGTATATCCTGCTGATCTAAGGATCACTTGCTCTTGAACTGCTTTATCCTTTTCTTTTGCAGAAATTTGCTGAGATCGAGGATTACGTCGGCCATGTTGAGGATCAAGATAAGAAGATTGCCGACCTCCAGCAGGTTGCTGTGCTCAAGGATCTTGCACTTGCTGATCTTCAGAAGGAACTCCAGGATACCAAGCAGAAGATGGCTAAGGTGTTGGTTAACTTTGACTATGAAAGGCAGGAGATCACAGATGATGCTAAAGTTTCTGCCGCCATAGCAATGTACAAAACCAAGCTTCAAATGGCCTTGGAAGCTCAGGATCCTGCCTTTGACAAAAGTAGCTGGGAAATTGAAGAATGGAAGGCAAGGCTGGCTGAATTGGGTGATGAAGAGGAGGCTGAGGAGATTCTGGCAATTGAGGCTAGTGGCAGCGGGTTGAAGGATAAAGCTGAGGATGCAGCGGCTGGTGGTGATGATGATGCAGCGAAGGATTGAGCTGCAAAAATGGGCGATGATGGAAATTTCTAGACGTGGCCGGAGCCCATTTTTTATGGTTTGGTAGTTTTTTGATTGTTGATGTTTTTGAACAATGGTGGGTCTGTAATAACTCTAAACAATAGTTCTTAGGTTTAAGGATCATGTATGATCCTTTGGACAATAGGCAGGATTGCAATTGGTGGAGGGATCCTCTGTTTGGGGGATGAAGCCATTGTGATCCTGCCGCCTTTATATTCCTGCACTACCTTTGAACTCATTATCATGGACACCCTTTACCTACCCCAGCGGACGGGCCACGTTTTGCTGGTAGATGCTCGGGTAGGTAATTTTGACAACCTTTAAAGGGTTAGCCTTATGTTAATAAATAAAAACTTAACCTTTTGTCGCTTATCAAGTGTTGTTATCCTTTTTAATATGTTACTTTCCAACTGTTGTAATGTTCATTCTGTTTATACTTATCAAGCCTTGAAAAATTAGAAAAGATATCCAAAAAGTTTAGGATACGAACAAGGATCACATATCCCATAACCGATAGGTTTTAAAAAGTGATATGATTTAAGAAATACAAGTTCAGTTGTCAAGTATAAGGGTTATTTAAAAGAATAATGAATAAAATCAAAAGAGTTAAGGATCATACCTGAGGATCCAAGTTAGAATCCTAACCATAATAAGGATAACTATAAGATAAACCTTAGAGTGAAATAAGGATCAAGGATCCCTAGCTGCCTATCTTCAAGGACCTGAAATAGAGCATAACTTGGGACTAAGACAATATAAGAAAAGAATTAGCAACTGGGGACAAGCCCAAGGATAACTGGGGACAAGCCCAAGGATCGTGTGTAAACTGGAGTATGGCCCTAACTGGCGACTATCCAAACTTAGTGACATGAAGATGCCAAAACCTTAGCTAACGTGAAAACGTTAGAAACCTTAGCTAACGTGAAAACGTTAGAAACCTTATGAACGGATGTATGGTACGTCTACCATTATACGTAGGATCCTAAGCATAGCCAGAACAATGGAATTATCAGCCCCTAGAACGAGTACTGGTCCCAAAGCCTTGAACTACACCAGGATCATCGTGCGCTACAGGCGGAATCTGGGGACAAGCCCAAATAACTGGGGTTAAACCCAAAAGACGGATTGCTTCTGTGGATAACCAACGTTGTGCTAAAGATACCTGAACTTTCAAAACTTGAACTCACGTGAGAGATGGATAAAGGATACATGATCCTTATCCTTATATGAGAAAATAAAGAAATGAAATAGTTCAAGATTAGGATATTACCTGAGTAAGGTTCACCGATACTTTGAGGATCCTTTAAGGATATCCCTATCGTGAGGATCACCTATGCTATAAGGATCCTGCTTACATGAAATATTTCTTCAAGTGGACATCATTCCAAGCTCTTGGTAGCAAATCACCTTCCATGGTTAGCAATCTATATGCCCCCTTCCCTGCTTCAGCTTCAATCAAATAAGGGCCTTCCCATTTTGGAGCCAATTTTCCATCAGCAGGATTGGTGGTATTCTGAAATGCTTTCCTTAACACCATATCTCCAACTTGAAACCTCCTGATCCTGACATTTTTGTTGTAAGCACCAGCCATTCTTTGCTGATAACTGGCCATCCTTATTCTAGCCATATCCCTGATTTCTTCAATAGTATCCAGGTCTTGAGCCAAGTTTTCATTATTTTCCTCAGGATCACGAGTACTTGTTCTAGCAGTTGGAAACACCATTTCTGTTGGGATCACCGATTCTGCCCCAAACACCAAAGAGAACGGTGTTTGACCAGTAGCATTCTTAGGGGTTGTCCTGTCAGCCCAGAGCACATAGGGTAGTTCTTCTGCCCATTTCCCTTTCTTGGATCCAAGCTTCTTCTTCAAATTGTTGATGATGATCTTGTTGGATGATTCTGCCTGACCATTAGCTTGTGGGTGGACTGGTGTTGATGTTATCATCTTAATCCCCCAGCTGTCACAAAAGTTAGTGGTTCTGCCCCCAATAAATTGGGAACCATTATCACATATAATCTCAGAAGGAATTCCAAATCTAGTTATAATATTTCTTTTAATGAAGGATATAACTTCCTTTTCTCTAATTTGGGCAAAAGCTTCAGCCTCTATCCACTTGGAGAAGTAATCAGTCATAGCTAGCATGAATACTTTTCCACCAGGTGCCTTAGGGAGCTTGCCAACTATATCCATACCCCATCTCATAAATGGCCAAGAGGAGGATATAGGATGCAATAATTCAGCTGGTTGATGAAGGATATTGCTGTGTCTCTGGCAAGGATCACATCTTCTGGCATACTCCACAACATCTTTCTTCATGGTTGGCCAGTAGTATCCTGTCCTCAGGATCCTTGAGAATAATGCCCTGCCCCCAGTGTGGTTTCCACAATCTCCTTCATGGAAGTCTTTTAAAACTTCTTGAACTTCAGGATCCTCAATGCATCTCAAGTATGGTCCTGCAAGAGATCGTTTATACAACATATTATTCATAATTGTGAATTGAGATACCTTAGATTTGAAAGCCCTAGGGTTTTCTCCTGTAGGAATCTCTCCATGTTGTAAGTATCTCATAATTGGTGAGATCCATGATCCTGATCCGGAATGGGATTGAGTACCCTCACAAGGGATAATTGCAGAATCATTTCCTATCTCCATAGCCTCGTGATCCTCGATAGCCGGGGTCAGGATATGGATAATAGGAATCTTGATATCCTCCGGGATCTTCAAGGATGATCCTAAGTTAGCCAATGCATCAGCTTCTGTATTTTCTTCCCTTGGTACCTGTGACAAACTAAAGGAAACAAAAGAGAGTGCCAAACTTTTGACTATCTCTAAATACTTGGTTAGCTTTTCACCTTTAACAGAATATGATCCATTAAAGTGGTTTGTAATCAACAAAGAATCTACGTGTACCTCAAGATACCTGATCCCCATGTGCTTTGCAATTTGTAAACCAGCAATTAGGGCTTCATATTCAGCCTCATTGTTAGTGGTTTGGAATTCACAAGCTATAGAATGGGGTATTATGTCCCCCTGTGGCGATTTTAGTAGTATTCCAAGCCCTGTGCCTTTGACATTTGAGGATCCATCAGTATAAAGTATCCAAGGATCCTTGGTCTCTTCTAGCTGCTGGACTTCTAGCTCAGCTTCTTCTTGTAAATCACTACTGAAATCAGCCACAAAGTCAGCTAATGCTTGGGATTTGATGGCTGTCCTAGGCTCATATCTTATATCATACGCACTCAATTTCACTGCCCACTTAGCCATCCTTCCTGACATCTCTGGTTTCCTGAGGACATTCTTAATTGGAAAATTAGTTTTAACAATGATAACATGAGTTTCAAAATAATGTCTTAACTTGGTAGATGCCATTATTAATGAAAGAATAAGTTTTTCAAGGTGTGAATACCTGGATTCGGCATCAAGTAAACTTTTACTTACATAATAGACAGGATGTTGTGTACCTTGATGATCCTTAACAAGGACCGCACTTACTGCTTTTGAGGATACTGCAAGATACAAGGATAACACATCGCCTTTTTCTGGTTTCATCAAGGATGGGGCTGAGGATAAGTAATCTTTGAGGGCTCTCAAAGCATTTTCATGCTTCTCGGTCCACTCAAATTTCTTGTTCTTCCTTAGGATATCATAGAATTCTTTGCACTTCTCCGAGGATTTGGATATAAATCTGTTCAAAGCTGCTATCCTGCCTGTTAGCCTTTGAACATCCTTAGCATTGGCCGGAGATTTGATGTTCACTATTGCTTTGATTTGTTCCGGGCTAGCTTCAATGCCTCTCTTAGTCACCATGTATCCTAAGAATTTACCTGCTTTAACACCAAAATGACATTTTGAAGGATTAAGCTTCATATTATATTTGTCAAGGATATCAAATGCTTCCTCCAAATCCTTTAGGTGATCCTCAGCTCTTATGGATTTTACCACCATATCATCTATGTAAACCTCCATAGTTTGTCCGATCTGATCCTTGAACATCATATTCACCAGCCTTTGGTACGTTGCACCTGCATTTCTCAATCCGAACGGCATAGCAATATAGCAATATATACCAGTTGGAGTCATGAAGGCTGTATCCTCTTGGTCGGATGGTTCCATTTGGATTTGTTGAAATCCAGATGAAGCATCCATAAAAGTTAACAGTTCATGACCCGCAGTTGCATCCACCATGGAGTCAATGTGGGGTAAAGGGAAAGGATCCTTGGGACATGCCTTATTTAAATCGGTAAAATCGACACATACCCTCCACTTTCCGTTTTTCTTTTGAACAACAACCACATTGGCCAACCATCTTGGATACTTGACCTCTCTAATCATACCTGCCCGGAGCAATTTCTCTACCTCTTCCTGGATAATGGCATTCCTTTCTGGTGCAAACTTCCTTCTCCTTTGATGGATTGGTTTGAAGGATCTGTCGATGCCGAGCTTGTGAGTGATAACATCTTTGGATATACCAGTCATATCTTCGTGTTTCCATGCAAAGGTAGTCTTTCTCCTTTTGAGGAAGGATATGAGGTCTTCTTTCATTTCGCCAAGGATCCCTGATCCGATATAGATTTTGGATTCAGGATCATCAGGATTCATGAGGATTTCTTCCACATCCTGCTCTCTGGCCTCCAAGACATTCCTTGGAGGACACCTTGATTGCTATTGCTCCCTTGACTTCGAGGCTGGTTTCATCGATGAAGTGTAGCAATTCTTAGCCTCCTGCTGATCACTATCAATCTTTACTATTCCCCAAGGACTAGGGAGCTTCACACATTGATGGTAAGTAGACGGGACTGCTTTCATATCGTGTATCCAGGGCCTGCCAAGGATAACATTACAACAAGATAAACAGTCAATAACACAAAATTTTTGATAAGAGTGTAAGCCTTCAATATATATTGGGAGTTTAATGTCCCCCAGGGTGTTCTTAGTTTCGCCACTAAATCCCACGAGCACGGAGGATCTTGGTATGATCTCTGATTCAGGGATACCCATCTTCTTTAGAACATCAAGCTGGATAATGTTCACTGAACTTCCTCCGTCTATTAGGATCCTGCGGACAAAATGGTTAGATATGAAAAGAGTAATAACTAAACCATCGTGATGAGGATCCTGGATATCAACACGATCCTCTTCATCAAAGGTTATGACTTTTCCTTCGGAGACACTTGATGTTCGAACTGGTCTTTCTCCATTATCCATCTTAGCTTCCTTCGCATGCCTTTTAGCTGCTGAGAAGGATGTGCCACAAATGTCGGATCCTCCAGAAATAAAGTTTATCACTTGTGCATCTGCTGGAGGAGCTGGAGCCTTCTCAGGGATCCTTTCAGGATCCTGAGTCCTTGACTTTTTTCTTCCCAACAACTCTTTTAGATGCCCTTTGCTCAACAAGTATCCAATTTCCTTTCTTAATGCAATGCATTCTTTTGTGAGGTGCCCAAAATCTTCATGATATGCACACCACTTTGATTTATCCTTAGTTGCAGCCGGCCTATCATTCTTTCTCGGCCATCTAGCTTTATCACCTAGGTTCTGCATAGCAAGGATTAGTTCATTGTTATCAACACTAAAGCAATATTCAGAAATTGGAGGATAATCTTCGTCATCCTCTTCTTGATCAATAGAGTGCACGTTCTGGTTATCAGATCTGTTGTAGGATCTGAACTTGTTGTTCCTGAATGAGGATCCTTGCTTATCCTGCTTTGAGGATCCTGTTATCCTCTCCTGGATCCTCTTGTCATCCTCTAGCCGAATGTACCTAAGGGCCCGGGTTCTTACCTCATCTAGGTTCCTGCATGGTGTCATAACAAGATCATCATAAAATAACGAATCCCTAAGCAATCCCATTTTGAAGGCCCTAACAGCCGTGGCTATATCTAAGTTAGGAATGTCTAAGGATTCTTTACTGAATTTGGTAATGTAATCCCTTAATGATTCATTATGACCCTGGGTTATCCTATATAAATCACTAGTTAATCGTTCAAATTTTCTACTACAAGAAAACTGATTATTAAACAAGTTAACTAGGTTAGCAAATGAGGTAATAGAATAGGGAGGAAGACTTAGCAGCCATTTGAGAGCTGATCCAGTAAGAGTGGATCCGAATCCTTTGCACAGGAATGCTTCCTTTAACCTTTCTGGGATTGGGTTGATCTCCATCCTCTCCCTGTATTGTGCTATGTGTTCTTCAGGATCTGTTGAGCCATCATACAGCTTCATTGTAGGCACATGGAACCTCTTGGGTATCTCAGCATCACAGATTGGTGGTGCAAAACGAGATATCTTATGGCTCCCATCTGCAATCTCTGGGATAGGTTTGACTACTCCCGGGACACTTGATATCATATCCTTTAGCTTTTGCAATTCTCTGGCCATGGCATGATTGATACCTGGATCCTGCATAAGACCTTGGTTAGTAGTATAAGAATTGTTAAAAGTGTTACCTCCCATTGGATTCAAGTTAGGGAGAATGGATGTTAATCCATATTGTTGGGGCTCTGGAATGATCGAGGGACCAGTAGAAGCGTTGGTCTGCATTGGAATAAAATCTCCCTGATGGACATCTGAACTTCCTGTTTGCAAGCTCCTCAAGGATCCTGGCATCTGGAAGGATCCCTGAAACTGGGACGATCCTGGAACGAAGAAGGATCCTTGAACCTGGGATGATCCTGGAATGAAGGAGGATCCTTGAACCTGGGATGATCCTGGAGCGAAGGAGGATCCTTGAACCTGGGATGATCCTGGAACGAAGGAGGATCCTTGAACCTGGGATGATCCTGGAGCGAAGGAGGATCCTTGAACCTGGGATGATCCTGGAACGAAGGAGGATCCTTGAACCTGGGATGATCCTGGAACGAAGGAGGATCCTTGAAACTGCTGCACTCCTGAACTTGTGAGGGATCCCATATGCTGAGGATAGGATCCCGCTGGCTGGAAAAGTGAACCTGATGCCTGGGTCATTGTTGTTGTTCCGTAGTGCACTCCTTTTGGTCCACCCACATATTGAATGTCTGGAACCACTGATGGCTGAGAAGTAATCACCGGAGTATCAAAATTCAAAGATCTGGGCATCAGTGGGGAGTGATCCTCTGCCGTTTTCTTCTGTTTCTTAATTTCATCAATCTCCCGGAGGATCCTTTCGTTGGTTTTATCCTGCTCTTGTGCATGATTCCTCATCTTCAAAATCAAGGCATAGAGATCATTAGTAGTAGGATTAGTTGAAACAGAGGAAGTAGGTGGTTTTGAGAAAATGGGAGTCGGTTTCTTCGCAGCATTCTCAGTATTCTTCTGGGATCCAGAAGGTGGTGGAGGCAAAGGAGGAACGCCTTGTGAAGAAGTGAATGAGGGCATCAAGTTTGAAGCATTCTTCGATGAGGAAGCCATCTGCTTGGTTGTAGTGAACCGAATTAAGCACAGAAACGTGTATTTTCTTAAGGACGAAGCACCAATTGCCCCACGGTGGGCGCCAAACTGTTTTGGTCAAAAATCAGACGAGGATAATGTGACCAAACTCTTTGTTACGGGGAATGATGCTCAAAATGTGTAACAGCGATGAAGATCACTTCAATGTGAATTGCACAAACAACACAAGGATTTATACGGGGAAAAAGCCCTTGATCAAGAGTTGATCTCCGGCACAAAAAACCCCGGGTGATGGAAACTACCGATCACCAAGCTCAAATAAATGAATGAATGTTTACAACTTCGGATAGTAACGAGCTAGGTACAAGGATCACTACGGTGGAATGTGTAAAAAGTGTATGTAATTGCTAAGTGTTTGAATGAGAGCTTGTATGAGAGCTTGTATGAGTGTGTGTAACTGCAAAAATGACTAAGTGTCTTTCTACTAGCTCGTTACTCCCCTTTTAAAATAGAAATAACCACCTAAACTAACTATCCGACTTTCGTGCCAAGCCTCCACGTTCTCCACAACGTCTATTTTTGGTCAAGCACGTGCAGAATAGTTTAGGAATATTCTCCAGGAATGTCGCCAAGACCTGGTCAAGCTCGTTATACCTGCGAGATAGTACAATACATAAGTAAACAATCGTTAGTACGAGGATCCTTAAAGTGATCCATGATCCCGATCCTGAAGCTCTTCTGAGGATCACCACCTGTCACAGAAGTAAGGATCACTAGTTAGGATAACAAATAAGGATCACTAATTGTTAGAAAATCCTCCCCTAACACTAACCATGGCTTCGTGCAGGATACAGGAATCAACCAAGCTATGGTTAAGGAATTGTATAAACTCAAAGATATGATATCCAGCATTCCAGGAGTGGTTAAGCCCATTCATGAAATTCCAGATGGAAGTCACAAGGGAAAGAATGGAGATCAATCTCATTCCTGAGAGGTTAAAAGAAGCATGTCTATGCAAAGGTTTTGGATCCACACTCACAGGATCTGCTCTTAAATGGCTGCTAAGTCTTCCCCCTTACTCTATTACTCCATTTGCTAATCTAGTTAATCTGTTTAATAGTCAATTTTCATGTAGTAGAAAATTTGAATGATTAACTAGTGATCTATATAGGGTAACACAAGGTCAAAATGAATCACTTAGAGATTACATCACTAAGTTTAGTAAAGAATCCTTAGATATCCCTAACCTGGATATAACTACGGCTGTAGAAGCCTTTAAAATGGGTTTACTTAGGGATTCAATGTTCTATGATGATCTTGTCATGACCCCTTGCAGGAACTTAGATGAGGAAAGGAACAGGGCCCTTAGGTTCATCCGTTTAGAGGATGACAAAAGGATCCACGAGAGATTGTCAGGATCCTCAAAGCAAGACAAATAAGGATCCTATCTCAAGGATAAGTGATCCAAGCAATACTCCAAGCATGACAACCAGAATGTGCATGCTGTGGAACAAGAGGAAGATGATGAGGATTATCCTCCTATTTCTGAATATTGTTTTTCTGCTGATAATAATGAACTAATCCTTTCTATGCAGTGTTTAGGTGACATGGTTACGTGGCCAAGGAAGAATGACAAACCACCTGCCACCAAAGACGAATCGAAATGGTGTGCTTACCATGGGGATTCTGGTCATCTCACAGATGAGTGCATAGCATTAAGGAAGGTGATAGGTTATCTTTTGAACAAAGGATACTTGAAGGAATTGCTTGGAAGGAAAAAGTCAAGGATCAAGGATCCTGAGAAAGTTCCTGAAAAAGCTCCTCCTCCACCAGCTGATGCTCAAATCATCCATTTCATCTCCGGAGGTTCTCAGCAGCTAAAAGACATGCAAAGGAAACAAAGATGGAGAATGGGGACAGACATGTTCGAACTTCCACTCTTACCCAGGAAAAAGTCATATCCTTTGATGAAGATGACCGTGTGGACATACAGGATACTCATCATGACGGTTTGGTTATTACATTATTTATATCTAACCATTTTGTTCGCAGGATTCTCATTGATGGGAGAAGCTCAGTGAACATAATCCAGTTGGATGTCCTCAAAAGAATGAACATCCTCGAATCTGATATTGTCCCAAGATCATCTGTCCTTGTGGGATTCAGTGGAGAGACAAAGATTACATTGGGGGATATCAAACTACCTATTTATATAGAGGGAGTGAATTCTGTTCATAAATTCTATGTTATTGATTGCTTATCTTGCTATAATGTTATCTTTGGCAGGCCATGGATACACGATATGAAGGCAGTCCCCCTCAATAAATCATTAATGTGTCCAGCTCCCAACTCTATGGGATGTGGTGAAGATAGAAAGTGATCAGCAGGAGGCAAAGAACTGTTACACTTCTTCAATGAAGCCAGCTTCCAAGGAGCAAGACGTCATGGAGGCAAGAGAGCAAGACGTCAAGGATATTCTGTTGAACCCAGAGGATCCTGAATCCAAAATTTTTATAGGATCCGGGATCCTAGACAGTATTGAGCAGGATTTAGTATCCTTCTTGAAAAGAAGAAAATCTACCTTTGCTTGGAAACATGAAGACATGACAGGTATATCTAAGAATATTATTACTCACAAACTTGGTATTGACAGGTCTTTCAAGCCAATACACCAAAAAAGGAGAAAGTTTGCACTCGAAAGAAATGCCATTATCCAAGAAGAGGTAGACAAATTGCTAAAGGCAGGTTCTTAAGGATTATCTATCCTCGGCACCAGCCCTGATGAAACCAGAAAAAGGAGAATCATTATCCTTATACTTAGTTGTTTCAGCTAAAGTAGTAAATTCGATCCTAGTTAAGGATCATTAAGGCTCTCAACATCCGGTATACTATGTAAGTAAAATTCTACTTGATGCTGAGGCCAGGAAACTTAAAATGTCAGTGATCTACAAAGGGAAGCTGAATTAGAAGTTCAACAACTTGAGAAGACCAAGGATCCTTGGACACTCTTCATGGAAGGAGCTTCAAATGTTAAAGGAACTGGACAAAGCACGCTACTAAAATCGCCACAGGGGGACATTATACCCTTATCCATTGCATGTGAATTCAAAACCACTAATAATGAGGTAGAGTATGAGGCCTTGATAGCAGGTTTGCAATTAGCTAAGAATATGAGGATCAGGTATCTTCAAGTGTTCATAGATTCCCTATTAATTACTAATCATTATAATGATTCCTATACTGTTAAAGGTGAAAAACTAATCCAGTACTTAGAAATAGTCAAGAAATTGGCAGATTCTTTTGCTTTTTTCAGTCTAACACAGGTATCTAGGGAAGAAAATGCAGAAGCCGATGCCTTAACTAACCTTGGATCATCCCTAAAGATGCCAGGGGATGTGAAGATACCTATCATCCATGTTTTGTCTCCTGCAATTGAGGAAACTGAAGTAATGGAGATAGTGGAGGACGCTGCAATTGTACCTAGTGATGATGTGCAGTCAAATTCAGGATCCTAGATCCTTCCAATTCTGAACTATATCCAGAGTGGAGAAATTCCCACAGGGGAAAATCCCAAAGCTTTCAAAGTCAAGGTATCTCAATTTACAATATTAAATAACAAGTTATATAAATGATCTCTTGCAGGTCCATATCTAAGGTGCATCGAGAATCCTGAAATCCAAGAAGTACTGAAGGATTTCCATGAAGGAGACTTTGGAAACCACACTGGGGGCAGAGCACTGCTCTCAAGGATCCTCATAACAGGATAATATTGGCCTACTATGAAGAAGGATGTTGTGGATTATGCAAAGAAATGTGATGCTTGTCAAAGACATAGCAATATCCTACACCAACCAGCATAACATCTACATCCTAAGCAGAAGCTTTTGCTCAAAGTCAGAGAAAAGATGGCCAGTCAACAACAAATAATAGCTGGAGCATACAACAAAAATGTCAGGGTCAGAGAGTTTCAAGTTAGTGACTTAGTATTAAGGAAAGCATTCCAAAATACCATGAATCCTTATGATGGAAAGCTAGCACCAAAGTGGGAAGGCCCCTATCTACTTGAAGCTCAATCTGGAAAGGGGGCATATCGTTTACTGACATTGGATGGTGATCTCCTACCAAGAGTTTGGAATGATGTTCATCTCAAAAAGTACTTTATGTAAGAAGGATCAGGGATCCTCAACTATACCAGTATTCTGATTAAGGATCCGGGATCCTCAAAGGATATATGATTCTACATTTGGTAACACATTACTTTCATTTTCATTCATTTTATACTTATTACTTATCATAAGGCAAAGATGTTAAACATTTAACATCTATTTTCATAAAGTTTAAGCTTTTGCAGAGTTATTATCATTTAAAGAAGATCAAAGTGGTTGGCCAACTCTCCAAAGTTTATTTGGGCTTATCCCCAGTTATTTGGGCTTGTCCCCAGTTTTTTGGGCTTGTCCCCAGTTTTGGGCCAGTCCCCAGTTTTGGGCCTGTCCCCAGTTTTGGGCCTATCCTCAGTTTTGCCAGTAGCGCACGATGATCCTGGTGCAGTTCAAGGCAATGCGACCAGTACCCGCTTTAGGGGCTGACAATTTCATTGTACTGGCTGTATTCAGGATCCTACGTATAATGGTAGACGTACCATACATCCGTTCCTAAGGTTTCTAACGTTTTCACGTTAGCTAAGGTTTCGGCATTTTCATGTCGCTCAAGTTTGGATAGTCACCAGTGAGGGCCATACTCTAGTTTACACAAGTTTATTTGGGCTTGTCCCCAGTTTATTTGGGCTTGTCCTCAGTTTGTTGGGCTTGTCCCCAGTTTATGTGGGCTTGTCCCCAATTTGTTGGGCTTGTCCCCAGTTTATTTGGTCTTGTCCCCAGTTATTATGGGTTCATTCCCAATTATTTGGCTTTATCCCAAGTTTGTTTTTCTTACAGGATCTTGGAGCTATAAAGTTATACAAGTTCTGACAATAAGGATCCTGGATCCTGGAAACTTTACTTTTCACACATTTTATTCAGTATTAGTTTACAAGGATATAGAATCCTAACTTGGATTCTCTGGTATGTTATATTCTAACTTTTTCTAAGCTGCAAGTTGTCTCTTATCCTTTTTGGTTAAGGATCATTGATCCACATTTGTCCCAACACTTCAAGTTTTTTGTTAAAAGTTTAACATTATCATCAGATTTCCAATAACTTTCCAGTTGTTTGGCGATGATATCTTTGGAAATAGAAAGCATACATTGAAAATAAAAAGGGAAGAAACAATTACAGATGTAGCTAAAAAGTTTAATGTTATTACCCATTCATTATGTATCAAAATCATCTGGCTTGGATTTCACCAGCAAAACCGTGGACCATCCACCCAGGCCGGACATGGCTATCTAACAGTTAAAGTGTCTATGCAGATATTAAAGTGCAGGAAGGTTAATAGCGAACGGCGTAGAAGGATCCATTCTCCACAAACAGAAGGATCTTCTGATCTTTAAAGGCACTTGAGGAGTTATCTCTAACTCTATATTTTGCAATGATGATTATAGCAGGTCTTATCAGTGACGACAGGCAGTGTAACGACTAGTTACCAGCAGCAACGGCTAGTCCACTTCTAACGAAAATATGACAGCTGTGAATCCTTATCACAAATGCCATATTGGGGGCAATTGTTAGGGAATAGATTTTGTGCTAAGGATCATCTATCCTGAGACTAGGCATGGATCACGGATCCTTAATGGATGATGCAGGGAGTCTGAGGATCCAGAGTCTGAGGATCACAGGATCCTTAACAGAACTTATGATTTCTAACAATTGTCACGTTTTTAATGTTTAAATGCAGATAATGGACGTAGTGGACTACTTCTTTGCTGGAATCTCGTGGAATATGCTTCATAGGCACGTGCTTAATGAAGAAATAACCGTTAGTGGTGATCATGGGTGACTTCCACCTTTTTCGGAAAGTTAGTTAGTTGATTTTTTCTTATCTTTTAAGGGGAAAACGAGCTCATTTGAGGCATAGGTCGAACACACCACAGAAAAAACACACAACACTCGAATTCTCTGCAAACACTTAGCAAAAACACACACTTACACTAGCAATTCAATGTATTGAGCTTGTTTTCTTCCGAATTTGTACAAGGATCATTATTGTTTTTCCAATATATTTGGTGATCGGTAGTTTCCATCACCCGAGGTTTTTTATGCCGGATATCTTCTAAAGATCAAGGGCTTTTTCCTCGTATAAATCTCGGTGTTCATCGTTAATTTCATATACTTGTCATTCATACAATTAACCAAGCATCATACCTCACAAAATCAGATTTGGTTGCATTATCCTTGTGTGATTTTTGACCAAAACACTTAGAGAGTATGAAAATACCCTTTCGTGAGAGAGGGTGATCAATCCTCATATCCCGAACCTAGTCAGGATATTCCTTTTTATGAAGGATACTACTTCTTGGTCTCTGACTTGGACAAATGCCTCAGCTTCAACCCATTTGGAAAAATAGTCTGTCATTGCAAGCATGAAAACTTTTCCTCCCGGAGCCTTGGGCAACTTCCCCACTATGTCCATCCCCCATTTCATGAATGACCAAGGGGAAGCAATAGGATACAGTGGTTCAGCAGGTTGATGCAGTATATTGCTGTGCTTTGACACGCATCACATCTTCGAGCATATTCTGCAGCATCTTTCCTCATTGTCGGCCAATAGTATCCTGTTCTTAGCACCTTCGAGAATAGTGATCTGCCCCCAGTATGGTTGCCACAATCTCCTTCATGGATATCCTGAAGTACCTCCTTGGTCTCAAGATCCTCCAAGCATCTCAAGTATGATCCTGCAAGAGACTTTTTATACAAAATATTATCTATAATAGTAAAACGAGATACCTTCATCCTGAAAGCCTTAGGATTCTCATCTTTAGGGATGTCTCCTTCTTGAAGGTATTTTATGATCGGAGCTGTCCATGACTCAGGATTCTTCTCAAGATACTCATCGTCAGGATCCTGGATACTTGACACTTCCTTATCCTGAGGCTTAAAGTGTTCCATCGCAGGATACAGGATATGTAGTATCGGTATCTGAGTTCCTTCCGATATCCTGACTGTAGATCCCATGTTTGCCAAAGCATCTGGTTCAGCATTATCCTCTCTTGGTACCTGTTCAAGTGTAAAAACTTGGAAATATCTTGCTAATTTTTTTTGACAATTTCAAGATATTCGATTAATCTTTCACCTTTGACTGCATAGGATCCATTGAAGTGGTTAGTAATTAACAAGGAATCAACATATACTTGCAAATTTTTAACATTCATATTCTTAGCCAATTCTAATCCTGCAATCAAAGCCTCATATTCTGCTTCATTATTAGTGGCAGGAAATTCACATCTAATAGCCTGGGGTAATATGTTCCTCTGTGGCGATTTTAGTAGTATACCTAATCCTAAACCTCTCACATTTGATGCACCATCAGTGTATAATGTCCAAGATTCTAAGGTTTCCCCTAGTTGTTGTACTTCTAGGTCTACCTCATTTTGAATATCACTATTGAAATCAGCCACAAAGTCTGCTAGAGCCTGAGACTTTATAGCATTTCTAGGTTCATATACTAGATCATAGGTGTTTTGGTCAAAAATTACCGAAGCAATTAAGTGATCAAATTAGTTAAGTGAGGTAGTGTGCTAGAAACAAGCGTCGAAAATATGTTAATCAAATTACTTGCAAAAACAGTTTCAGGATACGGCTTGGGATATTGAGCTGTATCGACGATCAAACAATGAGCAAAAAGTAAAGGAAATGACACGAGATGTATGAGGAAAGCCCTTGATCAATCTAGATCGCTGGCATAAAACCTCGGGAGCTGACAATCGCAGCTGCCTTGTTCTTCTTATTGCTTTAAACTTCAGGATACAGTGCAGGATATCAACCAGATCGCTAAGTGTTACAATGAATTTGTGTGAGAGTACAAATTGCGAGAGAACAAGTGTTAGAGTGTAGTGAGTGTGATTGCAGTGAGATTGTTGTGTCCTATTTGATCTGGTGTTCCTCCTATTTATAGTAACGAAATACAAACAAATATTCCTATAAATATGGGATGCTCCGAATATTCCACCACGAACGTTGTAGACCGAGTAATAAGGTTTCAACGTCTTTCTTTGAATGGCCTGGACCGAGTCTTCCGCGGAATAAGTCTTTGTGAACGTTGCTAGCTTCTAACACACGTACCTGCACATAATCCATTAGTAATCCCGAGGATACCGTTCAGGATGTTACCAATATCCTGAACCAGCATCCCGGATGTAAACAGATACTACATAAATAAGATATAGATCAAGATATTTCCCAGGATATGGGCTCAGAATTTCACCCATAACAATTGTCCCCCAAAATGTTACCGTTTGATATCCTAACGGTTACATTTTTTCACAGTGGCCGAGGCAATTAAGAGATAAGACTTCTGATGTGATAGCTTTCAACCACCCGGCCTATATTTACTCATCATACCCTATATCTTCTCATCCTCATCTTCTTTTTTACCCACAATCGACAAGAAAAAGGTAATATTCTCTCTCTCATCTTCATAACCATCTTTCATTTTACTCCGGCAAGAATTCAGGCGACCAAATGCCTAGGCAAACGAGGTCCAGTTCAGGCGACTCGGCTCCCACATTCATCCAACAGAATCTTCTCCAAGAACCGGAGAATGAAACATGCACCTTTGATAGTGCTCATCTGTTGGCTTTGAAATCCTCCGGTATCTTTCCGGATGGAACCATATTCCGGCCCTTTGACAGAGAAATCCGCTCAGATATGGTTTCCACCGAGTGGATTTGTTTCAATGCTTTCCCCTTCACCTTAGGGCTACGATTCCCCTTTCCGGACTTCATTACCGAGTTTTTTAACATCACTAAAATTTCTTTCAGCCAAACCATGCCAATGCTTTGGCGTGTTTTGTCTGTTCTTGACCAAATCAAGAGAAACCACATACCTGACCTTTCCGTCCATGACCTCCCTTTAGCCTACAAGCTTAGATGCCATGGCTCATCTAGGTTTCTGTTTTACTCTAGTTCCGGTCCCCCATTGATACTTCGTGCCACCAAAAACGAGGATGGTTGGCAATCCAAGTTTTTCTTCGTAAAAAGGGATTCAATCCCCGGTGGAATGGATTATCCGATGAGATGGTTAAGAAAGGGTAGGACTTAGGGTTTAAGAATGATCTTGTCTCTTATCCTGTCTCATATTCTGAACTAACAAATTTTCATTTTTGTGCAGCTGATTTCAGGAAGATTGCACCTCCTCTTGCAAATTCTCAAGAAAGAATAGACGCCATCAGACTCCTTCCAGAGGCAGAGAGAAGTTTCAATCCATCTCCACCGACTCCAAGCCCTCTTTCCAGTGCCAACATGTCTGGTAAGGATCCTGCAAGATATCCTGCACACATATGTTTTTTATCTGTTATTCATAGGAGGGATTTAGAATTTACTCCCTGTGTGCAGATTCCAGTAAAGTCCCAGTCTATCTAGACCTGGACGAACTTGACAGCTATCCAACTCCAGCCACAGTCAAGAAGGAGAATCCTGCTACTACTAGCTCCAAGCCACTCCCGGCTCCCAAGGCCAATCCAAGAACCCGTGCTTCCACAGCAAAAAAGAGAAAGGGTCTCGAGGTCAGTGCTCCAGGCTCAGAAGGGTTCTCCTATGACGAACTCAGCTTCTCTGACTCCTTAGAGCCAATGACATCCTTCCTTAACAAGGTAATATCCTGACGCATATCCTTCATGTATATCCTGCACATATATCCTGCACGTATATCCTAACAGGATATCCTGGTAGGACGTCTTAGTCAGCATACATTCTAAATTCATACCTGTAATTAATGTGCAGGGCCTCCAGCATTTGCTCCACTTGTACAATGATGCTGGTGGTACTGTGGCACTTCATGAAGCCAGGATCAAGCAGCTCGAGAGCACCGTTGCTGACCAAGGTGCTATTGCTGAAGCGAAGAGCCGGCACTACGAAAGCTTGCTAAAGAAGGTCACCCAAGATGCCGAGGTCAAACTTGCCAGCGTTCAAATGGATCATGATCAGGCTTTGATCAACTTTCGAGAGGGAATCAAAGCTTCTGCTATCGTCTCCCTGCTGCAAGCACGCATCAAGATGGCCTACGAGGCCAAGGAGACGGGCCTTGTTTGTCCATCTTGGCCAGTTGAATCCTGGGTGGCTAAGTTAAAGGAGCTCGGAGGCAAAGCTGTGCCACTTCCTGCTGAAGCCGGTGAGTCTTCTAAGTCAGCAGAGGTGGTGGTCCAAGCTGGAGAGAAGAAGGATGCTGGAGCTGATGCTGAGATGGTCATTGGTCAGGATGCTGCGCAGGATGCTGGTCAGGATGCTGGAGCGGAGAAGTCTGAGAAAGTTGGAGGAGATGCCGCTGTGTGAGGGCATCTAGGTGGGCGATGACGGATATACGTGCCAAGGCCAGAGCCCACCTTTTTGAGTTTGAATGTTGGTTTGCAGTTCCACAAACAATTTACTTTTCTGCATTTTACTTTCCCGTACCTGAACAATTTACATTTCCTGCATGCTTTTTGAACAATATAACAGTTGAATGTGGATGGGTCTCGGTTTGAGATGAAGCCTTCAACTGTTGGGTAAATATGGTTATGAACTATTAGTGCTCTTAGTGGATGGGCCTTGTTTTGAGGTGAAACTAAGAGCACTTCTTTTGGTATGTTAATAATATAACTACTCTTTTCACTTTATTATTATTGTCACACAAATTTTACTTGTGAAAATTGTTTGGTTTGAACATTCTTAGGAACACATATCATAAATATATCCTGGGAGATATCCTGAAAGATATCTTAAAAGGGATATTGAAATATAACCTATAAATTGTCCAAACAAAAAGGAGAGATCATACCAGAGATTCTTAGAGAATCAGTTCCAATCCTTCATCATAAATTTGTCCCCTGTGCATACTTATAAACTTAGATCCATCCTTTGAATCAGAATAATGTGTGTCCCCTGTGTTCAACAAAAACACAAATGTATTTACATTTTGACTCGAATGAATTCCGAATGCCCAAGGGCAGAACCCCTGATATCCTGAAATGAATCCTTAGCATACTGGGGATAAACCCTGATATCTGGGGATAAACCCTAAATTTCATGCGCTACAGGCGAGAGTGTATAAACTCCAATTCTTAGAAAGGTGAAAACCTTTAAACCTTTAAGAGTATGAAAATACTCTTTCGTGAGAGAGGGTGATCAATCCTCATATACCTTTAGGATCCAGGATATAGCCAATAGTAACGAAATTGTCAGCCACTTTTACATGAACTGGTCCCGCTACCTTGAACTATACCTAGATAACTTGCGCTCCAGGCGAGGTGTTTAAACCCAATTCGAGAGAAAGGTGAATACCTTTAAACCTTTGAAGGGACCAGGATCCCTTAAACGTGAGAGAGGGGGCCAATCCTCTAATCTTTCGACTTATCCTGAGCATATATCCTGGAGCTATATCCTGAAAGATATTCTGCAAAACAATTGTAAACTAAGGTGGGTGTTAGCTTGGCTAACACCCCTCCGATGCTTAAGTCAGTATTGAGTTTCAAAGGGTAAGTTAAACCAAAACATATTTAAAAAAGATAGAATTCATACCATTCTGAGTTAGAATATTGAATTCTAAACTCACTTGAAGTAAAGCTTGAGATGTATAGCATTCCAAGATCTCGGTAGCATATCCCCTTCCATATTCCTGAGTCGATATGCTCCTTTCCCTGCTTCTGACTCGACTTCATAAGGTCCTTCCCATTTCGGAGCTAGCTTGCCATCGGCAGGATTAGTGGTATTTTGAAAAGCCTTTCTTAGCACCCAATCACCAACTTGAAATCTTCTAGTCCTTATGTTTTTATTATATGCTCTGGATATTCTTTGTTGATATGTTGCTATCCTTAGCCTTGCTGCATCTCTTCTTTCGTCTATAGTATCCAAATCCTGACATAAGAGTTCAGGATTCTGTTCAGGATCCTGCAACATAGATCTTGCAGTAGGTATCGTCATTTCTGTTGGAATCATCGCCTCCGCTCCAAATACCAAGGAAAACGGGGTTTGGCCGGTTGCATTCTTTACCGTTGTCCTATCAGCCCACAAAACAAAGGGTAACTCATCTGCCCATCTTCCTTTTTTGGCTCCAAGTCTCTTCTTTAAGTTATTGACTATTATCTTGTTTGAAGATTCAGCTTGTCCATTCGCTTGAGGATGTACTGGGGTAGATGTGATCATTTTGATTCCCCAACTTTTGCAAAAGTCAGTAGTTCTTTTGCTTATAAACTGGGACCCATTATCACAAATGATCTCAGCTGGTACTCCAAACCTAGTCAGGATATTCCTTTTTATAAAGGATACTACTTCTTGGTCTCTTACTTGGACAAATGCTTCAGCCTCAACCCACTTGGAGAAATAGTCTGTCATGGCTAACATAAAAACTTTTCCTCCCGGAGCTTTTGGTAACTTCCCTACTATATCCATCCCCCACTTCATGAATGGCCAAGGGGAAACTACAGGATATAATGGTTCAGCTGGTTGATGTAGTATGTTACTATGTCTTTGACATGCATCACATCTTCGAGCATATTCTGCAGCATCTTTCCTCATCGTTGGCCAATAATATCCTGTCCTTAATACTTTCGAAAACAATGATCTGCCCCCGGTGTGATTACCCCAATCCCCTTCATGTATATCCTGGAGTACTTCTTTGGCTTCAGGATCCTCCAAGCACCTCAAATACGGTCCTACAAGAGATTTCTTGTATAAAACATTATTTATAATAGTGAACCGTGATACCTTCATCCTAAATGCCTTAGGATTTTCATTTTCGGGGACATGTCCTTCTTTGAGATATCTCATAATTGGAGCCGTCCAAGATTTAGGATCTTGTTCAGGATATTGCACTTCAGGATCCTGAATACCCGCTACTGCTTTATCCTGAGGATTCGTTGCAGGATATAAGACATGTAATATTGGTATTTGGGTCCCTTCAGGTATCCTGATTGATGATCCCAAATTTGCCAAGGCATCTGCTTCAGCATTATCCTCCCTTGGTACCTGTTCAAGTGTAAAAATATCGAAATATCCTGCTAATTTTTTGAGAATATCAAGATATTCTATTAACTTCTCACCCTTAACTGCATAGGATCCATTAAAATGGTTAGTAATTAACAAAGAATCAACATATACTTGTAAATTTCTGATATTCATGCTTTTAGCCAATTCTAATCCTGCAATTAAAGCCTCATATTCTGCTTCATTATTGGTAGCAGGAAATTCACACCTAATAGCCTGGGGTAATGGCGATTTTAGTAGTATTCCTAATCCTACTCCTCTTATATTAGATGCACCATCAGTATATAATGTCCAGGATCCTGAGGATTCTCCTAGCTGTTGAACTTCTAGGTCTACCTCATCCTGAATGTCACTACTAAAATCAGCCACAAAGTCAGCTAAAGCCTGAGACTTTATGGCGTTCCTAGGTTCATATACTAAATCATAGGCACTTAACTTTACTGACCACTTAGCCATTCTACCCGACATTTCCGGTTTCCTAAGTACACTTTTGACAGGATAATTTGTTTTAACGTGTATCCTATGTGTCTCAAAGTAGTGTCTAAGTTTGGTTGATGCCATAACTAATGCTAGTATTAATTTTTCTAAATGAGAATACCTAGTTTCAGCATCCAACAAACTTTTACTAACATAATAAACAGGATATTGCTGACCTTCATGGTCTTTTATAAGAACGGCACTTACAGCATTCCCTGATACAGCAAGGTACAGGGATAGTGGTTCACCATTTTCAGGTTTCATCAGTAGAGGTGCGGTTGAGAGATATCGTTTCAAATCCTGTAGGGCTGCTTCATGCTTCTCACCCCATTCGAATTTTTTGTTCTTCTTCAGGATATCATAAAAATCCTTGCATTTTTCTGAAGACCTTGAGATAAATCTATTCAATGCTGCCACTCGCCTTGTTAATCGTTGAACATCCTTCATATTTGAGGGTGATTTAATATCCAAGATGGCTTTAATCTGTTCCGGGCTTGCTTCTATTCCTCTTTTGGTCACCATATATCCTAGGAATTTTCCTGCTCCTACTCCAAAATGGCACTTAGCGGGATTCAGCTTCATATTATACTGATCCAGGATATCAAACGCTCCTTTAATATCCTGGAGGTGATCCTGAGCTTTCTTTGACTTTACCACCATATCGTCAATGTACACCTCCATGGTGTCCCCCAGTTTGTCTTTGAACATCATGTTTACCAATCTTTGGTATATTGCACCTGCATTTTTCAAACCAAAAGGCATAGCTGTATAACAATAAATACCTGTTGGTGTCATGAAGGCAGTATCCTCCTGGTCAGAAGGCTCCATTTGGATCTGTTGAAATCCTGAGGATGTATCCATGAAAGTCAGCATTTCATGCCCAGCAGTGGCATCTACCATTGCATCAATGTGGGGGAGAGGAAATGGGTCTTTAGGACAAGCTTTGTTTAAGTCTGTGTAATCTACACAGACTCTCCATTTCCCATTTTTCTTCTGTACCACAACCACGTTTGCTAGCCACCTTGGGAACTTGACTTCTCTAATCATTTTGGACTTCAACAATCTTTCAACTTCCTCTTGAATAATTGTATTGCGTTCAGGAGCAAACTTCCTTCTTTATTGTTGCACGGGCTTGAATGATTTATCAATTCAAGCTTGTGAGTGATAATGTCTTTGGATATGCCTGTCATATCCTCATGCTTCCATGCAAACGTCGACATCTTGCATTTTAAAAAGTTAATTAACTGCTCTTCAATATCCTGAGGGATATTGGTTCCCACGAGCACCGAAATATCGGGATTATCCTGGTCGAGGATAATTTTCTTCACATCCTGCTCCGGATCCTCCACGATATCCTGGGCCCGTGTCTTTAATTGCTATGCTACACTAGGTTTGGTTGTTGATTTCATTGAGGTTGAGTAGCATTCTTTCGCCTCCTGCGGATCGCTATCAACTTTAACAACCCCCCAAGGGGTAGGTATCTTGATGCATTGGTGATATGTTGATGGCACTGCCTTCATATCGTGAATCCACGGTCTTCCCAGTATAATGTTATAGCAGGATAGAGAATCCATCACACAGAAACGCTGTATCGAGTTAACTCCTTCAATGTACACCGGCAACTTTATCTCTCCCACTGTGTTTCTGGCCTCTCCACTGAACCCAACAAGCACGGTAGACTTTGAAGTGATATCCATTGGAGATACATTCATTCTTTTAAGTGTCTCTAGTTGGATTATGTTGACGGAGCTGCCATTATCAACCAATATCCTGCGTACAAAATGGTTAGCCACATATAACGTTATTACCAGAGCATCATGGTGAGGATCCTGGACAGTATCCCTGTCATCAGCATCAAATGTGATCACTTTGTCAGTTGTGAGTGTAGTCATCCTGACAGGTTTGCCTCCCCTTTCGGCCTTAGCTTCCTTTGCATGTCTCTTTGCTGCCGAATACGAAGTCCCACAAATGTCAGATCCTCCCGAAATGAAGTTGATTATCTTGGCATCCGCGGGAGGTGATGCCGCTCGCTCAGGATCCTTCTCAGTATCATGACCCTTATTCTTCTTTCTCCCTAAGAGATCTTTCAAATATCCCTTGCTTAGAAGATAGCTTATTTCTTTCCTCAAAGCGATGCAATCCTCAGTCATATGTCCGAAATCTTCGTGGAAAGCACACCATTTTGATTTGTCTTTCCAATCCGCTTTTTGTTGATTCTTTCGAGGCCATCTTGCCTTGTCCCCTAGACCCTGCATGGCATACATCAATTCAGGAATGTTTACAGAAAAGCAATATTCCGATAATTCAGGATACTCTTCAGGATCCTCATCCTCGACAGCATTCACTCTCTTGTTCTCATTTCTGCCATATGGCTTAGGCCGATACGACTTGAATGAGGATTCTGACTTCCTGTTAGTTGACTCATAAGTGTTGGATGAGTTCATCCTTTCTTGCATCTTTCTGTCATCTTCCAACCGAATGTATCTTAGGGCCCTGTTCCGAGCTTCATCCAGGTTCCTGCATGGGTTCATTACAAGGTCTTGGTAAAATTGAGAATCCTTTTGCAACCCCATCTTGAAAGCTTGCACAGCTGTCGCAACATCAAGATGAGGAATGTCTAGTGATTCCCGGCAAAACTTGTTCACATAATCCCTAAGGGATTCCTGAGGCCCTTGTGTTATCCTGTAGAGATCACTTGTTAATTTTTCGAAGCTTCTACTACAAGAAAACTGACTATTAAATAAATTTACTAAGTGAGCAAAAGATGTAATTGAATGTGGAGGCACATTCAAGAGCCATTTCAAAGCTGATCCGGTCAAGGTTGAACCAAAACCCTTGCACAAGCATGCTTCCTTGAGATCCGGAGGGATAGGGTTAATCTCCATCCTTTCCCTATACTGAGCAATATGCTCTTCAGGATGCGTTGTTCTGTCATAAAGCTTCATGTTGGGGGTTTGGAACCTCTTTGGGATCTCAGCATCACAGATAGGATATGCAAAACGAGATATCTTGTGGCTGTCTTGAGACACTTCCGGGATTGGCTGGACCACCCCGGGTACACTTGATATCATGTCCTTCAACTTCTGAAGTTCCCTAGTAAGTGCCGATGTCACACCTGTATCCTGCAAAGATCCACTATTGTTAGTAGCATGAGTATTATTATTATTTAACACGTTACCCGTTGGAGGATTTTGCCCATATCCTGAAGCATATCCTGAGCTCCTTATGGTCGACATCCTGACCGAGGAGGGTATTTCAGGAGTATGATTTTGAGGAAGGCTGGGCACAATATTCCCCCTGTTATCCTCAGTATACACAGCCGAGCTGAAGTTCAACATTCTGGGATGTAATGGGGTGACAATATCCTCAGCAGATCTGCTCGAGCCAGACTTCAGGAGTTGTATTTCCCTTAAAAGCATTTGGTTTGTTTCCTGTTGTTGCCTCATTTGTTCCTGCACACTTCCAAATAAGGTTAAAATTTCATCGTTAGAAGCTAAAACGGGAGCAGATCCCTGGATACTCCGAGTAGGGATAACATCTTGAGATTGCGTAGAAGCTGGCATCCTTGGAGGAGGTGGTGGAAGCACCGAACCGGTAGTGGCAGAAGTCATAGCAGACATAGTAGAGGAACTCATGTTTGATCTTGAGGCCATTATGGACAATGTAGCAAAAAGTTTTGAAAATAAAAAACCGATTAGCGATTTAACAAAAATTTTTAGTAAAGAGAGCACCACTTGCCCCACGGTGGGCGCCAAATTGTTTTGGTCAAAAATTACCGAAGCAATTAAGTGATCAAATTAGTTAAGTGAGGTAGTGTGCTAGAAACAAGCGTCGAAAATATGTTAATCAAATTACTTGCAAAAACAGTTTCAGGATACGGCTCAGGATATTGAGCTGTATCGACGATCAAACAATGAGCAAAAAGTAAAGGAAATGACACGAGATGTACGAGGAAAGCCCTTGATCAATCTAGATCGCCGGCATAAAACCTCGGGAGCTGACAATCGCAGCTGCCTTGTTCTTCTTATTGCTTTAAACTTCAGGATACAGTGCAGGATATCAACCAGATCGCTAAGTGTTACAATGAATTTGTGTGAGAGTACAAATTGCGAGAGAACAAGTGTTAGAGTGTAGTGAGTGTGATTGCAGTGAGATTGTTGTGTCCTATTTGATCTGGTGTTCCTCATATTTATAGTAACGAAATACAAACAAATATTCCTATAAATATGGGATGCTCCGAATATTCCACCACGAATGTTGTAGACCGAGTAATAAGGTTTCAACGTCTTTCTTTGAACGGCCTGGACCGAGTCTTCCGCGGAATAAGTCTTTGTGAACGTTGCTAGCTTCTAACACACGTACCTGCACATAATCCATTAGTAATCCCGAGGATACCGTTCAGGATGTTACCAATATCCTGAACCAGCATCCCGGATGTAAACAGATACTACATAAATAAGATATAGATCAAGATATTTCCCAGGATATGGGCTCAGAATTTCACCCATAACAATAGGCACTTAATTTTACTGACCACTTAGCCATTCTACCCGACATCTCAGGTTTTCTAAGTAGATTCTTAACATTAATCCTATGTGTCTCAAAATAATGTCTAAGCTTAGTTGATGCCATAACTAGGCTAATATCAATTTCTCTAAGTGTGAATATTTAGTTTCAGCATCTAATAAACTTTTGATAACATAATAAACAGGATACTACTGACCTTCAGGATCCTTGACCAAAACAGCACTTATTGCATTCCCTGATACTGCAAGATACAGGGATAATGGTTCACCATCTTCGGGTTTCATTAATAAAGGTGCAGTTGAAAGATATTGCTTTAACTCCTACAAGGCTGCTTCATGCCTTTGTCCCCACTCGAATTTCTTATTTTTCTTTAGGATATCGTAAAATTCTTTACATTTCTCTGAGGATATTGAGATAAATATGTTCAGGGCTGCTACTCGTCCTGTTAATCTTTGTACATCTTTCATGTTGGAGGGTGACTTGATATCCAGGATAGCTTTGATCTGTTCCGGGCTTGCTTCTATGCCCCTTTTAGTCACCATATATCCTAAAAACTTTCCTGCCCCCACTCCAAAATGGCATTTGGCAGGATTTAGTTTCATGTTATACTGATCCAGGATATCAAATGCTCGTTCAATATCCTGAAGATGATAATCAGCCTTTTTGGATTTTACGACCATATCATCAATATACACTTCCATGGTGTCCCCCAGTTTGTCTTTAAACAACATGTTCACCAATCTCTGGTACGTTGCACATGCATTTTTCAAACCAAAAGGCATAGCAGTATAACAGTAAATACATGTTGGTGTCATGAAAGCAGTATCCTCCTGGTCTGAAGGTTCCATTTGAATCTGCTGAAATCCTGAGGATGCATCCATGAAGGTTAACATCTCATAACCGGCGGTTGCATCCACCATTGAGTCTATATGAGGCAGAGGAAATGGGTCTTTAGGACATGCTTTGTTCAAGTCTGTGTAATTTACACAAACTCTCCATTTCCCATTCTTCTTTTGAACTACAACTACATTTGCTAGCCATTTGGGAAATTTAACTTCCCTAATCATTTTGGACTTCAATAACCTTTCAACTTCTTCTTGAATAATTAAATTCCGCTCTGGAGAAAACTTCCTTCTCTTTTGTTGAACAGGCTTGAAAGACCTGTCAATTCCAAGCTTGTGAGTGATAATATCCTTAGAAATACCTGTCATATCCTCATGCTTCCATGCGAATGTTGACATTCTGCATTTCAAAAAGTTAGTTAACCGTTCTTCAATATCCTGAGGGATATTGGTTCCTATGAGCACCGAGATATCTGGGTTATCCTAGTTCAGGATAATTTTCTTAACATCCTGCTCTGAAGCCTCCACGATATCCTGGGCTCTCATCTTTAATTGCTATCCTGCCTTGGGCTTTGTTGAGGATTTCATCGAGGAAGAGTAACATTCCTTTGCTTCTTGTTGATCACTTTCCACTTTGACAACCCCCAAGGGGTAGGGATCTTGATACACTGATGATAGGTTGATGGTACAACCTTCATATCATGGATCTATGGCCTGCTCAATATAATATTGGAGCAGGATAAGGAGTCCATAACACAGAAACGTTGGATTGAGTTGACTCCTTCAACATATACAGGCAACTTTATTTCTCCCACAGTGTTCTTGGCCTCTCCGCTGAACCCAACAAGTACAGTGGATTTAGAAGTGATCTCCATTGGGGAAATATTCATCCTCTTCAGGGTTTCTAGTTGTATAATGTTGACGGAGCTGCCGTTATCCACCAATATCTTGCGCACAAAATGATTAGCAATATATAAAGTTATTACCAAACCATCATGGTGAGGATCCTGGACAGTATCTCTGTCACCACTGTCGAACGTGATCACTTTATCCGTTGTAAGGGTTGTCATCCTGGTTGGCTTGTCTCCTTGTTCTGCCTTAGCCTCTTTCGCATGTCTTTTTGCTGCAGAATATGATGTTCCACAAATGTCTGATCCTCCTGAGATAAAGTTGATTATCTTGGCATCCGCAGGAGGTGATGCTGCTCGTTCAGGATCCTGCTCAATATCCTGACGCTTATTCTTCTTTCTGCCCAAAAGATCCTTTAGATATCCTTTGCTTAACAGATAGCTTATTTCCTTTCTTAGGGCTATGCAATCTTCCGTGACATGTCTGAAATCCTCATGGAAGGCACACCATTTAGATTTATCCTTTCAATCGGCTTTTTGCTGGTTTTTCCTGGGCCACCTTGCTTTATCTCCCAAACCCTGCATAGCGTACATTAGTTCGGGTATACTAACAGAAAAACAATATTCTGACAATTCAGGATACTCCTCAGGATCCTCATCTTCAACAACGTTCACTTTTTTGTTGTCATACCTGCCATATGGCTTAGAGCGATATGGTTTGTATGAGGATTTTGACTTCCTGTTGGTTGATTCATAGGTTGACGATGAATTCATCCTATCTTGCATCTTTTTGTCATCTTCCAGCCTAATATATCTTAAAGCCCTGTTCCGAGGTTCATCCAGGTTCCTGCAAGGATTCATTATAAGATCCTGGTAAAATTAAGAATCTTTTTGCAATCCCATCTTGAAAGCCTGCACAGCTGTAGCAACGTCAAGATGTGGGATATCTAAGGATTCCCTACTAAACTTGTTCACGTAATCCCTCAAGGATTCTTGGGGACCTTGAATTATCCTGTAGAGGTCACTAGTTAGTTTTTCAAAACTTCGACTGCAAGAAAATTGACTATTAAATAAATTAACTAAGTGAGCAAATGATGTAAACGAGTGAGGTGGAACGTTTAGGAGCCATTTTAAGGCCGATCCTGTTAGAGTAGAACCAAAACCCTTGCAAAGACATGCTTCCTTGAGATCCGGAGGGATGGGGTTAATTTCCATCCTTTCCCTATACTGAGCAATATGCTCTTCGGGATCCGTGGTTCCGTCATAGAGCTTCATGTTAGGGGTTTGAAATCTTTTTGGAATTTCAGCATCACAAATAGGATATGCAAATCGAGATATCCTGTGGCTATCCTGGGACACTTCCGGAATGGGCTGAACAACCCCAGGTACACTGGATATCATATCCTTCAACTTCTGAAGCTCCCTAGAGAGTGCTGAGGTCACGCATGCATCCTGCAAAGATCCAACACTATTAGTAGCAAGAGTATTAGTATTATTAGTCGCATTACCAGCATGAGGATTCTGGCCATATCCTGGAGCATATCCTGAGCTTCTCATGGTTTGACCGATGAGGGTATCTCAGGAGTATCACTCCGGAGATGACTAGGTACAATATTGCCCCTGTTATCCTCGGTATATACTGTCGAACTGAAGTTTAATGCTCTTGGCTGCAGGGGAGTGACAGTATCCTCAGCAGGCCTACTCGAGCTAGACTTCAAGAGCTGTATTTCTCTTATCAGCATTTGATTTGTTTCCTATTGCTGCTTCATCTGATCCTGTATACTTCCAAACAGAGTTAAAATTTCATCACTAGAAGCCATAATAGGGGTTCTCCCTGATGCAGCAGATCCTTGAACATTCTGAGTGGGGATAATATCCTGAGCCACATGAGTTTCGGTCCTTCTTAGAGGAGCCTGAGGCTGTGAAGATGCTTGTGTCCTTGGAGTTGGTGGAAGCACCGAACCAATTATTGCAGAGGTTGTAGCAGACACGGTAGAAGAGCTCACGTTTGATTTTGAGGCCATTGAAAATAGTGTGGCAAAAAGTTTCGAAAATAGGAAACCAAGTAGTGATTTTAAGAAAGCTTTTAGTAGAAATAACACCACTTGCCCCACGGTGGGCACCAAATTGTTTTGGTCAAAAATTACCTAAGCAATTTAGTGATCAAATTAGTTATGTGAGGTAGTGTGCTAACAGTGTGTATTGAAAATAATCTGAATTTAGTGTTTGCAAAAACAGTTTTCAGGATATAGCTCAGGATATCGAGCTATATCAATAACCAAATAATGAGCTAAAAAGTAAAGGGTGACACGAGATGTACGAGGAAAGCCCTTGATCAATCTAGATCATCGGCACAAAACCTCGGGAGCTGACAATCGCAGCTGCCTTGTTCTTCTTATTGCTTCAAATATCATGATACAGTGCAGGATATTGACCAGATCATTGCTAAGTGTTACAATGTTTTTCAGAAAGTGTGAATTGCGAGAGAGAGTATGAGAGTTTGAGAGCAGTAGACGTGATGTCCTAGATGATCTGGTTTATCCGTGTATTTATAGTAACAAAAATGAAACAAAATCTCCTAAAATAGGGGGATTCCGGCGAATATTCCCCGGTAAACGTTGAAGACCAAGTAATGCGGCTTCAACGTCCTTCTTCGAACAACTTGGACCGAGTCTTCAAGGGAATAGGTCTTCAAGACAGTTGTAAACTTGTACTCGTACTCCTGCACGCAATTTGTTAGTGACTCTCAGGATACCACATCAGGATATTACCAATATCCTAACTCAGCATCCTGATTATGAACATTTATCATACAATCAAGATATAATTCAAGATACTATCCAGGATATGGGCTCAGAATTTCACCCATAACACCCGTTGTGAAGGAATTCCCAGAAGCCTCTCCCAAAGACTTGCTTGGGTTACCTCCACAGCGATAAGAGGAGTTTAGGATAAACCTAATGCCAGGAGTCGCACCAGTGACGGATGGCGCCTTACCGACTAGCTCCGTCCGAGATACAGGAGCCTCCGATGCAACTGCAAGAGTTGCTAGGCAGAGGAAATCTACCAGGCCGAGCTTCTCACCTTGGGAAGCCCCAATGTTATTCGTTAGGAAGAAGGACGACAGTTTTTATACGTGTACACAGCCTAATCTGAGAAGAACTCAGAAGAATTAATGTGGAAAAAGTATTACGAGGTTATAGGGAGATAGACAACTAACCATCAAGAATCGGCACCCCTTACCGAGAATTGATGACTTGTCAACCAACTACAAGGTCCCGGCTGCTATTCCAAAATGGATTTAAGGACAGGGTATCACTTGTTGAGGACACGAGAAGAAAGTATCCCTAAAACGACCTTTAGGACTCGCTTTGAGCATTACGAGTCCCTCATCATGCCGTTTGGCTTAACAAATACACCAGAAATATTCATGGACCTCATGCATCGGGTGTGTAAGCCGTACCTGGATAAGATCGTGATTATATTTATTGACTACATTCTTATATGCTCAAAGACCAAGGAAGGTCATGAGCCTTGATGCGTGTGAAGTGTTATATATATTAGGTGTATATTTTAAGCCCTTTTTAACACTTATTTTAGCCAAGTTTTAAATTTATAAAACACGATATTTCACTAACACTAAACACACATATGGGCAAGTGCACCCATCGTTGAGTGTAGTATAGCGTTGGTAAGATACCGAGGTCGTCCAAGGACACAAGAGCTTTTAATACCGGTTTATCCTCAACGTCTAACCAAAATAAAAGTTTAGAAAAATGTTTTAAACTAAGAAAAATAAAACTAACTAAGATGCTGAAAATAAAAATAAAAATAAAAACAGATAGACAAGATGAATCACTTGGTTCCGACTCGTATCTAGTATAACCTTTGATTATTTCCGCACTTTTGCACATAATTAAGAGATTATCTTAGTTATTGTAGTAGGCCCCTCTTTTGAAGGTGACGTTACCCTCACCCCAGTAGTTTGAGTCAGCAGGGATACAATCCTAAAAGGGTGGATTATTGGAAGATAATGAATTAAGTTATTAATGCAGTATTGTGGTAGGCCCCGCTTTTGGCGGTGACGTTACCCTCGGCTAAGTAGTCTGAGTCAGCAGGGATACAGTCCTAAATAACCGGGTTATAGTATTAATAGTAGTTAACTTATGAGGGGATCAAAGAGTTTGGACCCCCGCCATCCAATACCGTGAAGTATTGAAGGAGGTCCTACTAAATTTTACCCAGGTCCATTGCAGGACCTCTAAACGCTGAACAATGGCAAGACCTTTACCAAACCGTTCCCTTAACCCCCTACCAGGTAGCCAACATACCTCCATATAGACCGTGGAGATATGAATGGTGAAAATCCTTTATTTTATATAGACAGTAAAATAATGCCAAGACACCACGGACAAACGATAAGGAAAGATCACCTTCAACATAAGTAACTAGTTATTAAAGTCATTAATACAAAACCAAATAAAAAGTGCAAAAGATTAGAAATAAAAAGTATTATACTAGACACTTTGTCTTCACCAAGTGATGTAAGAGACTTAGGCAAACATGGCCTTGATTGTCAAGAACTCTTACGATCAATCTTGGATCCCGAGATGACTCACACACTCTACGATGGACAATGGATGATGGTGGTGGATGATGGTGTTGTGATGGTGGTGGGTGGTGGATGAAGTGTGAGAGAGGTGGTGTGCCAAGGGATGAGATGAAATGAATCCAAGCACTCCTATTTATAGGCTGAACAGAGAGCTGGACACGGCCCCGTGTCCGCTGGACACGGCCCCGTGTCCGTCTGACACTCTCTCTCCTCATTAATTGTAATTCGCAATTACAATAAATGCGCCTGCTGTACTTTCGACACGCCCCCGTGTCCACTGAGCACGGCCCCGTGATGGGCAATAGAAGCTTCTATAGGTTTGTCTTTTCTGCTGCTTCTTGGGCACGGCCCCGTGCTGGCTGAGCACGGGGCGTGTTCAGCCTTCTGTTTTCTCTATTTTGCTTTGGAAGGTGCCGTTGAGGGTTCGGGCAGTCCACTAATGTTCCTTTTCTTGTATTTATGTTGGATTTAGCTGTCTTTTTGCTTCTTTTGCGTTTTTTAGCTCATTTAATACTGAAAATACAAAAGGAAGACAAAAACACTCTTTTTCCAATATTAGTACTAAAAAAGGGTTAGTTTTATGCTTCATTTGATGTAATTTATATGTTGCATTTTATACACATCAAGCAACATCTGCAATTTATCCTGGGACTCTTAGAGAAAGCACAGTTGTGTGCTAGGATGTCAAAGTGCGAACCTTGGATTCACGAGGCAAGATTCTTAGGTCATGTGGTGAATAAGAACGGGATTCATGTCGACCCTGCAATCAAGAACTAAGAAGTCCCAAAGACACAACTAAGAATTTCTGGGGATTGTAGGCTATATCAGACGACTCATAGAAAACTTTTCAAGTTTTGCTCAACCGCTAACAACCTTAACCTAGACGGTAACCATCTTGCCTTTACCTGACAGTACCGAGGGATTTGTGAATTATTGTGACATTTCTTGACAAGGTCTCGGTTACGTGATGATGCAACGAGACAAAGTCATCGCGCACGTGTCATATTGATCGAAGGTCATGAGAAGAACTATACCACACACAACCTTGAACTAGGTGCGGTGGATTACGCGTTGAAAATTTTGGCGTCATTACTTGTATGGAAAACGTTGCACGAACTTCACCGATCACAAGGGTTTGCAGCACACCTTTGATCAAAAAGACTTAAACATGAGATAACGAGATGGAATGAGCTACTGAATGATTACGATGATGAGATTAAGTATCACCTGGACAAGGTGAGCATTGTAGCAGACGCCCTGCGCCGCAAGGATCGTGCAAAGCCTCTAAGGGTACGAGCCTTAGAGATGACCATACAGACGAATCCCGCTACTCGGATTCGTGAAGCTGAGCAAGAGGTGCTCAAACCAGAGAACCTCCAAGCTGAAGCGTTACGTAGAATGGAAGTGCAGTTATTGCCTAAGGAAGACGGAACCTTATACTCCATGGAACGACCTTGAGTCCCGTTTTGGGACAATTTACGTACGCTTATTTTGGGACAAGGCTCATAGGTCAAGGTACTCGATCCATCCTGGATCCGACAAGATGTACCAAGACTTGAAGGATTAGTATGGGTGGCCCAAGATAGAAGATGAAATAGCTACATATGTGGGTAACTGTCTTACTTGTGCCGAAGTTAAGACAGAATACCAGAAAACATTAGGGCTGCTACAACAGCCTGAGATTCCCATGTGGAAGTGGGAACGAATCTCAAGGGATTTCATTATAAAGCTATCGAGAACCCAAGGAGGGCATGTTATGATTTGGGTAATTATTGATCAACTCACCAAGTCTGCACATTTCCTACCGATCAATGAGGAAGACAACACAAGCAAATTTGCAGAGATTTATCTTAGAGAGATTGTGGCACGTTATGGAGTGCTTGTTTCTATCTTGTTCGACCGAGATAGTTGTTTTGTTCCAAGGATATAGCAGACATTTCAGAAGGCGTTTGGGTCACGATTGAACCTTAGTACTGCATTTCACCCTTAGACGGACGGCCAGAGTGAACGAACGATACAGACTTTGGTGGACATGTTACGTGCTTGTGTGATAGACTTTGGTGAAAAGTTGGAATACTCACTTGCCCTTAGTAGAGTTTTCCTACAATAATATTTTTCACACCGCCGTTTAGGCCACTTCGTATGAAGCTTTATATATGAACGTAAGTATCGGTCCCCTTGTGTTGGGCGGAGACCGGAGATAAACGATTTACTTGCCCCGAGTTGGTTTAGGAAATTACTGACAGGATCGCTCAGATACATGATCGTATCAAGTCAAGCATGTCGTATATATAGGAGCTACGCCTACAAGCGGCGGAAACCGTTGGAATTTGTGTTTGGAGGTATGGTTATATTGAAAATCTCGCCCTGGAAAGGCGTGGCATGACTTGGAAAGGCATGGTGCGATTTGGAAAGCATGGGAGGTTGAACCCACGGTATATTAGACCTCTCGAGATCCTAGAAGGGATCGAAAACCATTGCTTACAAGCAGAAACTTCTAGAAACTTAGAGGTATTCACGACACGTTTCACGTGTCTAATCTTAAGAATAGTCCGACTCTAGAAACAGTCGTCATTCCCGCAAACGGAATTCATATCCACGACAAACTCCAATTTACTAAAGGACCTGTTAAGGTTACGGACTGGAAGTCCACAAAGCACGGAGAAGTCGTATTAAATTTGTTAAAGTTCGATGGAATTCACATCATGGCCCAGAATTTACTTGGGAACATGAAAACCAAATTAAGTCTAAGTATCCACATTTGATTCGAAACCCCCCTGCGACTGATAGCATAGCTTGAATTTCGAGACAAAATTCTTTTAACGAGGGGAGAATGTGACAACTGGCACTTTTCCATGTATTTCGTACAATAATAAACAGTAAACTGTGCTTTAATGATTGTGCATGATTGAATTAACAAGACGAATGAATTTCTGATTACTGTCATATACATACAAAGGCATTTCATGTCGCAAGATTTTATCTTTATTACATGCAACACAGTGTGGTTCACTTAATGCACAGAACAAAGTTAGCATAGTTATCAGACAAACTAGAAGTACTGACGGGAGTTCAGTACTTAGACAGACATGATGTTAAGACACAGAATAAGCCTCAGAACCAAGTGTTACACTAGAATAGTGCGTAGGAAAGTAGGGATTACAAAACTGCCTTCCTAGTGATGAATTAGGTGCCGGAAAGTGTCAGAAACACACTAAAACTGCAGAATTCTGCAGAAAACACCAAAATTCAGCAATTTTCAGCTTTTTAACAACCAAATATAATGTAGAAATGTGGTTTAATGACCCAGAATACTTTCCTAAGTGTCGGGAATCGAAACTGTCATAAAAGACAACATAAAGCACACTAAACTGCGTAATTTAGTACCTTAACGAACCGGTAACCAACCGAATAACCGGACACTACCCGAAACACCAAATTTTCACTAGAAGCATTGTTTTAGTGTATCGAAGCTAGTTATGGTCACCGAACATCATAATACATCATATAAACACTAAACACTTAAATCCCTAAATTTAACACTTAAAACTTAACTAGATGGAAGTAACTAAGACTTGAAAACAAACCAACAACCCCCCCCCCCCCCATTAGTGGACGGTTAGGATGTTGGTCCCACTTGGGATTTTCTTGCATTATTTTAGTTGATATGTTGGCAAGATTGAGACATAATTTCCTAAAGGTGATTTGGTTTTGGAAAGATAATACTTATAACCACAAGATTACATTTCTAAATCATCCAACACCTTCCCATTTCACTTTCTTCTCCTTCCTTCTTCATGTTCTCGGCCTCACCTCACACATATAACACCTTCATTTTCATTTCATTATCAACCATTCTAAGAAGATCCTAAGGTGTAAGAAGCAAAGTTAGGAAGCTTGAAAGCATTGAAACTTGAAGGACCTCTTTGTGGAGCCTTTAACCACTCATTTTCTTCCATATTCATCATCAATCTTCTTGTGCCACTTCCCTAGCCATTAGAGCTAGTAGTAAGCTTCTTGATCTTGTTTTTACTTCTATTCATAATGGATAAAGTGTTATGTAAATGGTTAAACTCAAGAATCACCAAGGAAAAAATGAAGATGATCAGTAACATAAAGTTATATAACAAGAAATCTAAGTTGATTAAGTGTTTGTATGAAACTTGTTTTTGGATTTCTTATGTTTATGATGTTGATCATCATAATAACCTTGCTAGATGATGATTAAACACATGATCTAGCAAGTATAAGGATGGATCTTGAAGAAATCAAAGTGACCATCCTTTATGTAAACATGAACTTGAAAGATGAAGTTGTTTTTATGAATGATGAAGTATGAAACATGTTATAAGACTTGTAGAATGATGATTTCAAAGATAGTTTTCTCAAGAAACCAAGTTTAACTTCAAGATTTACATAACCATGATTTCTAAAGAAACTAATCATGTTTTTAGTGTTAAATCAAGTATAGAAACATGTTATTAACAAGAAAAAATTCAAGAAGAAATGTTTTTGAAAAATCATGTTATAAGTTGTGAAAGACTAAATTTCTCAAGAATGATGTTATTAAACAAATGACCACACTTTTAAGGGTAACTAAGTCTATTAATTAACATGGTAAGTTACTACAAGTTTTTACAAAATTTCAAGTTCATGTCAATGTGTAAATTGCATATTTAAAGCATATGGTAAGTCCTGTTTATGTTGTTGATGATTGATGATGGTTTTTAAAAGAAAATGATATGCTTTTAAAGCATGGAAACCTTCATTTTTAAGTGGAAACTATGACAAAATTTTTATAGAATGTAAACACTTAGAAAAATATTTTAAGCAAATATTTATAAGTAAATTTTAACCATGGTTTTTCATATAAAATTTGCCATAAATTTTGTTACAAAGATTACAAATATTGGAGGTTGTTTTTGATAAATAAAGGAGACTAAGTATATATTTAGGGATATATATTTAGATGTCACAATTTGTGTGATTACTTGTATATTATGTGTATTAGTTATATTATTTTAGGACTTGAAATAATATAACTTGCCAAAATACCAAGAATTATAATACAAAATATTACCAAAATTCTAAGAAAACAAATATATAATTTATACCCGAATATTGGACAAACCGAACACGGACGTATATGGACTACATTTATATATATTCCGGAATTAAATTCATAAATATATATGTTTTGACAAACGAGTTAAACGGTATTTTGGAAACCGAAAGAACGTAAAGTATGATTATCACAAGTATTACAAAAATATATCATATTTTTGTCAAGTAGAAAATATATTATTTCGAGTGGAGAAAAATATATATATTTTCTTAAACAATTAGAAGATATATTATTTTGAAGGAAATAAATACTTTCTTAAACAAATTAAGAATATATATTATTTTGGGTGAAAAATGGATTTATATATATTTTCCAAGTTAATCTTGAAAATATATTATTTTTGGGGTTTATATGAAGATATAATTATTTTTGCTAAGGAAGAATTATAAATAATTTTCTATAAAAGTTTTCTTAAAATATATATATTTTAAGAATACAAATTGGTGATTTTTATTGGTTAAAAATAATATTCCGGAAAATGTAAATACAAGAATTAAGTATAAGAACACTTAATAAATACAAGAAAACACGTATTCTCGTACGTACGAATACACACCGGAATACACCACAAATACTTGGCATAATACACAAGGATAATTACACCCATACTTGGGAAATATTCACGAAAAGAATTACAAAATGAACTAAGGCAATATATATATATATATATATATATATATTATTTTGACAATATTCCAAATAAATGGATGAATATAATTTAAGTTAAAATATTAATATTTTAACTACTAATTATATACTTTGGAATATTATAATATACATCAATGATGTAACTCAAAATATACCAAGACTTCTAAAACAACTCTTAATGAACAACTAATACAAAGAGTCGTTACACGACCTAAGCGTCTAATAAAACATGGCACATGTGTAGGTAGTAGTACGACTCCTAGAAGGACCTTTGAGCATACGAGATAGCAGGACGCAAAGTTGTGAGTTCATAACCCCCACTTTTCTAGTTTTACATTTTTACAAATGTTTTCGGGGGTGGAAAGACATGCAAGTTTTGCAAAAGTAAACATTTTTTCGATAAACGAAAACTCATTTCTAAACCATGTTACGAATGGATTTCAAGGAACTCAAATGGTTTACGAACGATTTATACTAAATATACCGGTTTTACAAAACAAATGCATATTTTCGAAACATGCATGATTTTCAAGATTAGGGACGGAATCGTCCTAGTTATAATAACGGGACTGGTTTGGTCTGCGTATGAAAAATGAGACAACCCAGTGAGTTCATGTCCCCCTTTTCTCTTACTTGTTTTCAGATTTATAACTCTCGGGGGTGAAATACATGTTACATATGTTTCAATGGTATGAATTGGCTATGAAATGAACTATTAGATCATGTGAGCATAGGCTGAAAACTAAAATGCCAATAACTCTCATAAGAATCATGGACAAAGGTTAGATCTAACGGGTACGGCCGAGCCCCACTCATGGTCCTTATGTGACCACTTGGAGTGCTTTAGTGTCCCAGTCGAGGTGATTCGACAATGGTCAAGAGGATTTGACACAGTCAAGGTGATTTGATACGGTCAAGGGAATTTGACACAGTCAAGGTGAATTTGACACAGTCGAGGGAAATTCGACACAGTCGAGGAGATTCGACAAAGACAAAAGTCTACTCATATCGAATACTCCCTATGTCTTCACATATATTAATGTCCTTGCAAAACATTAATTGATCTGTTCATAGACGCTTTTCATACCTGTTTTCAAAGGAGTCTCTCAAATGTTTACAAGTTTATCAGTACTTACACAAAACACATGAACTCGCTCAACTTTTGTTGATGTTTTCAAAATTACATGTATTTAAGGTAACAAGTTGGATCTTGGGCGCTGGTGTTGTGTCTGAATGTAAATTTCAAGTTTAGATGTCATCCACTTTTGTTGGTTTGTAGCTTAATCAGAGGTTGTGTTGTTTGAAACTTAAATGACTAGTGTTTGTAATGTTTTGAAATTTATGAATGGATGAACATCATTTTGATCATATCGTTATTTATTATAATCGAATGCAATGAGAACCAATCAAGTCACACGCATACGCTTCCGTAAAAGTCAGGGTGTGACAAATGTGAGTAGTGGCAAAATTTTCAATTAGATCAGAAGAAATGAAGCAATTTACTCTTTGATTTAATTAGGAATTTTCCATAATGACCCCTTTAGGTTAATGGCAATTTAAACATCAAACCCCTATGATTTGTTTTAAGTTAAATGATAACCTAAAGTTATAATTAATGTTAATTCATTAAATTATCCTTATTATTATATTAATTTTTGTAGCATTTAAACAGTAGCCATCTTTATTATATTAATATTTTAGCATTTAGCATTTTTTTAGTAAATAGTATCAGGTACTCGTACCGGTATCAAATTTATCAAACCGGGTATATTTTCGGTACCGAATCGGTACCGACTTTTGATATTTTCGGTATCGGTTCGGCACCGGTATTCAGCGGTTTTTACTCTCAAATACCGCTATTGTACCAGTACCGACCGGTACCGAACCGTACCATACCATACCAGGTATATTCTGTGTCGGTACCCACTTTTGAGGATTTTCGGTAAAGGTATTTTCGGTACCGGTTGGTACCGAGCTCATAAAATCCTGTAGCAACGTAGCAACGCAAGTAATAGCACCGTTTAAATTACTTTTCATACACACTGTAAGGAAACTGTATTTCGTTTGAATGGGGTTTTATATACACAACTTATTTTGTTTTCTTTTTTGTCTTTTTTTATAATGAATGAATTGTAGCTTGTAAAATTAACTTGGATATTTAGATTATTAATAAGCAAATCGTATCAAGTCCTATAATCAAACCAGGATCGTATCGATACCAAATTTACTATACCAATCATTTTCGATACCAATTTGGTACCCACATTTTGGCATTTTCAGAATCGTTACTTTCGGTTCGACAACGGTCTAGCACCACACCTGTATTTACTGATTTTTACCTTCAAATATCATACCATACCATACCGTATCGTACCGAACATTTTTGGCGTCTGTACCTAATTTCGATGATTTTCCAAATCGGTACTTTCGGTGCTGTTACCGGTACCGAGCTCATTCATATTTTAACGTGTTAGCACCGTAATAACTAAACTGAAAATAACTGAATTTCCAACGTGTAGGATGTGTGGGTCCTATTATTATATATTAGATTATTTAAAATCACTTTTTTTAGGACGAAGTGACTATCGTTACCACGTCATTTTTATTTATGTTTTGATATTCGGTATTTGCTTGCCGTTGCCAACACGCGTTCTGTAGACATTAGGTCCCCGCCGCAACGCGCGGGCGGAAAATCAACTAGTTTTATTAAAACTACAATTATTTTTATCATTTGTTAATTTATTTATTTAATAAAACCCAATATTGTTAATAATATTTACTAAATAAAATGTTTGGTTAAAAAATGTTAATATTTAATCGATTTAACAATGTATTAACACGTTTAAAAACGAACACAATTATATGTCTCATTTAATTAATACTAAAAATTAGATTTGAATAAATATGTAATGATTAAAAATATTTGAAGTTCTGAAAACTTGAGAAACCATATAACAAGTTATTGTTGGAGAAGGGGGGAGGGGGCACCTTCGCTAGAGGGAGGAAAAGAGGCGTGAGAGCCACCTGCACCTTCGCCGATGTAAGTTGTGGCAAAATTTTCGATCATATCCGAAGGAATGATGCAATTTACTCTTTGATTTAACGAGGAATTTTCCATAATGACCCACTTACGTTAAAGGCAATTTACACATCAAACCCCTAGGATTTGTTTTAAGTTAAATCATAATGTAAAGTTATAAGACTACCTCCAATGCTTACTTTGGTGGAGGTGCATTTGATGATGTGAAAAAGACATGTTGGAAGGATGCATTGGAGTGGAGAGCCATGGAGCATGCACGTATGTAGCCAAGTGCATCCAAATGAAAGAGTGATGGGGCCATGCAAGAGATAATGGAACATTTCAATATTAAAACCACATTTTTTTTATTCCAAAAAACTGCCAAACGGCACTTTTTAAAAGATTTTTGTAACAGCTATATTTCAAAAAAAAAAAAAACGGCTAGTTTTTCCCCCCTATTTAACTCATTTTTTTACCCTCAAAACCTTACAAACTCTCAATTTTTTTCAACATCACACTCTCAAAATGGATCCAAGACATCAATTTTCTTTCACTGGTTTGTTAAACGATGATGATGATCAGCAAAACCCACAAAAACAACCATCATTCCCTCTTTTGTCACAAACACAAAACTTTTCTCAGTTTTCACAAGCACATTCATATCCCCAGTTTCAACAAGGACCTTCTTTCCCCCAATTTGGACAATTTCCTGTCATGCCACAATTTCAACAACCTGCTTTTGATCCTCATCAATTTCAACAATTTCTTCAATGGCAATAGCTTCAAAAAACCTCCCAAATGCAAGAACCTATGTTTCAACAAACTCAAGAAGATCTTGTTGAATCACCATCAAAAGCAAAGCCGCAAAAAAAAAAAAAAGCCAAGCAAGATGGTAACTGAGAAGAATGACGAGCAACCAACAAAGACGAGTCGTCAAAAGTGGCCTCAAAGTGATGAGGTTTTGCTTGCCCAAGGTCTGATTTCAATTTATGAGAATCCAATCACTGCCAACAACCAAAATAGGGATGCCTATTGGGGTAAGATTGAAAAATACTACAATGAAAGTGAACCTGTAATTCCACGAGATGCTCACAATCTACGAACTCATTGACATATGTTTAAATCTAAGGTGAATAGATTTAATGAGTTGTATTTACAAGTCAAGTCTTGTTACAAAAGCGGTTGGTCAGATGACAAGTACATCCAAGAGGCTAGACAATTGTATATCAACGATCCATCTAACAAGACTTCTGCTAGTTTCACATACGAACATGTATGGAAAATGTATTTTTTAGGAAAATGTATTTTCTTTTTTATGTAATGCAAGTTTAATTTTTATTTATTTTTAGCTTCTTTTTTTATTTTATATTATTTAAATATATTTTTACAATTATTTATTAAATATTTTTTAAGATTACAAGTTAAATGTTTTTAAAGAAAAATAGAAAAAGAAATGGTGATGCGGAAGAGAGAAGATGCATGCGAGAAAGATGGGTTGGAGTTAAAAAGAGGAGAGAGAATGCATGTGGGAAGAATGAGTTAAAAGCTGACGTGGCAGTGATAACTAGAATGCATGTAGTAAATGCAGCCTGTTGCATTGTGGACAGTCTAATCAATGTTAATTCATTAAATATTATTAAAATTACAGTTGTTTTTATCATTTACTAATTATTTATTTAATAAAACACAATATTGTTGATAATATTTACTAAATAAAATATTTAGTTAAAACTGATAATCATTTAATCGATTTAACAATGTATGTATTAAGACCGTGGGGTATGGTGGGGCGGGGGTTTGGGGCATGAGTTGACACGTGGATATGGGGCACTCAATACACAAACCCAAGTTTCATAAGGGTATGGTGGGCGTGGCTGGGCTGGCGCATCATTTTTTTTTAAATTTAAAATGGACCGCTATGCCCTAGCCAACAAGCCAGTAAGAGCCGGCCACATAGGATCGCTAGCATGCCCCACGCCCGGCCTTAAACTCTCGCCCAAGAGGTCACGCCCAAACCCAAGCCCACCCGGGGTGGTGACTTGGACGTTTCTCCCGAACCCACGCCCAAATCCCCGCCCCATACCCCATAGCCTAAACACCTTTAAAAACCGACATAGTTATTTGTCTAATTTAATTAATACTATAACTAAGATTTAAATAAACATGTTGTGATTAAAAATGAATAAAGTGCTGAAAACTTGTGAAACCATAACAATGTGAAATGAAAAAAAGTGACTGAAACTGTTTTAGTAATATGAGACAGTGACATAATATTCACTTTATTATTTCACAATGAAAAAAAATAAATAAAACAATAATAGATAGCCTAATCACACATTTCATTTGGAAAATAGGGTTAAGATATAATAGGAAGTTTTTTTTGCTAGAAATGTCAAGAAGTAATCTTGACCATCAATTGATTTAATCAAGGGCTAAGATTAAATTAGTGAAATTGAAGAGAAAAAAAAGAGGCGCGTGAGTTTGTGTCAGTGCATTCTAGTCAATGCAGGACAATAGTTTCACTCTCCTCAAATTCCCCATATTTTTTAAACGTTAATAATTTTTTTCATACGACATTATTTTTTTATAAAAATTGCACCAAAAAAACACGATCGTTTTTTATCTTTAAAACGAGTATATTATTGCTATATTTTCGAAAACCTAGTTGCGTAAAACGCAATTGACAAAAAACGTAAAAAAATGACTTTTTTCTAAAACGCAATGCACAAAAAACACAAAGAAATGTCTTATTTCTAATACGCAATGGCCAGAAAACACAAAGAATTGTCTTATTTCTAAAACGCAATGGCCTAAAAACACAAAAGAAAGTGTATTTTCTAAAACACAGTGGACTGAAAACACATAAAAATGTGTTTTACCTAAAACGCAATACACAAAGAACACAAAGAAATGTCTTATTTCTAAAACGCAATGGCTAGAAAACACTAAAAATGTCTTTTTCTAAAACGCAATAGCCTAAAAACACAAAAGAAAGTGTACTTTCTAAAACGCAATGGACTGAAAACACATAAAAATGTGTTTTACCTAAAACGCAATGCACAAAAAACACAAAGAAATGTCTTATTTCTAAAACGCAATGGCCAAAAAACACAAAAAATGTCTTTTTTTTTAAAACGCAATGGCCTAAAAACACAAAAGAAATTGTAATTTCTAATATGCAATGGACTGAAAACACATAAAAATGTGTTTTACCTAAAACGCAATGGACTAAAAACACTTCAAAAATGTGTTTTTCTAAAACGCAATGGCCAAAAAACACATAAAAAATGTCTTATTTGTAAAACGCAATGGCCTAAACATACAAAAGAAATTGTTGTTTCTAAAACGTAATGGACTGAAAACACATAAAAATGTGTTTTTACCTAACACGCAATGGACTAAAAATACTTCAAAATGTGTTTTTTTAAAACGCAATGGACCAAAAAACACATAAAAATGTCTTTTTTTTCTAAAACGCAATGGCCTAAAATCACAAAAGAAAGTGTTATCTCTAAAACGCAATAACTCAATTCAAAAACCCAGATCGTAAAAATGTCAATTCAAAAATTCTTACATATATCGAAGCTGATTTCTTCGCCGATTGACGAAATTTGAATGTTAGAAACACTTATCAGCGATCGAATCGAACGAATCGAGTGATTCGCTTCAAAATCACAAGAAAAAAATGAGATATTGTATGAAATTAAACTGTGTTTCTTCAAAAAAGTTGAAGAACACGTTGATTGGGTGTTTGAATAATTGATTGGTGAAGAAAATCGCAGTATAATGTAGTGATTATTGAGATTAGGGGTGTGCATGGTTCGGTTTGGGTCGGATTTGGCCTAAAACCATAACCATAACCGCGATGTCAGTTAATGGATAATCATAACCATAACCGATCGGTTATGACAGTTATGCTTAATCGGTTTTGATGGTTATGGCGGGTCGATTGTGGGTGGTTAACCATGTATTTAGCCTAGCTAAAAATAGCTTAATTTTTTTTAACATGGAATAAATTGTTTTTGCATATTTATATATATTATTATATTACATAGTATTAAAAATACATATAATCTATATTAATACCAATTATTATTGAATATTCAAATAAAGTGATATGATATATTCCATAAATTCAAATAAACATTCAATAAAACCACAAAACGATATGAAAAACACATAAATACTAAAAATCTTCAATAAAAAATATCAAATATTAAAATATAGTGAAAAGTCTTAAATCTTACAAAAATTTATTACATGTTGGTTCGGTTCGGTTATGGTGGGTATGGAAACATTGATAACCATAACCACCCGCTACATTCGGTTTTCAAAAAAACCATTAACCGACCCACCGGTTTTTTATTTGGTTCGGTTTTTTCGGTTCGGTTTTGTCGGTTAATTCAGTTATGGTTCGGTTAATTTGGTTTTTTGCACACCCCTAATTGAGATAGAAAGTGAAGAAAATGTTGAACATAGTGAGTTTTGAAAATGGTGTGTTTTGAAGTTACAGAGCGAAGAAGAAGGGAGAAGATTGAGTAAAATTGACTAAAATACCCTTTCTCTTTATTTTAAATTTTGCCATATGTCATAATTTTATTGCTTTCTATCCTTTTAGCCAAAATAAACTTCTTATTCTCGGAATGCTTTGTTACTTATCACAATACCTTAAAACTACTAGTTGACATATTTCCCTCTTTAGAAGTAACCTAAAGTGTATTTTAAAATTGTGACACTTGTTTGTCAAACCATGATTCCACAGGGTTATATTCTTTTCTCACGCGATTTTATATGAAAGCAAAATACTTTTTCTTTATATATACAGACGCTATCAATTATGAAAGTTTAGATGTTTACTTAAAGAAATAAAATGATCATAAATTATTATCGGATAGCTTGTTCGGATCCTTACGGAATTATATGATCTGCTGGACCCGACTTGACCCGAGCAGATCGGATGTAACTAACCACGCATATGCGTGTGATAATTGAAAGGGGAAACATGACACATTCCACTAATATAAAACAAAACATGAATGAAAGCTGCCATAAAGAAGTAAAGGGACCTATTTTATTAAATTATTGAAATCTTTCCAAAATTTTGGATCGGAACTCAACGTCTAATCTAACCCCACAAAAATTAAAAATAAAAGTAAACCTAAAAATAAATATAAAAAATAAGAATATAAATAAAGAGAAATAAAAGGAGAATCAATGTTGGATATCGGACAGCTATGCAGCCATGATTCAAGCCAAGAAACAAACGCTCCTAAGACGTTGATGTTGACCACCATTTCTGTTTGTTTTCTTTTAACGGTGGTATCTATTTTTACCGACTAGATTTAGGGTGGGAGAGGTGCTCACCGACGATACCATCTCAACAGCCAATTGTCACTTTACACATCACCTCTCCCTTTGAACCGGTCGCAACCTGAAATAGGTGGGGTCGTTTTACCCGCACACCTATGCAGGTCTCTCTCTCCTCTCTACACACCTATGCAAGTCTCTCCCCGTCTCCTTTTTTTCTACGGTAACTAGTCAAGGTATTCCCTACCCGATTTTGCTACCCGTGAGGTGGTGCAGTGTACCTGATTAGGTACCACTATCTGAAAGTCCCTTCCTGCATGGGCGGATCCAAGGGTAGAAAAAAATAGTAAAAACCTTATATAATTTTGAAAAAAAATAGTAAGAATTAGTGAAATCTACTAAAAAGAACCCGTACAAAAGAAATTTTGGATCCGTCACTCCCTTATGAATTGCCCCGTACCCTTATAACTTGATATTTTATATTTAAGTAAGAAAAAAGATGGATATATTCAATGATGAGGCAGTGAGGGGATGGCAGGTACAATCACTTCTCTACCCTCAACTTTTATATTTTTAGCTTGTATAGTGATTAAAAAAGATAGTATGATATCAAATTTAGATAAATTTGGTCCCTTCCTTATCATTATTTATATATTTTACCTTACTTTTCTAGACTTCTTTTTGCCTCCTCTACCGCACACACTTTTATGTTTGTGAAATAATATAAATAAGTTAATAATTAATAGTAGTAGTTGAAGTATTGGGTGGGTTTTGTGTAGTGGGTTAATCATGTCGGGTTGACAGGTTTTGATTTGGTAGAATGAATTGTTCAACTCTAACACGACTAGTATGTTTATTCATGTAAAAACATCAACTTTAATCTGAACACACTTATCTAAATATGCTAAATGGGTTGACGGATAGTAATCAAGTTGTAAACGTGTTTATTGAGTTGAAGGGTTGAACACGTCAAAATGGTTTAGTGGGTTGGCATGTTGAATGTTTTTGTTAAATACGTTAACACGGCATGTCTAATTCTGGATCTAGGGGTGTGCTTTTCTTTGGGGGGGGGGGGGGGGGGGGTGGTTCTGGAACCCCCTTGGTTGGTCATGACCAGAAAATTTATAAACATACAATCCTTTTCAAATGTTTTTAAAAATTTAACAAAGATCGCATCTTAAATCTTCTTTATAAACAAAATCTTTGTTCTTTTTCCTTTTTATCTTTTGCTCTTTTTCTTTTTGTTTTTCCACAAGACAATCACCGTGTCCTTGAAAGATGCAAAAGTCTATGAACTATCATTACCTGTAACTTCATATACATCATTTCTGTTAATAAACATCCCATGTGCAACTACCCGTTTCCTTTTTTCCTTAAATTTACCAACTCAAATAACCTTAAATTTCCAGTTTACATATGTTTTAAGACAATAAAAAAGTGTTACCAAACGTCTATCACAAGGTATAAACTATGGCTCGACCGACCACTTGAGCATCTATGTAACATGCTATATGTGTTCACATGAACAAGTAGTTGTGTGAATTCTTGATACGACACGAATCATGTAACCCGTCCATTGCATCGAGGACTTTAACAAACATTTTAAATAGGTGTGTAAATTCCTGATAAAACGTGAATTTGTTATGGACTTTATATGTCTAGGTTTAGCTAAACATGTTTGGGTCAGTTTCAGGTCGAATCCACAAACACGTGTAGCCAAAAAAGTTGAACTTGGGTCAACATGAGGGGTTCTCTTGTTGACCCATTAATTTGAATATATTTTTATAAGGCATTTTATGTTAAGACTTGTACTGATTGAATACCTTGTATTAAAACTTAGAAATTATAAAAAATAGAGACGTAGATATTATTAATGTGAAAGGGACCAAACTTCATAAATTTAACGCAATGTCCTGATTAGTGTTCAAAATTACCCTGGCCCGAAAACGACCTATTATTAGTTTAGTGAATTATATCATCCAAGTCTTAAACAAGTTTTTGTTGTTATAGTATGTTTTCGAATCTAGAGGTCTTATAGACTTACAAATAGCCAAATAATGTAATTGACGTCTCATAGGCTTATATGAGACAATTATCTAAAAGAGAAATGGACCCAATGAAAAAGAGAGAACAATAAAGCAAAATATTGAAAATTTTCTTTTATCTAATCATAATTCGACCTCCCTTTCCATTTACTTATCCCTACTTTTGCTTCCTTTTTTGATACTCTAACCACAACAATTTATACACTAAATTATAAACAGAAGTTTCATCTTTTGATTTCTTATTACACAAACTTTTCCCTACATGGGTCCTTAGGTAAACTATTCACAAATAGTCCCGTCAGTCGCTTAACTAGTTTCACGTTCATGTCTCGTGATCTTTTCTCTTTTGTTTAATATTATATGATGGAATATAAAGAAATAAACTTAGGAGAGGGAGCATAAAGAAAGAACACTAAAAAAACGAGAAAAGCTTTAAAATTAAAACGTATATAAAAATGTTCTCTTTTACATGCCCCGGTGCACTCTTTGATCAACTTTTGACACGAGTGAGAAGTTTTGCTCGATTACATAGGTTATATGATCATATGATGATGAATAACTAGTGGTTCTCATTCATCGTTGATCGTGTCGTATGTTTGGACTAGGATGCTAAAAGAATGTGGTCCTCTCATGGTTATGGGCTAGGTGTATAGTATATAATACAAGATTGAATAATAGTTTTAGTTTGCAGACACCATTAAGGAGGGAGGGACATGAAAACATGCTTTAGCTTAAAGGTTTGTTACTAAGAGTGGTCCCTTGAAACACACTTGTGAATTCTAATGCCCTTCTACATTATATATATATTTTTTGGGTTCTCCACATCTCTCCCTTACACCCCAAAAGACAAAAGTTATTGTATATGATGTATCTTTTGCCACCCCTTTTGCTTCTCACTAAACCTGTAATACTAATAACCATAATTATAGTGTACGATGGTAAAAAAAGAAACGAGACAAATCATGAAGGACTAAGATTTTTATAAATCTTTAAGTAAAAAAAGTCTAATTAATAGGTAACACGGCTGTGATATGTCACACGTACTGTCATATAAATGATAAGTAATGTGATATGTTATGTCTCTTTCATATGGAAAATCGAGATGGCATATGATATGTCACGTCAACATCTAAAGTCACATAAGAAAAATGACATGTGGAATGTTTAAGAACTCAAATTTGCATTTTCTTCTAACTAAAAGAGTAAGAATACTTCTAGTGTTAATATGCAAATGTTGAGTAGCTGAAATGAAAAAAAAAACAATAACAATTTCTTTTGTAGATTGTGTACTTCATAAAGCATTAAAACTGCTCCAAATTAAAAATTTTAAATCTTTGAACATGTTACACATAGAATTTCTCATTATATGCAAAATAATATATCTCATGTTATAAAATTTCCTGTGATATTAAAATTAAACGAACTTATTTGTCATGTAGGTTTATTAAGTTAAAGATTAAAATACTTTGTGTTTTTTCTTATTATATACTGTATATCTCTAAAACTATATTGGAAAATGTTTTCTTAAATTCTTGGAAGTTGGGGTTGTCAAACTAGTTATAGATTTCTACGTAAAAATGTCCGAAAAGGCTTTAGAAAAAGCCATTAACCAAAAGGATGCACAGGGTTTCTGCTTGGGTTAAGCTTGGGCCTGGCCCAGAGCCACTATTTGTAATTTGTGATAGAGTTAAATGCCATTTTAGTCCCTATGGTTTGGGTCATTTGGCCAGTTTGGTCCAAAGGTTTGAAATATTGTCATTTTAGTCCAAATAGTTTCAAACGTTACCATTTTAGTCCACTGGACAAACTTCATCCATTTTTTCTGTTAACTAAAATGACAATTTAGTCATTTTTTAATGTAATTCTGCTAACTAAAATGACCGAATTGTCATTCTCGTTAACAGAAAAATGGGATGAAGTTAATCCAGTGGACTAAAATGGCAACGTTCCAAACTATTTGGATTATAATGACTACGTCTCAAACCTTTGGACTAAACTGACAAAATGAACCAAACCACAGAGACTAAAATGACATTTAAGTCTTTGTGATAAGAGGCATGTGTAAATGTGTAACATTTGAGGATCTTCTTGTACTGTGACCATTACCGATTAACGCCACTATTGCTTCAATAATTTGCGATTTTAGGAAGGAAATTGGCCGAACAAAAAAGGATGCTCAAACAAAGTGGTTTATCGCCAAAAAAAATTGTCACTTTTGTGCATTAATAAGTTGACGTTGTAACATTTTTACACAACTGGTAAAAGACCGGGTGGCATCACCTTATTTCTACATCCCGATCGTGAAATTTTCTACACATTGGAGGAATATTTGTAAGATTAAATATATTATGACTTAATATTTAATCTAGTAGCCATTATAATCATTTACATTATATAGATCAAAATATATAATAACCTATTAAATAATTAGTTGGTAATTGTTGATGGACCATATTACCCTTATTAACTAATTAGGTTTTCTCTTGGGTGCTTATATAAGGAGACTTATGTAGAGGTTCTAAGGTTAGACACATAACCTAATTCTCATAACATCATAATCGACCCTCTTTTCCATAACCGATACCCTTTTCGGTTTTTGTTGGTGCATAATGTCTATCGCTTACGTCATCAGTCCATGTCGTGTCAAATTCATGTAATAGATTAAAAGTTTAAGTTTTATATGTGTTATGGTCCAGGTCGCATGAACTGACTTGTGTAGGTCAGGTCGCACGAAATGGATGTTGTCAGTTCGTGCGAAGTGGGCTTGTAACCTCGTGCGATCTGGACAACCTATAAATAGGCCAGTGTAGTTTTTCATTTGTAACTTTCCAGAGAACTTTGCCACGAAGTGCTGACGAATTCTCTATGTACGAAAACTTTTTAAATGAATGGAAAACATGTTTAAAGTGACTTTCTACTCTTCTACTCCTATTCTAACCCTGATTGACGGTTTCTAGTCTGTTTCCGCCTTTCTAGTAACTAGATCTGACTCAGATTGACTCGTATTGGTCGACTCATCGATCCTACAAGTGGTATCAGAGCTTTTAAGAATAAAGCATTGCAAAGTATTATACGAGGACTAGGCTATTGCTCCCGCAAAATCAGAAGTACTGGTATAATACCCCAGATATCATCACGTACAAAGACCTAGTATGTCAGAAATAGAGTCTTTCAATCAGGATTTCGGGGGTTACCCATATATCCGATAGATGTTCCCCACGAAATAAGCAGTTATTCGTTATGTTTATATCTCGAACTCAATCTATTAATTGTGTGAAGCCTACTGGCACATCATTAGTGAGACTCGTTTAAAAACATTTTGACTTTCCATTTCTTTAGCATGTTGTGATAGTCCACTGATGTACTATCATTTCCTCTTTTTACAACAAAACTCATTTTTGATTTTTTCAATGTTTTTGTATTTTTGAATTTTTATCATGTTTTTGTATTTTCTATAAACTATCTCCCCCTAAAATCAAAAACATATTTTTGTGTTTTTAGTTTTATCAAAAGCAGTAAAGAAACTGTACAGAAAAACATGACAACTAGACGTAGATCACTTCTGATCGCCGTCCTCCTCGGCCACACACTCTACCACCCTCCCAGAAAACAAATTCTTTAACCCATTCAATTTCAAAAGATAATTAAATCTTGTTTTATCAAAGGGTTTTGTGTAAAAATCAGCTCTCTGATCATCGGTGTGTATATAATCAATTCGAATCAATTTTTTCTCGTAGCAATCACGAATAAAATGATGTCGAATCTCAATATGTTTAGTTTTAGAGTGTTGAACCGGATTTTTAGTGATATTAATGGCAGCCTCATTGTCCACATAAATTGGTGTGTCTAAGAATTGCAAACCATAGTCCCTCATTTGTTGTTGAATCCAGAGATGTGACACCCTGACACGGAGGCGGAAACGTCGAGGGCATCACGAAACTTGATAGAATGCAAATGAGCACATGGTGATTTAATTAAGTTGAAATATGATTAAGTTGATTGATAGGATTGCATTCACATCCAACTAGTACAAAATACTATAACACATTGTTCACAATAGGTCTTTGTTTTTATTTAAAGCTAAGGCACTTGTCTTGAGCAATCCTATGTGATCCTTGCAAGAAACTAACTTCAAACAATCAACACCTGAAACATATGTTAAAAATAAACGGGTCAACAAACGGTTGAGTGAGTTCATAGGTTTTGGTTAGTTTGGTAATAAACAAATAATGTGATGATGAAATAAAATGTTTAACAATGTGGCATGTGATAAGACTTATAGCAAATGAATGATACAAGTAATTTGTTGCTTGGTGGAACATTCAAACCTTGTAGACATAAACACGGCATTGATCATCCAGACCCACCATAATGATTAACAACAACAACAACAACAACAATTGACAATTGAGTCGGATGGGATGTCACCCCTATAGCGCTATAATGTACCGCTCGGCTTGTACGGAGTTAATGAATGTAAACGTTAAGCAACTATGTCATGAAAACCACAAGTACATGTGGACAAAAATGTGCTATGGAAGTTAGGATAGGGAATATCCTAAGTCCCACAGGAAAAATATCAGGCAATTGCAAAGACGGATCAACATAACCACAAGTTTTGCAAAAATAATTGTAACAACATGAACATATGTTTCACCCCGAAAACAGTGTAAAAAGGGGAAGCTATGAACTCACCTTGCTTGTGAATCAAATTCCAAACAAGTATATGGATAAGAGTTTGCAGGAACAAGTCTTTCCACGCTACTCTATAGACATGCATGAAACAACACATATGGAATATAGCATTAACAAGGGCAACATTGTGATTTTTGTATAAACAGTGACAAGGTTTTGTGTTGTACGGTTTGACAATCCGGTTTGGGGAACACTTGGTAATTTGATAAATTTGAGAAGTGTTTATATAAATACTAGATTATACAAATAATAAGTAAAATATTATTATTTGTATTTTTAAACAAATAGTATATATAAATAAATAATTATACTTTAAGTATATTTATATATATCTTAAAAATCATGAAAACAGTTTGTATAATTTAAGAGTTTTAAAAATATAATTCAAAAGTCCAAGTTTAATTACAGAAGGTATAAATTATATTTGGTATTATCAAAACATATGAAATTTCAGAATAATGTGGTAATTATACAAATTAATTATCTAATAATTAATTTAGGACAAAATAATCAAAAATAATATTTTAATTATATGATAAGTATAAATCAGAATGAAATTAATTATCATGGCAGAAAAATAAATATGTCTTAAATAAATAGTTTAATTAATTGTTAAAATGAATTAACTGAATAATTGTGTAAATAATTACTTAAATAATTATTTAAAATAGAAAAATTTGAAATAAAATTTTTAAATAATGTCATGCAATAATACAGATTTAAAGTAAATATTATGACCTTGAATTAATTTTATATAGTATTCTGGAAATAAAAGGGTAATTGTACAAAATTGTTTTTATAAAGTTTATTATCTAAAAATTTCATGCAAAATGATTAAACATGGTTTCTGATTTTTAATAATCTCAATATAACATGCATAAAATTTTAAAAATAATTTTGAATGTAAATCATAACTCAGAATATTTAAATTAGTTAAGTTAACTCTATAAATCTTGTGATATAACTGATTTTGTGAAATTAATATTATAAAATAACATGCAATATCAAAACATGGTTTCTGGATTTTTTTTTATAGTTTCAGTAGAACATGCACAATAATATAAAAATAATTTCAGGCCAAAATCATTTAATTACCCAATTAAAATAATTAAGCCTAATTAAGTGATTTATATGATTTAATTTATGTAAATAAATATATAAATTATCAAACAGTGATAAAATTTATACATACTCAGAATAATACAGGTAATGTCATAAAAATAATTTTGGACATCAATTGTATAATTATTTAATTTAACAGATTAAAGTTGAACTTTAATAAATATACATTTTAACTGTTTTAATTATAATAATATCAAAACAGTTTCAAATATTTGTGAAAATTTATTTTCAAAAAGTATACTGTTCAAAATATTTTACATAAAAATTTCATAAGTTAATTCCTGAAATTAGAATTAATATAAATATTTTAATTCAGATCAGTTTCTAATTAAAATAAAATATAAATATAAAAATTTTACAAACTTTTATATTTTTAATAAATACACTGATAATTCAGGAACATAAGATAAAAATTTCGGATTTTATATCATAAATATCGAATTTATATAATTGCTTTTGTAAACAAATTAAAAATAAAAATTAAAATACAGAAATAATCATCATCTTCCCCAATTGAATAGTCAACAGAAGTCAAACTATACGATTAACCTATCAAACGTGCATAATACTTAAATTAATTTAACAAGAATGTTGAGTGTATGATAATATACCGATCGGTGATCAAAAACTATGTCCGGTAACGATCAGATTGAGCTTCCGACTAGTTCCGGCGAACTGTAAGTCCGGCGAATTAACAGACGAGAACCAGGAGCATTTTACGAAGTTTTTGTGTGAATTGAAAGGTCTGTGAGGTTCGTGAAGGTTGCAGGAGTTTATAACAAGGTTTAATCGATTCAAAAACAACCGAAATCCGACAAACTAAGTTCCACTAAAACTTTTTAAATATTTTCGGTTACCGGGAACCATATTGCATGTTTAGGTGGAATTAAGAACTTTGGACGACTCTAAACGTCGAGGAGAATAAGCAGGTGGGCTTGTCGAACATTGAGCTTTGTTGGTTTGTGTTTTGGACGAATTCCGGCGATATAAACGGTGAAAAACCGTTTGAATTATAGTTACAAGATCAGTCCCTGTTGTTTCTGAGATAGCCATAACAGGTCCCTCCACTTATAACCGGAAATCCTAACTAGGTTAGCTTTTAAAACAGGATTTCTTAATAAAATGATTAACTGGGTTAAATAGTCCGGTTAAGTAACTTTGAAATCTACAAGAATGGTCCCTGTACTTGCTTAACCAGAAAAGTTAACTGAGTTAGTTTTAAAATTTGAATTCCTTTTATAAACTTTAACCTGGTTAAGGTTTTTAACTGGAAAACAGTTTTAAGAATGTCAAAAACAGTCCCTAGACCACTAGTTTCATAAAATGACCCAATGGTCCTTGGACTTTTAAAATTTTAAAAATATAAGTTTATTTATTTTATATAATATAAATTTCAAAAATTACATTTTAAACCCTAAACTTTTAAAGCTTTTAAAAACTTATATTTTTATTTGTAAATCAAGTTTCAAAAATGTCATAAAGGACCCTAAACTTTATGTTTTACAAATTTTATGTTTTTAACCCGAATATTTAAGTTTCAAAATTTACACTTTAGTCCCCGAACTTTATATTTTGTAAAATAGTAACGGTTTTAACTACGGTTTTAAAATCAGAGTTTTCAAACAAGTTTCAAGAAATGACAATTAGGTTCCTTAACTTATACTTTCACAAAATGACATATTAGGCCCTTGTAATTAGTGCAGCCTTGTTTTTAAGTACGAAACTCAATAAAATTTGCAAATATTCACGTGTTTGGGCCGGTAATTCATGTAAGAGCATAAAACAAACATGTATCAAACAAATTGCATCTCAAAATACGACGTGTGTATCAAACAAGTACATGTTTGAAAACCAAGGTTGTTACAGTCTCCCCTACTTTAGAAAATTTCGTCCCGAAATTTATTCGAAAGAGACCGTAGGATGTAATTGCAATGATAATTAAGTCATTGTTTGGTGCTGCAAATTTCGAGGAATTTACGAGGATCATGGTATAAAAATTGTTTTGTGTGGCACCATGCCATGCTGGACATGTAATGTAAATATTATGCAAACAACTATGTGTTCAAATAAGCAAATAATGGATGATCACATAACCACTTGATGTTTTTATATGCCACCTTACTTAACAATGCTCGCTATGATTCTCATGCGCCAAACCCCGTAATTAAGTGTGCACCCAAAATTACGCGTTTCAGTGCATGGTCCACATAGCACTTCTAGTTAAGTGAGGAAACAAATAAAATTAAGATATTGTTTAAATCAAACAAGCATCAATATAACATAACATCAACTGAATTAAAACGTATTTCACATTAGCAATGATAACATTGTTTGTTTGATGGTCTAGTATGATGTAGACAAATTACAATTGAAATAAGTCATGTAATGGATCAAATTCAGGCTCAAAACTATCAGGTAGTGGAGGTAGTGAATCCAGTTGCATACGAGTAGCTAGCATACTTTCCAACCATTGATTCCTTTTTGTCAGCCATTGTACTTGCCGTAGCAATTCTTGGTTTTGATTATTTAGCCTAGCCATTTCAACTACCATTTGATCTGGATGTAGATTCATTTGAGGCACCGTACTTGGGCCTGCTATATCAGTTGGTGGTAGTTGTTCCACTTCATTCAACAGAAAGGACTGTGGCAGTAACGGTGATTACAAAAATGATTCCGATCCTAATTGATCTTGCATCGTCATGCTTTCATCAAACAATTCATCTTGCGTCGTTGGATCCTCCTCGAAGACTATCGGTGAGAGGCCTTGTGAGACGTTTGCTGTTGGTGGTTGGGGTGGGTTAGTTGGAATGTATTCGTGTATGTAGGGCAGCTGTGGTTGCATATTATGTCGATAAAAAGATGATGGAGGAAATTGCAACAATGGTTGTTGTAGATTTTGTGTGGAGATACTGTCTAAGACAAGTGGAGCTCCCTCCGACTGAGATGGTTGAGTTGGTGTTAGCCTAATGAGGTTACAACTTACAACCCCAGGTGTCTTCGGTGGAGATAATCCCTGGATAATCTGGTCACTTAGGACACCTAATGATTTTGCTATTTTAGTAATATAAGATCCTCCCATGAGACTTTTCAGGGGATTTGTTTGTTGACTAGAAAAATATACAGCAAGTTCGTGGGCAATATTACAAGGAACTTGCTCAAAAATACTATGTAGATGGAAGAGTCCGGTTGAACTAACCCTTTGTTGATTAAATTGGCGCCCCCCCGTGATAGTGTTGGCTAAAACAAGGTGCATATACCGATAACGAGGGTTGAAGTTCATAGAATTATTGTTGCCGCACCATGCTTTTGATGCATGGCGTTGCCAATATTCTTTCATTTTCACATAGGTATAGGAGGTTGATGCCCTCGTATAAATGGGTTGTCTAACTTCTTCATCGGTGTATATACCCAGACGAACTGCGAATTCTGTTAATGACATGTTATAAAATTGTCCACAAAGTCGAAAATGAATGGATTCATTGGTAAGACGTCTTTTAGGGTTGTAAGAGAAAGTGGACAAGAATTCATATACTAGTTCATCATATGATGGCTCTAGGATGTCGAAGAAACGACGCCAAGGTGTATTGTGTGATAGTAATATTGACAGTGAACCACTGGGGTCAACCATTCCTATTCGTTGCCAATCAATACCGCTAATAGTAAGAACTTCATGTTGCTTGAGCTTTTGATACCTCTCTTGATGGTGTAAATTTGTAAACTGAAGGAAAGGATGAATTTTTGCTGCAATTGAAGATTCAGCATAGGCTGCTGGAAGGTTTGCCATTTGAATGTTGGGTTTTGTTGAACCAATAAAATTTTGAGTATGGGTTATTTTGGGTACTTCGGGTGACGACGGTGGGTTTGGTCGATATAGAGGAAAAATCCGGGAGTGAAGGAAATGATGATGGTGTGAGAAAATACTATATGAATGACTAGATTTTATAGAGTTCGAGTTTCTTGAATGTTGAGGATAATCTTGTGATAAATTGCATGCAAGTATGAGCGTAGCAGGTTTCAATTATCAAAAAGAGACGCGTGCGTTGGTTTAATCCCTGAAAAATCAGGGTGAAAGTTTTGTCGTGTTTTGGCGGCATGACGAAAAGGAAGAAATGAAATGGGGAGAACAAGCAATTTTGTTGGCACAATAATTCAGCGAGAAAGAAAGGAATAGGGATCAAGTGGTGGAGTGGTTTGTGTCTTGGTAAGTTAGGTGTAAAACCCGAAAATAATTTGAATTTGAAAGGAGTTTTGGTAAAACGACTTATATTATTTATAAAACCTTGTAGTTATGCGATAAAAGTTGGTTAGGTTTATGCTTGATAGTGGATATCTTTAGTAAAATGATGTAGTGTGATTTGTGTTTTAATGGCTAAGAAAATTATGGGCAAAAGAGTCATTGGACCAGCTACGTGTCTGCAAGCAGTAGGGGAAAACATAAGGTCATAGGAATCGGAATGAAATGTTTTTGGTGGGATAGTTTTATAAAATCAATGAAGACGAGAGAGAAAACACAACAAGATGGACATCGTTTATTTGGAGAATAAACAATATCGGTGACTAATCTAAGTAATTGGGTCCTAATAACTTAATGAAGTCATGCTTTAGCCTATAAGTGGACACTCATCCCAAGAATTCCCAGGTAAGCACAACAGGTCTCGCGTCTGATGAGATATATGCGAAGTGCTAGCCTTAGACAGAAAACTCAGAATACAGGCACCCACCCTTCCAGATTGCACGAGTTCGTTATTGGAGCCCAAGACTTTGACGAGAGTTTAAAAAAATCAGAAGAGGTTTTGAAAGTAATCACCTAAGGATAGGTGATGAGCATTTGTAAAATCTAAAGATGAGGTCCGTGGTGACGAGGCATTATTTACAAAAGATAAAAATAGGGATGAAGACAAAGGCAAAGATAATGGAAGAGTTTGCTAGTGGAAGGTGTCCTAGGTAAGTTATAGTCTAGGTCAAAAGTAATTTCTAATAACCTAAATCCCTATAACCATGGCTCTGATACCAACCTGTGACACCCTGACACGGAGGCGGAAACGTCGAGGGCATCACGAAACTTGATAGAATGCAAATGAGCACATGGTGATTTAATTAAGTTGAAATATGATTAAGTTGATTGATAGGATTGCATTCACATCCAACTAGTACAAAATACTATAACACATTGTTCACAATAGGTCTTTGTTTTTATTTAAAGCTAAGGCACTTGTCTTGAGCAATCCTATGTGATCCTTGCAAGAAACTAACTTCAAACAATCAACACCTGAAACATATGTTAAAAATAAACGGGTCAACAAACGGTTGAGTGAGTTCATAGGTTTTGGTTAGTTTGGTAATAAACAAATAATGTGATGATGAAATAAAATGTTTAACAATGTGGCATGTGATAAGACTTATAGCAAATGAATGATACAAGTAATTTGTTGCTTGGTGGAACATTCAAACCTTGTAGACATAAACACGGCATTGATCATCCAGACCCACCATAATGATTAACAACAACAACAACAACAACAATTGACAATTGAGTCGGATGGGATGTCACCCCTATAGCGCTATAATGTACCGCTCGGCTTGTACGGAGTTAATGAATGTAAACGTTAAGCAACTATGTCATGAAAACCACAAGTACATGTGGACAAAAATGTGCTATGGAAGTTAGGATAGGGAATATCCTAAGTCCCACGGGAAAAATATCAGGCAATTGCAAAGACGGATCAACATAACCACAAGTTTTGCAAAAATAATTGTAACAACATGAACATATGTTTCACCCCGAAAACAGTGTAAAAAGGGGAAGCTATGAACTCACCTTGCTTGTGAATCAAATTCCAAACAAGTATATGGATAAGAGTTTGCAGGAACAAGTCTTTCCACGCTACTCTATAGACATGCATGAAACAACACATATGGAATATAGCATTAACAAGGGCAACATTGTGATTTTTGTATAAACAGTGACAAGGTTTTGTGTTGTACGGTTTGACAATCCGGTTTGGGGAACACTTGGTAATTTGATAAATTTGAGAAGTGTTTATATAAATACTAGATTATACAAATAATAAGTAAAATATTATTATTTGTATTTTTAAACAAATAGTATATATAAATAAATAATTATACTTTAAGTATATTTATATATATCTTAAAAATCATGAAAACAGTTTGTATAATTTAAGAGTTTTAAAAATATAATTCAAAAGTCCAAGTTTAATTACAGAAGGTATAAATTATATTTGGTATTATCAAAACATATGAAATTTCAGAATAATGTGGTAATTATACAAATTAATTATCTAATAATTAATTTAGGACAAAATAATCAAAAATAATATTTTAATTATATGATAAGTATAAATCAGAATGAAATTAATTATCATGGCAGAAAAATAAATATGTCTTAAATAAATAGTTTAATTAATTGTTAAAATGAATTAACTGAATAATTGTGTAAATAATTACTTAAATAATTATTTAAAATAGAAAAATTTGAAATAAAATTTTTAAATAATGTCATGCAATAATACAGATTTAAAGTAAATATTATGACCTTGAATTAATTTTATATAGTATTCTGGAAATAAAAGGGTAATTGTACAAAATTGTTTTTATAAAGTTTATTATCTAAAAATTTCATGCAAAATGATTAAACATGGTTTCTGATTTTTAATAATCTCAATATAACATGCATAAAATTTTAAAAATAATTTTGAATGTAAATCATAACTCAGAATATTTAAATTAGTTAAGTTAACTCTATAAATCTTGTGATATAACTGATTTTGTGAAATTAATATTATAAAATAACATGCAATATCAAAACATGGTTTCTGGATTTTTTTTTATAGTTTCAGTAGAACATGCACAATAATATAAAAATAATTTCAGGCCAAAATCATTTAATTACCCAATTAAAATAATTAAGCCTAATTAAGTGATTTATATGATTTAATTTATGTAAATAAATATATAAATTATCAAACAGTGATAAAATTTATACATACTCAGAATAATACAGGTAATGTCATAAAAATAATTTTGGACATCAATTGTATAATTATTTAATTTAACAGATTAAAGTTTAACTTTAATAAATATACATTTTAACTGTTTTAATTATAATAATATCAAAACAGTTTCAAATATTTGTGAAAATTTATTTTCAAAAAGTATACTGTTCAAAATATTTTACATAAAAATTTCATAAGTTAATTCCTGAAATTAGAATTAATATAAATATTTTAATTCAGATCAGTTTCTAATTAAAATAAAATATAAATATAAAAATTTTACAAACTTTTATATTTTTAATAAATACACTGATAATTCAGGAACATAAGATAAAAATTTCGGATTTTATATCATAAATATCGAATTTATATAATTGCTTTTGTAAACAAATTAAAAATAAAAATTAAAATACAGAAATAATCATCATCTTCCCCAATTGAATAGTCAACAGAAGTCAAACTATACGATTAACCTATCAAACGTGCATAATACTTAAATTAATTTAACAAGAATGTTGAGTGTATGATAATATACCGATCGGTGATCAAAAACTATGTCCGGTAACGATCAGATTGAGCTTCCGACTAGTTCCGGCGAACTGTAAGTCCGGCGAATTAACAGACGAGAACCAGGAGCATTTTACGAAGTTTTTGTGTGAATTGAAAGGTCTGTGAGGTTCGTGAAGGTTGCAGGAGTTTATAACAAGGTTTAATCGATTCAAAAACAACCGAAATCCGACAAACTAAGTTCCACTAAAACTTTTTAAATATTTTCGGTTACCGGGAACCATATTGCATGTTTAGGTGGAATTAAGAACTTTGGACGACTCTAAACGTCGAGGAGAATAAGCAGGTGGGCTTGTCGAACATTGAGCTTTGTTGGTTTGTGTTTTGGACGAATTTCGGCGATATAAACGGTGAAAAACCGTTTGAATTATAGTTACAAGATCAGTCCCTGTTGTTTCTGAGATAGCCATAACAGGTCCCTCCACTTATAACCGGAAATCCTAACTAGGTTAGCTTTTAAAACAGGATTTCTTAATAAAATGATTAACTGGGTTAAATAGTCCGGTTAAGTAACTTTGAAATCTACAAGAATGGTCCCTGTACTTGCTTAACCAGAAAAGTTAACTGAGTTAGTTTTAAAATTTGAATTCCTTTTATAAACTTTAACCTGGTTAAGGTTTTTAACTGGAAAACAGTTTTAAGAATGTCAAAAACAGTCCCTAGACCACTAGTTTCATAAAATGACCCAATGGTCCTTGGACTTTTAAAATTTTAAAAATATAAGTTTATTTATTTTATATAATATAAATTTCAAAAATTACATTTTAAACCCTAAACTTTTAAAGCTTTTAAAAACTTATATTTTTATTTGTAAATCAAGTTTCAAAAATGTCAAAAAGGACCCTAAACTTTATGTTTTACAAATTTTATGTTTTTAACCCGAATATTTAAGTTTCAAAATTTACACTTTAGTCCCCGAACTTTATATTTTGTAAAATAGTAACGGTTTTAACTACGGTTTTAAAATCAGAGTTTTCAAACAAGTTTCAAGAAATGACAATTAGGTTCCTTAACTTATACTTTCACAAAATGACATATTAGGCCCTTGTAATTAGTGCAGCCTTGTTTTTAAGTACGAAACTCAATAAAATTTGCAAATATTCACGTGTTTGGGCCGGTAATTCATGTAAGAGCATAAAACAAACATGTATCAAACAAATTGCATCTCAAAATACGACGCGTGTATCAAACAAGTACATGTTTGAAAACCAAGGTTGTTACAAGAGAATCTGGGAACAACAGCTGGAAGCTGAAACGTATTCAGTCTCACAAGTCGAGAGGGCGACTCTGGTCTGTTTCTTGCACTGCCAGGTGATTAGCCGAGTTCCGAAGAACTGGCAACCAGCAGTGGTGGACTTAGCGTTCAACTTACAGGACCCAAAGTCAGAGTCAGAATATCCAGTTAGAGAGAAGTCACCGAATCGGGGATACCACAAGCCGGTGCTTGGGCAACCTTTGAGATACCATAAGATTCTCTTCACTATCACCATGTGTGATTGTCTCGGACTTGACTGATACCGGGCACAGAGGTAGGTTGGATACATGATGTCCGGTCGTGAAGCTATCAGATACATTAACGATCCTATGATTGACAGATACTGTGTTTCATCCACTTTGTCACCACTTTCATCCGGACATATGCTATGATTCAAAGCGAGGGGGTTGATGTGGGAGATGATTCGGACATGTTGAATTTGTCAAACACATCATTCACATATTTGGTTTGGTGTATGAAGATTCCATCGGGCAGTTGCTCAACTTGAAGCCCGAGAAAGAACTTCATCTCCCCCATTGAACTCATTTCAAACTTCTTCTTCATGACCTTCTTAAACTCTTTGCATAAATCATCATTCGTTGATCTGAAAATTATATCATTAACATATATTTGCACGATGAGTAGATGTCCTGCAACCTCTTTAGTGAACAAGGTACTATCGACAGTCCCTCTGGTGAACCCGTTGTTCAACAAATGCTGGGAAAGCGTCTCGTACCAGGCTCTCGGGGCCTGGTGTAGTCCGTATAACGCCTTGTCGAGTAGATACACCTTGTTTTTGTGTACAGGATCAGTAAAACCCGGTGGTTGTCCGACGTACACTTCTTCTTTAATCTTTCCGTAAAGGAATGCAAATTTGACATCCAGTTGGTAGACCTTGAATCCCTTCCATGACGCCAATGCCAAGAAGATTCTGATTGCCTCAATTCGAGCAACGGGAGCATATACTTCAGTAAATTCAATCCCTTCTTGCTGACTAAATCCTTGGACTACCAACCGTGCTTTGTTCCTTACTATAAGCCCTCTATCGTCTCTTTTACATTTGAAGACCCACTTGGTCTTGATCAGCTTCTGATCTTTCAGGAGTTCAACCAACCTCCACACTCCAAGCTTTTCAAATTGTTGTAACTCCTCTTGCATCACATTTACCCAACTCTCTTCGGTTAATGCTTCTTTGTATGTTTTCGGCTCTACCTGCGAGATAAAACATTTTAATGAGAAGTTTACTTGTAAAGGTGCTACAAATGAGTAAAAACATGCAAGCCCTTTGTTTATTTGTTCGCGGGTTTTCACACCGCTTTGAAGGTCACTAATAATTTGCTCTGATGGATGGTAAGATAATGTTCTTGTCATGACTGTATCCGGTACGCTCACTTCCGATTGCAAATTTGTGATATTTTGATCACCCGTGTGATCTACAGCATTTGAAGTCGCAATATTTGGTTCCTCGTCATAAATCGGATCGTTTTCTGATTCTGAGTCGTCAGATTGGTCAAATATTGGAGCTGTTTCTTCTGGGGTAACGTGTGCAGTTCCACTAGGACCAGCCTCATGATTATTTGCACCCACGGTGGGCGAGGAAACTACCAGTAGTCTCGGCACTTGTTCTTGTGAAAGAGACTGCTGTTGTTGTATAAAAACGCCAGTTCCTCTTCATTCGGCTCTGTTGGTAAGTGGAAAGACTCCCAGAGATTATCGTAATCAAATAGCAACCTGTTTCCGGGAAGTTGATTCAGAGCAGTAAACCGTTGACAGTCAACGTGTTGAACTTGTATGATCTTCCCCAAACTCGGAACAAAAAACTCTCTTCAACGGACTAGCGTATCCTACAAAAAAAACCTTCATTAGCTTTTGCACCAAATTTACCGTCTGGGTCAATGAATGTGCATGGTGATCCAAATGGTTCTAAAAATTTCAGATTCGGTTTGTAAAAATGTAGCAATTCAAAGTTTTCTTGTACTTCTTCACTGTAAGAACCCGATTGAGCGTGTAACATGCCGTGGCAACCGCTTCACTCCAAAAATATACAGGTAACTTCGAATCTGCTAACATGGTACGAGCCATTTCGATCAACGTACAATTTTTACGTTCTGCAACACCGTTTTGTTGAGGAGTATACGGTGCGCTGAATTCATGAAGAATACCCTTATCGTTGCAGAATTCGAGCATACGGTTGTTCTTGAATTCCGTGCCATTGTCGCTTCGAATACGTCTTATCGGCAGTTTGTAAACAGTCTCCATCTTTTTGAATAGCGTCATCAAGAAATCAAACGTTTCATCTTTTCTTTCTAGAAAATTCACCCAGGAAAATCTTGTAAAGTCGTCAGTAACAACTAAACAGTATAGATCTCCACTTATGCTTTTCACATTTACCGGACCGAAAAGATCCATATGGAGTCTTTCGAGCGGTAGTCTGATGGAGTTCAAGAGCTTTTTTGGGTGCGATTTCTTCGTCTGCTTCCCTTTCTTGCATTCAACACAGTCATCGTTAAGATGGAGGCTTTTCACATTAACACCTTCTACAAGATCATTATGAACTAAAAAGTTCATTTTCCTCAAGTGAATATGTCCCATTTTACGATGCCACGTGATGGATTCTTTTTCTGTTGCCTTCGTCTTACTCACAAAGCATTGTACCTTTTTATCTGTTGTTATTGCAACGCTCATGTCTAGTATATAGAGATCGTTTTCACGAGGAGCGCGCATCAACACCATATCTTCTGGTATTTTAAACCCTGGTTTAAGAATCAGACATTCATCTTTTGTAAAATGAACAGTGAAAGACTTATCACAAATCTGAGAGATGCTCAACAGATTGTTTTCCAACTCAGCAATGTAATTCACTTTAGACCGTGGGGTATGGTGGGGCTTGGGTTAGGCTTGGGGGGGGGGCAGACATGGGGTGACCCACATTCAACACGGTATGGTGGGGCGGGGGTTTGGGGCGTGGGTTTGGTGGGCTTCGCTGGGCTGACCCGCTGGGCTGTTTGTTTTAAAACAACAAATTTAATTTTTTAATATTTTTAAATAAAGAAAATTACATAAAAAAAATTACTAACGTTTATATTTTTTTTATCTCTTCTCTCATCTCCAAGACTAGTTGCAACTCGTCACCCTGTAGGTGATCAATCGGCTGGGATAGAATTTTCAAATCATCCCGTCTTTGTTTCAGGGCATCTCTAGCGGCATCTCTAGCTTCTTTGCTCTTTCGTTGTTTGGCCCTTTGTTGTTGGAAGACGTTGAATGTATCTAACTTGCATGCAATGTCATCCAACTGATCGCTGTATATTCCCGTACGCGAGCCCGAACTCCCAGCTGAAGGCGATGCCGTACTAGATCTTGATTTTTGAACAAGCATTTTTGCGGCATCTCTTCCATACTCAGGCTGGCTTGGGCTTGGTGAATCATCCAAAAGGTCCTCAAACTCTTGATCTCGTGCATTATAGTGGGCTTGGGACGAGGCCCTTGACCTTTTGGAAGACGTGTTACTTTCGCTACCATTGGGGATGTTCGCCCACTTTGGATGAAACTTACAAATCTCCCAACAATGCATGAAACGGAAGTCGGTCCCCACATTTGATTTGAATGCAAGCAATGCATTTGGCACAATGTCGGCTTCGGTTTCACCACTTTTTGGGTTTTGCTTTGCTTTATTTAAATAACCACTATATTTTATAAGTTGGGTGCTTATCTCGCTCCACTTCGAGGATAAGCTATCGTTTTCACGATAAGCCTCCCTTCCCAATTCTTGATGGAATACTCTACTAACCGCTTCTCACAAATGGGTTCGATGTTGAGAATTTCCTATTTTAATAAAAACAAAATTTAATATATTACAAAGTTATATAAAAAATAACCATTAATAAAAACAAAGTTTAAGAATACCTAAACTTGGATGTTGAGATTGTTGAGACCAAGCCCTCGCCAATGCAAGTTCTTCAGCAACGACCCATTTTTGTTGTTTTGGTTTGACCGTTTCAAGTGCTTTCTCTGCCTCGGTTTTTTCTTATGACTTCTCTTTTTGATGGGTTTCGATGCGGAAGGACCATCGTTGGGTGGTTGAGTTTCAAGGACGGTATCATTTTGTGAAAGGTCGATGGAGGTTGGTGAAAGGTTGATGGGTGTTTGTGTGAACGGGGTAGGTATCGAATCATCGGTGTGTGGGAAGTTAGTAAACAAACGATTCCCAAGATACGATGCATAACTCGATTCTTGGGGCATAGAAGAGTATATGAAAAATGGATGAGGCATTGGACGATTGGGTGGTGGGCTAGGATTATTTTCTTGGAATGCATACGGGTTGGTCGGGTCATAAGCACGGTTATGAGGATGCATTTTTTCATTTTGTAGAAGGAGGAAGATGATAATAGAAGGTGTGGTTGAATGTGGTAAAAAATGGAAGAAAAATGTGAGTTTTATAGTGAAAAAATAATTTTTTTTTGAACATAGCCGTTGGCCAACGGCTAGTTTGGTTTGGCCATTGAGAGCCCGCCATGTCAGCTTGTCAATACCACCCCACGCCCGGCTTGAAACCCAAGCCCCAAGGGCCACGCCCCAACCCAAGCCTACTCGGGGTGGTGGCTTGGGCGTTTTCTCCCAACCCACGCCCCAACCCAAGCCCCATACCCCATAGTCTTATCGAATGTTACGACTCCGTTAGTAAGAATTCTTTCTCCAACGATTCTTCCACCTTGAGTTCCAGCAAACCTAACATAACCTCCATTGATTGATTTGACGTCGTATAGCAGTGCTAACATCCCTGTCATGTGCCGTGAGGCGCCGCTATCCATTATCCATTTAGAAATGATAGACCTTGGAAGCCCCTACACATATCAAAAGATATTTACTTAAACAATGATACCCAAGATTTTTCAACATTTGGTATACTACCAAAGACAATTTCATGAGCTACTATGTCAACTTTTGGAATGTAAAAATCAACATTTGGAACATCAGGCTTCGATTTTGATTTTAGAGCTCCTTCCTTAATAGGTGGGAATTCTTCAATCAACTTATCTAACTCAAAATCAATTTTCTCATCAGTGGTTGCAAAAAATTTTGGTTCAGATTTTAAAACCTCTTCCATTTTCTTTTCCTCAAAAGAATGTTTAGGTTTCTCCACCCATGTTTGACTTTGGGAAGTCTTCATTTTAGGATAAACCTTTGAAGTCTTTTGTGATTTTGAAGATTCACCAATTTCAACAGTTGATTTTGGTTTGTCCTCTGACTTCAATGATTCACCGCGTTTAAGAATACGCACGGGGGATACCATAGGTGATTTTTCCTTATCATCCTTTGAAATTTTTGGTTTTGGTTTTTGGAAAACTGGTTTTGTTATCTTTTTGACACATTGTTTTGCCATGTGACCGATTTCATTGCATCGATAACAGATTCTTTTGTGATATTCAACAAAAGTGGATTTGTTGGCCTCGTCTCTTATCTTTTTGGCCGCAATAAAATCGTCAATTGCTTGCTTACTGAAGATGTAATCCTTTTCGACTTCTGTATTGTTACCAGCCACAAACACTTCACTCAATTTTTCTTTTGGCTTAACTTCTTTCTTATCCATTTTCTTTTCAAAACCAACACCTTTCTTTTTTGTAATTATTACCATGTCTCTTGTTATTACCATTGTTACCCACCCATTCATTTTTATTTCCCGGGTTGTTTGTCGGTTGTTGTTTAACAAAAGATTTTTTCGGTTTTGATAGAAACAAATTGTTGTTGACTACTGAGATATCAATTTCCTCAAGTTTAAAAACTTTTTCAACATTTTCCAGTTTTGCATTCTGAATCGGATACTCAAAATCATTATACAGTTTGTCAGTTCTGGTCATCGTGTAAACCACAATGATCGAATCGTCATCCACAACTTTATCTGACTTTGGTATAAACTTATCAAGAAAGTTTCCGTCATCTTCAGAATCTGAACTGGAATTCTCATAATGAGTTTTAACCGTTTCGAATTCAGTGTTATCACTTTCTTCATCCAACACTTGGTCTACAACTATTTTAACCAGTTGTGACTCGTTGTCGGTGTCAGACGGAGAGAATGTAACATCTATGTTTTCCGGTAACTCATTCTCTTCTGTTCTCAGTTTGAGATTCATTGCCTTTTCCACCCCGTCTGGATATTTCTGAGTATAATGATTCCACATTGGGGGTGGAACATTTTTGAAATCAGTTTGTTGAGGAACAATTTGATCAATCACATATGAAGATGAAAGGTAACTGATCAACTTTTTGTTGACTCTTTCTGTTTCAATGCACATCAGTTCAAGTTCCTTCTTTAGAGATGCGATTGTGTCTAGATGCATGTTAATCGACATTTGCGTATCCATGACCGTAGCTTTGAACAAATTAACAATTTTATCATTCTCTTTACTCTCATTTTGAATCATTTTAATTGATCGTGACAGAGTGTCACAAGCTTCTTTAACATCATTGAAATCAAATTTTAATTTGTCATTAAACTTTTTCAATTCTTGAAACTGTTTGTCTTTTTCAAGACAATCCATGCATGGTTTCAAACAGTTTTCGCATGGCTTTTCAAGAATTTGATCAACTTTTTGAAAAACGTTTTCTTGTTTATCATTTTTACTTTCCGATTTACCAAACTCTTCGGACTCAGACTCAAATTTCTCTCCGGATTTGGACTTCACATTTTCTGATTTGTCATCGGACTCGGACTTCTCCCCGATAATTGACTCCTTTTCAAGTGACACTGACTCTTGAGTTGCATCTTTGGTCTCATTGTTATCAGAAAGTGTTTTAGTTTGTTCTACCTCTTGCAGCTTGACCATAAGAGCTTTATCTACTATTTCTTTCAAAGTCTCTTCATTCAATTCCTTTGAGACATCAATGATTTCTTGAACCGGAGTTTGTTCGACTTCGTACTATGGGCAAACCCGTAGTCGGTTCACTGAAGAAACCTGCAAAAGAATCAAACACATTAAATGGTATTATTGATTTAAATGCATTAGTAATAACCTCTTGTTCAGACTGATAATAGTAGACCGTTGCTGCTGCCTCCTCAAGATCTGCAAAACTTTCTTCAGTCATCACTTCACTGACTTCTTCAACTTCAGGAACACATTCCTCAACAATTTCAGCCATCATTGCAAGACCCCCTCCTGGAACGTACTTATCCCAACTGAAGCCTTCTGGAATCTTTTCGTCATCTTGATTCACCAAAAGAGCTTTTTCTGTTTGTTTAGATGGACTTTTCTCGATTTGAGGTCTTGGATTGAATGGTTGTTGACTGTTTTTATGATAGATGGCCTGTCGGTAATAATCGTTGGCGAATGGATTCTGGTGGTTATTAACTTCTCTGTTCGGACATTCGCACTTGAAGTGTCCCTTCTCTTTACACTTGAAGCAAGTCACCTTCGATTTGTCGAACCCAAGTTTAGGATCAGGACCTGCGAGACTACTTCTTCTGGTAATTTCCATGAACCTCTGAGCTCTTCTCACAATGCTCGCCATACCCCGTTTTATGTCGATGAGTTCCATTTCCTCCGGATCAATTTGGTCGTAATCTTCTTTAGTCATATCTGGGTTACCAATTCGACCGACTACTAGACTCTCGTAAGACTCAAGTACTGAAGCAAGAAGTGCTATATGCTGCTTTGCGGCTGTCTCGGTAAAATCTTGACCGTTTTTTATATTAACAGCAATATTGCACAATATCCCATGACTATAACTCTGATTGTTCGAACCTGAAGAACTTTAAGAAGAAACCTGTTCTTGAGAACTCTGAACCTTAGGATTCGGTTCGTAATTTGAAAACCGTGAAAAGTTGCTGTTAGGCATACTTTGAGGTGTTCCCGATGAAGAATATGCACTGAATGTCGTTTGAATCTTTGGACTCGGAGTAGATGTGGCAGATGAGTTTCCTTTGTAATAAAGCTGAACATCTTGCAGTACGTTTTGCATTTTCCTCATCTTCCTAAGTTCAAGCTCATGAGCTTCAATTCTCTCGATAAACGTACTCAGATTGAAACCCACGTATTCCAAATTGTTCTTCAAAATCAATATAAACGTACCCCACTCTTCTTATGGTAGTGCGTCAGCCAACTTATCAACCAACTCTTCATCTGATTTATCTATACTTAACCGTTTCATCTCCACTACCAAGTGACAGTACTTCTCATTCAATTCTTTCGTTGATTCTCCTTTGATAGCAGTAAAAATGTCGAATTCTTTTTTCAGTAGCGCCTTTTTGCTTTTGATCATTGCAGCACTCCCAAGAAATTTAACTTTAAGAGCATTCCAAATAGATTGCGCGTCATTCTGATGCTGTAATAGTACCAAAATGTCTTCCTTAATTGCCTGTTGCAATATACTGACCATCTTCTTGTCGGCTTTAAAACTTTCTGCTTCAGCTGGAGTTAACGAGTTAAGTGTTTTTGGAAGACCAGCTTCATTTGTAGGAACTACGTATTTCGTTTCAACTTTCAACCAACATTCAAGGTGATTCTCCTGAACCCACGTGCGAAATCTATCCTGCCACCCCGAATAATCTTCAATGTTGAGCAGTTTCAGTGGTTTTTGCATGGTTCCTAGCTCGTTCTCCATGTTCACATTCTGTGCGATACTTGCCGGAGATTGAACAGTCATACCTCCTCCGAATAACGCATTGTAAAACTCTTGGTTGTCCATTTTATTCTTTGAAAAATGTTTTGAAAAATTTTTAAGTTTTGAAAAATCAGACTTTCAAGCGAACTGGACTTTCACACTTTCTGTACTTTCAAACGAACTGATTTTCAAACGAACTGAAGGTTTCAAACGACCTAGACTTGCAAACCGTGCGAAGTGACAAGAAATTGTTAAAAGAATTTTCACTTCGTGCAAACTGATGAGTTCACACGATCTGGATACTCACTTCGTGCGATCTGATCAGACAGTTTGAACTTTTCACGCTATCTGGTCCAACTCGTGCGAGCTGGACAAGATTTTCACACGATCTGACACAAATTCAAACGATCTGATTCATTTCACACGATCTGAGCATCATTTTCACACGATTTGAAGTTTTTGGCATTTTTGGATCAGTTTTAGTTTGATTTATGGTTTGTAACTTTGTAAGATTGTTTAAAATGATGTTTTACACAAAATATCCAAAATTCAGTCCATTTTGTCCGTGAATTCGTCCAAAAATCCAAGAAAGAGTAGAGGTGTAGAGTTCTAAACCGTTCAAAACACTGATATCAACAGATCTGGCTTATCCTGAGCTCTGATACCACTTTTTGAGATCTGGCAATATCCAAGGGGGAGTTTGTTGGTGCATAATGTCTATCGCCTTTGTCATCAGTCCATGTCGTGTCAAATTCATGTAATAGATTAAAAGTTTAAGTTTTATGTGTGTTATTATCCAGGTCACACGAACTGACTTGTGTAGGTCAGGTCGCACGAACTGGATGTTGCCAGTTCGTGCGAAGTGGGCTTGTAACCTCGTGCGATCTAGACAACCTATAAATAGGCCAGTGTAGTTTTTCATTTGTAACTTTCCAGAGAACTTTTCCACGAAGTGCTGACGAATTCTCTCTGTACGATAACGTTTTATATGAATGGAAAACATGTTTAAAGTAACTTTATACTCTTCTGCTCCTATTCTAACACCGATTGACGGTTTCTAGTCTGTTTCCGCCTTTCTAGTAACCAGATCTGACTCAGATTGACTCGTATTGGTCGACTCATCGATCCTACAGTTTTCATCATCACCATCATTAGTTTGCACCCTAAGGAGGAACCAGACCACACTGACAAACATGTCGAACTCGATGGCATCATCCCTCACTGGATTCTCCTCTGCACTATCTACTGTAACAGGTATGTTTTCATGTTTTCCATCATGTTTAAACAGAACTGAACCAACATGTGGTATCAGAGCATATGTTGATTAGTCAGTTCTGTTTTCGTATCCATCAATTCTGGGATAGAAATCTGGAAAACGGAATTTTGAAAGCCTAATATAATTAACAGCCGGTTTCGAGTTGTATATAGCCACTCGAGATCAATGATTTCGGTAAAAGAATAAATATATGCTCACTCGAAATCAAATGGATTATGTTTTATGACCGAAATCTGTTTAGAAACAGTAAAGGTTTCAGGTTTCGGGTTCCAGAATTATGTTTTATTTTTTAGGGTTCATCACTTGTTCTAAGAAAACTCGAAAAATTCCTTAAGTTTTGGAATGAAATCTGGATTAGTGGGTGTTTTACTGTTTTGATCTGAATTTTATCTCTTAAAATTTTTGAAAACTGTTAAAAGATAACCAGTTATAATTTTCGAAATCCTTGATAAGTTTAGATCAACAATAAAACAGGAAACACTATCCCACAATCCCTAAAATTTCGAGCTTTCAGTTATTTTAACATTAACAGCTGTTAACAGGAGTTTCAAGATGCTTTTTAATGACTCGAGACCAAGATCTCGACTCGAGACCACAAGGTCTCGACTCAAAATCATAAATGTTCTCAAATCTATACAACTCGAGACAACGATTTCGACTCGAGACCATAAGGTTTCGACTCGAGACCACTGAGGTTTCGACTAAGGGCTTCAATCTTCACAACTCGAGACAATGGTTGCGACTCGAGACCTCATCAAGGAGTCGAGATCTCATAAAACACAGTAGTCGAGACCATGATTACGACTCGAGACACTGAGGTTTCGACTCGAGACCTTAATGAGTCGAGAACTCATAATGTTACAAGATGAATCGAGACTTGACTCGAGATCTCATAACTGAGTCGAGATCTCACTCGAAACCTCATTATTTTAAGTTGTTTAATGTGAACTAAAATTTACCTCATAATGTTAAATAAATAGGTTTTGTAAATACTTAGTCAATTAATCAGAATCAGATAATGTTTTACAAAACCAAAATAGCTTAACTTGAATGAGCTTCTGATGTATCATTTCTGGCCAAAGCTGATTTGATACATCTACTTATCGTTCAAGTATTACGAAAGCTATGTTAAATGTACATTACTAACGTGAATGTCTTAATATCTGGCCAAAGCTGATTTAATTCTTTCATGTATAACATACTTAACAAGTGCATAACTAAAGTGATTGTCTCTTTTCTGGCCAAAGCTGATTTGTTACAATCACTTTGCACATATGCTTAAATGATTACACTTCTGGCCAAAGCTGATTTGTCTTCGTTTAAGTAGAATTTTAACTAAGTCTATTATTTTGATGTTAGTAATAGACAATATCACAGCTTCATAATTAAAATGGTCATTATTTATGCCTGCCTTAGTATTACGTGCCCTTAGATCACATTAGGACTTCTTCCTTAGTATCATAACTTGCTCATCTTATTTCCACTATCAGCGCCCAATTGCGGGATTCCACCTTTGACTGGTGATAACTTTGCTGCATGGAAGGATGCTCTCATGCTTACACTTGGATTTTTGGACTTTGACTATGCTCTAAGAGAGAATAAGCCAGCGGACCTTACTCCTCAAAGTACTGCTGCCGAGCAGTTAACTCATGAAAAATGGGCTAGGTGTAACTTCATGTCTCTCATGTTCATGAAGCAGTCCATAAGCAATGCAATCAGAGGAGCCATTCCTGATTCTGAAGATGCTAAAACCTACTTGGCTTCTGTGGAGGCGCAGTTCAAGGGGACGTCTAAAGCACACACTAGTACCCTTATCCTCAAGCTGGGGACAACTAAGTATGATGGGAGGAGTGGCATTCGCGAGCACATCATGATGGTGAATGACATGGCCAATAAGCTGAAGGGGCTGGAAATGGAGATCAATGATGATTCCTCGTTCATTTCACCATTACTTCGCTTCCTTCGTCCTTTGAAGCATTGAAGATCAATTATAACACTCAAAAGGACAAATGGACGTTGAATGAGTTGGTCACTATGTGCGTACAAGAAGAAGAGTGTATGAGGATGGATCGCACCACTGATGTTGCTAACTTCACCACCTCTAACTCTAAGAAAAGGAAGAACAATCATCAGAGGAAGGATGCTTCAAAAGTCCAAAGGACAAATCCTAATATAAGTGCACCTTACAGCTCTAAGAACTCCTTAGGCAGAATCCACTGAAAGTTTTGTAAAAAGGCATGACATATGCAGAAGGAATGCCCTGACTTTAAGGAGTGGCTGGCTAAGAAAGGTAACGATTATTTTATGATACTTGAGTCCTATAATTTAAATGTTCCTGCTAATTCTTGGTGATTTGATTCTGGTTCTATGGTTCATGTTACCAATTCAACTAAGGGATTCCTTACAATCCGGAAGCTGGAAAGAAGCCAAAGAGCGCTTAAGGTTGGGGATGATCGAGAATTAGAAGTGAAGGCCATTGGAACATTACAATTATTTATGAAAACTGTTTTATGTATTAAACTTTATGATACCTTATATGTTCCTGAGGTAACTCGGAACCTTGTATCAGGACCAAAGTTAGACATGGACGATTTTATTATTTCCCATGGTCATCGCAAACTCTCTATCCTCTATGATTCTCTTCTTTATAGTACTGGTATTCTGGATGGTGGTCTCTATAGATTAGAACTAGATGATGATTTTTCCAAATATTTGTTGTCATATGACATCAATGAATCACTCACAAAGATGAAAGAGAAATGAGACTTAGAGACTTCATCCATGTTGTGGCATCAACGTTTAGGCCACATCTCAAGAGAACGATTAAATCATCTTATAAAGGATGAAGTCTTACCTCCTCTCGATTTCTCTGATTTTGGAACATGTGTCAAATGTCTTAAAGGTAAAATGACATTAGCGAATAAGAAAGGTGCCACTAGGAGCTCTAATTTATTAGAACTCATTCACACTGACATTAGTGGTCCCTACCAAATCGCTGGCATAACAGGACATACTTCATTTATCACTTTCATTGATGATTATTCTCGTTACATGTACTTGTATCTTATTAAGGAGAAGTCTGAATATCTTACAACTTTTAAAGATTATAAGACTGAAGTTGAAAAGCAATTAGATCGTCAGATTAAAGTTGTGAGACCAGATAGAGGCGGTGAATATTATGGAAGACATACTGATGTGGGTCAAGTTCCTGGTCCATTTTATGAGTTTTGTAAGGGCCAGGGGATTGTGAACCAATACACCATGCCTGGTACACCTCAGCAGAACAGTGTCGCTGAAAGAAGAAATCGTACCCTCATGAACATGGTGCGCAGTATGTTAGCCAACACTAATTTACCATTATTCCTCTGGACTGAAGCGTTAAAAGCAGCTGTTCAAATACTCAATAGAGTTCCTTCTAAGTCTATCCCTAAAACTCCTTATGAACTTTGGACAGGAAGGAAACTGAGTCTTAAATATATGAAAGTATGGGGATGGATTGCTGAAGCAAAAATTTACAATCCTTTCCTAAGGAAACTTGACCCTAAAACAGTTACCTGTTTCTTTATCGGGTATCCTGATAATTCAAAGGTTTATCATTTCTATTGTCCTTCCCACGTCACCCGTATTGTTGAAACCAAGCGTGCTGCGTTTCTGGAGGATTTCAAGGTCAGTGGGAGTAGTACCAACCCTTACGAAGAATTGCAAAAAGTACAAGACGCGGGGGGGGGGGGGGACTCGTTGCTTACCATTACTCTGATTACTCCTCTTGTACCCAATGCAACTACTGTACCTGAAGCTACTGCACCAACTCCAAATTTATCTCTACAATCGGAACCCATTATACCTCATGACGAAGGCACATCAAACGCTCAAAACCAAGACAACGCTGAACCCGATAATCCACTCAGGAGGTCATCTAGGCAAAGAAGGCCTACTAATTGGGATGATTATGTTACCTACCTGACTGAAATGGATCCCGGAAAGCTCAATGATCCTATATCTTACAATGAAGCCATTAGCAGTGATCAGTCTTCTGAATGGAGTAAAGCAATGATTGATGAGCTTGAATCCATGAAGAAAAATGACGTTTGGGATTTGGTAGAATTACCCAACGGTGTCAAACCCGTAGGATGTAAATGGGTGTTCAAAACAAAACTGGATCCGAATGGGAACGTTAAACGCTACAAAGAGAGATTGGTTGCAAAGGGCTATCCTCAGAAAGAGGGAATTGATTATTAAGAGACGTTTTCACATGTCTCTCGTAAAGATTCATTAAGGATCGTCATGGCCTTAGTAGCTTATTTTGATTTAGAGTCACATCAGATGGACGTTAAAACCTCTTTCCTTAACAGAGACTTGGACGAAGATGTTTACATGAAACAACCTGAAGGCTTTAAACCTGAAGGTCAGGAGCATCTAGTCTGTAAGTTGAAGAAATCCATTTATGGGTTAAAACAAGCATCACATCAATGGTACCTCAAGTTTGATGAAGTCGTGAAGAAACAAGGTTTTATGAAGAATCAAGTGGATCAATGCACCTACCTCAAGATGAGTGGGAGCAACTTTACTATACTTGTCCTTTACGTAGATGATATTCTATTGGCAAGTAATAGTTTAGACATGTTGCATGGGTTGAAGCGGTTACTCTCGCATAACTTCGACATGAAGGATCTCGAAGATGCTTCTTACGTCATTAGCATTGAAATTCACTGAGATAGACATAAAGGGATCTTAGGATTGTCTCAAAAGGCTTACATAGATCGTGTCCTCACACGTTACAACATGCAACAGTGCAAACCCTCCGTCTCTCAAGTAGTTAAGGGAGATGTTTTCGGTTCATTCCAGTGTCCGAAAACAGAGGTTGAGAAGGAGCAAATGAGCCAGATACCTTACGCGCCAGTAATCGGGAGCCTGATGTATGCTCAAGTCTGTACTCGCCCAGATATAGCTTTGATTGCTGGAATGGTAGGCCGTTATCAGACTAATCCTGGCCTAGATCACTGGAAAGCAGCTAAGAAGGTACTTCGATATCTGCAAGGGACAAAAGACTATAAACTGACTTATAGAAGAAGTGATCATTTAGAAGTGGTAGGCTATTCTGATTCCGACTTTGCCAAATGCAAAGATGACAAGAAATCCACTTCGGGCTATATCTTTATGTTAGCAGGCGGACCTATCTCATGGAAGAGTCATAAACAACAGTTGACCACAACTTCCACAATGATGGCAGAGTACATTGCTGTTTATAACGCAACCTGTCTTGGAATGTTGCTTAGAAATCTGATCACTGGACTCAAAATCGTTAATTCCATTTCTAGACCATTGAAGCTTTAGTGTGATAATTCAGCTGCCGTTAGTTTCTCGAACAGTAACAGTTCGACTGGAGCTGGTTTATATCTCGATACAAAATATCTGTTCGTACGTGAACGAGTTGAGGAAAATAATCTTTGTATTGAGTATATTAGTACTAAAGATATGCTTGCGGATCCGATGACTAAAGGTCTCCCTCCTAAGGTTTACGAAGAACATGTTCGGAATATGGGATTTAGTAAAGACCTTGTTTAGCATAGTGTACTAGCTTATGTTTTATGATTAATGAAATTTCCTCAGTTTGATTTTGTATGTCTCTTAGAATATGTTCAACCGATATAATGGCATATAGACAAATAAAATTACATATCAAACAAAGGGCTTATGCATACTTTGATCATGACGATTAGGTTTTAAATTAAGGCTATAGTATGACTAATGGAGGTCCTGAGTCGCATAATGATTCAATGGCTGTATTTCTCTGCTATAGTACTTGTTTAAGGCTAAAATGAGTGTTAACTCCTGATCAGGCTTTTCTAATACTCATAGTAAATGATTACTCAGCTAAGTGGGAGAATGAAAGATTAAATATATTATGACTTAATATTGAATCTAGTAGCCATTATAATCATTTACATAATATAGATGATGGACCATATTACCCTTATTAACTAATTAGGTTTCCTCTTGGGTGCTTATTGACGTACATGTTTACATACATATTTATTTACAGTATTTTCACATGTAACGAAATGTGTTTTATATTTATAAAGATGGTTTATACCTTAACATTAAAACACACACAACAAAGGACAAGTGTATCCCGTCATATATGCAGCAAAGTATTGGTAAGAGCCAGATATCGATCCATGGAACACGGGCGTTATAATGTACTAAATCTTTGTCAGTATTTTACCAGATATAAGGAAAAGTGAATGATTGTTTAACTAGGTTATCTAAATTACAACTAAAATAAAAATATACTATTATCTTGTTTCACAAACAACCTAAACATGTTATCTATCAGATATGTTACAAAAGCACTTAATCAATTTTCCAATTTCGAGACAGCTAGTTACCGGGTCTGGATTCTAGCATTATGATTCTTCGGAAAGTTAACGCGATGGTCACACATTAACCACCTAAAATCATTCATTAGCGAGCTATTGATATTTATTCATGCGAATCTTTAAAGATAGGTTATTTACCGGGTCCGGGTTCCTAACCTCACTTATCAAAGAAAGCAATATCGATGGTCACAATACAACCACGAGGATAAGCAATTATGTAGATCATATAACAAACAATTTCACCTTTACAAGTCTTAAACACAAATCTACCATGTCAGCAATTTCAGACCAAAACTACTAAACAAGGATCATAAATCTCATCTAAGAACATGCAATCAACACCATATAATTCGTTAGAACCCTTACGTGCAAGAAAGTATTCCTAATCAAAATGAGATATATCTTGTATAAAACCAATACCCTGGTCTGGTTTCATGGTGTAAACAAAGTTTACAAATAAGTGATTAATCAAGAAATAGTTACCATCGCACTAACCACATATTCATTATCCAAGATAATCAAACATAATCAGGAACTCAACATCAATGAAACGTTCATTATATAATCATGAAGATTCAACAAGAAAAAGTACTAAGTTTCATACAAACGAGATTACAACATAAAGATTATTCAAGAAACAAGTTCATTACTACTATTACATAAACTACTTTAAACATAAACTAACATCAGCTCAATACTTGCAAAATGATCAGAATACATGTTTTAAGAACAAGGAATCGAACCATAAACAAGCAAGGAATTGATGGGTTGGATCGGTTATGCTTCTACTCGACCTTGAGGCTTCAAATGGGTCTGATCAGGACTACTTCGGAACCCAGAAATCGCCCAGAAACATGGAGAAAAACCCAACATTTGAACCAGTAGCGAATGGCTGTATTTATAGGCAATTTTCAGTTTGCCACGGTCGTGCCAGTTTGGCACGGCCGTGCGGTCAGGTGTTGTCGGGTGACGTCAGTTTCAGCGATCCTGAGTCAGCCAAGTGGACTAGTGGACAAGTTGCTTGGGCCAGCAGATTGGCACGGTAGTGCCGCTGGTGGCACAGTAGTGCCATGTCATCAGAAATGTTGGTCAGAAAGCTTGATTTGGCATTGGCACGGTCATGCGGTGGGTGGCACGGTCATGCGGCCCGGGAACAGATCGACACTGGCTGTTGCACTGGCAGTGCTTCCGAGATCGAACGATCGGCACGGTCATGCCGTTGGTGGCACGTTAGTGCCAAACCTGGCAGTCATCAAAATTTTGCCCATTTCATCAGAAATGCATCAGAATTTGTCCGTTTTCATCAGATTTTTATTTTGTGTTCCGTTTAAGACCTGAAAATATAAAAGTACCGAATTTGGTACCTAAACGTTGCGGTTTCGGTCAAAAACGGTTAAAACGGAAGTGTTTTGGGGTATAAAAACATGTATAATTTAACGTATATCACTTATATAAGGAGACTTATGTAGAGGTTCTAAGGTTAGACACATAACCTAATTCTCATAACATCATAATCGACCCTCTTCTCCATGACCGATACCCTTTTCGGTTTTCGTCATCACCATCACCATCATTAGTTTGCACCCTAAGGAGGAACCAAACCACACTGACAAACATGTCAAACTCGATGGCATCATCCCTCAATGGATTCTCCTCTGCACTGTCTGCTGTAACAGGTATGTTTTCATGTTTTCCATCATGTTTAAACAGAACTGAACCAACAATATTGAGGTGGCCTAGGACTAAAGTCGCACGAGCCATCTCTCATGATCAGGTTTGTATGTGTTCCACAAACATCTCTATGGATACTAGGGGGTGTTTATGGTTTGGTTCGGTTGGTTTTGATGAAAAATACAGGTTGAACCGCTAACTACTGTTTTGGAAAAATACAAATCGAACCGATGGGTTTACACAGTTCTACAGTTTGATAACTCGGTTTTGTAACTTTAAACAAAAAAATTTTCTTTTTAAACGATTTTTTGTAGTTTTTTTATATGACAACAAGGATTGTTCCTGAATATAAATATATGTAAACAACTGAATAATCCTAAAAGAAAAATAAATAAATAATAAATGTGAAATGATCGATTGCAAATTCCAAACCTTAACCGTCAGACCATTAAAACCGAACCTTTAACATGGCCATAAATATTTCGAACTGGCTGACTTTCTTTGGCATGATTGGTTTTGACAACATTTGTTTGTATATTTTACATATAGTGTAGAGATAAAATGAAATAGGCCGGGGGGGGGGGGGGGTAGACACAAGAGGTCTTTAATTGCATCTAGCACACCACATATTTAAAGAGTTAAGTTATTCTACAAATGCTAAAATAAATGAGAAGGATGAGAATCCACCATAGAGTGACAAGTGTCTAATGAGGAATCAAGTGAAGATGGTAGTTTCGTCTAAGAGAAAAAAATCAATATGCACATGCTAAGAAACATGTACGTGCAAGTTACATGCTACCCCCTTTTTTAAACGTCCCTAAATTTTTTTATACGTCATTTGTTTTAAAAAAAAATCTATACCATAAAATTGAGCGTCACTTTATCTTTAATATATTAACCCTATTGTTATACTTTGCAAAAAACAAATTGAAAACTCAGATGCGCAAAACACAATGGTCATAATGTAAAAAAATTATCAAACTAAAAAATGCAATCAAAGTAGACTAAAAACACAATTGACAACAGATAAAAGATACAATGAACAACAAACTAAAACACAATTGACAACAAACTAAAAACACAATGAACAACAGATTAAAACACAATGGACAACAACCGCCAAAGTGGATGAAAACGACCCATAGTGGATCGACAAGGGAATTGGTAGAGGTCTGCTATCAGTCACCAACCTCTGAAGTAAAGTCAAACATGGACCCCGCATTTCAGGGATCTCATATCGGACTACCATGCTTTCTGGAAGCAGTCCGCTACCACCATGACAAGCCGATAAACCCTAAATTCTGTTATTTAAATGATTATGACGACTAATTTACAGATCGTACGAACACTAGAGCTTGTTTTGGACGTCGAACACCCGCTGGAACACTTAGTTGAAGGATTGAAGCATTGGGAAATGAGCGAGAAGACCATTAGGTTGGTGATTTCTTTGGATTTTTATCATTCCTCTTCGTGTTTGACATTGAAATCTTGATGTTTACTACTATGAATGTTTTATTTATGTTTAGAATTGTGGTGAGGGGCTAATCCCCAATAATAGCCTAGGTTAGACTTTTACTTTTCTTTTCGGTTTAAACACAGATTTTTGTTTGGTAATCTTAGAAGATTCTTTTCAGGTTGTTAATAAATATGCATGTTGTGATTTACTTGATTTATGTTTCCATGTTCATGCTTGCTTGCTTTTGGTTGATTTTGTATCTTCTAGTTTAGGTTTGCATGTTTAGATTGATCACTTGGCGTTTTTTATTCTAAACTTTGAATAGAAATCTTGGGAGTTTTGGCCATACATTGATAGTGTTTTAAGTGTGCTATCATGTCTAGAGCCTAGGCATGATAGACATTGCTTAGAACCTCATACCCATTGTTTGTTAGGTTTAGACTTCGTGAGAGCGTGTTTAGCCTTTCACTCATGGTGTTAGTGTTTACAAGCATTTACCTAGATTTAATTTGAGTTGTCCTTTGCTTTGGGATTGTGGACCACTTTCTTTCACAACATTTTGAGTAGAGAATCTAAGGTAATTTCTCATTAAACATTTTACCTTGTCTTATTCTTCACGCATGTCTTTGGTTTCCTTAGGGAGTAGAAACATACCTATATAGGATCGTTCGTGACCCAAACGAGTCGTTCAGAAGAGTTCTAATCAATTCAAAAGGCGGAAACAGATGAATTGACTTGAAAACAGCTTGATTCACTTCTAAATGTCTTGTATATTGATTATAACACGTTTACAAATCAGTAGACACGTCGGCAGCACTTCGGTACCGGAAATAAGATCCTTGCAAATGAAATCAGCACTAGGGTATATATAGTGTAGGTGATTTTGCATGAAAGTGGCAATTGCCATTTCAAGCAAAATTACCAATGGTGATTTCGCTTGAAATAGCACTTTGCTATTTCATGCGAAATTAGCCAATTACACCCAAATCCTATTTTCCTCGTACAACGTGCCCTGATCTAACAATCTAGTACAAGACTCAATACAAGACGAACTCGACAGACGTATGCACCAACAGACTCCCCCTCGGATGTTGATGAGTCTTCAGTGTCGAGTCTTCACAATCTTCAGCCTTGACCAGTCTTTGGGCTTCTTCTAAAAGAATCTGACAATGAAAGCATCCTCTATCTCTGTCTCTTCTTCTCTCTGTCATTCCCAAAATCGTGATTCTGGCTCAATCTTCTTTCTATCTCCAGGATCTCCATCTGGTTTTTTCTTACTCTAATTCTCTTGATCAGATTCAGGATCAAACACTGCATCTACAGACTCTCCTTTTCTAGCATACTCCCCCTTAAGTTGTGCTGGGATCGTAGTCTTGCTTTCACAAGTTCACAGGTTCAAGAATCGCAACCTGGCTCTCTCATAGCCATATCCTGCACATTCTCTATCTCAAAATAAGATTTACAAATTAAACAATTTGACAAATTTTATTCTATGCTTACCACTTGTATACACAATTATTCAAAATGATTTAACATTTAAAAATTCTGATAAACCACTTGAAGAAATATTATTTTCCTTTTCAAAACAATTTTTCATCTCAAACATCTCAAACAAAATCTCCCAAACCTTTTGTTCATCATGTTTAGCACTCGGAATTTTGAAAATTAGCTTTCCAACATCAGTTATCAAAAATCTTTTTGAACTTTTCAAAATGTATGCTAAAACATTCCGAAAATCTTATTTTTTTTTGAATTTTTGATATTAAAGAAATGCTATAAAGAAATATTTACATACAATATTTTTGTGATTTTGTGCAAGAGGATCATATCAGTTTTTGAGACAAATCACCAACACCGTTAAGCTTTAAACATTTTAAGTTCTAAACGATTCACTTAGATTGTCAGTATACCGATCCACTTAAATTTTCACACAAAGTTCAACTGTTTCGAGATATGAGGTTAATGTTTTAAGCACTTAAACTTATTCGCGTGTCCCACCTCAGAATATACTCCCGTATCCAGATCCCAATATTCAGTCTTACAGGTGAGTATACCTAGATGATATCTGTACAGGGTTAAATGCGAGGGCCGTGAGAGCTCAGGCTATTGCTTCCGCAAAATCAGAGAGATGACGGCTTCGACTTTTGGTGTGTTCCCTTTAGAGAATCTTTTCTTCAACAACACATGATTAGCATTTTGCAATGTTTCATCATTTTTTATGTTGAGGGGGTCGCTATATTTCAAGCAAGCATAAAGTATTCTCCTGGGACTAGGCTATTGCTTCCGCAAAATCAGAAGTCCCGGGATAATACCCCAGATATCACTAAGCATAAAGACCTAGTATCTCAGAAAGAGGGTTCTTTCAAACAAGATTTCGGGGGCTACCCACATATCTAAGAGATGTTCCCCACGAGATAAGTAAGTTTGAAATTTATATTTATATCTCAACACAATCTATTAAATGTATAAAAACCTACTGGCACATCATCAGTGAGACCGTTTATCACATTTTACTTTCCAATTCTTTAGCATGCTGTGATAGTCCACTAATGTACTATCATTTCCTCTTTTTCACCACAAAACTCATTTTTGATTTTATCACGTTTTTGACTTTTTCAAAATTTTCAAATGTTTTTGGATTTTCTGAAATTCTTACTCCCCCTAAAATACAAAATCATTTTAAAGGAAATTTTAAAAAACAAACTGTACAAAATAAAGTGACAACTGATATCAAATTGCTTCAAATCGCCATCCACTAGGCATAAACAATCAGAACTCCCCCTTACAACAAACTATTTTCCCATTATGATTTCAAAACACTTAAGTTTGTTTTAATCAAAAATGGTTTTTCTGGAAAATTAGTTTTGTTGATTTTCATAACTCACTTGTAGGTTAGGAGATCAATTCATCACTTTGTTCTATCAACAATATCACATGTAGAAAATCAAGTACAACTTAATGTCCCTGATTTACCACTTGTAAGTGAAAACCTTCTTCAATCACATGTAGGTTCAATTGTCAACCAAAACCACTTGTAAATCAAAATATAACAATTTCAGGAAAACTACCACTTGTAGGTTTACCAAACAAACATTTTCAAGAATGATGTCTATTCCTGCTCCACTCTTACCAACCTGGAAGCTCCGGCAAGTCAGAATTTTAGTTAGAAAATACAGTCACCCAAGCCTGACCAGCCTTGGGTGATTTTGGTACACATCTATCCCACAATCTTTTCGATTGATAAAATTCTTTTGCACCTTTAACCTTCCCATCAACCATCTTCCCAAAGATATGTTTGACATTTCCATTAAACACCTTTTCAGCATCAAATTCTCCTTTACAAGAGAAGAATTGACCTGAAATCTCAAACCTACCTTTTGATTTTAGATTTTCTTTTGACAATGGCGGAAAGTTTTCATCGTTCAACTCTGGAACGGAATTCTCATTCTTTTTCTCAACAAATGACTCCTCTGATTTTATGGAATCAGATTCATTGTCAGAACTTGAATCAGATTTTACAATCCATCTCTGTTTGTTCAAATCGACTTTTCTTTTGTAAAAATGTTTTGGAACATCACCAGTTTCAAAAATCGAATTTTCAAACACTTTAACTTTCTCAGTTGGTTATTTCTTTATATCAACACATTTTTCTTTCAATTTTGAGTTAAAAGAAACTCCCTGTTTTGTGTTGTTGAACTGTTGGCAATTCCAAGCAATGTGTCCAACTTTGTGACATTTGAAACACGTTCTTCTTTCAACTCTTTGCTTAGTTCTCATCATCATATTCTTTTTCTTCTCAGCAAGAAACTCTTGATTTGACTGTTTCCGGAATGGTTTCTTCTGCTCTTCTTCAGAACTTCCTCCTGCAACAAATTTTGTTTTTGATTTATAAGTTTTCTCATTTTTATGATTTTCTTGGGAAATGAAACCTAATCCCTGCTTTTTGAAATTACCGTTATGGTTTGGTTTCTTTCGATAAACTGAACCAGAACTGTAACTCTTTTTCTTGTTCAATCTCTGTTGAACTCTTGAAGTGTATTTTTTAGATTTTTCATAAAGATTTAAATCTTTTATTTCAGAAATATTAATTTCTGTTAATTTGAAAATCTGTTTGATCATTTCAGTTTTGACACATCTTATTGGAAATTCCTCATCAGAATATAATTTGTCTGAATCATTCAAAGTATATGCCACTTTAATTGGTCCGTCATTCAAATTAGATTTTGATAACAGGAATTCTTTATTATAAACCCGCTTGACTGGTGAACTCGAACTCTTTTCTGACGAACTCGAACTTTCAGACTTAGACTCCGACTTTGACTCTTCATCCATATCCAACACCTGATCGACCACTTTCTTTAACAACTCAGACTCATGATCAGTGTCAGACGCTGTGAATGTGACATCAATATTGTCTGGTAACTCATCAATGATTTTATACTTTAACTTTATGTTGAGCGCATTTTTTAATTGTTCCTCATTTGGCTTTCTAGGAGAATAACTTTCAAAGATCGGGGGCAGACACTTATTATACTTAGCACTTTGTTTCTTACCAGCATCTGTTTCTTCTTTCTTTTGTTCTTGAAAAGCTTCAAGACCTGCAACAGTAGGATAAACTCAATCAATCAAATAATCACAAGTTGTATAACTCAACAACAATCTTTTGATTCTTTCACTTTCTATCTTTTCGAGTTCCAACTCCTGCTTCAAATTTGCACAGTCTTCAATATACTCATTGATAACCTTCTGCTTTGACATTAATGTAGAACTCAACTTTGTCATAGCAAATTCAGTTTCTGAATTTGTCTTTTTCAGACCATTTACTGTTCTGTTCAACACATCATATGATTCTTTTACATACTTCACATCAGATAACAAATTCTCTTTTAACTCTTCCAGTTCACTAATCTTCTTTTCTTTCTCCTCACAATCTTTGCAAGATTCCAAACATTTTGAACAAGGTTTAATGACCTCAACTATCTTTTCAACCTCGACAACCTTTTCAACTTCAACAATTTTTTCAACTTCGACTATTCTTTCGACCTCAACAATTTTCTCTACCACTTTCTCATCTATCTTTTCAATCACATCTGTTTCTTCATCACATTCTTCATCTTTGACTTTTTCTGTTGAATTGTCTTCAGCTTTTGTTTTTTTCAGCTTCCAACTTTGCCTCCTCTCTTTTCAATCTAGCAGCCCTCTTCTCATTCAACATCTCAATCTTATCTGCAAAAAAACAAATTAAAACTAAATGAGTCTAAACTTTTTCTTGCATTGTTAATGTACTCTTCCTCATCATCAGTATCATCATCACTTTCTGATGATCTAAAGATCTTTGTTCTTTTGACTCCTTGTTCTTCTAAGATTCTAGCAACAAGTCCTGAACCCGATGGAATGTATTTATCCCAACTAAATCCCTCTGCAACCTTTTCATCATCTTGGTAAATTATATCATAACAAGCTCTTTTCTTTTCAATGGTACATGCATGTGCAGTTTGTGGTTGTTGAGCAATCTGATGGAAAATTGATTTTTGATAATAATTGTTTTTTCCAGACTGATCTTGTCTTCCATTTGCTTCTTTGTTTTTGCACTCACGTTTAAAATGACCTTTTTCTTTGCAACGAAAACAAGTAACCTTTGATTTGTCAAATCCTATTGGAGTTGCACTCATTTCTTGAAAATCATCTCTTCCAGTGACTTGTGTAAATTTTTCTGCTCTTCTAACTGCACTGGCTAGACACCACTTGATGTCCATCAACTCAAGTTCCTCCGCATCAATTTGATCATAATCTTCTTTGGTAAGCATCGGATTTCCAATTCTGCCAGCAATCAAACTTTCATATGATTCCAACATAGCAACGAGTGATGCCATGTGTTTCTTAGCTATTTCCGGAGAAAGATTTTGACCATTTTGAATGTTCAAGGTAACAATGCATTGCAGATTTCTAGAATTCTTTTGTTGAGGACTTGGTGTTGTAAAATTTGGATCAAAGCTTGAATATGAAGACGAAGATCCACCACTTTGAGTAACAGTACTTTTCCTTTGTTCCAGAAGAACTATCAGCACTGAAACCAGTTTGAATCTTTGGGCTTGGTGTAACTTCAAATTTGTTTCCTCTGTAGTACAAACTGACATCTTGTTGTGCATTTGGATTAGACATGATAGCAGTTTTCTGAATATCCAACTCATGCTCTTCAATCTTCTGAATAAACTGTGCCAGATTCATATTTTCAGATTTTCTCATGTGTTTTATGATTAACAAATAAATTCCCCATTTCTGCTGTGGTAAAGCATCGGCTAGCTTATCTACCCATTCTTCGTCGTCTTTCTTTATGTCCAATCGTCCCATTTCTAAAACCAAATGACAATATCTATCAATGGTCTTTTTTGTTGTTTCTCCTTCTAAGGCTACAAACATATCAAATGATTTCTTCAGTAAAGCCCTTTTGTTCTTGATCATATCTGCACTTCCTTTAAATTTTTGAATCAATGCAGTCCAAATTGACCTAGCAGTACCCTCATGTTGGAGCAAAACAAAGATATCTTCTTTAATCGCTTGTTGAAGAATACTGATCATCATTTTTTCACTTGTATATTTCAATTTATCACTCTCTGAAAAGTCACAAAAAGCTTTTTCAAGCCCACGTTCATTTTTCGGTTTCTCGCAATCTTTCTCTAATGAACACCGTGCGTCAAACTTATAAGCTTGCACCCAGTTTTCAAACCGATTATGCCATCCTTTAAAATCTTCAATGTACATAAGCTTTGGCGGTTTCTGGTAAGTTCCTGTCTCATTCTCATTGTACAATGTTTCAGCAGCCGTAACTGGTGCACCTGGAGTAGCAAAAGCATTGTAGAATTCCTCTTCCATGATTATGTAAAATGTTTCACAAAAACACAAGTTTCACACGAAATACAAGTTCAAACGGAATCAACTCTCGAACAAAATCACTCTTGAAACGGAATACCCCTTTGATGCGAAATAACACTTTTGGAGCGAAATCACTGATTCAAACGAAATTAGCTTTCAAACGAAATCACCACTTTGGTGCGAAATAGCACACTTTCAAACGAAATATGTAATTTCGGGCGAAATTATCAAACGGAATGCCAATTTGGAGCGAAATTACTAATTTCGTGTGGAATGACTCAAACGAAATTACACTTTGAAGCGAAATTATCTATTTCAAGCGAAATTAGGTAATTCCGTGTGAAATCAAGCAGGTAATTCCGTACGAAATAGTGATGACGTCATCATATTCAACCTGATTTTCAAGCGAAATTACAGATTTTATCAATTTTCGATTGAATTAAGGTCCAATTCTTTCAAGGATTCGTTAAAACACTGTTTAGCTTATAATATCTGAAATTCAAGTGATTTTGACCTTAAAAACTTGTGGATTTTGTAAAAGAAGGTGTACAAGTCAGAAATTATCGTTGTTTTGGTAAGAACTCTTCCTCCTGAGCTCTGATACCACTTGTAGGATCGTTCTGTGACCCAAACGAGTCATTCAGAAGAGTTCTAATCAATTCAAAAGGCAGAAACAGATGAATTGACTTGAAAACAGCTTGATTCACTTCTAAATGTCTTGTATATTGATTATAACATGTTTATAAATCAGTAGACACGTCGGCAGCACTTCGGTACCGGAAACATGATCCTTGCAAATGAAATCAGCACTAGGGTATATATAGTGTAGGTGATTTTGCATGAAAATGGCAATTGCCATTTCAAGCGAAATTACCAATGGTGATTTCGCTTGAAATAGCACTTTGCTATTTCATGCGAAATTAGCCAATTACACCCAAATCCTATTTTCCTCATACAACGTGCCCTGATCTAACAATCTAGTACAAGACTTGATACAAGACAAAGTCGACAGACGTATGCACCAACAACCTTGTTAACCTCATATTCGTATCCTTAGAGATAGTAATATGTCTTTGATTTACATGGTTGTTTACGCCAAACCAGCGTAGGCAACGTTGTTAAGTGGTGTCGTCGATGGCTAGTGATGTTTTCTCGTCGTTTTTCTTTGTTTTTCATACCCGTTTGGTCCTTGCCTCGTTCCTCCTAGCCTCGATACGAATCCCCGTTAATAGGGTTGTAAATTAACCGAATAGACACAAAAAAGGTCTAGTTCATGTTCATTCATTAAGAAATGAACTTGTTTATGAATTGTTCACGAACGCTTATCGAATGAGATTTCTTGTTCAGGTTTGTTCATTAAGAAAAGGAATGTTTTCATGAACCGTTGATGAACATTTACCGAACGTAAATGAACGCAGACACGCACACAGCCAAAAACAAATGTTCATGGACATGCATGAACACAAACGAACGTTCATGTACACAAACAGATACAAACGAGCATATATTCATTTTAGAATAAAATCTGCATTTCTCATCACAAAGATTAAGGAATCCATAAAAAATAAATAAGTATTTAACATAATTATCTGAACATAGTTGACATAATTCTCATAAACATAACTAACACAAAATAAAGAAGTTTCTTAAGCTTTAACGCAAACTGAAATTAAAATAGTCAAATGAGTGATGTTAGCCGAGACGTATAGTATAACTAATGTTTCAAACTTTTAAAAACTAAAACCAATAAAATAAAATATAACATATATAAACCTTTAAGTGAACAAACACAAATAAACATAAACTGTAATGCTCCGCTTTTTTGTAACTTTCCTTAATTAGAAAGTTGTCTTGTAATTTTATTTTTGGAAACTTGTATTCCTTGTAATCATATTTCATTTGAAACCTTGTAATCCGAGACACCGATCATAATGAAAGTCATATTTATATCAATTATGTTCCATTTATACTTGTTATGTTCAATTTATACTTGTGATCGCATGCAATGAACCCTAATTCGAAACTATGTGACGATACGTGCAAATAACCGACTTTCAACGCGTTTACATGCAATACTTGTGATTAATCAACAATTAACGATTCCAATACTTATTATACATCATAATACATCATATTATACTTGTAACCACCTTCGACATATTAATTATACTTGCAATTATATGTTATAGATCGTAAATCGCCTATACTTGCATTTTGTGTGATAACCGACAACTATGTGTTACAACCGGCATTACCAATACTTGTTTTACATAATTTCACATACATGGACATACTTGACATCACTATTAAGTTTATGATACTTGTATTCTTGTTACACGCTTGAAACTACGCGAAAAGCACTCGAAAACACCCTAAAACCTAACTTTGGGGCCCTAATTGCATACTTATCAAACTTAAGGGACCATTTGTGACAAAAAGCCAAACCTCCTCTACAACCCACGTTTTGAATCAGCATTTTTGGCTCCAACCTCCACCCTAAAATATAAATTTTGAATCTTGTATTTATGGCTCCAACCTCCACCTCCATTCTCCACCAATGGGCTTCTAAACCTTATTAAATACTCACCTAACCTCACTCAACTATAAAACCAAACCTCCCAACACTCATTTTCATTTTTCCAACTCATTAACACTCTCAAAACACTCTAATCTCATCTGAAAATGCAAGTTTTGCATATATTATTCTAAGTGCTAAATGCACACTTTTCTTTACCTTTCTTCCATCTTTTTCACTTCTTCTTCCTCTACAAAGTGTGGAACACCTCTAGAATTGTTCTCACAAGGTTTTCCATAGAAAACCAAGGTGAAACATCACCAGGTCCAACTTTCTGATTTGGAAGGAAAATTTATTAAACACACATGAACTTATATTTTCTTTATACATTCCTATGTCTTTATGCCACTAATCAAGACTATGATTATGAGTGCTTAAAAACAAGGTTATAACATACAAATCCAGAGGTTTTAAGCCCCAAAACTTTCTGTTTTATAAGGCTTTTAACCCACGAGTGATGAACAAGTCTTGAACTTGAATATGTGTGATTATTTGGATAGCTTGGGCTATCTTACTTACAAATCCACACATCACTTGATGTTTTCTTCTTAGTTAGTTAGTTAGTTGGTTTATTTCAATTCCTTATTGTACATTGATGACCATCCTTGTTGTCTTGTGACAACTTGTGCATTGGTGAACACCTAGAGGTACCTAAATGGAAGACTTGTTTTTCCTACCTCCTACATGACTTCTATGATAAACAAAGAGGTACCTAAATGGGGATTCATCCTCCTACCTCATGCTTGACCTATATGACTTCTCGAACATTATAAAATACTTATATATTATCCAAATAATCGAACCTTTGATGATGAATTTGTGTTCATTTGTCAAAGTATTAGATTACATCATCTAAGATCTAATAACTTGTTATGATTCTAATGGGTAATTTACCCATGAAAGCATTCTAACCCTTGGGGTTTCATAGTGTCAAACAATAATTATATGACTAGATGATTACTTTTGCATATGTACTTTCCATATTCCTTTTAAATTCTGAATCTCGACTCTAAACATACCTTGAACTTTAACCCTTTTACATTCGTCCTCCCAATCTCATACACTCGTCAACACTTGGATAATCCGAAGACTTAGCAATTTTGTGAGTACACTTGACCCATTTTCCTTTTAATACACTTTGGGTGCAACATGTTTTACTTGTTAAAATACACGATTCACAAACATGCTTTATTCAATCAATCCTTATACATGCTTTGTTATGCTTAAGTTCATGCTAGAATTCATACTACTTGTAAACCCACCTTAACAATTATAGCGCTATAGGAGTAGCACACCACCCGACGGAGTTTTGTTAATTTATATTCTTTACGGTCTCGATATTGCTATATCGAGGGATGCTATTATTCATAATTTACGTTCTCGATATTGCTATATCGAGGGATGCTATTATTCTTGTGGACACTTGGGTTTGACTTTTAGTTTTGCATGATAGTTTGACCTTGTATTCCAAATTGCTATGTTGGATTGAAAATACTTTTTATACATATGTCACGAGTCTAAAACTAGTGTACTCGCCAATACCTTTGTATTGAACTATGCTTTTAAAACATGTTGCAGGTTTAATGATGATGTTGGTGATGCATGGAATCTAGTGTCACACCCCCAAAATCCACCATGCGGAGTACCGCCGCTTGGAGGCGTGACGTGACCAGGATCGAGCCATCAATCATATTGAACAAGCATGTAAGTAGTTTGTAAAATCCAACACAATACAATTAGTGTCTAAACAAAACATAGTTTAAGTTACAAGCGGAAGCATAAAGTTTAAAACCAAATCATAAGTTTAAACGTTTCAAATGTTTAGCATGGTACACAGTTGTCCATGTCCCACAACGACTCTTCCCACTCCGATGCAAGCTCCATAGATACCTAACGACCTGCAAGGCATGTAACAACGAGTCAACAACAAAGTTGAGTGAATTCACAGTTGGTTGTTTAGTTATAGTGTTCATGAATCATTTGTTTATTTCGTAAACCAAGTATCTTAGTTATCTGTATCGCGGTTTCCCAAACATGTGTGCGATGATTAGTGGCCGGATCGCGGTTTCCAAAACATGTGTGCGATGATTAATGGCCGTATCGCGGTTTCCCAAACATGTGTGCGAAGATTAGTGGGGGCTTCCCATGTGACGACTAGTCGTATTTGTACGTGCCCTTCTTGATCCAAGGACCGTAGCGTGTGTGAGTGTACGTAGGTTTTACGTACGTGCCCTTCAATTCGAGGACGGTGAAGAGTATGAGTGTACGTAGGTTTTACGTACGTGCCCTTTTATCCGAGGACAGTGAAAAGTAGTTTAATAGTAATGATAGTACGAGTAGTTATTCAATCCCATTCCCAACCCACCGGGAATCCCATGCCTTAAGAGTGTGAACTCACCTCGGTTGCTCGGTTTGACTCTCAAAAGTAGTTAACAGTCATGGTCGGTCGATCACGTTTTAGTATGATTTACCAGTTAGTCATTTAGTGATTTTCAAATAGAGCACAAAGTTCCTACACGTATCTATCACATAGCACGCATTACTTTAACGGTTCATGCCCATATAAACTTCCCATCCATTCCCCACTCATAAACAAACATACGATAATGCACGTAACACATATAACATGTTAGATCATTCACGGATAGTATACTCGACATTTAGACACGCAAGTCACAACTTATCTCAATTCAGCATTTATATTCAAAACCGGCTGTTTTCGGACATTTTAATAAAATAGTTAAATTATTCCAAAAATTCCCAAATTTTTACAGGACGTCTTACATGAACCAAAAATTATTGTGTAAAAATATCGGGGTCCAGTTCATTATCAGTAATTTATAGAAATTCGTTTACCGGGCTGCAATCAGATTTACTACATTCTGATTGCAGTTCACGGGATAATTCGTCTAAAATTCCTCGGAAGTCCGTTTGACAAAATTCCAGTTCGAGGGTCACAAATACATCAGTGACTATCTATGGTATGAATTTTAGGGGCTGGTTCATTTCAGGTTTCATGCTACGACCGAAAAAGTACAGCCCATTTTACTGCAGTAAAAATCAGCCTTAGCTGCTGTCACGAAAACAGACTTTTAAAATAGTAAACGACCTCAAAAAAATACGATTCCAGCGCCATTTTCTTCGTTTTTCGAAAAGACACGATTTAGGCTTCAGAAATTCCGTTTTTCGATTTGTTAAAGTCTGTTTACAGCCTGTTGAAGGCGGCTGGAAAAGTTCATCAGAATGTTATTTCGTGGTTTAAACGTTACTGAATCGCATCAACGAGTGTCCGAACAATGGATTTAACAAGAAACCAACAATCAAACATCAAGTATGATTTAACCAACCCTCAAACCGACAAGATTCCGCTTCATAATTCAGACACAAGTAACTTTTATATTCTTGACTATTGTTTAACATCTTCTAATCTTTTTGATCTTTAGTGATTTAAACAACAACACATCATACTACAAATCATAAATTTGAAGAAGATGAACCAAGGCAAAATGAGACTTACTACTAGCCTCTAGCTAGGGATGAAATCTAGTGAAGAAATGTGGCGAAAAAGATGGTGAAAAGCTAGAAACAAGTTCCTTTGATGGTCCTTCAAGATGCAACCTCCATTGATGGACTTCAAGCTTTGTATGGAATGTGTGAATGAAGAAGATGAATGTGTATGGTGATGGTGGTGGATTCGGTTGGGGTGAACCGAATAGAGAGAGAGAGATAAGTGAGGTTGAGTGTGATATTTGTTGTGATGATGAGGATCCATGAGTTCCATACTTAAAAGATTGTTTCATATATCTTGGCAACTTTCACAAGCTAACTCAATTAAAATACTAGATCATAATCTAGTTAGGAGATTGGAAGTATGGTTAAGATCTTGGGTGGGGTCCATGAGGGACTAAAATCGTTGGGGGGGGGGGTCTTAAGGTAAAAATTGTAACTAGAATGCAAGTATTAGTTAGATGTAAGAAAGGTAGTGATATAAGTTAGTTTGTTTATTTTTAGCGGGTGTTATGGCATACGGGGACCATGACTAGCCAAAAATAATTAATTAATATGTTTGACAATTATTTAGTGTCCCGGGTAATGTCCGGTTGTTCGGTCGGATACTGTTCCGTTAAATTGTTTAATTGTTCCGTAAGGCGTCTTATACATATATTTTTGTAACGCAATTTATTCCTAACACATAGGAAAATATTCAGGACCATTTAGTCAAGTTTTCTGCATACTACTAGTATGCTAACACGCACATGTAAGTATAACACAGAAATCAGAGAGCAGTTAAATATTTCAACACAGTCATCAAGCCCTTTAATTATCATTAATAAATTGTACGGATTACATTTAATTTTGAGGGTTGTCACATTCTCCCCCTGTTAAGAGAATATCGTCCCGAAATTTAGCGTGTGGTTACTGAGGAAGCTAGTTAAGTTGCGTTGTTTTCCTGATTTTTTTCCTGGGGTGTCACATCATCCCCCTGTTGATTTGAAATTTCGTCCCGAAATTCTGCAGTAGCTTCAGCCTCAGTAGTGGTTGCGTTTTTCTTAAACAGTTGGGGATACTTGAGTTTCATTTGGTCTTCTCGTTCCCAGGTATACTCTGGGCCACGACGAGCATTCCAACGAACTCGAACCAGAGGTATCCTGGTATGCTTGAGGATCTTAACATCTCGATCCGTAATCTCTACAGGTTCCTCGACGAATCGCAACTGGTCGTCGATAGTGAGTTCCTTCAGAGGAACTATGAGGGTCTCATCTGACAGACACTTCTTCAGATTCGACACATGGAAAACATTGTGAACTCCGCTGAGTTCTTCAGGTAGATTCAACCTGTAGGCGACTTTTCCAATTTTCTCGGTGATTTCGAATGGTCTGACATAACGCGGATTGAGTTTGCCTCGTTTTCCGAAGCGGACTACACCTTTCCAAGGTGAGACTTTGAGTAGCACTCGATCCCCAACGTGGAGCTCGAGTGGTTTTCTTCCCTTATCAGCATAGCTTTTCTGACGGTCACGAGCTGCCGCCATTCGCTGTCATATCTGAGCAATTTTCTCGGTGGTATCTACCACAAGTTCTGGGCCAGTGATTTGGCTGTCACCAACTTCTGCCCAACAGAGAGGTGATCGGCATTTGCGTCCGTACAATGCCTCAAACGGAGCGGCTTGGATGCTGGTGTGGTAGCTGTTGTTGTACGAAAACTCCACTAGCGGGAGGTGCTTTTCCCAGCCATTACCAAAATCGATTACACATGCCCTAAGCATGTCTTCAAGGGTTTGGATGGTGCGTTCAGATTGCCCATCCGTCTATGGGTGATAAGCGGTGCTCATATCTAAACGTGAGCCAAAGGACTCGTGCATTGCTTGCCACAGTTCTGAAGTAAAATGCGCGTCACGATCAGATATAATAGAGGTTGGCACTCCATGCCTTGATACCGCTTCCTTTAGGTAAATGTCTGCAAGAGTAGAAAACTTTATCTGTTTCTTTGATAGCCAGAAAATGTGCAGACTTGGTCAGTCGATCTACGATCACTCAAATGGTATCGTTTCCGTGTTGAGATCTGGGCAGGCCGGTAACGAAATCCATGGAAATTTTCTCCCATTTCCATTTCGGGATCTCCGGTTGTTGAAGTAGGCCTGATGGTTTCTGATATCCAGACTTGACTCTCGCACAAGTCAAGCACTTGCTGACGTAGGTTGCTATGTGGGCTCTCATGCCAGGCCACCAGTATGTGGTCTTTAAGTCGTGGTACATCTTATCCGAACCAGGATGTACTGAATAACGAGACTTATGTGCTTCATCCATCACAAGCTCGCGTAATTTGCCATAGAGTGGAACCCAAATACGCCCTGTTACATAGTAGGCGCTGTCTTCCTTTTGTTCTAGCCGTTGCCTCGATCCTCGTAAGGATTCAGCCCTGATGTTTTCTGCTTTCAATGCTTCGACCTGGGCATCTCGAATTCCTGTGATCGGTGTAAATGGTGCACTTGGTACCGTACAGGTAATGTCTCCATATCTTAAGCGCGAATACAACTGCTCCCAGCTCCAGATCGTGAGTAGTGTAATTTCTTTCGTGAACCTTGAGTTGGCGTGATGCGTAGGCAATGACCTTGTCACGTTGCATCAACACGCAACCAAGTTCTTGGATGGAAGCATCGCAGTAAACCACAAAATCATTTGTGCCTTCGGGCAATGAGAGGATAGGCGCGCTACAAAGTCTATCCTTTAGATGTTGAAATGCGGACTCTTGTGTATCACCCCAACGATAGATGACACCCTTCTGAGTCAGTGAAGTGAGAGGTTGCGCAATCTTGGAGAAATCCTTGATAAACCTTCTGTAATATCCTGCCGAACCCAAGAATTGGCGGATTTCTGTGGGTGTACAAGGTGCAGGCCAGTTCTTAATCGAGTCAATCTTGGATGGATCAACATGAATCCCATCCTTGTTTACCACATGGCCTAGAAAATGGACTTCGCGAAGCCAGAAGTCACATTTCGAAAATTTAGCATACAGTTGCTCTGCTCGAAGAAGTTCTAGCATAAGTCGTAGATGCTGCTCGTGTTCCTCCTGACTCTTAGAATAGATCAGGATGTCGTCGCTGAAAACGATAACGAACTTATCCAGGTAAGGTTTGCATACTCGGTTCATAAGATCCATGAAGACCGCTGGTGCATTCGTCAGCCCGAATGGCATAACCAGGAACTCATAATGGCCGTAGCGAGTTCTGAATGCTGTTTTGGAGACGTCTTCCTCTCGGACTCTCAGCTGATGGTATCCTGATCTCAAATAAATCTTGGAGTAATAGCTCGACCCTTGCAACTGGTCGAATAAGTCATCAATGCGCGGGAGAGGATAACGATTCTTTACGGTCACCTTATTGAGTTCACGGTAGTCGATGCACATTCTGAAGGTACCGTCTTTCTTCCTTACGAATAACACTGAAGCTCCCCAGGGCGAAGAGCTAGGATTAATAAAACCTTTTTCCAAAGTTCTTGTAATTGCTTGGACAGTTCTTCTAGTTCGGTTGGGGCTAAACGATGAGGTGCTTGAGCTATGGGCGCTGCTCCAGGAGCTAGCTCGATTTGGAATTTGACTCGTCGATGAGGCGGAAGACCAGGTAATTTCTCAGGAAATACCTCAGGAAAATCACGCACAATAGGAATGTCTTCAATTCTCTTCTCTTCCGTTGACGGGTCAGTAACGAGTGCTAAAATGGCAGTGTGGCCCTTTCGCAAACACTTCTGGGCCTTTAGGAAAGAGATGATGCCTATGACTGCACCACTCTTGTCGCCTTGAATCACGAGGGGTTCCTCACCAGAACGAGGAATGTAGACGATTTTCTCCTTGCAAACAATCTCCGCTTGATGATGGGATAGCCAATCCATCCCAATAACGACGTCAAAACTACCTAGTGTGATAGGAATAAGATCGATAGGGAAAGTCTGACCAGCGAAGACGAGGTTACAGCCTTTAACTACGTGTGTGGCCTTGAGACTTTTACCGTTTGCTAACTCTACGATGTGCTTGGTGTCCAAAAGTGTTGGGGTACGCTTAAGCATCTGACTAACTTTTAAGGACACATAACTAGTATCTGCACCCGAATCGAATAAAACAGTAACAAAAAAGTCATCTAGAAGAAACTTACCCAGCACAACGTTGGGATCGTTCCTTGCGTCAACCTGATCAATCACGAAGGTGCGACCTTTGCCGTTATTGTTACCCCCGTTTTTGCCTCCATTGTTGTTCTCATTTCCTTGGTTGTTGTTCTGATTCTGATTCAGCTGAGGATAGTGCCTCTTGAAGTGACCCTCAGCACCGCACTGGAAGCATCCCTTATTACCTTGCTGGTGTTGCTGTTGGTTTTGGGGAGTTTGTGGCCGCTGTTGTCGGTTCTGCTTCGCAGGACGTAAGCTTCGGCAATCTTTGGCTTCATGTCCCAACTTGCTACATCTCTGACAACGACCCTTGTGGCACGGCCTGCTGTGGTGCAAACTACATCGATTGCACTTTGGGTGATTTCCCCTGTATCTACCCTGACCTTGATTTCCAAAAGGCTGCTGACTGGGGTTCCTGTGTTCATCTGTCTCTCGCTGCTGGGACTGAGACTGAACTGGAGTAGAACCCTCGCCCGAACTTCCATCCCACTTGCGCTTGTTGTTACTGGGAGCATCAGTAGTAGTAGCGTTAATACGCTTGGGCAGCTTGCCCTCTTCCACCGCCTGATCGGTGAGCTGGTGTGCCAAACGAATGACTTGCTGGATTGTGGGAATGCTGGCCGCACTTACAGACCCTTGGATTTCTAGGACTAAGCCTCTGAGGTATAGCTTGATTCGCCTAGATATGGGTTGTGACATGTTAGGACATAAGGCAGCCAAGTCGTTGGACCTCTTTGTGTATGCCTCAATCTCTGATCCTTCCATCTTCAAACCATAATACTCTATCTCAAGTTTCAGTATGTCGTCCAGGTGGTAGAACTCTTCCTTAATCCAATCCTTGAAGTCGCTCCAGAGGGTGGCATTCGCGTCTGCCAACCCGAGCATCTGAACCTGTGCGTTCCACCAAGAATACGCTTTCCCTTGGAACATGCCAGTAGCGTACTCCACTCGTTTGTTGGTAGGGCTTTCACTCTCTTCGAATGTAAATTCGATTCTTTGGATCCAGTGTAGAAGGCCGATTGTCCCTTCAGTGCCGTCGAAAGTGGGAGGTTTGCATTCCAGGAACGCCTTGAAGGTGCCCATGCGTGTTTGAAGGTGCATGGGTTGACTCCCTGTTTGGGTTGCTAAGGCTTCAGCAATCCGTTCGTTAATCAAGGTCGTCAGCTGACCCTGGGTCATGTCGAGACGTCCACTCATGATCTTCATATAGAAGGAACACACGTAAGAAGGTGTCGCAAGGTGCGTAAGTGTGGGATGACAGAAGAGAGTAAGCACACAAGGTTCAAATAGCAGTTATTATACTAGCTAATGCATACTATGATCAAATGTGCTACTAGCAGGTAGGTAATGCAAACATAAACCATATTACCTATAATGTCGAGTCTTGCACGTGGAGCGAAGCGTCGTTGTGGATCGTTGAGCACTGTACAGGTTATAGTCTGGTTTTAACAAAAACTTTTTCCCCGTATTAAAACCAAGTTCACTATAACCAATGGCTCTGATACCAATCTGTCACACCCCCAAAATCCACCATGCGGAGTACCGCCGCTTGGAGGCGTGACGTGACCAGGATCGAGCCACCAATCATATTGAACAAGCATGTAAGTAGTTTGTAAAATCCAACACAATACAATTGGTGTCTAAACAAAACATAGTTTAAGTTACAAGCGGAAGCATAAAGTTTAAAACCAAATCATAAGTTTAAACGTTTCAAATGTTTAGCATGGTACACAGTTGTCCATGTCCCACAATGTAACACCCCAAAATATGGTAAATGATAAATAAAGAAATTAACTTGGTTAGTGGAAAGTTTTTATTAAATGGTAACTAGTTAAGAAAAAGACTTAAGTTAAATACTCCCTCAAGTGGGAGGACCAATTATGTAACTAATGAATATTGGGGGCTAATTAAGGGGAAAAACAAAAACAACCCACACACAGTACGTGTGTGGATCGACTGGAGCCAAGAAAGAACAAGGGTTCACCCTTGTTCTCATCAAATTCACCTAATTAACAAGAAGAATCAATGCTTATCAGTTGCATGTAGTGAAATCTCGATCTATTACCCCTACCCCATCAAGTGGTAAGTCGAATTTCTAGTTTTGATGAATTGTAGAAGAAGGGTTTTGACCCAATCATGAAATTGTGATATGATTTGTGTTGTTTAGATGTTAAGGATGCTCCCTAGGGTAGAAATCATGCTTAGATTTTGTAAATTGAAGGAAATTCTCTATAAACCCACTTTGTGAAAGTTGTGATTATGAATGTAAAGATTTTTAGGATGATGAATGTTTGTAATTGGCATGTAATTCAGCTCGTAGTACCCGAATGCTAAATAAATTGATGAAGATTAAAAGAATTGAAAGAATTAGATTGCCTAGTGATGACATATAGGATGATATAGCAAATCATGCTTAAAATGCTTGTACACTATGCTTTATTAATGTAATGCACACTAGGTGTTTGATGAAATGCTTGAAAGAGTGATTATGTGTAAATTGAAATGTGATGGAATGAAAGTTAGGGTACTAAACGGATGAATGAATATGTTGATCTAGGTGTGAAGGAAGAAGGTTCGAATTCTAAGAAATCGGAAGGATCACAAGACCGAGGTATGTTTCGTTGCATACAAGTACTTTAGTTATAATTTTGATATAACATCATAAATAATTATTGTCAAAATGATATGGTGACTAGTAAGTAACTAGCAAATCCCTTGCGGATTTGGTTGTTATGAAAGCCATGATAAGCTATGCAAGTCGACCGGTTCTAGTGAACAAGTCGATTAAGAATAAGCTTCCATCCGTCTCGAACGGGTGGTTTTGTATGCTATGATAAATGCGAGAAGCTTAATCCGTGATACGGATGGAAAGAAGAATTTATGTTGAAAGCAAATAACCTATTAAACGGGTTGGATATGTATGCTTAACTCTCATTGAGAGTGATTATGCACAACCCAAGTATTTGGGTAGTTTAATGCGTAAGCAAGATGATGTTCATAACGAATTGAATTAAAACGAAAGGGTTATATATATAACTAGTATGATGACTAACTTTTAAAATCCTTGTTGAATGTAGGTAAAACCTCACTATAGGCGATCCGGAGCTTGGAGCGAGCACATGTCTAGGCCTTGTTATACCGAACGCTTCCGCTAGTTAAAATGCATACTTTTGGGTCTATGGCTTGCTATTCGGTTTATCTTGTTAGAAGTCTTAAACTTAAATACTTGTTGTTCTTGTTTTTGGGTAGTTTAATGTAACTAGGGTCGTTGATGGATGATGTTTTATTATATGAAAATAACAGGGGGTATGCTTGTTTTACAAACGGGTCATGCCCAAATTTTGTTAAAACAGTTTATAAACAATGTTAATTACAAGGTCTAGATTTTGATAAGTTGTTGTTTTTAATAATATGAATAAGCGGTTGTAACAAGTTGGTATCAGAGCCAAGGTTTGAGGGATTCGAGCGTTAAACGCGATGCTTGAACTCAAACCGATGGCTCGTTCGAAAGAGTGCTCGCTCCAAGATCGCCAAAGAGGTAAAAATTTTAAACATTCGTTTGATATGAACTTGTATAATGCACTACGGTTTAAAAGTTAAGATTCATTATGTTATGAAGCGTTAAGATGGGTTAAATGAGAAATCCCGAGTCCCGGGAAGCTGGAAACGGACTCGGAAGTAGTCGGAACAGCCAGAAAAACAACCTGCAGCGTTTTGCTAAACGAGGGCCCGTCGCCGACGGGTTAGCTCCCCGTCGCCGACGGCCCACCTTTACCCGACGGCTTAACTTACTGCCGACGGCTGTTCTTGTCCGACGCCCAAATCCAGAGCCCGTCGCCGTCGGGTTAGCCCCCCGTCGCCGACGGCTCGCCGAATGCAGTTTGCTGATTTTTGTTGTTTTTCACATGATTATGCTGTTGGGCTGTCCGAAGGCTTATTTAATAACTATGGGAGGTCTGTATAAGGCTTAATAAGTGTACGCAATCACAATTAGTGATTACAACAAGAACGGATTCGTAAGAATCCAAAAGCAATGAACCAAATGACACTATACGGATTAAGTAAATGCTGGTTAAAGAATAATGATATACCAGAATTTTATGATTTATATTAAACGAAAGCATGATATTGTGTAGATGGCTGATGCAAGAAACGTTAATGATGACGATGATACTGCTCGTCAAGAAGCAATGTACAATAAAGTCACTGAAGTGGCAGAAGGGGTTATGCAAGCTAATCTTCCGCGATTAGCTCAAGAAGTGGAAAGTCGGGTGTTGGGAGTTGTGGATGCCATGATGACTAGTAAGATTGAAGAACTGAAAGAACTGATAGAGGGATCTAAAAGCAAAAGCAAAGAAAGACGGTGCACGTATAAAGACTTCATGGCATGTCATCCCGCAACGTATGATGGTAAAATTGACCCGATCGCATGTCAAAGATGGATTTCAAATATTGAAGCGGTATTTATTCGAAGTCGTTGTGATAATGAAGATAAGGTGATGTTCGCTACTGGCCAACTCACTTTATAGGCAAAAGATTGGTGGGATGCACACAGTAAAGAAATAGGGGAGGATCAACTACAAGTGATGACTTGGCAAGAATTCAAGGAACCTTTTATGAGGTACCATTGCCCTCAGTCGGCTATTGATAAGATTCAGGAGGATTTCTTGCGCCTCCGACAGAAAAACGAGTCGATAAATGAAATATCCAATACTTTCTTGGATAAGATGAAGTTCTGTGGGGACTTTGTGAAGACTGAAAGGATGAAGATCAATCGTTTCTACGGGGTGTTAAAGGCGGAATTTAGGGAGTTCATTACTCCTTCGAAATGTGAGACCCTAGATGAGCTCATCAATCTGGCACGGGATAGAGAAATCGAAATTAAGAGACAAGAAGAACGTGGGGAAAAGAGATCAAACGAGAAAGGTGCAAGTTCAAGTCCATCCAAAAAGGGGAGGTATCAAGATCAAGGAAGGAAAGATAAGTCGAAAAGTGGTATTCCTTCTTGTAAGACTTGTGGAAAGCTTCATACCGGGGAGTGTTTGTTAGGCAAGAAGGGGTGCTACAAGTGTGGTAAGGAAGGACACTCGTCTTTTCAATGTCCAGATAACTCGAAGACTTGCTTCAACTGTTTTGGAAAGGGGCATGTTAAGTCGGAGTGTCCAAAACTCCAACAAGGATCAAAGAAGGAAGGAAAGAACGAAGAAAGCTCTAAAGCGAAAGGGAGGATGTTTCAAATCACCTCCGAAGAAGCTAAGTCTCATCCGAATGTGGTTTCAGGTATCTTTTTACTCAACTCCATACCGGTTTATGTTTTGTTTGATACCGGGGCCACTATGTCGTTTATTTCAAATGAAATCATACAACATCCTTCGTTTAAGATCGAACGAATGCCGATGCCTTTAGAAGTAGAGATAGCTGATAGTAAGATTTATATGCTGCATGAGATTTGTAAAAATTGCAAATTTACGATAGAAGATGAAGAATTTGATATCGACCTCATACCTATGGTTCTGGGGGAATTCAAAATGATAGTGGGTATGGATTGGATGGCCCGACACCAAGCGGGAATTAATTGTGAAACCAAAACGGTACATGTTCAGTCCCCAAGTGGAAAACGAATAACTATACAAGGAGAAAGGAGGATGGAAGCGAAACTTTGTACCCTCGTTCAAGCCGCTAAGTATACACTTAACGGGGGTAAGGCATACCTAGCTTACGTGGTAGATACTCAACGAGATTTTCTGAAGCTTGAAGATGTAGAGATCGTGAATGAATTTCCGGATGTGTTTCCGGATGACTTGCCGGGACTTCCTCCCGAAAGAGAAATAGAGTTTCGCATTGAATTGAATCCGGTTGCGAAGGCTCCTTATAGATTGGCTCCCACCGAGATGCGGGAGCTAATGACACAATTACAAGACCTGTTAGACAAGGGCTTTATACGTCCGAGTGTGTCACCTTGGGGAGCGCCTGTCTTATTTGTTAAGAAGAAAGACGGGTCAATGCGCATGTGCATCGACTACAGAGAATTAAACAAGCTAACTATCAAGAACCGCTACCCTTTACCAAGAATTGACGATCTTTTTGATCAACTGCAAGGGGCGAGTTGGTTCTCCAAGATAGATTTGCGTTCGGGGTACCATCAAGTTAGGGTACGAGAAGAAGATGTTCCGAAAACCGCGTTCAGAACCCGTTATGGGCATTATGAATTTTTAGTCATGTCTTTCGGGTTGACGAATGCGCCGGCTGCGTTTATGGATCTTATGAACCGGGTATGTCGTCCCATGTTAGATAAATCTGTGATCGTGTTCATAGATGATATTCTAGTCTACTCGCGAAGCAAGGCCGAACATGCAAGACACTTGCGTGAAGTACTTGAAGTTCTCCGTAAAGAGAAACTTTACGCGAAATTTTCAAAATGCGCCTTTTGGCTCAGAGAGGTGCAGTTTCTGGGCCATGTGATCAATTTGGAGGGTGTCCTAGTAGATCCATCAAAGATCGATGCTGTAATGAAATGGGTTCCTCCGAAGAACCAGACTGAAATAAGAAGTTTTCTAGGCCTTGCGGGATATTACAGGAGGTTCATACAGGATTTTTCAAAGATAGCTTTGCCTTTAACAAAGCTGACGAGGAAGAAAGAGAAGTTCGTGTGGGGTAAAGAACAGGAGGAAGCCTTCCGAGTATTAAAAGAGAAATTATCATGTCCACCGGTTTTGACATTACCGGATGGGACTGAAGACCTGGTGGTCTATTCAGACGCGTCACATCAAGGTTTAGGTTGCGTTTTAATGCAACGGGGGAGAGTTATCGCATATGCTTCACGGAAACTGAAGCTGCATGAAGTAAACTACCCAACACACGATTTGGAATTGGCAGCGGTAGTATTTGCCTTAAAAATTTGGAGGCATTATCTATATGGCGTGAAGTGCACAATTTATTCGGATCATAAAAGCCTTAAATATTTCTTTGAGCAGAAAGACTTGAATATGAGGCAACGGAGGTGGTTAGAACTTATCAAAGACTACGATTGTGATATCCTTTATCACCCGGGAAAAGCGAATGTAGTAGCCGACGCGTTAAGCCGAAAGGAATATCCGCCTCCCATTCGAGTAAAATCCATGAAGATGATAGTTACGCCGCGATTACTCGAGACGATACGTGATTCTCAAATAAAATCACTCGCAGCTGAAGATGTAAAGAAAGAAAGATTGAAAGGAGTAACCGATAAGCTAGAAGAAAATTCGATCGGACTCAAAACGAGATTTGGCCGAATTTGGATACCCCGTTTCTGCGAAGTCAAGACCGCGATACTTGAAGAAGCTCATAAGTCACGATATTCGGTTCACCCCGGGGCTACAAAGATGTATCAGGATTTGAAGACCAATTATTGGTGGCCGGGCATGAAACGTGATATCGTTAAGTATGTCGCGAAATGCTTAACATGTTCTCAAGTGAAAGCAGAGCATCAAAAACCATACGGGGAGTTGCAGCCTTTAGAGATTCCGGTATGGAAGTGGGAGGAAATAACAATAGATTTGGTAACTAAGCTTCCTAGAACGAAAAAGGGGCACGATACAATATGGGTAATCGTAGATCGGCTTACGAAAAGCGCTCATTTTCTACCTATCAAAGAGGCTTACTCCTCCGAGATAATGGCAGAAATATATATGAATGAAATCATATCTCGACACGGGGTGCCTGTGTCAATCGTTTCGGATCGGGACACCAGATTTACCTCACGTTATTGGCGCAAGTTTCACGAGAGTGTGGGCACGAGGTTACACATAAGCACCGCCTACCACCCTCAGACTGACGGCCAGTCAGAAAGAACCATTCAAACTCTTATCGATATGCTGAGAGCGTGTGCATTAGACTTTGGGGGAAGCTGGGCTGACCATCTACCCCTAGTGGAATTCTCTTATAATAATAGTTACCATAGTGGCCTTAAAATGGCTCCATATGAACTCCTGTACGGAAGAAAATGTAGAACTCCCGTATGTTGGGGTGAAGTGGGGCAAAGAGAGCTTGCGCCAAGTGATCTAATAGCAGTAACAAATGAAAAGATAAAACTGGTAAGAGCACGACTGAAAGCGGCCCAGGATAGGCAAAAAGTTTACGCGAAAAAGAAAAGGCGACCTATTGAATTTCAAGTCGGAGATTTCGCTCTATTGAAAGTGTCCCCATGGAAGGGTATAATCCGTTTTCGCAAACGGGGCAAATTAGGTCCTCGGTATATTGGACCGTTCAAAGTCTTGGCTCGAGTTGGAAGAGTCGCATATCGATTAGAATTACCGCCTACTCTAGACGGGATTCATAATACCTTCCACGTGTCGCAGTTGAGGAAGAGTCCTACGGACGAAACAGCACTAGTACCGCTCGATGATATTGAGTTGGACGAGGGATTAAACTACGTCGAAAGACCCGTAGCCATTAAAGACTTCAAAGTAAAGAATCTCCGCAACAAAACTGTTAAACAAGTGTTGGTGCAATGGCAACACCGAAAAGGTTCGGATCTCACTTGGGAAGCAGAAGATGAAATGAGGAAATACTATCCTTTTCTTTTCGGTATGTCGATATTTAAATTTGTCATATGATCAGGTTTCGGGGACGAAACCTCTTTTAAGGGGGGTAGACTTGTAACACCCCAAAATATGGTAAATGATAAATAAAGAAATTAACTTGGTTAGTGGAAAGTTTTTATTAAATGGTAACTAGTTAAGAAAAAGACTTAAGTTAAATACTCCCTCAAGTGGGAGGACCAATTATGTAACTAATGAATATTGGGGGCTAATTAAGGGGAAAAACAAAAACAACCCACACACAGTACGTGTGTGGATCGACTGGAGCCAAGAAAGAACAAGGGTTCACCCTTGTTCTCATCAAATTCACCTAATTAACAAGAAGAATCAATGCTTATCAGTTGCATGTAGTGAAATCTCGATCTATTACCCCTACCCCATCAAGTGGTAAGTCGAATTTCTAGTTTTGATGAATTGTAGAAGAAGGGTTTTGACCCAATCATGAAATTGTGATATGATTTGTGTTGTTTAGATGTTAAGGATGCTCCCTAGGGTAGAAATCATGCTTAGATTTTGTAAATTGAAGGAAATTCTCTATAAACCCACTTTGTGAAAGTTGTGATTATGAATGTAAAGATTTTTAGGATGATGAATGTTTGTAATTGGCATGTAATTCAGCTCGTAGTACCCGAATGCTAAATAAATTGATGAAGATTAAAAGAATTGAAAGAATTAGATTGCCTAGTGATGACATATAGGATGATATAGCAAATCATGCTTAAAATGCTTGTACACTATGCTTTATTAATGTAATGCACACTAGGTGTTTGATGAAATGCTTGAAAGAGTGATTATGTGTAAATTGAAATGTGATGGAATGAAAGTTAGGGTACTAAACGGATGAATGAATATGTTGATCTAGGTGTGAAGGAAGAAGGTTCGAATTCTAAGAAATCGGAAGGATCACAAGACCGAGGTATGTTTCGTTGCATACAAGTACTTTAGTTATAATTTTGATATAACATCATAAATAATTATTGTCAAAATGATATGGTGACTAGTAAGTAACTAGCAAATCCCTTGCGGATTTGGTTGTTATGAAAGCCATGATAAGCTATGCAAGTCGACCGGTTCTAGTGAACAAGTCGATTAAGAATAAGCTTCCATCCGTCTCGAACGGGTGGTTTTGTATGCTATGATAAATGCGAGAAGCTTAATCCGTGATACGGATGGAAAGAAGAATTTATGTTGAAAGCAAATAACCTATTAAACGGGTTGGATATGTATGCTTAACTCTCATTGAGAGTGATTATGCACAACCCAAGTATTTGGGTAGTTTAATGCGTAAGCAAGATGATGTTCATAACGAATTGAATTAAAACGAAAGGGTTATATATATAACTAGTATGATGACTAACTTTTAAAATCCTTGTTGAATGTAGGTAAAACCTCACTATAGGCGATCCGGAGCTTGGAGCGAGCACATGTCTAGGCCTTGTTATACCGAACGCTTCCGCTAGTTAAAATGCATACTTTTGGGTCTATGTCTTGCTATTCGGTTTATCTTGTTAGAAGTCTTAAACTTAAATACTTGTTGTTCTTGTTTTTGGGTAGTTTAATGTAACTAGGGTCGTTGATGGATGATGTTTTATTATATGAAAATAACAGGGGGTATGCTTGTTTTACAAACGGGTCATGCCCAAATTTTGTTAAAAAAGTTTATAAACAATGTTAATTACAAGGTCTAGATTTTGATAAGTTGTTGTTTTTAATAATATGAATAAGCGGTTGTAACACACAACGACTCTTCCCACTCCGATGCAAGCTCCATAGATACCTAACGACCTGCAAGGCATGTAACAACGAGTCAACAACAAAGTTGAGTGAATTCACAGTTGGTTGTTTAGTTATAGTGTTCATGAATCATTTGTTTATTTCGTAAACCAAGTATCTAAGTTATCTGTATCGCGGTTTCCCAAACATGTGTGCGATGATTAGTGGCCGGATCGCGGTTTCCAAAACATGTGTGTGATGATTAATGGCCGTATCGCGGTTTCCCAAACATGTGTGCGAAGATTAGTGGGGGCTTCCCATGTGTCGACTAGTCGTATTTGTACGTGCCCTTCTTGATCCAAGGACCGTAGCGTGTGTGAGTGTACGTAGGTTTTACGTACGTGCCCTTCAATTCGAGGACGGTGAAGAGTATGAGTGTACGTAGGTTTTACGTACGTGCCCTTTTATCCGAGGACAGTGAAAAGTAGTTTAATAGTAATGAAAGTACGAGTAGTTATTCAATCCCATTCCTAACCCACCAGGAATCCCATGCCTTAAGAGTGTGAACTCACCTCGGTTGCTCGGTTTGACTCTCAAAAGTAGTTAATAGTCAAGGTCGGTAGATCACGTCCTAGTATGATTTACCAGTTAGTCATTTAGTGATTTTCAAATAGAGCACAAAGTTCCTACACGTATCTATCACATAGCACGCATTACTTTAACGGTTCATGCCCATATAAACTTCCCATCCATTCCCCACTCATATACAAACGTACGATAATGCACGTAACACATATAACATGTTAGATCATTCACGGATAGTATACTCGACATTTAGACACGCAAGTCACAACTTATCTCAATTCAGCATTTATATTCAAAACCGGCTGTTTTCGGACATTTTAATAAAATAGTTAAATTATTCCAAAAATTCCCAAATTTTTACAGGACGTCTTACATGAACCAAAAATTATTGTGTAAAAATATCGGGGTCCAGTTCATTATCAGTAATTTATAGAAATTCGTTTACCGGGCTGCAATCAGATTTACTACATTCTGATTGCAGTTCACGGGATAATTCGTCTAAAATTCCTCGGAAGTCCGTTTGACAAAATTCCAATTCGAGAGTCACAAATACATCAGTGACTATCTATGGTATGAATTTTAGGGGCTGGTTCATTTCAGGTTTCATGTTACGACCGAAAACGTACAACCCATTTTACTGCAGTAAAAATCAGCCTTAGCTGCTGTCACGAAAACAGACTTTTAAAATAGTAAACGACCTCAAAAAAATACGATTCCAGCGCCATTTTCTTCGTTTTTCGAAAAGACACGATTTAGGCTTCAGAAATTCCGTTTTTCGATTTGTTAAAGTCTGTTTACAGCCTGTTGAAGGCGGCTGGAAAAGTTCATCAGAATGTTATTTCGTGGTTTAAACGTTACTGAATCGCATCAACGAGTGTCCGAACAATGGATTTAACAAGAAACCAACAATCAAACATCAAGTATGATTTAACCAACCCTCAAACCGACAAGATTCCGCTTCATAATTCAGACACAAGTAACTTTTATATTCTTGACTATTGTTTAACATCTTCTAATCTTTTTGATCTTTAGTGATTTAAACAACAACACATCATACTACAAATCATAAATTTGAAGAAGATGAACCAAGGCAAAATGAGACTTACTACTAGCCTCTAGCTAGGGATGAAATCTAGTGAAGAAATGTGGCGAAAAAGATGGTGAAAAGCTAGAAACAAGTTCCTTTGATGGTCCTTCAAGATGCAACCTCCATTGATGGACTTCAAGCTTTGTATGGAATGTGTGAATGAAGAAGATGAATGTGTATGGTGATGGTGGTGGATTCGTTTGGGGTGAACCGAATAGAGAGAGAGAGAGAGATAAGTGAGGTTGAGTGTGATATTTGTTGTGATGATGAGGATCCATGAGTTCCATACTTAAAAGATTGCTTCATATATCTTGGCAACTTTCACAAGCTAACTCAATTAAAATACTAGATCATAATCTAGTTAGGAGATTGGAAGTATGGTTAAGATCTTGGGTGGGGTCCATGAGGGACTAGAATCGTTGGGGGGGGGGGGGGGTCTTAAGGTAAAAATTGTAACTAGAATGCAAGTATTAGTTAGATGTAAGAAATGTAGTGATATAAGTTAGTTTGTTTATTTTTAGCGGGTGTTATGGCATACGGGGACCATGACTAGCCAAAAATAATTAATTAATATGTTTGACAATTATTTAGTGTCCCGGGTAATGTCCGGTTGTTCGGTCGGATACTGTTCCGTTAAATTGTTTAATTGTTCCGTAAGGCATCTTATATATATATTTTTGTAACGCAATTTATTCCTAACACATAGGAAAATATTCAGGACCATTTAGTCAAGTTTTCTGCATACTACTAGTATGCTAACACGCACATGTAAGTATAACACAAAAATCAGAGAGCAGTTAAATATTTCAACACAGTCATCAAGCCCTTTAATTATCATTAATAAATTGTACGGATTACATGTAATTTTGAGGGTTGTCACATTCTCCCCCTGTTAAGAGAATTTCGTCCCGAAATTTAGCGCGTGGTTACTGAGGAAGCTAGTTAAGTTGCGTTGTTTTCCTGATTTTTTTCCTGGGGTGTCACATCTAGTAGGATGCTTAGATACACACTTTAAATTTTGTACTCCTATTGTATTGTATTTCATTATTCATTTAGTTGTATTTGCTTCAAATCCTTGTAATTGACTCTTTAGAAATGGAATGAAATTTATTATTTAAATACTTGTCACAATTATTAGTGTTATGATGTCTCGAGCAATCTATTTCGTCTCACTCCGATGTTTCCGCCATCAGTTAGGGTGTGACATAAACGAGCGAACATAAATGAACACGTTCACGAACGTAAACGATTAAATGCATCCTCTATTCATGTTCGTCTGTTTAGCTTGATGAACATAATTTCTTGTTTGTGTTCTTTCATTTAACAAACGAACAAACATAAACGAACTTCCTCCCGAACGATTCATTAATTGTTCACTGAACATTTGGTTCGTTTACAGCCCACCCATTAGGCTCCCAAAATGTACCTTAAGCTCCTTTAAACCTGCAAAACACAAACCATATCAAAGTATATCATTCGAAACTTATGTTCATACAAAAATACAAACTTAGATAAGGAAAATAATGAACTTTCAACCACGTATCAAAAGACAAAGGAAAAGAAATAGAAAAAGAAAATGTTTACAAGTAAACACGTAAGCATATTTCGGGTAATAGGGTCGGATATCACCTGATACAATACCCGAAAAAAATATTATTTCCGATTCATACATGGTCCCATTCCGAAAACCCGCCCAGAATTTTTCAAGTTTCTGATTTGCCCATCAAATTCAGGTTTGTTTACCACCCCTCATGTGAACGTGAAAATATTGTTTGCTGGAAAGGCAATAAATAAAACAAACAAGAAAACTGAGGAAACCATGTCTCTATTGAAAGAAGATGCTATCCATTCTAATTGTGTTTTGAGTCGAGGATCATATACCAGATATCTTTGTTCTCCCAAATTTTCATACTATTTTCAATTCTCTCGCCCAAATTACGTAGCAAACAACCATAAAAGTTGTCTTGAATAAATGATAGAAGGCCTTCACTAAGTAAGCAATAAGGTCAAATTCTAGGGCTGTTAAAACTGTTGAAACTGTGTGAACTGTTCAAAAGGAGCAAAATCGGCAAATTCAATTAGTTTAGGAGTGAACTAGTCCGGTTTATGATTTGAAAACTGAGTTTCTCACTCATGTTTACCATTTGAAACTGGTAGCCAAAACCAAACCAACATAAATATTAAAAAATATTTTTTATTCAATATGATTTTAGTAAATAAAATATCTTTTTTAGGAATCAAACAATTATGACACGGAATCAAACAATTATAATACGAATAACTGTTTTGGTTGTAGTGTATCATTTTTTAAATGAATCAAACAATTATAACACATATATATTATAAAAAAATCATAACATTTATTTTATTTTTTTCATCTACATAATTATACTAAAACTAATATTTTTTCGACTTTCGAAGATCTAGTAACATCATTCGGTACTAAAAAACCGGATAAGCAACCGTTATGGTTGATCTGGCCGAACGAACCAATCAAGTTTAATTTTTTATAAAATCATACTTATCAGATTCAACTCGAAAATTCATCAGATTCAACTCAAAAATTATGTCAAAACAGCTGAATTGAACCGTGAACAACCGTAGGTCGTATACTCATTATTAGATGTTATGTGGACTTATGGTGGTGCCTATCCAAAACGTCCTCCATGTGATGTTTGTTGGTGAGGTGACTTTGAGTTGTTGGTTGCTGCCAAAGGTCGAAATCAATTCTATCAATTAAATAAAGTAGCATCCTCATCCTCTTTCTTTTTCTATGCTATTAGATTTTCACGTTGTAGTATTGTGTTATTGTTTAACTATAAAGTGTAATAACTATACGTTGTAGTAGTGTGTTATTGTTTAGTTATAAAGTGTAATAACTATTGTCACATTCCATGTATGCATAGACACAACAATTAAATTACACAATAAGGATGTGTAATGGTTTTATTAAAAATTATGAAAGATATGACCGATAACTAGTTAATCTACAGTACACCTCGGCTCTTGCCTCCTTCATGCCAACTACTTTTTTTGCAATGGGTTCATTGGCTCCCCTATTGGCGGAGGGGAGCGGTGTTTGCCACCTCAAGACTTTGATATGGTTTGGCATCTTTACTACACATGGTCTTAGAACATGCTGCAAGTATTGGTTGCTAGTGATACCTTTAACTATAGAGATAATAATAATAAACATTTAAATGTCATGTCATCAATAATATAATAAGAAATTCATGAAAATGCTTTTAGCTCGGAACATGTAAGTGATACCTAAGACATCGACCCGGACTAGGTCGAGTCTTGCCTAATTCCCTATAGTTATGGCTCTGATACCAATCTGTCACACCCCAACTGTTGGCGGAAACATCGGGGCGTGACACTGAGCGAAACAGATTGTCCAGGAGAAATTCATAACAACTAATATTACCAGATATTTAGCATTACGTCCCATACCATAACATATCAAATAAAACAGTTATTGCAGACATAGTATCTCAAAGACAATTAAATTGTTCCGATAACTCAGATTTAAATGTGACGTTTCTAGACCTCCTAACTTGATTCCATAACAGCAAGCATAGCGTAAGCATCCTAAACACCTGTCACATACGTTAAAATAAAAGTCAATACACATAGTGTAAAGGTGAGCATACAAGTTTAATAGTATAATAGTAGCGAAAGCGGTTTACGCATAACCAACATGTAACGCGTAGAATGTGAAGCAGGTAAGTTATCGACAATGAAATATGCACAGACGTGACAGCGAGTTGTAGAATGCGCATCACATATCACCACTGTGACACGTGAAGAAAGGCCCTTAACAACCCCTGTCCACGACATGTGCTGAGTCCAAACTATAGTACTATCGTTGCTAAGGTGTCAGGCAACAATCACTGTGTAAACTTAATGTAGGATCGGATTGCGACCTAAATGAGTCGTTCGGAAGAGTTCTAGTCCGTTTCAAAGGCGGAAACAGAGAAACGGATGTGTAAACAGCTTGTTTCACACTTTAAACCTCTTGTATATTGATATTACAACCTTTACAATCAGAAGAAAAACCGGCAGCACTTCGGTACACTTGGCCAAAAAAACTGTTACAAATGACAAGTTAACATACCTATATATAGAGCTTATGATTTCGCTTGAAACTCTTCAAGCGAAATCCACATGTTGACAATTGAAGCGAAATTGACAATAACATCTTTGTCTTCAAGCGAAAACATCCAACAATCGTGCAATCTGTTTCAACTTCATTTTGTCTTCACGTGTATATGTAATATGATGTCAGCATAATGATGTAAGCATGATGCTACTTGTGTGATGTCATCATCAAAGATGATGACATCATGCTTGATTATATCCGCACCGAACCCGAGACTCGATACAAGACGAAGACGACAGATGTGTGCACCAACAGACTCCCCCTCAGATGTTGACGAGTCTTAAGTGTCGAGTCTTCTCAATCTTCAGTCTTTATCAGTCTTTGGACTTCCTTCACTCTTACTTTCTTCAACTAATCTCCTCCTCGGACGATGTAACTCTCTTTAACAGACTTCCCCTCAAAACATGCTAGGATCGTAGTCTGGCTTTTACAGTATCAGAATCGAAAACTGGATCTCTATCTGCTATCCTGCACATCCTCTACCCAAAAGTAAGATTTACAAGAATAAAATATTTAAAAATTTATCAAATTTCATGCACCAACACTGATTCTTCTCCAATCAAAATACAATCAATCATTAACAATGATCATTTAACGAATTTTTTATCTCTGAAAAACTTTTCAATCAAATTCTCCAAACCTATTCGTCATGTTTAGCACTCGGAATTTTGAAAATCAGCTCTTCAACATCAGTTGTCTAAAATCTTTTTGAATTTTCCAAAATTTATGCTAAAACACACCGAAAATCTTTTTGGATTTTTTATACAAGAAATGAAATGTAGAAAAGAAATATTTACAGACACTATTTTTGTGAGTTTGTGTAAGAGGATCATATCAGTTTATGAGACAAATCACCAACACCGTTAAGCTTCATTTCATTTTAAGTTCTAAACAATTCACCTAGATTGTCAGTATACTTGTCCACTTAAATTTTCACACAAAGTTCAACTGCTTCGAGATATGAATTAGTGTTTTAGGACTTAAACATCTACATGTGTCCCACCTCAGTATATACTCCCGTATCCAGACCCCAGTATTCAGTCTTACAGGTGAGTATACCTAGATGATATCTGTAAGGGATTAATTGCGAGGGCCGTGAGAGCTCAGGTCGATCTTTCGATACGCAGAGAGATGACGGCTTCGACTTTTGGTGGGTCCCCTTTAGAGGATCTTTTGAATTACAACAGCAATGACTATCAATTTTATTGTTTCATCAATTTGCTGAGGGCTGCGCTATTTTTCAAGCATGCGAAAAGTATTCTCCGGGGACTAGGCCATTGCTTCCGCAAAATCAGAAGTCCCGGGATAATACCCCAGATATCACTAAGCATAAAGACCTAGTATCTCAGAATACGGGACCCTTCAAACAAGATTTCAGGGGTTACCTATATATCCTGGAGGTGTTCCCCACGTAGACGCAAGTAAATTTTATGTTTATAGCTCGTCACAATTTACTAAATGTGCAAAAACCTACTGACATATCCACAGTGAGATTGTTTATCACATTTGACTTTCCATTTCTTTAGCATGTTGTGATCGTCCACTGATGTACTATCATTTCCTCTTTTATACAACAAAACTCATTTTGAATTTTATCATGTTTTTGACTTTTTTCAAATTTTCAAATGTTTTTGGATTTTCAGAAATTCTTACTCCCCCTAAAATGCAAACACATTTTAGAAAATTTGAAAATAAACTGTATAATAAAATGACAACTGATATCAAATCGCTTCAATTCGCCATCCTCTTGGCATAAACAATCAGAACTTCCCCTCACAACAAACTATTTTCCCATTGTGATTTCAAAACACTTAAGTTTGTTTTAATCAAATGGTTTTTCCGGAAAATTAGTTTAGTTGATTTTACCACTTGTAGGTTAGGGGTTTCATCACATTGTTTTTCAAAATACCACTTGTAGAAAATCAAGTACAACTTAATGTCCCTGATTTACCACTTGTAAGTCGAAATCACTTTCGTGAATTTCTCAAGAAATGTGCCGATTCCTGCTCCGCTTAAACCAACCTGGGAGCTCCGGCAAGTCCGGTTTTTACTCAAACATTACGTCCACCCAAGCCTGACCAGCCTTGGGTGACTTTGGTGGCAAACATCTGTCCCACCAACATTTTGATTTATAAAATTCTTGAGCACCCTTTACCTTTCTGTCAACCATCTTACCGAAAATATGTTTGACTTTCCCATTGAAAGCCTTCTCAACATCAAATTCTCCCTTATCAGCGAAGAATTGATTTGAGATCTCTACCTTCCCAACTTTCGACTTCCAATTTTCCTTTGACAATGAAGGAAAATTTTCATCGTTCACCTCAGGAACGGAATTCACAATCTTTTTCTCAACAAATGACTCCTCTGATTTTATGGAATCAGATTCATTGTCAGAACTTCTTTCAGATTTTACAATCCATTTTTGTTTGGTTAAATCGACACTTCTTTTGTAAAACCGTTTTGAAGTTTCACCAACTTCCAAAGTCGATTTATCAACATTTTTCTTTTTCATTTTAGAGTTAGAAGAAACTCCCTGTTCTTTGTAGTTGGTCTTAGGGCAATTCCAAGCTATGTGTCCAACTTCCTGGCATTTAAAACAAGTTCTTCGATCAACTTTTTGAGCAAACTTTCTCACATTCTTCTTCACTTCAGCAAGAAACTCTTGATTGGATTGTTTCCAGAATGGTTTCTTCTGCTCATCTTCAGAACTTCCACCTGCAACAAATTTTGTATTTGGTTTATAAGTTTTCTGATTTTGATAATTTTCAGGAGGAATAAATCCTAAACCTTTCTTTTTGAAAATTCTGTTATGGTTTGGTTTCTGTTGAAAACCATAACCAGAACCATAACCCTTTTTCTTGTTCAATCTCTGTTGAACTCTTGAAGTGTATTTTTTAGGTTTTTCATCAAGATTTAAATCTTTTATATCAGAAATATTAATTTCTGTTAATTTGAAAACCTGTTTGATCATTTCAGTTTTTAGACTTCTGATTGGAAATTCCTCATCAGAATATAATTTGTCTGAATCATTCAAAGTATAAGCTACTTTGATTGATCCGTCATTCAAATTAGATTTTGATAACAGGAATTCTCTATTGTAAACCCTATTAGCCGGTGAACTCGGACTCTTTTCTGACGAACTCTGACTTTCAGACTTAGACTCCGGTTTTGACTCCTCATCCGTATCCAACACCTGATCGACAACTTTCTTTAATAACTCAGACTCATGATCAGTGTCAGACGCTGTGAATGTAACATCAATATTGTCTGGTAATTCATCAATGATTTCAGACTTTAACTTGATGTTGACTGCCTTTTTTAGACGCTCTTCATTTGGATTCCTGGGAGAATAAGTTTCATGGATCGGGGGCGGACATCTGTTATACTTGACACTTGGTTTCTTACCAGTATCAGTATCTTCAGTCTTTTTGTCCATGAACGCTTCTAGACCTGCAACAGTAGGATAAACACGATCAATCAAGTAATCACATGTAGTGTAACTCAACAATAATCGTTTAATCCTTTCACTCTCAATCTTCTCAAGTTTCACTTCTTTCTTTAACTTTGCACAATCTTCGATGTACTCATTGATGACTTTCTGCTTTGTCATTAATGTTGCACTCATTTTATCCATTGCTTTTTCGGTTTCTGTATTCGTCTTCTTCAAACTATCAACTGTCCTGTTCAGTACATCATACGACTCCTTCACATACTTCACATCAGACAGTAAATCTTCTTTAATCTTCTCTAAATCAGCAATCTTCATATCTTTCTCTTCACAAACTTGGCAAGATTCTGAACACTTCACACATGGTTTTTCAACTTCAACCATTTTTTCAACTATCTTTTCAACCTCGACAGTCTTTTCAACTTCAACTAGTTTCTCTATTTCAACAATTTTTTCTACTTCCACAATTTTCTCTACTTCGACCAGTTTTTCAACTTCAACTAATTTTTCAACTTCGACTAGCTTTTCCACCACTTTCTCCACTTCAACGATTTTCTCAACTACTTTCTCAGTCACTGGTTCAACATTTGCTTCTCCAGCTTCTGTCTTTGTCTTTTCATCAGCTTGCATTTTTGTTGCTTCCAGCTCTTTCCTCAATCTTGCCATCTTCTTCTGATACAGCATCTCCATTTTATCTGCAAAAAACAAATTAAAACTAGTAGGATCAATGCCTTTTCTGGCTCTGTTGAGATGTTCTTCCTCATCATCGGTATCCACATCACTTCCAAGATCTGGAAAAATTGGGATTCTTTTCTGTTTAACCTCATCTTCACCTAGAATTCGAGCAACAAAGCCTGATTCTGATGGAATGTATTTATCCCAACTAAATCCCTCGGCAACTTTTTCGTCATCTTGATGAATAAGTAAAGCTTTCTTATTTCCTTCTTCAATAGCATGAGCATGAACAATTTTTGGTTGTTGAGCAACCTGATGAAAAATTGATTTCTGATAATAATTGTTCTTTTCTTGATTCTCGGTTGCTACTTGGTTTTTACACTCTCGTTTAAAGTGTCCTTTTCCTTTGCAACGGAAACAGGTAACTTTCGATTTATCAAATCCCAACTGAGAGGTAGCCATTCCTCTAAATTCATCTCTGCCAGTAATCTCTTGAAATTTTTCAGCTCTCCTCCAAGCACTTGCTAAGCACCACTTGATATCCATCACTTCAAGTTCTTCAGCATCAATTTGGTCGTAATCTTCTTTGGTAAGCATCGGATTACTGACGGGTGGTCCACGGGACAACCCTTAAGTGTGTTAAAAGATAAGTTAATCCCCCATTTGATCATGTAATTGTCTTGAATTAGATGACTACGTTTGCTTATGTTTCAGGTACATTTGGGGCTTAAAAGTGTGGAAATTAAGCTTCGAATAGGCGCAACTTAATTAGAGGATTGAAGACGGAGAATAAATGAAAAAAATAAAATTTTGGAATTGAAGAATTAAGAAGATAACATGATAGAGGATAAAATTACGAGAACGTAGGCGAAAACGGTGAAGAAAACGGAGTTGAAACGAGAAAGTTATGAAGAAAACAAAAATTGATTGCTGAAGCCTACCGTAACTTACGGTGGTACCGTAATTTACGGTAGACTCTGACAAAAATTGATGCCGTAACTCAGTTTAACTCCACCGTAAACCATTTTAAGCCACCGTAACTTACGGTGGTACCGTAATTTACGGTGGAGGCCAGCGTGAAACTTGTAACTCCCTCATTTAAGGTTGTTTATGGTGCCTTTTCATCATCTAATCATTCCCATTCGTTTTGTAACTCCTAAGGGGCGAATTTGGGGTGTTCTAAGGTGTTCTTGAGTGATCTAAACATGAAGACTTTGTTTTTGATTCCAATGGACAAAGGTTCGATTGTGATGATGGTTCATAACACTATGAGCGGCTAGGTTTGCTTGGTGATCGTCTCGGATGTAAGGTTTTATTTGTGACAATTATGTTTGTTCTTTAATTTCTGGAATATTAGACTGTGCATGTGTTGTTAGTTTATTATGGTGTTTGATTGGTTGTTTGTAAATTGTTGATGTATGTTTGATCATAGTTCTAAACCATACGTTCTTGGTGCCGTTGGCAATCGAGATATCATGGGAGGGATTAGGGTTGGATATGTGTTGATTGGTCATCGGGTAACAACCTCGCGTTCTAGGAATCCGAGTACTTAGTTCCCTTTCATCACAAACAATTGATCTTACATGAGCCATGTCTATGTGGTTCTTTCCAGTTGAACATGAACGTTAGTTGTCCCTTAAAACCTGAAACTCGGGATGATCACTATCCTCTTATCTTGTTATAAAACTTAACCTTGATTTGTAATCTAATTTAGTTTAATTTAGTTAATTAAAACCAATCAACCCAAACATTGAAATTTACATTTCTTGCAATTTAGATTAATCTAGTTAGTTAGACATACATTGAGATAACACATATTCCACAAACTCCCTGTGTTCGATACCCACTTACCGCTAGCTAATTAGTTGTAATTGGATTAAATTTGATTGTGACCGCGACATCACGTCAAATTTTGGCGCCGTTGCCAGGGAGTAGTGCGCAACGTGTGTTATCTTGTGTATTAGTTTGAAAAAAATTAAAAAAAAAAACCAAAAAGATTTCTTTTATGTTCATGATTTACACTTGGTAGTTGAGTTTTGTTGTGCAGGATGACAGGGCATTACACAAATTTCAGCTTATTTACGTGTAGATTGTGCGGGGGTCCACGACATCCATGTATTGGTTGCCACGAGGCTCACTACAGGAGGGCACATGGAAAACCGGTGTCTTATGTTTCACAGCTTCCACCTCCATCATACGTTGACGATTATGAATCTGAAATGGAGGATGACTATTATTCATATGGATACGATCGGGACGAGGAAGTTTATTATGAGGCAAGGATGGATGGTCTATGTTTTTGTTGCGGTCGCGATCACACTTATGATTATGATGTGTGCCCGGTGTATTCGGAAAACCCGAAGTATTGGAATAAAAAGATGATGGAAGCACGCATCTATAGACCGTATCAGGGATATCGACAATATCATCCCGAAGAATATTCTGAGCCCGAGGGTGTTTATGTTTATGAGACCGAGGAGGAAAAAGAGCTTGCTGTATTGGAAGTAACTTTGTCCAAACTCGAGCAATATTTAGCAACACCCAACCTGTCCGATGAAGACCGAATCAGCTGCGTAGTTTCTAAGTGTCATACTTTAAAATTGAAGATAGAGATAGAAGAACGCCTCTCACCATTACCTGACGATATTAGAGATTATTCTCACATGAAGGAGGAGGTTGTGGAGGATAATACCACACCAATGAGTCCTTTATCTGATGAAGAGTCACTCGTAGATCAGATGATGTGTGCAGATTATGAGGTAGAGCAGGCTGATGGGATGGATATGTGTACCGAACCTCTTCCCATAATTCAAATTAACAAGTGTGGGGAAGAGGGTTCGAGAAACAAGATGAGAAGGGTGAAACTACCAGACATTAAGGTGTATGTCATGAAGTGGACTAGCAAAGCCCGCAGGAGCAGCTTTAACATGCCAAATAGACTGACAAATCTATGGAGATGGCATGTAAATTTCCGAGCATTTGTTGGAAATGCTGCGGGTAAGTGTGCATTAAGACCACCATAACGCATATCAGGTATGGTCTGGCTGAAGACCTTTAAACTTAGCGCTCTCGGGAGGCAGCCCGAGGATGTAGAGTATTGTATTTGTGTTTTGTTTTGTTTTGCTTTGTTTGGTTTTGTTTTGGTGTTGTGTTTGTGTTTTGGCAGGTTATTACGTTTCAACCCTCGCAGATGCAATAATTCAAGTGTGGGGATGTTTGGCAACATCCCCATTGAGATATCGGCGAATCAAAGAGATGTTTATGAACCGGTCCGATTACCGCAGCTGCATCACTACCAACACTGCTGATTTACTAATCAGGTTGTGTCTTGTTCTCATTTTGTGCACCTTTGTATATATTCATGTTTAAGTTTACGGTTGGGCGGATGGGTGGTGTTTAATGTGTTTGATGTGTTTATGGATTGTGAAAGTTGGTGGTGTTTTTAGTTATATATAAAAAAAAAACAAAAAGAAAGTTGTGGTTTGAGATGATGAGCTTTTGGTTGATGTTGAAGGGTTTAGCGATCAAGTCTTTCCAAAACCATACATTGGGGTCAATGTATCCCAAGTGTGGGGATGGGGGGAGATTTTGAGGTTTTTAAATTTTTTTTAAATCAAGCAAAACATTGTGAGAATTTGAACACCTTGGATTACACCCGAATGATGCACCGGCAACCCTTGATACCCTTTTATTCTTGGTGAGAGTTGAAGCCACACATGTAAATAAATAAATAATACTTGTCTTTGATGAGAGTGGCAACGGGTGGGGATGCATTAGAACTTGTGCCTTAATACGGTTTGAGTCCTTAGTTGGATATGAATGCGAAAAGGATAAGGGCATTTAGGTAGCCTCGTCTTTAGCGTGTGTGAGTGTGGGATTTGGGGGGTTGGACCTCATAAGATATATATATGAGCATGGTTGCGAGAGGGGTGGGGGTTTGGACATTTAGTTGCCCATTTTGTGCTTAAAGCCGATCATTTGTTACCCCTTACCTAGTTCCTCAAAAATTTACCCGACTTGACCCGGTCTTATAGTGTTAGTAGTTGTTATAGTGGTGTTTAGATTTGTTATGTTGAATGTTTCGTTGTTGCTATGTTATGTTTGCTATGTTGTTAAAAAAAATATAAAAAAAAAGAAAAGAAAAGAAAAGAAAAAGAAAAAAAAAGCAATGAAAAAAAATGAAAAAGAAGGATGTGTGAGTTATCTTGTATATAGTAGTTATGTGTTATTTATTTCATTGTGTAATAAAAAGACCGGGTAAAGTCCTTCGCTACTACATATATATTCCATTTCCTACCCGTACACCTAGCCGCGTTACAACCTTAAAGCCCCTTTGATTTGCATTCATGTTTGGCGCTTGTTAGGAGGAGGACCGATTTAGGTATAAGCATATAGTTGTGCAATCACCCATTTGCCTTTTGTGTGTCTAGCTCACAATTGCTAGTGCTTACTTGTTGCCGAGAGGAGAGATATAGAGAGGGGTGTGTTATTTTGGGTGTTAAGAAAGGGTTAGTAAAAGGACTACATGTTTATGCTTGGTTTACGTTGATCACTTGTGAACTTGGAAATGGTTTTTGATGGGTTGCTTGGGGGCAAGCAATGGTTAAGTGTGGGGATGTGACGGGTGGTCCACGGGACAACCCTTAAGTGTGTTAAAAGATAAGTTAATCCCCCATTTGATCATGTAATTGTCTTGAATTAGATGACTACGTTTGCTTATGTTTCAGGTACATTTGGGGCTTAAAAGTGTGGAAATTAAGCTTCGAATAGGCGCAACTTAATTAGAGGATTGAAGACGGAGAATAAATGAAAAAAATAAAATTTTGGAATTGAAGAATTAAGAAGATAACATGATAGAGGATAAAATTACGAGAACGTAGGCGAAAACGGTGAAGAAAACGGAGTTGAAACGAGAAAGTTATGAAGAAAACAAAAATTGATTGCTGAAGCCTACCGTAACTTACGGTGGTACCGTAATTTACGGTAGACTCTGACAAAAATTGATGCCGTAACTCAGTTTAACTCCACCGTAAACCATTTTAAGCCACCGTAACTTACGGTGGTACCGTAATTTACGGTGGAGGCCAGCGTGAAACTTGTAACTCCCTCATTTAAGGTTGTTTATGGTGCCTTTTCATCATCTAATCATTCCCATTCGTTTTGTAACTCCTAAGGGGCGAATTTGGGGTGTTCTAAGGTGTTCTTGAGTGATCTAAACATGAAGACTTTGTTTTTGATTCCAATGGACAAAGGTTCGATTGTGATGATGGTTCATAACACTATGAGCGGCTAGGTTTGCTTGGTGATCGTCTCGGATGTAAGGTTTTATTTGTGACAATTATGTTTGTTCTTTAATTTCTGGAATATTAGACTGTGCATGTGTTGTTAGTTTATTATGGTGTTTGATTGGTTGTTTGTAAATTGTTGATGTATGTTTGATCATAGTTCTAAACCATACGTTCTTGGTGCCGTTGGCAATCGAGATATCATGGGAGGGATTAGGGTTGGATATGTGTTGATTGGTCATCGGGTAACAACCTCGCGTTCTAGGAATCCGAGTACTTAGTTCCCTTTCATCACAAACAATTGATCTTACATGAGCCATGTCTATGTGGTTCTTTCCAGTTGAACATGAACGTTAGTTGTCCCTTAAAACCTGAAACTCGGGATGATCACTATCCTCTTATCTTGTTATAAAACTTAACCTTGATTTGTAATCTAATTTAGTTTAATTTAGTTAATTAAAACCAATCAACCCAAACATTGAAATTTACATTTCTTGCAATTTAGATTAATCTAGTTAGTTAGACATACATTGAGATAACACATATTCCACAAACTCCCTGTGTTCGATACCCACTTACCGCTAGCTAATTAGTTGTAATTGGATTAAATTTGATTGTGACCGCGACATCACGTCAATTACCAATCTTCCCACCGATCAAACTTTCGTAAGATTCTAACATAGTAACCAATGATGCCATGTGCTGCTTGGCAACTTCTGGAGACAAATTCTGACCATTTTGAATATTTAAGGTAACATTGCATTGAAGATTTGTTGAATTCGATTGTTGAGGACTTGATGTTGTAAAGTTTGGATCAAAACTTGAGAATGATGAAGATCCACCACTTTGAGTAACATTACTCTTTGTTCCAGAAGAACTATCCGCACTGAAACCAGTTTGAATCTTTGGGCTAGGGCTGGGAGTAGCCTCAAACTTGTTCCCTCGGTAGTACAAACTGACATCTTGTTTGGCATTTGGATTCGTCATGATAGCTGTTTTCTGAATATCCAACTCATGCTCTTCAATCTTTTGAATAAACTTTGCTAGACTCATATTCTCAGATTTTCTCATGTGTTTGATAATCAACAAATAAGTTCCCCATTTCTGTTGTGGTAATGCCTCAGCAAGTTTATCCACCCATTCCTCATCATCCTTCTTTATATCCAATCTCCCCATTTCCAAGACAAGATGACAATATTTGTCAATTGTCTGTTTCGTTGATTCGTAATCAAAAGCTACAAACATATCGAATGATTTCTTTAGCAACGCCTTTCTGTTTTTAATCATATCCGCGCTTCCTTTGAATTTCTGAATCAATGCTTCCCAGATTGACTTAGCTGTATTGTCGTGTTGAAGCAAAACAAATATATCTTCTTTGATTGCCTGTTGAAGAATACTGATCATCATTTTCTCACTAGTATACTTCAATTTGTCAGCTTCTGTAAAATCACAGAAATCCTTTACAAGCCCACGTTCGTTTTTCGGTTTTTCATAGTCTTTCTCCAACGAACACCAAGCATCAAATTTGTAAGCTTGCACCCAGTTCTCAAATCGATTCTGCCATCCTTTAAAATCTTCAATGTACATGAGCTTTGGCGGCTTTTGATGAGTTCCCGTCTCATTTTCACTGTACAATGCTTCAGCAGCTGTAACCGGAGCTACTGGTGTGGCAAACGCGTTGTAGAAATCTTCTTCCATGCTTCAGTAATTAGCAAATACTTCGGAAAACACCTTGCAAGTACCTTTACAATCAACAAACACAAACACAATCAGTTTAAACGTTTATCAATTAACCGAAAGAAACTGTTACTCGAACTGGTGACTATTTTGATTGGATTGAAAGTTGACACACTGTGCGAACTGAGCGTTGATCAACTGTGTGAACTAAATGACTTTTTGACACCTTTGAACTCCGAACCGTATGAACTGGACAATTATCACGCAACTTGACCACACAAAATGACTTGACTGATCAAACGTACTGATCGAACCGTGCTCCAAACCTTGTGACCTGATTACCGACAACTGACAACTGACAAACTAATTTATCACTACACTATTACTACTATCACATGCAAACATACAAACTTAGCACATCTCGATAAGTTCAAAATTCACATATAATATTCAGATTTTAAAATGAGATATCACATGTAATCTCGATAAGTTCAACACATTATATCAAATCAGATATCACATGTCTCCTTTCAATTGCCGACAAAAATAAAAGATCACATGTAATTTCAATGATGACCTACTAAACAAACAAACTTTAATGGAATATATGAAAAAAATCACGTGACCACAAGTCTATTCAATTAACTCTTTCCAACACAGACACATGATATATTGATTAAACAAAACGAATCTCTTAGTATGAGTCAGACAACAATTATCTTTCACATGCAAACAATTATTATAACATGAATTGATAACATCTTTTCATGCAGACACTATACAATCGATTAAAAGCAATCAGATTTCATGCTTTCATTGGACCGCTATTTCCATTACGAAAACCACAAGAAATAACAAAAGACTATGAACAGACCGATGCAATCAGAACTTCACACCCACATGTAAACTTTAAGTAAAATTGCCGACAAAATTAATGATAATATGCAATTTTAAAATCAAGACATGCAGCCTTCACAATTCATCACATATATCGAAATTTTAATGGCAGACACACTTATATAATTTGACCAATATACCCACTATCTTAGACACAATCACATGTACTATATAAACAGATACATTCACATGACTTGAAGCATTTTCACTACATACGATACGTGTTTTCAATTAACAGCAAAATTCAGGCAAGACATCAGAATGTTTCAAGTGTACTGCAGGTTTCAAGTATATGCCAGATTCAAGCAAATGCCAACGTATTTTCAAGCGAAATGCAATCAGATCAGTTTCGCTTCAACTATTCAAGCGAAATCAAATGATGTTCTCAAGTGAAATCAACACGATATCATACTTTCAAGCGAAATCAGATCTAAAATGTTGCTGATGTCATCATATTGTTCGAGCAATTGAAGCGAAATTACACAAAACTACAAGATTTAGGCTGATTTTAAACTTGAAACTTTCAAGGATTGATTAAACCATGTATGCGCACAATATATGTGAATTTTGTCCGATTTTGACCGTAAAAAGTTTTGTTTTTCGAAAAAGAAAGGTGTAGAAACAGATTTTACGGCTGAATTAACAAGAACTCTTCTTCACTGGCTCTGATACCAATTGTAGGATCGGATTGCGACCTAAATGAGTCGTTCGGAAGAGTTCTAGTCCGTTTCAAAGGCGGAAACAGAGAAACGGACGTGTAAACAGCTTGTTTCACACTTTAAACCTCTTGTATATTGATATTACAACCTTTACAATCAAAAGAAAAACCGGCAGCACTTCGGTACACTTGGCCAAAAAAACTGTTACAAATGACAAGTTAACATACCTATATATAGAGCTTATGATTTCGCTTGAAACTCTTCAAGCGAAATCCACATGTTGACAATTGAAGCGAAATTGACAATAACATCTTTGTCTTCAAGCGAAAACATCTAACAATCGTGCAATCTGTTTCAACTTCATTTTGTCTTCACGTGTATATGTAATATGATGTCAGCATAATGATGTAAGCATGATGCTACTTGTGTGATGTCATCATCAAAGATGATGACATCATGCTTGATTATATCCGCACCGAACCCGAGACTCGATACAAGACGAAGACGACAGATGTGTGCACCAACAGACTCCCCCTCAGATGTTGACGAGTCTTAAGTGTCGAGTCTTCTCAATCTTCAGTCTTTATCAGTCTTTGGACTTCCTTCACTCTTACTTTCTTCAACTAATCTCCTCCTCGGACGATGTAACTCTCTTTAACAGACTTCCCCTCAAAACATGCTAGGATCGTAGTCTGGCTTTTACAGTATCAGAATCAAAAACTGGATCTCTATCTGCTATCCTGCACTAGGATCGGATTGCGACCTAAATGAGTCGTTCGGAAGAGTTCTAGTCCATTTCAAAGGCGGAAACAGAGAAACGGACGTGTAAACAGCTTGTTTCACACTTTAAACCTCTTGTATATTGATATTACAACCTTTACAATCAGAAGAAAAACCGGCAGCACTTCGGTACACTTGGCCAAAAAAACTGTTACAAATGACAAGTTAACATACCTATATATAGAGCTTATGATTTCGCTTGAAACTCTTCAAGCGAAATCCACATGTTGACAATTGAAGCGAAATTGACAATAACATCTTTGTCTTCAAGCGAAAACATCCAACAATCGTGCAATCTGTTTCAACTTCATTTTGTCTTCACGTGTATATGTAATATGATGTCAGCATAATGATGTAAGCATGATGCTACTTGTGTGATGTCATCATCAAAGATGATGACATCATGCTTGATTATATCCGCACCGAACCCGAGACTCGATACAAAACGAAGACGACAGATGTGTGCACCAACACTTAACATACAAGCATTCATCGAATAACACATATACATGCGAGAGCGGTTAGCGTATAAAAAGTGTTTGCGTTGTGTGTCAATTGTTATTTGATATAAGTAACGTATGTAACACCCAAAAGTGTGTTAAGCAAAAGGGGATCGAGTATACTCACAGTTCGTGTTTAATAAATAAACACAAGATTGGATTGAAGGGAGCACTGGAGAGTTAGCCTGATCAGAGAACGATAGTGTAAGCGTTGAACAGTGCGTTAAACGGTGCGTCGAAGAGTTGTGTAACGAACAGTGATCCGGTCTGATGACCGTCCAGATGGTCCGGATGACCATTCGGTCGGTTAGTCATTCGTTTGGGAAGGATGTGTTTGTGTATTGTTTAAACTTTGAAGTATTCGTTGTAGCATTTTTAAAATTCTTGAAGTGTTTCTATATATCAGGTCGTCCGGTCGGACGGTCATCCGGACGGATGGCCGTCCGGACGATTACCTGGATGGATGGCTATCCGCTCGGATGGTGATCCGAGTGGGGATTGACATACCTTGAAATCTTGAAAATTGGTTAAGTGTTGAAATCACCAGTCACTTAGTCGAATAGCCGTTCGATCGGATGGCTATCCGGTCGGATGATTGTTCGATCGGTCGACTATTTTGGGTTAAAAATTTTGTAAAATTTGCTAAGCTAAAGGTTTAACCGAGACGGTATGACAACGTGTCAAACAAAGTAAATCACATAAATTCCAACCCATTCGGTCGGACGGGAATCACCCCGTTCGACCAGACTTAACTTTTCTTGACGGAGTTTCATGTTCAACCCATGAATCGGTCGTCTCTTCGTTAGAAGTCCATTCTCAGTCCGGGTCTCCACTAGAGAATGAGTAGTGAATCCGAAAGAGTCTAGATTCTAACGGTTTTGAGTGAAAAGTTAAGAATGTTGAAGAAAAGTTTGAAACATTTGAAAGATGTTTAGATTTAGTTGATTATGATGTAAAAACGTGTAGAAATCCATCAGATCCGAACCGTTCTTGATAAGATGAGGTCACACTTCAATGTTCATAAGAACTCCATGATGACATCACCTTAGAATAGCCCAAATCCGAAGATCCCACGGTTGAAAGTCGTGATTTGATGGTGAAAATGATGAAGAAGTGTGTAAAGATCAAGAAAGTACAAGATTTGAGATGAAAACTTACAAGAATCGCGAGGAATCGAGAGAAAAGAGGCTGAGAGCGTGATGGTCGGAGGGGAGCTATCACATCAAGTGAACAGTGATGTGACAGGTGATGTATTTATAGGGGAAGGAGAGGAAACGTGGTGGAGATAAGTGGGTCGGATGGCGAGCACGAGTTGGTTTCCGACATTCATTTCATGCGTTGAGCGTTGCATGGCGTTGCGAGTAAGCAATGCGATAGTATTACACATTAGTTACACAAATAAAATAACCAACCTAACAATCATAAAAGTAACTTGTATTTCGGGTTGCGATGCGATATAGTTACGATTGCTTTTGCGAGTAACATCCCACAATATATATATATATGCACACATAATTAAAGAACATAATAACACACACACGTAAAACAATATCAATAACCTGTGATTCGAATTGCGATGCGGTAGCGATGTGATATCGTTTAGTAGATTAGCGTTTAATCACGTTTATCGCATTGCTACTTCACATATTAATAAATCGTAAAACAAAATGGCGTCAAACAAAGCATCGATTATCGAGTCGAAGAGTACAAGCAATAATTAAGTCAGAAATGACAGATTTGATTAACAATCTTATCTTCCTTTGACTTTGACTTGTACTTTGACTTCAAAAGTCGGGTTGTTACAGCGTCCCCTACTTTAGGAAATTTTGTCCCAAAATTTAAGGCGCATGCGTGACGAATAGCTATGGATACTTAGCCTTCATATCACTCTCGAGTTCCTAGGAGAACTCGGCGCCACGTTTGCCTTCCCAGCGAACCTTCACAATGGGAATGCGTGAGCGTCGGAGTTTCTTGGTCTCTCAGTCCATGATCTCGACTGGCTTTTCCACGAAGTGTAATGTTTCATCCACTTGTAAATCCTCAAGAGGGACATGTAAATTCTGGTCGGTTAGACACTTTTTGAGGTTCGAGACGTGGAAATTTGGATGTACATTGCTGAGCTCCTCCGGTAATTCGAGTCTGTAGGCCACTTTGCCAATTCTTTCCAGAATCTTAAAGGGTCCAACATATCGAGGCGCTAGCTTTCCTTTCTTGCCGAATCGGATCACTCCCTTCCAAGGTGCGACCTTTAGGAGTACGTGATCACCAACATCAAATTCAAGGGGCTTGCGGAGTTTATCTGCGTAACTCTTTTGACGACTCCAAGCTTTCAGGAGATTGTCTCGTATTTGGAGGATATTGTCAGTCGTTTCTTGCAATAACTCAGGACCGGTAATTTGCGCATCCTCGATCTCATGCCATACAATAGGCAATCGACATTTTCTTCCGTATAATGCCTCAAATGGTGCCATTTGAATGTGATGCGCGTGTGGTGTGATATATATTTAAGTATATTTTAAGCCTTTTTTTACACGTTAGTCAAGTTTTAAATTTATAAAACACGATATTTTACTAACACCAAACACACATATGGGCAAGTGCATCCATCCTGAGCGTAGTATAGTGTTGGAAAGATACCGAGGTCGTCCAAGGACACAGGAGCTTTTAATACCGGTTTATCCTCAACGTCTAATTAAATCAAAAGTTTAGAAAAAAAGGTTTTAAACTAGAAAAATAAAACTACTAAAATGCTGAAAAATAAAATAAAAGTAAAAACAGATAGACAAGATGAATCACTTGGATCCGACTCGTGTTTAGTGTAACCTTTGATTATTTCCGCACTTTTGCACTTTTTAAGAGATTATCTTAGTTATTGTAGTATGCCCCTCTTTTGAAGGTGACGTTACCCTCAACCCAGTAGTTTGAGTCAGCAAGGATACAATCCTAAAGGGTTGGATTATTGAAAGATAATTAATTAAGTTATTAATGCATAATGTGGTAGGCCCCTCTTTTGAAGGTGACGTTACCCTCGGCTAAGTAGTCCGAGTCAGCAGGGATACAGTCCTAAGTAGCCGGGTTAAAGTTTTAATAGTAGCTTACATATGAGGGGATCAAAGAGTTTGGACCCCCGCCATCCAATACCGATGGGTATTGAAGGAGATCCTACTAAATTTGACCCAGTTCCTTGTAGGATCTATACACCGAACAAGGCAAGACTCTTACCAAACCGTTCCCTTAACCCCCGACCAGGTAGCCAACATATCTCCATATAGACCGTGGAGATATGAATGGTGAAAATATTTTATTTTATATAGACAGTAAAATAATGCCAAGACACCACGGACAAACGATAAGGAAGAATCACCTTCAACATAAGAAACTAGTTATTAAAGTCATTAATACATAACCAAATAAAAAGTGCGAAAAGATTAAAAATAAAAAGTATTACACTAGACACTTGTCTTCACCAAGTGATGTAAGAGACTTAGGCAAACATGGCCTTTGATTGTCAAGAACTCTTACGATCAATCTTGGATCCCGATAATACTCACACACTCTATGATGGATGATGGATGATGGTGTTGTGATGGTGGTGATGGTGGGTGGTGGGTGAAGTGTGACATAGGTGGTTTGCCAAGGGATGGTTTGTAAATGAGCCAAGCACCCCTATTTATAGGCTGAACAGAAGCTCGGGCACGGCCCCGTGTCCACCCTCCTTCTCTTTCTTCATTAATTGCAGTTTGTCTGCATTAGTTGACCACGCCCCTGTGTCCGCTGGGCACGACCCCGTGTGAAGAAGCGTATCTGTACTATCAAGATTTCCCCAGATTCTGCGAATCTTAGAGTTGACCACGGCCCCGTGTTCGGTGGGCACGCCCCCGTGGTGGGTGATAGAAGCTTCTACAGCTTTGTCTTTTCTGCAGAAACTTGGGCATGCTGTTGGTGCACTACATCTGTTGATTTCGTCTTGGATCATGTTATGCATTGTATTGTATAGATTAGGGCGTGTTTTACGAGAAAACTGGAGAGAATTTGTGATTTAGAGAGTAGGTCCGCTTATACGGACATAGGAGGACCGCTTATGTGTCATGTCCGTATATGGGAACCTATTTGGTTAGGTCCGCTTATTCGTACATGTCCGTATATGGGAACCTACCTGTTCAGGTCTGCTTATACGAACATGTCCATATGTGGGGACCTACCAACTCTATAAATACCCCATAAGCGGATCTCATTAGTAACTTTGTCAAATTCCATACCGAGGTGCTGCCGGTGTGAAGATCGAGCTGTAAACGTTGTCAGATTAATAAAATCAGTAGATTAAGTGAATTGTAAGCCGTCTCTACCTTCGTTTCTTGTTATTCCGCACCTGAAACGTAGTTGAACGCCTCTGAACGACTCATTCGGGTCGAAACACGATCCTACAATTGGTATCAGAGCTCAGGAGGAGAAGTTCTGCAGAGAATAGCTGGAATTTGTCATCATTTCTTACTTCTACACCTTCTATTTTCAATTCAGAAAGTTGTACCGATCAGAATTGGATCAAAATTGCACAGATTGCGTATTTTTGAACATTGATAAATCCTTGAAAGTTTCAGACTGAAATACGGACTAAAAATGGGTGAAATCATCTTGGGACTTGGTTCCGCTTATTCGGACATTTGAGTAGAACCGCTCATAGAGGTCCGCTTATTCGGACATATTTTGATCAAGTCCGCTCCAAACAGCATCTGGTCCGCTCCAAATTTCATTAAGGTTCGCTCCAAAGACACTTTATCATAGAGGTCCGCTCATAGAGGTCCACTCATAGAGGTCCGCTCATAGAGGTCCGCTCATAGAGGTCCACTCATAGAGGTTCGCTAATAGAGGTCCGCTCATAGAGGTCCGCTCATAGAGGTTCGCTCATAGAGGTCCGCTCATAGAGATCCGCTCCAAAGGACACATCAGCAGATTCGTTTATTCGAACATCAGCAGATTCGCTTATACGAACATCAGATAGTTTCGCTCCAACGGTCATTAGTGGTTTCATTTTTGTGTCAACTACCATATTTCGCTTATTAGTCAATCATTTTGAAAAACGTGTTGAAAAGTCATGGATACCGAGTTCTACAACGCATTTGCAACAACATTTGGCCCAGTACTATTGCTCAGAATATGAATTTAGAAAACGAGACGGGAACCACCCAAAAGCCCCCGAAATTGATGAGTATCGAAGAATACTACGGGTGGAAAGATAGATTCGAGAACTGGGTTCAGGCTAATCATCTTACGTCATGGGAATGTATCTTGAAGAAATATGTTTTGCCACAGACTGATATGAAAGTTGATAAAAAAATATCTGAATTTACTAATGAAGAACGAGATATGTATAGATTTGAAAAAAATGATGATCAGTTTACTTCAGCAGGCTATCAAAGAAGACATTTTCATTCTGCTACAGCATGACAAAACTGCAAAGTCAATTTGGGATGCACTTAAAGTCAAATTTGAGGGTAGCGAAAAAATGATTAAAAGCAAGAATGCACTGTTAAAGAAAGAGTTTGATCTGTTCAGCAGTCTACCGGGTGAAGACACAAAGAAGCTGATTGAAAGATACTATCACCTTGTGCGATCTATGTCAATGCTTAGTATAAAAAAGGAGTCTGAAGAGTGGGTAGACAAATTAGCTGATGTGTTACCGCAAAAAGAGTGGGGAACTTATTTGATGATCTTGAAAAACACAGGGGTTTATGATGGGTTATCGATTGGTGAATTTATCGAAAAGATTGAGGGTCAAGATTTGGAACAGAAAAAGATCGCAAGGATGAACAGTCCAAGTGGTCAACAGGATGTAAAGATGTACTACAAAGGTAGTATTCCGGTTCCAGAAGCTGAGAGAAGTCCGAAAATCCAGACTGCGTTTAGTGCTGGGGATTCTACAGAAAAGATTGATCAAAGTTCAAACAAATGCAGAAGTGGTTTCTCATTATATCCGAGTGTCAATCCAAAGAGTTCATCAGAAAGTTTTCAGCATCAAAGTTCAAAAATGGGAAATGGTTGTGTGATACAATGTAATATTGCCTTGAATCTTCCAGATGGGCAATGTTTTTCTGAGGAGGTTGCGAAAGATCATATGTCATTACTTGGTTCCGTGCTTATCTCGTATGAAGGTCTAGTGGCTGGTCGAATCGGAAATCCTATGCTCACAAAGGAGGATTACGATCAGATAGACGCCGAAGAGATGGAACTGATGGACATCAAATGGTGTCTTGCGAGTGTTCTTAGACGTGCTGAAAAGTTCAAAACAATTACCGGGAGAAATGACTTTCTTGATGCTCATGTATCTACTTTAGGTTTTGACAAATCTAAAGTTACTTGTTTTCGTTGCAGGGAGAAAGGCCATTTCAAGCGGGAGTGCAAGAACAGGGAAGCTAGTGGCGCTCAGAATCCGTTTGGAAAAGATGACTACTACCGGAAAGCCATTTATCAACAGGTCGGTCAATCACAAGATTCACAGACGGCTCATGGTAGGAAGATTGAGGATTCAAAAAGAGGATGTTTGGTAGACTTCAACTGGAACAATTACATATCTCCTGATAGCAAAGCCTGCATAGTCGATCAAGATGATGAGAGACTACCTGAAGGTTTCAGCTGGAATATATTTGCAGATGAGAATGGGAATTTTAAAGATTTCATCGCTAAGATTGTCAGAGAACCAGACATGTTTGCTACATGGATGAAATCTATTGGTGAGACAGTGAAAAGTGTGAAGGAACAGTCTGTTACATCTGAAGAAAGCTCAGAAAGTGCTGATGAAGATTCACTAAGTTCAGATGAGAGTGTTCAAAATGTTGTTACTTCAGAAAAAGAAGTTGTATTTGATCAAACACCGTCTGATTCTGGTGTATCAAATGTTGATTCTGAAAAATCTGTACTGTTTGATCAGTCACCAGTTGATGATAGCAATAGTGATGATGAGGAAGAAAAACATATCAATGTTGCTAAAACTCATCTTTCTCATGAAAGTTTTCATTTTTATTTTGTAGATCGCATGGAGAAACTAAAAGAGAAACGAGCTGCTAAAAAACAACAACAAATGAAAACTGAAGATGTTGTTCAGAAAAAGAATGTTGAAAGTGAGCGAGTGAAGATAGAAGAGAAGGTGATTGAAGAAGAAAAGGTGGTTGAAGTGGTTAAGACAATCGAGATTGAGAAGATTGTTGAAGTTGTAAAGCCTTGTGAGAAGTGTTTGGAAGCATGCAAGGGTTGTGCAGCAAAAGATGAGATAATTGCTGAGTACGAAAAGAAGAAAGAACAGTTACTGTTCAACCTCAACTATGTGAAAGAATCTTATGATGTCTTGAACAAAACAGTAACTGGTCTCCAAAAGACAAATTCAGAAAGAGAACAAGCACTGACGATGATGAATGCTGTGATGATGACAAAGCAGAAAGCCATCAACTTTTACATCGAAGAAAGTGCTAAATGGAAGCAAGAGTTGGAGACAGAAAAGATCGAGAATGAGAGAATTAGACGTTTGTTGCAAAGTTATTCTAGTTCTGATTATCTCATTGATCGTATTTACCCAACTGTTGCAGGTATGGAAGCTTTTCAAGACGAGAAGCCGAAGAAAAAGAAAGATTGTGGTAAGAAACCGACTGTTAGCTATAACAAGTGTCCGCCTCCAATTTGGGAAGGGTACTCTCCTAGAAAACCAAACGAGGAGCAACTTGAAAAAGCAGTCAATATAAAGCTAAAAACCGACACAACTGACATTTTACCAGATAACATTGATGTCACGTTTACCTCGTCCGATACTGATCATGAGTCTGAGTTAATCTAAAAGGTGGTCGATCAGGTGTTGGATACTGAGGAGGATTCTGAGTCAAAGTCTGAGTCTGGGTGTTCAAGTTCGTCGGTCAAAAGTTCGAGTTCGTCGGTCAAAACTTCCAAGTCGTTGGTTAAACGGTCTTATAGTAAAGAATTTTTGTTATCAAAAGCAAATTTGGATGATGAAACATTTGAAGTTGCATACACTTTAAATGATTCGGACAAATTATACTCTGATAAAGAGTTTCCAATAAGAAGTGTTCGTTTTGACATGATCAAAAAGGATTTCAAAATGACAGAAATTAATATTTCTGAAATAAAAGATTTAAATCTTACTGAAAAACTGATGTGTGTAAAATGCAACATATAAATTACATCAAATAAGGCATAAAACTAACCCTTTTTTAGTACTAATGTTGGAAAAAGTATGTTTTTGTCTTCCTTTTGAATTTACAGGGTCAAATGAGCTTAAACGAACAAAAGGAACAAAAATACAGCCAAAACCAACATAAATACAAAGAAAAGGAAGAAACGTGGCATGCCCGACCCCTCGACAACAACTCCCAAAGCAAAAACAAGAAGAAAGCTGAGCATGGGGCTGTGCCCAGCCCGACACGGGGCGTGCCCAGCCCGACACGGGGCGTGCCCAGCTCAGCACGGGGTCGTGTCCAGAATGGTCAGCCCTGGCACAAAAGACAAACCTATAGAAGCTTCTATTGCCCACCACGGGGCCGTGTCCAGTGAACACGGGGGCGTGACGAAAGTACAGCAGGCGCATTAATTGTAATTGCGAATTACAATTAATGAAGAGAGAGATTGTCAGACAAGCACGGGGGTGTGCCCAGCGGACACGGGGGCGTGTGGAGCTAATAAAGACAAACTGTATTAATGAAGAAAGAGAAAAGGGTAGACACGGGGCCGTGTCCAGCGAACACGGGGCCGTGTCCAGGCTTCTGTACAGGCTATAAATAGGAGTGCTTGGCTCAAGCTCAAACTATCCCTTGGCACACCACCTCTCTCACACTTCATCCACCACCCACCACCATCACAACACCATCATCCACCACCATCATCCATTGTCCATCATAGAGTGTGTGAGTCGTCTCGGGATCCAAGATTGATCGTAAGAGTTCTTGACAATCAAGGCCATGTTTGCCTAAGTCTCTTACATCACTTGGTGAAGACAAAGTGTCTAGCATAATACTTTTTATTTCTAATCTTTTGCACTTTTTATTTGGTTTTGTATTAATGACTTTAATAACTAGTTACTTATGTTGAAGGTGATCTTTCCTTATCGTTTGTCCGTGGTGTCTTGACATTATTTTACTGTCTATATAAAATAAAGGATTTTCACCATTCATATCTCCACGGTCTATATGGAGGTATGTTGGCTACCTGGTAGGGGGGTTAAGGGAACGGTTTGGTAAAGGTCTTGCCATTGTTCAGCGTTTAGAGGTCCTGCAATGGACCTGGGTCAAATTTAGTAGGACCTCCTTCAATACTTCACGGTATTGGATGGCGGGGGTCCAAACTCTTTGATCCCCTCATAAGTTAACTACTATTAATACTATAACCCGGCTATTTAGGACTGTATCCCTGCTGACTCAGACTACTTAGTCGAGGGTAACGTCACCGCCAAAAGCGGGGCCTACCACAATACTGCATTAATAACTTAATTCATTATCTTCCAATAATCCACCCCTTTAGGATTGTATCCCTGCTGACTCAAACTACTGGGGTGAGGGTAACGTCACCTTCAAAAGAGGGGCCTACTACAATAACTAAGATAATCTCTTAATTATGTGCAAAAGTGCGGAAATAATCAAAGGTTATACTAGACACGAGTCGGAACCAAGTGATTCATCTTGTCTATCTGTTTTTATTTTCATTTTTATTTTCAGCATTTTAGTTAGTTTTTATTTTTCTTAGTTTAAAAACATTTTTCTAAACTTTTATTTTGGTTAGACGTTGAGGATAAACCGGTACTAAAAGCTCTTGTGTCCTTGGACGACCTCGGTATCTTACCAACGCTATACTACACTCAACGATGGGTGCACTTGCCCATATGTGTGTTTAGTGTTAGTGAAATATCGTGTTTTATAAATTTAAAACTTGGCTAAAATAAGTGTTAAAAAGGGCTTAAAATATACACCTAAAATATACGACACTTATCGCACGCATCAAGTTTTTGGCGCCGCTGCCGGGGACACAAGGATTTTAGGAAAGCTTAAAATCGACGGCCTAATCAGTTTTTCAAAACCTTTTCAAAACGGGCCCACATTTTTCTGCATTTTAGTTTAGTTTTGCATTTACAGTAGGTTGAACACGGGCCGTGCTCACTGAACACGCCCCGTGCTCAACTAGATCAGTAAATTTAATTAAAACGCCCAGATACAGATCCTGAACACGGGGCCGTGTCCACTGAACACGGGGCCGTGTCCAGCCTCTGTTTCCGTTTTTCTTTTTGTTTTCTGATCTCGAGACTCAGTTGTGGTCTGCTGAGTGATTCTTATGGATCAATACTCAGGAGGTTACAACTACACCTATGAGGAGGATGATTATAGGGGTAATTATTGCACTAATTGTCGTAACGCACGATCGGTTCAAAATAATCGCTCATATCAACCATCCAATTCATACACCTACTATGAGGAGCCCAGGTACGAGCCATCAACTTCATACACATCCTATGAAGACCAAAGGTATGAACCTCCTCCCTCATACTCATATTTTGATGAACCAAGGTATGAGCCTTCATACTCATACTTTGAGGAACCAAGATATGAGCCACCACCTTCGTATGCTTATTATGAGGAACCATGGCGTGAACAACCCACCTCATATGAGTATTATGAAGAACAAAATTACGACCCTTATCCATCATATGCTTACAATGAAGAACAATGGTGTGAACCATCTACTTCATATGGGTATTATGAGGAACAAAGGATCGAACAACCGGATTCAAGCTTAGAAAATACCGATTCTTTTTCTATAACCGAAGTGACCGATAGGATATTAGAACACATTAGAGTTATCGATCGATGTATAAAAGAAGCTCGCGCAAGGGAAGAGGAGTCCCGCGCAAGAGAAGAATTAAAAAGGGAAGAGATAACTGAAAATGTTAAAATGGAAGAACAAATAAGTAAAAAACCGACACATGAGTTAAACAACGAAAAAGGTGAGTCCGACAACGTTAAAATTCAAGAAGAGTCTAATTTTGAAGAAATTAATCTCTTGTCACCTTCTTTTGAAAATCATTTTTTAGTACCCACTCATGCTAAGTTTTTAAAAGAGTTAAACACTAACACTAAAATTGACGAAACGGTAAGTGTTAAGTTAACTAATGATCAAACGTCACTAATAAAAGAAGACCCATTTGAAATTAACATTACACCGGTTCCATGTTTCTTTCAAAATTCGTTTATTAGTAATGTCACAATCGATAAAGATCTTTGTGTTAACATAATGCCTAACTACATTTTCGAAAAATTAAGTATTAGTGATTTTTCTCCACTTCAAATACCCATTTTTCTATCTAATCGGAAAGTAATAAAATCAATCGGTATAGTTGAAGATGTCTTGGTTCAAACAAATCAAACGGTAATCCCGACCGATTTTGTCATCCTCGATGACGCTCCTCTAGTGTTGGGACGACCATTTGTAAAAACTCACGAAGCTTTGAAAAACCGGAAGTTCAACAATCTACCTCTTCAATTAGGGGCATTTAAAAGAAGTGTCGATCTTGAGCGATCAATGAAATATCCATTCGGCAATGACGACCCCCTAATTGAAGATGAGCCAGAACCATCCGATAAGGTGGGTCTAGCCAAGGACCCTTATAAACGTGGCGCACCACGGAGGCATTCCGCGGAACTATCCGTAGTTTTAGTTTAGATTAACCTTTATGTTTTCTAGTTTAGCTTTTATTTTTCAGGAATAAAACACACTCGGGATGGTGAAGGATGATAAGGGAAGCTTGAACCAACACCCCATACACAAAAACAGGGCCTCCCTACGATTTTTCTTCATTACAGCAAGTTCAGCACGGGGCCGTGCTCACCCCAACACGCCCCGTGCCCAAGGTTCTATAGAAAATGCCCAGTTCAGGTACCTGGACACGGGGCCGTGCTCACTGGACATGCCCCCGTGCCCAGCCTTCTGTTTACTTTTGGTACTGGCAGTCTGGACACTGGGCCGTACTCAGCCAACACCACCCCGTGTTCAGCTACCCAGTACCATAAAATCTTGTTTTTAACCCATTTTTACACATTTAATCAGCCTAAAAACTTATTTTTGGGACACATTGAGGACAATGTGTAATTTAAGTGTGGGGGGATGCTAAAACCTTGAATCTTGCAAGTCCTAAATACAAGCCTTACACAAAACTCTATTGGAATCGCTAATCACCCCAAATTTTTTCAAAAATTTTCAATTTTTTTTTTACTTGTCTAGGTTTAATTTGGGAATTTCAAAATTCTAAAAATGTTATATTTTTACAAATTTACAACCGATAGCGTCGTGACAAAAAGAACCAACATAAGAAAATTATGAAAAGGCACGACAAGCTTAGTTAAAATTTGATTATATATACTTGATCACATAAAAACCCATTCCCACAAAAGTGAGTTTTGAGCCTTTATTGAGCATACACTTACATATCATTTGACTAAATGCTCATTTTTCGTTTCTTGTGTGAATAGCCGCTTGGTTCTTACGACTCTAGAACTTGCCATGACGATACATTCCCGGTCCTTACCAACTTAAACCCGAGTAAGTAAATGATGGAGGCATTAGGACTAACCCTTTTTATTTCTACACCACTATTTTTTCTTTTTTTTACCACCTACCCAAAATCCCCCTAGTTAGCCCCTTTGACCCTAAACCTTTTCATTTCTTAACCCAAACCAAACACCTTTTCACCCACCTAAACCCTTTTTATTTTTAACCTTTTGTTTTAGTAACTAGCTCGGTTTCTCATATGACTTTCAAAAAAAAAAAAAAAAAAAAAAAAAGTGTGTTGATGATGAAGCAAAAGAAAATAAACAAACAAGTTCATTAAAAATAACTTTGTTTGAATAATAGCTTCATCAAAATAAAAGTGACACACACACAAAAAAAAAAAAAAAAGGTCCTACGAAAACCGAAGCTTGTTACGCTTTTCGCCCTTTTTCTACTAACCACTAACCCAACCACCCACCTTTAACACAAGCCTAACCCTTCACCCACAAAGTCCTCTTGATATTTACAAAGGTATATAAGTTAAAAAGGAGGAGGATTGATTGCTTGGCAAGCCTATGGTAGGAGTAAGTTCCATGCAGCTCTCGAGTGATCCACAAAAATACATTTTCGGCCGAGTGTTGAGTGATCCCCGTGAGGTATGTGAACTTGTATATAAATAGAATTTTACAAAGGCATGTTATGCCCTAATAAGTAATTTATCTTATGAAAAGTTTTAAATAAATCATGACGAATAGGATTGTAAATACATAAAAATAAAGCCTAATAAAGAATCTTGGATTCCCGGCACTCTATGACAAGCCCAAAAACCTTCTCTTCTACCAATTCCATTTGGGAGTGTAAAGCCACATTATAAAGAGTTTTGCTTGAGGACAAGCAAAGATTCAAGTGTGGGGGTATTTGATGTGTGTAAAATTCAACATATAAATTACATCAAATAAGGCATAAAACTAACCCTTTTTTAGTACTAATGTTGGAAAAAGTATGTTTTTGTCTTCCTTTTGAATTTACAGGGTCAAATGAGCTTAAACGAACAAAAGGAACAAAAATACAGCCAAAACCAACATAAATACAAAGAAAAGGAAGAAACGTGGCATGCCCGACCCCTCGACAACAACTCCCAAAGCAAAAACAAGAAGAAAGCTGAGCATGGGGCTGTGCCCAGCCCGACACGGGGCGTGCCCAGCTCAGCACGGGGTCGTGTCCAGAATGGTCAGCCCTGGCACAAAAGACAAACCTATAGAAGCTTCTATTGCCCACCACGGGGCCGTGTCCAGTGAACACGGGGGCGTGGCGAAAGTACAGCAGGCGCATTAATTGTAATTGCGAATTACAATTAATGAAGAGAGAGATTGTCAGACAAGCACGGGGGCGTGCCCAGCGGACACGGGGGCGTGTGGAGCTAATAAAGACAAACTGTATTAATGAAGAAAGAGAAAAGGGTAGACACGGGGCCGTGTCCAGCGAACACGGGGCCGTGTCCAGGCTTCTGTACAGGCTATAAATAGGAGTGCTTGGCTCAAGCTCAAACTATCCCTTGGCACACCACCTCTCTCACACTTCATCCACCACCCACCACCATCACAACACCATCATCCACCACCATCATCCATTGTCCATCATAGAGTGTGTGAGTCGTCTCGGGATCCAAGATTGATCGTAAGAGTTCTTGACAATCAAGGCCATGTTTGCCTAAGTCTCTTACATCACTTGGTGAAGACAAAGTGTCTAGCATAATACTTTTTATTTCTAATCTTTTGCACTTTTTATTTGGTTTTGTATTAATGACTTTAATAACTAGTTACTTATGTTGAAGGTGATCTTTCCTTATCGTTTGTCCGTGGTGTCTTGGCATTATTTTACTGTCTATATAAAATAAAGGATTTTCACCATTCATATCTCCACGGTCTATATGGAGGTATGTTGGCTACCTGGTAGGGGGTTAAGGGAACGGTTTGGTAAAGGTCTTGCCATTGTTCAGCGTTTAGAGGTCCTGCAATGGACCTGGGTCAAATTTAGTAGGACCTCCTTCAATACTTCACGGTATTGGATGGCGGGGGTCCAAACTCTTTGATCCCCTCATAAGTTAACTACTATTAATACTATAACCCGGCTATTTAGGACTGTATCCCTGCTGACTCAGACTACTTAGTCGAGGGTAACGTCACCGCCAAAAGCGGGGCCTACCACAATACTGCATTAATAACTTAATTCATTATCTTCCAATAATCCACCCCTTTAGGATTGTATCCCTGCTGACTCAAACTACTGGGGTGAGGGTAACGTCACCTTCAAAAGAGGGGCCTACTACAATAACTAAGATAATCTCTTAATTATGTGCAAAAGTGCGGAAATAATCAAAGGTTATACTAGACACGAGTCGGAACCAAGTGATTCATCTTGTCTATCTGTTTTTATTTTCATTTTTATTTTCAGCATTTTAGTTAGTTTTTATTTTTCTTAGTTTAAAAACATTTTTCTAAACTTTTATTTTGGTTAGACGTTGAGGATAAACCGGTACTAAAAGCTCTTGTGTCCTTGGACGACCTCGGTATCTTACCAACGCTATACTACACTCAACGATGGGTGCACTTGCCCATATGTGTGTTTAGTGTTAGTGAAATATCGTGTTTTATAAATTTAAAACTTGGCTAAAATAAGTGTTAAAAAGGGCTTAAAATATACACCTAAAATATACGACACTTACCGCACATCAAAAACCTAAAAAGTACACTTCAAGAGTTCAACAACGGTTAAACAAGAAAAAGGGTTACAATTCTGGTTCTGGTTTTCAAAAGAAATCAAACCAAAATCGTAGCTACAAAAAGAAAGGTCTTGGATTTATTCCACCAGAAAATCATAAAAATTTGAAAAATTCTAAAACAAAAACAGAATTTGTGTCAGGTGGACTTGCAGAAGAGGAACAGAAGAAACCATTCTGGAGACAGTCAAATCAAGAATTTCTTGCTGAAAAGAAGAAGAATGGAACTGAAGTGTTTTATCAAAGAGAGACTCGTACCTGTTACAAGTGCAATGAAACTGGTCACATTGCATGGAACTGTCAGAAAAATGCCAAAACAAAACAGGGAGTTTCTCAGAAATTGAAAGAAAAGGTTGTTGATGTTGAACCACCAACCGAAAAATTTAAAATTTTTGAAAACTCAATTTATGAGATTGGTGAGTGTTCTAAAAATAATTTTTATAAAAAGAAATAGAAAGACAACCAAGTGTGGGTTGTTAAGAAAGTTGATGAGAAAGTCGGCGATGAATCTGGTTCCACAAAGCCAGAAGAGCCACAGGTTGAGGTGAAAATTTCAGTGAATGATGATGAGTTTCCATCACTGAAATTTGAAGAAGTTAAACAAAAAGTTGGCAAAGTTGAGATCTCAGATCACTTTTATTCTGAGAAAACTGAATTTGATGTTGAGAAAACATTCAATAGGAGTGTTAAGAAAATTTTTGGGAAAATGTTGAATGGGAAAGTTAAGGGGGTTAAAGATTTTTATGCAACTAAAAAGGAAACTTACAACCCTACTGAGCAAGAATTGAAAGCCATCAAGTCTGAGAAGACTTAGATGGAAGTTTGTTTCCCTTGAAGTCTTAGGACTTCGCCGGAGATCCCAAGTTTGTATCGCGGATTAGGAATCGGCATTTTTCTTGAAAATTGATGATTGTGATTGAATCTTATAATTGTTTAAATTTTACAGGATAAGTGTGACTTGCCGGAGCTTCCAGGTTGGTAAGTGCGAAGCAGGAATCGGCATCTTGATTGGTAAAATGGTTTGTGTAGATGTTTTATTCCTACATGTGGTTATATGTTTTGGATATTCTTACAAGTGGTAAGAGGTTGATTCTGATAAAGTGATTACTCAAGGTCATTAGTTTGAACTTTACAAACCCCTAACTTTACAAGTGGTAAAACCAACAAAACTTATTTTCCGGAAAAATCATTCTGATTAAAACAAACTTAAGTGTTTTGAAATCATTATGAGAAAATAGTTTTGTGTAAGGGGGAGTTCTGATTGTTTAAGCCAAGTGGATGGCGATTTGAAACGATTCGATATCGGTTGTCAAGTTTTTGAACAGTTTATTTTCAAATTTCCTTTAAATATGTTTGCATTTTAGGGGGAGTAGAAAATTTCAGAAAATCCAAAAACATTTGAAAATTTGAAAATGTCAAAAACATGATAAAATCAAAAATGAGTTTTTGTGTCAAAGAAGAGGAAATGATAGTACATCAGTAAACAGTCACAGTATGCTAAAGATTTGTATTGTTTAAATAGTGTTAAACAGTCTCACTGATGATATGCCGATAGGTTTTTACACATTTAGTAAACTTTTTCGGGATATAAACATAAATTCAAACTTGCTTATTTCGTGGGGAACACTACTTGGATATATAGGTAACCCCTGAAATCTCGTTTGAAAGGTCCCTCTTTCTGAGATACTAGGTCTTTATGCTCAGTGATATCTGGGGTATTATCCCGGGACTTCTGATTTTGCGGAAGCAATGGCCTAGTCCCCGGAGAATACTTTCCGCATGCTTGAAACATAGCGCAGCCCTCAGCAAATTGATGAAACAATAAAATTGATAGTCATTGCTGTTGTAATGCAAAAGATCCTCTAAAGGGGACACACCAAAAATCGAAGCCGTCATCTCTCTGCGTATCGAAAGATCGACCTGAGCTCTCATGGCCCTCGTACTATAATTTATTCCCCTGACAGATATCATCTGTGGTATACTCACCTGTAAGACTGAATATTGGGATCTGGATACGGGAGTATATTCAAGAGGTGGGACACATGAATGAGTTTGAGTTCTTAAAACACCTAACTCATATCCTGAATCAGTTGAAATTTGTGTGAAAAATTAAGTGGATCAGTATATTGGCAATCTAAGTGAATTGTTTAATTCTTAATGTGTAACTAAGCTCAACGGTACTTGTGACTTGTCAAAATCTGATATGATCCTCTTATACAAAACTCACAAAAATATTGTCTGTAAATATTTCTTTACTGCATTTTGTTGTTTATTTCTGAAAAATTCAAAAAGATGTTCAATGTGTTTTTGCATAAACTTTTGAAAAAGTCAAAAAAAATTTCGAAAACTGATATTGGAAAGCTGATTGTCAAAATTCCGAGTGCTAAACATGATGACATTGTTGTGAGGGGGAGTGTGTTTTAAAATGTCAAAATGTATTTTCCAAATTAACAAGTGGTTCATCATGAGTTTGTGATCTGAGGGAAAGTGATTGTTGATGCTTATTTTTATGAGAGGGAGTCATCTGATTATATCAGAATGTTGGTGCATTTAAATTGTTAAATTTAGAAATTCATTTCTGGGTTAAGAATGTGCAGGAATAGCCAAGTTTCGATCCTGGAAATTAAAGACTGTATAGAGTGCCAGGTTTAAGATTCTGAAGACAAAGAAAGCCAGATAACGCTCCTGAAGATGTTACTGAAGAACAAAGGAATGCTAGTAAATCGAGAGGGAGAGTCTGAAGACAGGTAGAGAGAAAAGCCCAGAGACTGATCAAGACTGAAGATGTGAAGACACAGCATAGTCGTGACTCAATGAACGACTCCATCAACATCTGAGGGGGAGTCTGTTGGTGCACTACATCTGTTGATTTCATCTTGGATCATGTTATGCATTGTATTGTATAGATTAGGGCGTGTTTTACGAGAAAACTGGAGAGAATCTGTGATTTAGAGAGTAGGTCCGCTTATACGGACATAGGAGGTCCGCTTATGTGTCATGTCCGTATATGGGAACCTATTTGGTTAGGTCCGCTTATTCGTACATGTCCGTATATGGGAACCTACATGTTCAGGTCCGCTTATACGAACATGTCCATATGTGGGGACCTACCAACTCTATAAATACCCCATAAGCGGATCTTATTAGTAACTTTGTCAAATTCCATATCGAGGTGCTGCCGGTGTGAAGATCGAGCTGTAAACGTTGTCAGATTAATCAAATCAGTAGATTAAGTGAATTGTAAGCTGTCTCTACCTTCGTTTCTTGTTATTCCGCACCTGAAACGTAGTTGAACGCCTCTGAACGACTCATTCGGGTCGAAACACGATCCTACACACGCCCCCGTGCTCATTGAGCACGGGGCATGTTCAGCCTTATGTCTTCTTGTTTTTGCTTGGGAATATGTTGTCGGGGGGGGGGGGTCGGGCATGCCACGTTTGTTCCTTTTCTTGTATTTATGTTAGATTTAGCTGCATTTTTGCTTCTTTTGTTCATTTGAGATCATTTACTCCTACCATAGGCTTGCCAAGCAATCAATCCTCCTCCTTTTTAACTATACACCTTTGTAAATATCAAGAGGACTTCTGGATGAAGGGTTAGGCTTGGGTTAAAGGTAGGGGGTTGGGTTAGTGGTTAGTAAAAGGGCAAAAGGCGTAAAAAGCGTCAGTTTTCGTAAGACTTTTTATTTTTGCAATTTTTATTTTGATGAAGCCACTATTCAAACAAAGTTATTTTTGATAAACTTGTTTGTTTATTTCTTTTTGCTTCATCATCAAATTTTTTTTTGATAAGTAAGTCATATGAAAAACCAAGCTTGTTACTAAAACAAAAGGGTTAAAAATAAAAAAAGGTTTTGGTGGGTGAAAGGGGTGTTTGTTTTGGGTTGTGAAATGAAAAGGTTTAGGCTTAAAGGGGTTAACTAGGGGGATTTTGGGTAGGTGGTAAAAAAAAAGAAAAATAATGGTGTAGAAATAAAAAGGGTTAGTCCTAATGCCTCCATCATTTACTTACTCGGGTTTAAGTTGGTAAGGACCAGGAATGTTTCGTCGTGGCAAGTTCTAGAGTCGTAAGAACCAAGCGGCTATTCACACAAGAAACGGAAAATGAGCATTTAGTTTAAAGATATGTATTTGTATGCTCAATAAAGGCTCAAAACTCACTTTTTGTGGGAATGGGTTTTTATGTGATCAAGTATATATAATCAAATTTTAACTAAATTTGTCATGCCGTTTCATAATTTTCTTATGTTGGTTCTTTTTATCACGACGCTATCGGTTGTAAATTTGTAAAAATATAACCTTTTTTAGAGCTTGAAATTCCCAAATAAAACCTAGACAAGTAAAAAAAATTAAATTTTTTTTGAAAAATTTGGGGTGATTAGCGGTTCCAATAGAGTTTTGTGTAAGGCTTGTGATTAGGACTTGCAAGATTCAAGGTTTTAGCATCCCCCCACACTTAAATTACACATTGTCCTCAATGTGTCCCAAAAATAAGTTTTTAGGTTGATTGAATGTGTAAAACGGTGTGAAAAAGAAAAAAAATTATGTTACTGGGCGCATGGTTGTAAAAATCCCGACTAGTCTCCGATTAGTCGCCGATTAATCACTAATCGGGGGTTCACCGATTAATGGCCGATTAATAGCTAGGCAGTCAATGGCGGTCCTATTCTGGCTAAATTTTGGCTAGATGTCGGCCAAATTTTGACCAAACCATATAAATTTCTTCCAATTACTTAAAAAAATGGGTTAATGAGGGGTTAAAACATGTCTACTTTAAAAAACTACACATAAAAATGTTTATGTATATATGTAACTAAAAATCACATATAAAAATCTCAATCCGATTAATTCCGATTAATCCCTATTAATCCCGATTAGTCGCTAGTCGGTACCCCACCGCCCGACTAGCGCCTAGCGATTCTTACAACACTGACTGGGCGTCTAGACACGGCCTCGTGGTGTCCGGGCACGGCCCCGTGTTCAGATCACCAGTAATAAAATGAGTAAAAAGAAACCGAAGCCTGGGCACGGGGGCATGTTCAGTGAGCACGCCCTGTGTCCAGTTACCTGAACTGGGCATTTTTTGTAGATGGTTGGGCACGGGGCGTGTTGGGCGAGCACGGCCCGGTGCTGAACTTGGTGTAACGAAGAAAAAATTGTCGAGTGGCCCTGTTTTTGTGCATGGGGTGCTGGTTCAAGTTTCCCTTGGTATCCTTCACCATCCTGAGTGTGTTTTATTCCTACAAATTAAAACTAAACTAGAAACGTAAAAAAATCTAAACTAAACTAAGGATAGTTCCGCGGAATGCCTCCGTGGTGTTCCACGTTTATAAGGGTCCTTGGCTAGACCCTAAGCCTGGTCATATGTTACTCAAGGGGGATGTTTTGCATCCCATGTTACACCGTCGGAGAGCGTCATCCAAACTTGAGTCTATGACCTTCATGTAGTTGACCGGGTCGTTGTCTTCTACTCTTTTCCCAACTCCAAACTTCATTTCCTCTTCCCCAATCCTCAATGTTAGTGTTCCATTATTCATGTCTTCCACCGCTTGGGCCGTAGCTAGGAATGGCCTCCCTAAGATGAGTGGTACTTCGGTATCTTCCTCCATACCTAATATGACAAAGTCGGCCGGGAAGACAAATTCGCCTACTTTGACCAATAGATTTTCAGCGACACCTTGTGGATATTTGACGGACCTATCGGCGAGTTGTATGCTTATTTTATTAGGGCTTGTTTTCCCTAGGCCGAGTCAGTTGAACATTGATGTGGGCATAAGGTTGATGCTTGCCCCGAGATCGGCTAGTGCATTGCGAATGGGGGATTCCCCAATCGAACAAGGAATTGTGAAGCTTCCGGGGTCAATTTTCTTTTTCGGGAGTTTGTTGAGTAGCAGAGCGGAGCATTCTTCACCTAGATTAACTAATTACAATGATTTAATTTTCCTTTTATGAGTGAGGAATTCCCTCATAAATTTTGAATATTTAGGCATTTGAGTGAGGACTTCGATAAAGGGAATATTAACATGCAATTGTTCAAGAAAATTTTCGAACTTTGCGAATTGCTCATCGGTCTTTTGTCGAATTAACTGACCGGGGTATGGAACCGGAGGAGTCTTAGTAGGCTTTTGAATTGGTGGAGAAGCCTTCTCTTGTTGGGGTGTGGGTGGAGTTGGGGTTTGGTTAGATTGGCTTCTTTCAGTTGGTGGTAATGGAGCTTCCTCAGGACCCACGGTACGGTTTCTCAATGTGATGAGATGTACTTGTGCCTTTGGGTTGGTTTTGGTATTACTTGGTAACGCGCCTTGTGGTCTCTCGGAGAAATTCTGAGCTATTTGATTTAATTGTTTTTCAATGTTTTGAATGCTAGCTTGTTGATTTCTAAAATTCGATTCCAATTGTTGAAATCGATCCGAGTTTTTCTTTTCGGTGTCAGAGATGAGGCGAGATACAGTGTCTTCAAGCCTTTCTCGTCCACCTTGTTGTTGAGAGAAATTTTGTGACTCGATTTTTGGTTGTTGAAAGTTTGTACGCTGGTTTAGATTTTGTTGATTACTACCATTGTCGTGTTCTCTCCAACCAAGGTTAGGGTGGTTACGCCATCCTTGGTTGTAGGTACCCGTTGGAGGACCTGACGGCCTAGGTCTATTATCAATGTAGTTTACCGATTCTGTTTGATCATCTACTTCTTTCATACAACTCCAATTTTCATGTGGCCCACAACACCCTTCACAAGCCATGACCGAGGTCGTTTTTGCCATTTCTAGTCTTTTGATTTTTGAAGAAAGGGCCTTGATTTGGGCTTGTAAAGAAGTGCTTTCATCAACCTTATGGGCACCCGGGGCAATAGATTTGTAGGTCCCCTATTCGTATGGATCTTTCACAGAATTGTCTTTCCAATCAAGAGTGCGGAATCCTCTTGATCAGAATATCACAGAAACAAGTAGAGGAACAGAAACAACAAATCACTTTCAAACCGGATCTTTATTGATTATCTATCAAACTTGATTACAATCAATCAAGATCTCTAACACTCTCAATTTCGTCCAAGCCCTAGATGCTATCACGAAATTCTCACACAAACTGTTTTTGGCTGATTAACCTAAACCCTAAAGCCTAACCTTGTTTATATAACACAAGGTTGCAACTTGGGCCAAGGTTAAACATCATGGACTGCGAACTGGACAAGCCCAATTCGTCCCACATCCCCATAAGTATGGGTTTGGTTAGCCCGAACATTACAACTAACTATTACAAAGCTAAACCCGCTAACTGTTTATCTTTTAACTAATTACAAGATATCCAAAGACCAAATCTAAGCTGTTGTCACAAACATGCACCAACAAACTCCCCCTTGACAATAGCTTCATAAAATAACTTGTCTTCAGTCATCTTGCAATCTTCATGTAATCTTGCACTGTCTTTGGTCTTTGGATAGCTTCAGCTTCAATAGCTTCTGTCAGCAACAGACTCCCCCTAAGCTGATGCATCCAATCACCAAATCTTCAAAAACTTTAGCGTTTGAGTAAACTCCAGTTCAGCATCTGTATAGCAATCCTCAAACTCTTCAACTTTGTCTGCAATGTAGAAAGGAGGTTCTACCATGCATCCAATCAAACTCTCATCTTCACAGCAACTCATCACTTTAACTTCTCAGCAACATACTGCTTCAATCTGTATACTATAAAACAAACATCTCGAGAAACCATAAGAATTTTTCAACAAAGTTAAATAAATTATTATTTTTCAAGAGATTTGTTAAACTGTATAACAGATTAAGCATTTTCCAATTTATCACCAACACGCAAAACTTTTTAATCACACCCTATAACCCGCATGATTTAAAATTTTGAACTCAATTTCTAACACCGTCTCCCCCTATCAGTAACAATTCCTCCAAGAATAACAGTTTTCCGTACGTTAAGAATTTTAAACAGAAAAAGACACTATTTTTGGATTTTTTATATTTTTCTGAAAGCAAGTAAATAACAAAAGCAATAAACACTCTATTTTTGTGAGAATCACTGGTAAGAAGATCATATCAGCACAATCAAACCGTTTTCACACTATTAGATAATTCTTTATTTATTTTTTCATGAAAAGCAGTTCAAGACGATTACCAGTATGTTTATCCTCTTAAACAAAATGCATGAACATTTCAAGTACCATTACCATATGATACGTTAAGGTAATTTTATTACTGATATATTAGTGTGTCCCACTTCAGGATATACCCCCACGATCAAGGTATGCACAAAGATTCATCGTAGTAGGTGAGTATACTGATGTTATCCTTTAAGATATCCTGACAGTGTCTAGGTCTGCATATAATCTGTTTTATCATGTTTTGATTGCTTAACAATGAACACCCAAATAAATACTAATCAAATCCTGGAAATATAAACAACACACTCTATCATGCAAGTATCTTCCCTACCACATATTTCACAAGTCCAATCCAGATTTCTAAAATCTTAACTGGGAATAGGTTGAGAAGAGAACAGAATAGATCTTTAGGAGAGATGGTATAATAAACAGATCAAATGAGTTTTCTCAGTTTGATATAGGTTTATTGGGTTTCTTTTGGGCACTAGAGGGCCTCTTTCGGGTGTATTAGATCTATAGCGCGACAACGTACAGCTAGGTCAGCATGTATCTGGATGCAGCAGAAGCTGTCGTTGCCTAGCACCTCCAGGTCAACATATATCTGGATGCAGCAGAGGAGGTACACGACTTTTTTCAGAGAAGATTTCAGAATCAGATCAAAATTGTGTGTATCGGGACAACATACAGACATTCAAATAGAAATGAGCTAATTCCAAGTGACTTTCTTTCCTGGGGTCATGTACAATTTTAGTTCTGAATAGAAAGAACAGTCAAGATATCCCCAGATGAAATAACAGTATAAAGACCCAAAACTTCGGATTTTGGCAATCTATCAACGCAAGATTTAAGGTCATTAAACCATACACCACTGATGTGTTCCCCACTCATACACAGTTCATTTAAGTTTATATCACATTGGTAAGTTGATTATTTCATGCTTTTTGCTTACTGGTACATCATATGATGAAGCTGCTATCACACTTAAACAATTAATTTCAGTTTCAGTGTGACAGTCTAACTTGCTGATGTACTATAATTTCTCCTTTTTCACACAGTGATAACTCATTTTTGATTTTCTATTTTTTTATGTTTTTGATTTTTTCAATGTTTTTGTATTTTTGATTTTTAAGAAATGCAGTAAACTATTTACAAAAATTCTTATGAAAAACCAGTTATTCAGGATTCCTCATCCCGTTGAGTTCGACTAAATGTTCAAAGCGAGCCCTGTCAAAAGCTTTAGTATAAAGATCTGCCAGGTTATCTAGTGTGTCGAATCAGCACTTTGAACTTCAATTTAAATCAATCAATATATATATATCAACAATCTCACATCCCCCTGTCATGTGCCTGAAGCAGCTACTATCAACATAAGTTGATAATCCTCCTTAGCAGCTCCTGCACACACCAACTAAGAAATTAGTTAGATTGGGGGACCCAAGCCTTAATGGTCTTGGGTCGTCCAAATTCACCAACTACTGGAACATCCATCCAATATCCATTACTCCTAACAGGAGTCTTGGATCTCAGACCTGTTGATGGAATTTGATTTTGATTTCCACTAGGTCTTTGGTCCTGAGGGTTCCTATACATGTTTGGACTATTTGACCTTTAGAAATTTTGATTTTGATACCTTGAATTTTGATTCCAAGAAGCTTGATTGTTATAATTTCTAAAGCCATTGTTATAAAAATTTCGACAACCATTATTTTGGTATCGATTTTGATATTGACCTTGACTTCTGAAATTATTTGTATTTCCATTGAAATTGTTCATTCTAGATGAACTGCTTCTAGGTCTTTCATATCTGCCTGGTGGAGATCTAGGCTGAAATCTAGGTTGATTTCTTTGAAAACGTGGAACTTGTGGAGTTCCTTTTTCAGCCTTATCTACACCAACAGCTACATTCTCTGGTTGCTTAGGAGCAGATTTCTTAGGAGAATTTGAACCTTTCTCCTCACTATCACCTTTCTTCTCTGGTAATTTTCCTCTTTGTTTTTCACTAAGTTGTGCTTCACTCTTTTTGTTAGGACAGCAGCTTGCTACATGTCCCTTGATGTGACATTTGAAGCACGATTTCTTTTTCGAAGACTTCTTTTCTGAAGCCTTTGAACTAGATTCGGGTTTTTCTGATAATGCCTTAGAAGGATTTTGTTCAGTTTGCTTAGTTTCAGAATTTTCTTTGTTCTTGTTTTTAGCAAACTCTACGTTAGATTTATTTTCAATAACAGCTGTTTCATCTTTCATGTCACTTCCTTGAACAAAATTAACACTGTTAACAAAAGTTGGATTTTTATTCTTAGGATGTGATGTGTTCTTTTTCAAAACAGGTTTGCTGTTATTATCCTTCTTAGCACCAGCACTCTCAAACACATTTCCTTGACGTGACGTGGAACTACTTGGCAATGTTGACCCAAAGTCCATGAGCTCATCTTCATTAGGCAAGAAAGAATAGTCATGACTAACAGGAGGTGGAACTTCATTGAAACCATGAAATCCCACACTGGTTTTGTCATTACTTTTCTTCAAGCCACCCATCATATGTTTCATAACAAAAGTAGAGTCTCTGAATTGACCTAATTTCTTTTCAAGTTCAACAATTTTTAGTTGTGCATCTGACAACTCTTTGCATTTATCAGAAATCTCTTTTGTTTTCTCAGCCATCATTTCATGAGCTAAGTCTATGACTTGAAGTTTTTCATTTAATTTGCAGGTTACAGCTTCAATTTTACTTTCATAACCTTTTATCTTCTTCAAGTATGATGATTCATTTCTTTTAGCAAAAAAGTTTGCTTCTTTTATGGTAGACATCTCGCCCACCAGACTTTGGTTTTGTGTGGACAATCTGTCAACTTCACCCTGTAATTCACGACATTTTAAACACACAGAATTTGACTTTACCTCTCCTGTTTGTTTATCAAGGTTGACCATTAGAGCCGCAAGCTGAGCTTCCATTCTTTTATACTTAGCATCCTTTTCTTCAGCTTCCCGTTCCTGGTCAGACTTTTGCGTTTCCTTTTCAGCAACTGTTGTCTGATTAACCTTCTTTTCTTCAGCTTTATTCTCTATCTTCACCTCTGCCTCAGCATCGACTTTTGCTTCAGCATCTCCCACAGCAGCTTTATCATCATCAATAGGCGTTATCTCTGCCATGAATGCCTGAGTGGCATTCTCATTATCCTCTAGATGAATACTCCAATCATAAGAACCTTCTCGTGCCGTAGAGATCAAAGCCTTTGAGCTAGAATTGTTTGATGCATTCCTGTTGTTTGAACTCTGACTCAAAGTCTCTTGCTTTTGTTTTTGACACTCCCTAGCGAAATGCCCATAACTTTGACAGTTAAAGCACCTCACTTTGGTTTTGTCAAAACCAACAGTCTTTCCTATAAACTTCCTACCTGTTCGGTTCATAAATCTCTTCACTCTTCTAGTAATCATGGCCATTTGCCACTGCAAATCCATATCTTCAAGATCATCAGGGTCAATCTGATCGTAATCTTCATCTAAAGTAGCAGGATCAGATATCTTCCCCTGAATGTAGTTCTCATAGGAAGCAACGAACGAAGCAAGTAGAGCAAGATGCTCTTCAGCAGACTTCACACTCATTGGCATCGAGTTAACACCACTACTCTGCTTAGAAGCTGGTGTTTTCTTGACTCCTGTTGATCCTCCTGAAGCAGCTACAAAACACACATCACCATCTACATTTACTGTGACCTGCTCATTCTCACACGAAAGAAAAGAAGTAGCAGAGTCGCTAGAAGCGTTGTGAGACGAAGAAGGTGCAAGCCCATTGTAAATCGTTGGATCTTGAACCTGATCATAACCAGTATCTTTCTTCTTCATACTGAGCTCATAAGCTCTCAGCTTGCCAACTACTTCTTCCAGCTCCTTTGTCTCATAATCTGCCTCTCCCTTAATCATGAGAGTGTAGATATCCCACTTAGTAGGTAAGGCATCGAGCAGCTTGTCATTCTTCTCTACGTCAGTATAGCAATCGATGTCATAATTTTCCATTTCTGACATCAGATGATAGTAGCGAGTGATGATGTCCTCAAGTGACTCATGTTTCATGAACTTGAAAACAGCAAACTGCTTCTTCAGTAGATCAACTTTGTTTTTCTTGACATCTGCATTTCCCGCATATCTCTTTTCCAATGCATCCCACATATCCTTGGAATTTGTGTACCTCTTGAAAGTATGCTTGATGCTATCAGGTAAGGACATTTTAATTGCAGCCAAGGCTCTCTTTTCAGCCTCATACATCTTTTTCTCAGCATCGTCCATGTTCATATAAGCAGTTTTACGAGGTCTGCCTTCAAAATCATGTCTTGGGTCTATGTACCCTTCTTCAATGCATATCCATATGCGAGTATCCTGATATTCAATGAACGATTGAAAACGATCCTCCCATGTCAAATAGTTCTCCAACTTCATCATCTTAGGTGGTTTGTTGGTAGTGCCAACCTCATGCTCCATTCTCAAAAGCTCATTCAAACTAGACATGTTCGACATTTTTAACTTAACAGACTGATAAAACCGTACAAAATTTTTCCGAAAACAGTGGTTACCAAATTACACCGTTAGAATCGTCTCGAAAAGACGAGTCCACTGTTATCTAATGTCGAAAACTGAATTCGGGATTTTCCAGAGGTCAAGTTCGCTGAAAGGTCAAGTTCGCAGGTCAAATTCGCTGGTCACGTTCGCTGGACAAATTCGCTGTCTGTTATCGCTAAAACGACGACCAATAAAGTCGCCAAAAACCGTAGTAATTTCGCTGTGGATAATTACACGGTTACCAAAGTCGCCTTTGGATTTAACTTCGCCGTTCACCGAGATATCACCACTCAAATTCGCTGATCAGTCTGCAAATCTGTTAAAATCGCCGTGTTGCACCGACACGGCCCCGTGCTCAACTCTCTGTAACTCGGAAAATAAAAACTGCAAGAAATAATGCTGGGCACGGCCCGTGTCCGACCAGGCACGGCCCGTGCTGAGCTCTGCAGAAACTGAAAAACTAAGAAAATCCTAAAAAAACAGAAAATAAAAAAAAAACGATTAGGCCGTTGATTCCTAACTTTCTTAAAATCATTGTGTCCCCGGCAGCGGTGCCAAAAACTTGATGCGTGTGTGGTGTGATATATATTTAAGTATATTTTAAGCCCTTTTTACACGTTAGTCAAGTTTTAAATTTATAAAACACGATATTTTACTAACACCAAACACACATATGGGCAAGTGCACCCATCGTGAACGTAGTATAGTGTTAGCAAGTGTCACACCCGACCACGTAAAACAACAAAACGTGGCGGAAACGTCGGCGAGTGTTGTAACAGAATCATTGTTTCACAACCATGGATTAAATAATTTCATTTTATTAAATTATTGAACTCATTGTTTTATTACAAATCAAATAAATACAAATATTATCTTTCAAGTTTTAAAGTCGCTAAGGCACGAGTCCATCCTATGTATAGCGTGTATCAACAATCATCACATATTAGCACCTGAAACATGTGTAAAAATAGGTACGTCAGCATAAAAATGCCTGTGAGATACATAAGTTTTATTAATGCATGATTCATGACTTGTAAGTTTAAAAGAGTGTTTTAAAATAGTCATGAACTTAAAAATGTTTTCTTTATAAATCATGCCTGTGACACCTGTGTCACTGTGACCATCAAACAATACCAAACCAATGAAATATTGTGTTTCATACTTGGGATTTGTATAATTATGTGTATCATTTGCACATATCAATTCTTGTTCGATTTCAGGCTCTAAATCGCTTTCTAAAAGGTTATACGCACACTGATGCGTAACTATAACCAGTTTAATGCAACGAACACTCTGGAATAGCGAAATAGGCTTAACATACCTTAAATAACCCCCACATAACTTAGAAATAAGTTTTGGATGGTTTGGTGTGTTGAAATCAAGTTTGTTCGATCGCAGGGACTAATTGTGTCAAACTGCGAAACTATACCGATTTGTATAGTAACGAACCTTTTGGAACTTGATCATAAGTTAAACATACCTTAAATATCCTCTACATAGCTTAGAAATAGGCTTTGAGGGGTTCGGTATGCTAAAATAAACTTTTGGTCATTCAGGGACTAAAAGCGTCAAAAAGTGGATAAGTTTGCATTTTCGCGCATATCTTACGTTCTGAATATATCCGGACACCCAAAAATTTATGTAATCATTAAAACATTTTATTTTAGTGATTGGCATGATAAAATTTCATTCGTCGCTTAATTTGGATCGTTTTTGCCTTCGTTACGATTTCCGTCGTAATTAACCGAACAACGCAACCGTACGACCAAACGAGCCGACATCCGAGATATTTTTGAGCACATTTTAAGTTCCCTATACTTTAACTACATTTTAGAGCTTTGAAATGGGGTTAACGGGGCTTAAACGTGTCAAAAAATGCATCGAAAACCAAGTTTGGGGCTTCAGGGGCTAAATCTGTCATTTTTTAAAGTTGCTGGTCTGCAGGTACCTTACGGTCTGTATGGACCTTTGCTTACGGTCCGTAAGCAGTGTCCAACACATCAGAGTTGCAGAAACATTGAATCTGGTCATTTCCTCTTGTTCTAATGGTTTTGATCCATGGTTTTTCATGCTATGGGCTGGTTTGTGTGGAGAACAAGTCCCCCAATCTTTCTTTGACAATTATATGGCCAAGATCATTCCCTCCTCTCCAAGAAATGATCCTAACGGTTTGCGAAAAACTATATAAGGCCATGTCCCTCATTCATTTTTTGCACATTTGGTCTGAGATTTCTCTAAGTGGTAGTGATTATTCACTACCTACCTGAGAATACTTGGAACCAAATCTATTTGGACCCTTTGTAAGTCCTCTTTCGTTCTCTTATCACTTTCTAGCTTAAAAGTCAAACTTTGTTTGACTTTCTGCATTGACCAGTCTATGGTCAATGAGAAGTTCGTTTGAACTTCGCAACGTGAGCGTAATCACGATGGTTATAGTCCATAGTGACTATACCTACTGATTACCACGTTGTTTAGGTATAGTGACGAGTCGTAGTTTTGGCCAAAATGCGTATTTATGCGTATTTTGTAACCAAACTACTCTTAGGTATCAAAACCATTTGTTTTGATATCCAACTTGTTTTCAAACTTTGTTAAACATGTTTAGCTCGTCACTTTTAGATTAGTGCTTATGTAGGGTCGTAAGGTAAGCGATCTAAACAATCGCTTATACTTTCGAACCCGACCCATTTGGTCGATCTTTAGGATCCGACCAAACGCTTTGGGTGACCATAGTTGTATAGGGAATAACCTTCCAAGGTTATACGTTATGGTCACTTCGTTTAAGTAGTTGTATGATAAGTAGTTTATATGCTTTAGGAAAATTACCAAAATACCCTTTTCATGCATAATTGATATTTAAGCATATGTAACCCAAACTTTTGTCACTTAATTGATTATGCAACATAATTAAGCATGTTTAGGCATATAATACTTGTCATAGGAATAGTTAGACATCTCGAACGCGTTTTACACGAACGACGCGTTAAAATAGCGTAAGCTACCTAAACGGGTCATAATGGGTCGTAAGCACTTAGGATAGGTTTCGATTTAGGATGTAGGCTTTGTTAAACCATATTACATGAGTTCCTATACTCATTTGGTTTACGAAACCTCATCCTATCCAATCTTCCGAATTAGGTCCGGTTTATTTATGTAGTTTCCTATATTAGGTACCGTTTGATTTCCGGGACTCCTCTAGCTTGCTTGGTAGTTGTTCAAGACTTCTAAGCACTCTCAAGTGAGTACATAGTCCCCTCTTTTACTGTTTACAAACTGTTTTGGGGTGAAGCATGTGTACCTATCTGTTATTTTCATGTTTTCAAAAGTCTAATTGATTATACATATTTGTACTTATCTTTTTACAAACTGAATGATTATTTATGACTTAAACTCTAATTTTTTCAAAGATTATAAAGTAAATGTTTGGAATAGTACTTATTTTGTTCACCAGGCCGGTTGATAGTATTTTCATCACATTACATACCGTGTTGTTATTTAGTACACTTGGGTTAACAATATTGGAACTGAAATATATTTTAATATATTACTTATTCGACTTTCTTAAAAACCAAAGTATATTTTTTTATATATACTATAAACCTTTTTATCAAAATATTGCTTTTCAAACAATATATCCTATACAAACTCATTTTACTTACTTATTAAATTTTCTATGTATTATTATTTTATACCATCTGATTTCTTATAAATGATTTATAAAAGAAAACCTTTTACAAGGATCATGACTACTTTTATTAAAACTTTTTCTTTAAACTCATAAGTCATGAATCCTAATTACAATAAAACCTATGTATCTCACAGGCATTTTTATGCTGACGTACCTATTTTTACACATGTTTCAGGTGCTGCTTTATGACGATTGTTGATACATACTACACTTAGGATGGACATGTGCCTTAGCGACTTTAAAATTTGAAAGACAATATTTGTATTTATCTGATTTGTAATAGAACAAAGATTTCAATGATTCAATAAAACAAAATTATTTGATCCATGGTTGTGAAACAATGATTCTGTTACAACACTCCACGACGTTTCCGCCACGTCTTGTTGTTTTACGTGGTCGGGGTGTGACAATGCGAATATTTATAAGAAATCTAATGATATAAAAGAATGATGCATAAATAAATAATTAAGTAAAATGAGTTTGTAAAATAATATTTTGATAAAAAGGTTTGTAGTATATGTAAAAATATACTTTGGTTTTAAGAAAGTCGAATAAGTAATATATCAAAATATATTTCGGTTCCAAAATCGTTAAATAGATAGTATATTAAAATTACTTTAGTTGTCAAAATAATCGTTTTCGATAGTATATCAAAAGTATACTTTGGTTCTATAAATAACATATTAAACTATGCTTTGGTTTTATAAATAACATATTTAAACTATGCTTTGGATTTATTAATAACATATCAAAATATGTTTTAGTAATTAACAAAATGTATGTTGTTTTGTACAATATCACACATGAGAGTATATCAAACTATACTTTTGGGAGTATACTAAAATATACAATAAAAATGTGATTTAAGAATTCAATCAGACCTGAGTGTATCAAAATACACCTTTGAGACTATAGGAATACCACGAAGGTAATCCCTATTTGGATAAAATATCGGTTTCTGACATTCCATAAACAACAGGAATGGGGTGTCAAATCCTATAACGCTATATCATACTACCAATCGGTCTGGTGAACATAAAATAAGTATAATTCAACAATTAATTTTTATAATCTTTGAAAAATCAGTGTTTAAACCATAAATAATTATTCAGCTTGTCAAAAGATAAGTACTAATATGTATAATCAATTATACTTTAAAATCATGAACATAACAAATAGGTACACATGCTTCACCCCAAAACATTGAAAACAGTAAAAGAGGGACTATGTACTCACTTGAGGATGCTTAGAAGTCTTGAACAACAACCAAGCAAAGTTAGAGGGATCACGGAATCAAACGACACCTAATATGGGTAACTAAGTAAATAAACCGGACCTAAATAGGAAGATCGAATAGAATGAGGTCTCGTAAACCAAATGAGCATTGGAACTCATGTGATAAGGTTTAACGAAGTCTACATTCTAAAACGGAACCTATCCTAAGTGCTTACGACCCGTTACGACCCATTAAGGTAGCTTTCGCCACTTTAACGCGTCGTGCGCGCAAAAGCGTGTTCGAGACGTCTAACTAGTCCTATTGTCACACCCCAACCAATGGCGGAAACATCGGGATGAGACGAAGTGTGAAGATTGCTCGAGACATCATAACGCTAATAGTGACAATAGAATTAAAGGTAAATTGATTTCTTTCATAAATAAATGTTACAATACATGAAAGTTGAAATACAACATGTTAAATACAAGAAAAACCATACGATAATAAATATGACATTTATACAATGTATTTGACCTAAACGTCTATATGTGTATCTAGGCATCAACGCTACTTCATTTCATAGCATCATCATCCTCAACCTGTAACATGTTTAAAATAAAGTTCAATGCAAAAGCAAAGGCGAGTATACAAGTTTGGTACGTACATAGCAAAAGATAAGTTTTGAACAATTCCTCATAGCAAGCATGTGATTCAAGATAAACATAAAAACATGGTATGTGTCTAACATATCAAACCAAGAAAACGCAATATGCTCATGACATAACCACAAGTTACGGGCGGCAGGTCGTTAATCCTATAGCGCTACATATGTCACGGTTTGGCTCATTCAAGTTAATGATAAGTTCAACACATAAGATTAATCCAAGTTTAAAGTATCAAGCCATCACGTATACAAGCATGTTAATAAGAATGTTCATGTGTTTAAGCAAAAAGTTCATGTGTAAGTTGTTGATGGATAAACATGTTACACCCCAAAAGTGGTAAAAGTAAAAAGGGGAAAATACGAGTATACTCACAAAGTTTGCATATGCTTTCCAATTATCCAATTATTGACGAGTTGATGTGGTTAAAAGATTGAATGTGTAAGGGTTAAAGTTCAAGTATGCTTAGAGTCGAGATTCGGTGTTTAGAACAACATAAAAGTAAAATATGAGAATAACATGTGAAAATAATCATCTTCAACACCTAACACTTGTATGACACTTGGTAACCACAAGGGTTATGATAATGTTTTCATGAGTTGAACACCCATAAGAATCACAACAAGGTTTTGGTTTTAGATGATGTTCTACTACTTTAACATATAAACACAAGTTCAACATCAAAGGTTCGAATGAGTGTATATATATATCTAGGTTACATATTATTTAGTCCAATAATCCAAGTAGGAGGTAGAAGATTAGGATCTTCATTTAGGCACCTCGAGTTATCATAGATGTCATGTATGGGGTAGGAAGAACTAGCTTCCGTTTAGGAACCCCTTGAATGTTCACCACTTCACTTGATGTAAAAACAACCAAGGAGGGTCACGAACTAGGATTAATACAATAATATAAATAATCTAATCTATGAGAAATCATCAAATCATGTGAGGATTGTATGTAGGACAACCCAAGTTGTTCCATAATCACTCATTCATCAAGAACTAAGCTTGAACATGACTTGTGGGTGAAATACCCTAACAAAACAGAAAGTATTTGAGGTTTTAACCTCTGATTTAACATGTCTCAACCTTGTTTTTAAGCTTAACTAACCATAGATGAGGTTATAAGCATTAGGACATAGGTTTGAGATGAGAAAACTCAAGTTTGGTTAAGTTTAACAAAGATTTCATGAAAGCACAAAAATCAGTGGACTTTGGAGCCTTTTTGCCGGAGTTCCAGGGACTTATTTACTGTGAAAAACCCATGGAATCGAAGGTAAGGAAAATCCAAGCACATAGGAAAAAGAATGGACCAAAACGGATAAGAAATGAAGAAGTTATGCCCATTTTCGTGAAGCTTGCTGAATCTGGCCGAACATGGAAACTCAGCTACGGTTTTGAGATGTTTTTGAAGTGTTTAAGGGTTGTAAAAATGGTAGAGAGGTTGGACATAAGTTGGTATTTATAGGGAATGATTAGGGTTTCAATGAGTTGGGCTTTGGAAGTGTTTAGAAGGGGTTAACCCATTAAACAAGCCCACAAAACTCAATCATATGGGGCTGAATTTTTGTTGATTTGGGCTGCCATATTTCTTTATTTTTTATTTTTTTACATTATAATGAGTAATTTTGTTAATTAAGTTGTGTAATAATATGCAACAATGTTTCCCTTAACTTGTAACAATGTATAATATGAAATAAAACATGATTTAACTAGGTAAAAAGTGTGATGTATAAGTATGTAATATGTTTGTAAGTGACAAGTATATGTCACATATTAGATGATTAACCGTTGTGTAAATACGCATATTATTAGGGGTTTTTAAGTGTCAACAATTTAAGGACAAGGATGGACACGTATCACAAATAAGTACCGTATGCGTATGAATTACGAATAAGGATTCGATGTACAATGAATCCGACGTATGAGTATGTATGAATATGTAGAATGTGAAAAGAAATACGAATTTTATTTATGATCCAAGTATTAGATTTTACATCGCTTTTAATGAAAGAACGATTTCAAGACTACGAAGTTTCCAAAAATAGTTTTACAAACGATGGTTTCTAAATTTAGGAAGTATGAAAACGCGGGGCGTTACAGTCTCCCCTCCTTTAGGAAATTTCGTCCCGAAATTTATTCAAGAGGTAGACTTGAAGAGTTTTAGTAAAAATTTGAGACTTGAAATTTTTGAAATATTTTGAAAGGCACAAAACTTTGGAGAATGACAAGGTAAATTTGTGAGTGAGTTTATTGCCAAAAATAATTTGAGGTGTCTGACATAGTTGAAAATATGTAGGTGCGTATACAAGTGAAGTGAGTCTAACAACTTTGAGTAACTTAAATTGGCGACGTATTTAAAAGGTGACTTATTAAGAGAGAAGATGTTGACAAACGGTTTGTATTTTGATGGGATGTGGCAACGAAATCACATTTGTAGAAGATTGTTTATTGAGTGAAACGAGAAGGTTTGGCACTTTAAATAAAGCTTTAAAGGTATACTAAGTACAGTTATACAAGAATCCAGAATAGGAAGACTATTTTACAGGTAGCGAGGTAAGTTAGGACTCGAATGTTTAAACAAGCTTGATTGCGAACGAGGTTTGTAAGAACAAAAAGGATAAGGCGAATAATACGAGTATAGAATGAATGGATGACTCTTAAAGAGTACCAGTATGAGAATAGCATAAGTGTTGGATAGATGAACGTAGTGTGTTAAGGATGAAGTCTCGTCATGGATAATCGGATATAATGCGTTTGTGAGTTGTGTGAAGTTGTATTAGGTCCAAAGGGTCTGCAAAACACTGAATTTCTCATGGTACGTTTTACGAGAGTTTGGTAACATGGTGAAAACACTTATATATAGGAAGTACCAGCGGCGTATCCACCACCTTTTGACCATATTACGTCCATTCCGTATTCGGTGTCATGTTACGTTCCGTGTCTTACCATACACAGTAGTACACTCTATGGTTCTCATACGCCTATCACTATAATCCCGTGTGCACCCGTGATTATATTGATCGTCACCTGATCCGCATAGCTTGTACTAGTTGTGTATGAATTAGGGTATCCATAATTTGAAAATTAAGAACATGCACGTGTAAGAATGTAGTATGTAAGCAAGTCCATGCTTAAGTATGTATGGGACCCACGCAAGCGAATCACTCGGATTACGCTCGCGTATGGGTACGAATGTATGGATCATGAGTATGAATGAAAGTGTTAGCATAAGTATAAGTTTAGGTATGAATAAGCACGCAAGTATGTGTATCGACATAACACGTACGAGTAGTATCTGTATATGTATAAGCACGCAACATATGAGTATAAGTGAAAACATGAAATATATGAGTATAGGTAAAGTCATGAAACGTATGAGTATAAGTAAAACATGAAACGTATGAGTATAAGTATGAATACGATTATAAGTATAGGCATAACATCACGGATTTAGGTGTATAGGATCGTCCAAAAGGTTAAGTATGTAAATACGAATGATTATAGGTGAAAGGTAGAATATAGTTGCATATGTAAAAGGACATAAGGTACTCATTGGTTAAGCTTAATGTATTTTGTAATAAATGGAAATGCTACTTTTGTTTTAAAAGAGTTTACGAAGTCCAAGGATGGTCGGTCTCCAAGAAGTCTTCTTGCCCACGTGTTTTGGTGAATTGGTAAAAAAAAAAAGTTTTCAATCAAAAGTAATTTCATTTCATTAAACAAGAAGTTATGAATTTAGGGGGTTCTTGTGAAAACGAGGATCCTTAGAAAAGAATTTTAGCAAAAGGACTTTGTGATTGTTAAAATTTCTAACAAATGATTTGTTGATGAGAAAGAATCTTTGGTAAAACGATCACATAACATCCATAAGATCTTATAGGTGTAAAAGAAAGGTTGGTTTGATCCTCCGATTGAGAATGAAAGTCTTTAGTTTGGTGATATATATCATGAGTGCGTTTTAGTGATTAAGTCGAATATGAAGTTCATGGGCAAGAGGTTTGTTTGACCGATTAAAGTGATAGGTAGCATTTCATAAGGTTTGGAAATTTGTGTAGTAAAACGTTTAGGATAAGTTAAGAATCCGTGTATGTGAGTTAAGTAAGAATAGGTTGTAGGATAGAAAGTATGCTTGATGAAACAATGTATTTTGAAATCGTATACGTATGTATTTTGAATAATGATAAATAATTTAGGTATAAACATGACCGAGTTTGCATAATAAGATATTTTGAAGAGGCGTTTTGGTAACGATCACCTAGGTAAGGGAATCACCCCTAACTCGTTGGTGAGGTCGTTTTAAGAAAAGGGGAGTGGAGTTAATCGTCAAGGTAAGGAAATCACTCCTATCTCGATGATATGTCTCCACTTATCGTTTCAAGGATTATGAATTTAAATTATATGAAATCGTACATGTGCATAAGTGTATGAAAAAGATTTAGCATGATGCGTGTGTGAGAAGAAATATCGAAAGCAAATTCGAATTTGAAAGATTGCATCGCGTAAAATAAATAGTACAACACGTTTGATTAAAATTCGGATGGTTCCAAAACGGAACCTTTGACTAACCAAAGTAGTCGAAAAGTCTTTCGAACTTGAGGAGCATGCTTTGGCCTAATAGGTGAAATACTCTCGCCGACAAGTCGGTTGACGGTATTTACCCTTCCAGTTACTACATGTCCCCAATTCAATTGAAATTTCGAGACTTGGCGGGATTAATGAAAATCAAGGAGTGGAACTAGTCGACAAGGTGCGGGTTTCACCCCTAACTTGGCGATTTAGTATCCTAAGTGTGGTTGGTACTCGTCGGGTCAAAAGTTAATTTTGACACTTTGGCGAGGGTCCACTAGAATTTGAAATTTGAATTTCTCCATCAAGGTGTGGATTTCACTCCTAACTTGGTGGTGACTTTCGTGTAAGAAAGAAAAGTAGAAGGATCGAGAGTCATTCACCAAATTGTGGGTTTCACGCCTATTTTGGTGTAGTCGTCTCGTTTTTTGTAATATGAGTGTTGTCGGATTTAGAATAATCGAGTAAAATGCATGAGGGAAGTGTATGTCAAAGGAAATACATGAACAAGTATAAACACATAGGAAAGCATATCAAGAATGGTGCTTGGATGACGAAATGATAAAACATGTATTAACACATAGAGAAATATGTTTAGAGTAACACGTAAAGAATCGAACGATGAAGCAAGTATTAACACATAATAAGACAAGCATTAATGCATAAGAATAACATGTTGAATATTTCTCACGAGTGATGCATATGTCTAAAATAGCATAAATAAGAAACAAATAAAGTATCATGTAGTTGTTCAAGCAAAACATACAAATAAGGCTCTAAAAACTATAGACTAGGTAAAAGCATGGCATTTCTACCTAATTCCCTATAGTTATGGCTCTGATACCAATCTGTCACACCCCAACCAATGGCGGAAACATCGGGATGAGACGAAGTGTGAAGATTGCTCGAGACATCATAACGCTAATAGTGACAATAGAATTAAAGGTAAATTGATTTCTTTCATAAATAAATGTTACAATACATGAAAGTTGAAATACAACATGTTAAATACAAGAAAAACCATACGATAATAAATATGACATTTATACAATGTATTTGACCTAAACGTCTATATGTGTATCTAGGCATCAACGCTACTTCATTTCATAGCATCATCATCCTCAACCTGTAACATGTTTAAAATAAAGTTCAATGCAAAAGCAAAGGCGAGTATACAAGTTTGGTACGTACATAGCAAAAGATAAGTTTTGAACAATTCCTCATAGCAAGCATGTGATTCAAGATAAACATAAAAACATGGTATGTGTCTAACATATCAAACCAAGAAAACGCAATATGCTCATGACATAACCACAAGTTACGGGCGGCGGGTCGTTAATCCTATAGCGCTACATATGTCACGGTTTGGCTCATACAAGTTAATGATAAGTTCAACACATAAGATTAATCCAAGTTTAAAGTATCAAGCCATCACGTATACAAGCATGTTAATAAGAATGTTCATGTGTTTAAGCAAAAAGTTCATGTGTAAGTTGTTGATGGATAAACATGTTACACCCCAAAAGTGGTAAAAGTAAAGAGGGGAAAATACGAGTATACTCACAAAGTTTGCATATGCTTTCCAATTATCCAATTATTGACGAGTTGATGTGGTTAAAAGATTGAATGTGTAAGGGTTAAAGTTCAAGTATGCTTAGAGTCGAGATTCGGTGTTTAGAACAACATAAAAGTAAAATATGAGAATAACATGTGAAAATAATCATCTTCAACACCTAACACTTGTATGACACTTGGTAACCACAAGGGTTATGATAATGTTTTCATGAGTTGAATACCCATAAGAATCACAACAAGGTTTTGGTTTTAGATGATGTTCTACTACTTTAACATATAAACACAAGTTCAACATCAAAGGTTCGAATGAGTGTATATATATATCTAGGTTACATATTATTTAGTCCAATAATCCAAGTAGGAGGTAGAAGATTAGGATCTTCATTTAGGCACCTCGAGTTATCATAGATGTCATGTATGGGGTAGGAAGAACTAGCTTCCGTTTAGGAACCCCTTGAATGTTCACCACTTCACTTGATGTAAAAACAACCAAGGAGGGTCACGAACTAGGATTAATACAATAATATAAATAATCTAATCTATGAGAAATCATCAAATCATGTGAGGATTGTATGTAGGACAACCCAAGTTGTTCCATAATCACTCATTCATCAAGAACTAAGCTTGAACATGACTTGTGGGTGAAATACCCTAACAAAACAGAAAGTATTTGAGGTTTTAACCTCTGATTTAACATGTCTCAACCTTGTTTTTAAGCTTAACTAACCATAGATGAGGTTATAAGCATTAGGACATAGGTTTGAGATGAGAAAACTCAAGTTTGGTTAAGTTTAACAAAGATTTCATGAAAGCACAAAAATCAGTGGACTTTGGAGCCTTTTTGCCGGAGTTCCAGGGACTTATTTACTGTGAAAAACCCATGGAATCGAAGGTAAGGAAAATCCAAGCACATAGGAAAAAGAATGGACCAAAACGGATAAGAAATGAAGAAGTTATGCCCATTTTCGTGAAGCTTGCTGAATCTGGCCGAACATGGAAACTCAGCTACGGTTTTGAGATGTTTTTGAAGTGTTTAAGGGTTGTAAAAATGGTAGAGAGGTTGGACATAAGTTGGTATTTATAGGGAATGATTAGGGTTTCAATGGGTTGGGCTTTGGAAGTGTTTAGAAGGGGTTAAGCCATTAAACAAGCCCACAAAACTCAATCATATGGGCCTGAATTTTTGTTGATTTGGGCTGCCATATTTCTTTATTATTATTTTTTTTTACATTATAATGAGTAATTTTGTTAATTAAGTTGTGTAATAATATGCAACAATGTTTCCCTTAACTTGTAACAAGGTATAATATGAAATAAAACATGATTTAACTAGGTAAAAAGTGTGATGTATAAGTATGTAATATGTTTGTAAGTGACAAGTATATGTCACATATTAGATGATTAACCGTTGTGTAACTACGCATATTATTAGGGGTTTTTAAGTGTCAACAATTTAAGGACAAGCATGGACACGTATCACAAATAAGTACCGTATGCGTATGAATTACGAATAAGGATTCGATGTACAATGAATCCGACGTATGAGTATGTATGAATATGTAGAATGTGAAAAGAAATACGTATTTTATTTATGATCCAAGTATTAGATTTTACATCGCTTTTAATGAAAGAACGATTTCAAGACTACGAAGTTTCCAAAAATAGTTTTACAAACGATGGTTTCTAAATTTAGGAAGTATGAAAACGCGGGGCGTTACACCTATGACAAGTGTTATATGCCTAAACATGTTTAATTATATTGCATAATTAGTTAAGTGACAAATGTCTCGGTCACATATGCTTAAAATCCAATTATGCATGAAAAGGGCATTTTGGTCATTTACCTAAGGCATATAAACTACCTATCATACAACTACTTAAACTATGTGACCATAAGGTATAACCTCAGAAGGTTATTCCCTATGCAATTATGGTCACTAAACATGCTTGGTCCGATCCTAATGATCGACCAAACGGATCGAGTTCGAAAGTCTAAGCGGTGGCTTAGACCGCTTGACTTACAACTCTAAATAAGCACTAAACTAAAAGTACCGAGCTAAGCATGTTAAAACATGCTTAACTAAGTTAGAAAACATGTTTTGATATCAAAACAAAGTGTTTTGATGCCCTAAAGTAGTTTGGTTGCAAAATACGCATAAATGCGCATTTTGACCGAAACTACGACTCGTCACTACGCCTAGTCAACATGGTAATCAGTAGGTATAGTCACTAGGGACTATAACCATCGTGATTACGTTCACGTTGTGAAGTTCAAACGAACTTCATGTTGACCAAAGACTGGTCAAAGCAGAAAGTCAAACACTGTTTGACTTTCATGCTAGAAAAGCGATAAAAGAAAGAAGGAAGCTTACAAAGGGTCCTTGCTAGGGAGAACTTGATCTATCACACTCAGGTATGAAGCAAAGGCTCCAACTTATAGTGTAATTCAGATCAAGGGTGAAGAAATCAAATGAGGAGCTTGGCTATTTATAGTAGTAGCAAACTCACAAGATCAAGACACTTGTTTGTGTGGCCAACAAGCATGAAATCTCATCCACACAAGTGTTATGAGCTGATTAGAAGCCTTGGAGAGGTGTCAACTTGGTTAACACACCAAGAAATTTACATAAACAGCCCCTGAAGTATCAACAGAATACTAAAAATGAGTTTCTGGTTCTGGGCATTTTTAGGCGGCCCACGTAAGGGAAGAGACCAGGCTGACGCGGCCGGCCTAAAGTCTGCAGATCAGCATAAGTTTCAACATTTGTTGTTTTGGTCCCTGCACTCGCATAAGCCCATTTCTAGCACTTTTAACACCCGTTAAACCATTTTCAAGGCTCTACAAGGTGGTCAAAGTATAGAGGACTCAAAATATGCCCGGAAAACTCTCGGATGTAGGCTCGTTTGGTCGTACGGTCACGTTATTCGTCAAATTAGGATGAAATTCGAACAGACGCGAAAACGATCCAAATTAAGCGACGAATGGTATTTTTGCATGCCGATCACTAAAATAAAATATTTTAGTGTGTACAAAAATTTTGGATGTCCAGATGTGTCAGAACGTAAGATATGCGCGTAAATACAAACTTATGCCGTTTTTGACACTTTTAGTCCCTGTAAGATCAAATAAGCATATTTTCGCACACCGAACCACTCAAAGATTATTTCTAATCTATGTTTAGGTTATATATTGTATGTTTAGCTTATGATCATGTTCCGGACTGTACGTTGCCTTACGAAACGGCAGACTTTTGCAAGTTGACGCAATTAGTCCCTGTGAGCGAATAAACTTGTTTTAGCCATACCAAACCCTTCAAAACTTATTTATAAGTTATGTAAAGGTTATTTATGGTATGTTAATAATATTTCACTATTCTGGAGTGTTTTTTGCATTAAACTGGTTATATTTACGCATCAGTTCGCGTATAACCTTCCAGAAAGCGATTTAAAGCTCGAAATCGAACAAGAATTGATATGTGCAAATGATACACATATTTATACAAATCCCAAGTTTGAAATATAATATTTCATTGGTTTGGTATTCGTATGATGGTTGAAGTGACACAGGTGTCACAGTCTCCCCTACTTTAGGAAATTTCATCCCGAAATTTAATTTAAGAGGAGACTTGTGTGCACGAAATCAGAGTGGGAGAGTGTAAGATAAGATAACATTGGTCAAGGTCCAGGACTTCTAGTAATTTAAATAACGCTACGTTCGCAATGTAATGAGGAACACTTATATATAGGAAGTACCAGCGGCGTATCCACCATGCCCCTTTTTACATTGTTCCCGTTTCGTTATTGTTATCACTATAGGTCTTAACACATGACAAAACTTGTTGTGGTTTCTGTGCACTGAATTCCATAATTATGTATGCATCCATAATTACGTAATTCCTTGCACAGTCCGCACAGTTCATTTCATAATGCGTAGGGGAAAAATCAATCAAATAAACATGAAGTGACTTGACTAGACCACCAAAGGATCTTTTTAACTATATCAATGAACGATCTTTTTAACTAGATCAACACATGATCTTCTTAACTAGACCGTCATACGATCTCTTTAAATAGACCACTTAAGGGATCTTTTCAATTATATCATCACATGATATTCCTAACCAGATTTTTGAATCAATCTGTTTAACTGGACCACTCAAGGGGTCCAATTATAGAATAGTACTTTATAATCCAAGGGACTTAACTAGAAGCCCATTAAGGATTGAAGGTAGTACCTTTGGATATCCTACTATGAATCCCTCATATGGATATATATGGAAGATTCTACGAGGATTTGGACGGATCATACAAAAACACGAAACATATAAGAAAACATATAAGCACATAGTCACATAATTGTTTATCTTGATCTTTAATGTGTTATCTTTGGACACGGATATTTAAAGCACACCAGGAATCCAATCCGTGGATTTTATTTGGCACTTTAATCATCTTCATGAATCTAACTATGGAGATAGAAAGATCTTAATAGGAATTCGGCTTTGTCCTTATTGAATCGTAATATACGTATTAAGGCATACGAATAATTCAATTAAGGGCTCCGATTTGAGCGATATTTATCCACAAGGATCTAATTATGAGGATAGAAAGATCCTATTTTGGATTTTGGGATTTGTGTAACGAAAGGTGTTTCGAAACCTTGCACTAAACGTGCTTAAGTCGATACACAAGGTAGAAAGTTCATGAGGTTGAGGTGCTAGATATGCCACGGCGACATATGAAGCAGAGTTTGGAGGTTGAGCAACATTAGGGTTTGCAACAGCTTTGCCTTGGATAGCAAAGCAGCACATGTTAACCAAATGTCTCCATCGTCCACCGTGGGTACATTTGAAAAAGGGTATCTGATTCGGATGATGACGGTTACACTGATTGCACCAAGGAGCAGTTCCCTTGTACGGCTTCATCCCTGAGGCGAGTCATGGTGATAGCTAAATCAACGGTCCTCTGGAGTATGACGCATGTCTGTTGAGCGATTGTAGCACCTAGTTCGGACATTGTTGTTGCGATGAAGAGGCATCATGAAGATAACGAAAGATATGGGAGGAAACAAGTGAAATGATATCGGATAATCAAAAACAGAATGACAATGCATAGAAATTGCGATCATTTGTTTGTTACCTAAGGCAAACAAATGAGACGGTGACTAATCAAAGTAAATGGATCAATATAATGTATCACCGAAGACATGCTCGCCTATAAGTGAACACTCACCCCAAGAGTTCCCAGGTAAGAGTGACTGGTTCGATACTGCGGATTTGTACGAACACTCTAGCCTTAGACAGGAAACTCAGGGTACAGGCATTCACTCTTCCAGTTTGCACGTGTTCACATTATTTAGACCCAAACTTTGACGAGATTTTGAAAATTCAGAGGGCACAAAGCAAAAATGAATCAAACTGGAAGGGTTCAAAACCTAGTAATCAATCATCCTAGAACAGATGATTGGTTTTCAAAGCGGATTTAAAATTTGTGTTCTTATTGTGGTTGTCACCTAAGGATAGGTGACGGTATTGTTTTAAAACTAAACACAAGATAACTTGTGTTAGGGTCCTAGGAAGGTTATAGTCTAGGTCAAAGCATTACTAATAACCTAATTCCCTATTACCATTGGCTCTGATACCAACTTTTCTGTCACACCCCGACCACGTAAAACAACAAAACATGGCGGAAACGTCGGGGAGTGTTGTAACAGAATCATTGTTTCACAACCATGGATTAAATAATTTCGTTTTATTAAATTATTGAACTCATTGTTTTATTACAAATCAGGTAAATACAAATATTATCTTTCAAGTTTTAAAGTCGCTAAGGCACGAGTCCATCCTATGTATAGCGTGTATCAACAATCATCACATATTAGCAACTGAAACATGTGTAAAAATAGGTACTTCAGCATAAAAATGCCTGTGAGATACATAGGTTTTATTAATGCATGATTCATGACTTGTAAGTTTAAAAGAGTGTTTTAAAATAGTCGTGAACTTAAAAATGTTTTCTTTATAAATCATGCGAATATTTATAAGAAATCTAATGATATAAAAGAATGATGCATAAATAAATAATTAAGTAAAATGAGTTTGTAAAATAATATTTTGATAAAAAGGTTTGTAGTATATGTAAAAATATACTTTGGTTTTAAGAAAGTCGAATAAGTAATATATCAAAAATATATTTCGGTTCCAAAATCGTTAAACAGATAGTATATTAAAATTACTTTAGTTGTCAAAATAATCGTTTTCGATAGTATATCAAAAGTATACTTTGGTTCTATAAATAACATATTAAACTATGCTTTGGTTTTATAAATAACATATTTAAACTATGCTTTGGATTTATGAATAACATATCAAAATATGTTTTAGTAATTAAAAAAATGTATGTTGTTTTGTACAATATCACACATGAGAGTATATCAAACTATACTTTTGGGAGCATAATAAAATATACAATAAAAATGTGATTTAAGAATTCAATCAGACCTGAGTGTATCAAAATACACCTTTGAGACTATAGGAATACCACGAAGGCAATCCCTATTTGGATAAAATATCAGTTTCTGACATTCCATAAACAACAGGAATGGGGTGTCAAATCCTATAGCGCTATATCATACTACCAATCGGTCTGGTGAACATAAAATAAGTACAATTCAACAATTAATTTTTACAATCTTTGAAAAATCAGTGTTTAAACCATAAATAATTATTCAGCTTCTCAAAAGATAAGTACTAATATGTATAATCAATTATACTTTGAAATCATGAACATAACAAATAGGTACACATGCTTCACCCCAAAACATTGAAAACAGTAAAAGAGGGGACTATGTACTCACTTGAGGATGCTTAGAAGTCTTGAACAACAACCAAGCAAAGCTAGAGGGATCACGGAATCAAACGGCACCTAATATGGGTAACTAAGTAAATAAACCGGACCTAAATCGGAAGATCAGATAGAATGAGGTCTCGTAAACCAAATGAGCATTGGAACTCATATGATATGGTTTAACGAAGTGTACATTCTAAAACGGAACCTATCCTAAGTGCTTATGACCCGTTACGACCCATTAAGGTAGCTTTCGCCACTTTAACGCGTCGTGCCTGCAAAAGCGCGTTCGAGACGTCTAACTAGTCCTATGACAAGTGTTATATGCCTAAACATGTTTAATTATGTTGCATAATCAGTTAAGTGACAAATGTTTAGGTTACATATGCTTAAAATCCAATTATGCATGAAAAGGGCATTTTGGTCATTTACCTAAGGCATATAAACTACCTATCATACAACTACTTAAACTATGCGACCATATGGTATAACCTCGAAAGGTTATTCCCTATGCAATTATGGTCACTAAACATGCTTGGTCGGATCCTAATGATCGACCAAACGGATCGAGTTCGAAAGTCTAAGCGGTGGATTAGACCGCTTGACTTACAACTCTAAATAAGCACTAAACTAAAAGTGACGAGCTAAGCATGTTAAAACATGCTTAACTAAGTTAGAAAACAGGTTTTGATATCAAACCAAAGTGTATTGATACCCTAAAGTAGTTTGGTTGCAAAATACGCATAAATGCGCATTTTGACCGAAACTACGACTCGTCACTACGCCTAGTCAACGTGGTAATCAGTAGGTGAAGGGGTAAGGTCCCAAAAACCTCATAATAAGTACTTGGGACCATACCATAACCTTGTCTTTCAGCCTCTTTTTGACCTTGCGCGGCCGCGCACTGGTCCTACAAAGGAGACTTAAGAGACAGATAGCAGACAACACTTGCGCGCCCACAGGAAATCATAAATCCTTGCGCTTTCCTCTATAAACAAAGGATGAAAATCCTAAGTTAAACACATCCGCCTAATAATATCCAGACTTGGATATTATTTACCCAACTGGTGCCACACGATAAAGAGTCACACAGGATTATGGCAATAACCTTCTAGAAGGACCCAATCGTGCACCATGACGTGATGTCGCGGTCACAATCAAATTTAATCCCAAAAACAACTAAGTAGATAGCGGTAAGTGGGTATCGAACAAAGGGAGTTTGTGGAATATGTGTTATTTAGAAGATTATCTAACTTGACTAAAATTAATCTAATTGCAAGAGAAGTAAAATTCAAGAGTTTATGTGAGTGAATTGGTTTTAGACTAAATTAAACTAAGTAAATTGCAAGAGAAAAGTTTGGTTGTAAGCAAATTAGAGACAAATGACCATCCTAGATTTCCGGTTTGTATCGACATTCATATTATCATTCCACTAGAAAGAACTACATAGACATAGCTCATGTGTGATTACTTGCAGTGATGAAAGGGAACTAAGTACTCAGATTCCTAGAACGTGAGGTTGTTACCCGATGATCAATCAACCCTTACCCAATCCTAATTATACCCATGATATCTCGATTGCCAACGGCACCAAGAACGTATGGTTTCAAACTAGATTAACATAAGAATTAACAAGTTACTAACAAACAATCACACACCATAACAAACCAACCATAAAGATAAGGATTGCTATTCTAGAAATTAGGAAATCAAATACAAAATGTCTCAAACAAACCTTCAATCTAGGACAATCATAAAGTGTTTAGCCACACATGGCTCGAATCAACATCATAACAAAGGTTTCCATGTTCATCCAAATCGAAAACACCAAACAAATGTTAGGAATTGTCCAAAACCAAGCAAGAACAAGCCAAATCGCCCCTAGGATGCTCTCCAAACCGACAATGATGAGAATCTCCCAAAAGACACCATAAAAACCAACTTAATGTGGCAGTTACACAATTTCCGCAGACACCACCGTAATTTATGGCTCCACCGTAAATTACGGTGGACATATAAAGTTTACGGTGAAATAAGACTGATTTACGGTGAAGAAATGATCAAAATCAAGTCCACCGTAAATTACGGTGAGACCGTAATTTACGGTGACAAGCTGATTGTTATTCCTTGTTTACGTGATGATGTCTGCCAAAGTCCGATGATCAGAATAGGTTGTGCCGTGATGATGATTTGATGACTATTATTTATGATGTTGTTGACTAAAGCTGATGATGTCTAAAATTAATTGATTTCACATGATCAACAGCCGTCAAAACCCAAGTCGCGTGAATACCCCTTTCTCTGATAATGTAATCGATGATGTTTATATGTTTCCACGTGTTGCGTGCCTCTTTAACTCACATGCGCCGCCAAGATGATGATTACTTAAAAATCAACAACAATCCTCCACCTCTTTGTTTGTATGTGAGATGACGATGATGGAATGTGGATGATGATAATGTTGTTTATAATGTCTCTTGACCAAACACTTGATGCACGTGATTTTCCTTCACAAAAGTCTGCCAAGAAGTCAAGCCCATGTGCCGTCCACAAATCCAACATATATGCATGTGTCTTCTAATTGTCCACTTCCTTGTTAGCGGCCCAAATAAAAGAGTCCAATGTGTCAGCCCTATTCACGTGACTCCCTTCTTGTTTTGGGGGCCCAATCAATAAAACCCACAAATCACCTATGCCGCCCAAGTCACATGTGTTTATGTTTGCTTCTTCAAATGTTGGCGGCCCAATGTTGTGTGTTCCATGTGATCAAAAAGTCCAAGCCACATGTGCAGCCAACTCTCAAGTCAGCCGAAATGATGATATTGTGCAATTAATATGTTGGCCCACTTTCACGTGTGTTGTATTGGCGGCCCAATCCCCTTCCTGTACGTGTATGTATATATTGATAAATATTAGGATGATTTCATATGTATGGTGCTTCGATGATGTGCTGATGATGATTTGACTTTGTTTTTTTTGAATTCTCCACTCAAGTCATGTGAAACATATGATAGTTGTGGCCCCCTTTGGACGATGTGATGTGTTTCTTTTGTAATAATATTGTTCCTCAATGTTTCAGTTCGTCATTAAGCATACGAATTTCACCATTTTATGCGATTAACCTGTAAAAGCCACAAACACTCATAGTTTTCACATTCACGATACATAACCGCCTAAAATATGGGATACGAACATATTTAGCTCATTTAAGGGTTGTCCTACGGACCACCCGTCACATCCCCACACTTACCCGTTGCTTGTCCCAAGCAACCGATTCAAAAACTATTTCAAAACCACAAGCGATCAACATGCAAACCAAGCTAAATATGCCGTCCTTTTACTAACCTTCAATCATACCACAAGACACACCCCTCACAAAAACTCTCGGTGACAAGAAATATTAGCACATAATGCTAAACCACTCAATGCGTGTGTGTGTGTGTGTGCGACAATAAGCTTGTATACATATCAAGTTTCCTCCTACAAATATCTAACATGCTTTAGAATCAAAGGGACTTGCGGGTTGCAACGGGGCTAGGTGTAAAGGTAGGAAAATGGTGGAATACATATGAAAGAGCTACTTGATTTGACCCGGTTTTTTTATGTCTACTACTACGAAGCAAACACCAAATATATATACAAAGCTTCTTCAACATTCTCAACTACTATTGCAACTAAATACTTTTTTTTTTGTATTTTTCTCTTTTTTTTCTTTTTTTTTCATAACACATCAAATTCAACAATATATACAAAAAAATACTACATACTAAATCTCCTAAACCGGGTCATCTCAAAAGGTAATTTTTTTTGTAGGAAATAGGCTCGGGTCACAATCGAATGGTCTAAGGCTCAATATGGCTTTCTAAGGACCAAACCCCCACCCCCCACAATACCAAGCTCATATATGTAACGTATGAGGTCCAACCCACCAATCCCACACTCTCACACATCTAGACGAGGCTTCCTAAAAGTCCCCCTATCATTTTCAAAAGCATGCTAATTCTAGGATTTAACAAGTATTCGCACACAAGTTCTATTAACACACAACGCACACCGCCACTCAAACAATGAAATATCAATAACAATCATGTGTGGTTCAAATCCTCACCAAGAAAAGACTAGGAATGGGTGTCGGTGTGTCAAATGGCACAATATCAAGTTTTCAAATTTTAACAATTTTCGCTCGGATTTACAAATTTTTAAAACTATAAAAAATTTCCCCCATCCCCACACTTGGGATACATTGTCCCAATGTATGGCTTTGAGGGAAAGATCGCTTTTAACCCACAACATCAGCCTTTGCTTAAATTCTCAAACCCCAAATTACTTTTTTTTGTACTTTTCATTTTATATTTTTTTTTTAAAACATGACACCACCAAACAAACTAATTACCAATATTTCAAAGCTAAAGAACACAACAAGACTAAGGAAAGAGTACATTGACCTGGTGAAGTTTGCCACAACAAATGTTGTAAATAATCCGACTTCCTACCACCACCTTCACACAAATATCCGTACATCCTCCCCACACTTGAATGTTGCCATGGCCCTGAAACATAGAAAGATAAAAACAACAAGATCAATATAAAATCCCGGGTTGCCTCTCGAGCAGCGCTAAGTTTCGAGTCTTCAGCCAGACCGTACCACCCCCATTTATGGTGGCTCAAAGAACCGGTTCCTATCACCTCCCCCACTGTAGCTTGTCTTTGGGCAAAATGCATCCGTCTCATTTTGACTCGGTGGGTAATCAAATACACTCCTGCTTGAACCCATATGTGTTTCTTCACGGTCCAGTGGGTGCTTTTTTCTCAATCTTTGAAACACATTTTTCATACAATCACTAGACTCACCACCCTTACTCTCAATGGGCTCATAACTAATCACTCTAGTTTAAACATCAAAGTACAACTTACGGTTCTTTTCGGTCATGGTAATAATCTCGTCTCTACAATTAATTTGAGCATTTGCTGTGTATAGAAACGGTCGACCTAAAATTACCCTTTGTTGTGATGCCATATTGGTAGAAGCATAGTCCAGAACTAGAAAATCCACCGGGTATTCAAATTCTCCCAACTGAATCTTAACATTCCTAACTATTCCCCGTGGACGCCTCCAACTTCCATCCGCCAAGCTCACCATGGTGTCAATACCTTCGAGTGGACCAAAGTCGTACATATCGTATAGATCCCTTGGTAGCACACTCATGCTTGCCCCGTAGTCCAACAATGCGTGAGGGATTTTTAATTTTCCCACACGTATAGGCACGATTGGCGCTTCATACTCTTTATTATTCTCGACTTCAGCATCTTTCTCCAAACCTGCATTCACTTGACACGAAGAAGTTAGCAATTTTTCATTAAATTCGTTATTTGGAACGGTGCTTACCACATTGATGTTAATGCTTTTTATGTTCTTGGGATTTGGCACTGTATCACTTGGTAGTTGGCCTTTTGCTTTCTTCAAAATCGCCACTTCACTCGCAAGTTGACCCATTTGAGTAGTCAAAGTTTGAATAGCTTTATCACGGGCCTCGTCCTTTTGCATTCGAACCTCATCACGTTGATTCATTCGTTGCATTTCTACTTGCATTGCCTTCAACATCTCCATTACTTCGTTTCCACCTGAAGAGCTTTGACCCGTTTGATATTGCCTTTGAAATCCTTGGTTTCCTTGGAAATTCAGGTTTGCTTGATTTGAAGGGTTCCCATAACGAAAGTTTGGGTGGTTCCTCAACCCGGGGTGGTAAGTGTTAGAATTCATATTGTTGTAGTTTCTACCACCCCCTCCTTGACCTTGAACAACATGAACCTCTTCGTATTGCCCATCACCTCCTTGGCAATTTTCAGCCGCATGACCTATTTCATTACACAATGCACAAACATCATAAATTTGATTAGTAGTTTGAACATTACCATCATCAACTGCATGAACTTGCGATCTCGTGACAGCCGGTCGTGCTCTCCTTGATGCTTGAGCTTTCCTCTTTGAAGTAATGGCCATTTGTTCCAAGAACTCCCAATCCTCATCTTCATAATTTGTGCCAAAAGTCCCATTTGTGATGGACATTAGATCACGTGCATCCTCGGCACTCAACCCCTCGTGGAAGGCATTCATCAACTCCTAAAGCTCAATCCCATGGTGCGGACAATTTTTAATCATCATGTTTAAGCGCTCGAAGGCTTCATGGAACATTTCGCCTTGTTGTTGTTGGAAACTTCTCAACCCTTTCCTAGCATCATTGGTCTTTTGGGCGGTATAAAATTCGTCTAAGAAAGTTTGTTGCATTTCCCCCCAAGTGTAAATAGATGCCGAAGGCAAAGTGTAGAACCACTTCTTTGCCTTATCTTCCAAAGAGAATTGAAATAAGTCCAACTTCACATCATCGGCCGAAAAACCTTGACTCCCAAAAGTGTTGCAAATCGAGTCATAGGCCTCTAAGTGAAAATACGGCTCCTCCGTTGCTAGCCCTTTGTATTTCGGCAAACTTTGCAAAGAATTTGTTCTTACTTCAAAGGTTCTCCCTTGGTTGTTGTGAGGGATAACCACCGGTGAAGGGTTTTGAGTAATGATCGGCCTGAAATGTGCCTCTATTCCCCTTGCTTGTTCCCTAAGATGCCTTCTTGGAACACCCAATCGACCCCTTGGACGCATAGGACCCATTGGTCTCGGCATACGCCCTTGTGGTGCCAATGGTTGTTGAAATTGTTGTTGCGGCATCGGTGGGTGTTGAATTGGCCTTGGAAATTGTGGTTGAACATTTTGTGGCCGAATTTGTTGCAATGGTATAGGGCGTTGCATTGGTGGCCCTTGTGGCCTTGTTCTAATGTGTTGTGGTATGAGTTGTTGTTGTGGTGGAATCCCACCAACACTTAACATTCTTTGCGTTTGACCAGGTACATAAGTCAACTCCCCTTGATCTCCACTACCCACATAAGCATAACCCTCTTCCTCATAACCCTCGAAATCTTCATATCCTTCTTCATATCCATCTCCTTCTATACCCCCCGATGATGGTCCAAATGGAATAGATGAGTATTGAAAACCTGATTGGTTTGGTACTCCAAATGATGAAGTAGCATGAACAACAGTTGAGCCTTGTGGTAATGTATAAGTGGATGATGATTGACCTGAAGCTGGAAAGAAATGGGTAAGTGGTGGAATTGTAGAAGCAGGGCTAAAGGTAATGGTAGGTTCAGTTTGAGTAGTGGTAGGTAATGTAGTATTGGCTGATGGAATATCAAATGGTGAAGTAAATTCGGTAGTAGAACTAGGCATGGTGGTAATTGGTGGATGTTGGTATGAATGGTGAAGTAGGTTCACCCGTAGTGGGTGGTGGTTGTGGTGGATCCATGTATCGAATTGGTGTGATTGGTGTAGTTGGTGTTGTTGGTGAACCACTGATTCTGTTCTCTCTTAGCAAAATTTTGTTTCCTCTTAACGTTCGCTCAATTTCCGGATCAAATGCCAAAGGTGATAGCTTGTGAGAGCTCCTAGTACGCATGCACTTGTCAATACCTGTACACTAACACACCCAGCGTAAACCGGAAAAATAACAAACTTAAAAAAGAAAGAAAGAAAATAACACATGTTGCGCACTACTCCCCAGCAACGGCGCCAAAATTTGACGTGATGTCGCGGTCACAATCAAATTTAATCCCAAAAACAACTAAGTAGATAGCGGTAAGTGGGTATCGAACACAGGGAGTTTGTGGAATATGTGTTATTTAGAAGATTATCTAACTTGACTAAAATTAATCTAATTGCAAGAGAAGTAAAATTCAAGAGTTTATGTGAGTGAATTGGTTTTAGACTAAATTAAACTAAGTAAATTGCAAGAGAAAAGTTTGGTTGTAAGCAAATTAGAGACAAATGACCATCCTAGATTTCCGGTTTGTATCGACATTCATATTATCATTCCACTAGAAAGAACTACATAGACATAGCTCATGTGTGATTACTTGCAGTGATGAAAGGGAACTAAGTACTCAGATTCCTAGAACGTGAGGTTGTTACCCGATGATCAATCAACCCTTACCCAATCCTAATTATACCCATGATATCTCGATTGCCAACGGCACCAAGAACGTATGGTTTCAAACTAGATTAACATAAGAATTAACAAGTTACTAACAAACAATCACACACCATAACAAACCAACCATAAAGATAAGGATTGCTATTCTAGAAATTAGGAAATCAAATACAAAATGTCTCAAACAAACCTTCAATCTAGGACAATCATAAAGTGTTTAGCCACACATGGCTCGAATCAACATCATAACAAAGGTTTCCATGTTCATCCAAATCGAAAACACCAAACAAATGTTAGGAATTGTCCAAAACCAAGCAAGAACAAGCCAAATCGCCCCTAGGATGCTCCCCAAACCGACAATGATGAGAATCTCCCAAAAGACACCATAAAAACCAACTTAATGTGGCAGTTACACAATTTCCGCAGACACCACCGTAATTTACGGCTCCACCGTAAATTACGGTGGACATATAAAGTTTACGGTGAAATAAGACTGATTTACGGTGAAGAAATGACCAAAATCAAGTCCACCGTAAATTACGGTGAGACCGTAATTTACGGTGACAAGCTGATTGTTATTCCTTGTTCACGTGATGATGTCTGCCAAAGTCCGATGATCAGAATAGGTTGTGCCGTGATGATGATTTGATGACTATTATTTATGATGTTGTTGACTAAAGCTGATGATGTCTAAAATTAATTGACTTCACATGATCAACAGCCGTCAAAACCCAAGTCGCGTGAATACCCCTTTCTCTGATAATGTAATCGATGATGTTTATATGTTTCCACGTGTTGCTTGCCTCTTTAACTCACATGCGCCGCCAAGATGATGATTACTTAAAAATCAACAACAATCCTCCACCTCTTTGTTTGTATGTGAGATGACGATGATGGAATGTGGATGATGATAATGTTGTTTATAATGTCTCTTGACCAAACACTTGATGCACGTGATTTTCCTTCACAAAAGTCTGCCAAGAAGTCAAGCCCATGTGCCGTCCACAAATCCAACATATATGCATGTGTCTTCTAATTGTCCACTTCCTTGTTAGCGGCCCAAATAAAAGAGTCCAATGTGTCAGCCCTATTCACGTGACTCCCTTCTTGTTTTGGGGGCCCAATCAATAAAACCCACAAATCACCTATGCCGCCCAAGTCACATGTGTTTATGTTTGCTTCTTCAAATGTTGGCGGCCCAATGTTGTGTGTTCCATGTGATCAAAAAGTCCAAGCCACATGTGCAGCCAACTCTCAAGTCAGCCGAAATGATGATATTGTGCAATTAATATGTTGGCCCACTTTCACGTGTGTTGTATTGGCGGCCCAATCCCCTTCCTGTACGTGTATGTATATATTGATAAATATTAGGATGATTTCATATGTATGGTGCTTCGATGATGTGCTGATGATGATTTGACTTTGTTTTTTTTGAATTCTCCACTCAAGTCATGTGAAACATATGATAATTGTGGCCCCCTTTGGACGATGTGATGTGTTTCTTTTGTAATAATATTGTTCCTCAATGTTTCAGTTCGTCATTAAGCATACAAATTTCACCATTTTATGCGATTAACCTGTAAAAGCCACAAACACTCATAGTTTTCACATTCACGATACATAACCGCCTAAAATATGGGATACGAACATATTTAGCTCATTTAAGGGTTGTCCTACGGACCACCCGTCACACCACTAAACGGTTACAACCGTCTGGACACGTGTCATCACCTCAGGCATCCCTGAAATCACGATAATGGCATGAAATTGGAGAGAAACCTCCACTTGATCACTTTCCACGTGGCAAAACCCCAGCCATAGATTTAAACAGCGATCCGTGTGCGCTCAAGTCGGATCGAGAAGCTTAACGGAAGGAAATGTAACCGCTTACGGGGTTAGCATCTTCCGTCAACATTTCACCAACGAGTTTTCCCGCCCAAAACTCTCGGCTATAAATATGAGAGCAATTCAGGTATGAAATTCAAGTTACACTCACTTCGTCAATACCTCTTCTTCTTCATAAACACATACTTATTCTCACGCCGGAGTCGGGTCAAGTAGAGAACCCCTCTTCTCCCCTTGACGAGGCTACGGTGCTTTGTTTTGCTGAGTTTACCGGAGAAGAAGGTCAGTTGCATCGAATCAAATGAGAGAGAACAACCCCCTTTTATGCAGATCCAAACCCCCTAGATAATTCGATTCCAGACAATTATCTAGTGTTTCTTCATTGGCGCCCACCGATTTCTCTTTTTTTTCCAGTTTTGTCTCGTTTCGATTCAGTTTCCCTCATTTCTCTGCTTTCACATGGCAGAGAATTCATCACCTCACCGATCGGATCCTCGATCTGAATTCAAGGGTTCTACAACCCCAAATACTCTGATCGACAAAATCATGGGAATCAATATAAGTAACAATCATTCAGACGAAAAGGACTCCTCAAATCAACTCATAGAGAGAGCTCCAGAATACTGAATCGGCAGATTCCAGACGGCTTTGAACCAAATTTTCACATAAATAATCAGACCTGAGTCCCCAAACATCAGATCTGATATTCGGCAAGAAAGCAGTGGCAAGACTGATACTGCAGTATTGGACCCACAGATGCCTTATCAATGGGACATCCAATCTGACAGTTATGCCAGGGTAATTTCAAAACCAAAAGGTACAAATGGTCAGACAACTAAACCAAAACAAATAAACATGGTATAAGGAGGCCCTTCACGAAGGCCAAACAAACGACACCATGATCAGCATTGGCGAGAACAGCAAGTCGTGTTTCTTGTTGTTCCTGGAGGCCCTCAGGAAGAGCGACCAGTAATTATTACTGGCATCTTCGGCCATTATCGAATGGACTATATGTTTATAGATCCAGGAAGCTCGATGGATATCATATACGAGCAGTGCTTCAAACAACTCGATCCAGAAGACAAAGCACGTCTGGAGCCGGTAGATTTCCCTCTCACCGGATTTTGTAATGAAGCTGTATTCCCGTTAGGGAAAATATGATTCCCTGTGACTCTATCTGATGGCGAGCATTCGCGCACAGTCACAGTAAATTTCATGGTCCTGCCGGCAACACCACGCCATGATGTGTTGCTCGGAAGAAGGTCACAGCGAGAATTCAGCATGATCACTTGTATTCCACATGCTGCATGCGGATTTCCAACAGAAACTGGAGTTGCAATTCTATACTCAAGTAAGGAGGTCATGTACGTGGACGATGAGCCACCAGCAAAAGTAGCCAAACCCTCAGCATCAAATGAGCCGGAGAAATGGGTTCTGAACGATGAGTATCCAGAACAGACCATCCTGTTAGGACACGCCATTCCCCCAGCAACACGAATACAATTAAAAGAATTGATGTCCAAAAATAAAGACATATTCGCCTGGTGCCCAGCAGACATGACTGGGGTTCTGCGCGATATAGCACAACATTTTCTGAACATCCGACCCCTAGCAGATCCTGTTGCACAGGGGAGGCGCAGCTTCAGCGATGAGAAAGCAAAGGCCATGAACGAGCAAGTGACAGAGCTACTTAATGCCGAAATCTTGCTCGAGGTTCAATACCATACATGGGTCGCCAACCCAGTAATGGTCCAAAAACATAGTGGCGGATAGAGAATGTGCGTCGACTCCAAAGACCTGAATAAAGCATGCCCAAAAGATTGCTACGCGCTTCCTGAGATAGACAAAAAAGTCGACTCTCTAGCATCATTTCGATGGAAGTGCTTTCTTGACTGTTACAAAGGTTATCATCAGGTCCAAATGAAAGAAGAAGACGAAGACAAGACCGCATTCCGCACAGACAAGGGCATCTTCTGCTATACAAAAATGCCCTTCGGCTTACGCAACGCAGGCGCAACGTACCAGCGTCTAATGGACATAGTCTTCAGAGGAGACATTAGTAAAACAGTCGAGGTATACATGGATGACCTCGTCATCATGAGCCACGAGGAAGATACAATGCTCGCAAATATCCAGCGCACGTTCGATTCTTTGCGCAGCGTAAACTTAAAGCTCAACCCAACGAAATGTTCCTTCGGAATGGAAGAAGGGAAATTTCTAGGTTTCATAGTAACAAGGGATGGTTTTAAAGTAAATCCGGAGAAAGTGCAGGCCATCCAGTTAATGCCATCACCGACAACAATAAAAGAAATGCAAAGACTCGCCGGACGTCTAGCTGCCTTGAACAGATTCGTGGCAAATCATGCAGCAAAGTCTCATCCATTCATTAGCACACTACGAAACTGCGCCAAGAAAACCCACTTCTAGTGGACACCCAAAGCGGAAGCAACCTTCAAGCAAATGAAAGAATGTTTAATTCAGTTGCCGACGCTAACAGCACCACGAGAAAAAGAGCCACTGATCTTATATTTATCTGCTGCGGAAGTAGCGGTAGGCGCAATATTAATGGTGGAGCGAGAAAACATTCAGACTCCAATCTACTATATAAGCAAGATGCTCACTGGCCCAGAGACACGTTACTCAATGAAAGAAAAACTAGTCCTAGCGCTAGTACATGCATCACGGCGCTTACGTCGGTATTTCTCTGGTCATGTAATCACGGTTCTCACTAATTACCATTTAGGTCAAATCTTATCCAAACCCGACGTCGCGGGAAGATTGGCCAAATGGGCTATTGAGCTCGGAGGATACAATATCCTAAACAGACCGCGACTGGCAATCAAGGGGCAAGTTCTAGCAGATTTCGCCACAGAAGTTCCTATCGAAAAAGTCCAAGAGTGCGAGGCAATCCAAAACCCTGTTCCTGTTTTTGACGATAGGGTCCGGACTCTACACACAGATGGCGCTTCTAATGATGACGGAGCAGGTGCGGGTCTCCGATTGGTTAGCCCAGATGACCACGAACTTACATATGCTATACGCCTAGATTTCCGAAGCACATACAACGAGGCAGAAACCTCGAAGCCAATGTAGATTCAAAATTAGTGGCTGAACAGGTCGATGGTCATTATGACGCAAAAGGAGAAGCAATGGCTCTGTATCTGGAACAAGCGCGGATGCTAATCAACAAATTCCAAACATTCAGAGTTAATCACATAAACAGAAGCGAGAACAAGCACACGGATGTGCTAAGCAAATTGGCCGCCACTAGTTTCAAACATTTAGCAAAAGAGGTACACATCGAAGTATTGTCCAACCCTTCCGTCCCTCTCAAACAAGTAAACGTTATAGAGATCGGCAATCCATCTTGGATGTCTCCGATTATCTTATACCTACAACATGGGAAACTCCCAGAAGGAAAGGCGAAGGCTCGAAAATCAAGAACAAGGCAATAAACTATGAAATGGCGGAAGGAATTCTGTACCGAAAGTCATTCATGGGACCACTATTGCGCTGTGTTGACAAAACAGACGCATAATATTAAGTCAGGGAGGTCCATGAAGGGTTATGCGGGATACACGCCGGACCACGCATGGTAGTGGCAAAAATAATGAATGCGGAATACTATTGGCTGGGAATGCACGTAGACGCGGTAGAATTATTATGGAAATGCGCAGCATGTCAGCGCCACGCGCCAAAAACCCTCCGACCAAAGAACCCGCTTGTACCGGTCACGTCTGCCTGGCCTTTCCAACAATGGGGTATTGATCTTGTGGGACCATTCCCTGACGCGCCCGGCGCAGTAAAATTCATCATTGTAGCAGTCGACTACTTCACGAAGTGGGTTGAAGCTAAGGCCTTGGCCTCAACCACAGCAATGGTAATCCGCAAGTTTATATGGGAACACATTATTTGCAGATTAAGATACCATTACGCATTATCTCCAACAACGGCACCAACTTCGCTTCAGAAGATCTTCAGAAATGGTTCAAAGAAACGAAGATCAAACATAGTTTCGCCTCTGTGGCGCACCCACAAGCAAACGGCCAAGTTGAGAGTGTCAACAAACAGATTGTCGACGGCATTAAAGCGCGCCTCGGAACAGCGCGCAGGGGATGGGTCGATGAACTCCCCAGCATCCTATGGGCTCATCGTACCATGCCAAAGACCAGTACGGGGGAAACCCCATTCAGTCTTGTCTATGGATCAGAGGTAGTAATCCCAGCTGAGATCGGCCTCCCATCACCGCGCATGATTGCTATGCAGAAGCAAAACAATGAGCAAGAGCGAAGACTGGATTTAGACCTTCTCGAAGAAAGGCGCGAGAATGCCGCCATCACAGAGACAAGGTACAAATCCAAACTCGAAAAATACTACAACGCGCGTGTACTCGTATGTACCTTCGTTTCTGGTGACTTCGTCTTGCGCGACAATGAGGCTTCCAACGCTGAAAAACCAGGCAAACTAGCTCCAAAGTGGGAAGGATCGTACAACATCAATGAAGCCCTAGGCAAAGGGGCATACACACTGAAAAGAATCAATGGGACACTAGTTCCTCGCACCTGGAACGCGCAACAGCTGCGCAGGTGTTACATATAAGCCAAACCATCCCGCAAAGATAAAAGTATACAGGCAATGTATTTCTTTATTACACTTTGTATTATTGGCCATGCGCCCTATTAATGCAAGCATCATTCCTACACATGTTACGGTTTGTTACAAATTGCATATAATTCTTTTGGTTTACGCGATCACAATATGGTAAACATTGTACGCCTTATGAACAGTCTAAAAAGGGCACAACCTCCCGCATTTCTAGACAAACGTTCACACATGAGCACAATACCATTCCCATTCGCACTACCTATTCAAAGCAATTAAACATATGCAACATATTGTAATCCAAACACAAACTGAAGCAACCAAAACAAGCATGCACGACAGTGCATCAAAAAAGTATCATTAAAAGTGTAGCAACGACACTTCAGACAACTATTCACAAAGAAACACAGCAGTGTTCCTTCAAAAAAAAAAAGAGAAGAATACTAGTTACAAGTGAAACAAACTAGGAAAGCTGGTCCAACACCCCATATGGAGTATGAAGGACCTCACCATACTCCGACAAAGGATGGGGGTCAACGATCCAAGGGTTAGCACCCTCATCCTCAACTTCAACAACAGCAACCGGATTAGCAACCGGAACAACAACAGTCGGAACAACAACCGGAGCAGCAATAGCTGGGGCAACAACACGGGGACGACGCCGATAGACAATCAAACAACCTCCTTTCTGTTTAGCCGGAAATAAGCGAGTCACCATATGAGCAGCTAACCTTATAACACCACCATCATTGTCATCTTCCAAGAGACGATGAATCCGATCCTCAAAGGCACTCTGGTAGTTTACATCATGAACCGTCTCCTCTTGAACAGAAAGATCAGTCACCAGTCCGGCAAGAAACATCAAACCATCGGCAGCATCGAGCACACGCAAGACGTTCGAAAGCCGCCTCCATCGAATCTACCCCCTATTCTCCATTTTTCCAAATTAGGAGAGAAATTCCACAACCGATATGAATAAATCAAGGAGGTAGTATCGAGATAAGAGACGTAATGATTAAGTGTCAGATGAGGTGTCTTCTCAACGGTGCTGACACTACAAGTATCACATCTCATTTAAAGCTCCTGGCAGAGCTTACACAGATCCCAGGAACTACAGTAGAAACTAGAAGGTACAACTTACAAATTGACGTCACCAAGCGTCAGGTTATGATTACAAAAGGATCAAATCAACAAAGGGAAAAATCACGACTTCCCCTAAAGGTTTTAATAAGCAAAGTAAATCTTCTCATAAGAAGATTCCCTACTTTCGCGCCAAAAAACATTTCTCTCTCATAAGTCAAGTGCTCCACTTATTTGCATAAGAGCAACACTAGACTTGGGGGACTTGAAGGGTTAAGGTCCCAAAAACCTCATAATAAGTACTTTGGACCATACCATAACCTTGTCTTTCAGCCTCTTTTTGACCTTGCGCGGCTGCGCACTGGTCCAACAAAGGAGACTTAAGAGACAGATAGCAGACAACACTTGTGCGCCCACAGGAAATCATAAATCCTTGCGCTTTCCTCTGTAAACAAAGGATGAAAATCCTAAGTTAAACACTTCCGCCTAATAATATCCAGACTTGGATATTATTTACCCAACTGGTGCCACACGATAAAGAGTCACACAGGATTATGGCAATAACCTTCTAGAAGGACCCAATCGTGCACCACTAAACGGTTACAACAGTCTGGACACGTGTCATCACCTCAGGCATCCCTGAAATCACGATAATGGCATGAAATTGGAGAGAAACCTCCACTTGATCACTTTCCACGTGGCAAAACCCCAGCCATAGATCTAAACAGCGATCCGTGTGCGCTCACGTCGGATCGAGAAGTTTAACGGAAGGAAATGTAACCGCTTACGGGGTTAGCATCTTCCGTCAACATTTCACCAACGAGTTTTCCCGCCCAAAACTCTCGGCTATAAATATGAGAACAATTCAGGTATGAAATTCAAGTTACACTCACTTCGTCAATACCTCTTCTTCTTCTTCTTCTTCTTCTTCTTTTCTTCTTCATAAACACATACTTATTCTCACGCCGGAGTCGGGTCAAGGAGAGAACCCCTCTTCTCCCCTTGACGAGGCTAACGGTGCTTTGTTTTGCAGAGTTTACCGGAGAAGAAGGTCAGTTGCATCGAATCAAACGAGAGAGAACAACCCCCTTTTATGCAGATCCAAACCCCCTAAATAATTCGATTCCGGTCAATTATCTAGTGTTTCTTCAGTAGGTATAGTCACTAGGGACTATAACCATCGTGATTACGCTCACGTTGCAAAGTTCAAACGAAGTGTTTGTTTCATTAAACTGGTTATATTTACGCATCAGTTCGTGTATAACCTTCCAGAAAGCGATTTAAAGCTCGAAATCGAACAAGAATTGATATGTGCAAATGATACACATATTTATACAAATCCCAAGTATGAAATACAATATTTCATTGGTTTGGTATTCGTATGATGGTCGAAGTGACACATGTGTCACAGCAAGATACCGAGGTCGTCCAAGGACACAAGAGCTTTTAATACCGGTTTATCCTCAACGTCTAATCAAATCAAAAGTTTAGAAAAAAAGGTTTTAAACTAGAAAAATAAAACAACTAAAATGCTGAAAAATAAAATAAAAGTAAAAACAGATAGACAAGATGAATCACTTGGATCCGACTCGTGTTTAGTGTAACCTTTGATTATTTCCGCACTTTTGCACTTTTTAAGAGATTATCTTAGTTATTGTAGTAGGCCCCTCTTTTGAAGGTGACGTTACCCTCAACCCAGTAGTTTGAGTCAGCAGGGATACAATCCTAAAGGGTTGGATTATTGAAGGATAAATAATTAAGTTATTAATGCATAATGTGGTAGGCCCCTCTTTTGAAGGTGACGTTACCCTCGGCTAAGTAGTCTGAGTCAGCAGGGATATAGTCCTAAGTAGTCGGGTTAAAGTTTTAATAGTAGCTTACATATGAGGGGATCAAAGAGTTTGGACCCCCGCCATCCAATACCGGTGGGTATTGAAGGAGATCCTACTAAATTTGACCCAGGTCCTTGTAGGATCTATACACTGAAGAAGGCAAGACTCTTACCAAACCGTTCCCTTAACCCCCGACCAGGTAGCCAACATATCTCCATATAGACCGTGGAGATATGAATGGTGAAAATCTTTTATTTTATATAGACAGTAAAATAATGCCAAGACACCACGGACAAACGATAAGGAAGAATCACCTTCAACATAAGAAACTAGTTATTAAAGTCATTAATACCTAACCAAATAAAAAGTGCGAAAAGATTAAAAATAAAAAGTATTACACTAGACACTTGTCTTCACCAAGTGATGTAAGAGACTTAGGCAAACATGGCCTTTGATTGTCAAGAACTCTTACGATCAATCTTGGATCCCGAGACTACTCACACACTCTATGATGGATGATGGATGATGGTGGTGGATGATGGTGTTGTGATGGTGGTAGGTGGTGGGTGAAGTGTGAGAGAGGTGGTTTGCCAAGGGATGGTTTGCAAATGAGCCAAGAACCCCTATTTATAGGCTGAACAGAAGCTCGGGCACGGCCCCGTGTCCATTGGGTACGACCCCGTGTCCACCATCATTCTCTTTCTTCATTAATTACAGTTTGTCTGCATTAGTTGACCATGCCCCCGTGTCCGCTGGGCACGACCCCGTGTGCAGAAGCATATCTGTACTATCAAGATTTCCCCAGATTCTGCGAATCTTAGAGTTGACCACGGCCTCGTGTCCAGTTGGCACGCCCCCGTGGTGGGTGATAGAAGCTTCTATAGCTTTGTCTTTTCTACAGACACTTGGGCACGCCCCCGTGCTCATTGAGCACGGGGCGTGTTCAGCCTTATGTTTTCTTGTTTTTGCTTGAGAAGATGCTGTCGGGGGTCGGGCATGCTACGTTTGTTCCTTTTCTTGTATTTATGTTAGATTTAGCTGCCTTTTTGCTTCTTTTGTTCATTTGAGCTCATTTAATCCTGAAAATACAAAAGGATGACAAAAACACACTTTTTCCAACATTAGTACTAAAAAAGGGTTAGTTTTATGCCACATTTGATGTAATTTATATGTTGCATTTTGCACACATCAAAATGCTAGAGTGATAATTGTTATTGTACGAAAATTCGACTAAAGGTAAATGCGAATCCCAATTACCACCGAAATCTATAACACACGAGCGAAGCATGTCTTCAAGGGTGCGAATCGTGTGTTCAGTCTGACCGTCGGTCTGGGCGTGGAATGCAGTACTAAGATTGAGAGTAATACCGAGAGAACATTGAAAAGTTTCCCAGAGGCGCGAAGCGAATCGATCATCGCGGTCAGAGATGATGTCACGAGTTGTCCCGTGTCGACAAATGACTTCATCGGTATAGATTCGTGCTAATCGTCCTACCTTGTGGTCTTCCTGTATCGGCAGAAAGTGGGCGGATTTGGTAAGTCAATCAACGATAACCCAAATGCTATCGTGACCCGATAGCGTGCGAGGAAGTTTCGTAATGAAATCCATAGCTATATTATCCCATTTCCACATGTGGATCTCGGGTTGTACGAGTAAGCCAGAGGGGCGTTGTTGCTCAGACTTGACCTTTGAACAAGTTATGCATTTCGAAACATAGATAGCGATATCCTTCTTCATTCCAGGCCACCAATACCTGGCACGCAGGTCCTGGTTCATCTTATCGACACTGGGATGAATGGAATACCGAGACTTCTGGGCTTCAGTCAACAATATCTCCCGAAGGTTATTGCGACTTGGGATCCATATGCGATCGAGATAGTAATAGATACCGTTCGATTTGGTGACAAGTTGAGTTTCAACATCATATTTCTTCATTTTCTCTCTCAAGGTATTCTCAATGAAGCATGCGTGGTTAGCATCACAGATTAGAGCTTCGAGGTCGTGTTGGGCTTGGATATTATGAACGCTATGCAAATTGCTTCATCGCTGAGGGCATCGACAATGAACGTTTGCTTTGCCTACATGGTAACGGATCTCACAATCGTAATCACTGAGAAGTTCAACCCTGCGTTGGCGCATGTTCAGCTCTTTCTAGTTCAAGATGTGTTGTAGGATCTTATGGTCGGTGAAGACCGTACACTTGGTACCATAAAGGTAGTGTCGCCAAATCTTTAACGCAAAAAAACTACACCAAGCTCTAGATCGTGGGTTGTATAGTTCTTCTCGTGGATCTTGAGCTGACGAGAGGCGTACGCGATAACCTTGTCCCGTTGCATAAGAACACAACCAAGATCGAGGTTAGAGGCATCGCAGTAAACTGCAAAGTCATCGTTTCCGTCTGGTAATGCGAGCATAGGGGCGTTGCAAAGCATAAGCTTGAGGGTTTGAAAGGCTTCCTCTTGTTTGGTTCCCCAAACAAAAGGTTTGTCCTTGTACGTAAGAGAGGTGGGAGGGACAGTGATCTTCAAGAAATCTGCGATGAATCAGCGATAATAACCCGCCAATCCGAGAAAAGAACGAACTTCGGATGGGTTCTTCGGTGTAATCCAACTCTTAACTGCTTCGATCTTCACAGGGTCGACATGAATACCTTGACTATTAACAATATGACTGAGAAATTGAACCTCCTCAATCCAAAATTCACTCTTGGAGAACATGGCATAGAGGCAGTTTCCTTGGACTAATTCAAGAACCAAACGAAGATGTTGCGCGTGTTTGACTTTGACTTAGAATAGATCAGGATATCATCGATAAACACGATGACGAAGAAGTCGAGAAAGGGTTTACATACGCGATTCATTAGATCCATAAAGACTGCGGGCGCGTTGGTAAGACCAATGGGCATAACAACAAACTCGTAGTGGTCGTATCAGGTTCGGAAAGCGGTTTTAGGTATATCTTCCTCTTGAATTCATAACTGGTGATAGCCAGAGCATAGATCGATCTTGGAAAAACATGTAGCACCTAGCAATTGATCAAAAAAAATCATTGATTCGAGGTAAGGGATAGCGATTCTTGATGGTCAGCTTGTTAAGTTCCTTATAATCAATACACATCTAGAACGATCCGTCCTTCTTTTTGACGAAAAGGACAGGTGCGCCCCACGAAGATATGCTAGGGCGATTGAAGCCTTTATCAAGCAATTCCTGGAGTTGACTCGAGAGTTCGCGCATTTCGGATGGAGCAAGATGATAAGGTGCTTTGGCGATGGGATTAGCTCCAGGAATGAGGTCAATTCGGAAATCGATATCATGAGACGACGGTAAGCCGGGTAAATCATCAGGAAAGATGTTAGGAAAATCACGAACCACGAGCACCTTTTCCATTGCCTTCTTTTTCTTTTCCTTCTCTGCAACTATGATGTGTGCCAAGAAAGCTTTGTATTCCTTGTGGAGATACTTGCTTGCTTGGACACATGACATGAGTTTTAGCTCCTTCGAAGCGACTTCGCCATAGACACACAATTGATCACCGTTTGAAAGAGAGAAACGAATCATCTTTTTGAAACAAATGATTTCAGCATGATTTTCATGAAGAAAATCCATGCCTACTATGACGTTAAAACTACCAAGCTGCATCGGGATAAGATTGATCGGGAAAACGTGATTTCTAAGCTCGAGAGTACAATCACGTAGAACGAAACCAACAGTGACAGTTCTTCCAGTGGCAATTTCTACGTCGAACGTCGATGGGAGGTTAGCGCGTTTACGGTTTAGGAGCCTTTCGAATTCGAATGATACAAAACAGTTATCCGCTCCAGTATCAAACAAACACAAAGCATAAATACCATTTACGAGAAACGTACCATTAACCACGTTATTGTCTGCTTGGGCCTGGTGGGCGTTGATGTTGAAAACTCGCCCACGGGCTACTTGCTGAGCTGGCTGCTGCTGCTGCTGCTTCTGAGGCTGCTACTGTTGATGTTGTTGTTGTGCTGTAGCTCTTGCTTCACCACTCGATTCGGGCAGACATTCGCGACGTGGTTGGGATCACCACACTCATATCAGGCTCTTGTGTAAGTAGCGGGGGCAGGAGCTACTTGTTGTCCCTGAGGAGCGGGAAGTGGAGCTGGCAGAGCAAGAGGAGCTTGAACTTGAGCTTGACGGGGGCTAGTGCGGCAGTTGGCAGTAAAGTGTCCGTAAATGTTGCAATGGACACAAAAGCGGCAAGCGATCCCCACTGGATGATGGTAAGTACAAGTAGGGCACAGTGGGTGAGGACCAGTGTACGCACATTTTGCTGGAGGTGTGTTGGTCATGAGTGCAGTGACTTGTCGGTTCTGGTTCTACTGTTGGACAGGAACAGCATTGAGAGGAGCAGTTATGACAACACAGTTCTTGTTATTGTTGTTGTTCTTGCGCTTGCGGCATGAAGATTTCGAAGCTTGAGGTGAAGCGGTTTCAGTAGCGGGAGTAGCAGAAGTAGCGGTGGCTTGGTGAAGACTCTAGGCGGTTTTATTGAAGTAACCAGCCCGAACTCGCTTGTCATTAATCTCGCAGCGAGCAGGAAGGTCTCCTGAATGGTGGTAGTCTTGGCCGCTTGGACAAAATCGGCAACACAATCAGGTAAAGCGCGGATATATTTCTTGATTGTGATGTCGGTGGTTAAGACTTGGCCAGGGCATATGATACTAAGCTGTTTGAAGCACGCAGTAAGACCAGCATTGTCGCCACCCTCTAGCTTGATGTGCCAGAACTCATCTTCCAGCTTTTGGAGCTCATGCTGAGGACATAATTCTTTCATCATGATTTCCTTCAATTCCTCCCAAGAAAGTCCGTAGGCTGCGTCGTTCCCACGCCTGTTTCGCTCCGCTGTCAACAATTCCAGTGCCCTAGATTGGAAGACACTAGTTGCGTTAACAGTGCGGAGGTTGTCTGGACATCCGCTTTCTCATAGAGTGACTTCAATCGAGTCGAACCATGAAAACATTGCGCTCGGCCCATCTTCCCCAGTGAAGTCCTTGGGTCCACAAGCTTTAAACTATTTAAAGCTAAAGGTAGCCTTTGGAGATTCAGTTCTAGATTCCCCAGATAACTTGCTAGCGATTTCATTAATCTCGCTGACGATTTGAGGAATGATCTTAGCCATTTGCTTGGAGACTAGCAAGGCGATGCGTTTGTCAACGTGATTGCGGCGAGCAGAGCGAGAAGTATGAGATCCGAATGACGACATTGTCTACAACAGACATCGTCATAGGATTTAGACGATACGCTCAATCTCACCACACAATATTTAACCAACGTACTTTATAAAGCTCAGGAACACGATCACACACGGCATATATTCACAGAGGCACATAATTCTCATAAACACAGAAGCATAAGCACGTAGAGCACGGAGGCACGTAATCCACATAAGCACATATTCACCTGCATACTTTGCACGTATTCACCTATCTTTCAAAGTTGTGAAAAGCGATCGAGAGTTGCGAGAGCGAGTAGCATAACATGTGAAAGTCCGCGATTTGTTAGCGTGTTGTGAATGGTGTGTGTGTTTGCGGAGCAAGAAGCGTTAAATTGAAACCGTCAGTGTAGAGCACAACCCTCTACATCTCAAAATGCTAACAAATTGAACATATAACCATATAAAACACATAAAATCAATAATTCCACAGAGTTAGCGGTTGCGATCTCAGAATCGAAGCACATAAAAGCGATAAAGCGTAAAATCAGCGAAAATCAGAATGTCTCGGGTGTGCTAGACTTTGACTACCCAAAGTGATTCGACTATTCTCAAGGACTTCGAGTACACATGTTGGCTTAATAGACTGTGCTCTCGCCTCAATCCAGGCGAACGACACGCATCCTTTCGGCCATTCCGTGACTCAAGTCATTGGAACCCATCGAGACTTTAGTGAGAGCTTTGTAACTCCAAAATATAGAGTGGATTAAGCCATTAAGATGCGGGTTTCACCCCTAACTTAACAACTTTTATCCTGTTTGTGTGATAAGATCACGAGATGGACAAGGAAAATGGCGTCGAGGTATGGTTTTCACACCAGACTCAATGCAAATTCTCGTGTTTTATTAAATAAAATGCGTGTCGAATGAGAGATACTCTGGAGAGTTTACGGTTTTCACACCTAATCTTGACCAAATCACTCGTTTGTAATGAGTATTTTTGAAAATATGCATGTTGTCAGCCTTAGGAAAGGCTGAGTGTTTGCACGAAGCTGTAGTATACGATGTTCGTGCAAGGTTGTGAATTTAGCGAGTGTAAACGAGTGTATAAAGAGTAAGCTCGTGCAAAACCCCTACCGGGTTCGCACAAGGCGGTCTGTTGGTACTTAGACTATAGACTAGGTCAATTCTAAGACATCGACCCGGACTAGTTCGAGTCTTGCCTAATTCCCTATAGTTATGGCTCTGATACCAATCTGTCACACCCCAACCGATGGCGGAAACATCGGGGTGCGACACTGAGCGAAACAGATTATCCAGGAGAAATCCATAACAATTAATATTACCGGATATTTAGCGTTACGTCCCATACCATAACATATCAAATAAAACAGTTATTACAGACATAGTATCTCAAAGACAATTAAATTGTTCTGACAACTATGATTTAAATGTGACGTTTCTAAACCTCCTAACTTGATTCCATAACAGCAAGCATAGCGTAAGCATCCTAAACACCTGTCACATACGTTAAAATAAAAGTCAATACACATAGTATAAAGGTGAGCATACAAGTTTAATAGTATAATGGTAGCAAAAGCGGTTTACGCATAACCAACATGTAACACGTAGAATGTGAAGCAGGTAAGTTATCGACAATGAAATATGCACAGACGTTACTGCGAGTTGTAGAATGCGCATCACATATCACCACTGTGACACGTGAAGAAAATCCCTTAACAACCCCTGTCCACGACAGGTGCTGAGTCCAAACTATAGTACTATCGTTGCTAAGGTGTCAGGCAACAATCACTGTGTAAACATAACATACAAGCATTCATTGAATAACACGTATACATGCGAGAGCGGTTAGCATATAAAAAGTGTTTGCGTTGTGTGTCGATTGTTATTTGATATAAGTAACATATGTAACACCCAAAAGTGCGTTAAGCAAAAGGGGATCGAGTATACTCACAGTTCGTGTTTAATAAATAAACACAAGCTTGGATTGAAGGGAGCACTGGAGAGTTAGCCTAATCAGAGAATGATAGTGTAAGCGTTGAACAATGCGTTAAACGGTGCGTCGAAGAGTTGTGTGACGAACAGTGATCCGGTCGGATAGTCATTCGTTTGGGAAGGATGTGTTGGTGTATTGTTTAAACTTTGAAGTTTTCATTGTAGCATTTTAAAAGTCTTGAAGTGTTTCTGTATATCAGGTCGTCCGGTTGGACGGTCATCCGGATGGATGGCCGTCCGCTCGGATGGTGATCCGAGTGGGGACTGACATACCTTGAAATCTTGATAATTGGTTAGGTGTTGAAATCACCAATGACTTGTTTGAATAGCCGTTCGATCGGGTGACTGTTTTGGGTTAAAAACTTTGTAAAATTTGCTAAGTTAAACGTTTAACCGAGGTGGTATGACAATGTGTCAAACAAAGGAAATCGCATCAAGTCCAACCCATCCGGTCGGACGGGAATCACCCCGTTCGACCAGACTTAATTGTTCTTGACGGAGTTTCATGTTCAACCCGTGAATCGGTCGTCTCTTCGTTAGAAGTCCATTCTCAGTTCAGGTCTCCACTAGAGAATGAGTAGTGAATCCGAACAAGTCTAGATTCTAACGGTTTTGAGTGAAAAGTTAAGAATGTCGAAGAAAAGTTTGAAATATTTTAAAGATGTTTAAATTTAGTTGAAAATGATGTAAAAACGTGTAGAAATCCATAAGATCCGAACCATTCTTGATAAGATGAGGTCACACTTCAATGTTCATAAGAGCTCCATGATGACATCACCTTAGAACAGCCAAATCCGAAGATCCCACGGTTGAAAGTCGTGATTTGACGGTGAAAATGATGAAGAATTTTGTAAAGATCAAGGAAGTACAAGATTTGAGATGAAAACTTACAAGAATCACGAGGAATCGAGAGAAAAGAGGCTAAGAGCGTGCTGGTCGGAGGGGAGCTGTCACATCAAGTGAACAGTGATGTGACAGGTGAGGTATTTATAGGGGAAGGAGAGGAAACGCGGTGGAGATAAGTGGGTCGGATGGCCATCCGATCGGATGGTCATCCGGTCGGATGACCATTCGATCGAAAGGTCATTCGATCGGATGGCGAGTGCGAGTTGGTTTCCGACTTTCGTTTCGTGCGTTGAGCGTTGCGTTGCGAGTAAGCGAAGCGATAGTATTACACATTAGTTAGACAAATAACATAACCAACCTAACAATCATAAAAGTAACTTGCATTTCGGGTTGCGATGCGATAGAGTTGCGATTGCGTTTGCGAATAACATCCCACAATAATATATATATATATATATATATATATATATATATATATATATATATATATATTAGCACACATAATTAAAGCACATAATAACACACACACGTAAAACAATTTCAATAACCTGTGATTCGAATTGCGATGCGGTAGCGACGTGATAGCGTTTAGTAGATTAGCGTTTAATTACTTTTATCGCATTGTTACTTCACATATAAATAAATCGTAAAACAAAATGGCGCCAAGCAAAGCATCGATTATCGAGTCGAAGAGTACAAGCAATAATTATGTCAGAAATGACAGATCTGAATAGCAATCTTATCTTCCTTTAACTTTGACTTCAAAAGTCGGGTTGTTACATTTCGAGCATTTACCTAGATTTAATTTGAGTTGTCCTTTGCTCTGGGATTGTGGACCACTTTCTTTCACAACATTTTGAGTAGAGAATCAAAGGTAATTTCACATTAACATTTTACCTTGTCTTATTTTTCACGCATGTTTTTGGTTTCCTTAGGGAGTAGAAACATACCTAGTTAACCTCATATTCGTATCCTTAGAGATAGTAATATATCTTTGATTTACACGGTTGTTTACGCCAAACCGGCGTAGGCAACGTTGTTAAGTGGTGTCGTCGATGGCAAGTGATGTTTTCTCGTCGTTTTTCTTTGTTTTTCGTACCCAGTTGGTCCTTGCCTCGATCCTTCTAGCCTCGATCCGAAGCCCCGTTAATAGGGCTGTAAACTAGCTGAATAGACACAAACAAGGCCTAGTTCATGTTCATTCATTAAGAAATGATATTGTTTATGAAATGTTCACGAACGCTTACCGAATGTGATTTCTTATTCAGGTTCGTTCATTAAGAAAATGAATGTTTTCATGAATTGTTCATGAACATTTACCAAGCGTAAACGAACGCAGACACACAGACGGCCAAAAAAACAAATGTTCATGAACATGCATGCACACGAACGAACGTTCGTGCACACGAACGAACATATATTCATTTTAGAATAAAATATGCATTTCTCATCACAAAGATTAAAGAATCCATAAAAAAATAAGTATTTAACATAATTATCTGAACATAGTTGACATAATTCTCTTAAACATAACTAACACAAAATAAAGAAGTTTCTTAAGCTTTAACGCAAACTGAATGTTTCAAAATTTTAAAAAATAAAACCAATAAAATAAAATATAACATATATAAACTTTTAAGTGAACAAACACAAATAAACATAAACGAGCGAACATAAATGAACACGTTCACGAACGTAAACGAACAAGTGCATCCTCTATTCATGTTCATCCGTTTAGCTTGACGAACGGAATTTCTTGTTTTTGTTCTTTCATTTAACAAACGGACGAACATAAACGAACTTCCTCCCAAACGATTCATTAATTGTTCACTGAACGTTTGGTTCGTTTACAGCCCACCCGTTAGGCTCCCAAAGTGCACCTTAAACTCCTTTAAACCTACAAAACACAAACCATATCAAAGTATATCATTCGAAACTTATTTTCATACAAAAATACAAACTTAGATAAGGAAAATAATGAACTTTCAACCACGTATCAAAAGACAAAGGAAAGAAATAGAAAAAGAAAATGTTTACAAGTAAACACCTAAGCATATTTCGGGTAATAGGGTCGGATATCACCTGATACAATACCCAAAAAAATATTATTTCTGATTTCATACATGGTCCCATTCCGAATACCCGTCCTGAATTTTTCAAGTTTCTGATTTGCCCATCAAATTCAGGTTTGTTTACCACCCCTCATGTGAACGTGAAAATATTCTTTGTTGGAAAGACAATAAACAAAACAAACAAGAAAGCTGAGGAAACCATGTCTCTATTGAAAGAAGATGCTATCCATTCTAATTGTGTTTTGAGTCGAGGATCATATACCAGATATCTTTGTTCTCCCAAATTTTCATACTATTTTCAATTCTCTCACCCAAATTACGTAACAAACAACCATAAAAGTCATCTTGAATAAATGATAGAAGGCGTTCACTAAGTAAGCAATAAGGTCAAATTCTAGGGCTGGTAAAAACTGTTGAAACTGTGTGAACTGTTCAAAAGGAGCAAAATCGGCCAATTCAATTAGTTTAGGAGTGAACTAGTCTGGTTTATGATTTGAAAACTGAGTTTCTCACTCCTGTTTACCGTTTGGAACCAGTAGCCAAAACCAAACCAACAGAAATATTAAAAAATATTTTTTTATTCAATATGATTTTAGTAAATAAAATATCTTTTATAGGAATCAAACAATTATAACACGGAATCAAACAATTATAATACGAATAACTGTTTTTGGTTATAATGTATCATTTTTAAATGAATCAGACAATTATAACACATATATATTATAAAACAATCATAACATTTTATTTTTTATTTTTTTCATCTACATAGTTTAATAAAACTATCATTTTTTCGACTTTCGAAGATCTAGTAGCACCATTCGGTACTAAAAAACCCGGATAAGCAACCGTTATGGTTGATCTAGCCGAACCAACCAATCAAGTTTAATTTTTATAAAATCATACTTATCAGAGTCAACTAAAAAATTCATCAGATTCAACTCAAAAATTCTGTCAAAACGGCCGAATTGAACCGTGAACAACCGTAGGTCGTATACTCAGTATTAGATGTTACGTGGACTTATGGTGGTGCCTATCCAAAACGTCCTCCATGTGATGTTTGTTGGTGATGTGACTTAGTTGTTGGTTGCTGCCAAAGGTCGAATTCACTTCTATCCATGGCCCAGTGGTAACACCTTTGGTGTTTGGGGGGTAAAAAGCCAGGTTCGATCCTAGTAGGGGAGTGGATTTTAAATATAAAGGGGATAAATAACATTAGCTGTTCAAAAAAATAAAAATAAAGTAGCATCCTCATCCTCTTTCTTTTTCTAGGCTATTAGATTTTCACGTTGTAGTATTTTGTTATTGTTTAATTATAAAGTGTAATAACTATACGTTGTAGTATTGTGTTATTGTTTAATTATAAAGTGTAATAACTATTGTCACATTCCATGTATGCATAGACACAACAATTAAATTACACAATAAGTATGTGTAATGGTTTTATTAAAAATTAAAAAAGATATGACCGATAACTAGTTAATCTGTAGTACACCTCGGCTCTTGCCTCCTTCATGCTAGCTACTTTTTTGGCAATGGGTTTATTGGCAAAAAAATCCAGATGGAGACGCAGCAACAGTGTTTGACATGATTGTCAAATTGATCTGGTTCCTCCTTAGGGTGCAATCTAATGATGGTAGTAAGAGAAACCAAATAAGGGAGTTCGGCTAGGAAAGAGGGGCGGTTTCATGAGTGATGTTATTGTGATTAGAGTCTAACCCTTTAACCCTCTAATTATCTCCTTATATATGCACCCAAGAGGAAACCCTAATTAGTTAATAAGGGTAATTTGGCCCATCAACAATTACTAACTAATTATTTAATAGGTTGTTATATATTTTTGTTGGGATTGAACCCTACCAGAGGAACATATAATGTAAAGCCAAAACCTGATCACATCAGTGGATTCACAATAAGCAGACGTTTACTCTAAGCTCTCCCCTTGACAGTGGTTATCTATCTGCTGATACACTCCAAGCACTGCTCTGAAGAACAACTGATGAACCAAACACTGATGAAACAGCTAAAGACTGCTATAAGGCAAACATTGAGCTCTATCTACTGCTGACTCTTAAGTACTGCTGAAGACCCAAGCACTGCTCATTCAAAGACTGATCACCTTTTGAAGAAAGCACTGATGGTTCAAACAGTCAGTGCTTAGGCTACAACAGTGGAACGTGAACAGTGTTTAACTTGTTTTGTATTTTACTATCAATCAGTTGTTAGACATCAGTAGTTTGTATAGGCCAGTGTTTATAGTTTGTTAGGCTGTTAGATGTCACTATCATGGTGACGTCAGTTGAGGTATATCAGTAGTTTGGTTTGCATATAAATATGACAGTACTATGTACTGTTATATTTGATTCGTTTTGAGTGAGTTCTTCTCCTCAATTCAATCCTTTCATCTTGTGCAACCAACTCTGAAGTATCAGGCTGAGGGGGAGTTTAGTCTGTAAGCTTGCATTGTAATCTTTTGCTTTTGATGTAATCTTTCGACTCTATGGAAAGCAATTGTTTATCAAACTATATTCTCCTTTGATTGTGTTTACAAAGTTTGTTATTCATTTCCGCTGCACTTAAAACTGTTCATATCAAGTTGATTTGTTCAAAATATACAAACAAACACAATCATGAGAGCCTACGATCCTAACAATTTGTATCAGAGCTCGGACAGTCAAATTCGATCTAACAATCAATTTGACATAATAGTTCAGCTCAAAATTCATTGATACTAAGGTTGGTTGTAGTTAGTTGAAAAACAGAGTATCAAGTAAATCATGTTCAAATTGGTTATTCAGAAACTCTGTATATCAACCAAGATGTCATATGACACACAAATTTCACACAACAAGCGAATTTATGCACAAAACACTCATGGTTTCTAGATCTGAAAACAATATCTGTTAAACTATGAGATTACTTCTTATTTTCTAAATTAATTTCAATTGTTGACGTGTAATTTGTGATGTTTTAATAAATACTAAAGTATGAACCTCAGATTAACAAAACCTATGTTCATAAAAACATTGATGTTTTGCTAACACAAAAAGAGGGAAATCAAAACTTTAGTCATTTGATCTTATGTGTTAAAAACAGGTTGAGATCCTAAAAAGGAACAAATCAACTTTGTCTAAATACATTAAGAAATACAGGGGTCAACATAGTCCGTATCATATGCAGTGTGAGATTGGCTGAAAAACTTGTGCAAACATGACCAAGTCTCTCAAAACATTATTGCAGAATGATTTTGGACTAAAATTCACAAAAACTCGAAAGCGTGTTTATCTCAAAACTTTTGAAGTCAAAAGAAAAGAGTATAAACATAAAACACTTATGAGTTAAAATTTAGGGTAATAATGGTTATTTAACAATTGGTTATTAAGCAACTGTGTGCATTCACCTGTTCAGGAAAAGGTTTTGATTCCCATGAATGAACTCCAAAGAGGATGAGACAAATTTTCAAAAATTTATCCATGAGTCCTCATGATTACAATCAACTGACAATAAAATGGTTCCTAACAGTGGTCAAAATGTATTTAAAATTTCAAACCACTGACCATTTTCAACAACTTGAGAATGATATGATTATGTTTTCTTTTGAAAATACACCAGATCCTTTTTGATACTGTTCTCAGAAAATCCTTTAATCATTTTTTCTTCAAAGGATTTTCTCGAATAACCAGGAGATATTGTTCATTTTTTTTGGAATAATATATTTGGAACTTTTGCTTGTTTTTGTTGGCAATAGTTTCAGTTCCTTTCAGGATGAAATACCTTATTTTTGTTGGTATTATTGTCCTCATAAATGGGTCAAAAGGAAATGGTACTCTTGTCAAGATCATGTCATACTCAGGTTTGCTCCTGAATTTTTATCAAATGTTGATTGTAAAATGTGCTTGAATTACTAGGGTACTCATGTTTTAATTGAATATTAAACGAAAATGAGCTGCCTTAGCTAAAAGTTTTCATCATCTGGGGTACTAAACCACTGTCCTTCAAAATTGACATGTGGCAAAACCTTGAATGAAAATTCTCAAAACTGTTGCTGAATATTTGTCCTTCAGATCTGTACCATTTACCCTAACCACTGTTTTGATCAAACGTCTGATCTCTAAACACTGTCCACTGCTGAAAGTTAACCACTGATCCCTCACTTTCTTGACAAGCACTGATGTTCAAAATCAGTGTCCTATCCACTGATATGCTATCCACTGATAGTAAAAATCATCCACTGCCCAAAATTTTTACCGTTGTAACCACTGATGCTTGATACGTCAGTGGCCCTTAAAACAACTGCTCTCCATCCTTCATCCATTTCATCAGTGTTTGACACGTGGACAGTTTTTAGCCTTCAGATCATAATAACCGCTGCCACATCAGCGATCATTTTTTTTTCTAAATAAAACCCTGCCCTAAACCCCAAACTGGGTTTTACACTGTCGAATTGAATTCCAAAATTCTCTTCTCAAAGCAGTTTTCAACCCTTCTTCTCCAAAATCTTCAAAATCATTCTTCGTTATTCTCTGAAAAAATGACAAAATCAAAGTAAAAATCAAAATCAAAACCAAAATCACCACCACCCTCCAATGAGGTCGCTCAAACGACCGAAGAATCAATCGAAATACCATACAAACAATCTCACAACTATTTGGGTTTACTCACAAAACTCAAAGACAACCCTACTTTCGATTCCATTCTTGACACCATATCTACATCAAAGTATAAAACTTTGTTGACAGTAGACGCTCCCATATATTTGCAAACCCAGAGAGAGTTCTGGAAAAATGCTGTGCTTGAAAAACAAGATGACAAGACAGTAGACATTAACTCCTCGATACAGGGAAAAGCAATCAAAATCACACCGCAATCAATCTCAGAAGTCTTCAAACTCGATGATCTGAAAGGTAAAACTTCCTTTGACAAAAACGAGTTAAAAGCTGATTTTCTGAAAAGGGGATATGCAGAACAATCAAAGGTAGATACCTTACAAAAAGGTTATTTCCCGTCTGCACCCAGATTTTTATTTCACTTTTGATGTGTGTTTCAAATAAAACAACATCTTTTAACGAAATACCATTGAAGATTCAATGCCTGGGCTATGCTATTTTAAACAATAAAGATTACAACTATTCCCAGGAGATCTTCAATGACATGGTAAAGAATGTTGATAGCAAATCATTTCTTCTTTTTCCAAGATTTCTAAGCTATTACTTTAAACAAAAATTTGAAAAAGAGGATGAAAATTTGCCCAAACAAGGTGTCCATTTTCAAATAAAAAGTTTAACAATTGAAACATTTTCAAGAATGATGGCACCAATAAAATTAAAAGCAAAAGTGCCTGAGCAGACTTTAGAAACTACCACTGATCCTCAGGTAACTTCTGCTGAGCCCACTGCTCCAGGTGGTCAGAGCAGCACAACCACTGCTCTGAAACCCACACCTGATATTACCAAAAAGACCAAAAGAAAAACATCCAGAAAACCCACCAAACCCAAAACAAAGGCAACTCTGGAAGATGAGATCCCAGAGGAAATGCCTGTGACAACACAAAAGTCACCACAAACCACTGCTTCTACTTCCTCACAGCAGTTGGTAGAAAGATCTCCACCTTTGCCTAAAACTCCTCTTGCATCCTCACAAAAGGACCAGGTTGTAAGCACAGGGACACCACAATATGAAGCTCTGAATCCACTCGGATCCATCTTCCTCAGTCCTGATCCCAAGGACATGTCTCTTTCAACCCCCATACCCTCACCAATCATAATGCCACAATCCATGCTACCCTTGTTGCATGCAGCTGCTATAGCTCAGACACAAACCCGTTCCTCTCTATCACCTATCACTGAGAGTATACCCCCACAAGTGACTGGGTCTGATGCTACTACTTCTGCTATCCCAACAACAATTGAGGAGGTTACACCCCCTGAGTTACAAGTAACTCTCGGTGGTAGTTCAAGTGGAGCAACAACTACAACTGGTGGATCAACAGATCTTCAGTTGGACAGTTGTTTCATAAGTAAGACTCCCTTGAAGGCAATTTCTTCCATGGCAACTTCGGTAACCACCAGTGAGTTGGATCTAACCACTGGTACCATCAAAGGTTTATCGAGTGCTGAAGAAAGAAGTCCCCAGTACCAAGAACAAGGGGCATCAATGGGTGATTTTTGGGACTCAGTTCCTAAGTCAAACATTGACATAACCACTGCTGGTGGGGATTCAGATGATCCTACTAAAGTAGGTGATGATTCAAAATATCAGGAATTGACGGATAGAGTTGAAAAACTTGAAGATTCAGTTGCTGAAATAAAGAATATGGTGCAAGAGATTTTAAAAGCTCAAAAAGCACAAGCCACTGCTGTTCCTGCTCAAGCACCTGCACAACATGCATTTGCTGCAAATGAGCTTTGGAATATTTTTCAACCCATGCTTGAAGCACAACAACATATGGCTGATAAAAAGCATGCTATTCAAGTACAAATGCTGACCAACATGGTGGAATCAAGGTTTAAAGACACTCAAGCAGATATCAAGGCTATAAAGGCTAGCATTCAAAGTGCCTCTGGCAAAGTTCCTTCTTCCATATCATTTCTTGTTAACCCCCCTTCAGATAATGCCAAAAAGGGGGAGAATAACAAGCTGTTGGGAAAAATGAATAAAATGGGAATAGAACATGGTCTTTGTATTGAGCCAGAAAAAGAAAAAGAAAAACAGGTTTCAAAACCTGTTAGTCAAACAGCTGATACACCAGTAGTTACAAAAACTGCTGACAGTAGCCAAACAGCTGCCATGTCATCAACACACACCACTCTACCACACACCACCACAACTACTGCTCTACCACCATCATCTACAATCACACCATCACCACTGCCTCCTGTCATAAAACAGAAGACAACAGATGTTACAACATCTGTTGTAATGACAGCAGCGGTTGAAGCACCAGTTGTTTCAACAGTTGTTTGTCAGACACTCCCCATCATTCAAACCACTGATTCACGCAAAACATCATCTGCCCCTTCTTCATTAAAAAGGAGAAGGAATCTCATATCAGATGATGATTCATCACCTCCATCACCACCATCAAAAACTACCTCACCACTTCCATCCCCTGCTTAAAAGCAGAATACAACCGTTGACATATCAGCAGTTGTAATGACAACAGATGTTGAGACACCAGTTGATTCAACAGATGTTAGTCAGTCATCCACCACTGCTCTCACCTTTCCTACATCACAACCAAAGCTCTTCAACAGAAAAAGAAAGCCAATCTCTGCCAATGAGGTTATACATGATCCTAATGCTGCACAACATCCACTGGAACTTGAAGCTATCAAAAATGAGATGAGGCAATTCTATACAGAAGAAGATCCTTCAAAAAGAAGATTCTCCTCACTCATAGGCTACATGCCACCAGATGATATGGATGATTACCTCAAAATCAAGGCAAGATAAGCTAGACTAAGAGCTAAAGTTGAGAGTGAACGTGAACGTTTAAGCGAAGATGGCATTGCTAAAAGACTGGAGTTCTACTTCACAAAAGTAAAGCAGATAGAAGAATTTGCACAAGACCTAAACAAAGAAAAGGATGATCAAAAGAAAAAGTTAAGAAAACAATATCTAGCCTACATCATGAAAGAGAAATTCTATCCTGCTGAAGAACAACAGTTCGAAGAATGGCCAATAGTCGCTCTAAAGCATGAGGCAGAAAGGATTGAGAAGATCAAGAATGATCCTACAAAGAAGAAGAATGCTCCAAACTGGAACAAATTCAAAAAGCTCATTGCTGACCTAACTGTTGAGTATAAGAGAAAGAAAAAGGAGCTGGTGGATGCAAAAATGGACACTGTTGAAGCCATATCAAAATGGTCAAAACAGCAGACTGATGAAGCCTATGAAAGGCTAAAGAAAAGAAAGATATCTGTTTCAAGCACCTCAAAGAAGCATGAACAAAGAATGAAGCTTGAACAGCAGATAGAAAATCTCAAAACACTGTTCCGGTCTACTTTTGTGACAAACCAAGAAGAAAAAGAACAGTTGACCAGTGAAGAGGTGAAAGAAAAGGAGGTTGAGTACTTCACAGAATCCATCATGAAAATGGGTCTAAAAGAAGAAAGCTCAGAAAAATTTCAAAACCTTTTTAAAAGGATGTTAACCAAACCTGCATCACCAAACACTTCAACAGACATGACAGACATTGAAAGGCAGGAGCTGATTGAAAGAGAAACTGCAGAAGATATAGCTGCAGCAAATGATGTCATTGTAATGGCTTTCAAAAGAATGTCTGAAAGTCAGCAAGTTTTCTCAAGGCCAATATCCCAAAGCTCATCAGCAAATAAATCTCTCCCAAGAAATCCATTGGGTTTAAAAGTACTAAAGTGGCTCTCTGATCAAAAGACCCACGTATTGACTCTGGTCAGATCCAATGGAGAGGTGAAGTACATATCAAGGAAAGAGGCACTAGGCCTTAGTGTTCAAGATTTGAAGGATCTCCTTGAACTTACACTGTGCCGGGATGAAGATGATACAAGTTCCAAAGCATTTGAAGAAGAATTCAAAAGAAAAGCAAGGGAACTTGTGATGAGCAATAAAGATCCAGAATAATGACAGGTTTTGGCATTATCTGTTCCAGGGGGAGATTGTTGGGATTGAACCCTACCAGGGGAACAGATAATGTAAAGCCAAAACCTGATCACATCAGTGGATTCACAATAAGCAGACGTTTACTCTAAGCTCTCCCCTTGACAGTGGTTATCTATCTGCTGATACACTCCAAGTACTGCTCTGAAGAACAACTGATGAACCAAACACTGATGAAACTGCTAAAGACTGCTATAAGGCAAACATTGAGCTCTATCTACTGCTGACTCTTAAGTACTGCTGAAGACCCAAGCACTGCTCATTCAAAGACTGATCACCTTTTGAAGAAAGCACTGATGGTTCAAACAGTCAGTGCTTAGGCTACAACAGTGGAACGTGAACAGTGTTTAACTTGTTTTGTATTTTACTATCAATCAGTTGTTAGACATCAGTAGTTTGTATAGGCCAGTGTTTATAGTTTGTTAGGCTGTTAGATGTCACTATCATGGTGACGTCAGTTGAGGTATATCAGTAGTTTGGTTTGCCTATAAATATGACAGTACTCTGTACTGTTATATTTGATTCGTTTTGAGTGAGTTCTTCTCCTCAATTCAATCCTTTCATCTTGTGTAACCAACTCTGAAGTATCAGGCTGAGGGGGAGTTTAGTCTGTAAGCTTGCATTGTAATCTTTTGCTTTTGATGTAATCTTTCGACTCTATGGAAAGCAATTGTTTATCAAACTATATTCTCCTTTGATTGTGTTTACAAAGTTTGTTATTCATTTCCGCTGCACTTAAAACTGTTCATACCAAGTTGATTTGTTCAAAACATACAAACAAACACAATCATGAGAGCCTACGATCCTAACAATTGGTATCAGAGCTCGGACAGTCAAATTCGATCTAACAATCAATTTGACATAATAGTTCAGCTCAAAATTCATTGATACTAAGGTTGGTAGTAGTTAGTTGAAAAACAGAGTATCAAGTAAATCATGTTCAAATTGGTTATTCAGAAACTCTGTATATCAACCAAGATGTCATATGACACACAAATTTCACACAACAAGCGAATTTATGCACAAAACACTCATGGTTTCTAGATCTGAAAACAATATCTGTTAAACTATGAGATTACTTCTTATTTTCTAAATTAATTTCAATTGTTGATGTGTAATTTGTGATGTTTTCATAAATACTAAAGTATGAACCTCAGATTAACAAAACCTATGTTCATAAAAAACATTGATGTTTTGCTAACACAAAAAGAGGGAAATCAAAACTTTAGTCATTTGATCTTATGTGTTAAAAACAGGTTGAGATCCTAAAAAGGAACAAATCAACTTTGTCTAAATACATTAAGAAATACAGGGGTCAACATAGTCCGTATCATATGCAGTGTGAGATTGGCTGAAAAACTTGTGCAAACATGACCAAGTCTCTCAAAACATTATTGCAGAATGATTTTGGACTAAAATTCACAAAAACTCGAAAGTGTGTTTATCTCAAAACTTTTGAAGTCAAAAGAAAAGAGTATAAACATAAAACACTTAGGAGTTAAAATTTAGGGTAATAATGGTTATTTAACAATTGGTTATTAAGCAACTGTGTGCATTCATCTGTTCAGGAAAAGGTTTTGATTCCCATGAATGAACTCCAAAGAGGATGAGACAAATGTTCAAAAATTTATCCATGAGTCCTCATGATTACAATCAACTGACAATAAAATGGTTCTTAACAGTGGTCAAAATGTATTTAAAATTTCAAACCACTGGCCATTTTCAACAACTTGAGAATGATATGATTATGTTTTCTTTTGAAAATACACCAGATCCTTTTTTATACTGTTCTCAGAAAATCCTTTAATCATTTTTTCTTCAAAGGATTTTCTCGAATAACCAGGAGATATTGTTCATTTTCTTTTTGGAATAATATATTTGGAACTTTTGCTTGTTTTTGTTGGCAATAGTTTCAATTCCTTTCACGATGTAATACCTTATTTTTGTTGGTATTATTGTCCTCATAAATGGGTCAAAAGGAAATGGTACTCTTGTCAAGATCATGTCATACTCAGGTTTGCTCCTGAATTTTTATCAAATGGTTATTTTAAAATGTGCTTGAATTACTAGGGTACTCATGATTTAATTGAATATTAAACGAAAATGAGCTGCCTTAGCTAAAAGTTTTCATCATCTGGGGTACTAAACCACTGTCCTTCAAAATTGACATGTGGCAAAACCTTGAATGAAAATTCTCAAAACTGTTGCTGAATATTTGTCCTTCAGATCTGTACCATTTACCCTAACCACGGTTTTGATCAAACGTCTGATCTCTAAACACTGTCCACTGCTGAAAGTTAACCACTGATCCCTCACTTTCTTGACAAGCACTGATGTTCAAAATCAGTGTCCTATCCACTGATATGCTATCCACTGATAGTAAAAATCATCCACTGCCCAAAATTTTTACCGTTGTAACCATTGATGCTTGATACGTCAGTGGCCCTTAAAACAACTGCTCTCCATCCTTCATCCATTTCATCAGTGTTTGACACGTGGACAGTTTTTAGCCCTCAGATAAGCCTGATCAGTAGTTAACACTCATTTTAGCCGAGTAATCATTTACTATGAGTATTAGATAAGCCTGATAAGTAGTTAACACTCATTTTAGCCTTAAACAAGTACTATAGCAGAGAAATACAGCCGTTGAATCATTATGCGACTTAGGTACCCCATTAATCATACTATAGCCTTAATTTAAAACCTAATCGTTATCATCAAAATACGCATAAGCCCTTTGTTTGATTTGTAACTTTATTTGTCTATATGCCGTTATGTCGACTTGACATATTCTTAGAGACATACAAAATCAAACTGTTGAGAAAAAATTAACTAATACTTAGTCATTCATAGTACGATATACAATTGCGCACGACCATTAATTAATACCCGTCTATGAGCTCTCTTAATAAGACTTATGGGTAATAGCCCTTCAGTCATAGGATCCTTAAGCATATCATGAATGTATTCGATACAAAACTTAGTTTCCTCAATTCGTTCATAAACGAATAATTAATTGCGTATCGAAATTTAATGCAGCACCTCTTGAACTGTTACTTTTCAAGGAGTCATGGTAGCTGACTTTATCACACTAAGTCTTCAAAACATTAATTATATGGAGTTAATAAACTTATGAGTCCACTGATAAATTTCCAACAACATTTAGTGACTATATTATGTCGTTATAACTTAGGTTGTTAATATCAGTGCATTATGACTCCTCCATGAGAAAGGTTTTGTCTGCTGACATAAGGATATATCCGAAATTACATTTTGTCATCTTTGAATATCACAAAGTTAGAGTAATAAACCGGTTTTAATTCTCACTTCTTCTTTAAATTGTAGTCTCTCGTTTCTTTTAAAGATATTGTAATACTCCATTAGATGCTTCACATTAATATAGACATATCTAGTGTGTTGCAATGTGAGTAATATCTAAATGAGTATAGACTTGAACTTACATAAGGCTTCTAATTAATGAAGCGTACGAAATAATCTCATTTATCCTATTATCCTCTAAAGGAGAGCAATATTGTTTGTTACATATGTAAGGACCCATTTAATGTTAAACTTATGGAACGAAACTAATGTCCCATTCAGTCTATCTCGGTATGTTACGATATCAATCACGTAAGAGATATCTCCGAGATCTATTATATCAAAGTTTGTGTCAACAATGCTTTGACTTATGTAACATATACTTGTCAAAAGAATATCATCTACATAGACAAGTTTAATTTAATTGCCCCCACTCATTTTGCGGTAGGTACATTAATCCACTTGGTTGTTGATGAAAATAATTACGTTAAGATTTCATCACATTATGATGTTTGCATTAACCCGTACATGGATTTTATTGGCTTACAAATAAAGTGTTCTTTAACCTTAAGTTTGGAACTTTCAGGTTGTTTTATAAACATGTAAATATGTCAGCCATTTGTTAGGGAAAATTGTTTTAATGCTCATCTAATGTAGCTTTAAACTATTATAAGCTACTAGAACAGTGATGATCCTTAAAGAAAACTTTGATAATTTATCTCTTCCTAAGTATAACCTTTGACAATCAATCATGCCTCTTCGTGTCTTAACGCTTATTTCAGGATTTGGTTTAGTTATGAACACTCTTAAGTAATTCAATCAAATCCCAAACGTTATACGAACACATAAAATCAGTTTTACTAGAAAACTGTTTTATTCCATTTAGAAGATTGATTGACACTAATGGCTTAATTTGAAGAGATAGGATCAGTAAACATTTCAAAAATCCATTTCAACTTCAGTTAGGGAGGTTATGTAATCATCAAAGTTAGTAGGTTTTTAAACCTAGATGACCTCATGAGTTGATTATTGGGTTTTAAAAGTTTCAGCTTTATGGATTAGCTCTTGGTTAGGTTGCTATCATTTTCAGGATTCTAAGTTTGTAAGAGTTGGTGCAGTATGGTGTACAAGAGGTGTAATCGGAGTTAAATTTGGAGTGAAATTTAATGACACTCTTCCCCCCGCCTCTTGTATTCCTTGCAAGTCATAATAAGGACTTTGACTGCTCCCACTGACCTTAGAAATCTTTAGGAACTCGGCATGCTTAGGGTCAATATTTAAAGACCAACAGATTCTAATAGAGAAACCAAATTAATGACGTTAGTCGTTGTGATTTCTCTTGTTGATGATTATATTAGTTTAGGTAAGATATCTAAGTGTGCCCACAATTAAGCAACAATGAAACTTTTGTAAGAGTAGCATTAGATTTTAAGGATACAAGTTATGATAGAACAGTGTCATGATGGAGCGGTGTCTTGTACAAGAGGTGCAAATTTAGGTAATATAAAGTTTTCACTCCCCCACCTCTTGCAACTATTGCAAGTTATTATTAAGACACTTAATGCTCCCACTGATCTTTAATATCTCTAGAAAAGCTACAAGAGAAGTTTCAATGAGGTACGTGACGTGGGAACCTATCATATATTTGTTAGACTTTATTTGATTTCTTTAATGTCCAGATGTCATAAGAAAACACACGGACATATTTAATTGAAATCTTAGTAAGTACATATATGAATAGATTTCTTCTAAGACCGTGAGCCATATGCGACAAAATTTAGATACAAGTTGATAGTCTTTTAAATGATAAATGAATTATGTCTGAATATTTCATTTGGAATAAGTTCCACGAATGTCAATGAATGACTTATGATGGACCCATACTTATTCCTTAAGCCAAGTAATATTTAGGGCTATAACGTCATGATTTAAAATCACTTAGAATGAGATTAGATAAAAAATCATCCTCATTAACCATTCATGATTTCTCATGAATTTTGGTTATAATGGATGAAATTTGTAAGTCTCATTTTCCTTTTGTCAAATTCTCATTTACATGATGAAAAAAGTTGTGAAAGTGTAAGGTATCATCTAGTTTTATCTTAGTAATGTTTCTATCCAGATATTAAGAACAAATAAGATGAGAGTTTAAGGTAGGTGTGACTTTATGTTGACTATTTAAACCTCACAATCTTCATAACATTTCTTAATTATGATACTATATTCTGATTAATCTTCAGAATATGTAATGCATCGAAAAGCGTTATTAGAAGACTGCTTATTATGGTTCTTATAGTCTTAACATTTAATTTTGTCACTAACTCTCATGTTAGTTATTTGTTGACTTCTGGTAAGGAAACCTATGGAACTAGAGTCAACTAATCATGTGTTAATTGGAATATTAAAATTATCAGATTTAAATATCATTAGTAAGTGACTACCTAATTAGCTTATCCAACCGTTCTTCTGAATAATGAATAGTCTCGTTGCTTATGCCTAGTCTAATGGCATAATTATGCAGTGAGATTTTCCCATGAAGAACCTTAGAGGTGGAATTAACACTTGTAATTTGTCTATGGACCTTAGAACAATCCTCTTTTAAAGTATTAGTGGTTGTAAGGTGAATAACATCTTATTTTCCAGTTTCAAATATATATTTCTATGTACATATGTTGCTTATCAACACACTCATTGTACTTTGGTACTTTTGAGTGTTATAGTTGATTTATAAGGCATCAAATTGTACAACTGAAAATCTTAGTAAGTAATGTACTGGAAAATGTACTTATTTCCATGCGTAAGCCCTTAACTTTATGGGTCATGGTATTGTACATTATTATGTATTCACATATACCACTTAGCTTATAGTTTAGAATTTTAAATGAAGGCATGCATCTTAGGAGCTCTTGTGATTATTCCACAATAATAGATCAGTCTTAGGAAAGACTTAATCTGGAATAACTTTCTTGATAGCAATTATGTTAGGGAGTTCTTGATTATCATAAGAGACATCATGTTTGATTTATCCTATTCATCATGCTCTACTTTTCTTCTGTAGTGCTTTATCAGAAGAGAGCAATAGGATTATTGTGTCTTAAGAGATAATCAAGAATTTAATTTAAGAGCGAATTCTTATAGAAACTTTAAGCAAAACATATTAGATTTAGGAATTAGAGTGGATGAGATATAGATTTATAGAAGAAAATTATAGTGAGTAAAAATTATGGGTACTAAGAATAAGGCAGACGAAATCATCATAAAAATTAATTAAGGATCATTAATATAAGGATCATTATGTGAAGAGATTGTGATATGTCTATTACTAACATCAAAATAATAGACTTATTTAAAGTTCTACTTAAACGAAGACAAATCAGCTTTGGCCAGAAGTGTAATCATTTAAGCATGTGTGCAAAGTGGTTGTAACAAATCAGCTTTGGCCAAAAATTGAGACAGTCACTTTAGTTATGCACTTGTTAAGTATGCCATCTATGAATGAATTAAATCAGCTTTGGCCAGATATTAAGACATTCATGTTTATGATGCACACTTAACATAGCTTTCGTAATACTTGAACGATAAGTAGATGCATCAAATTAGATTTGGCCAGAAGTGATACATCAGAAGCTCATTCAAGTTAAGCCATTTTGGTTTTGTGAAACATTATTTGATCCTTATTAATTAACTAAGTATTTACAAAACCAATCATTTAATAGCAAACCACCTGTTAGCGCGGATCGAACTAAATCTTATTTCACATTAAACAGCCTAAAATAATGAGGTTTCGAGTGAGATCTCGACTCAGTTATGAGGTCTCGAGTGAGATCTCGAGTCAAGTCTCGACTCAACTTGTAAAATTATGAGGTCTCGACTCATCAAGGTCTCGAGTCGCAACCTCAGTCTCGAGTCGTAATCATGGTCTCGACTGCTATGAATTATGAGATCTCGACTCCTTATGAGGTCTCGAGTCACAACCATGGTCTCGAGTTGTAGCTTTATGGTCTCGAGTCGCAACCTTATGGTCTCGAGTTATGACCTTATGGTCTCGAGTCGTAAAGATTTAAGCCCTTAGTCAAAACCTCAGTGGTCTCGAGTCGAAACCTTATGGTCTCAAGTCGAAATCGTTGTCTCGAGTTATAAACATTTGAGAACACTTATGATTTCGAGTCGAGTTCTTGTGGTCTCGAGTCGAGACCTTGGTCTCGGGTGGTTAAAATTTATCTCGAAACTTCTGTTACAGCTATTAATGTGAAAACATAACCGAAAATTAGAATTGTTAGGGATTTTGAGATATAGTTTCCTGTTTTAGTGATGATCTAATTTTATCATAATATTTCGAAAATTATAACTGTATATCCTTTAACAGTTTTCGAATAAACTTAACAGATTAAATTGGATCAAAACATGGAAAAACACTCATCAATCCTAATTACATTCCAAAACATAACGGAATTTTCGAATTTTCTAAGAACACATGATGAACCCTAAAATAAAAAAACATGATTCTGGAACCCGAAACCTGAATTTTAAGGCTTTTTATAAACAGATTTCGGACTTGATTTTAACCATTATGATTTCGAGTCATTTATATAACATTCTTTTTCCGAAAGAAAATTGATCTCGGTACATTAGACTCGAAACCAGCCTTGATGTTCATTAAATTTTCAAAACTTATGTTTTCCAGATTTCAATCCCAGAATAATGGATACGAAAACAAAACTGATTAATCAACATATGCTCTGATACCACATGTTGATCAGTTCTGTTTAGACATAATGGAAAACATGAAAACATACCTTTGATTGCATCAGTACAGGCCAGCAAAGAATCCAGATGGAGACGCAGCAACAGTGTTTGACATGATTGTCAGATTGATCTGGTTCCTCCTTAGGGTGCAATCTAATGATGGTGGTAAGAGAAACCGAATAAGGGAGTTCGGCTAGGAGAGAGGGGCGATTTCATGAGTGATGTTATTGTGATTACAGTCTAACCCTTTAACCCTCTAATTATCTCCTTATATATGCACCCAAGAGGAAACCCTAATTAGTTAATAAGGGTAATTTGGCCCATCAACAATTACCAACTAATTATTTAATAGGTTGTTATATATTTTGATCCATATAATGTAAATGATTATAATGGCTACTAGATTAAATATAAAATAATATATATTTAATCTTACATCCTCAATTGGCGGAGGGGAGCGGTGTTTGCCACCCCAAGACTTTGATATTGTTTGACGTCTTTACTACATATGGTCTTAAAACATGATGCAAGTATTTGTTACGAGTGATACTTTAAAGATGGAGATAATAATAATAATAATAATAATAATAATAATAATAATAATAATAATAATAATAATAATAATAATAATAATAATAATACAATTAGAAATTTCGAAAAACAATATATTAATAAGATTCCAAATCAAGCCCACATAAACATTTAAATGTCATGTCATCAATAAATATAATAAGAAATTCATGAAAATGCTTTTAGCTAGGAACATGTAACATTATTATCAAATTGGTAAATCTGACTATCTATAAAGTAAGTTGATTTATATAACATCACCCTTATAATAGTGATGGACCTGTAATTTGTCAAGCAAGTTCATGATTTTGATGTTAAGAATAACTTTAAAAACCATTCAATAGATCGCTATTAGTGATTCATGCATTTTCCCAAGTTTTTTCATCAAATGCTACTTATCGTGATTGCTCTGTGTTGTAAATTATTATTGTGAATTAAGTGAGAATGGATTATTCTATTTATAAGGTACATAGTATTAGTATAGTTAGGTTTCTATTATTTAGTTTCCATTAAGTCTCTTAGTTCATTTAAACTTTAATAGTGATTGGTATTAATTATTCTTGTGATGTTCATATGCACATGATGTTTGTTCACCCCTTCTTCTAGCTGAGTAACTGACTCGACCGTTGAAGCGTCACAGGGGGTCTTTGGCTCGATGAACCTTCCAACGATTTGCGTATGGTTTTACAAATGCTATCCAAAGCTTGAGAAGACGTGAATCACACAACATCAAAACCGGGAGCACTACGAAACAAAGACGACTTAGCCTCTCTAACCGATGTGAATCACTAACTCAGTATGGGAGACTATTTGTAATAACATATAACTTATGGTGGATCAACAAGGTATGCATGAACCACTCACATAATGCACTAATAACAAAATAAAAATTATTTGTTTATTTCAAGCAAATTTAAGTCAGACATATAAGTAGTCAACATAGATCAAATGAGTAATCAAAATTAAACATTGTCCACCACCAAGGTTCATTTAATCCATGTGAATAAGAAGATGTTATCCAATCAGCCAATGTGATTGTGCTTTGGGTCGAGGGTTATATGGTAGATCTTTGTTCTCCCGTTTTCCCTACTATTTTCACCCAAAATTACCTTAGTAACGACCATATATGTCTTAAGTTAATGATAAAAAGATGTTTCGCTAGTAACTAGTAAGTGATAATGTCATATTAGATGTTACGTGGACTTATGATGGTGCCTCCTTTAAGCGCCTATGTGTTGAACTAGTTTTTGTCCCGTCTGCGTTGCGGGGCACTAAGCCGAATATTTCTCTTTCGTAACATGTACGTATGTGTTTTGATTACTTGTACATACTACTCATAACACGATCTCAAAAAAATTACATTGAGTCAACCAATTAAAACAAAATACTACCGTACTTTTGCTAAAAAAATAAAACGATGGAAATACTATAATTTAAACTGATGGCAAAATTGTATTTTCTCAGGACAATGGACAATGAGCGTGTGTCAGACAGCCGTCTGACATGAATAAAAATTACAGTCAACCAATTAAAACTAAATACTACCATAGTTTTGTCAAAAAAAGAGAAAAACTAAAACAATTGCATGAGTGTAATTTTATATAGGGGGCAAAATCGTAATTTGACAGGAAAAAAAACAAAAACGATGGCAAAACTATAAATTTAGACGGGGTGCAAAATAGTAATTTAGCTGGGAGGAAAAAAAGCAAAACCAATAGTAAAACTATAAATTTAAACAAGGCAAAATCGTAATTTAGTTGCACCAATAGGAAAGTGTTAAACAACTGTCTGACACTATTCCCGTCGGCCATCTTAGCTAATGGTACTGTTGATGCAACAAATGAGAGACCAAGGATAGTGGCTAGGCTGGTTAGGCAAAAGGGTTGAAGGGTTCAACTTTGCCTAACGCAGGTCGTGGGGTCCCCCCACGTTTGCAAGACGTGGAAGGAGGTTCATTAGTTTATTGTTGTTGTTTGCTGAAGATCCTCCTCTGAAGTATATTCAGATTCGGATGTGGGAGCAAACGGAATGTGTGTGTAGGATGTGAAAGTGAATAACTCGCATGAAGCAAGTACTCGATATGAATGACCAGAGTTTAAGGAAACAGGCCTGACCAAGAATGTCCCAACTCAGTAAATGAAGTGTCAATTATATAGGAGAAGACATCTCCCAAAGAAGATTGCTTTTGACTAGTGACCTTACTTGCAGTGAGGGGCTTGCCCTTTCGGGGGTTAAAGCCTTTTGACCCCTGGGTAATAGCGTGTGCTCTGCAAACCTGCATTGCTTTTGCGGCTGGTGGGTTGGTAAAGCAATCCCGGGATGTGACTGGCTACTGTTTCCGTGTTGCTTTTCCCCACCTCACAGCTTTTCAACCTTCGAACCATTTAACCTTTCGAACGTATATGTACTTAAGTCATTTTATTTGATCTTGGGCTACCCCCGTCATCAGCCCCCCAAGTCAGAGGTTTTTGTGGAATGAGCTCAAAGACGTCTGACTTTTGTACATATATTTTACTTCCTGAAAGTTTCAAGGGTTCAATGCTTGAAGGCTTGGAGGGTTGTAGGCAGTTAATATTTGAATTTTAAATAACTGACAACCGATTTGATTGATGTGTGGCAGTTCATAGGGTGGCGGTTTTTGCAGGAGTTACTGTTTGCAATTATCACCCCTATTTTAGGTTATTTACTTTTATAGTTACATTTTTTGTTCACTTTCTACATATTTCCATCAAGTTTCTTCCTACGATTTCTTTCCTCCTCTCCAAGGTTAGTTTCAGTTCCCTTTGCATTTTCCTTACATTCTTCGTATTTTCAAAAATGGGTGCTCGTAAGGATTTGGCAAAATCCTTTTCCAGATTAACACAAGAAGAGGTAGACTTATTTTGTGTGGAATATGGTATTGATAAAAAGTTTAAACCGACTGCTCCTGCTTGTGATGTTCCTGTTGATAAACCGACCCCTGGTTCGATTGCTCTTTATTGCCGTCACTTTGAGTTTTCGAATCTTCGTTATCCCTTTTCTTTCTTTGTTTTGAATCTGTTAGAATATTATCGGGTTTCCTTTGGGCAAGTTCATCCGAAGGGCATGGCTAGGGTTTTACATTTTGAATCTGTTAGAATATTATCGGGTTTCCTTTGTTGCTTTTTCACCGGTTTTTCCGTTTGGCCAAAAATGGCGATTGGTTCACCTTTGAAACATCCAAGGTTGATTCTTGCCTTATTTCATCTATGGTTACAACACTTGGGACTTGGAAGGATCGCTTTTTCTGGGTTTCCGATACTATTGTCCCATTCAAGATTGTGTGGAGGCACCTGGATGCCGTTCTCAATGATCCGGAACCTTCTGAATCTGAGTTGAATGATGTTTTTCTTAAAGCCATCCGGGAATGCCCTTCGAGGGTACGTCCCTTTCCAGAACATTTACTAGTTCTTTTAGGGGTTAGTAAAATCTGGGGAAATGCCGATCGGGATCCGGTTCTAATGAGAAGTGGCATGGGTATGCATTTTCCTTTTTTGCCCTTTTTGCATTTTTCTTGACTTATGTCTTATGTGTTTTTGCTTTGTTATTTGTAGTCTTGTCTGATCTGGATATCATTAAGAGTGACGACACTTCTGATGTTGTGTTTGGGGATGTTCCGTCTGTTCCTGGTGAGAATGTTGTGGTTAGGACTGTTGAGCAAAGGTTTGAGGGCTCGGGTTATATTAGCACTTCCAATGTCAAAGGTTTCTCTAAGCCCCATGCTCCCAAGTCTTCAACCCGTCGATCTTCCCGTCGGTTGTTGAAGGCTGGTCCTCAATCCACTTCTATTGAACCAGTGGATTTGAGTGATGATATTGAAGCTTCGGAAGATCAAGGTGGTGAGGCGGGTGCTGAGAAGGAGAAGGAATTGGTTGTTCATGGTAAGAAGGTTTCAGGCAAAAAGGTTGTTGCTACCCCTGTTCAGGGTTCTTCAAGCAGGGACGTTGAAGGGTTGGATCCGGAAAAGGTTTATGTGCCTAATTGGTCGGTGAAAAATGATGACAGCTTTAAGGATGCTGTTGTTTGTGAAGATGCTCTGAGTCACATTGCTCCTCCTTCAGTTCACAAGACCATTGCTGGGATGGATGATGACTTGATGTTGTCCCGCATGATTTTGAGCACTTGCAACCTTGCTGCTATGCTTCCTCAAGGGATTGCTCGTTTTCGTCAGAGGATGCAGGAATATGAAGAATTTTTTAAGAAGAAGGATAAAATGAAATCTTCCATGGCTGCGATGAAAAAGGAGATAGCTGGTTTTGCTGAGAAGGAAAAGGCATGGGACAAAAAGGTTAGTGAGCTTACTAAGGTGCATGAGATTGAGATGAGTAACTTGAAGAAGAGCTTTGAGGCTGATCGATTGAAGCTTAAAGCTGATAGGGAAGCCCTCTTTGTTCAGCAACGGGTTTTTCATGAGGAAAAGGAAGGGTTGAAGGCTTCGGTTGCTCGATCCACCATTGATAATCAGTGGTTAATTGAGCAGGGTTTTCATCAGGTTGTTACTTACCTTCTTCACTCCAAGGAGTTTAACTCTGCCCTTGGTGAAGTTTATACTAAGTTGCTCAACCTAGGGAAACACCAAGGCCTCATCGCTGGTTATAAGCTTCATGAATCCGGCCATCCTTTGGAGAAGTCTCCTCTGTTTCGTCCCGAGGCTTCCGATGTTTTCAAAGGCTCCGTTGAGCAAATGGAGAAGTTGACCTACCCTTACATCCATCAAGTTTCTGCTTGTTTTGGTAAGCCTCTTGCTGTGTTGCAGGACTTGAAGCCGGAGGGCCTTAATGAAAAGGTCTGTGCTGAAATCTTGGGTTCCCTTTCAAGGAAGAGGTCCTACTCGGGAGATAGTGATGACACCTTTTCGGCAGAACAAGGTGCTCTAAAGGATGCAAGCTTGGAGGCTTCAGCGGTAGGTGATGCTAGGGGTGCAAAGACTAAGAAGTCCAAAAAAGCAAAGAAGGTGAAGGGTGAAGGTTCCGGGGTTTCTAAGTCCTCTGCTGATGCTTAATTCGTACCTTTCTTAGCACCCAAAAACAATTTGTGGGTTGTAATGTTAACTTGAACAATATTAAGTTTCCAGGGACCCTTAAGGTTCCTGTTGTTTGTGTTTTAGGCCTGTATGGCCGTTTGAACAGTAGCTAAACTTGCGAGTCACTAGGACTTGCCTTAACTTGTGTTTGAAAGTCTTTCGGGGCTTTCTTTGATATGGTATGATGTTTAACTATTTTCTTTGTGTTATGTTTGTATACTTATGCCTGTTTTGTTAAGGCAGTTTGATTGGCTTTAACCTTTCAAGCTTTTTGGCTATTCGTAGGTAGGTTGAAGCCTTTGAGGTTTCGAGTTGTCGCGTAGGTGGTTTGAAGCCTTGGAGGCTTTTTAGCTTTGAGACTTGATTTGGTTTGTATTTTTTGTTTAAGGTGTATTGTTCTTTAGATTATTTTTGTAACTTTGTCTTTGTCGAGTTTGTGTTGCCTTTATGTTTTTTATACCTTAAAGGGTTCAGTGCTGCAGACACTTAGCCTTGGTATTTTTAACAAGAAGACATAGCATCTATCCTTTTTATCATTTCTTTGTTTTTTATTTGACTACATAAGCCTGTTTGTTGGTTGTATTTCTAAGGCTTAAGGAACATTTGGTGTAGGTTGTTCAGACCTGTCTATGAGACAATTTTGTTTTAACTTAACAACTCTCATGGAGTTGTATTGATTTAGGAACTCACCCCTTATATAGGTTCATTCAACCCTTGAACCTATTGAGCGATGTGGCCTGGGAGCTCATCCCCTTACATGGCCCTTGCCATGGAGTTTTTTGCTAGGTTCTCAACCTGATCTTAGGATAGAAAGACAAGTTTGATAAAACAACTTCATTCATTCAAGCAATACTTGCTTTTTACAAAAGGTATTCATAGTGTGGTTCGAAATACATTTTGATACAAACCAAACTTTCCTGTCTAAACATGGAACCTTTTCAGGGTTTTGCCATTCCAATGCCTTGGAAGCCTTTTGCCTTCTGAATCTGCTAGCTTGTAGGATCCACCCTTGTGTGCTTCGAGGATGGTATATGGACCCTCCCATTTTGGGCCAAGCTATCCTTGATTTTCCTTTTTGCTAGCTTCGTTGTTTCTGAGGACCAGGTCCCCTGGCTTGAATCGTTCATTCTTGACTTTCTTGTTGTAGTAGGCTTCCATTTTTTGCTTGTATTTGGCTTCATGGATTGCAGCTTGATCTCGTGCTTCCTCTAGGAGTTGTAAATTCAACTTGGTCTCTTTTTGGTTTGTTTTGGGATCCATGTTGACGATTCGCTGGGTTACAACTCCTATCTCAGCGGGGATCACAGCCTCGGATCCAAATACCAAGCTATAGGGTGTTTTCTTATGGCTTGTTTTTTCGGTTGTTCTAATTGCCCATAGGACACTAGGCAATTCTTCAAGCCAGTTGCTTTCGTATCTTCCCAATCTTGTCTTGATACCTTCTACTATGCTCCAATTCGTTCTTTCGACCTGACCGTTTGATTGCGGGTAAGCCACTTAGCTAAAGACCTGGTTGATTCTGTATTCTTTACACCACACGCTGAAAGGCTTCTCGGCAAATTGCTTTCCATTGTCAGTGACAATTAGTCCCGGCAATCCATAACGGCAGATAATGTTTTCCCAAACGAAGTCGATGACCTGTTTACCCGTGATCTTTGCAAGTGGTTTAACCTCGGGCCACTTGGTGAAGTAATCTATTGCCACCAGCAAGAATTTTACTCCTCCTTTGCTTGGGGGAAATGGGCCAACAATGTCCATTCCCCATTTATGGAATGGCCATGCCGAGGTTATTGGGACAAGGTCATGCTTGGGATTCTTTGGTATTGGTGCATGAATCTGGCAAGCGTCACATTTCTTCAATTCTTCAGCTGTATCACAATGCATTGAGGGCCAGAAATATCCAAGGTTCATGAGTTTTGCAACCACCGACCTAGCTCCAAAATGAGCTCCACATATGCCTTCGTGAATTTCTTTGATCAAATACTTACTTTGCTAAGGACCAACACATCTTAGCAAGGGGGCAAGGTAACCCTTTTTGTAAAGGGTATCTCCTTGTAGTACGTACTACCTTGCTTTGATTTTAACCCTTTCAGCTTCTACTTGATCATTGGGTAGTTCACCATTTTTAAGGAACTTTTTGATGGGAGTCATCCAATTTGGATCTTCCTCGGTGACTACGTCTTGAACTTCCAATTCATCAATCGATGGAGTTTTCAGCACTTCTACCAACACCTTCTTGGTGAGGTGGGAAAAAGTGAGGGATGGTAGCTTACTTAAGGCATCAGCCTTTTTGTTTTGGGATCTGGGAATCTGCTTGATATTGCATGCTTGGAAGGTACTCATCAGCTCCTTGGATTTCTCTTTATATTTTTTCATGTTGGGTTCCTTTGCAACGTAGCTATCGTTCACTTGGCTTGAGACCAATAATGAATATGTGAACACTTCAAGCTTCTGGACTTTCATCTCTTTGGCCAGCCTTAAACCAGCGATCAGTGCCTCGTATTCAGCCTCGTTATTGGTTGTCTGAAAATCAAAACGGAGAGCATATGTAAATTCCAACCCTTCTGGGTTGATCAAGATTAGCCCAGCCCCTGACCCTTCAACGCTTGAAGCCCCGTCGGTAAAAAAGCTTCCACGCTTCAGGGTTGGAAGGTTCAGTGGTGGCAGTGTTTACTTCAGTGATTTCTTGGTTTGGGACTTCTATAATGAGGTCGGCCAAGACTTGGGCTTTGATAGCTTTTCGTGGGACTTAGGTGATGTTATGTTCACCTAATTCCACTGCCCATTTGGCCAACCTTCCCGAGTTTTCTGGTTTTTCAAGTACACTCTTAATGGGTTGGTCGATGACCACTTGTATAAGGTGTGCTTGGAAATACCTTCGAAGCCTTCTAGCTGTTTGAACTAGGGCTAGGGACAATTTTTCAAGAGAAGGGTATTTGGTTTCAGCCAATTTTAGAGTTTTGCTGAAGAAATAAACGGGTACCTGAGCTTTATCCCGTTCGATCGTGAAGACTGCACTTATGGCCTCTTCAGCAATTGATAGATAGACTGAAATTAATTCCCCCGTTTCAGGAGCTGCGATGTCTGGTAAGGAAGCGAGATGTTGTTTCATCTGGTTGAAGGCTTCTTCAGCCTCATCAGTCCATTTGAAGTCCTTCTTATCAGAGCAATTCTTGAGTGTTTTTGTAGAAGGGTAAAGACCTTTCAGCCAGCTTGGAGGTGAAACGCTTCAAGGCTGCAAGCTTCCTGTTTAGGCTTTCAACCTCCTTCTTGGTTTTTGGTGGCTTGGCTTCAAGGACAGCTTTCACCTTGTTTGGGTTAGCCTTGATGCTTTGTTTCCCAACAATGTGACCCAAGAACTTTCCTTCTTCAAACCCAAATGAGCATTTTTCAGGGTTGAGCTTCATGTTAACCTTTCTGAGATTCTTGAAAGTTTTTGAATGCCGTCGAGCATCTGATACTCTGTCTTGCTTTTGATCACCAAGTCATCGACGTATGCCTCCATGTTTTTACCAATTTGGCTTGTAAAGGCTTAGTCTACTAGGCGTTGGTTGGTCGCTCCAGCGTTCTTGAGTCCAAAAGGCATCTTCCGGTAGCAAAAGATTCCTTTATCAGTGTGGAACGCTGTTTTTTCTTCATCTTCTTCTTTTATGAGTATTTGGTGATACCCTTTGTAAGCATCAAGAAAGCATTTGAAAAGGTAACCAGTGAGTGAATCAACCTTGAGATCAATTTCCGGTAGTGGATAGCAATCCTTAGGACAAGCCTTGTTAAGATCTTTGAAATCTATGCACATCCTCCAAGAGTTATCTGGTTTCTTGACCATAACCGGGTTTGTAACCCATGATTGGTACTTGACTTCTCGAAGTATGTCGGCTGATACGAGCTTTTCGACCTCCTGGCAAGCAGCCAGGCTTCTCTCAGGTGCTAAACTTCTTTTCTTTTGGACCACAGGTTTGAAATCCGGTGGTATTCTTTACTCATGCTCAGCAATGTTCCGGGGGATTCCTGTCATATCTTCGGGACACCAAGAGAATACATCGCTGTAATGTGTTAACAACTTTTCTAGATACGAAAGGGTTTCTTGTGAAAGGCGATTGACCCTTATTCTCTGTTCAGGGTACTTAGGATTTATGATTAGCCTTTGCTTGTCTTCATCACTTCTGGAACTTTCACCCTCAACCAGGTAGGCCTCTTGAGAGGGTTGAAGGGTTGCTATCCCCCTCTCGGTGGGAAATTTGACTGTGCCATGGCCAACAAACACAACCATGTAGAATGCACATTGCCCTGGTCTTCCAATGATCACATCATAATTTGAAGGTATGTTGATAACCACAAAGGTGAGTGGTTGGATTCTTTCCTTCTGACCTTCGCTGAAACGAACATTAAGTGTCAGTTGCCCTAAAGGCTTGAGGGGTATATCGGCGATACCTTTTATGGAGGTTCCAGAGGGTTGAAGCCTTGAACGTTCTTCATTACTCAAGCGGTTGAAGAATTTCTCGAACATGATTTCAGTGGCTGCCCCAATGTCTATGTATGCCCTATATGTTTGCAACGTTCCCACAGTAGCTTCTACCACAAGAGGGCTAGAGAGAGGGTCTTTCTCCGTTGGGGGGAAGCAGACACACTGAAGCTCCCAAGCTTCAAACCACTGTCTTTTATGAGGAACCCTTCCATCAAAATCCACCATATTGACTTCCTTGCCTTTTCCTTCAGTCATTTTGTCCCGGACTCCCTTTACCAAATGAGCGAGTTCTCCGGACTTAACAGCTTCATCAATTCTTTTCTTGAGCTGGAAGCAATCATTGGTGTGGTGACCTTTTTCTTCATGAAACTCACAATATTGTGTGGCGTTCTCATTTTTTCTGCTTTTGGGGAGAGGCCTAGGAGGCCGAAAGTTTTGCTTGACTTCTTCCGTTGCAAGGATCTCTTGAGGAGTTTTTGTGAGGGGTGTGAAACTCATGCCTTTCTCTCTGGTTGGGGGGTTCTGACCTTCAGGCCTTCGATGGTCTGAACCCTTTTGACGTCTGTTATAGGAGTTAAAGTTCCCTCTTTTTCTGGCTGGGCTGCTGCCCCGCCAACTGGACCCTCTTTTCCTTTGTTCTTTGATATCAACTGCCTCCTCTCCCCGGATATGGGCTTCTGCCCTTTCTAGAGCTTCCTCCAAGGTCTTGGGCAGGGATTTATTGAAATCTCTTGTGAGATATTTTGAGGTGATAGCGTTCATGAAGCCGGCTACCCTCATTTTCTCATCTGCCCCTACATATGTGAGACCTTCCTTCTTGTACCGTTCAATGAACTCGCGGAGACTTTCATCGTCTCGCTGTTTTATCTGAAAGATCACGGTTGCATCTTTGACATATCGCCTTTGTTGGGAGAAGTTGGCCAGAAAACCCTTGCTGAGGTCATCGAAGCTTCGAATGCTTTGAGCAGGTAAGTCGTTGAACCAGATCCTTGCTGATCCAACAAGGGTTTGCATGAACATTAGGCAATATTCAGCGTTTGACCACTTCTCAATCCTTGCTGCGCCGGTGAAGATCTGAAGATGATCCTCAGGATCTTCCGTCCCATCATATGTTCTAATGTGGGATGGCATCTTGATCTTTGTTTGGAAATCATAATCGGCTATTTGCTGTGAAAAACACGAGAAGTTACTCGGCTTGTAAGGTTTGGCCAAATCTTCTTCAGCTCTTACACCCGTGTTATTGCCATTGCTGTTGTTTCCCTGAGTGGCTAGTACCTGATTAATAATGTGCTGCCACGGGAAGTTGGCCATCATTTGAGCCATCGTCGGGGGCATGAGGTTGAAGCCTTGAAGGCTTCCAGGTGCAACTGAGCTGCTTACTCCAAGGGGGGTGCTCATAACAGCACTTTGTGCCAAAGGGAGCACGGACAGAGCTTGTTCCCACGAGGTTATTATAGATACTGGAAAGCTTGTTACTGGGGACTGTAGGAGCTGATCAAGGGTTAGCTCGTGTCCCAAAGGAGCACCACTTGTAATTGGTTGGGAAGAGAAGATGGGATGCACTATGGGATTCCTCATTGTGGACAAATACGGATTAGTGTTTGGAGGATTACTAGAACTAGCCTCATTCCTGGTAGTGAAAGGTGGAATGGGAGGCCCAGGAGACAGCGTTGGTTCAGGCTCATCATAGTCTAAACGAATCCTCACTCCCTTTTCTCTTTCTTTACTTACATGTTGGTTGAGAAGGGACCTCAACTCAAGGAAATTGTTGGCAACCCCCTCAGGGGTAAGTTCAACACACGCTGGGGCGTCAGAGACACCGATATTGGGAGATGGAACTCCGGATCTGGACGGAGTTGGTGTGTTGAAGGTGAGGAACTCGGGTGTGCTTCCCGGAGTTGAGAAAGAAGTTGGTATAGCCACATGAGCTTGGCTACTTCCCGGGGTTGAGGTGTTTGGAATCTGATTCACTTCACCCGGGGATCCACTTTCAGACATGGTGATTTTAAGTGAAGAGAGCTACACTACTAGGTCTTTTTAAGGAGAAATAGTGGCGTGGCCCCACGGTGGGCGCCAACTTGTTGATGCAAAAAATGAGAGACCAAGGATAGTGGCTAGGCTGGTTAGGCAAAAGGGTTGAAGGGTTCAACTTTGCCTAACGCAGGTCGTGGGGTCCCCCCACGTTTGCAAGACGTGGAAGGAGGTTCACTAGTTTATTGTTGTTGTTTGCTGAAGATCCTCCTCTGAAGTATATTAAGATACGGATGTGGGAGCAAACGGAATGTGTGTGTAGGATGTGAAAGTGAATAACTCGCATGAAGCAAGTACTCGATATGAATGACCAGAGTTTAAGGAAACAGGTCTGGCCAAGAATGTCCCAACTCATTAAATGAAGTGTCAATTATATAGGAGAAGACATCTCCCAAAGAAGAATGCTTTTGACTAGTGACCTTGCTTGCAGTGAGGGGCTTGCCCTTTCGGGGGTTAAAGCCTTTTGACACATGGGTAATAGCGTGTGCTCTACAGACCTGCATTGCTTTTGCGGCTGGTGGGTTGGTGAAGCAATCCCGGGATGTGACTGGCCACTGTTTCCGTGTTGCTTTTCCCCACCTCACAGCTTTTCAACCTTTGAACCATTTAACCTTTCGAACGTATATGTACTTAAGTCATTTTATTTGATCTTGGGCTACCCTCGTCATCAGATACGGAAACACTATTCCCTGCCGTTGTCTTTTGGTGTTATAGAGGTAAAGTTAATTAGAATCGTACATAGTGAAAGCAAGCAATGACATTCCTTTGGTTTTTTCCTGGCTTTGATAGTACTTTTGATATTGAATCTTTTTTTTTAATCTACACTAAACTTGGTTTTTATCTTACAAAGAATAATATACAATAATTTAGAACCAGAATCAACACACGTACTTGTAGTATAGACTAATAAAAATAGTCAACTAAGAATGTATGTATAGAATGTCGATATCTCTAAGACCACCTGTAGTGGGGTTTTTTTGGCGTTTTTCTCCAAAAAAACACCCCCACGCCCCCTAACCGCCCCCTGGGCGTTTTTTTACAAAATTTTTGCCTAGAGAGTTCTTTTTTCCACGTCTTGCTTTGATTTTCTTGGCCAATCACCGGTATTTTTCTTTTTGTTTGTCCAATATCATTTTTTATGGTTTTTTATTTAATTATATTATACCCCTTTTAACATAATGCCTCACAATGCCTACATCCTCATTACACTCATTTTAGAAAAACGTCACGTAATACCTCATTGCTAACCGGAGTGCCACATGATGCAAAACGCCCAATGATACAGACATTATTTGTGTCTTCACTACACATATGCTCTAATGTTTGACAATGTAAGTGTGAGTAGTTGTTTGTTTTATCTATGAGCTATCGGTCGTAGGCTTGTAGCTTGCAATTTGTATAAAAGTTTGAAAAAGCTTATATACAGTTGACAAGTTATTAAAGGGAATGAGCTATAGGTTGTAGGCTTGTAGCTTGCAATTTTGTATAAAAGTTTGGAAAAGCTTATATACAGTTTGACAAATTATTAGGTGATAAAAAGGGACTTAAAAAAAAGACAAAAACCATAAAATAATTAAATGAGGTTGGATCTTGTACAAGACAACAAATTCATATGAAGTGTATGTGAGAATTAGAGAAAACAGATGTTATTGGCAAGAAGGGGTATTCTTGTCATTTTTCAAGTGAACAACATCACTTTGATTTTCAAACGGCTATAACTTTTTCATACGTATTAACGAGCATTTCTCTTTAATTCAAGCAACCTATTACTATAGTTTCTTTTTAAAAAATTACATGATTTTGAATACCCAACACATGACTACGTGATTTCATCCCCATTCACATTAGAACCTTCAGGATTAGAAACATGTACCTCAACAGCTTGAACTGGATTAGGTTGGCTTGTAGTGTCACACCCCCAAAATACCACATGCGGGAACCCTCGTGAGGCGTGTGACGTAACAGGATCTAGCCACCAATCACATTGAACTCATAACAATATTTCAAATAAAACTTTCATTAATTAAAATATGCATTACAAAACATTGTTTACTATTCAGCAGAAGCATACAACAATAGTTAAGAATTTCATAACCCAAGTGTATAAAAGCCATTGGACGTGTCTCGTGATTCCATGCGACTCGACCCATGACCACTCCAGCATCCCAGACAACAAGTTCCAATGACATGTACCTATAGGCCTGCAAGCATGCAGAAAAGTGTATCAGACAACGCTGGTGAGTTCACTGATTTGTTAAACCGTTCATTACCGATTACTGATTTATGTTATATTGATAATAACTCGATACGTGCCCTTCTCCAATGCTCTATCAAACATTAGTCATGATTTTAAAGTTATTAGTTCACGCCCGTCCTATCCAGGTACGTCGTGAGGGTGCCAAACCTAATAGCGCTATCAACTAATAACCCCGTTGCCATACAAGCAACTAACCCGGTAGTATGATGGGACTTAAATGATAGAAAGTGAGTGTATTATCCAACATCAACATTTACTGAAAACCGTTTCATATCCCCTGCAAGGATATGGGTTTGTGAAATTCGCCTCACATCCGCTACAAGGATGTGGGTTCATGAAAATCCGTTTATTTGTTTGTCAGTTTGATTGTCCCCACCGGACACATGCTTTTATTTGAAAGAAGTGAACTCACCTTAGATTTGCTCGATATGTTACGCTACAATACCCGTTCCAAATTGGTCAACCAAACCCTACCGTAGTTACCAAAGATGAGCAGTTTCGTAAACACATACCCAATTCACGTATTCAACAAGTCACATGTAATACCATTGTCACGTAACACATAGAAAATGTTTGGATTTCATACACGTTTATAACACAAGTTCATGTTCCCAACAGTAGTTACCAATAACATCAGTTTCATAATAATTAAATCACGTATTATCACAGATTGCACTCACTGCAAAGATTACCATAAATCGCATAGCAAGTATTCAGTTCCCATATAAGTCCACATCTATGCGTGACACATAACAACATTTATAGATGTACTGTCTACTCACAGAAGTCAAGTCAAGGTCCTCGTTTCTGGTTATTATTATTATCGTGCAACAGATAGAATTTTATAATCCAACTACCCAATATCATATTCATCACATCTGTTTCACTGTCTGACCATTTTCCTTCACGGCGAAGGATCCTCACGGCGAAGGTCCATTCTTCGCCGAGAACGTTTGTGACGAAGAATCCCAATGGTTCGTCAAGTAACACTCGACGAAGACCCATAGTTCGTCAAATGGCCAATCGACGAAGAACCTTTCCTGACGAAGGATCATTCTTCGTCGAGATGAGACGACGAAGAACCCCTTCTCGATGAAGTATCATCCTTCGTAGAGGGTCTTTCGTCGTTGTTCCTTAACAGCCATCGTGATCTTCTGCAAACCCTAATCATGGCAGTTTCATCTTTAACACTTAATCATCAATCATTCACACCAACCTTTTCATGAACATAATTATTATTCTAGCATGCATAACTCAATCGAAACTAATATCACAAAATGTCAACCATCTAATCCCCTGGACAACCAATTATTACTAAGGTAAACTCATCACTTTTTAGTAATGCAAGACCCTAAACCCTCGATCATCATTCATCAGCACAGATTTGCATTTATCATCAATTATTCAATAACATCATAACAATCGGCCAGATTATGTTTAGTTTATAACGGGATTTCAAATAATGTCCTAATATCATGCAACTACCAAGCATCTACATGATCGTAGAACCATAATTCCATCACATAACTATAATTAACAAAAGAGATGAATCACATAATGAGGAATCGTACCGCTTGAAGGAGTGTACGATGACGGTTCCAAAGAGAAGAATGAGACTTCACAAAGAGCTTCGAAGCAGGGGGGTTGCCGTCGGGGTTGAAGAGAGCTAGGGTTGTGTAATTAGGTGAGTTTGAGAACAAGAAAGCCCTACAAATCTTTGTATATGGTTACCATCAAAATACATGGGCCGGACCAGCTTTGGTTCGTGGATGTTAGTCTAGGAACACCCAATAACAAGGGAGAGATTGTTTAGTCCGAAGAAGAGGTGTGCGACTCGGCTAGAGTTATACGATCAACCTGTGCACTTATATTTATATACAATTTTGATTATTCAATCATGACAATCAAATACACTCCATTGCATTTAACAAGTTAGCATAACACACCCCCCACTTATAGTGAAACGTAAAAAGTAATGATGCGAGGTTAGAGATCACACGATTCGATAACACCAACCTTGAAAGTGCGAGTTGTCACATCATCCCCAACTTGAAAGAAATTTCGTCCTGAAATTTGATAAGTAACCCAAAGCAGCCAGGTGATAGATCATGATGAATGTGGATTTTCCACGGGTGCCACATCATCCCAACTTGAAAGGGAATTTCGTCCCAAAATTCACCAGTCTCGTCAAAATTTTCAGTTTCGCCGTTTTGAACAGTTGCGGTACTTGCTTCACCTGATCTCCGCGTTCCCACGTGAACTCCGGTCCACGTCTTGGGTTCCAACAAACTCCCATTATTGAAGTTTCGACTGTACTTACGAACCTTAACTTCTCGCTCCATAATTTCAACAGGTTTCTCAACAACTGCAACCTATTATCGATCTATGGTTCTTGCAAAGGGATCACAAGTGTTTCATTGGGAAAACACTTCTTCGGATTTGGGACGTGAATAACCATGTGAACATTGCCTAGTTCGCCAGATCAATCGAGTTTGTAGACCACTCTACCGATTCTTCCCAGAATCCTGAATGGACCCAACGTATCGTGGGTTAAGTTTGTCGTGATTCCCAAAAATGCACCACACCCTTCCAGGGTGAAATTTTCAATATGGAACAATTGCCCACTGCGAACTCTGAGGGTTTCCTATGCTTATCAGCCTTTCTGGCGGTCACGCACTGTCGCCATATGACTTATGATCTAAACACTCTACTCATGAGTTTCGAGTACAAGTTCAGCCCAACAAAGAGGAGATTGGCATTGCCATCCCTACATGCCTCAAACGGAGCTGTTTGAATACAGGAATAGTAACTGTTGTCGTAGGAAAACTCTACCAAAGGTAAATGTCTTTCCCAACCTTTACCAAGGTCCGCCACACATGCTCGCAGCATGCCTTCGAGTGTCTGGATGGTCCGCTCACTCTGAGCATCTGTCTGAGGGTGAAAAGTAGTGCTCATGTCTAGACGTGAGTCGAAAGATTTGCGCATCACTCGCCACAAATTAGATGCAAAATACGGATCACGATCAGGGATGTTAAAGGTTGGCACCTCGTGCCTGGGTGTCACTTCTTTCAAGTAAGAGTCTGCATGTTGCGAAGACTTGTCAGCTTTCTTAATCGCAAGAAAGTGTGCTGATTTCGTGAGACGATCAATGGGTGCCCAAGTGATATTGTTTTCGCTTCGAGTTTTGGATGGACCAGTGACAAAATCCATAGCAGTCTGTTCCTATTTTCAAATGGGTGTTCCTGGTTGCTGACACAACCCATGAGGTTCCTGATACTCAACCTTGACTTTCGCATAAGTCAAACATCGTTCGCATACATTGCTATGTCGGCTTTCACGTCCTGTCACTAGTACAAGATCCTTAGATCCTAAGACATTCTATCAAAACCCGGACGAGTAGAACATCGAGAATCGTGCTTTACCCAACACAAGTTCCCTAGGATTGCTATATAGTGAGACCCATATTCGCTCCATGAGGTAGTGGGTATTGCCTGATTTTAGTTACAAGTCGCTTTTCCACACCATGCACGGATTTAGCTGGGGGTTCTCGTCCTTCAGCGCTTCGGTTCGAGTAGAACGGATCTGATCAGGTAGGTTAGAGTCGATGGTGTGCTGCGAGGCTTGTACACGTTTAAGTTTCACAGTCGAAATTACTCAAAAATTCCATCCAGCGATGCCATCACATGTTTAGCTCTGTCGAAACAAGGGTACACGAGAGGCCCTTGTGATCAGTCTTAGTAGTGCATTTGGTACCGTCCAAGTAATGCCTCCAACTTAAATCCAAAGACCATGGCTTTCACCACAGGTTGTGACTTGTGCATTTCTTCTTGTAATTCCACTACGTAAGCCATCACCTTCTGGTGTTGCACCGGCGTGTAACTGGGACTCTGATTCAAACCATCATGGTTTACCACTAGATCACCCGTACCCTCGGGTAAAGACGATGCTTAGTGTATTGTAGAGTTGGGATTCGAAAGCTGAAAAGACGTCATCCTGTTTTGTCTCCCACAAATACCCAGCACCCGGCTGTGCCAAAGAGATTAAAGTTGCGCGATCTTCGAATATCCCGTGATGAATCTGCGACAGCATCTAGCGAGACCAAGAAAATTGTTGTATCCCCAAAGGACTCTTTGGTGCCGATCAGTTTCTAATTAAATGGGTCTCAGCGAGATCCACGTGTATCCCCACTTCGTTAACTACGTGACCCAAAAAGTGGACTCGTCCTTCATTTCCACAATAGAGCTCTGGCTCCACAAGACGAAGAGCTAGATCGGTAAAACTCCCATTCAGAAGTTCCTTAAGTTGATTGGACAGTTCTTGCAACTCTCCAGGTGCAAGACGATAAGAGGTGCCAGAAATCAGGACTACTTCTGGCATGATACACATCTGATGTTCCTCCTGACAATGCGGGGGAAGAACCTGAAAGTTCTTCGGGCTGTGCACCGGTAATCAATGATAGGGTAGCAGGGTAGGTGAAACACTTCTGGGCTTCCACTGCCGAAATGATGCTAACATTCAGTGAATCTCCACCACGAAGAAATATACATGTGATTTCCTCCTTACAGAAGGTTTCTGCTTGAGGCTTGGACATCCAGTCCATACTATCGACTACACCAAAGCTTCTAACAGTAGTAGGGGAAGGTCAACGTCGAACTCGTGACCTACAAGATTGAGTTGAACCTTAGGTGAATGTGTCAGACTTCATTTGGCTTGCCATTAGCCACTTCTACAACGTGTTTGTCTTCAAGAGGCATCAGGGTTTAAAAGAACAAAGACGAAACGATTAGTTACCTAAAAACATGCAAGCTACCATGTTGCTATTATGCCTGGCATTGCCTACACCAAATTTAAATGCCCTTCCACGAGCACCACTCCCAGTGCGGTTGTTACTGTTACGAGGATTCCCAATACTGTCGTTGTTCCCTTGGTTTTTGTCATCTTGACTTAACAACAACCAATCCTTATCGAAGTCACCTTCATCCCCAAACTGAAGGTGATGATTTACGAGTATCTTTTTGTTGCCGTGGCTGTTGTCTCTGATGTTGTTGCTTTGGAGATAGAGTCCTGCAATCTTTTGCAAAAAAAAGTTTCACCTGTTTGCATTTCTTGACATGTCCTAGGGTACTGCTAATGGCGTTGGTACTACACATCCCATACTCCGGTCGGTTTCCAGCGTTTACGCCCCGATTGATTCGTAAGAGTTGGCTCTCAGACGTTGCTTACTAGGGTTAGGGACTCGATTGATGTCAACCTACTGTTGTTCATTGTCAGAAAGCAGGGTCGTCCTAACACTAGGGTTGGTAATGCATCACGTTCATCTTCTTGTCCATCGGTCTTCTGAGTCGATTGAATAGCGCACGGTAAATGGTTTGAGAATCACAGAGGTGTCCATACTTCTGAAATTGAGGCATCGATTTGTTGCGTCAAAGTAAACAAGAAAAATGGGAAAGTATAGACCAAACATTTAACGTTTCGACAACTGTCCCAAAGACGTTCATACTATCACCTAACATTTCTACACGGCTCGCTAGACGTTCTGATGGGTGTTTGGATAGCACTCGATAGCATCGAGCTTCATAAGGATTCAGAGGAGAGTGAAAGGATCACGTTCAAATAGGAGTCAATCATGGCTATGATCCCTATGGATCGTTGTGTTTCACATCAGGTCAAATAATGGAATGGAACCCCTTTCACACTTGTTAGGCCTTGTTGGGACTCACATGCACCCCACATTATTATTATGTGTGCACCCACAATAATAACATGATTTGCATGCTCATCTCAGCTCCTCCTAACTCGTGTTAAATAGTTCCTCAGACTCGAGTAGCAAACAAGGAACATCCCAAAACATGGGTCACGAATGTCTAGGAAACACGACACTATCAATCACTTAACACATGCAAGTAGTACATGAATTCATATTGTTGTGCTAAACGTGCAATCACATGCAATCTCATAGGTAAGTAAGTTATGCCGTGCAATGAGTAAACGAGAGAAGAACCTTGCAGTCTGGAGCTGAGTGTCATGGTTGTATTCAGAACTTGTTCGGTTATAGTCTGGTTTGGAAAAAACATTTTTAAAATTAAGTTCACTATAAACAGTGGCTCTGATACCAAACTGTCACACCCCCAAAATACCACATGCGGGAACCCCCGCGAGGCGTGTGACGTACCAGGATCTAGCCACCAATCACATTGAACTCATAACAATATTTCAAATAAAATTTTCATTAATTAAAATATGTGTTACAAAACATTGTTTACTATTCAGTGGAAGCATACTACAATAGTTAAGAATTTCATAACCCAAGTGTATAAAAGCCATTAGACGTGTCTCGTGATTCCATGCGACTCGACCCATGACCACTCCAGTATCCCAGACAGCAAGTTCCAATGACATGTACCTATAGGCCTGCAAGCATGCAAAAAAGTGTATCAGGCAACGCTGGTGAGTTCACTGATTTGTTAAACTATTCGTTATCGATTACTGATTTCTGTTATGTTGATAATAACTCAATACCGCAGACGGCCCTTTTTGCCCTTTTCCAATGCTCTATCAAACATTGGTCATGATTTTAAAGTTATTAGTTCACGCCCGTCCTATCCAGGTACGTCGTGAGGGTACCAAACCTAATAGCGCTATCAACTAATAACCCCGTTGCCCTACAAGCAACTAACCCGGTAGTATGATGGGACTTAAATGATAGAAAGTGAGTGTATTATCCAACATCAACATTTACTAAAAAGTGTTTCATATCCCATGCAACGATATGGGTTTGTGAAATCCGCCTCACATCCCCTACAAGGATGTGGGTTCATGAAAATCCGTTTATTTGTTTGTCAGTTTGATTGTCCCCACCGGACGCATGCTTGTATTTGAAAGAAGTGAACTCACCTTAGATTTTCTCGGTATGTTATGTTACATTACCCATTCCAAGTTGGTCAACCAAACCCTACCATAGTTACCAAAGATGATCAGTTTCATGAACACATACCCAATTCACGTATTCAACAAGTCACATGTAATACCATTATCACGTAACACATAGCAAATGTTTGGAATTCATACACGTTTATAACACAAGTTCATGTTCCCAACAGTAGTTACCAATAACATCAGTTTCATAATAATCAAATCACGTATTGTCACAGATTGCACTCACTGCAAATGTGACAACTCGTAATTTAGAACCTTTCGTTGTACTCTGAATGCAAACTGTATATAAGTGAATAAATGGTTATGTGATACGTTGATTTTAATGGGTTGATATGTTTTTTGTTGTTTTGTGTTTATAACTTGGTCGCACAACTTATGCTCGATCACGCAATTTTTTTTGGGCTGCACACAATAATCCCAATCACACACTCCTCTCTCGGCCCAAACCCATGTTCGAATGCATGACCCAAAGGGCAGCCCATGATGGGTTCGACCCACCTCTTGCACGCATAACACCCATGAGGAGGGTGTATACTCCTCATTATTCCACAAAACACTCAAAACACACAAACCCTACTCTCCCTTCTCTCCTTCGAAGACCGACGACAACCCCCTTCATCATTCGAAGCCTCCTTCGTTTCCAAACACCCAATTCGGTTAGTGTGCTGTTATGCTTGATTGTATGATTATCGGTATTCTGATTTCTATGATTGCTATGTGAAAACTAGGGTTCATGCTAGTAATAATTTTGATGAATGTCATGATCATGAACCGGAGTCATATGTTCAATTGCTATACGTAAACATATATGATGGACAGGATTGTTGTGATTAATGGATCGAATGATGGTATATGTTAACCTAGGATCGAATGTATGTTATAGGAGATGATTTTAATTGTGTGTGAAATTGATTAAGTTGTATTGGCATGAGAAATTGCCTGATGAATTGGTTTACTTGTTGATGCTCGGGTTCTATGGCTTGATGATCCGATGATAAGTTGTTGTTCATGGTTAGATAATTAATTAGGGTTCATGAGAATGATTGGAAATCCCTTGATTTGATCGAATAAAGGAGCAATTAGAAACTGTTAATAGTTTGATTGGATAGAATAAATGGGAACTAGATAACTGATTTCATGATTTTAGGGAAATTGTAACTGATCACATAATAGCAATCGCACAAGGTAGTCGCACAAGAAGTTCATTAGTTTAATGTTTATGGACCACACATGTCATTGGGCTACGGGTGTTTGGGCTGGGTCGCACAAGCACAGGTTGCACATATTGGCCAACCACACACACACGAGTCGCATAAGTGGCCCAGTTGCACAAGAAGATCCAGTCGCACATGAGGATCCAGTCGCACAAGAGGATCCATTCGCACAAGAGGATCCAGTCACACAAGAGGGTTCAGTCGCACAAGCATGTCTGGGCCAAACATCTCACTGGGCTGCACCCTGGCCCACTAACGAAACACCAGTTGCACAAGTCCAGTTCAATCGCACAAGTTGGGGATAGGACACCACATGTTGGGCCGAACCTTTGTGTTGGACTGTACACACATACTTTAATTTGATCACACATTTTGTTGGGCTGTAAGTTGTCTGGGCCGCACGAATTCATGATATGATTTAACACTTGAATGTTTAATGATTTGAACTGCTAAGTTGTTACATGGTTGTGAACTTTCATATCCACTTGATTGAGAACTGAACTATCGATATGTGCTACGGTGAATTATGAACATGTGATGTGAGCCCTGCATGAGATTCAATTACTTGAACATGCTGTTATGAATTGTTATGTTACATGAACTCTTGTTATGACTTGTATAATGATGTGTGACTATGTGTATGCTACTTGTGTAATGTGAATGTGGAATACATGAATTATGTGCATACAATTTTATTATCATTGGTAACTATGTTTGGATTTGGTTGTCCAACTGTAAACGTAAACACGTAACTAGTCTTACCAAGCAAACCTAAGGTGAGTTCACTACTCTTAACACAAGCATGCGTCCGGTGGGGACAATCAAACAGACCAAAACTTATAAACAGATTTTCGTAAACCCATATCCTTGTAGGGGATATGAGGCGGTTTTCAAATACCCACATCCTTGCAGGGGATGTGACGTGGATTTCACAAACTCATATCCTTGCAGGGGATATGCAACGGTTTTCAGTAAACGTTAATGTTGGATAATACACTCACTTTCTATCACTTAAGTCCCATCATACTACCGGGTTAGTTGCGTGTAGGGCAACGGGGTTATTAGTTGATAGCGCTATTTGGTTTGGCACCCTCACGACGTACCTGGAGAGGACGGGCGTGAACTATTAACTTTAAATCATGACCAATGTTTGATAGAGCATTGGAGAAGGGCAAAAAGGGCCGTCTGTGGTATCGAGTTATTATCAACATAACATACATCAGTAATCGGTAACGAACGGTTTAACAAATCAGTGGACTCACCAGCGTTGTCAAATACACTTTTCTGCATGCTTACAGGCTTATAGGCGACGCCAGACATAATAGCAACATGGTAGCTTGTATGGGTAGCTAATCGCTTCGTCTCTGTTCTGTTTAACCCTGATGCTTCTTGAAACCGAACCTGTTGTGGAATCGGCTAATGGCAAGTCAATTGAAACCTCATATGTTCGTTGGGATGCAAACTCGACCTTGTGGGACAAGTGTTCGACATCGACCTTCCTTCTGCTACCCTTGATAGTTTTGATGCAGTAGTTAGCGTGGATTAGTTATCTAGATATCGCGTAGATATACCCTGTGAGGAGAAAATTCTGCGTATCCCTCTCCCTGGTGGAGAATCGTCGTCTGTACTAAAGTACCCGAGTGGTGTGAAGGCTAGCATCATTTTAGCAATGGAAGGTTAGCAGCATCGCCTGTCTACGAAGGGATTACCCCGCTATGTTAGCAACCGTTACTGATGATAAGACTAAGAAAAAGAGGATCGAGGATCCACCAATTGTTCGTGATTCTTCTCGGTGTGCTACCTGAGGAACTATCCGGTTTACTTCCACAATTGTAGGGAAGAATCCCAGTTTGATCTCGTGCCAGAGGCAGCCCTGATTACTCGTACTCCTTACCGTCTTGCACCAGGAAGGGTTGCAAGAACCGTCTAATCAACTACAAGAACTATTGGACAGAAGTTTTGTCGGACCTTGTTTTTTTTCGTTTTGGGGAGCCTCAGTTAGATCCGTGAAGATAAGCCTTTTCGTATGAGTATTGATTAACGAGAACTCAGCAAGGTGACAGTTAAGAACCGTTCGCCTCGACCATGTATTGACAACCTGTTGACCAGTTGGGAGGGTCAAGCTCCTATTCGAGGGTTGACTAACGAACGAACTATTATTGGATGGAAGCCCAAGGGAAAATGTTCCTTAAAAACGGCATATTGAACGCAGTTCGGCTATTACGACTTTGTATTCCGCTACCATTGGGTTAATCAACGCACTAGCAGCTTATTGGATCACATGAATCAACCGTGTTTATTGATGCCGTTTTGAATCATTTCCAGGAGAAAGGAACACCATGAGCGGCACTTATATCCTATCTTAGAGCTCCTAAGGGAGGAGCCACTCCACATGACGTCTTGTTAGGTGTGACATCTAGACTCGAGAGGACACCTTCTTGGTCACATAGGCAACGAATTGGGAATACACGTGGATCTCGCTAAGATCCATTTTACTAGAAACTGATCGACACCAAAGAGTCCTTCGGGGACACAGCAATTTCTTGGTTTCGCTAGATACTATCACAAATTCATCGCGGGATTTTCGAAGGTTGCTCAGCTTTAAACCTCTTTAGCACAACAGGGTGTTGTGTATTTGTTGGAGACAAAACAGGAGAACATCTTTCAACTCTTGAAACCCAACTCAACAATGCATTGAGCATCATCTTATACCCGAGGGTACGGGTGATCTAGTGGTATACCATGATGATTTGAATCAGAATCCCAGTTATGTGCTGATGCGACACGTGAAGGTGAAGGTTTATGTGGAGGATTTACAGGAAGAATTATACGAATCACAACCTATGGTGGAAGCTATGGTCTTTGGATTTAAGTTGGAGGCATTACTTGGACGGTACCAAATGTACTACTTAGACCGATCACAAGGGCCTCCCGTGTACCCTTATTTCGAAAGAGCTAATCATGTGATGGCATCACTGGATGGAACTCTCGAGCGATTACGACTATGGAACCTAAACACATAGGAGCATGCAGCTCACCATCGACTCTAGCCTACCCGATCAGATTCGCCCTATTCTAACCGAAGCACTGAAGGAAGAGAATTTTCAAGATGGGTCTATGCGGGGCATGGAGAAACAACTCTTGGCAAGTCGGACGATATTTGCTACTTCATGGAACGAATATGGATCTCACTATACAGCAATCCTAGGAAACTTGTGTTGGGTAAAGCACACGGGCCTCGATATCCTACTCGCTCGGGTGTTGACAGAACATCTTAGGATCCAAGGACCTTGTACTAGTGACCGTGTTACACCCTAACACATATTTGACAAAAGTCGCAGCGGAAATTCGTGCCATAAAATTTCTTTCTTTATAAATACCTCAACTTATTTAAACTTTAACTTTATCATAACTCTTATTATAAATCTGTCATCCTCTTATTTACTAATTAAAGACATAGCTTATGTTTTCTACATTTTACATTCAACGTCCCCGTACAATCTCTCTAGTGACTCGGTCTTCGATCCTTAATCTTCGTGATAAACGCTCATTATCCGTACAACCTGCATTACCACATACATTCAACACATTAGTATACAAGACATAAACAAGAATACAATACATGTACGCTTTCCATTCAGCTTCTCTCTCATTTTTAAGCATATCATTCGCGTATTCATTCTCTTGTGAGCCTTCAATAATATACCTGCGTAACACTTCGTTTTACAGGCACACGATTAATACCATTAACACTTAACGTATCCAGAATCATACTTGTATATACTCGTGCATACATCCATACCTCAACACATGCATGCATACACTCATACGTGTCTTCATGTGTACATAAATACACACCTGCATACGTACATACATCCCTATGCCTTCACATATATACATACTACCATACACATCTTCATATATACATAAGTACGCTTCGTAAGTATCTACATTCATACATCTCTACATACATGCATACATTCATATATATCTTTATATAAATACGTACATATCTTTCCTACAACTTACGTGCGTGCATACACTCATACATGCTTTATACAATCCTGCATACATACTTACATACATACGTACATACATACACATTTGCATAGGTGCATACCTTTCCTACATCTTTACGTACATACATGCCATTATACGTATTTTCATATATACATAAATACGCATCTACATACATGTAACACATCTTGCATACCTCTCACATACTCATACGATATTTACATGGGACTTAAACTTTGATTTATAGCCCATAAATATCTAAGGATTGATGCGTGGTTAAAAACCGGTGCTCGTAATTATATAACTTTATGATTTCATATGAGTCTTAGATCTTGAACGACCTACTTTTAATTAGGTATTGCGTTTATGCAGGTTTGACAAAGTTAAGGAGCCTTTCGGGAGCTTTACATGCTACCGGGTCGAAAACCGGAGCACCAGAACACGTTACGGGTCAACCGGAAACACCAGACGCGAAAAATAAAAGCTTACAAACAAGTGCCCGTCGCCGACGGGCTCCAAGCCGTCGGCGACGGGTTGTAGATATGCCCGTCGGGCCATCTAACCCGTCGGCAGTGTGTTAACCCGTCAGCAAAAAAAGTGGTTTTCCCTTGCCCGTCGGCGACGGCCTCCTTGCCCGTCGGCGACGGGCTCTCTAAAGTGCATTTTTTCTGCAGCTCCGTTTCGACGTCCGAACGCACTAAAACGCGCGTAACTTTCGAACCATTTACCCGTTTAACCTCCCGTTTCTTCCTACATGCTTGTAAATTCACATTCTATCATATAAACTTAAAATCCCACATACGGATTAAGGAAATTCTTAACTTGCATGCATTCGGCTTATTGTCATTCTCTAATTATTTGACCCGTTATGGGTATTTGCGCATTAAATGGTCTATGACATACAAAACCATACTCTTCGCTTTCACACATGACTATAACATTATTCTAATCGATTAGCTTATTTCCAAATGGGCATTTAAGGTCGTTCGCCCGATATACCTATCAAGGGCGTTTTTGTCAACATTGCTCAATCCTTTACAACCAAGGACCTCATTGCATATTTAACCAATCCTACCACTTAACTTCAATTCTAACGCATATACCTTACTCGGATCAAAGCTAAGATCCGTTTAATACTTCATAGATTTCATTCAACTCATTCCTATTTGACCTCAATTAACACATTTAGTTAAAATACATATAACTTTACATAAACAACTAAGAAGTGATTACGGAATCACTTACCTCATGCATCCGTGTCCACATCCGTTTCCACGCCTCTTCTTGACCCGTTAGCCTTTCGCGCTTGAGTCCGTCTCCACATGATTCCTATACTTTCATGTCCTAGAAATCACGCTATCATTAGCATACTCATTTGTACATGATAACAATCGTATCAATCCCATATTTCACACTTAACTTTCATCAATCATTCCTAACAAACATAACTCATATAATCATGTTCGCATACGTTTAACTCATGTAACTCATCATGTCATTACATTTAACACGGATTGACATTACATGTACCATACGACTTCTCATTAACCTATATTTATGACAACGAGTCAACTCATGTTGCTTATACTTAGTTGACTTTCAAAAGTCAACTATTAACCATACATATCTATCGACTTATCAATATATTCCCGTAACATCATAATCGACTATACGGACGACATCATATACATTTTATCATTCACTTGATGTACGTACTACCTTTTAAGCACGACGTACAACTTAATCATACAAAATCTCCTAAATTCATACATAGTTCATCAAATGCTTCTACAATCCAACATGGGGTATTTAAATTAAACATCAAACATGTAATCATCAAATTACATTACATCATCTAAAACCCACTTCATAACTACTTGTTAATCACTTACAAGTGATCTAATCTAAAGTTCTTCATAATTCATCATACTTTTGATATATGTACTACCTTGTAAGCATAGTGTACAACTAGTTCATGCATATCATTCTAATCTCATACACAATTCATAAATTTCTTCCTCCTAATCAACATGATTCATACATGCATAACATCCAACCCACTAGTATCACATTTCTTTCAATTCTTCTAACAAGAATACATCATACAACTCAAAATACATCAATATTAAGCAAGAACTTAAACATAGATGATTTACCCATGTCATCTTCTTCCTCATAACAAATGGGTTTCACCCTTAAACATCAAATTAACCTAATTCATGCATATTCCATGTTCCAAATGATGAATCTAACACATTCTCATGCTTCATTTCATACAAATTCGTGATTTACAACAAAACCCATTTCGTGCACCACTACCAATCTAGAATCTAAGACATACCTTACGATCCCCTTGAGAAGGTGATCATTAATCTATGTTCGGTTAGGAATTTGAGCTTCATTTAGCCTTCCAATTTGAGGGAATTGATGAAACTAGGGTTCTTGGCTCCATGGGAGCTCCTGCTCTTTTTCACGCACACACCATGTGTGTTTGTGTGTGTGTTTTGTTAATTAAAACATAACTTTCCCCCTTATTCATCTTTGGTCCCTCAAGTTTGTTTCCCTTGTTTGCTTTACTAAACCTTTTACCACATTCCATCTTTTAATAATTTTAACCATACATTTAACTAGGTTAAGTAGCCTAGTTATTTATTTCTTGATGTATCATATCATAACATTTTAACGAATATAAATATTCGGGTTTTGGGGTGTTACAAGTCTACCCCCCTTAAAGGAGGTTTCGTCCCCGAAACCTGTCTCATTTTATCTTACAAACACACATCTATGTTTGACTTCATAGTCACATCATAATCATAAGTAATCATCCTATCTTATTTCATAATCATTAATACCCTTGACTTATTCCTCCTAACAAGTCTATACTTTCCATAGCATACTTTCACATAACATTTTTATTTCCTTTTTGACCCGTTAATAACAGGTCGATATACATACTTACTCATACTTACAATAATGCTTACACTCATATGATCCGTTTATATACTTTCATTTCTCTCACGCATTCTATTACCCACTTAATTGGGTAACAGCATATACTCTCATAATGAGATTTAAGCATACCACTTACGACCCGGTAACATCGGGTTAATTACCTTCAACATAAATCTTCCGTTCTATCCATATAACGGATTGAACTTCATACATTCGTTATTGCATTCGCGACCACTCGTTCTAAACGGATGGTACCTTATCCTCACTCGACTTGTTCAACTTGAACCGGTCGACGTGCCTAGCTTATTACAGCTTTCGCTTATCATAACCAAATCCGCAAGGAATTTGCATCATTCATATCTTTCATTCCTTGAATCCGTCTTGCGGATTCAAACATTGCATATACGCTTTTCATCCCTTGAATCCGTCTAGCGGATTCAAGCATTGCATTCCTACTTTAACCTCTTTCATGTTTCGAATCCGTCCCGCGGATTCTAGCTTAGCATTTTATGTTTCGAATCCGTCTCGCGGATTCTAGCATAGCATATCATACTTCGAATCCGTCTCGCGGAGTCTAGTATAGCATATCATATTTCGAATCCGTCTCGCGGATTCTAGCATAGCATATCATACTTCGAATCCGTCTCACGGATTCTAGTATAGCATATCATATTTCGAATCCGTCTCGCGGATTCTAGCATAGCATATCATACTTCGAATCCGTCTCACGGATTCTAGTATAGCATATCATCTTCCGAATCCGTCTCGCGGACTCTAGCATAGCATTTCATGTTTCGAATCCGTCTCGCGGAATCTAGCATAGCATATCATACTTCGAATCCGTCTCACGGATTCTAGTATAGCATATCATCTTCCGAATCCGTCTCGCGGACTCTAGCATAGCATTTCATACTCTCATTCTTGAGAGTCTTACATTTCTCTTCACCCTCACGTCCACCTACTACTTAATTCTAACAGACATACCTGTATTAATTATCACGGTCACACGAACGTCATATGCTTCACGTGTACTGGCCAGGTACACAATCCACATACTAGTTTCGTGTCTTCGTGTAATTGTCACCTTATGTCCGAAGAGTTTGGTTTCGGCACGTGCATCATTTTTCAAAACATGTTTACTACACCATCATGGTCCTTCATTTAGCATTTTTTTCTTCCCTTAATGCACTTTACCATTTCATATACCGACATATTAAATTTATGTACCTTAACTTTATCTTATTTCATGCCTTGGTGTCGGTAGTTGACCGCACTCGCGGATCATCCTCTTCAAACGCTTATACTTACCTTGCATATACAAAACCGTCAGTTTCTTTATGCGTATACATAAGTACATACTTACATTCTCTTTCACCTTTGGATCTTGACCGAGTCTTGGATTGTACGGGTTTCTTAACACAAGAGCACACAGGTTTGAGTTCAAGCACTTACCTTCTTACACTTGATTCTCTCAAACCAGGGCTCTGATACCAACTTGTTACACCCTAACACATATTTGACAAAAGTCGCAGCGGAAATTCGTGCCATAAAATTTCTTTCTTTATAAATACCTCAACTTATTTAAACTTTAACTTTATCATAACTCTTATTATAAATCTGTCATCCTCTTATTTACTAATTAAAGACATAGCTTATGTTTTCTACATTTTACATTCAACGTCCCCGTACAATCTCTCTAGTGACTCGGTCTTCGATCCTTAATCTTCGTGATAAACGCTCATTATCCGTACAACCTGCATTACCACATACATTCAACACATTAGTATACAAGACATAAACAAGAATACAATACATGTACGCTTTCCATTCAGCTTCTCTCTCATTTTTAAGCATATCATTCGCGTATTCATTCTCTTGTGAGCCTTCAATAATATACCTGCGTAACACTTCGTTTTACAGGCACACGATTAATACCATTAACACTTAACGTATCCAGAATCATACTTGTATATACTCGTGCATACATCCATACCTCAACACATGCATGCATACACTCATACGTGTCTTCATATGTACATAAATACACACCTGCATACGTACATACATCCCTATGCCTTCACATATATACATACTACTATACACATCTTCATATATACATAAGTACGCTTCGTAAGTATCTACATTCATACATCTCTACATACATGCATACATTCATATATATCTTTATATAAATACGTACATATCTTTCCTACAACTTACGTGCGTGCATACACTCATACATGCTTTATACAATCCTGCATACATACTTACATACATACGTACATACATACACATTTGCATAGGTGCATACCTTTCCTACATCTTTACGTACATACATGTCATCATACGTATTTTCATATATACATAAATACGCATCTACATACATGTAACACATCTTGCATACCTCTCACATACTCATACGATATTTACATGGGACTTAAACTTTGATTTATAGCCCATAAATATCTAAGGATTGATGCGTGGTTAAAAACCGGTGCTCGTAATTATATAACTTTATGATTTCATATGAGTCTTAGATCTTGAACGACCTACTTTTAATTAGGTATTGCGTTTATGCAGGTTTGACAAAGTTAAGGAGCCTTTCGGGAGCTTTACATGCTACCGGGTCGAAAACCGGAGCACCAGAACACGTTACGGGTCAACCGGAAACACCAGACGCGAAAAATAAAAGCTTGCCGTCGGCGACGGGTTGTAGATATGCCCGTCGGGCCATCTAACCCGTCGGCAGTGTGTTAACCCGTCAGCAAAAAAAGTGGTTTTCCCTTGCCCGTCGGCGACGGCCTCCTTGCCCGTCGGCGACGGGCTCTCTAAAGTGCATTTTTTCTGCAGCTCCGTTTCGACGTCCGAACGCACTAAAACGCGCGTAACTTTCGAACCGTTTACCCGTTTAACCTCCCGTTTCTTCCTACATGCTTGTAAATTCACATTCTATCATATAAACTTAAAATCCCACATACGGATTAAGGAAATTCTTAACTTGCATGCATTCGGCTTATTGTCATTCTCTAATTATTTGACCCGTTATGGGTATTTGCGCATTAAATGGTCTATGACATACAAAACCATACTCTTCGCTTTCACACATGACTATAACATTATTCTAATCGATTAGCTTATTTCCAAATGGGCATTTAAGGTCGTTCGCCCGATATACCTATCAAGGGCGTTTTTGTCAACATTGCTCAATCCTTTACAACCAAGGACCTCATTGCATATTTAACCAATCCTACCACTTAACTTCAATTCTAACGCATATACCTTACTCGGATCAAAGCTAAGATCCGTTTAATACTTCATCAATTTCATTCAACTCATTCCTATTTGACCTCAATTAACACATTTAGTTAAAATACATATAACTTTACATAAACAACTAAGAAGTGATTACGGAATCACTTACCTCATGCATCCGTGTCCACATCCGTTTCCACGCCCCTTCTTGACCCGTTAGCCTTTCGCGCTTGAGTCCGTCTCCACATGATTCCTATACTTTCATGTCCTAGAAATCACGCTATCATTAGCATACTCATTTGTACATGATAACAATCATATCAATCCCATATTTCACACTTAACTTTCATCAATCATTCCTAACAAACATAACTCATATAATCATGTTCGCATACGTTTAACTCATGTAACTCATCATGTCATTACATTTAACACGGATTGACATTACATGTACCATATGACTTCTCATTAACCTATATTTATGACAACGAGTCAACTCATGTTGCTTATACTTAGTTGACTTTCAAAAGTCAACTATTAACCATACATATCTATCGACTTATCAATATATTCCCGTAACATCATAATCGACTATACGGACGACATCATATACATTTTATCATTCACTTGATGTACGTACTACCTTTTAAGCACGACGTACAACTTAATCATACAAAATCTCCTAAATTCATACATAGTTCATCAAATGCTTCTACAATCCAACATGGGGTATTTAAATTAAACATCAAACATGTAATCATCAAATTACATTACATCATCTAAAACCCACTTCATAACTACTTGTTAATCACTTACAAGTGATCTAATCTAAAGTTCTTCATAATTCATCATACTTTTGATATATGTACTACCTTGTAAGCATAGTGTACAACTAGTTCATGCATATCATTCTAATCTCATACACAATTCATAAATTTCTTCCTCCTAATCAACATGATTCATACATGCATAACATCCAACCCACTAGTATCACATTTCTTTCAATTCTTCTAACAAGAATACATCATACAACTCAAAATACATCAATATTAAGCAAGAACTTAAACATAGATGATTTACCCATGTCATCTTCTTCCTCATAACAAATGGGTTTCACCCTTAAACATCAAATTAACCTAATTCATGCATATTCCATGTTCCAAATGATGAATCTAACACATTCTCATGCTTCATTTCATACAAATTCGTGATTTACAACAAAACCCATTTCGTGCACCACTACCAATCTAGAATCTAAGACATACCTTACGATCCCCTTGAGAAGGTGATCATTAATCTATGTTCGGTTAGGAATTTGAGCTTCATTTAGCCTTCCAATTTGAGGGAATTGATGAAACTAGGGTTCTTGGCTCCATGGGAGCTCCTGCTCTTTTTCACGCACACACCATGTGTGTTTGTGTGTGTGTTTTGTTAATTAAAACATAACTTTCCCCCTTATTCATCTTTGGTCCCTCAAGTTTGTTTCCCTTGTTTGCTTTACTAAACCTTTTACCACATTCCATCTTTTAATAATTTTAACCATACATTTAACTAGGTTAAGTAGCCTAGTTATTTATTTCTTGATGTATCATATCATAACATTTTAACGAATATAAATATTCGGGTTTTGGGGTGTTACAGACCGGCACACCCTATTGCAATCAAGGAAACTAACGAGTCTTCTTAGCTTGTGAAATTTCCTCTGGGAGAGGCGGTTTTCTAAGCATGAGGTGCCAACTCCTGATTTATAATAGGCAATACACAACACCCTTGGTTCACGTCTAGACATGAGCATTGCTTATCACCATAGGATAAACGGTCAGAGTAAACGAACCATCCTGACACTCAAAGACATGCTGCGAGCATGTGTGTAATTGAATTTAGTAAAAATTGGAAGGATACCTACCTTTGGTTGAACTCTACTGCAGCAGTTACCATTCTAGTACTCAGACAGCTCTATTTGAGGCATTGCATAGACGATAATGTCGATCTCCTTATTGGGCTAAGGTGGGTGACAACCTAATCATAGGTCCAGGATTTGCACTTGAAACCTCTGAGAAGATTGTTCAGAGTGGTAATCGTATGGCGGCAGCGCGTGACCGCCAGGAAAGCTGATAAGCTTAGGAAACATTGGAAGTTCGCTGCAGGCGAATGTGTCATGATTGAAAGTCTCACCCTGGGAGGGTGCGGTGCGCTTTGGGAAGCGTGGCAAGATGAATTTACGTTACGTTGGGCCATTCAGAATTCTGGAAAGAATCGGTGACATGGTATGCAAACTCGAGTTACCCGACGAATTGAGTAAGGTTCCCAATGTCATTTATCTCTCGAATCTAAAGAAGTGTCTGTCCAATGAAACACTCGTGATACCCTTGTTAGAGCGTAAAGTTGATGACAAGTTGCGGTTGTTGAGGAACCTATCGAAAACATGGACCAGGAAGCCAAGGTTAGTTAACATAGTAGAATTTCAATCGCGAGAGTTCGTTGGAACTCAAGACGTGGACCAGAGTTCTCGTGGGAACGCAAGGATCAGGTGAAGCTCAAGTACCCTGACCTGAATTGAATCCTGATATGACTAGTGAATTTCGGGACAAAATTCCCTTTCAAGTTGGGGATGATGTGGCACCCGAGGAAAATCCGCAGTCATCCCAAGCTATCACTCTGCTCCACTGAGACTGCTTACTGAATTTCGGGACAAATTTTCTTTCAAGTTGGGGATGATGTGACAACTCGTAATTTAGAACCTTTCATTGTACTCTGAATGTAACCTATATGTGTGTGATTAATTGGTTATATGATACGTTGATTTTAATGGGATGATACGTTCATTCTGCAAACCCTAATCATGGCAGTTTCATCTTTAACACTTAATCATCAATCATTCACACCAACCTTTTCATGAACATAATTATTATTCTAGCATACATAACTCAATCGAAACTAATATCACAAAACGCCAACCATCTAATCCCTTGGACAACCTATTATTACTAAGGTAAACTCATCACTTTTTAGTAATGCAAGACCCTAAACCCTCGATCATCATTCATAAGCACAGATTTGCATTTATCATCAATTATTAAATAACATCATAACAATCGGCCAGATTATGTTTAGTTTATAACGAGATTTCAAATCATGTCCTAGTATCATGCAACTACCAAGCATCTACATGATCATAGAACCATAATTCCATCACATAACTATAATTAACAAAAGATATGAATCACATAATGAAGAATCGTACCGCTTGAAGGAGTGTACGATGCCGGTTCCAAAGAGAAGAATGAGACTTCCCAAAGAGCTTCGAAGTAGGGGGTTGCCGTCGGGGTTGAAGGGAGCTAGGGTTGTGTAATTAGGTGAGTTTGAGAACAAGAAAGCCCTATAAAGCTTTGTATACAGTTACCATCAAAATACATGGGCCGGACCAGCTTTGGTTCGTGGATGTTGGGCCGGGAACACCCAATAACCAGGGAGAGATTGTTTAGTCCGAAGAATAGGTGTGCGACTCGGCTAGAGTTATGCGATCGACCTGTGCTTATATTTATAAAAACTTTTGATCATGACAATCAAATACACTCCATTGCATTTAACAAGTTAGCATAACACACCCCCCACTTATAGTGAAACATAAAAAGGAATGATGCGAGGTTAGAGGTCACAAGATTCGCTAAAACCAACCTTGAAAGTGCGAGTTGTCACATGTAGATCCAAGAATCTCCTCTTTGTCAATCACCAAACCCTTTCTTTTATCTTTCTTAGACTCAGCTGCTTCTTCAGCTAGTTTCTTTTCCTTTTTTGCCCTCCTGACTTCAACATTCTGAATTTCAATTTCATCAAACACAGCTTGAACATTGATTCCAAGCTTGTGTTCAACGACCGTGTAAAGCATATTCAGCTGTTCCTCCTTGATCACCTTATCAGCTCTTAAAGCTTCAACTTCCTTTCTTAAGGCTTCATTCTCGTTTGACGAAGATGTATATAGCTCACCCAACATATCATGTAATGTCTTGTTAGCATCATTAAAGGTTTGGTACTGATCATTTACCTCGTCCATCATTTCTGTCATTTGATCAATCACCTTGGCATGTTCTTCAAGTTCTTCTGACAATTGATCAATAAATTTAGCATGATCATCTAAATCCTTTTTCAGTGTAACATTTTCAGCTTTAGCAGCTTCAAGCTTTTCTTTCAACTCTTCACGCTCTGCTTCAGCTTTGGCCTTTTCTTTCTCCAACAAGCTAACCTTATTTGTCAGCACATTAATCTTTCCATCATTGAATACATCAAAATCACCTGACAGAAGATCATCTAGATACTCACCCACAACCTTGGGAAATCCATGACTAGAACTTGAAGTTGTAGCTTTCTTTGCAGATGAAGGATCTTCAACTTTCTTTGTTTCAAGCTCTGGAGTTTTCTCACGATCATCATGAATATGAATTGTTGGATTCTTCGGTGTTGGTGGTGGTGTAGATTGTCTTTCTCCCATAAACTCCACTTCCACCTCTTCATCTCTTACTTTAGTTCTTTCAAATTCAACATTCTCAGGAACTTTTTCAACTTCAGGAATTTTAACACTTTGAACTTCAGGGACTTCAACATTCTTTTCAACTATTGGAACCTCTGGAACTGCTGTAGATTGCTGAGGAATAGATGTAGAGTCTTTCTTAGCTCTAACACTCCTTGAAACAGCTCCCAAAGGTCGTGCTTTACGCTTTTTCAGAACTTTCTTTTTCTCCTTTGGTGTTGGCACATATGTAGAGTCTTCCTCATCAGAAGCTTTCTTTTTCTTCGGAGTACCTTTGAACTTTTGCTTGCCACTGATGTAAGAAGTTGGAGCAATCTTTATTGGATCAATCTCATCACTTTCAGTAGCACTGGAGTTAGTGTGCACAACCGTTTCAACTTATTTTTTTCTTTTACACGTTTAGCTTCAACATTTTCTGCTATTGTCTTTTCTACTTCTTTCTCAGTATTAGCACCTTGAGCACCTGCAGCCCTTGATCACTTCAAGTAATCTTCGAACGACACATTCAACATATCAACACCTTCTTGGATCAAATCTGTAGGTGGAATAACAGTCTCATCTATCAACTTTGGTGGCGACTTCTTCTTTATAGGTTCTACAATACAAATATTAACACTATTAGTATAATATTTAAAAGAATGATCTACCAACCTCTCTTGTGATTCCTGCTTTCCAACTTTACCCTTAATTACAACTTTCGGCGTAGATACTTTAGGTGAAATCTTAGGTGTTCTCTTTCTTTTCTTCTCGTCCTTCTCATACCAAAATCTTAACTTCTTTTCAACAATGTCATTCAATCTATTTGTTTCATCTTCAGAGTTACTATCTTCATGTCTCCATCGATCACCTTCAGGTGCCACATACTCTGCCTTCTTGATCTTTCCAATCTTTCCCTTATACCTTGGCTCCTGCTCAGGCTTCAATCCTTTGTACTTATCCAACCTCTTTAAAGTTTCACTATCCATATGGTGTAACTTAAGTTCATCTTTTGGATCTTTTGGTAGATTTGGAACTTGATCATCCAGTAATATCTGTACAAATCTGAGGTACATGAAATACTTATCGCCTTTAACATTGTCCACCATGTGATTGAAGATTACTTGCGAGATATTATATGGTCTGTTCTGCACCAAGCAAGCTATGATGTTAATTATATAGTCCGAAGTCTGATCATATGTTCCTTTCCTGTATGAGAGAGCATGAATAACACAGTGCACCAAGAATTTATATGGCCTGCAAAATTTTGACTTAATATATCCTATATCATTTACGTGCCCTGTGTATCCCATACGAAACCAAAATCCCTTGCATAGACGTTCTGGGATAATGATTGGATCATCGTCCTTATCTTTCAAATCTAAAACCCTCCTCTCGTCAGCTACAGTGAATTTTACTTCCAAATCGATGTCCTTTTTCTTTTCATCCTTCATCTTTACAGCTGAATAGATCGTCTGTTCTTTCTCATCATATCTTACAGAACTCCAGAATGTTCGGACATGTGATTTATAGCACTTATGCTTTTCTGTCAATGCTTTACAGATTCTGCTTTCCTTTAGAAATGGACTAACTTCTTTGAAAGGCTCAATATTCGGATAATTTTCGTCTAGAATGCAGTAAAGATTGTGTGAGGGATGAAAGTCAGAAGCTCTTGCCTGCACGCATTTCAAAATATAAAGTGTTTAGTGAAAAATTCTCAAAAAGTTCAAAATTTTTGTAACACTTTCACCTCTACACTCTTACATAGTACTGACTGAACATTTAAGTGAAGTGTTTGTTGCTCGGATGGTTATCCAATCGGATGATCATTCGAGTGAAACAATTAATTATTCAAGAATGATGCAAACATGAAAGTGCCTTTAGATCGGAAGGCCATCCGATCAGATGGTCATCCGATTCAATGGTCATTCGATTGAAATCACAAAGAACAGTTGAGCATGAACACATCATCAAAATATTCAAACACACGCAATCAGATGAACACTTAGAATCATTCAAACAATAAATGTAGTGGATTGGATGGCCGTCCGATCAGATGGTCATCCGATCAGATTATCGTTCGATCAACAGCATCAAGAACAGTTTGAATGTCATCCTATCAAGATCAAATTTATTAGCATTTTTCAAAATTGAACACATTTTCTCTTAAAGAATTTTCCGATGATCAAAATCCTATGTTCAATTTCTATCAAAACTTCCTAATTTGGGTTTAATTTGTGTTTATTCACCTCGGCAGCCCACAACCCTTAATCAATCTATGTTCAAATCTATGATGTTTTCAGTGAAACTGGAATGGTGAATCCCTAAATCTAAGGCCGATGAACAAGATTCTAAGTTCAAATCATACAAACATTGTCTAAACAAGCCTAGATCTATGTTAAACCCTCCGTCCGAACCGTCGGCCCAAATAATCATTAAATATATGAAATTTAACGGTGAGATTTGAGAAACTTACCTTTCCCATAGTGAATGATGAGTAAACCAACAATCCTATGTGATTGTAATGGCAAGAATGTGAGATAAGATCAAGCTCAGTTGAGAGAAAAAGTGTGTATGTGTCGGATAGTAGTTCGAACGAATGAGGTTACTCACCTGTTGACCCTTTATATATCTGACCCCACTCAGAGTCCGATCGGATGGTCGTTCGATCCACTCAACCTTTTACAAAATTTTTAACTTTTTCAAAATTTTCAAATTTTATCAGTTTTGATCAGTTTTTAGACATCCACTCAAGTACCCAGGTCCAAGTTAATGACCATGGTTACTCAGTTTGCCTACCAAGTCCAAGTTAATGACCTTGGTTGACCCGATACGAACTAACTAACTAACATTTTGTTAAATTTTTTTAACTTTTTCTGAAAATTTACAAGTGTCAAGTTAATGAACTTGATTATCTTTTGAAAACTTCAAACATTTTGATTAGCTCCAACCCAGTTGTTTAGCCAAAAACTTTCTGCATCACATGCAAGATTTCGAAGATCAGCTTTCCACAATGGTTTTTCTAAAATAAAGCAGAAATGAAATCTTTTTGGATTTTAAGAAAGTTTATGTTAAAACACACTGAAAATCTTTTTGAGTTTTAAGCTACAAAGGAATAACAGTAAACTATATACAAACATCTTTTTGTTGAGCGTGTTAGAGGATCATGTCAGCTACCGACGAGTCACATGTACCGTTGAGCTTTATTTCACACTAAGTTTTAAACAGTTCACCTAGGTTGTCGATATACTGATCCATTTTAAATTCTCAAACAGACTTCAACTAATTCATGATACGGATTAGGTGAATTAAAAACTTAACTTATTCACGTGTCCCACCTCAGAATATACTCTCATATCCAGATTCCTATATTCAGACTTACAGATGAACATACTATAATGATATTTGTATTGGGGTAGTGCTAGACCATGAGAGCTCAGGTTAGAACTTTCATTCAGACAAAGAGATGATGGCTCGTCTTTAAGGTGTGTCCCACTTAGGGATCTTTTCTTCAACAGCACTTGATTCACATCTTTCAATGTTTATCAATTTTTATGCTGAGGGGAGGCTTTAAGTATTAAAGCATGCAGAGTATTATACGAGGACTAGGCTATTGTTTCCGCAAAATCAGAAGTCCTGGTATAATACCCCAGATATCACTAAGTATATAGACCTAGTATGTCAGAAATAGGTAATCTTTCAAACAAGATTTCAGGGGTTACCTATATATCCATGAGATGTTCCCTATGAAATAAGTAAGATATGATTTTTATGTTTATATCCCGAAAAAGTGTACTAAATGTGCAAAAACTTATCGGCATATCATCAGTGAGACCGTTTAACGCTTTTAAACTTTCCATATCTTTAGCGTACCTTGAGAGTCTAGCTGATGTACTATCATTTCCTCTTTTTACACAAACTCTTTTTGGGTTTGCTATTGTTTTTTTTTTTTTTACATTTTTGAAAACTTTCTATTGTTTTTGTATTTTTGCATTTTTTTTACTATTTTTGTATTTTCTAAAGAATACTATCTCCCACTAAATACCAAAACAACTAAAAATGCGACAAACCCTAACAAATTTCTTCTCGACGTCCTCTATTGTAGGTTTTTCATCAACACCAACTATAGCTCCCCCTGACGACAAAAGTTTCATACCATTCAGTTTTAATAAGTATTGAAAACGTGACTTATCGAATGGTTTAGTATGTAAATCTGCCTTTTGTTCGTCGGTGTGGATCTTTTCAATTCGAATCAACTTCTTCTCGTAGCAATCACGGATGAAATGATGTCGAATTTCGATGTGTTTAGTTTTAGCGTGATGTACCGGGTTTTTAGTTATGTTGATTGCTGCCTCGTTGTCAACAAAAATAGGAGAAGTAAGAAATTTCAAACCATAATCTCGCATTTACTGTTGGATCCACAGAATTTACGCACAGCAGCTGCTGGCCGACACATACTCTGCTTCACACGTTGAAAGATCAACGGTTGTCTGCTTCTTACACTACCAAGTGACCAGGCGTGGTCCGAAGAATTGACATCCAGTTGTTGTTGACTTTGCGTTGAGCTTGCATCATCCTAAATCTGAGTCTGAGAATCCTTCAAGTTTGAAATCACCGTCTTTGGGATACCACAACCCCAGGCTTGGGGTTCCTTTCAGGTAACGTAAAATCCTCTTGATGATAGACATGTGTGAGGCTCTAGGACTCGACTAATATCGGGCCGTGAGGCATGTCGGGTCGAGATGTAGTGAGGTACATCAGCGAACCAATCATTGAACGGTATAGCGTCTCGTCGACGTGTCTCTCCAGTGAGATCAGGGTTTATACCGTGATTAGTTGCTAACGTGGTGGCCATTGGTGCAGTCTACGACATCCCAAATTTCTCCAGAATGTCGTAAACGTACTTCGTTTGATGTATGAAGGTTCCCACCGGCATTTGATCAACTTGAAGGCCAAGGAAAAACTTCATCTCACCCATCGACGATATCTCGAACTTCTGCTTCATTACTTGTTCGAATTATTTGCAGAGTTCCTCATTTGTGGACCCGAAGATTATATCATCAACATAAATCTGAACGATCAGCAGTTGTCCAACGACCTCCTTTGTGAAAAGAGTGGCATCCACCTTGCCTCGGATAAAGCCGTTGGAAAGCAAATGTTGAGAGAGCGTCTCACACCAGGTTCTCGGGGCCTGGTGCAATCCGTATAGAGCTTTGTCCAAGAGGTAAACTTTGTCTTTATGAATCGGATCAGTGAAGCCCGGAGGCTGACCGACGTAGACCTCCTGTTTCACTTTGTCACACATGAACGCCGACTTGACATCTAACTGGTAAAATTTAAACCCTTTCCATGAAGCGAATGCTAGAAAGATTCTGATGGCCTCGAGTCTAGCAACAGGGGCATATACTTCGGTGAAATCAATCCCCTCTTGTTGACTAAAGGCCTGAACGACTAGGCGAGCTTTGTTTCGCACTATCACTCCTCGATCGTCTCTCTTTCATTTGAACACCCACTTGGTGTTTATCTTTCTGTGCCCATCAGGTAGGTCGACTAGCTTCCACACTCTGAGCTTTTCAAATTGACCTAGTTCTTCTTGCATCGCATTAACCCACGATTCTTCGGTCAGTGCTTCTTTATACGTTCGTGGTCCAACCTGTGAGATAAAGCAACTGAGTGAGAAATCAGTTTGTAATGGAGCAACTTTTGAGTAAAAACATGTAAATCCATGGTCGATTTGACTTCTCATTCGAACTCCTGATTGCAGTTCTCCAATTATCAACTCCTCGGGGTGATAAGACAGAGTCCTCGACATAACTTCACCGGGAACGTTCACCTCGCTTTCCAAATTCGTGACATTCTGATCCGCAACTTGTTCATCAACTTGAACTGTCTGGTCTGAAGATTGGATCTGCTCCCCCTCAGATTCCGAATCACCTCGATCAAAGGTCGGGCTATCCGAGTCAGACTCTGAATCATCATCAACTGTCGTCTGATTTTCTGGAGCAGGCTCTTGTTCTGAAGTAGTCTGAGTATGCTGGAAATCATCACTTTGACCACTTTGACTGGGACCAGCTTCATGATCATTGGAAATTTGTTGACGCTTTAAAAAATTTGCTGGCAATCTATTCTGGGAAGCTTCATATTCCCGAAATAGATTTATTTGATCTATAAACTCTGGCTCTTCCGGTAAGTCGAATGAATCCCATAAAGTATCATAATCGAATCGCCATGAGTCTGCGGGTTTCTGTGGAGGCATAGTGTATCCTTGACATTCCACGTGCTGAGCTTCAATGATCCTCCCAAGACTTGGAATGAAAACACGTCTAAGTGGACTAGAATAGCCCATGAAGATTCCTTCCAAATTCTTAGCACCAAACTTTCCATCAGGATCTAGAACAGTGTAGGGTGACCCGAACGGCTCTAGGTATTCCAAGTTAGGCTTTCGTTTGTTGAGGAGCTCGAAACACGTTTTGTTATGCTTCTTCACAGTTAGAACCCGGTTGAGAGTATAGCAAGCGGCAGATACGGCTTCTCCCCAAAAGTTGATAGGAAGTTTTGCGTCAGCTAACATCGTTCGTGTCATTTCTACCAGCGTTCGATTTTTCCTTTCTGTAACTCCATTCTGTTGTGGAGTGTACGACGCACTGAATTTTTGCAATATACCTCTTCTGTCACAGAATTCTTCCATCTTGTTGTTTTTTTAACTCCGTACCATTATCGCTGCGTAAACGACATATGCGGGACTGGTATAAGTTCTCTATCTTTCTGAACAATTTCAGCAAACTCTCGAATGTTTCATTTTTTGACTTCAAGAACATCACCCACGAAAATCTCGAGTAGTTATCAGTAACCACTAGGCAGTAAAGATCTCCAGTAATGCTTTTTACATTCACAGGACCAAAGAGATCCGTGTGAAGTCTTTCAAGTGGCCTCGAGATTGAGTTCTCCATTTTTCTGGGATGGGATTTCTTATGGTGCTTTCCTTTCAGACAGGTTATACATTCTCCCTCCAGATGGAAACTCTTCAGATTCACACATTTTACAAGATCGTTATGAACCAGGTGATTCATCTTTCAGTGGATGTGGCCCATTTTCCGATGCCACAACACTGACTCCTTCTCGGTAGCTTTCGATACCAAGCACTGAGGATGACTCGTAGTAGTTGTAGCAACACTCATGTCTATCACGTATAGATCATTAACCCTAGTCGCTCGCATGATGATCCACTCCTCGGGAATAACAAACCCTGGCTTCAGAATCAGACACTCCTTGTCGGTAAAATGCATTGTGTAGATCCTGCCACAAATCTGAGAAATGCTAAGTAAATTGTTCTCCAGTTCTGGTATGTAATTGACTCATTCGAATGTAACGACACAGTTAGATAACGTGCCCTCCCTGATAATTCGACCACCTTAGTTTCCGACAAAACCAACATAACCACCATTAAAGCCTCTAACGTCGTACAGTAGGGTATTCCGCCCTGTCATGTGCTGGGATGCTCCGTTATCCATAATCCACTTTGAAATAGATCTTGGGAGCTCCTGCACATTTCACATGCAATTTAGTTAGAAGTTGAATCAACCCAAGCCTCCTTTGACTCGGGTAGCTTGACGTTAATGTGAGTTTCCATTGGGTACAGTGGTGGGAAGTTTTTGTCGTTCATTTCCAAATTCTTTTCGGTTACAACCTCAACCTCTTTGTATAGAAAGAATTCATCCTTTTTAGGTTGACCAGATGGTTGAACCTTCTTTGGAACATACTTCTTCCCTGGTGGGGTTGAAGAAGTTTGTTTTTTAAGCTTCTTATACAAATCCAAAGGTACATTCATCTTAACCGGTTTGGTTGAAGATGTTTGTTTTGACTGAACCTTTGGTTTTGCTTCATTTGATGTCTTGACTTGTGATTTTGGCATCCATGTTTGTTGTGGAGGAGCAAACCATTTGTAAAATTCACCATTTTTCTTTACTAGTTGTTTAACAGGTTTAGATTTGGTTTTAAGCTTTTCAGATTTTGAAATTTTCTTTTCAACTAACATAGGCGCTTTGCCTTTGACATCATTGGACTTCTTTGGGTTCTCAACAATCAAAGACTTAGGTTTGTGATTGGTACATTTTCATGCAATGTGACCAATGTGGTTGCATTTGAAGCACGTTCGGGTATCGACGACCCGATTTTCACCATCAGTCTGCGTTTGTGAGACTTTTTTTAGCAAAGAATTCTGCATTTGTTTTTGAGAAAATTCCCGACTCTTATTCGGACAATGAGCATGAACTCTTCACAAATGTTTTCTTTTCAACAAATTTTGTTTTCCGGAAGTTCTTTTTCCGGTGATTCTTACCACCCTGATGCCCACCAAACCCTCTGTTTTGATTGTTTTTATGAAAACGTGGTGGCACACTTGGTTTGTTGTAGTAAGATTTATCACGTTGAAAGTTCAAAAACCTCTTAGAACTTGTCAAGCCTTTGACTTCAGAAATGTTAGTGCATGGAATGTCTGTTGACTTCGTCTGCATTAAGTCTTGTGTCTAGATTGATTGAAAGAACACATAACTGGGTTTAATTAGGGTTTGTAGTAGTTAATCTTGAAGATTTTGCTTGAAACATCTTCAAGCGAAATCAACACATGAGATTTCGCTTGAAGCATGCTCAAGCGAAATCATCAAGCCTATATATAGCTTGTGTGTTCATTTGGTAGATAGATTTGAGAGTGAGGTCATTGTATGTGAGTCGAAGTGCTGACGGATTTGTATCAGAAAACATTGTACAAGCACTCAAATCAATCAGAAAAGAAAGATTAAAAGGATTAGAGCTGTTATGACTTTGTGTGCATTGATTCCGCCTTTACACATGAAGATGAACTGCCTTAACTGACTTTTAGAGGTCGTACAACGGTCCAACAAGTGGTATCAGAGCTCAGGACGAGGAGTTCATACCATAGTAGCTTGATTCTACTGGATTTTCTTATTTCTACTCACTTCTTCTCTTACTTTTCTGATCTGAACTAGTTCCAATGGTCGAAATGGTCTGATTTCAGAGTATAACGTGTAAAACTGAGTTTTAACAAAGCCTACAAAGTTTCGGACTAAAATTCAGATTAAAACATGTTAAAATTGACCTAAAACTAGATTTCGCTTGAAAGTATTCGAAGATAATAGGTTGTTTTCGCTTCAAATCAGACATTTTAGACGACTTCGCTTGAAAGTATCTAAAGCGAAATAGTTGGTTTCGCTTGAAACTTGAAGCGAAATTGGGATTGCTGGTTTTCGCTTGAAAACAGTTGAAGCGAAACAGTGGATTTCGCTTGAAGGTTCAGATTAGCTGAAGCGAAATAGTGAATTTCGCTTGAATCAAAATTGGTATTTGATTTCGCTTGAAACACTTTGTAACAGGTTTTCGCTTGAAGCTGAAGCGAAATAGTGCATATCAGATTTCGCTTGAACTGTTTTATCAAGCTGATTTCGCTTGAAACTGATTGAACATACAATATGGCAAATTCCGAACCTAAGCCGTGGAAAGATGATCGTACTGAAGAAGAGAAATATCAATACCGGAAGATGGTTGCTGAAACCAAGATTATCAGACTTTCTCGTATCTATCTGGAAGCAAGGAGAGCAAATAGATGGGATCCAAAAAGAGAGTGTTATCTTGACCCATATGGAAATATTGCAATCGATGACAAAACGCTTGATATTGAAGCCATAATTCAGCAGTACAAAGAAGAGGATGAGTATTGGCAGAAGAAATGGTGGGGAGATGAAGAAGAGAAAAAGAAAAAGAAAGAGTTACTAGATGAAATTGAAAGAAATTCAGAAAATATGAGTTTGGTTGAGTTTAGTGAATTAATCAATAAGATTAAAGAAGGAATGATAATGAATGAAGAATCAAAGATGGATGAAACGTCGAAAAGTGAAGTTGTGTGCTCACAATGCGAAAAATCAGAAGCTGAAAGCTTAAATCTCTTGAAAGATGTGGAGAATTTGACAGTGGAAATCAAAAGCTTGAAGGATGAGAAAGAATCTAATAATAAACAGATTCTTGAAATGAGAGAAAAATGTGAGAAATTGACGTCAGAAAATGACAAACTGTTGAGTAGTTTGGACAGTTTGACATTGGAAATTAACGATTTAAAAGAAAAAGAAAAAGATTTTCAAAATCAAATCAAGATTTTAGAAGATGAGAGAGATATTTTTGGTAAAGATAATCTTCAAAAACAAATTGAAATCAATTCTCATCTTGCTAAAATCATTCAGCTTGAAAAAGAAGCTGAAAAAGCTCAGATGAAAATCAAAGAGCTTGAAGTTAAATTGAAAGGTTTTGTGAATTCTACATCACATGTTTGTCCAAAACCTATCAATTCCGTTCCTATAAGTGAAAATGTCACAAACTTTGACACTGTCAAAGTTGAAGATTGTGATGAGAAAACTGATGATAATGAAACATTTTTGAAATTAAAAGAAATGTTTAAAGAAACTGTTCTACATTCTACTGAGAAAGGTGAATGCTCAAAGCAAAAACCTGTAAAGAAGAATGTGGAACAAAAACAAAAGGATAAAAAACCGAAAAATGTTCAAAGTGAAAATAAAAGTTCATCAGTTAAGTCATCCAATCATTTTGAAAAATCACAAAAATCTAAAAATGTAAACTCAAAAATAGTTGGTAATGAGTGGTGCAGGTCGGACCACAGAGCTCAAAGGCCAAATCCAGTTTTCAGAAGGAGTGACGATTACCACAGAGCCAAACATTGCTATGACTTGAATGTTTGGACTGAAGGTGGTACATGGTACGATAACAGAATGTGTTACAGATGCGGTTATCAAGGACACATTGCTGTTAACTGCCAGAGTTGGAGTTATGAGACAAGAAGATGCTATAACTGCCAAATCAGAGGCCATATTGCTAGAGATTGCCCAATGAGATCAAAAGGAAGATCGAGGGTTGAATCTCAAAGAATGGCAAAGAAGCCAGTCAAGGTCAAGTCCCATGAACAGAAGGTTCTAAAACCTAAAGTTCAGGATCAGACAATTCAAGAAAAGAAAGTTAAACTTTCACAGGGGCAGAAAGACAGACTGCGAAAGAAAAGGAAGAAAGCGAGAGAGTATCTCGAAAGAATTTTGTCCTCGGATACAACTGGTAATCCGAGAAAAAGTTCTGATGAATTGCTTTCCTCAACTAAAAAGGCAAGTAAAACGAATTCATCAGATGCAAATCTGAGGACAGAAGAGAGAGTGAAGAAAGAGAAAGTTGGTGGTGATGAATTTGTTTCTTTGGAAACAAAGGAGCCACATGTCGGCAATGAATCTGATGTCTCAAAGTCAGACAAGCCACAATCAGGCAATGATTCTGGTTCGTCAAAACCAGAAGAGTCATCTGTTGAGGTAAAAGGTGTAAAACCCAAGGCTGGTCAGGCTTGGGTAGATCTTTTCAAATGAAAAACCTGACTTGCCGGAGTTCCCAGGTTGGTAAGCGTGGAACAGGTATCGGCACATTTCTTGAGAAATTCACAGGATGGTAACTGTGATAATTCGATTTACAAGTGGTAAATCAGGGACATTAAGTTGTACTTGATTTTCTACTAGTGTTTGTTATTGTCAAGGGTCTTAATTGTTAATTTTTCAAAATGGTTGAAAAAGAACAAGGTGATGAAACCCCAAGTTTGTGAAAAGACAAGCAAAACTAATTTTCCGGAAAAACCATTTTGATTAAAACAAACTTAAGTGTTTTGAAATCTAAATGGGAAAATAGTTTGTTGTCAGGGGGAGTTCTGATTGTTTATGCCAAGTGAATGGCGAATTGAAGTGATTTGATATCAGTTGTCATTTTATTGTACAGTTTATTTTCAAATTTCCTTAAATGTGTTTGCATTTTAGGGGGAGTAAAATTTTCAGAAAATTCAAAAACATTTGAAAATTTGAAAAAGACAAAAACATGATAAAATTCAAAAATGAGTTTTGTTGCATATAGAGGAAATGATAGTACATCAGTGAACTATCACAACATGCTAAAGAATTGTTTAGATAAAATGTGATAAACAATCTTACTGCGGATATGTCAGTAGGTTTTTGCACATTTAGTAGATTGTGACGAGATATAAACCTAAATTTCAAACTTGCTTGTTTTGTGGGTTAACACAAACTTGGATATATAGGTAACCCCTGAAATCTTGTTTGAAAGGTCCCTTATTCTGAGATACTAGGTCTTTATGCTCAGTGATATCTGGGGTATTATCCCGGGACTTCTGATTTTGCGGAAGCAATGGCCTAGTCCCCGGAGAATACTTTCTGCTTGCTTGAAATATAGACCACCCTCAGCTAAAAAATGATGAAACATTGAAAAATGCTAATCATGGCTGTTGTAATTCAAAAGATCCTCTAAAGGGGACACACCTAAAAGTCAACTAGGCTCTCTGCTGAACGGAAGTTCTGACCTGAGCTATCACGGTTGCATAATTTATTCCCCTTACAGATATCATTTGTGGTATACTCACCTGTAAGACTGAATATTGGGATCTGGATACGGGAGTATATTCAAGTAGTGGGACACACGGATAAGTTTAAGTCTCTTAAAACATTAACAACGTATCTCGGATCAGTTGAACTTTGTGTGAAAATTTAAGTGGACAAACATACTGACAATCTAGGTGAATTGTTTAGAACTGAAAATGAAATAAAGCTTAACGGTGTTGATGATTTGTCTCAGAAACTGATATGATCCTCTTGCACAAACTCACAAAAATATTGTTTGTAAATATTTCTTTATTGCATTTCATTACATTCAAAAATTTCAAAAAGATTTTTAGTGTGTTTTAGCATAAAATTTTGAAAAATACAAAAAGATTTTCGACAACTGGTATTGAAAAGCTGATTTTCAAAATTCTGAGTGCTAAACATGATGAGTATGATTTGAGGATAAGAGTTCAGTTCATTTGTTAGTTTCCGACACAGAGGTGCTGTCGAGGTGTCTCCAAGGCTGTAATCTTTCATAGATCAATACAAGAGACAGTAAATAGTATTTCTGGTGTGTTACAAGCTAAACAAAGACAGAATCAATGAATTCCGCCTCTGATTCTGTCTAAGCACTCTTCTGATCGACTCGTTAGGTCGTTTCACGATCCTACATGTGGTATCAGAGCATTTTATTTAAAATGTGTTTTGTTTACATGAGTGTTCAAAATGTTGTTACTTCAGAAAAAGAAGTTGTATTTGATCAAACACCGTCTAATTCTGGTGTATCAGATGCTAGTTCAGAAAAATCTGTAGAGTTTGATCAAACACCAGTTGATAGCAGCAGTGATGATGAGGAGGAAAAATATGTTAATGTTGCAAAATCTCATCTTTCTTCTGAAAGTTTTCATTTCTATTTTGCAGATCGCATGGAGAAACTGAAGGAGAAACGAGCTGCTAAAGAACAACAACAAATGAAATCTGAATATGTTGTTCAGAAAGAGAATGTTGAAAGTGTTGCTGAGAAGACTACTGAAGCTGAGAAGGTGAAAGAAGAAGAAAAAGTAATCGAAGTTGAAAAGATCATAGAAGTTGAAAAGATTGTTGAAGTCGTCAAGCCTTGCACAAAGTGTTTGGAAGCATGCAAGGAATGTATAGCAAAAGACGACATCATTGCTGAATATGAGAAGAAGAAGGAACAGTTACTGTTCAACCTCAACTATGTGAAAGAATCTTATGATGTCTTGAACAAAACAGTAACTGGTCTCCAAAAGACAAACTCAGAACGAGAACAAGCACTTACGATGATGAATGCTGTTATGATGACAAAGCAAAAAGCTATCTTTCAGAAACAGCAGTGCTAATCCAAAGAGTTCATCAGAAAGCTTTCAGTCTCAGAGCACAAAGACAGGAAATGGATATGTAATTCAGTGCAACATAGCTCTAAATCTTCCAGAAGGTCAAAGTTTTTCAGAAGACACTGCTAAAGACCACATGGCTTTACTTGGTTCTGTGTTGTTATCTTATGAGGGTCTAGTGGCTGGTCGGATCGGAAATCCCATGCTCACAAAGGAGGATTACGATCAGATAGACGCCGAAGAGATGGAACTGATGGATATCAAATGGTGTCTTGCTAGTGTTCTTAGACGTGCTGAAAAGTTTAAGACAATTACTGGGAGAAATGACTTTCTTGATGCTTGTGTATCTACTTTAGGTTTTGATAAATCTAAAGTTACTTGTTTCAGATGCAGGGAAAAAGGTCATTTCAAGCGGGAGTGTAAGAACAGGGAAGCTAGTGGCGCTCAGAATCCGTTAATTCTCATTATTAATACGTTAGGGGGAGACTCATTTTGTACTCGTTAGGTCGTTAGGTCGTTAGGTGTGTTACTCGTTAGGTCGTTTCTGATTCTGTCTAAGGATATGAAATGTCAAATGTGATAAGCGGTCTCACTAAAGATGTGACGATAGGCTCAGCTAGACTAGTAGATTTGCAATAACGATACAAACCTAAATGAAAAAGCCTAGTTCTAGTGGAAAACACGGTTGAAAGCATAGTACTTAGTTTTGTCCTTCTTGACTGTGTGCCTACTCAGTAATCGCTGATTGTCGAAAGACATAAAACTGGTTAAGTTTGTGAACTTTCACAACTTTGCTGAAAAGTCACTGTGATTGTGCATTTTATTTTGCAAAGATTTAAACTTGTTTTATTTCTTTATTTTGTTTAAGCATCGGACATCCTCTGCGTATACGTGAGTATCGACCTGGATGTTGTTGCCTAAATGTTCTGCTTTATTTTCTTTGGTGTTTCGTTTAAGCTTTGGATCACCTCTGCGTATACGGGAGTATCGACCTGGTGGTTAAAGCCTAAACATCTTCAACTTATTTTTATTTTCTTATTTTGTTTAAACATTGGACTTTCTCTGCGTATACGGAAGTATCGACCTGATTGTTAATGTTTAAACATTCTGCTTTATTTTCGCGAAAAATCACAGTTGATAAAAGTTTAAAGGCATTACTTGAGTCAGTGTATTACATGATGAGGGGATATGCTAAGATCGTGGGGTCCATAAGAATTTTAGTGCTATCTTAATATACCTTAACGTATCGGTAAGCAGATTGAAAGTTTTTAGATTGAGTTTAAGTGGACAATTATATCGTCAATCTAAGTGAATCGTTTAGAGCTTAAAATGTCAAAAGCTTAACGGTGCTAGTGATTTGTTTCATAAACTGATATGATCCTCTTACACAAACTCACAAAAATATTGTTTGTACATATTTGTTTACTGTATTTCTTTAAGATAAAAAAAAAAAAAAAAAGATTTTCGACAACTGATGTTGAAGAGCTGATTTTCAAAATTTCAAGTGCTAAACTTGATGAACAGGGTTGGGAGAGTTTGTTGAAAACTTTGAATGCTATATACAAATGTTTTGAAAGATTGAGTGGTAAGTTAATCAAGGTCATTCGTTTGAACTTGATGTAACTAGTATGTTTGATGAATGAATGTTGTCTACCAGTAAGTTTTTAAATTTAATGGTTATAAATTTGTGAAACTTATATTGTGGTAGAGGATGTGCAGGTTAAACAGGTTTGGACTTCATTATTCCCAACGGCAGCTAAATGACAAAGTTTGAACCAGATATCTCAGATTCTAGCATATTGAGAGGGGGAGTCAATGAAAGGGGGAGTCTGGATCAACAGTCAAAGGGAAGATTGATGAATGGAGTCAGGATGTGATCATAAACCTGTGAAGAATGCTTATGATGTGAAGATAGAGAGTTGGAGAAAAGACCAAGACTGAAGACTCAGGAGCTGAAGACTTCGTCAACATCCAAGGGGGAGTCTGTTAGTGCATGGAATGTCTGTTGACTTCGTCTGCATTAAGTCTTGTGTCTAGATTGATTGAAAGAACACATAACTGGGTTTAATTAGGGTTTGTAGTAGTTAATCTTGAAGATTTCGCTTGAAACATCTTCAAGCGAAATCAACATATGAGATTTCGCTTGAAGCATGCTCAAGCGAAATCATCAAGCCTATATATAGCTTGTGTGTTCATTTGGTAGATAGATTTGAGAGTGAGGTCATTGTATGTGAGTCGAAGTGCTGACGGATTTGTATCAGAAAACATTGTACAAGCACTCAAATCAATCAGAAAAGAAAGATTAAAAGGATTAGAGCTGTTATGACTTTGTGTGCATTGATTCCGCCTTTACACATGAAGATAAACTGCCTTAACTGACTTTTAGAGGTCGTACAACGGTCCAACAAGAAACATTAATCTCAACTAGTTTAAAAACCTTTTTTAGTTTATCAACATTCACATTTTCGATTGGAAACTCTGTATCAGAGTACAACTTATCAGAACCACTCATCTTGTACATGACAAGAGTCAGTTCATCACTTAAGTTGTCCTGGGACTTAAGTTTTGGGATGTAATTATTTAGAAAACATTCATCATCCTCAATTGTAGAATCAGTGTCAGATTTTAGCACTTTTTCAACAACATTTTTCACAACCTCCGATTCAATGCTGTCTTCATCGGTTTGTGAATTAAATGTGACATCAATGTTTTCTGGTAGTTTTTCAACATCATTTTTATCACTTGACTCAGATTTGTTAACCAACCTAGATTGTTTCTTTGTGAAATTATTGCACATGGGTGGTGGAACCTTATGATATCTCACCCCGGTTCCATCTGAATAAATGTCTTCACCGGCTTTGTTCTTCCCAATCGGTTTGGGAACAATATGCTGAAGAACAAAGCTGGAAGAAGAATAGCTATTCAGCTTCAGATTGACTCTCTCATTTTCAATTTTAGCTTCTTGAAATTGAAGCTTGAGATTCACAATCTCATCCAGTTGCTTATTTATCAGTTTTTCTTTAGCTTGAAGAACTCCTGATAAATGAGTGTTTTCTTTATCAGTTTTTGAGTTGCGTTCATCTGAGTCTTTTATTGATCTTTTCAGTTTGTCAAGATTTTCAGATATTTTTCTGTTTTCAAGCATCAATTTTTCATTTTCTTTGTGAAATCGTTCAACATCATTTTTATCAGTTTCAATTTTTCAGTTAATTCTTTGATTCTTTCAGTTGACCTTTTATAAATTTATCTTGACCAATCACTTCTCTGTCTATAATACCAATTTTATCTGTTAGCTCCTGGATTCTCATTCTTGAGAGATATTCGTGTGTGTTTTAGACTTTGCACTTTCGCATGCAACCTCTGCAAACACTTTCAGTTTTAGCATTTTCAGCCTTACCTGGTTCATTATCTGAACAACTAGAACTGACCTTTTCTGACGACTCAGACTTAGAAGCAGACTTGGAATCTACCTCAACTGCCTTCGCCATCAAGACTTGATCTACCATCTTGGTCAAGTTTTCGGCTGTCATCTCAATCTCAACGTCGATAATTCCTTCGTCCAATTTCTTTGGCTCAAGAAACCTCAAATATCTCTCATGTTTCAGTCTTTCTCTCTTAGCTTTGTTTGCTGCATCTATCTTGATTTGTTCTTCTACTGTCGGGATTGATTTAACAAGAGCTTTGAAATCAATGGTTGCTGGATCAACACAAATGTTTCCATTTAGGTCCAAGTAACACTCTTGATCTGGATCCCATCTTTTCGCCTTTTTGGCTTCTTTGTAAGCATTGTAGATCCTTTTCTTCTTTATTGATGCCAAGCTTCTTTCCCAATTGTACATTGAAGTTGGTAGTGCTGTTGGTGGTGCTTCAACTTGTGCCATAAATGCTTAACGGACAGCATCCTCCTCAGGAAGAAATTCACTCCAGTCAAACCCCTCATCATCTTGGATCACCGCCAAAGCTCTCGACTTCTTCTTTCGGATTGTCTTCAATCTGCTTCATTTTCGGTGGCTCCTCATGATTTCAATGATAGACTGCCTTTCTGTAATAATCATCATGGAATGGGTTTGCAGTCTCGTCAGCAACAAAATTCTGACATTCTCTTTTGAAGTAACCCTTTTGTTTGCATTTAAAACAAGTCACCTTCGACTTTTCGAAGCCTAACTTTGTAGAAGGTCCTCCAATCGAGTTTCGCCCTGTAATCTCCATGAATCTCTGAGCTCGGTGAATAACGCTAGCTATACACCAGCGAATGTTGATAAGTTCCATTTCTTTCGGATCTATTTGATCGTAGTCTTCTTTGGTGAGATTGGTGTTGCCAATCTTCCCGGCGCCTAGGCTCTCGTAAGATTCCATAACTGAAGCGTGAAACACCATTTGCTGCTTAGCCGTTTCTTCATTGAAGTTCTGTCATTGTTCCGGTTTACAGCTATTTTGCATTGAAATACATTGGAGTTTGGAACACTTTGAGATTGTTGATTGTTTGATGCAGATGATGTTGGTGCACTAGAGCCAGTACCATGATACCCATGGCTGCTTGATGAAGATCCACTGTTAGACTTCTCTTGTCTCACAGTATTCGAGCTTTCGGCACTAAAAGCAGTTTTTGATGATGTGACTTTAGGAATCATGCTGCCTCTATAATACAGATCAACATTTTGTTGATACTGTGTATTGCTCACTTTATTCATCTTCTTGATTTCCAACTCGTGCCCCTCAAGTCGTTCAATCAACCAGTTTAGTGTCATTTCTGCCATCGGCTTTGTGTTTTTTAGCACTAAACCAAAGTATTGTCAATCTTGTTCATTAGGCAACGCCTCAAACATCCTATCAACCAACTCTTCCCCGTCTTTCTTGATTCCGAATCTTTCTAATTCTGCCTTTAAATGACAGAATATTTCGATCATTTGGCGCACAATTTCATTTTTCATACAAGTAAACGAATCGAACTATTTTTTCAATAAAGATTTTTTGTTTTTCACTATCTCTTCACCGCCAGTACATTTCTTTTCTAGTTTCTCCCACAAATCCTTTGAATTGTTGTAATCGATCAACGAGATGATATCGTCTCTGACAGACAGATGTAGCAGGGCAATGGCCTTTTGTTCGGATACAAACTATTCTTGCTCAGTATCTTCTAGATTCTCATAGTCTGCTCTTGAAGCAGTGTATCCATTCTTCATACATTTCCAACTGTCATAAGCGAATGCTCTCAACCATCCATCAAATCGCTTTGACCAGCGATTGTAATCTTCTATCGCCATAAGTTTTGGTGGTTTGTTATAAGTTCCATACGCGTTATCAACACTTAGCGAATCAGATATTGCCTTAGTAGCAGTTTTGGGGTTTGTGTCGGACGAAGTAGCTCCACTGCTATTGTATGCAAAGAAATCACCAAACAGATTCAAGAACTTGTCACCCATGATTTTTGTACCTGAAAAATTTTAATTTGGTCAAACTTGGAAACACAACAACAACAATTGATCGGATGGTAATTTGTCCGAATGACTGTCCAGATGGATCAAATCAATGAAACAAGTATCAAGTGTGTCAAGTGACGGAGGGCCGTCCGGTCGGATGACGATCCAATCGGATGACAATCCGTTGATATGCAAACTTGAACTTTTCAAACAACACAATCCTGATCCGGTCGGATGACAATCCGATCGGATGAGTATGACATCAGCATGTAACAACAATCAATAACAATGCAATCCGATCGGACGTGTGACGTCAGCAACTTTTAGTTCAAAGTTCATTGTTTTTTATCGATTTTGATGTGTTTTAGTTCGAATTTTGCCGTGAAAATTTGTAGGATTGTAATATAACTGATTGCGAACACAATATGTCAATTTCAGTCCATTTTATCCGTGAATTCTATGTCAATTTTAGATTTTTCGCATTTTTTTGTGAGAAAAAGTAGAACATAGATAGAAATGAAGAAATAGATGAAGAATGAGGTAAAATCTCCGGTGAAATCAATTGAAATCGGCTGTAATTGGTCAAAACCTCAGTGAAATCGCTGTAATCCTCTCCGAGTCCGACCTCCAAGCTTCGATACCACTTGTGAGAGGGTGAGAGGACCGATTGAATCGGCTCTGGATTGTACAACTCAGGTCGGATTGATCACTGTAAAAGTGCGGAATCCATGTACAGTGTCAAAGAAGAATCAACAACGAAATCTATGGTTAAAGCATCCATTCTCATTCAAAGATTGTGAAAATTCAAGGTTCCGATGAGCGTTGGCCATAGCTTCACCTCAGAGACTTAACAAGCAACCGCTAACAGATGAACACCTAAGTCTCTATTTATAGGCGAAGCTGAATCAGGGAGAACCACCCGGATGGCCATCCGATCGGATGGTCATCCGTCCGGGTGAGTCATCCGATCGGATGGACCTTATACAAAACATATCCAATTCTCCGTTTCTTCCCTAATTCGATAATATATAAACAAAAACTATACAATGAAACATACAGGAAAAAATATAGACTCGATACAGACGGAAGCTGTAGGACCGGTTTTGACTCTGAAACAATTGCGAAACGAACGTATGACGTGCGGAATCCATACACGAATGCGACCTAACACACACGATGTAATATAAATGTGATTCTATTAGAAATCTAACAAGAACAAGCACCTTGAATCACTTTCTCTCTCTAGATTCTCTCTCTAGATCTAGAGTTCTCCTAAACACAAATGAGCCAAAAGTCTTTAATCTAACTCTAAAGCTCCTATTTATAGGCCTTGGCTTTTAATGAGATTTCTCATTAATTACAATATTGCCACCTTGCCTTTTGTCTAGATATTACATCATAACGACTCGTTTTCTTCTGTTTCTCGCTACGGCTCGGATTGACGAAGGCGATAGACATAAATACACTAACAGACTCCCCCTTGGATATTGTCGTAGTCAATCTCGTAGTGTCTTGTCTTTCTCTCTCTCTTTTAGTCTTCTTGAAGCTTTAACACGTTTTCATCAACGTAGACTCTCTCTTGTTTGAACAGAATCCTCGTGGATCTGTCTTCAGCTTCAGCTTCTCCTTTCTGTAGACTCTTTTCTTCTTCAGGCTCCCCCTTTCGTCAAGCTTCCGTGCTTTTGGGATCGACACCTTGCTTTTCGTATACAAGCTCTTCTGGGATAGTTATCTGGCTCCTTGAATGCACGCTCCCCCTTGCGTTGAGCATGTCTTCAGACTCCCCCTTAGACTCAGCTGTCGGGATCGTAGTCTGGACTCTTACCTGCAATCACTCATCCATTTATAAGTAAAAGCATTTCAAATTTCAGCTATCCAGGAATTGTAACATGGCTCTATTCAACTTTCTAAATCACTCCCCCTATTTACAATCTTTACAGATTTGGCACTGTTAAGTATCCAAAATCCCTCATAGTTAATCATCCAAGTCCAAATTAATGACCTTGGAGATATCACAAACTGTTTTTGATTTTTAAATTTTAAAAAACTCAAGTTTCAAATTAATGAACTTGTTTTATTTTCAGAAACACAATCAGCTTACTAGATTTTGAAACTCAGCATTTCAGACATAGGTTGTCGAAAATAAAGCAGAATCAAAAATCTTTTTGTATTTTCTGAAACATAAAGCAGTAAAGAAATATTTACAAACATATTTACAGACAATATTTTTTTTTGTTTGAGTTTGCGTCAGATGATCATATCAGTTTTGACAAGCCACAAGTACCGTTGAGCTTAGTTACACATTAAGAATTAAACAATTCACTTAGATTGTCGATATACTGATCCACTTAAATTTTCACACAAATTTCAACTCATTCAGGATACGAATTAGATGTTTTAAGAACTTAAACTCATTCATGTGTCCCACCTCTTGAATATACTCCCGTATCCAGATCCCAATATTCAGTCTTACAGGTGAGTATACCTAGATGATATTTGTAAGGGGTTAAATTGCGAAAAACCGTGAGAGCTCAGGTCAGAACTTCCGTTCAGCAGAGAGATGACGGCTTCGACTTTTGGTGTGTCCCCTTTAGAGGATCTTTTTTACAACAGCAATGACTATCAATTTTATTGTTTCATCATTTTTGCTCAGGGCAACGCTATATTTCAAGCAAGCAGAAAGTATTATACGGGGACTAGGCCATTGCTTCCGCAAAATCAGAAGTCCTGGGATAATACCCCAGATATCACTAAACATAAAGACCTAGTATCTCAGAAAGAGGGGTCCTTCAAACAAGATTTCATGGGTTACCTATATATCCAAGTAATGTTCCCCACAAAATAGGCAAGTTTGAATTTAGATTTATATCCCGAAAAAGTTTACTAAATGTATAAAAACCTACTGACACATCCACGGTGAGATCGTTTAACACATTTTAACTTTCCAATTCTTTAGCGTACTGTAACTGTCTACTGATGTACTATCATTTCCTCTTTTTACACAAAAACTCAATTTTTGAAATTTATCATGTTTTTTGCTTTTTCAAATTTTCTAATGTTTTTGGATTTTCTGACAATTTTTCTCCCCCTAAAATGTAAAATCATTTAAAGAAAATTTGACAACCAATACTGATAGCTTTGTCTCGCCATCCATTTTCTGCTTTTCGTGCACTGATTTGCAGAAAATCTAATACACCCCCATGATTTACAACACATTGATATTTTACAGTTTGAAAACCGTTTTTCAATCTTGTGAAATTAATCATGTTTGTTCAGTCGTGAGGGTTTCGGCGTATTCAATCAACATATTTTTGAGTTTTTAAATTTTCAATTTTTAGGGTTTTGAAATATTGTTTATTTATGTATAGAAAAACAAATAAACTCCCTGTTTCAACCAACACAGGGTTCAGCAGCAGCCTCCTCTTGTTTTGTCAGGCTGCTCCAACTTCCATTCTCACAGTCTTCGGTTTTGTTGAGCACCTGCACATTTAGACTACCTGATTACTTGAACAATTTAGCCCAGGTCTGTTTGACCTTAGGCATTTCAACACAATATGCATCATTCAATTTTGGAAAATCTTTATCATTTTGAACAAAGACTTTTTCATCTTTAACTTCAATTTTCTCATCTTTTACTAAAGTCACTTGTTTCTTAATACTCCATGTTTGACCTTTTGGAGTACCTCTTTTGTAAAAATGTGAATCTTTTTGAACACTTTGATTTTGAACAACAACTTTTGGTTTCTAAAACTCTTGGGGTTTTGTTATATCAACATTTGTTTTCCAACTTTGTGTTGTTCTTAATCTGGGTGTGTGAGAATTCCAGGTCTATCTTGACTCGAACCTGTTCAGGTTTGATTTCAAAGTTTGGTTCGAAACAAACTTGTTTGTGTTGTGCCTCCAAGTTTGTTTTGAATCAAATTTGGTTGACCTTTGATTCACATCCTCATATTTCTGTGTCTCAACATTTTCAGACTTCTTTTTATCAACATCCACAGGTTTCAGATTCGGACACTTTCGTGCAAGATGTCCTATCTAATCACACTTGAAACATGTTCTCATGGACACATCTTTGACCTGTGGTTGTTGCTTTTTCTTTTGAGCACAAAACTCTTCATTAGACTGGTGTCTAAATTTGAGTTTTTCCTCTTCTTCAAAACTTTTTCCTTGAACAAAACTCATTTTTTCTTGAAAATTCGGAGTTTCATTTCTTTTCCAACCTTGTTTCTTCTTATAACCCAACCCAGTCTTCATGTTCTTCTTTTTGTAACCAGGTTTGTTATAAAAAGTTTTATGACCTTTACCAGCAAACTTTGAAATATCAGACTTTTCAATTTCAACCATCTTGAAAACTTTGTCAACCTTTTCTGAAATCACATTCTGAATCGGGAATACAACATCTAAGAATAATGTCCGATCCAATCATGGTATAAACCAATCCCTTTGAATCATCATTTAAATTCTTCTCGGATTTTGTGTTTTTCATATATCCATCATGAAAATTACCTTCATTTTCATCCTGTGATTCAGATTTACCTGTATCAACTGACTCTTCTTTCAACACACTTTCAACAACTTTACCTACCACCTCTGAATCACTAGAATCATCAGATTTGGAATAGGTTACGTCAATGTTGTCTGGCAATTGATCTACCATGTTGAAAGCTTTTTCGACCTTTTCATCATCATAAAAGACAAACTTTTCCGGTGGTGGAACTTGATGAAACTCTGAGCCAATGCCTTTCTTGTTTTGCTCAGAATCTTTCCCATCTGGTTTTATGTTGAAAATTCTTTCAAGCACATATGACGACGCGTGATAACTTTTTAACTTGTTATTATCCTGTTCTAAATCAGCAATCTTACGCTTAGGTTTAGAAACATCTTCAATATAAGAATTTACAACTTGTTGTTTTATTTCATACATTCGTTTTAGTTCATTTGATGTTTCAGAACAATATTTCAATCTTGATTGAACAAGTTTCATTTCACTTTTTACTTTTTCATATGATTCTTTTGTAATGTGATAAGCCAATTTTATTGAATTATACTCCTTTTTCATTCCTTGGCAAATATTTTCTTTTTGTGAACATTCTTCTGCCATTTTAGAAACATTTTCTTTCAAAACTTCATTTTCTTTTTCTATCTTTTAACATTTTTCTGAAAGCGTTTCATTGTTTTCTTTTAAAACCTTTTCATTTTCAAACATTTCTTTGCACTTGCTTTTGAAAACTTCTTCAAGTTTTGTGAAATCAAGATCTCTTGTTATGATCTTTTCGTCTTTTTCAGTACAAGCACTGCACGTTTCCATGCATTTCTTGCAGTGTTCAACAGTTTCAGTTAAGATATCAGAATCAGAATTAACCTCAGTGATTGACACCTTGGTGTTTGCTTCTGTTTCTGTCTGCTCAGCTTCTTTCTGCTGCTTCTCTTCAACAACATCACCACTAACATCTGTTGAACTTTCAACCTTCACTTCTATCGAACTTTCCTTCTCCTTCTTGGCCTCTTCAACTTGCTGTTCTTCAATAACAGCCTTTTCTTTCTCAACTACCTTCTCTTCAACTTTCTCAACTCCTTCTTTCACTTTTTCTTCAACCTTGACCTCCTCAGCAACCTTCTTCAAATCATCAACTAAATTCTCAATGTTCTTCTTCATTCTTTCTTCATTCCTCTTCCTCAGTTTTGTTGTCATAGCATCCCTGATGATTTTATCCAGCCTTTTCACATATGTCTTGTCTTTTGCAACATTGGAATAATATTCGCCGGATAGAGGAATAACAAGAAGAACATCATCATGAACTATGTCACTTCTTGGAACAACCGGTTCACCTTGTTTGTTGACATAACATTCTTGTTTCTTATCCCATCTTTTGTTCGCAACAACATTCTCATATTCTTCCTGCATTTTCTCCATTCTGCACCCCACAATGAATCTTTCTCTTTGAGTTTTCTCTTTCAAAATCTCGTCTCGAGTTTTCTCTTTTATCTCAGTTGTGCCTTTTTCTTCTTGGTTTTCATCTTTTATTTCAGCAACAAAAACAAACTGTCTTTTCTCTGTTATAGATCTGCCATGAGCTGTTTTTCGAACATTTTCAAAGCGATCTTCTTCTGGACAAATTGAGCTCCAGTTAAAACCTTCATCATCGTGAATTACTGCACAAGCTCTTGACTTGAGTTTATCTTCAATCATTTTAGGCTCTTCTTTACTTCGATGGTAGATTGCCTTTCGATAATAGTCATCATTGAAAGGTCTCTCAGATTCAGCAACTTCAGAATTTCTACATTCTCTTTTGAAATGAGCCTTTTGCTTGCATCGGAAGCAGGTCACTTTGGATTTGTCGAATCCAAGCTTTGTTGACGGACCACCTAAGGATTGCTTCCCAGTAATCTCCATATATCTTTGAGCTCTGTGAATGCAACTTGCCAAACACCAGCGAATGTCTATTAGCTCCATTTCTTCTGGATCAATCTGGTCGTAGTCTTCTTTGGTTAATTCTGAGTTTCCAATTTTACCAGCTACAAGACCTTCATACGATTCCAGAACAGATGCTAGAAAACTCATTTGTTGTTTAGCTGCATTGATGCTCATCAACGGATAATTCTTCAGTTTGAGAGCAATGTTGCACAAAATTTCCTCAGTTTCATCAGAACTTGATTTTGAAGATGAATGATATCCTGAATGATAACTTGATGAGGTTGTTTGTGGTTCTTTCATCTTTTCACCACTGAATGCTGTCTTGGGTGAACTAGCAACTTTCTCCGAAGGTACATTGCCTTTGTAGTATAGACCAACATTCTGATGATGCGATGAACCACTCATCTTGTTTTGCTTTTGTAGCTCCAGATCATGACTCTCAATCTTTTCTAACAACATATCAAGAGAAATCGTATCTTATAAAGCATCATTTTTCAAGATAAAAACAAACGTTTGCCACTGATCAGCTCGTGGTAACGCTTCAATTACTTTATCAACAACTTCTTCTCTCGTTTTCAGAATTTTAAATCTTTCTAGTTCAATCTTTAAATGGCAAAACCTCTCAATCATTTGCCTCGCTGTCTCTCCTTTTAAACTATCAAATAGATTAAATTCCTTTTTTAATAACGTGATTTTGTTTTTCTGAATTTGTTTACCCCCCTTAGCTTTCGTTTTCAAAGCTTTCCACATAGACTTCGATGACCCATCATGTATTAATAATGAAAAAATGTCATCTCGAACTGCTTGCTGGATCAAAGCAATCATCTTCTGTTCGTATGAAAATTTCTTTTTGTCTTCCTCTGAATAATCTTTGATCAGAATTTCTTCTCCTTTGTCATTTACTGGGTTATCATAACCAAACTTCAAACAAAACCAACTCTCATGTGCATATGCCTTCGTCCAATTAACAAATCTCTCCTTCCACCAAACATAATCCTCAATGTTATTCAGCTTCGGAGGTTTTGAATAGGTTCCATAAAAGTTGTCATGGTTAGTGTTGTCTTTGATGGTTTTCGTTATCGCTTTGGGTGTAACGTTTGAACCTTCCACTGTATCCGAGGTAAACGCGTTGTAGAAAGTATTGAAAAATTCTTCAGCCATGGTTTGAACTTCTTGAATTACCTTGAATCAACAAACAAACAAACACTTATCAGTCTAAACACTATCAAATAACAGAATCAAAATAATACTCGAACTGGTGAATATTCTGTGCGGATTGAATGTTGACAAACTGTGCGGACTGCTATGACCCAGATCAAAATCCAATAACCTGACTCACTACGTGCAGACTGAGTTCACTCTCAATTGACCTGGTTCACAAAGACACGACCTGAACTGTTTCAAGCGATTTGACTAAACTGCTTTGAACCGTATGACTTTGATGCGATGAATCTTGACTTTCAATCCATGCAAACTGACATATCTCATACACACACTAATCAATGCCGACAATTCACAAAACAACTTTGATTGGACCTAGATGATAACATGTGCTGAGGATATAATGAGCCGACAAAATGTGAATGCGATCTTAAACACAATTAAATCTGTTTGGACCGAACAATCACATGCAAAATGATTAACAATCTGTATATGGCCGACAACAATTAAAGATGACACAATCTAATTGGACCTTTAACAAAGTAGTAGAAATGAGGGTTCTTGGGCCGATGAATATATGTCAGACAACAACTTTTGACATTACATGATGATTGGGCCGAAAACAAACAATGAACAATATATCACATGTATTCCTTGGACCACTCAAAGGTATCACTTTTATTGGGTCAAGAATCCTATTCAATTACTTATTACTTTTGTTCTCGTGAATATAAAAGACCGATTAATTTGACTTTAATTTTGATTCACATATGCCGATACTATCATTACCAATCAAAAATTCTCATTGGGCCACACATTAAATCTGAGTCTTATTAATGGTATGATTGGGCCGCTATTCAATGTAATCTATGACTATATGTAACCAAAGTCCAACACGTTTGATTCTTCACATGCAACCGACAAACACTTTGATAGAACCGTCCAACTTAATCACGTGAACTGCTGAGACACTTTCAAACGGAAATAGACGAATGACACTTTCAAACGGAACCCCTTAAAACGGAAATATTCAGTTCAAACGAGATAACTATTTCAAACAAGATTGTTGCTTTCAAACGAGATTCTCAAACGGAATACGTTCCCCAAACGGAATTAACCCAATATTTCAAACGGACCACATGTTTCAAACGAGATCACCATGCATTTTCAAACGGGATTCATCTTTCAAACGAAATGAGGCTGTTTTCAAACGGAATTAAGCTGATGACGCGAAATCGGACCTAAAAACTCAGATTTCTCCTAAACGGCTAGGAATTAGGATCTGAAACTTGGTAGGGTTATAGATCAGGTGTTTTCGCACAACATAGCAAAAAATCAGCCGATTTGGACCGTAAAACCCCGTTCAATTTGATGATTTTCAGTGAAAAACGTGAAAAATATGAAAAAGATGAAGAAATAGATGAAATCCGGATCTGAAATCGATTAAAAAGAGTAGAATTGTGTGTTGGATCAGTGCAATCGAGCTCCTGCTCTGATACCACTTGTAGGACCGGTTTTGACTCTGAAACGATTGCGAAATGAACGTATGACGTGCGGAATCCGTACACGAACGCGACCTAACACACACGATGTAATATAAATGTGATTCTATTAGAAATCTAACAAGAACAAGCACCTTGAATCACGTTCTCTCTCTAGATCTAGAGTTCTCCTAAACACAAATGAGCCAAAAGTCTTTAATCTAACTCTAAAGCTCCTATTTATAGTCCTTGGCTTTTAATGAGATTTCTCATTAATTACAGTATTACCACCTTGCCTTTTGTCTAGATATTACATCATAACGACTCGTTTTCTTCTGTTTCTCGCTACGGCTCGGATTGACGAAGGCGATAGACATAAATGCACTAACAGGAGCTACAGACATATTGCACCTACAGGAAGCATTGGGTTAAAGTTTAGTGAGCATTCAATGCAAGAAACACAAAACAAACTCAACAAAACACAAGAAATGGCCCAATCTCGTAGTTGTTGTTGGGTTTCTGTAGATTGGACCGCCTCGCGGGCCGCAAGTGAGTAGGGGGAAGGGGGTCGCGGCCAGTGAGCCGCCCCCATTGTGGTTTTTGTTTGATTTTTTTACATAAATGCCCCCCTAGACTTTCATATGTTGATGTTTCTAGGTGTTTTCAAGGCATGTAATGTAAGTCTTGGATTTTTTTACATAAATGCCCCCATTGTGGTTTTTGTTTGATTTTTTGTTTGGTTTTTGTTTGATTTTTTTACATAAATGCCCCCTAAACCATATATAAGGGTTTGTAATGTAATTATGTCATAAAACAGGCATAAGGGAAGTATAAACAATGATGTATGTCGAGAATAAGTATCGAATTCGCATATAATGAGCATATAAGTCACATGTTTGGAAGTTTAACGTATTTTGCATAACTTATGAATAAAGTATCACCTGTTTAAATAATCTAAACGTATGAACATGTATGAAATGTGTATAACATGAATGTAAAGAAATACAAGTTTTTATTATGATCCAAGTCTTGGATTTTACAACAATTACAACGTAACGACGAATACAAGAGTACAAGACTTCCAAAGATAGAATTTCAAACACCGCTTTCTAAATATGGAAAGTGCGAAAAAGCAGGCTGTTACAAAATAAGAGTAAAGTAACCAACTGGGGTAGCCCAGTTGGCCACCGACACCCACCTCTTCCCAGAGGTACCGGGTTCGAGTCTTAGGAGTGGCATATGTCGCCCAGGGTAAGAACTCGGCATGGGGAAGTCACCGCGGAGCTAGCTTGGTCTGGTAGCGGCTCCCGGAGTGAGATCACTCTGGCGGTTGGGAGGACCGTGCACTACCCCCCCTACAAAATAAGAGTAAAGTACAAAAATCGTATTTTATGTTTTTATCAAATTTCAAAAGTTATAGTTTGTCTTTAAAGTTGACGGGATTTATATTTTATGTTTATAAAATCTTACACCATATGTCATTTAGCCCTAACCCGTTTAAACTTTAACGTTAAATCAGGTCACGTTGACCCCATGTGAGCGTATCAGTATCTTTTTCCATTCTAATGCATAAATAATTCTTTTTATAAAACAATACGACCAACCCACCCCACCCCACCCCACCCTACCCTACCCTTTCTCTCTCGCTCTAACATCCCGAATTTTTAAACAGCAAAATTTTTTAATCGGGTTATTTGATGGGATTGCAATCTATGGAAGGATATGGGTTCGAGGACGCGATAATTATAATTTTATGGAACCGAGGGGACCCGGTGGTAATTATTTAAATCCGGATGGTGTAACTATGGGATCATGATGTCAAAAAGGGATTGTGAGGGACCTCGGTAAAACATGGTGATTTAAGTCACCATGTTAAACCCTAGATCGATCATAAGGTTGATCTAGGGAGTACAAGGTTGATCCAGTGAAAGTGGAGTCGACATGGATTGGTTTAGACTGGTTCTATTGTGGGAGTGATGACGAAGTTTGGTGGCTTGGTGGTGGCTAGGGATTGGTACTAGGGTTTGCATGGGGGTGGACGTGCATGCATGGGATCTAGGATGGTTATATGGGTTTCGAACGGGTCGTGGATGCCCCAATCGAAAGTTGCATGAACTAAGGTTCGTTGATGTTGGGTTTGGGATGTTTGTTTGTTGGGTGATTGGGGTTTTCGATGCGATTAAGGTGCGTGCTAGGGTTTGGTTATCACACAGACGTAATATAGGTGAGAACGTTCATGGCCACATGCAAGAACATGATTAGATAACACTACAAGAAAGTAGTACTTTTAGCGGCGACGGCAATACCGGCGACGGGCTCAGTGTCGCCGCTATTGGTCGATCCGTGTGCCACCACCTAACATCAATCCCCAGCCGTTGATCCTTACCATGATCCAACGGTTGGGGACTTAATAGCTAATAGCGGCGACCCATTTAGGGTATTAGCGGCGACAACGTAACTCCGTTAAAGATCTGTGGACCCACATTAAACCCCAACCACTGATATCTTATCCTGATCGAGACCAATACCGGCGACACATAATTAAAATGACAAACGAATGCATGTTTCCTTGTTAAATATATGTTGGTAGCGTTAATTAATATGCTAATATACATTTTGATATCTATTATTGTAGGATTTTGTTAACAGCTTGTTTCAAACTCCGTCATTTTTTAACCAACTAAACAACTATCTTGCTTCACAAGGGAAAGGAAAAAGAAAGTCAAAAGACTACGATTCGGACGACTTATTCGATAACCAATCCGAAGAAGAGTGACTTGTTTTTAATGTATGATTTAGATTTAATTAAACGTTGTAGGATTCTAATGTACGACTTAAACGTAGTTTTAATTATATTACCTTTAGTATATGCTCGTGGCGTATGTTTGTGTTGTTTGAAATAGGCAGGTTCAGTTTTTTCGGCCGAAAAAATGGCTGGGTGCTGTAAATACAGCAGCTGCATTTAAAAAAAAACGGCTTTTAGCGGCGACGATGTGTCGCCGCTATTGATAAAGAACCTTTAGCGACCAATAGTAATACCGGCGTCACTTTAGCGACGACAACTGTAGCCGCTAAAGGGTAAAGATCAATACCGACGACGACCACTTTTAGCGACGACAGGTGGCCAATACCGGCCCATCAATACCGGCCACATATTAGCGACCACGTGTCGCCGGTAAAGGTCAATACCGGCGACAAAATGGGGCAATACCGGCGACGACTGTCGCCGCTAAAAGTAGCCCGTTCTTGTAGTGTAACCCTAAGCACCAAGAGGAGCATTGTAATGGGATGGTGGTTAATTCAATTGAATAGTTTGTTTATTGTTCGTGGGTTTTTTAGAAGCAAATGTGACAAAATGACGTGTGTTTTCATTAGGGGTTATATGTTTTTTTTTAAATAAAAGACTTATTAAAATGTTGCAAAAATGGACTAATATGCCCATCGTATAAGGGGCACGTAGGAAATGTCTAACAACGATCTTGTTAAATGAATGTAGGACAATGAAACGAAAGTGAAACTAATGGATGAAAAAGAGTTGTTTCCCCGCTTGTGGCCTAGTGGAAGGAGACTTGGTTTCCCCAGTGAAGACCCAAGTTCGATCCCTACTTGTATCATTTTAGTGGATTAAAGTAATGATGGATTTGAGCTAAGTCTTGTGCGAGGTTGTTAGTTCGAATATTGAACCCACTTGGGTTTTTGTCCCACCGTGTGTTACGCCAGAGAGTTATGCTCTTATGGTGGCGGTAAGAGGTGAGAAAATTAACCACCTTAACCGATATATCGAATCGCTATTAACTAATAACCAACATAACTGATGGTTATGGTTATGAAACTTTGTTTAAATGACCAATCAGTTATGGTTACGGTTTTGAAGCTTTGGTTAACCATATAACCAAAACCGAACCGAACTTGTAATGTTAAGTTTATACAATGGATTTATGTTTTACATTAACCATATAGAAACCTTTTACTAAGATAAAAGTATGTTAGTAACAAAATAATCTTGATATAGATGTCCTTTATATTGATGAGAAATTGAGGTGTTATGGTGTAGTCTTGTTTTGTTGCGAATTACCTTATTAATAAGAAATCACAATGGTAATTTAACCAAAAAGTGTAGTCTCAGTTATCGTATAAAAAATGACAAAGCTAAGTCCAAACCATGCACACCCCTATTCATTTCAAACCTTTATTGGTTAGATAATCGAAATAATCAAAACCGAACCATAACCGACTTCATAACCGATTAACCATAACCGAAGTTTGGTTATGGTTATGGTTAATGGTAAAAACTGAATCAAACTATCCCATGCACAGCCCTAGGTGGCACAACGACTGTCAAGTGGACGGTATGATTTCCCGAGGGAACGCCCAAGACAAACTCTGAAGCCAGTGTGGGTCTGGTTAAAGCAACTTAGTCTGGCCTGAGTTGGACAACGAGGCTCTCTAATTTGAGGAGTACGGTGGCCAAAACACAAGAAAATTGCCGTTAAAAATTGGATGAAAAAAAGCTAAATTTAATATTTTGCACTAATGTGGTTATTTTGATTACACCACATGAACAAAGATAATAATAGTATAGACAAAAGATCAAATACAAAGTATCTTGTCTTACAAAACTTACGAATGGAGTGGAATAGTAAATAAAACGCGGTGTTAATTTTCATTATTATTTTAATCGCATGGTAATTATTAAAATTACTCTATAAATGATCTTGTAGTGTAATTTTGATCTTGTAGGGTAATTTTGTAGAGCCCGTGGCGTTATAGCCTAGGGCCATCTTAGGGGTGAGATAAGGCTTTGGGACCAATAGGTCCTGGGTTAGATTCCCACAAGGGGGGTTTTTCTATATTTATCGGGTTTCCTCCTGAATTTGTGTATAGGCATTATGCCCAGTGGAGATGGATATGATCGGGTGGTTCCGCTGGTGGCACAATGATACTCCAGTGGTTCGTCAGTGATCCACATTTCCTGTTAAAAAAAGAGTAATTTTGTTGAGTATCTATAACAACCCTCCTAAAACCCTTAACGTGACCCTAGATGTCCTAAAATATACCCCATATGCGAAAAATGGACCCATAATACCCTAATATTTATAAAAATCAAGAAAAACAAAGTTTAGGAGTCGCTCGCGGGGCGCGACCCCTTAACAACGTTTGTCACGGATCGCGACTGGCTTGGATTGCCGGTCAAGGCATACCGCCACGTGGCAGGTGACTCAGGAGACCTATACATTGACTCGACCAAGCTATAAACGACACGCACTCTCTCGCGGGCCGCGAACCACCATTGAATCCACCTATAAATAAGGTGGACGAGCTCATTTGAAATTCGTTCAAAATTTCTAAATTCTCTCAACTTTATGTTAGTAGAAATTATATCCAGGCATAATACCCCTTTAAAGCGAAACCCTGCCTCGTTGTAAGTATTATAACCCTGCGTGTTACCTTACACGATCGATTTAGGGCTCCGTAACACATGTCAAGGCTCTGTTTAGTTTTGGGTTATTTTACTAATACATGTGCATTGTTTAATTTTAATAGATAATAACCAGGAGAGTCACCAGGAAGCTATAGTAATATCACCTAAGTCAACAATGTAAGTACATTTACTTTTTTCTCACTATTAGTGAGTACATTTTCTTTTATAAACACTTTTTGTGAGTCAAATTGTGTTACCAAAACCTCAAATGTTTTCAAATACAGTTATAGTGATTAAGTCTTTGTAATTCTACAATTGTTGTCAGTATTATGGGGTTTGTATACAGTACTTGATAACCTTCACAATTGGCACGGTTATCCAATGTGTGATATGACCATAGTCACAGATCCGTCGAGTGACACGTACTGACCTAGTAATTGTGTAGATATAAACATTGTAATCACCCTTAATACTGTAATGTGTAAACAACTGATGCTTTACAAAATGGAATGTACTTGCAAGTATTTCTTGCTGATAAAATGTTTTTAAAACGCGTTTCAGGTAACAAAATGTGAAAGTAAATAGAAGCCAGCTGGAGAGCACTGAAGGCTTGGAAAAGTGTCTATAAAAGTTACCTAAATAAAAAGGAGTTTTTGTTTTCAATAATTAGGGTTTAAACCCTACAAATGTATTGTCAAATAAACTTGGGTTTTACCCAATGATTTGTTATAAAAAGTTTGGTGTTTAAACTCTGATAAAAATATTTCCTAACTATGGTCCTGATGTATTCCGCTACCAAATTAATAAACACTGATACCATCTATCTGATCTCGCGGCACCCGTTCCCGGGGTAGGGGCCGGGGGTTGCGACAGGAGGTGGTATCAGAGCTACAACCACTGATTTAAGCCAAAGAAGTGTTCTGCTGACACTTAAATTCTGTGTTAGGAAATAACTTATGTGAGTACGTGTAAATATTTGTAGGATCGTTTACACGACCAAACGAGTCGTTCAGAAGAATTCTCGGATCAAATCAGAGGCGGAATACAAAGATTTGATCTACGTTCAGCTTGTTATACACTTTACAAGTTTCTTGTATTGATTTTAGAATGTTTAGAAGACAAGAAACACTTTGGCAGCACCTTGGCTCTAGATTCCCCAAAGTTACAAATGAAATGACTAAGGCACCTATTTATACTAAATTTATTACCCTTGAAAGTGACAAGCCCATTTCGTGTGGAATAGACTTATGCCATTTCTCTACGTGACTTAATCTATCATTCTAATTACAAGACTCGATTACAAGATGAAGTCAACAGACATATGCACTAACAGTCTCCCCCTTGGATGTTGACGGAGTCTTCAGTACGAGACTTCAGTACGTCATAACTTCAGTCTTGATCAGTCTTCACGCTCTTTTCAAAGTATTTGACTCTGAAGCATCCCTCAAACTTTCTCTCTTTTCAAACACAATTATCAGCTATTCTCTAGAATCTGAATCTGGCTCTTTCACTGTTCAATCTCCCCTTTGCTAACAGACTCCCCCTTAAGTTGTTCCGAGATCGTAATCTGATATAGCACTCTCTATCTTCTCAGCATTAGCATCTTTCACAGATTCAGGACCATCTCTTGGCTCTTCATAGCAACAAGATCTAGAACCTGGCTTTTACGACTTCAGACTCCCCCTTTCGATAACCTGGGATCGCAGTCTGGAATTCACTAGCTGCATACCTGCACATACTTTAACCAACAGTAAGATTTGACTTTATGCTTATCACTTGTATTTAAAATGATTAAATTGGTTTCAAATTAATTAGCCATTTAGTCATTTCAAAAACAATTTATATTTCCAACAAACTTTCCCAAACCTCTGTTCTTCCTGTTTAGCACTGGAAACTTTGAATATCAGCTTTTCAACATCAGTTGTCGAAAATCTTTTTGGATTTTTTTTTTTTTTTGATTTTAATGAAATGCAGTAAAGAAATATTTACAAACAATATTTTTGTGAGTTTGTGTAAGAGGATCATATCAGTTTATGAGACAAATCACTAGCACGGTTAAGCTTTAAACATATTAAGTTCTAAACGATTCACATTGATTGACGATATAGTTGTCCTCTTAAACTCAATCTAAAAACTTTCGAAATGCTTACCGATACGTTAGGGTATATTAATTTTGCACTAAATTCTTATGGACCCCACGATCTCAGCATATCCCCTCATCATGCAATACACTAACTCGAGTAATGCCTTCAAACTTTCATCAATTGTGATATGTGCCAAAACAACGCAGAATGTTTAAACATTAACAATCAGGTCGATCTTTCGATAAGCAGAGAAAGTCCAATGTTTAAACAAAATAAGAAATAAAAAAAAGTTGAAATTGTTTAGGCTTTAACAACCAGTTCGATACTCCCGTATACGGAGAGGTGATCCAAAGCTTAAACGAAACACCAAAGAAAATAAAGCTGAACGTTTAGGCACTAACATCCAGTTCGATACTCACGTATACGCAGAGGATGTCCAATGCTTAAACAAAATAAAGAAATAAAACAAGTTTAAATCTTTGCAAAAAGAAATGCACAATCACAGCGACTTTTTCAGCAAGTTGTGAAAGTTCACAAACTGACCGGTTTTTATGCTCTTTAGCATTCAGCGATTACTGAGTAGGCAGACAATCAAGAAGGACAAAACTAAGTACTATGCTGTCAACCGTGTTTCCCACTAGAACTAGGCTTTTTCATTTAAGTTTGTATCGTTATCGCAAATCTACTAGTCTAGCTGAGCCTATCGTCACATCTTTAGTGAGACCGTTTATCACATTTGACATTTCATTTCTTTAGTGTACTGTGACAGTCCAACTGATTTACTGTCATTTCCTCTTTTTCACAACAAAACTCATTTTGAATTTTTCAATGTTTTTGACATTTTCAAATTTTCTAATTTTTTTAAAATTTTTCTCCCCCTAAAATCAAAATATGTTTCAATTTTGATTTTCTGGGAAAATTTGAAATCAAACTATACAAGAAACATGACAAACTGATATCGAATCACTTCAAATCGCCATCCACTTGGCATAAACAATCAGAACTCCCCCTGACAACAAACTATATTCCCATTATGATTTCAAAACACTTAAGTTTGTTTTAATCAAAATGGTTTTTCTGGAAAATTAGTTTTGTTTGCCATTTCAAAAACATGGGGTTTAATTTATCACACTGTTTTCAACCATTTGTACGTTTATCACAAAAATAATTTCCAATAATAATAACACTTGTAAGATAGTTAAATCAAGTACAACTTAATGTCCTTGATTAACCACTTGCAAGTCGAAATATCACATAACAACCACCCTTCACATCTGTGATATTTTTCAAGAAAGATGCCGATTCCTACTCCCCAATTACCAACCTGGGAGTTATGGCAAGTCAGGATTTTAAGTAAAGAATGCAGGCACCCAAGCCTGACCAGCCTTGGGTATGACCTTTTCAATTTCACTCGGGGTTTGATCATTCCTTTTTGCTTCATAAAATTCTTTTACCCCTTTTACCTTACCCTCGACCATTTTTTCAAAAATATTTTTCACTTTGCTATTAAAAGCTTTTTCGACATTTTGTTTAAAATTTTCAGTCCGCAATGGTGGAAAATTGACATCATCCATTGGCGGAACTGAATTTTCTTCTTTTTGTTCAACTGGTGGCTCCTCTGACTTTGACGAATCAAATTCATCGCCAACACGTGGCTCCTTTGTTTCCGAAGAAACAAATTCATCGCCAGAAAGTGAAAATTTAACTTTCTTTGATTTTTTTCTCTTTTGTCCTCAAATTTGTATCTGATGAATTCGTTTTGCTTGACTGATCATTCTTTGGAGAGCAAGATGATTCACCAGAACTGTTATCTGGTTTATCAGTTGTATTCGAGGACAAAATCTTTTCAAGATACTCCCGTGCTTTCTTCCTTTTCTTTCTCAGTCTGTCTTTCTGCCCTTGTGAAAGTTTCACTTTCTGTTCTTTGGGCTTTTCTTCAATTTTGACTGATTTCTTCACCATCCCATGAGATTCAGCCCTTGATCTTCCCTTTGATCCCCTTGGGCAATCTCTGGCAATATGACCTCTGATTTGACATTCAAAACATCTCCTCGTCTCAAAACTCTGACTCTGGCAGTTAACAGCAATGTGTCCTTGAAAACCACATTTGTAACACACTCTGTTATCATACCATTCTCCACTATCAATCCAAACACTTAGATCATGACATTGATTTGCCTTGTAGTAATCACGACTTCTCCTGTAAGCTTGATTTGACGTTTGAGCACTGTGGTCAAACCTGCACCACTTATTACCAACTTTTTGTGAGTTTTGATTTTCAAATTTTTGTGGTTTTTTATAACGATTGGATGATTGAACTGATGAACTTTTATTGTTGTTTTGAAAAATTTTCGAATTTTTTACATTTTGTTTTTGTTTTACATTCTTCTTAAAAGGTTTTTGCGTTGAGCATTCACCTCTTTCAGTAGATTGTAAAACAGTTTCTTGAAATTTTTCTTTTAATTTCAAAAATATTTTCTTTTTATCATTTTCATCATCAGATTTATCATCACAATCCTCAATTATGACATCGTCATAATTTGTGACATTGTCACTTATTGCAATTTCATTGATCGGTTTTGGACATATATGATCTAGTAATGCAGACGAGGTCACAAAACCTTTCAATGTCTTTTCTAAGTCATTGACTTTATTTCTAGCACATTCAGCTTCTTTTTCAAGCTGAATGATTTTCTCAATGTTATTTTTGCCAAAAATAGATTTCTCATCTTTTAAAATCTTTATTTGACTTTGAAAATCTTTTTCAATTTTTCATTTTTCATTTTCAAACATTTTTATTTTATTTTCAAAATCTTTTTCTTTCAAATCTTTTATTTCTAATGTCAAACTCTCCACATCTTTCAGGAGTTTGACACTATCTGCTTTGAAATCATCACATTTTGAGCACACATTTTCAGAACTTGAAGTTTCACTTTTCTCGGATTCTTCATTCTTCGAAATTTCCTTTGTCTCAGTCTTGTATGTACCTACACAAAAAAATTTAACAAAATCAAGAGGATTCATGTTTTCGTCAATATAACAACCCCTCTTAATATCATATTTCATAACATTTTTTGCTACAAGACACATATTGACTCTTCTTCTCATTTCAATAATCACATCCAAACTTATTTTTTCCAATTCTTTTTCTATTCCATTCATCAACTCTTTCTTTTTCTTATCATTTTCGTAATTGTGTATTTTAAGCTCTCTGATGAATTCTTTTGGATAAAAATTTGAAAATCTAGAATCCTTTTTCAGATTAATCAAGAATTCATCCCACTCTGAAGGTAACGCGTCTGCAAATTTTGATATCATTTTAGCATTTGACATCCTTATCTCGTACATTGTTAATTTTTCAATTAGAAACTCAAACCGATTTTCCAACACATCCACTGTTTCATTTTTCATACACCAAAAAGTTTCAAATCTTTTATCCCAAACATTCTTATTCTCATTCTGATATCTACTACCCCAAACCCCATCAAACCAATCATTTAACCTTTCAAGGTTATCGTTTTCCTGTTCGTCAAACATTTTAACCATACTTCAAATAATCCTGATGTGATGTTTACACAAACCGTGCAAACTGGACTTATTCAAATCCGAATTCTAACAATCTGGACTATACTAGTTTACAGTATGAGTGTTATTTGACTATTTGTTAGTTTACAGTATGAGCGAGCAAGGAACATCGGACGCTTATCGTCATATAGCTAGTTCACCAAAAGATGAAGGAACATCATTGTCACAACCCCTGGCCCCTATCTACTGGGATCAGGGGGACGCGAATTCAGATTAAGTGGTATCATTGTTTATCATTATTTGGCAGCGGAATTTACATAATGGCCGTAGTTTGGAAATATTTTATCAGAGTAAAATACCACATTTTATATTGATAAACACGTGGGTAAAACCCAAGTTTCTATTATAAACATGTTTATAGGGATAAACCCTAATTTATTGAATTTAAAAGATCGTCTTTATTTAGGTAACTTTAATAGCCACATTTTCCAAGCCTTCAGTGCTCTCCAGCTGGCTTCTAATTGGCTTTCACATTTTATTACCTGAAACGCGTTTTAAAAACATTTATCAGTGGGAAATAATGATGAGTGAATCCCAGTTTAATTAAGAAGCATTTTATCCTTTAACAGTATTGAGAGCAATTACAATGTTTATATCTACACAATTACTCATTCAGTATTGTCAATCCTGACTGGTGGGTCATATTACACATTGGCTATCTCGTTGTCTAATCGTAACGTGTTCCATATTTTGTATACAAAACCCCAACATACCGGCAGTAATTGAAGAACTACAAAGACTCAATCACTGCTAATTACATTGTAAATTATTTAAGGTTTTGTAAAAAGGTTCACAAAAAGGAGATTACTCACATTGCTACTTTAGACTTTTCTTGGTGGATTCCTGGTTATAATCTAATAAATTAAACAATGCACACGTGTTAGTATAATAACCCATTATTTACATTAGTTATACCCTCCCCAATATAGAACTCCAACGACTACGTCTGGCAGAACCTCGACAGCCATTACCGAGCACTAGAGCAATCGGGCAGCATATCAAATACATAATCGGGGGTTAAAATACTTACAACGAGGCAGAGCTTCACTATTTTAGTGGGTATTATGCCCAAAATTATAATTGCTATGCCGAAATATTGAGAGAGAGATCGAAGAAATGAACGAATTGGACTGAAGGCCGATGGCCTTTATTTATAGGGCGGCTTCGGCAGTCCTTCACGCCCCACGTAGAACTCAAAGGGGGCTCACGCGCCCTGCGAGCTAGGGTGGGTAGGCCCTAGCTTGGTCTGGTCACCCCACTAGCCTTGACACGTTTGTGCCAAGCGTTCGCGGCCCGCGTAAGACCAAGGCTAGGTCTTCGCGGCCCACCAGAGACTAAAAAATATGATTTTTAAGTAATTTTAATAAAAATAAAGGTATTTTGGGCCATTTCTCGTATACGGGGTGTATTTTAGGACGTATAGGGGCACTCTAAATATTTTTAGGGTGTCAGAATTATTTTAGGAGGGTTGTTATATCCTCCCCACCATGTTTTAGAGCTCGTCCTCGAGGTCTACTAGAATAGGTGTGGATATTTCCTCTGCATCTCTGATTCAAGCTCCCAAGTTGTAACACCTCGCAAAATCATGTCCAATATAAAAAAGACACGTGTCATGAAGATTTATCGTGTAATAAAGTGATTCTGAGGGACTAAAATTGTCAAACAATGTAAATATGTAAGTGAAAGGTTCCAAAGTGTCAACATGACATTCTTGTGCCTCTAATTGACCTCACACGACATTCTATTCTTTAATGAAAAATTTGACGGACATAGAAAGTCGTTTGTGCTTAAATTAAGGATCTTACGAAACATAGGGGTTAAAAGTGTCAACATGTTAAATGTTACCTCTGAGTGACCTTTTAACGACCCCGAAAGCTTTGTAATAATTGTACATTTTGCTCTCAAGAAAATTGGATAGTAATTTTATGGAGTTTCGTTGAAAACAAGACTTTTCGTGTGATCTTACATCTAACCGGGAGCTTAACGGAGTTAATATGTGACCCAAGGCCCTTAATAGTTAACTATGGGGATCATAAGTGCAATAAATGGAAGTTATTTAAACTTAAAATGGACCAGGGACTGAAAATGCAAAGTTTTAAAACTTTTTACCGGATTTTCCCTTCATCGCGGGCCGCGTAGGCCGACTCCAACTCTTGCGCGGGCCGCGTAAGAGTGCCAGCGACAGCAGAAGTGGACAGCTGCATGTTGCAGCCTGTTCCACCGCCTTTGCATGGGTTCTGAGCAATACCTGGGGCTTGTACATGGTTTTTACTGCCCTAGGGACACCTGTGAACATCTTATAACAACATAGGGACAAATGGATTGATCTTGGAGCATCAAACTTCTTATATAAGGGCCTTGTAGTTCTTGAGTTCATTTGCACATTTGAATTTTACTTCAAAGCTCATTCTCTGAAGCCTCTTGGAGCTAAAGGAAGCTTTCTTCTGTCCTAAATTCGTGCTAAGTACTCTAGTAAGTATTCTTAGCTTCCTTAGTTAAAGTTTTATTAGTGTAATGACCGAAAGTCAAAGTTAGCGTAATTAAGCTTTGACTTAGTGATTAATCACAAATGGTCCAGCCATTATTCGAATTGAAAATGGCTATGCGTTGGTAATTATGTAGGTGTTAAACCCTTAAAAGGGCACCTTCAAATTATCACGTTATCTCAGTCAATTGTCGGGTCAAACTTATTAATAAAAAGTCAAACATGTTAGTTTTTACAAATTAATTCATAACTGATAATACATAGGTTATGGAACACGTTTTAACACTTAAATAACTTGGTAAATAATATAAGAACATGTCTAGGCATGTTCAACCCGACAATTCTGAGTTTAGGCTCGGTTCGCAACCGAAAGTCACAAAAGTAGACTTTTGCTTTGACTTTCAGTTCTGACATAATTTAGGTTAGTTTAGATATGCCTTAGGGTTCCTTTGGGACCGTATTACATGTTAGTATAACCCTCTAAGATTATACTATATGGTTCTTTTAAAATCTGAATCGTTTGCATGTTTTCGTTAAATGCTTAAATGTTGACCATTATGCCCTTTTATCATTAAAACGAGATTTTTGAAAATGTGAGAGGACAAAAACCTCTATTATTGATTCATAAGCATGTCCTAAAAATTTGACATCAGTTCGTGGTCTAAAATAGGAGTTATGCTCGATATCGTAAAACAAAAGCTTTTTATTAATTAAATGGCATTTTTAGTATAAATCATATTTAAACCCAAATTTTGACACCAAACTTTCTACCCACTGATGTAATATAATATTTAGGGATTTTTGGAAAAAAATTTCAAATTTTATACTAATTATATTATAGAGTTCTGGTGTAAATTCGGTATTGACGAAATTGTCCTTTTCTTTGATAAAATGAGTTTTACAAAACATTTTGATACCAAACCTTTTCCTACTAATTTCATATGTTAAATGAAATATTTTAAGCTTTAGAGACTGATCAAAATCTCAGATTTCTTTAAATAACCCGGAAATCGTCAAATACCTACTTTTACGCTTTTTAAACGCATAGTATGGGTTAAAACTATATTTGACACCTAAGACTCATTACGTACTGATATTATAAGTAAATTTTTGTACTTTAACAGTAAGTAAAAGTTTTGAACTCAGATTTCCAAATTTGACCCTTATAGCATATGTGAAATGACCAAAATGCCCCTACGGTGCATAGTTTGGCCAAAAATGATAAAATTCACATATATATGATATCTTACTGATATGACTTATTAAAATAAATATTTTTACTGATTATTTTAGACCAGAACCTCAGATTACTATTTAACCTCTTTTACAAACTTTAAAATGACCAAAATACCCTTACGGGGCTTAAATTGATTTTAAATTCGTTTTGGGCATCATGGAAGGTATCCTGCTGATATCATAACATATTTTAAGCATATTAACTTATGGAACCTATACATGACACATTTGGTTACCCGTTATGCATATTCGCGTTCGGTACGGTTTATGTAACTAGTTTGCATAAATTTACCGAAACGGATCAAACCTTATCATTTTTGCTTTAAAATCCAGAATGTGTTTAGCTTACCCATTTTATACAAGTCCTCATACTTTTTGGGTCTAAATCACTTTCTAATCCGGTCTTCGCTTAATCTTGTGTTTTAAGCCGTAAACCTGTCATTAAAACTAACCGGTCTAAGTTTAAACTTAAGTAAGACCCGTTAGGAATCTAATAGGTTATTAAAACCTTCATTCCAGATTTAAGAGCCTAGTAAAAGCTACTTGTACTGCTGATTGATATACGGCTGAGATTAAAATTTTAATTTTTGCTCAGGTAAATACTTTTAACTTATTTTCCCTTATATAGGCTTGGGATAAGGTATAATAAGAATACCGCTTGGTCGGGTATGAAATTATTTAAATTGGATAGTGAATAATAATTTACATGACCCGTTTTAATCTGTTTTGTTTGATGCAATGCCTTTGGGGGGGTTAATGACCATGTCCAGGATATCATCGGCTCATTCATTAGAAATGGCCACGGCTTAAGCACGGGGTGTAGGCATACACCTGACAGTTGCGTATGTATAAATGGTATCTCACTCTCTTGTGGGCCTATACTTGTTGTGTGTCTATTAATCTAATCCGGCTCTTCTAACCGGGTCTTGAACGGACGACAAACATGTAAATCTGTATACAAGATTATTTTAAAATAATTGTCCCAAGTTATAAAAGATTTTATGCCTTGTGCATCCAAACTAATTTTATAAATGTTTTCAAAAGAGTCAGTTAATTGTATTTACCAGTGTAAACTGACGTATTTTTCAAAAAGGTTAAGTTCATGATGTGTGTAAAATGCAACATATAAATTACATCAAATGAGGCATAAAACTAACCCTTTTTAAGTACTAATGTTGGAAAAAGAGTGTTTTTGTCTTCCTTTTTGTATTTTCAGGATTAAATGAGCTCAAATTCACAAAAGAAGCAAAAAGACAGCAAAATCTAACATAAATACAAGAAAAGGAACATAAGTGGACTGCCCGACCCCTCAACGGCATCTTCCCAAGCAAAATAGAGAAGGCGGAAGACTGAACACGCCCCGTGCTCAGCCAGCACGGGGCCGTGCCCATGAAGCAGCAGAAAAGACAAACCTATAGAAGCTTCTATTGCCCACCACGGGCCGTGTCCAGTGAACACGGGGGCGTGGCGAAAGTACAGCAGGCGCATTAATTGTAATTGTGAATTACAATTAATGAAGAGAGAGAGTGTCAGACAGGCACGGGGGCGTGTCCAGCGGACACGGGGCCGTGCCCAGCCTTCTGTTCAGCCTATAAATAGGAGTGCTTGGTTTCATTTCAACTCATCCCTTGGCACACCACCTCTCTCACACTTCACCCACCACCCACCACCACCATAACACCATCATCCACCACCATCATCCATTGTCCATCATAGAGTGTGTGAGTCATCTCGGGATCCAAGATTGATCGTAAGAGTTCTTGACAATCAAGGCCATGTTTGCCTAAGTCTCTTACATCACTTGGTGAAGACAAAGTGTCTAGTATAATACTTTTTATTTCTAATATTTTGCACTTTTTATTTGGTTTTGTATTAATGACTTTAATAACTAGTTACTTATGTTGAAGGTGATCTTTCCTTATCGTTTGTCCGTGGTGTCTTGGCATTATTTTACTGTCTATATAAAATAAAAGATTTTCACCATTCATATCTCCACGGTCTATATGGAGGTATGTTGGCTACCTGGTCGGGGGTTAAGGGAACGGTTTGGTAAAGGTCTTGCCATTGTTCAGCGTTTAGAGGTCCTGCAATGGACCTGGGTCAAATTTAGTAGGACCTCCTTCAATGCTTCACGGTATTGGATGGCGGGGGTCCAAACTCTTTGATCCCCTCATAAGTTAACTACTATTAATACTATAACCCGGCTATTTAGGACTGTATCCCTGCTGACTCAGACTACTTAGTCGAGGGTAACGTCACCGCCAAAAGCGGGGCCTACCATAATTTGCATTAATAACTTAATTAATTATCTTCCAATAATCCACCCTTTTAGGATTGTATCCTTGTTGACTCAAACTACTGGGGTGAAGGTAATATCACCTTCAAAAGAGGGGCTTACTACAATAACTAAGATAATCTCTTAATTATGTGCAAAAGTGCGGAAATAATCAAAGGTTATACTAGATACGAGTCGGAACCAAGTGATTCATCTTGTCTATCTGTTTTTATTTTTATTTTTATTTTCAGGATTTTAGTTAGTTTTTATTTTTCTTAGTTTAAAACATTTTTCTAACCTTTTTATTTTTTATTAGACGTTGAGGATAAACCGGTACTAAAAGCTTTTGTGTCCTTGGACGACCTCGGTATCTTGCCAACACTATACTACGCTCACGATGGGTGCACTTGCCCATATGTGTGTTTAGTGTTAGTAAAATATCATGTTTTTTAAATTTAAAACTTGGCTAAAATAAGTGTTAAAGGGGCTTAAAATATACACCTAATATATATAACACTTCACACGCATCAAGTTTTTGGCGTCGCTGCCGGGGACACAAGGATTTTAAGAAATTTAGGAATCAACGGCCTAATCATATTTTTATTTTTCTTTTTAAATTTTTAGGATTTTCTTAGTTTTTCAGCTTCTGCAGAGCTCAGCACGGGCCGTGCCTGGTCAGACACGGGCTGTGCCCAGCATCATCACTGGCAGTTTTTATTTTCTGAGTTACAGAGAGCTGAGCACGGGGCCGTGTCGGTGCAACACAGGGCCGTGTCCAACTCCCAGTAACAGGGATCCAGAAAACAATTACTGTACCTCTGACCACGGGCCGTGTTCACTGAGCACGGGACCGTGGTGAACATTCTGACCAACGTTCTTTTCTATTTTTATTGCAGGACTTGGAACCCAGGTGCCACATTTGACCCTCCTACGTAGTGCATGAGCTCCAGTTCTAGTAGAGACATAAAAGAACCTCTAGAAGAACCCGAATGCTTTCTCAGAAAAAGGCTTAAAGCTAAAAATCAAGGGAAAGCTTCGGGGGACCCACTTCCAATAGCGGACCAACGTACCCTGATGGATTACCTACGGCCCACCGTAGGCAATCTCGGCGCCGCTATCAATGCACCGAATGTCGAAGCCAACAACTTCGAACTTCGGCCGCATTTGATACAAATGCTCCAAAACTCCGCAACCTTCCATGGGCTTGCGGACGAGGATCCCCATCTACATATTACTAATTTCTTGGAAATATGTGATACTTTTCGGATCAATGGAGCATCAAACGACGCCATTCGCCTCAGGATGTTTCCATTTTCACTAAAAGACCGAGCTAAGGCTTGGCTCAACACTCTCCCAGTTGGCTCGGTAAACACCTGGGATGAACTAGCCCAAAAGTTTCTATATAAGTATTTCCCTCCTGCTAAAACGGCTAAACTAATGACTGAAATTAATACATACTCACAAGAGGATGGGGAATACTTATATGAAACTTGGGAAAGGTTCAAGGAGCTTCTAAGAAAGTGTCCTCGTCACGGTCTAGCGGTATGACAACAAGTATCCACTTTCTACAACGGGTTGTTGCCACACACAAGACAAACACTTGATTCAAGCTTCGGGGGACTTTTAGGTAATCGTCGCCCAAATGAAATATATAATCAAATTGAGGAAATTGCTCAAACCAATTTTCAATGGCACACTCCCCGAGGTAATAAATCTATTGCCCCGGGCGCCAATAAGGTTGATGAAAGCACCTCTTTACAAGCCCAAATCGAGGCCCTCTCTTCGAAAATCAAAAAGCTAGAAATGACAAAAACGGCCTCGGTTATGGCTTGTGAAGGGTGTGGTGGGTCACATGAAAATTGGAGTTGTATGAAAGAATTAGATGAACAAGCGGAAGCGGTAAACTACATTGATAATAGACCTAGGCCGTCGGGTCCTCCAACGGGTACCTACAACCAAGGATGGCGTAACCACCCAAATCTTGGTTGGAGAGATCCCGATAATAGTAGTAACCAACAAAACCAACGAACTAATTTTCAACAACCACAAAATTTCTCTCAACAACAAGGTGGAAGAGAAAGGCTTGAAGATACCCTATCTCGCCTCATCTCTGACTCCGAAAAGAAAAAATCGGATCGATTTCAACAATTGGAATCGAATTTTAGAAATCAACAAGTTAGCATTCAAAACGTTGAAAAACAATTAAATCAACTAGCTCAAAATTTCTCCGAGAGACCACAAGGCGCGTTACCAAGTAATACCGAAACCAACCCAAAGGCGTAAGTACACCTCATTACGTTGAGAAACCGAACCGTGGGTCCCGAGGATGAGCCATTGCCACCAATTGAAGGAAGTCAGCGCCAGAGCATTACTTCACCCACACCTCAACCAGAAAAGGCTACTTCAACAATTCAAGAGGCCACCAAGACTCATCCAATTCCGTACCCCGGTAGGTTAAATCATCAAAAGACCGATGAGCAATTCGCAAAGTTCGAAAGTTTACTAAAACAATTGCATGTTAATATTCCTTTTATTGAGGTCCTAACCCAAATGCCTAAATATGCAAAATTCATGAGAGATTTCCTCACTCACAAAAGGAAAATTGAATCATTGTAATTAGTTAACTTAGGCGAAGAATGCTCAGCTTTAGTACTCAACAAACTTCCACAAAAGAAAATCGACCCCGGGAGCTTCACAATCCCTTGCTCGATTGGGAAGTCCCCCGTCCGTAATGCTTTAGCCAATCTTGGGGCTAGCATCAACCTCATGCCTACGTCAATGTTCAAGCGACTCGGCCTAGGAACAACAAGCCCGACAAAGATGAGCATACAACTCGCCGACAGGGCCGTCAAATTTCCACAAGGTGTCGCTGAAAATCTGCTAGTCAAGGTTGACAATTTCTTCTTTCCAACCGACTTTGTCATCCTAGACCTGGAAGAAGACACCGATGTCCCTCTCATCCTCGGGAGGCCATTTCTAGCCACCGCCCAAGCAGTGGTGGATATGAATGATGGAACTTTAACATTGAAGTTTGGGGATGAGGAAGTAAAATTTGAATGTGGAAAGAAAGTAGAGGAAGAAGATCCGGTCAACTACATGAAGGTCATAGACTCAAGCTTGGATGACGCTCTCCGACGGTGTAACATGGGATGCAATACATCCCACTTGGGTAACATATGACCAGGCTTTGGGTCTAGCCAAGGACCCTTATAAACGTGGCGCACCACGGAGGCATTCCGCGGAACTATCCTTAGTTTAATTTAGATTAATTTTTATGTTTTCTAGTTAGTTTTAATTTTCAGGAATAAAACACACTCATGGTGGTAAGGGATGAAAAGGGGAACGAGAAAAATGACCCCATGCACAAGAACAAGGCAACCCGGCATCAATCTCTCCATTACAGAAGGTTCAACACGGGCCGTGCCCAACCAACACGGCCCCGTGCTGAACCCCTTGCAGAAAAATGCCCAGTTCAGGTAACTGGACACGGGCCGTGTTCACCAGACACGCCCCCGTGTCCAGGCTTCTGTTTCTTTTCTTTAATTTTTGTAACTGGCACCTGAACACGGGGTCGTGTCCAGACTGCCAGTAACATAAATCTTTGCTTTTAACACCATTTTACACATCTAATCAACCTAAAAATTTATTTTTGGGACACATTGAGGACAATGTGTAATTTAAGTGTGGGGGGATGCTAAAACATTGAAATTTTGCAAGTCCTAAATACAAGCCTTACACAAAACTCTATTGGAACCGCTAATCACCCCAAAAAATTTTCAAAAATTTCATTTTTTTACTTGTCTAGGTTTAACTCGGGAAATTCAAGTTCTCAAAAAGGTTATATTTTTACGAATTTACAACCGATAGCGTCGTGATAAAAAGAACCAACATAAGAAAATTATGAAAAGGCATAGCAAACTTAGTTAAAATTTGATTATATATACTTGATCACATAAAAACTCATTCCCACAAAAGTGAGTTTTGAGCCTTTATTGAGCATACAAATTTACATCTTTAGACTAAATGCTCATTTTTCGTTTCTTGTGTGAATAGCCGTTTGGTTCTTACGACTCTAGAACTTGCCATGACGATACATTCCCGGTCCTTACCAACTTAAACCCAAGTAAGTAAATGATGGAGGCATTAGGACTAACCTTTTTTATTTCTACACCATTATTTTTCTTTTTTTTTACCACCTACCCAAAATCCCCCTAGTTAGCCCATTTGAGCCTAAACCTTTTCATTTCATAACCCAAACCAAACACCCTTTTACCGACCAAAACCTTTTTCATTTTTAACCCTTTGTTTTAGTAACAAGTTCGGATTTTCGTATGATCATTCAAAAAAAAATGTGGTGATGATGAAGCAAAAGAAAATAAACAAACAAGTTCATCAAAAATAACTTTTTTTGAATAATAGCTTCATCAAAATAAAATTACAAAAATAGAAAGTCCTACGAAAACTGACACTTGTTACGATTTTTCACCCTTTTTCTACTAACCACTAACCCAACCACCTACCTTTAACCCAAGCCTAACCCTTCTCCCACAAATTCATCTTGATATTTACAAAGGTATAAAAGTTAAAAAGGAAGAGGATTGATTGTTTGGCAAGACTATGGTAGGAGTAAGTTCCATACCGCTCTCGAGTGATTCACTAAAAATACACCTTCGGCCGAGTGGGAGTGATTTCTCCCGTGAGGTATGTGAACTTGTATATAAATGGAATTTTAAAAAAGGCATGTTATGCCCAAATAAATAATTTCTCTTATGAAAAATTTTAAATAAATCATGACGAATAGGATTGTAAATAAATAAAAATAAAACTACATAAAGAATCTTGGAAATCCCGACACTCTACGACAAGCCAAAACCTTCTCTTCTACCCATTCCATTTGGGAGTGTAAGCCGCATATTAAAGAGTTTTGCTTGAGGACAAGCAAAAGTTCAAGTGTGGGGGTATTTGATGTGTGTAAAATGCAACATATAAATTACATCAAATGAGCCATAAAACTAACCCTTTTTAAGTACTAGTGTTGGAAAAAGAGTGTTTTTGTCTTCCTTTTGTATTTTCAGGATTAAATGAGCTCAAATTCATAAAAGAAGCAAAAAGACAGCTAAATCTAACATAAATACAAGAAAAGGAACATAAGTGGCCTGCCCGACCCCTCAACGGCATCTTCCCAAGCAAAATAGAGAAGGCAGAAGACTGAACACGCCCCGTGCTCAGCCAGCACGGGGCCGTGCCCATGAAGCAACAGAAAAGACAAAACCTATAGAAGCTTCTATTGCCCACCACGGGCCGTGTCCAGTGAACACGGGGGCGTGGCGAAAGTACAGCAGGCGCATTAATTGTAATTGCGAATTACAATTAATGAAGAGAGAGAGTGTCAGACAGGCACGGGGGCGTGTCCAGCGGACACGGGGCCGTGCCCAGCCTTCTGTTCAGCCTATAAATAGGAGTGCTTGGTTTCATTTCAACTCATCCCTTGGCACACCACCTCTCTCACACTTCACCCACCACCACCATAACACCATCATCCACCACCATCATCCATTGTCCATCATAGAGTGTGTGAGTCGTCTCGGGATCCAAGATTGATCGTAAGAGTTCTTGACAATCAAGGCCATGTTTGCCTAAGTCTCTTACATTACTTGGTGAAGACAAAGTGTCTAGTATAATACCTTTTATTTCTAATATTTTGCACTTTTTATTTGGTTTTGTATTAATGACTTTAATAACTAGTTACTTATGTTGAAGGTGATCTTTCCTTATCGTTTGTCCGTGGTGTCTTGGCATTATTTTACTGTCTATATAAAATAAAAGATTTTCACCATTCATATCTCCACGGTCTATATGGAGGTATGTTGGCTACCTGGTCGGGGGTTAAGGGAACGGTTTGGTAAAGGTCTTGCCATTGTTCAGCGTTTAGAGGTCCTGCAATGGACCTGGGTCAAATTTAGTAGGACCTCCTTCAATGCTTCACGGTATTGGATGGCGGGGGTCCAAACTCTTTGATCCCCTCATAAGTTAACTACTATTAATACTATAACCCGGCTATTTACGACTGTATCCCTGCTGACTCAGACTACTTAGTCGAGGGTAACGTCACCGCCAAAAGCGGGGCCTACCATAATTTGCATTAATAACTTAATTAATTATCTTCCAATAATCCACCCTTTTAGGATTGTATCCTTGCTGACTCAAACTACCGGGGTGAGGGTAACATCACCTTCAAAAGAGGGGCCTACTACAATAACTAAGATAATCTCTTAATTATGTGCAAAAGTGCGGAAATAATCAAAGGTTATACTAGATACGAGTTGGAACCAAGTGATTCATCTTGTCTATCTGTTTTTATTTTTATTTTTATTTTCAGCATTTTAGTTAGTTTTTATTTTTCTTAGTTTAAAACATTTTTCTAACCTTTTTATTTTGATTAGACGTTGAGGATAAACCGATACTAAAAGCTCTTGTGTCCTTGGACAACCTCGGTATCTTGCCAACACTATACTACGCTCACGATGGGTGCACTTGCCATATGTGTGTTTAGTGTTAGTAAAATATCGTGTTTTATAAATTTAAAACTTGGCTAAAATAAGTGTTAAAGGGGCTTAAAATATACACCTAATATATATAACACTTCACACGCATCAGTGCAGGTATATAACAACCCTCCTGAATATTTTTGACACCCTAAAATATTTTAAAATACGCCTATATCTCTTAAAATACACCCCGTATGTGAAAACCGAGCCCAAAATACGACCTAGCATTAAAAATAAAATAAAAACAATAAAAATAAGGCTGTCGCGGGGCACGTAGCCTTTGGCTACTGCCTACACGGGCCGCGAGCGATCAACAACGAGGCCTCCCCCGGTGGTGACACGTGGCAACACGTGTTGAACCTATATCGTGACCCGGATCAGCTACGGCCTTGTTGGTGCATATTCGGTGACAACAGCGTAATAGTTTGATTATTTAGTCTTTGTATATTTTGTAATGGGCTTAGCATATTGGTTAGTGAGTTTCTTGTTGTAATGGGCTTGGAAAATGGCCTAGCCCAGTAGGAAGCCCAGTTCACAAACATGTGGTATATAAACATGTTTAGTGATTAGGGTTTTGGAGTTCTTGGACCTCATCAAGACGAGGAGCACAGCGATTCGGACCATTCCTTCATACCGCTGCAGCGGTCGAGTTCACACCGGGCCTTCCAGGACCCGACCCCATACTTCCAAAGCAGGTTCAATCCAATGAACCAGATCCAAGAACCAGAGGGTCCAAACCCATGGGGGCCAACTGACCACTATCCTGAAATGCAGGACATGGAGATGGATGAAGATCCAGATCCTGAGATGCTACCAACTGGGACGCTGACGCATCCCATCGAGATATCCAGCGGGTCATCATTTCATGGTTCGCCTTACAGGGGCCTAGATAGTTTTACTGAAAGATGGGCCACATACCACTGGGAGTTCACTCCCCCTTTCAACCCACCTCAACAGCAGCAGGATCCCTCAGAGGATTCGCGTTTCCAGGCGGTCACACCACCGCCACTGCCAGAGCAGCAACTGCCTCCAGAACCACCGAGGCGAAGAAGAACAGGTGCACGGATGTTCATGCATGGGGGATTTCATTTTAGCACCCCCCAACACTCCAGTGGCAGCCACTACCCGCCACTGTATGAAGACCCGCAAATGGGTGGGCCTTTAAACCCAGCTTTAGAAGTCGACTCTGCTCCAGTCGCACCACCACCACCCATGGGTTATGATAACCCAATCCCTTCCTACGTCGGTGATGCGGTGTATAACCCGTTTGAGCATCAGGCATATTCGGATTACAATTTCTACAATGCCCCTGTCGTCGACCCGTACCTTGAAGCGGCCAACTACAATGCTCTCCACCCTGAAGGGCCCTACGTAGCTTCATACCAAATTGGATACCCAACCTATGGGTATCAATACCCACCGCCTCCTCAACCTCCACAGCAGCAGCCGCCGTAGCCTCCACAGATCCAACCACCGCAGCAGCAGGAGATCCTCCAACGGTTGCACGAGGTGGAGCAACAGGTCTAGGAGGAGCGTAGGAGCCGCCGGGGTCTGCTTAAGGGTTTGGTGAACCTGATAAAGGGGAAGAAGAAGAGGGATTATTGAAAATTCCTTATTTATTTGGTTTGTAATTTTTATTTTCAATTAAGTCCCTATGTGGACATTTTATTTATGTACTTGGTCCCTGCGTGGACTTGTCTTTTATTTCTATCCCTGCGAGGACAATGTTATTTATTTAAAAGTCCCGTTTAGGGCAATTATGTACTTCTCTTTATTTATGGAATGTTTTAATTTAAATTTCATTTGTTATTATATGTATGAATATATTATAAATCAAATTATCATTCCATTTTAAAAATTGATCTGCCATTAAATATTAAAAGAAATCTTGAAGGTATAACCTAACCCATATGTCATTTTAGACATGGCCCTGGTGGTAAAACCTTTTTAAGATTCAGATCCTTGTTAACATCTGAAAACATGTTAGCACTCCTGGCAAATGTGTTTCGATAAAATCACACTAGTCATCCTTGTATTGGATTTTTCCAATTCCTTACTCTCGCTAAATTTAAAATATCCATTAGTGATAAAGTGCATGTGGGCCATATTCGTTGTCTAATAAGACAAAAGACAGATGTAGTCTATGACTCCCTGTCAAGAAAAGGTAAAGAACTATGTACAAACCTTAATGCCTCGATCTTATAAGATCATGGCTTATAATTTTAAAACTGTCCTTGTGACTAGGCCTTTTGTGCCACTCTAATATCTTTAATAATTTATAACTAGGGTTAAATTATAAAGAAACTCCTAAATAAATTAACCAATATGGTTTATAATTACCATGGTTAGTGAACCGTCAAATGATGATTCCATAATAACCTCTGAATAAAATATTGTCAATTGTTTTATAGCAATCAAGCCTCAGCATGTCTGAATCTGAAAAGGTTAACAGTCATCCTAGAGAGAGAAATGATAACACCCGAATAAATGTAACGGGTGCAGAATTACAAGCAATGATAGATAATGCGGTCATACGAGCCATTGATCGACAATTTAAAGAACCAAGTAATACACGCTCGAAGACTCTATCTGTGGCTCATAGTAAGCCCCCTTCTAAAACACATGAGTCAAAGAAGGACGATTCTCATCATTCTTCGAATCAGAAAAGTATTCCATCCAAGCAGATTGTGCTTAATCAAGAACCACGTGTTAAGACCTGCTCATATAAATATTTCATCTCTTGCAAGCCAAGGGACTTCACTGGAGAGAAAGGGGCCATTGATTGCATGACATGGTTAGATAAGATGGATATTGTGGTTGATATTAGTGGTTGTGCGGAACAAGATATTATGAAGTTTGTTTCACAATCGTTTAAAGGAGAAGCTTTGGCTTGGTGGAGATCATTGGTTTAAGCCACAGGAAAAATCCCACTTTACAACATGTCTTGGGATCAGTTTGTTGCTTTGATCAAAGATAATTCCTGTCCTCAGCATGAGGTGGAAAGGATTGAAACCGACTTCTTGACTCTGGTCATGAAGAACTTGGATTGTCAGGCATACCTTACAAGTTTCAACACCATGTCCCGATTGGTTCCTTATTTGGTCACACCGGAACCGAAGCGCATAGCTCGTTTTATTAGAGGTCTAGCTCCAAAAATCAAAGCAAATGTGAAAGCATCTAGACCTACCACATTTAGGTCAGTGGTAGATCTGTCTCAATCTCTCACACTTGATGCTATCATAAACAAGCCTGTCAAAGCTGCTGAGGAAGGAAAACGAAAACGGGAGGATGAGAGTTCTCATTGTGACAACAGACAAAAATCCAGGTATCCGTACAATTAATTAATCTTGATTAATGCTTAATGACTGTGCTGAAATTACAAGTAACTGCATTTTGAATACTGCCATACACTAACATGTGCATCATACATTGTTAAATGTTATACCAATATTGCATGAAAGCTATATTGCCTCAAATGATGCGTTAAATACAGTTAGCACAGTTATCTGATAAATCAGGAATATGCTGACGAAGTTCAGTAACTAGACAGACAGTGTTTTGAGACCCAGTGTGGGCCAGAGACTAAGTACTACACTAGAATAGTGTGTAGGAAAGTAAGGACCACAAAACTGCATTCTAGCCTAAAACTCACCCAAAGTGCTGAATTCAGCATAAATCAGCTTTTTAATACATAAATATTATGCAAAAACATGATAAAATGGTCCTGAATGCTTTCCTAAGTGTCGGGAATTAAAAGGGTCACAAAAGGATACATAAAGAACACCAAACTGTATAGTTTAGCACTTTAACGAATCAGTATCTAACCGGACACTACCCGAAACATCAAAATTACACTAGAAGCATTGTTTTAATGTTTCCAAGCTAGTTATGGTCCCCGAACATCCTAACAGCCCATACAAAATATCTAATAACCAAGACATGTAACTAACACTTGGTTTTCAACTAGATTGTAACTAAATTGGTTAAACCTATGCTAGACCCCCCCCCCACCTATCTCACGGCCCATACATGGCCCCACACTTTGATTTTATTTCAATTATTTATTGGATCTTGTCTCTAAATTACAAGCATATTATCCAAGAGTTAGAAGAATAAAATGGTTATAAGTATGGCATGAAGGAACTTGATCTCATATCTCACACACACAAACTCTCCTCTTCCTCTTGCTCCCATTCTCGGCCGAAACCAACCCACCATACATCCACCATCATTCAATCTTCTTCAACCACTCTAAGGCCATACAAAGGTGTGAAAGGGTGTATAAGGAAGCTTGGTGGCTTTGGAAGTGGAAGGACCTTTCTTGTTTGCTTTTATCCACTCATTTTCTACTCTTTAATCATCCCTAGCCTTGTGCTAGTGGTAAGAGCTTGTACACTCTATTTTACATCCATTTTTAGTGGTTAAAAGAAGTATCATAATCAAAACTTCAAGAACACTAAAGAACATAAGCATGTAACTTGAACATAAGCTTGATTTATGAAGTAATCTTGATGAAGTATGAATGCTTGTTGACCATTGACTGTTTGTAAAGATGATGTTGATCATCATAACATCTTGCTAAACCATGATTAGAAACATAGTTTAGCAAGATGAGAAAGCAAGAAGGTTGTAGGATGAAAGATCATCCACACTTGAATCATGAACTGGAAAATGATACTTTGGTTTCTTGAAAAATAATAATCAAAGTAAGTTAATAATCATATAGATCTAAAATTTATGAATGTTTTTTTTTTCAAAAGAACCAAGCTTAAAATATGAGTTTTTGTATATCTTGGTTCTGACATAAACAAATACGATTTTTAGAGGTTAAACAAGTGTAGAAACACTTGTGTGACAAGAGGATTACATAAAGAAGCATTTTTAGAAAATGTGTTTTGAAGTTGTAAACATCCAACTTCTTTAAAAATAAAGTTTTTAAAGAAGTAAACACATTTTGAAGGGTAACTAAACTCACTAAACACACTACCAAGTTACTACAAATTTTCATAAACTTTCAAGTTCATGAAGTAGTAGATTAAGCATGATTTTGGCAAGATTGGTAAGTGAATGTTGTTTGTTGATGATTGTAAATTGATTGTGGTGATTTTTACAAAAGAAAATGATATGCTTGAAAGCATGGAAACCACCATTTTTAGGGGAAACTATGGCAAAATTTTCTAAAAATATAAACACTTAGAAAAACATTTTCAAACAAATATTTATAAGTGTATTTAACCATGAGTTTTCTATATAAACATTGCCATGACTTTTGTTACAAAAATACAAATATTGGAGGTTGGTTTTTACAAATAAAAATGGATAAATATATATATATTTAGAATATATATATATATATATATATATATATATAGGGAGGGGCTCATGCGAGAACCACCCTTATTGTGAGAACCATGAGAATCAATGTGAACACAACCTAAAATAGCTAAAAAAACCTAAAAAAACCCTAAAAACCTAACCCCCACCCCCCCCCCCCCACCCAAAAACCTAAACCCCCCACCCCCCCCCCCCCCCCAAAAAAAAAAAACCTAACCCCCCCCCCCAAAAAACCTAAACCCCCCCCCCCCCAAGCTAAAAAAAAACCTAAAAAAACCTAACCCCACCCCCCCCCCCCCCAAAAAAAGCCTAAACCCCCCTCCCCCACCCCCCAAAAACCTAAACCCCCCCACCCCCCCCCCCCCCCAAGCTAAAATGCTAAAAACTAAACCCCCAAAAAACCTAAAAAAATCTAAAAAAAATCCAAAAAAAATCCAAAAATTTTTTTTTGATTTTTTTAATATTTTTTAGGTTAAAATCGCTACTTTTCGAAGCAAAAAAAAAAAAATTTTTTAAAAAAAAAAAAAAAAAAAAAAAAAAATTTTTTTTTTGTTGGGTTCGAAAAGTAGCGATTTTAACCTAAAAAATATTAAAAAAATCAAAAAAAAAATTTTGTGTGATTTTTAGCTATTTTTAGGCATTTTTGGTGTGTTCACATTGGTTCTCGCGGTTCTCGCAATAAGAGGTGGTTCTCGCATGATCTTCTCCCTATATATATATATATATATATATATACAATAAAGACACACATGTGTGATTATGTTTATACTTTGTGAAATAGTTATATTATTTTAGGACTTAAAATAATATAACACATTAGAACACCAAGAATTATAATCCAAAATGCTACCAAAATCTCAAGGAATAACTATACAAGTTACACACAAAATATTAGCGAAACCGAACAAGAAATATAACTTACAAAATAGTCCGGAAAATATGTTCACAAAATATATTATGGAAAATAATATTTTGGATACAAATGAACAAAAATATGATTTTTATGATTACCACAAAGTTATGTCATATTTTGACAAAGGAAAAATATAGCATTTTTGACAAATATAAATATTTTCTTGGAATTATTAGAAAGTATATTATTCTTGGGAAAATATATATTTTCTTGAGTAAACATGAAATACATTATTTTTTTGGATAAAAATAAGTTTATATATATTTTCTAAGTTAGACTTGAAAATATATTATTTTGGAACTACAAATATTTTGCCAAAAGAAAAATTATGAATAATTTTTCTAAGAAATATTCTTTAAATATATATTTTGAAAATATATATGTTGGTGGACTTTATTAGAAATAATATTCAGTTTTATAACTTCGGGGGTGAAATACATGTTACAATTGTTTACATACATTACTATTTGGTATGGTTAGCTAAGGAAGGGTTCACTTAGATCATGTGAGTGGTGGGCACAACCCTTAAGGCCATCAATCCTAGTTGTAGGACCGAGGGACATGAGTGATAGATCTATTTGGGTGTAGCGAGCCCCGCCCATGTTGGACCAGGGTTTGGCCCATGGGTAGACTATGTCTTACAGCCGGAAGCCCGGTGCAAAATTTGCTAGGTTTGAGCTACCTGCATCACGTCACACATATCAATGGCCTTGCAACCCATTGGTGATCTGTTTTCCTTGTTGCTTTCATACCGGGATTTATAACTTACATACATACTTATAGTGATTTCAAAGGTTTATACATACACACAAACAAACACACGAACTCGCTCAACTTTTGTTGATGTTTTCAAAATACATGTGTTTCAGGGAATTAGTAAGCGGATCTGGCGGGCGTTGGAAGTTTCATGCTGCGTTGTGAATAAAGATGTCATCCATGGTTGTGAGGTTTGGGTTGGGTGTCTTATTCTTGGACGAGACATGCCTTCCAAATGTTGGTTTTGTTTAATGTCTTTTGTTGAGTCCTTAGTGAACTCCTAAACAATTCGTATGGTTTGTAAAACTTGTGTTTGAAGTCTACGTTTTAAAACAATGTTGTTATGTTTTAAACTTATTTAATGGATGACAAATCTATGGTTTTATCATATAGTTTTTGTTATGATTGAATGCAATGGTATTAAGAAAGTCACACCATAATCACACTTCCGCAAAAGTCAGGGTGTGACAGCTTGGTAACAGAGCTTTGATTGTAGCGAACTAGGATTCCTTCTCGTGTCTTGACTATAATCATTAGGGCTCTCACGAAAATGTTTTCACAACATACTTTCATTGCATACAACGCCCAGATCCAGGAAGACAAACATTTTTACAAACAAAAGACACGAAACATATTTCAAGGTTATGTTTATGGTTCAGTCTGAGATACTGGGTGGTTCAGTCTGAGAGACTGGGTAGTTCAGTTTGAGAAACTGGGAAGTTTAGTCTGAGAGACTAGGTAGTTCAGTCTGAGAAACTGGGTGGGATAGTCTGGGAAGACTAGGACGAGTACGTGAATACATTGTTATTAATTACATGCTTATTGATGATTGTTGATATATGTGCATATGTTGTGATTGTTTTGTTACAGACACTATGTCTTCGTCTGAGAGTGGACTGTCTGATACTGTTGACCCCATGGCTATCGTTTCAGACGATGAGATTGTCCCAGAGCCTGAGATTTTTACCTCCGACACTGAGGGTGACCCGGAGATGATGTCAGATGACGATGATGATTTCCAGCCTTTTGCATTACCCGACTTTGGCGATGATGTACCGCATGCTGATGGTTTACCCGAAGAGGATCCCTTTCTTATTCCTATTCCTGACCAGGACCATCTCATTCTCGGACATCCCGATGGTGAGCGTGTCGTGGTTCTGATCCTCGCCCCTTTGCCTCTTGCTACTTTTCCTCTCGAGGATTTGCCTTTTGATGACTTGTCTGATGATGATGTCGATCTTTTTATTGATGGTCCCCCTGATGCTGCCCAGGGTGATGGAGTTCCAGCTGAGGATGTCATTGTTGTTCCATTTGTTGAGATTCCTATTATTGAGGTTTCCTCTGACCATTCTGTTCCAGGTTCTTTCGAGTCTGTGTCATCCTCCACTTTGCATGCATTGGGATTGTAGTGTTACCCCACTGATTCTGATACTGACATGGCCTTGTATGTTGCACCTGCTCCTCCACACGACTTTGATCTTGACCTTGAGCTAGACATTTCCCCTGACGATCAGCCTATCGATGTACCCGCTGATCCTGAGCCGATACCAGATCCTGTGCTAATACCTGCACCTGAGCCTTTACCTGGTCATGATCCTGTACCATTTGGCATGCCTGTTGTTGCACCACTTGTACCAGATTCGATGTCTGCACCTGCTGACCCTGTTGCTTTTGCCGATCAGATAGATCCCCGATACGCCTTCACCAGCAATGGGTGGATAGAGGATGATGATGATATGCCCCCTTTTGTTGAGCCTGTTACTCCCCCTCATATACATACACCTGTTGATGTTGCCCCCTTTCACCCGATTGTGTCCGATGTTCACCACACCGACCTCCACCTGTTGATGCAGCTTCAGCAGGAGATCTTGTGTCTTAGAGTCATGGAGCTTGAGAGGACTCCACGTCCTCCACCTTGTTCATGTCCCTCACCTTTTGCGACTCCACCTGCTCCTCTTTTGCCTTATCCATATTTTGATGTTTGATTTCTCACCATGGAGAAGCAGATCGGTTATCTGTTGTAACACATTTATGATCTTGAGGAGGAGCTCGCGCATATGGGCAGCTTGCTTTTCGTTCCTCCACCTCCTCCTCCACCGCCACCAGCATAGCCGATTTTTGGTTTTATGCAGGTAGCCTGCTTTTGATGAGAGTATCGCTATTGAGCCTAGCTTGCAAAGCCTTTTGGAGACCACTTTTTGAGTATATGACTGGTGTAGACTGATAGACATTTTGGACAAGGGTAGTGTGACCCTGTAGTCCCTTTTGATGTGATATGATACATTTTTAGAACATGTAACTGTATTCATGGTCGATGATTTATGAAAGCTCAATCGCAATATTCTCATTATATACATTGTTGAATTATACGTTGGTAATATGAATGTGATGTTATATGCCTAGTTGCGTTGATAAATGCTATTACGTACACGTACTACATGCTTATATACATAAGACCTGACCTATACAATCTTCTTTTAAAAGATGCCTCCTTGGAGAAACAACCAGTTGCCCACAATAGAGGCTGAACTGCAAGAACGAATTTCACAAGCGATAGCACAGCACAAGGCCTTGCGCTCTGAACACAGCGGAGGTACCTCGGGAAGTAACCCACCTCATGGTAATGTTTAAGTCACTAAAGACACATTACGTTACATTTGGATATTCCATGTGTGTTCGCTAATGCTTTTTGTGAATGATGTTGCTTGTACAGGCTGTACTTACAAGCAGTTCCTTGACTGTAAGCCTTTGAACTATGATGGCACTGGAGGTGCTGTAGCTTTCGTTCGATGGACTGAGAAAACGGATTATGTGTTGCGTATGAGCAAGTGTGCACCTGAGCACCAGGTCACCTACATTTCTAGACTGTTCTTAGACGGAGCTCTATCATGGTGGAATCTCCAAGTTCAGACTCTGGGAGAAGAGGCTGCATATGCCATGACTTGGGACGAAATGAAGGAACTGATGCGCAAGAAGTACTGTTCGAGGGCTGAGATTCAAAAGTTGGAAACAGAGTTTTGGAACCTCAAGATGGATGGACCAAAGATTGCTGAGTACGTACAGAGATTCCATGACCTATCTCACGTTGTACCTTACATGGTTGATCTGGAATTCAAACGCATTGAGCGTTTTATTTGGGGATTGGCACCCCAAATCACGAGCATGGTGAAGACATCAAAGCCTCCAACGATCACCGAGGCCATTGATCTAAGTGTGGTATTAACTGAAAAATCGATTAGGCTGAACAAGTTCTCAATCTCTGATGGAAAGAAAAAGGAGACTCATGTCGAGTCATCTGGAGAGAACAAGCGGAAGTTCTCTAACTTCAAGAAAGGTACTCAAGGAAGCGGTAGTAGCAACAAGAAAAGAGATGCAAACCCACCAGCTGAGGTCAAAACTGGTGTTGCAAGTTCAGAAAACAAGGGGAAAGGTTACATGGGCACTTTGCCTAGGTGTGATGTATGCCTGTTACATCATGCCGGCCCATGTAGGTATAGGAAGTGTGAAAATTGTGGAAGGAATGGTCATTCAAAGGAGACGTGCTGGGGTGGTAATGGTAATGGTCGTGGTTATGGCGGCCAGAGGGGTAATGGTAGTGGTAGTGGAAACCGTGGTAGGAACGGTACTGGGAATAGAAACAATCAAGGAGGAAATGGCAGCAATGGTAATCGTGGTGGTACTGGGAACCAAGCTGGGAATGGAAATCACAACAACAACCAAGGTGGTGCTGGAAACAAGTAAGGATGCTTTAGTTGCGGGGATATTGGGCACTTCAAGAGAGATTGCCCAAAGAACAACCAAGCTCAGGGGAGAGTCTTTAACATTGGAGCTAGGGAAGCTCGCCAAGATCCGAACGTAGTCACGGGTACGTTCCCTATCAACCAACATTTTGCATCTGTACTGTTTTATACTGGTGTCGATTATAGCTTTGTATCCTTAGAATTTAAGAATATGCTTGGGTTAGTAGCTAGTAAGCTAGATATTCCGTATTCGATAGAGCTAGCTAATGGAAAGCTAGTAGAAGCAAACGAAGTAATTAGAGGCTGTGTAATAGAGCTTGGAGAGCATGAGTTTACGCTTGATCTTCTGCCAGTCGAGTTGGGAAGCTTTGACGTGGTAGTTGGAATGACTGGTTGTCGAGTGTTGCTGACAGAAGCTGTTGAAGCTAAAGCTATCCAAAGACCAAAGACAGTGCAAGACTACATGAAGAATGCAAGATGACTGAAGACAAAGTTATTTTATGAAGCAATTGTCAAGGGGGAGTTTGTTGGTGCATGTTTGTGACAACAGCTTAGATTTGGTCTTTAGATATCTTGTAATTAGTTAAACGATAAACAGTTAGCAGGCTTAGCTTTGTATTAGTGAGATAATAGAGTTTGGGCTAAACAAAACCCAGTTGGGTCAAGGGTGGACGAAATGGGCTTTGCCCTTGTAGGAAACCTCAGCCCAAGTAGCAAACCTTGTGTTATATAAACAAGGTTAGGCTTTAGGGTTTAGGTTGATCAGCCAAAACATTTGTGTGTGAGAATTTTCGTGAGAGCTTTACTGCTTGGATGAATTTGAGAGTTAGGGTTTTGATTGATTATAATTCGTGAAGATTGATAATCAATAAAAACCCAGTTTGATTGTGAATTGCTGATTTCTGTTTCTACTCATTCTGTGATATTCTGATCAAGAGGATTCCGCACTCTTGATTGGATTGACAATTCTGTGAAAGATCCATACGTCAAGGGGACCTACAATTGGTATCAGAGCAATAGGCTCTTTAAGGCTCGGTTCAGAATTGTGCTTGGCAGAATCAGGAAGTTTTTCGAAAATTTTGAAAGCTGAAAAATTAGGGTTTCGAAATTTTTTGTTGGTTTGATAAAATTTTCGAAATTGTTGGCTGTTTATGATCTTCTGTTTTGTTTGATTGTTGTTTTGCAGGTTTTAGGGTTTTCAGGACAGTTTTTGGTTGATTGTTTTGAAGAATTTTGGCTGAGAAACTTGAAGATTCGAAGACTGTTCTTCGTGTTCTTCATTAAGTTCATCAAAATTTTGTCAAAACTTTGCTGATTTGCTTGTTTGATTTTGCAGATTTGTGTTGGAGAAGAGAAAGAATCATCAGAATTTTCGAAAAGATTAAGTTTTTAGATATACAGTCCAGCGAAATTATAAGACCTGCGAATTTAACAGATCTGCGAACTAATCGATGAAATAAATCCAAAGGAGACTTTGGTAACCGTATAATTTTCCTCAGCGAAATTACTACGGTTTTCGGTGACTTTACAAGTCGTCGTAATAGCGAAATACCCAGCGAAATTAACCTGTCTGTTCAGCGAACTAGATCTGCTAAATTAACAGCATAATTACAAGCGAAATTAACAGCATTAAAGGGTAGCGAAAATAACAGCATAATTAACAGGCCAGCGAAATTAAACCTGCGAAATTAGTTAAAGTGGTGGAATTTCCGTTGGCAAGCGTCGATAAAATTTCAGTGTTTTGCAAATAGAAATTGATCCGTAGCCCGTTTGACAGAACCGTTTGGACCGTTAAATCCGTTTGACAGAACCATTTGGACTCTGGAAAATCCCGAATTCGGTTTTTGACATTAGATATCATTGGATTTGTCTTTTCGAGACGATTCTAACGGTGTAATTTGGTAACCACTGTTTTCGGAAATATTTTGTACGGTTTTATCAGTCTGTAACGTTAAAATGTCAAACATGTCTACTTTGAATGAGCTGTTGAAGATGGAGCATGAGGTTGGCACTACCAACAAACCGCCTAAGATGATGAAGGTAGAAAATTATTTGACATGGAAGGATCGTTTTCAATCCTTCATTGAATATCAGGACACACGCATGTGGATATGTATTGAAGATGGGTACACAAACCCAACACATGACTTTGAGGGCAGACCACGTAGAACTACCTATGTAAACATGGAAGATGCTGATAAAAAGATGTATGAGGCTGAAAAGAGAGCCTTGGCTGCAATAAAGATGTCCTTACCTGATAGCATCAAACATACCTTCAAGAAGTACACAAATTCAAAGGATATATGGGATGCATTAGAAAAACGATATGCTGGAAATGAAGATGTTAAGAAAAACAAAGTGGATCTACTGAAGAACCAGTTTGCTGTTTTCAAGTACATGAAACATGAATCACTTGAGGACATCATCACTCGATACTACCATCTGATGTCGGAAATGGATAATTATGAGATAGAGTGCTATACTGACGTTGAAAAGAATGACAAGTTGCTCGATGCCTTACCTACTAAATGGGATATCTACACTATCATGATCAAGGGAGAAGCAGATTATGAGACTAAAGAGCTTGGAGAAGTGGTAGGAAAGCTGAGAGCTTATGAGCTCGGTATGAAGAAGAAAGACACTGGATATGATCAGGTTCAAGATCCAGCGATTTACAATGGGCTTACATCTTCTTCATCTCACAACGCTTCTAGCGACTCTGCTACTGCGTTTCTTTCGTGTGAGAACGAGCATGTCACAGTGAATGAAGATGGTGATGTGTATTTTGTAGCTGCTTTAGGAGGATCAACAGGAGCCAAGAGAACATCAGCTTCTAAGCAGAGTAGTGGTGTTAAGTCGATGCCTATGAGTGTTAAGTCTGTAGAAGAGCATGTTGCTCTACTTGCTTCATTTGTTGCTTCATATGAGAACTACATTCAGGGGAAGATATCTGATCATGCTTGATGTGTGTAAAATGCAACATATAAATTACATCAAATGAGGCATAAAACTAACCCTTTTTTAGTACTAATATTGGAAAAAGAGTGTTTTTGTCTTCCTTTTGTATTTTCAGGATTAAATGAGCTCAAAAACGCAAAAGAAGCAAAAAGACAGCTAAATCCAACATAAATACAAGAAAAGGAACATTAGTGGACTGCCCGAACCCTCAACGGCACCTTCCAAAGCAAAATAGAGAAAACAGAAGGCTGAACACGCCCCGTGCTCAGCCAGCACGGGGCCGTGCCCATGAAGCAGCAGAAAAGACAAATCTATAGAAGCTTCTATTGCCCACCACGGGCCGTGCTCAGCGGACACGGGAGCGTGCCGAAAGTACTGCAGGCGCATTAATTGTAATTGCGAATTACAATTAATGAAGAGAGAGAGTGTCAGACGGGCACGGGGCCGTGCCCAGCGAACACGGGGCCGTGCCCAGGCTTCTGTTCAGCCTATAAATAGGAGTGCTTGGTTTCATTGCAACTCATCCCTTGGCACACCACCTCTCTCACACTTCATCCACCACCCACCACCATCACAACACCATCATCCACCACCATCATCCATTGTCCATCATAGAGTGTGTGAGTCGTCTCGGGATCCAAGATTGATCGTAAGAGTTCTTGACAATCAAGGCCATGTTTGCCTAAGTCTCTTACATCACTTGGTGAAGACAAAGTGTCTAGTATAATACTTTTTATTTCTAATCTTTTGCACTTTTTATTTGGTTTTGTATTAATGACTTTAATAACTAGTTACTTATGTTGAAGGTGATCTTTCCTTATCGTTTGTCCGTGGTGTCTTGGCATTATTTTACTGTCTATATAAAATAAAGGATTTTCACCATTCATATCTCCACGGTCTATATGGAGGTATGTTGGCTACCTGGTAGGGGGTTAAGGGAACGGTTTGGTAAAGGTCTTGCCATTGTTCAGCGTTTAGAGGTCCTGCAATGGACCTGGGTCAAATTTAGTAGGACCTCCTTCAATACTTCACGGTATTGGATGGCGGGGGTCCAAACTCTTTGATCCCCTCATAAGTTAACTACTATTAATACTATAACCCGGCTATTTAGGACTGTATCCCTGCTGACTCAGACTACTTAGCCGAGGGTAACGTCACCGCCAAAAGCGGGGCCTACCACAATACTGCATTAATAACTTAATTCATTATCTTCCAATAATCCACCCCTTTAGGATTGTATCCCTGCTGACTCAAACTACTGGGGTGAGGGTAACGTCACCTTCAAAAGAGGGGCCTACTACAATAACTAAGATAATCTCTTAATTATGTGCAAAAGTGCGGAAATAATCAAAGGTTATACTAGATACGAGTCGGAACCAAGTGATTCATCTTGTCTATCTGCTTTTATTTTTATTTTTATTTTCAGCATTTAGTTAGTTTTACTTTTCTTAGTTTAAAACATTTTTTCTATACTTTTGTTTTGGTTAGACGTTGAGGATAAACCGGTATTAAAAGCTCTTGTGTCCTTGGACGACCTCGGTATCTTACCAACGCTATACTACGCTCAACGATGGGTGCACTTGCCCATATGTGTGTTTAGTGTTAGTAAAATATCGTGTTTTATAAATTTAAAACTTGGCTAAAGTAAGTGTTAAAAAGGGCTTAAAATATACACCTAAAATATACGACACTTTCACGCACATCAAGTTTTTGGCGCCGCTGCCGGGGACACAAGGATTTTAAGAAAGTTAGGAATCAACGGCCTAATCATCTTTTATTTTTCTTTTTATTTTTTTTAGGATTTTCTTAGTTTTTCAGCTTCTGCAGAGCTCAGCACGGGCCGTGCCCGCTGAACACGCCCCTGTGCTCAATCATTGGAACTGGCAATCCTGTTTTACATCAGACAGTAAGCTGAACACGGGGCCGTGTCCACTAAACACGCCCCCGTGCCCAAGTTTCAGTTACTGAAAACAGAACCGTTAGATCCCGACGGTTGGTAATTTCTGACATAAACATGAGTGATAGTAATTATTTTTACTTTCGGCACTCTTATGGTATGTGGTGTCAATTATGTGGTGGCGAACATGAAGAAGTAAAATGCTACTTCCTAAATTATAGGCCCCACTACATGGACCCACAATCTTCTCACAACCTTAAGGGGGGCGAAAGTAAAAATAAGCACTATTTCTCCCTCGAATGCGCCCAGCCAGATATTCTAGGGGAAATGCTCCTTAGCGAGTTATTTCAACTAGAAGAGCTAATTCTGAAATGGATAGAAGAGCTTGGGAAGGATTTTATTAATCCGCCCCAAGACGATACCCATGAAGAAATGTTGGAACCGCATTCCGACAACCTCGTTGCTCCTGAAAATGCCTTCGTACCTAGCAAAGACTTGGACGATAGTCGTCCCTGTGTCGATTGTGCCGTGAAGGACTCTCCATCGACTTCGTTCGGTGCATACATAGACCTGAGCGATTCGGCATATACCTTCTTTAACAAGAGCCCGGAAAAGGGTTGGACTTGTTCCACCTAGAATGAAAATAGGAATTACCCTCACCGACAACCTCTTGCGTTCTCGCCTTAGTCTAGGACAATTAAGGTATATTAGGCACTTTGGGGTTGTTCCAACCAGTAAGGAACCACCCGATATCGGGGAGATCCTTGAAATAAACAAAACTCCATAAAGCAGCCTCCAGACACGGGGCCGTGTCCAGGTCAACACGCCCCCGTGCTCACTAAAAAGATTCTCTGCAGATTTGGTCAGAATACGGACAAAATGTGTCAGGATTTTCTCTGAACACGGGGCCGTGTCCAGTCAACACGGGGCCGTGCCCAGGGCGCTGTCGTTTTCTTTAAATGCAGCCTGATTCCTGCTCATTTTGACCACTTCAATTGACAGAGATCTCTGGAATTTTCACTCATACCATCCTAGGTAAGTGTCAAAAGAAGGTTCCAAGGGACCCTCTTGTCCTTTCCACTTTTATTCATTTCCTCCTCTTTCAAAATTTTTCAAAAGTTCCTCCATGGAAGCTTGGAAATCCCTTGATTCCAATCCTCTATATGAAGTTTGTAAGATTATTTGCTAAAGATTCTGGGCTAAAGTTAGTTGTATAACTTTATTTTAAATTATCCGAGCTTAAAACCCAGATGAAAATCATAAAAAAATAATTTAAAACTCCAAGATTCTTTAGCCAAAAATCCTGCAGACAAATGGACACGGGGTCATGCTCAACGAGCACGGGGCCGTGTCCAGAGGCTCTGTTTTGTAAAAATTTAGCTTTCTTCGGTTTTCTTCACAGAAAATGGCAAGCAGAACAAGCGGATCATCTTCAAGGAATAACCGACAAGGGAGGAGATCTTCAACAGCAGAAGACTCTCTTGTAAACTATGTTTACGCTCTAAGGGAGGCCATTGATGAAATGACGGGAGTGGAAGAAGCATTGGTCGATCGTATCAACCATCTTACTGTGGGGCTGGAGGGCTGTCTCCATGAAGTAAACCTCTTGCACCAGAGGTTGAACCTTCTCGCTTCCCCGCCTTTGGTACCCATAATAACCCAAAGGGCGTGGAACATGGTGCCCGAAGTTGTCATTCCAGCTGAATGGTACGCCATGCACCAAGAGCTTCCTCGAAGAGTGGTGCAAGGAGTCCCGGTGAATGTTCCCCCTCAACCACCAACAGCAGAAGAAAACGAAGCCGCATTCTTCCTCCCTAGGGAGATCGAAGAATGGCTTTAACCAAAGTTTAGGGAGGAACTCGTTCGGCTAAAAGTCCTACTCTATCGGGAAATCATTCTCGAAATTTTCCTAAATTAGTAGAACTCCTTATGATAACCTCGTGTACTTGCTGACCTATCTAGTAAGTTTTAATTTTAGTTTAATTTAGGATTATGTAAGTTCTCTCTATGATGAAATGAAATGATGGTTTTAATGTTTGGATGGTTTGTAATGAATAAAACACACTCATGGTGGTAAAGGATGAAAAGGGGAACGAGAAAAATGATCCCATGCACAAGAACGAGGCAACCCGACAATTTTCTCCAATTTAGTAGGTTCAACACGGGCCGTGCCCAACCAACACGGCCCCGTGTCGAACCACCTACAGAAAACGCCCAGTACAGGTAACTGGACACGGGCCGTGTTCACCCAACACGCCCCCGTGTCCAGACTTCTGTTTCTCTTATTTCAATTTTGTTACTGGCACTTGAACACGGGGCCGTGCCCGGATAACACGGGGCCGTGTTCAGTGCCCAGTAACACAAATTTTTGCTTTTTAAACACTATTTTACACATCTAATCAACCTAAAAATTTATTTTTGGGACACATTGAGGACAATGTGTAATTTAAGTGTGGGGGGGATGCTAAAGCCTTGAATTTTGCAAGTCCTAAATACAAGCCTTACACAAAACTCTATTGGAACCGCTAATCACCCCAAATTTTTTCAAAAATTTCATTTTTTTTACTTGTCTAGGTTTAACTCGGGAAATTCAAGTTCTCAAAAAGGTTATATTTTTATAAATTTACAACTGATAGCGTAGTGATAAAAAGAACCAACATAAGAAAATTATGAAAAGGCATGACAAACTTATTTAAAATTTGATTATATATACTTGATCACATAAAAACCCATTCCCACAAAAGTGAGTTTTGAGCCTTTATTGAGCACACAATTCCATATCATTTGACTAAATGCTCATTTTTCGTTTCTTGTGTGAATAGCCGCTTGGTTCTTACGACTCTAGAACTTGCCATGACAATACATTCCCGGTCCTTATCAACTTAAACCCGAGTAAGTAAATGATGGAGGCATTAGGACTAACATTTTTCATTTCTACACCATTATTTTTTCTTTTTCTTTTACCACCTACCCAAAAAATCCCCCTAGTTAGCCCCTTTGAGCCTAAACCTTTTCGTTTCATCACCCAAAACAAAAACCCTTTCACCCACCAAAACCTTTTTCATTTTTAACCCTTTATTTTAGTAACAAGTTCGGTTTTTCCCTAAAAAAAAAATAATAAAAAAATAAAAATAAAATTTCGATGATGATGAAGCAAAAAGAAAATAAACAAACAAAGTAATCAAAAATAACTTTGTTTGAATAAAAGCTTCATCAAAAATAAAGTTGTAAAAATGCGAAAACCGACACTTGTTACGCTTTTAGCCCTTTTTCTACTAACCACTAACCCAACCACCTACCTTTAACCCTAGCCAACCCTTAACCCACAAAGTCCTCTTGATATCTACAAAGGTATAAAAGTTAAAAAGGAGGAGGATTGATTTCTTGGCAAGCCTATGGTAGGAATAAGTTCCATGACCGCTCTCGAGTGATTCACTAAAAATACACCTTCGGCCGAGTGTGAGTGATTTCCCCGCGAGGTATGTGAACTTGTATATAAATAGAATTTTAAAAAGGCATGTTATGCCCAAATAAGTAATTTCTTTTATGAACGGTTCTAAATAAATCATTACGAATAGGAGTGTAAATAAATAAAAATAAAACCCAAAAAGATCTTGGAAATCCCGACACTCTATGACAAGCCCAAAACCTTCTCTTCTACCTATTCCATTTGGGAGTGTAAGCCACATATTAAAGAGTTTTGCTTGAGGACAAGCAAAAGTTCAAGTGTGGGGGTATTTGATGTGTGTAAAATGCAACATATAAATTACATCAAATGAGGCATAAAACTAACCCTTTTTTAGTACTAATATTGGAAAAAGAGTGTTTTTGTCTTCCTTTTGTATTTTCAGGATTAAATGAGCTCAAAAACGCAAAAGAAGCAAAAAGACAGCTAAATCCAACATAAATACAAGAAAAGGAACATTAGTGGACTGCCCGAACCCTCAACGGCACCTTCCAAAGCAAAATAGAGAAAACAGAAGGCTGAACACGCCCCGTGCTCAGCCAGCACGGGGCCGTGCCCATGAAGCAGCAGAAAAGACAAATCTATAGAAGCTTCTATTGCCCACCACGGGTCGTGCTCAGCGGACACGGGGGCGTGCCGAAAGTACTGCAGGCGCATTAATTGTAATTGCGAATTACAATTAATGAAGAGAGAGAGTGTCAGACGGGCACGGGGCCGTGCCCAGCGAACACGGGGCCGTGCCCAGGCTTCTGTTCAGCCTATAAATAGGAGTGCTTGGTTTCATCGCAACTCATCCCTTGGCACACCACCTCTCTCACACTTCATCCACCACCCACCACCATCACAACACCATCATCCACCACCATCATCCATTGTCCATCATAGAGTGTGTGAGTCGTCTCGGGATCCAAGATTGATCGTAAGAGTTCTTGACAATCAAGGCCATGTTTGCCTAAGTCTCTTACATCACTTGGTGAAGACAAAGTGTCTAGTATAATACTTTTTATTTCTAATATTTTGCACTTTTTATTTGGTTTTGTATTAATGACTTTAATAACTAGTTACTTATGTTGAAGGTGATCTTTCCTTATCGTTTGTCCGTGGTGTCTTGGCATTATTTTACTGTCTATATAAAATAAAGGATTTTCACCATTCATATCTCCACGGTCTATATGGAGGTATCTTGGCTACCTGGTAGGGGGTTAAGGGAACGGTTTGGTAAAGGTCTTGCCATTGTTCAGCGTTTAGAGGTCCTGCAATGGACCTGGGTCAAATTTAGTAGGACCTCCTTCAATACTTCACGGTATTGGATGGCGGGGGTCCAAACTCTTTGATCCCCTCATAAGTTAACTACTATTAATACTATAACCCGGCTATTTAGGACTGTATCCCTGCTGACTCAGACTACTTAGCCGAGGGTAACGTCACCGCCAAAAGCGGGGCCTACCACAATACTGCATTAATAACTTAATTCATTATCTTCCAATAATCCACCCCTTTAGGATTGTATCCCTGCTGACTCAAACTACTGGGGTGAGGGTAACGTCACCTTCAAAAGAGGGGCCTACTACAATAACTAAGATAATCTCTTAATTATGTGCAAAAGTGCGGAAATAATCAAAGGTTATACTAGATACGAGTCGGAACCAAGTGATTCATCTTGTCTATCTGCTTTTATTTTTATTTTTATTTTCAGCATTTAGTTAGTTTTACTTTTCTTATTTTAAAACATTTTTTCTAAACTTTTGTTTTGGTTAGACGTTGAGGATAAACCGGTATTAAAAGCTCTTGTGTCCTTGGACGACCTCGGTATCTTACCAACGCTATACTACGCTCAACGATGGGTGCACTTGCCCATATGTGTGTTTAGTGTTAGTAAAATATCGTGTTTTATAAATTTAAAACTTGGCTAAAGTAAGTGTTAAAAAGGGCTTAAAATATACACCTAAAATATACGACACTTTCACGCACATCACTGCTACTTTAGATGAAGATTACGATCAGATTGACCCTAATGATCTTGAAGATATGGATTTGCAATGGCAAATGGCCATGATTACTAGACGAGTGAAGAGATTTATGAACCGAACAGGAAGGAAGTTTATAGGAAAGACTGTTGGTTTCGATAAGACCAAAGTGAGATGCTTCAACTGTCAAAGTTATGGGCATTTCGCTAGGGAATGTCAAAAACAAAAGCAGGAGACTTTGAGTCAGAGTTCAAACAATAGGAATGCATCAAACAACTCTAACTCTAGAGCGCTGATCTCTACAACTACAGAAGGTTCATATGACTGGAGTGTTCACTTGGAAAATGATGACAATGTCACTCAGGCATTCATGGCAGAGATAACGCCAGTTGATGATGGTGAAGCTATAGTAGATGATGCTGAAGTTGAGAAGAAAAGTGAAGCTGAGGTAGATAAGGCTGATCAGACAACAGATGCTGAAGAAGAAAAGCAAAAGTCTGACCATGAAAAAGAAGCTGAAGAAAAGGAAGCTGAATACAAAAGAGTGAAAGCTCGGCTTGCTGCTCTCATGGCCAACCTTGACAAACAAACAGGAGAGGTAAAGTCTAATTCTGTGTGTTGAAAATGTCGTGAACTACAGGGTGAGGTTGACAGGTTGTCAACACAAAACCAAAGTCTGGTAAGCGAGATGTCTAACATAAAAGAAGCAAACTTTTTTGCTAAAAGAAATGAATCCTCGTACTTGAAGAAGATAAAAGGTTATGAAAGTAAAATTGACTCTTTAACCTGCAAACTAAACGAAAAACTTCAAGTCATAGACTTAGCTCATGAAATGATGGCTGAGAAAACAAAAGAGATTTCTGAAAAATGCAAAGAGTTGTCAGATGCACAACTCAAAATTGTTGAACTTGAAAAGAAATTAGGTCAATTCAGGGACTCTAATTTTGTTATGAAACATATGATTGGTGGCTTGAAGAAAAGTAATGACAAAACCAGTGTGGGATTTCATGGTTTCAATGAAGTTCCACCTCCTGTTAATCATGACTATTCTTTCTAGCCTGATGAAGATGAGCTCATGGACTTTGTGTCAACATCACCAAGTAGTTCCACATCAAGTCAAGGAAATGTGTCTGAGAGTGATGATGCTAAGAAGGATAATAACAGCAAACCTGTTTTGGAAAAGAAAACTTCACATCCTAAGAATAAGAATCCATTTTTTGTTAAAAAGATTAATTTTGATCAAGGAAGTGACAAGAAAAACGAAACAGTTGTTATTGAAAACGAATCGAATGTAGAGTTTGCTAAAAATGAGAACATTGAAAAAGCTAAAATTAAGCAAACTAAAGAAAATCCTTCCAAGGCATCATCATCAAAACCTGAATCTAGTTCAAAGGCTTCAGATAAGAAGTCTTCGAAAAAGAGATCGTGCTTCAAATGTCACACAAAGGGACATGTAGCAAGCTGCTATCCTAACAAAAAGACTGAAGCACAAGTGAGTGAGAAAAAGATAGAGAAATCACCTGAGAAGAAAGGTGATAATGAGGAGAAAGTTGCAAATTCTCCAAAGAAATCTTCTCCTAAGCAACCAGAGAATGTTGCTGTTGGTGTAGATAAGGCTGAAAAAGGAACTCCACAAGTTCCTCGTTTTCAAAGAAATCAACCAAGATTTCAGCCTAAATCTCCACCAGGCAGATATGAGAGACCTAGAAGAAGTTCACCAAGAATGAACAATAATAATACAAATAATTTCAGGAGTCAAGGTCAATATCAAAATCGATACCAAAATAATGGTGGTCGAACTTTTTATAACAATGGCTTTAGAAATTACAACAATAATGCTTCTTGGAATCAAAATTCATGGTACCAAAATCAAAATTTCCAAAGGTCAAATAGTCCAAACACATATAGGAACCCTCAGGACCATAGACCTAGTGGAAATCAAAATCAAATTCCATCAACAGGTCTAAGATCCAAGGCTCCAGTTAGGGGACATTGGATGGATGTTCAAGTAGTTGGTGAATTTGGATTACCCAAGACCATTAAGGCTTGGGTCCCCCAATCTAACTAATTTCTTGATTGGTGTGTGCAGGAGCTGCTAAGGAGGATTATCAACTTATGGTATGTTGATAGTGGCTGCTCCAGGAACATGACGAGGGATGCGAGATTGTTGACTGAATTTGAAGATTATAATGGTGGACATGTAAACTTGGCGGGTGCTAAAGGTGGTAGAATTACAGGACGAGGAAAAGTGACCAATGGGAAGATCACACTGGACAAAGTGAATTATGTGGAGCAGCTTAAACACAATCTGATGAGCGTGTCTCAAGTCTGCGACAAGGGTCACTCGGTCCATTTTACTAAAAATGAAGCATTAGTGTTGAAACCAGGTTTGGTGATTCCGGACGATTGGATAGTGATGAGAGCGCCAAGGAGAAATGACACTTATGTCATGGACATGGGTGCTAAGGATCCATCTGCTGTGGTGGCTTGTTTACTATCAAAAGCATTTGAAGCTGAATAGATGTTGTGGCACAGACGCGTGGCCCATATTCACTATCGAAAAATGAATTACCTTGTTAAAAATGAGCTAGTGAAAGGGGTTCCAATGCAGAGGTTTCAAGTGGAAGATAAATGTTTTCCATGTCCAAAGGGAAAACAACACAAGAAACCTCATAAGTCTAAAACAGTAAATTCCATAGATGCCCCTTATGAATTACTTCACATGGATTTATTCGGTCTAGTGAACGTGAGGAGCATAGGTGGAAAGTACTATTGTCTTGTTGTTACTGATGATTACTCACGATATTAATGGGTTTTCCTTTTAGGTACAAAAGATGAGACGGCGGAGATGCCGATAGATGTTTTTACGAAATTGGAAAACGTCCATGATGCAAGGATCAAGAGGATAAGGAGTGATAATGGCACGGAGTTCAAGAATCGTATTCTGGATCTCTATTGTCTTCGAAAGGGAGTTGAACATCAATATTCTGCTCCTTATACACCTCAACAAAATGGAGTTGCTGAGAGGAAAAACAGGACGTTGATTGAAGCCGCTAGGACAATGCTTTCAGATTCAAAGCTACCAGTTCTTTTCTGGGGAGAAGCTGTGAATACAGCTTGCTACGTCCTAAACAAAGTTTTAACTGTTAAACGTTTTAATAAAACTTGTCATGAATTGATGTTTAAAAAGAAACCAAACTTAGAAGGCTTTGAACCATTTGGATTACCCTGCACCATTGTGCGAAATAAAGATAAACAAAAATTCGGTGAGGTGGCTGACGATGGCTACTTTCTAGGTTACGTGCCTAGCACACCGAATAAAAGGGGTTTTAATCTAAAATCTGGTAAAATTGAGGTTGTTTACAATGTTGAAATTACCACATACAAACCTCAACAATCAACGAGTGGTCCAGCCATATTATATGATTATGAAAGCATTTTTAAATCATTTAATATTCCTGAGTTTCCAAATGCAGATGATTCTCAGTTGATTCAAACAGTGATAAATGGAGATGATGAAGGCGAGTTCATGCCTAGATCTAATGTTGATATGACAGATGCTTCGGAAACTTCCCAAGGTGCGGCTGATCCTGATTCAAGTGATAGTGACTCTGAACCCATTCAGGGGGAGGAGTTCATTAATCTGTTTGCAGATCAGAACATTCAGGGGGAGGTTGGATCAAACCTGGGTGACAATTTAGAAGTTGATACCATTGCTACTACACGAGCAAATAGAGATCATCCAGTTGACATGATACTTGGGGATCCTACTGCAGGTCAGACAAGAGGGAGCATAGCAGCGAATTCTGGTTTATTTGTGTCGATTGAGAAGACTGGGATTGTGAACGAGTGCTTATATAGTTGCTTTATTTCCCAAGAGGAGCCTAAAAACATACACATGGCTCTTAAAGACAATTCATGGGTTGAAGCTATGCAAGAGAAATTGGCCCAGTTTGCAAAGTTGAAGGTTTGGGAGTTAGTTGACCTTCCTAAAGGTGAAAGAGAAATTGGCACTAAATGGGTATTTAGGTGCAAGAAGGATGAAAGAGGAATTGTGACGCGAAACAAGGCTCGATTGGTGGTAAAAGGTTTCAATCAGCAAGAAGGAATAGATTACAATGAGGTGTTTGCACCAGTGGCAACGTTGGAAGTAATTCGGTTGTTCCTAGCTTTCGCAACATTCAAGGGCTTTAAAGTTTATCAACTAGACGTGAAGAGTGCATTTCTTTATGGAAAAGTCCAAGAAGTGGTGTATGTCTCATAACCAGATGGGTTCGTCGATCCAGATTATCCAGATCGTGTGTACAAACTTGATAAGGCTTTGTATGGATTACATCAAGCTCCCGAGGCGTGGTACGAGACACTGTCTACACATCTAATCAAGAATGGTTTTGAGAGAGGTCAGATTGACAGTACACTGTTCATCAAGAGGAAGAAGGAAGATTTTCTGCTGCTACAGGTGTACATGGATGACATCATCTTTGGGTCATCAGATGAAAACATGTGTAAAGAGTTCGAGCAGGTGATGAAGAGTAAGTTCGAAATGAGCGCTATGGGTGAGCTGTCTTACTTTCTGGGATTACAAGTTGAACAGAAGGAGGATGTGATGTTTATTCATCAAACGAAGTATGTGTATGACATTTTGGATCGGTTCAAAATGAATGATTGCTCTACTTTCAACACACCCATATGTGAAAATCACAATCTTGGCCCAGATCATGAAAGTACTGAAGACGTTGATCCAACTCAATACAGGGCAATGATTGGTTCTCCAATGTACTTGACTGCTTCAAGACCCGACATCATGTTTGCCGTATGCTTGTGTGCCAGATATCAAGCTAATCCAAAAGAGTCACACATGAAAGCAGTGAAGCGGATTCTTCGTTACTTGAAGGGGAACCCTAAACTTGGGTTGTGGTATCCAGCTGATAGTGATCTGAATTTTGTCGCTTACACTGACTTAGACTTTGGAGGATGCAAGTCAAACAGAAAGTCTACAACTGGTGGTTGTCAGTTCTTAGGAGGCAGGATTGTGTCTTGGCAATGCAAGAAGCAATCTTGTGTGTCTACCTCTACGTGTGAAGCTGAATATATTGCTGCGGGTAGCTGCTGCTCTCAAGTTCTCTGGATACAACAGCAGATGCGCGATTACGGTTTGGATTTCACTCGTACTCCTATTATGATAGACAATAATGCCACAATTTCTATAACTAATAATCCCGTGAAACACAGTCGCACAAAACATATTGACATACGTCATCATTTTATACGGGATTGTGCTAAAAAGAGATTAATTGAATTACATCGAGTCGACACACTAGATAACCTGGCAGATATTTATACTAAAGCTTTTGACAGGGCTCACTTTGAACATTTAGTCGAACTCAACGGGATGAGGAAACCTGAATAACTGGTTTTTCATAAGAATTTTGTAAATAGTTTACTGCTTTTCTTAAAAAAATAAAAAATACAAAAAAAATGAAAAATCAAAAACATAAAAAATAGAAAAACAAAAATGAGTTATCACTGTGTGAAAAAGAAGAAATGATAGTACATCAGCGAGTTAGACTGTCACACTGAAAATGAATTAAATTGCTTAAGTGTGATAGCAGCTTCATTATACGATGTACCAGTAGGCAAAAGCATGAAATAATCAACTTACCAATGTGATATAAACCTAAATGAACTGTGTATGAGTGGGGAACACATCAGTGGTGTATGGTTTAATAACCTTAAATCTTGCGTTGATAGATTGCCAAAATCTGAAGTTTTGGGTCTTTATACTGTTATTTCATCTGGGGATATCAGGGTTGTCCTTCTGCTGCATCCAGATACATGCTGACCTAGGCACAACCAGGATATCTTAAAAGAGCAAAAAAATGCCAAATCCCATAAATGAAGAAGCTCTCCGAGAGAGTCATTCAAAAAGTGCAAAATGCATAATTCGTACCAAAAATGGTATTTGTCGTAGCCCTCGTTAGATATTTTGGTCTCTTTGCTGTACGGAAGTACTGACCTGTTCACCAATTATCTAAACGTTGAAAAACAAAACGGATGAATTCAGTATACTCACCTACTACGATGAATCTTTGTGCATACCTTGATCGCGAGGGTATATCCTGAACTGGGACACACTAGTATTTCAGTAATAAAATTACCTTAACGTATCATACGGTAATGGTACTTGAAATGTTCATGCATTTTGTTAAAGTGGACAAACATACTGGTAATCGTCTTGGACTGATTTTCATGAAAAATTAAATAAAGAATTATCTAATAGTGTGAAACAGTTTGATTGTGCTGATATGATCTTCTTACCAGTGATTCTCACAAAAATATAGTGTTTATTGCTTTTGTTATTTACTTGCTTTCAGAAATCATAAAAATCCAAAAATAGTGTCTTTTTCTGTTTAAAATTCTTAATGTACGGAAAACTGTTATTCTTGGAGGAATTATTACTGATAGGGGGAGACGGTGTTAGAAAGTGAGTTCAAAATTTTAAAATCATGAGGTTCTTGTGTGTTGAACAAAAGGTTCTGCGTGTTGGTGATGAAATTAAAAATGCTTAATCTGTGATACAGTTTAAATATCTCTTGAAAAATAATAATTTATTTAACTTTGTTGAAAAATTCTTATGGTTTCTCGAGATTTTTTATTTATAGTATACAGATTGAAGTTGTGTGTTGCTGAGAAGTTAAAGTGAAAAGTTGCTGTGAAGATGAGAGTTTGATTGGATGCATGGTAGAACCTCCTTTCTATATTGCAGACAAAGATGAAGAGTTTGAAGATTGCTTTACAAATGCTGAACTGGAGTTTACTCAAACGCTAAAGTTTTGAAGATTTGGTGATTGGATGCATCAGCTTAGGGGGAGTCTGTTGCTGACAGAAGTTGTTGAAGCTGAAGCTATCCAAAGACAAAAGACAGTGCACGACTACAAGAAGAATGCAAGATGACTGAAGACAAAGTTATTTTATGAAGCTATTGTCAAGGGGGAGTTTGTTGGTGCATGTTTGTGAAAACAGCTTAGATTTGGTCTTTGGATATCTTGTAATTAGTTAAACGATAAACAGTTAGCGGGTTTAGCTTTGTATTAGTGAGATAATAGAGTTTGGGCTAAACAAAACCCAGTTGGGTCAAGGGTGGACGAAATGGGCTTTGCCCATGTAGGAAACCTCAGCCCAAGTAGCAAACCTTGTGTTATATAAACAAGGTTAGGCTTTAGGGTTTAGGTTGATCAGCCAAAACATTTGTGTGTGAGAATTTTCGTGAGAGCTTTACTACTTGGACGAATTTGAGAGTTAGGGTTTTGACTGATTGTAATTCGTGAAGATTGTCAATAAAAACCCAGTTTGATTGTGAATTGCTGATTTCTGTTTCTACTCATTCTGTGATATTCTGATCAAGAGGATTCCGCACTCTTGATTGGATTGACGATTCTGTGAAAGATCCATACGTCAAGGGGACCTACATCGAGCAACCGAGCGGAGATCGTATGCCATGAGAAGATAATATGAATCCCGTTGGCGAATGGAGAGACGATTGTAGTGCATGGAGAGAAGCATGATACGCCTGTAAGGATTATCAGTTGTTTGAAGGCCCGAAGATGTTTGCAGAAAGGATGTGTTGCCTTCTTGGCGCACGTCGTGGACAAGGAAGCCGTTGAGCCAAAGCTGGAAGATATCCCAGTTGTAAGGGAATATCCTGAAGTCGTCCCCAAAGACTTTCCAGGATTGCCTCCCCAATGACAAGTCGAGTTCCGCATTGGCTTAGTTCCAGGCGTCGCGCCTGTAGCTAAGGCACCTTATCGACTTGCACCCTCAGAAATGCAAGAGTTGTCGACACAACTTCAAGAACTTTTGGACAAGGGATTTATCAGACCAGGCTTCTCGCCTTGGGGAGCTCCAGTGCTATTTGTTAAGAAGAAGGACGGTAGTTTCCGTATGTGCATCGACTACCGAGAGCTAAACAAGTTAACCATCAAGAATCATTATCCTTTGCCGAGAATTGATGATCTTTTCGATCAACTTCAAGGTTCAAGTTATTACTCTAAGATCGATCTTCGATCAAGTTATCACCAGCTGCGAATTCAAGAGGAGAGTATTCCGAAGACTGCCTTCAGGACTCGTTATGGACATTACGAGTTTCTAGTTATGCCGTTTGGGTTGACAAACGAGCCAGCAGTATTTATGGATTTGATGAATAGAGTCTGCAAGCCATATCTCGATAAATTCGTGATTGTGTTTATCGATGATATTTTGATTTATTCAAGGACGAAGGAAGAGCATGAGCAACACCTTAGAACCGTTTTAGAGTTGCTCAAGAAAGAGAAATTATACGAAAAGTTCTCAAAGTGCGAGTTCTGGTTGCGCGAGGTTCAGTTCCTTGGTCACGTGGTAAACGAAGATGGAATTCATGTGGATCCCACCAAGATCGAGGAGAACAAGAATTGGGAAACCCCGAAGACGCCAACCGAGATCCGTCAGTTCCTAGGTTTAGCTGGTTATTATCGCAGATTCATTGAAGATTTTTCGAAAATCGCTCAGCCGTTGACTTCCCTTACTCAAAAGGATAAGAAGTACGAATGGGGAGATAAAGAAGAAGAAGATTTTCAGTTGCAAAAAAACAAGCTTTGTGACGCACATATTTTATCCCTACCCGAAGGCACTGATGACTTCATGGTGTACTGTGATGCCTCATGTCAGGGATTAGGTTATGTGCTGATGCAGCGACAGAAGGTTATCGCTTATGCTTCGTGCCAGTTGAAGGTTTATGAGAAGAACTACACGATGTATGATTGGAATTAGGCGCAGTGGTGTTTGCATTGAAGATATGGTGACATTATCTGTATGGTACGCACTGTACGATCTTTACAGATCACAAGATCTTACAGCATATATTTGATCAGAAGGAGCTTAACATGAGACAACGACGATGGGTTGAGCTGTTAAACGATTATGATTGTGAAATCAAATACCATCCAGGAAAGGTGAATGTAGTGGCAGACGCCTTAAGTCGGAAAGAGAGGATTAAGCCCATAAGGGTTAGGGCTTTGGAGATGATTATACAGACAGACCTCTCGTTGCGCATTCGTGCTGCGCAAAGAGAAGCCCTTAAGAAGGAGAATCTTGTGGATGAATATCTCCGTGGGATGGAAAAACAGTTGGTACCCAATGAGGAAGGAACATTGTGTTTCATGGGACGAATTTGGGTTCCCCTCTTTGGTGGTCTTAGAGACGTGATTTTAGATGAAGCTCATAAGTCAAGGTACTCGATCCACCCAGGATCGGATAAGATGTACCAAGATTTGAAGGATTTCTACTGGTGGCCGAGATTGAAAGGTGATGTTGCAACTTATGTTCGAAAATGCATGACCTGTGCCAAGGTAAAATCCGAATATCAGAAGCCTTCAGGTCTTTTGCAGCAACCTGAGATACCCATGTGGAAATGGGAGCAGATTTCAATGGATTTTATAACCAAGTTTCCAAAGACACCCAGAGGTCATGACACGATTTGGGTAATCGTAGACCGTCTGACAAAATCTGCGCACTTTCTGCCGATCGGGGAAAAGGATAACACTGGTAAGCTTGTTGAGCTGTACCTAAGAGAGATAGTTGCACGTCATGGAGTGCCAATCTCGATTATATCTGATAGAGATAGAAGATTTGTGTCAACGATTTGGCAATCCTTCCAAGAAGCGTTTGGTTCTCAACTGAATTTAAGTACTACATTTCACCCACAGACGGATGGTCAGAGCGAGAGAACAATTCAGACGCTTGAAGACATGCTGCGAGCTTGTGTTATGGACTTGGGTGGCAATTGGGACACTCACCTACCTTTGGTTGAGTTCTCCTATAATAACAGCTACCATACAAGTATACAAGTTGCACCGTTTGAAGCTCTTTACGGACGCAAGTGTCGATCGCCGTTATGCTGGGCAGATGCGGGCGATAGACAACTAGTTGGTCCCGAGTTGGTTCAAGAGACGACATATAAGATCATGCAGATCAGAGAGAGCATTAAGGCGGCTCGTGATCGACAAAAGAGCTACGCAGACCAAAGAAGGAAACCTTTGGAGTTTGAAGTAGGAGATATGGTTCTATTGAAAGTCTCACCTTGGAAAGGTGTGGCATGCTTTGGGAAGCGTGGAAAGTTAAACCCACGATTTATTGGAGCATTCAGAATCCTGGAGAGGATTGATTCTGTAGCATACAAGTTGGACCTACCTGCGGAACTTAATGGTGTTCATGATACATTCCATGTATCCAACCTAAAGAAGAGTCCAACACAGGAAACGGTTGTTATTCCTGCCGAAGAAGTTCACACTGACGACACACTCCATTTTATAGAAGAACCCGTTGAGGTCACGGATTGGAAGGTTAACAAAACTCAGAGGAGTAGTGTTAAGCTTGTTAAGGTTTGATGGAACGCCGTCACGGCCCAGAGTTTACTTGGGAGCGTGAAGACCGCATGAAAGTGGAATACCCGCACTTATTCCCTAACACCCCTGCTGCTAGTAGTAAAGCTTAAAATTTCGGGATGAAATTTTCTTAACAGGGGGAGAATGTGACAACTATCAAAAATCCAGATTAATGCTTAATGATTGTGCTGAAATTACAAGTAACTGCATTTTGATTACAGCCATAAACTAACATGTGCATCATACATTGTTAAATGTTATACCAATATTGCATGAAAGCTATATTGCCTCAAATGATGCGTTAAATACAGTTAGCACAGTTATCTGATAAATGAGGAATATGCTGACGAAGTTCAGTACCTAGACAGACAGTGTTTTGAGACCCAGTGTGGGCCAGAGACTAAGTACTACACTAGAATAGTGTGTAGGAAAGTAAGGACCACAAAACTGCATTCTAGGTGATAGTTTAAGTGCCGGAAAGTGCCTAAAACTCACCCAAAGTGCTGAATTCAGCAGAATTCAGCATAAATCAGCTTTTTAACACATAAATATTATGCAAAAACATGATAAAATGGTCCTAACTGCTTTCCTAAGTGTCGGGAATTAAAAGTGTCACAAAAGGATACATAAAGAACACTAAATTGTATAGTTTAGCACTTTAACGAATCAGTATCTAACTGAACACTACCCGAAACATCAAAATTACACTAGAAGCATTGTTTTAATGTTTCCAAGCTAGTTATGATCCCCGAACATCCTAACACCCCATACAAAATATCTAATAACCAAGATATGTAACTAACACTTGGTTTTCAACTAGATTGTAACTAAATTGGTTAAACCTATGCTATCTCACGGCCCATACATGGCCCCACACTTTGATTTTATTTCAATTATTTATTGGATCTTGTCTCTAAATTACAAGCATGTTATCCAAGAGTTAGAAGAATAAAATGGTTATAAGTATGGCATGAAGGAACTTGGTCTCATATCTCACACACACTAAACACACACAAACTCTCCTCTTCCACTCTTGAATCATCCTTAGCCTTATGCTAGTGGTAAAATCTTGTACACTCTATTTTACATCCATTTTTAGTGGTTAAAAGAAGTATCATAATCAAAACTTCAAGAACACTAAAGAACATAAGCATGTAACTTGAACATAAGCTTGATTTATGAAGTAATCTTGATGAAGTATGAATGCTTGTTGATCATTGACTGTTTGTAAAGATGATGTTGATCATCATAACATCTTGCTAAACCATGATTAGAAACATAGTTTAGCAAGATGAGAAAGCAAGAAGGTTGTAGGATGAAAGATCATCCACACTTGAATCATGAACTGGAAAATGATACTTTGGTTTCTTGAAAAATAATAATCAAAGTAAGTTAATAATCATATAGATCTAAAATTTATGAATGTTTTTTTTTTTCAAAAGAACCAAGCTTAAAATATGAGTTTTAGTATATCTTGGTTCTTACATAAACAAACACTATTTTTAAAGGTTAAACAAGTGTAGAAACACTTGTGTGACAAGAGGATTACATAAAGAAACATTTTTAGAAAATGTGTTTTGAAGTTGTAAACATCCAACTTCTTTAAAAATGAAGTTTTTAAAGAAGTAAACACATTTTGAAGGGTAACTAAACTCACTAAACACACTACCAAGTTACTACAAATTTTCAAAAACTTTCAAGTTCATGAAGTAGTAGATTAAGCATGATTTTGGCAAGATTGGTAAGTGAATGTCGTTTGTTGATGATTGTAAATTGATTGTGGTGATTTTTACAAAAGAAAATGATATGCTTGAAAGCATGGAAACCTCCATTTTTAGGGGAAACTATGGCAAAATTTTCTAAAAATATAAACACATAGAAAAATATTTTCAAACAAATATTTATAAGTGTATTTAACCATGAGTTTTCTATATAAACCTTGCAATAATTTTTGTTACAAAATACAAATATTGGAGGTTGGTTTTTACAAATAAAAATGGATAAATATATATATATTTAGAATATATATGTATATACAATAAAGACACACATGTGTGATTATGTGTATACTTTGTGAAATAGTTATATTATTTTAGGACTTAAAATAATATAACACATTAGAACACCAAGAATTATAATCCAAAATGCTACCAAAATCTCAAGGAATAACTATACAAGTTACACACAAAATATTAGCGAAACCGAACAAGAAATGTAACTTACAAAATAGTCCGGAAAATATGTTCACAAAATATATTATGGTAAATAATATTTTGGATACAAATGAACAAAAATATGATTTTTATGATTACCACAAAGTTATGTCATATTTTGACAAAGGAAAAATATAGCATTTTTGACAAATATAAATACATATATTTTCCTTGGAATTATTAGAAGGTATATTATTTTTGGGAAAAATATATATTTTCTTGAGTAAACATGAAATACATTTTGGATAAAAATAAGTTTATATATATTTTCTAAGTTAGACTTGAAAATATATTATTTTGGAATTACAAATATTTTGCCAAAAGAAAAATTATGAATAATTTTTCTAAGAAATATTCTTTAAATATATATTTTGGAAATATATATGTTGGTGGACTTTATTATAAATAATATTCCGGAAAGTTTAATAATTAATTAAGTATGAGGATACTTAATAACTACAATAAAATACGTATTCTCGTACGTATAAATACACACCGGAATACGACACCAAAACATGGCAAAAAGGTACAAATACAAGAATACGAGTACACATGTATAAGATACCCCCATCCTTGGGAAGAAATACAAGTATTAATACTTGAGAAGTATTAAGTTAATATATATTGTTTAACAATTATTCCAAAACTTATAAATATAATATAAGTTAAAATATTAATTATTTTGACAATAATTATATAACTTGGAATAATATCAGTAAATGAAACATAACTCAGAAACGTTAACACTAAGTCAAGGCATGACCCCTTCGTCTAATAGACATTTGTACGTTGTAGGTAGTCGTGTTCACCAAAGAAGTTCGAGTTACGATTGTTGAAGACGCAAGACTGTGAGTTTCGTGTTCCCCCTTTTACTTTAACTGTTTTCAGTTTTATAACTTCGAGGGTAAAATACATGTTACAATTGTTTACATACATTACTATTTGGTACGGTTAGCTAAGGAAGGGTACACTTAGATCATGTGAGTGGTGGGCACAACGCTTAAGGCCATCAATCCTAGTTGTAGGACCGAGGGACATGAGTGATAGATCTATTTGGGTGTAGCGAGCCCCGCCCATGTTGGACCAGGGTTTGGCCCATGGGTAGACTATGTCTTACAGCCGGAAGCCCGGTGCAAAATTTGCTAGGTTTGAGCTACCTGCATCACGTCACACATATCAATGGCCTTGCAACCCATTGGTGATTTGTTTTCCTTGTTGCTTTCATACCGGGATTTATTACTTACATACATACTTACAGTGATTTCAAAGGTTTATACATACACACAAACAAACAAACACACGAACTCGCTCAACTTTTGTTGATGTTTTCAAAATACATGTATTTCAGGGAATTAGTAAGCGGATCTGGCGGGCGTTGGAAGTTTCATGCTGTGTTGTGAATAAAGATGTCATCCATGGTTTTGAGGTTTGGGTTGGGTGTCTTATTCCTGGACGAGACACGCCTTCCAAATCTTGGTTTTATTTAATGTCTTTTGTTGAGTCCTTAGTGAACTCCTAAACAATTCGTATGGTTTGTAAAACTTGTGTTTGAAGTCTACGTTTTAAAACAATGTTGTTATGTTTTAAACTTATTTAATGGATGACGAATGTATGGTTTTATCATATAGTTGTTGTTATGATTGAATGCAATGGTATTAAGAAAGCACACCATAATCATACTTCCGCAAAAGTCAGGGTGTGACACTCATCGCTCCGACAAGAAACGAAAAGGGAACTTAAATCATAGGAAGGGTTCCGGGTTCAAAAAGGACAACCAGCAATCGGGTGAAAACCCCAAATGTAAAACCTGCCAGAAACATCATTTTGGGAAATGTAGACTCGAGTCAAGATCGCAGTCACAATCAAAGCCTATTGGGTGTGGGATCTGCAAGTCCAAGGAGCATAAGACTTTGGATTGCAAAAAGATGAAGGATGCGACCTGTTACGGTTGCAATGAAAGGGGCACATTAAGACCAATTGCCCTAAGAATCCAAAGAAGCTGAAGAGGCTAAGAAGACCAATGCTCGAATCTTTCAAATGAATGCTCAGGAGGCCATTTAGAACGACAATGTGATAACAGGTACCTTTCTTATCAATAATGTTTATACTAGAGTGTTGTTTGATTCTGGTGCAGACAAGTCATTTGTAGACAATAAAATTTGTAAATTGTTAAATTTGCCTGTTAAGACTCTAAGCATAAAATATGAAGTGGAATTGGCCGATGGTACTATAGAGACTGCCTCAACAGTTCTAGACGGATGTTTTATATCCATTAGGAATCACTCTTTTTCGTTATCCTTGCTTCCGTTGAAATTAGCAGGATTCGACATAGTGATAGGCATGGATTGGTTATCTCATATCCAAGCCAAAATTGTATGTGATAAGAAACAAGTGGTTATCAAGACTCCTTATGATGAACCATTAACAATTCAAGGAGATACTCAGTACGGGTTACCCAAGCAAGTGTCTATGCTTAAGGCATCAAGGTGTATGAAGAAAGGTTGTGTCATTTATATGGCACAGGTAACCATTGATGAACCAAAGCCCAAGATTGAAGACATCCCCGTTATTTCTGAATATCCAGACGTTTTCCCTGAAGAACTACCTGGTTTACCTCCAGATAGGCAAGTGGAGTTCAGTATCGATATCATTCCTGGAGCAGCACCAATTGCAAGAGCACCTTATCGATTGGCACCAACTGAGATGAAAGAATTGAGAACAGAGTTAGATGATTTGTTGGAAAAGGGTTTTATTCGACCTAGCTCATCCCCTTGGGAGCACCGATTTTATTTGTGAAGAAGAAGGATGGCTCAATGTGTTTATGCATTGATTATCGCGAGTTAAACAAGGTTACAATCAAGAACAGGTATCCATTATCCAGGATCGATGATCTATTCGATCAACTTCAAGGAGCAAGTTACTTTTCAAAGATCGATCTAAGGTCAGGTTATCATCAGTTGAAGGTCAGAGACGAAGACGTACACAAGACCGCATTCAGAACACGATATGGCCACTATGAGTTCTTAGTGATGCCTTTTGGGCTCACTAATGCACCTACAGCATTCATGGATCTCATGAATCTTTGCAAGCCGTATTTAGACAAGTTTGTCATTGTCTTCATTGATGACATCCTCATTTATTCAAAGAATCAAGCCGATCATAAAAGACATCTCCGGTGTATCCTTAAACTTCTACAGCAAGAGAAGCTTTACGCCAAGTTTTCTAAATGTGAGTTTTGGCTTTGTGAAGTCCAATTTCTTGGACATGTGGTGAGCAAGCATGGTATCCAGGTGGATCCTGCTAAGATCGAAGCGACTATGAATTGGCAAGTGCCCAAGACACCTACTAAAATTTGCAGTTTCTTGGGTCTAGCAGGATACTATAGACGTTTCATCGAAAACTTTTCAAGGATTACCGCACCTCTAACATTACTAAGTCGCAAGAATGTCAAGTTTGACTGGGGTCCCAAGCAGCAAGAATCCTTTGATATTCTGAAGCAGAAATTAAACAATGCTCCTGTGTTGACACTACCAGAAGGAATTGAAGAATTTGTGGTTTATTGCAACGCATCGCACACAGGTATGGGATGTGTGCTTATGCAGAAGGGAAAAGTTATTGCATATGCTTCCCGTCAATTAAAGGTGCACGAGAATAATTACACCACCCACGATTTGGAATTGGGTGCCGTTGTATTTGCACTAAAACTTTGGAGGCACTATCTTTATGGAACAAAGTGCGTGATCTATTCTGATCACAAGAGCCTTCAGCATCTATTTAATCAGAAGGACCTTAACATGAGACAACGACGATGGATGGAAACATTAAATGACTATGATTGTGAAATCTGATATCATCCTGGCAAAGCGAATGTAGTCGCTGATGCTTTGAGCAGGAAGGAAAGGGTTAAGCCCATTAGGATCAACGCCAAGAGCATTGAATTAAAGAACAGCTTGAATGAAAGGTTGTTAGCCGCTCAAAAGGAAGTTGTATTAGAAGTTAACTATCCGAATGAGAAGTTAGGCGTAACTGCTGAACAATTATCATATGGCAAGGATGGAATCCTTAGGATGAATGGTCGAATCTGGGTTCCAATCCAAGGAGGGCTTAGAGATGTGATTCTCCAAGAAGCTCATAGTTCGAAATATTCAGTTCATCCTGGAAGTGATAAGATATACCAGGATTTAAAGGTAAATTATTGGTGGATAGGTTTGAAGAAATCTATAGCCACTTACGTGGCTAAATGTCTGACGTGCGCGCAAGTTAAAGCAGAACATAAAAAGTCGTCAGGTTTGCTACAACAGCCTAAGCTTCCCACTTGGAAATGGGAAATGGTAACCATGGATTTTATCACTAAGTTAGCAAAGACAAAGCATGGAAATGATACTATTTGGGTTATAGTCGATAGATTGACCAAGTCAGCCCACTTCTTGCCAATTAAAGAAACGCACATCTCTGATAAGCTAGCACAGCTGTACGTGGATGAGATTGGATCTCTCCACGGAGTGCCAGTATCTATTATCTCTGATAGGGATACAAGATACACATCGCATTTTTGGAAAAGTTTTCAGCAATCTTTAGGCACTCGATTAAATTTCAGCACTGCATATCATCCTCAGACGGATGGGCGAAACGAGCGTACGATTCAAACGCTTGAGGATATGCTACGAGATTGTGTTATAGACTTGGGTGGAAGTTGGGATGACCATCTTCCTTTGATTGAATTTTCATACAATAATAGTTATCATTCGAGCATTCAAGTAGCACCTTTTGAGGCTTTGTATGGAAGAAAGTGTAGAACGCCAGTTTGTTGGGCGGAAGTTGGAGAAACCCAACTGTCAGGACCTGATATAGTCCTGGAGACGACGGACAAGATTGTTCAGATCCGTGATCGTCTCAAAGCTGCCAGGGATGGGCAGAAAAGCTACGCGGATAAAAGGCGTAAACCTCTGAAATTCGAGGTAGGTGATAAGGTGTTACTCAAAGTGTCACCCTGGAAAGGAGTGATGCGTTTTGGAAAAAGGGGCAAGTTGAGCCCAAGATACATAGGACCATTCGAGATCATCGAATGTGTCAGAACTGTAGCTTACAAGCTAAATCTGCCAGAAGAGCTTAGTGGAATTCATAATGTATTCCACATCTGCAACTTAAAGAAATGTCGAGCCGATGAGTCGCTAGCAATGTCGCATAAGGACGTGCAGATTGATGAGAGTTTGAAGTTCATTGAAAGACCTTTGTCGATCGAGGATCGACAGGATAAGAAGCTTCGAAGAAAGCATGTGCCGATCGTAAAGGTAAAATGGGATGCCCGTAGAGGCCCAGAATACACATGGGAGGTTGAATCCACAATGAAACAGAAGTACCCTCATTTATTTCAATAAATCTCGAGGTCAAGATTTCTTTTAAGGGGGTGAGGATGTAACACCTCGCAAAATCATGTCCAATATAATAAAGACACGTGTCATGAAGATTTATCGTGTAATAAAGTGATTCCGAGGGACTAAAATTGTCAAACAATGTAAATATGTAAGTGAAAGGTTCCAAAGTGTCAACATGCCATTTTTGTGCCTCTGATTGACCTCACACGATGTTCGTATTCTTTAATGAAAAATTTGACGGACATAGAAAGTTGTTTGTGCTTAAATTATGGATCTTACGAAACATAGGGGTTAAAGTGTCAACATGTTAAATGTTACCTCTGAGTGACCTTTTAACGACCCCAAAAGCATTGTAATAATTGTATATTTTGCTCTCAAGAATATTGGATAGTAATTTTATGGAGTTTCGTTGAAAACAAGACTTTTCGGGTGATCTTACATCTAATTGGGAGCTTAACGGAGTTAATATGTGACCCAAGGCCCTTAATAGTTAACTATGGGGGTCATAAGTGCAATAAAAGGAAGTTATTTAAACTTAAAATGGACCAGGGACTGAAAATGCAAAGTTTTAAAACTTTTTACCGGATTCTCCCTTCATCGCGGGCCGCGTAGGCCGACTCCAACTCTTACGCGGGCCGCGTAAGAGTGCCAGCGACAACAGAAGTGGACAGCTGCATGTTGCAGCCTGTTCCACCGCCTTTGCATGGGTTTTGAGAAATACATGGGGCTTGTACATGGTTTTTACTGCCCTAGGGATACCTGTGAACATCTGATAACAACATAGGGACAAATGGATTGGTCTTAGAGCATCAAACTTCTTATATAAGGGTCTTGTAGTTCTTGAGTTTATTTGCACATTTGAATTTTACTTCAAAGCTCATTCTCTGAAGCCTCCTGGAGCTAAAGGAAGCTTTCTTCTGTCCTAAATTCGTGCTAAGTACTCTAGTAAGTATTCTTAGCTTCCTTAGTTAAAGTTTTATTAGTGTAATGACCGAAAGTCAAAGTTAGCGTAATTAAGCTTTGACTTAGTGATTAATCACAAACGGTCCAGCCATTATTCGAATTAAAAGTGGTTATGCGTTGGTAATTATGTAGGTGTTAAACCCTTAAAAGGGCACCTTCAAATTATCACGTTATCTCAGTCAATTATCGGGTCAAACTTATTAATAAAAAGTCAAATGGGTCAGTTTTTACAAACTAATTCATAACTGATAATACAGAGGCTATGGAACATGTTTTAACACTTAAATAACTTGGTAAATAATATAAGAACATGTCTAGGCATGTTCAACCTGACAATTCTGAGTTTAGGCTCGGTTCGCAACCGAAAGTTGCAAAAGTAGACTTTTGCTTTGACTTTTCTGACCCGATTTAGCTTAGTTTAGATATGCCTTATGGTTCCTTTAGGACCATATTACATGTTAGTATAACCCTCTGAGATTATACTATATGGTTCCTTTGAAATCTGAATCGTTTGCATGTTTCCGTTAAATGCTTAAATGTTGACCATTATGCCCTTTTATCATTAAAACGAGATTTTTGAAAATGTGAGAGGACTAAAACCTTTATTATTGATTCATAAGCATGTCCTAAAAATTTGACATCAGTTCGTGGTCTAAAATAGGAGTTATGCTCGATATCGTAAAACAAAAGTTTTTTATTAATTAAATGGCATTTTTAGTATAAATCATATTTAAACCCAAATTTTGACACCAAACTTTCTACCCACTGATGTAATATAATATTTATAGATTTTTTGAAATTTTTGTCAAATTTTATATTGATTATATTATAGAGTTCTAGTGTAAATTCGGTATTAAAATGAGTTTTACATAACATCTTGATACCAAACCTTTTCCTACTGATTTCATATGTTAAATGAAATATTTTAAGCTTTAGAGACTGATCAAAATCTCAGATTTCTTTAAATAACCCGAAAATCGTCAAATACCAACTTTTACGCTTTTTAAACGCATAGTATGGATTAAAACTATACTTGACACCTAAGACTCATTACCTACTGATATTATAAGTAAATTTTTATACTTTAACAGTAAGTAAAAGTTTTGAACTCAGATTTCCAAATTTGACCCTTATAGCATATGTGAAATGACCAAAATGCCCTTACGGTGCATAGTTTGGCCAAAAATGATAAAATTCACATATATATGATATCTTACTGATGTGACTTATTAAAATAAATATTTTTACTGATTATTTTAGACCAGAACCTCATATTACTATTTAACCTCTTTTACAAACTTTAAAATGGCCAAAATACCCTTGCGTGGCTTAAATTGATTTTAAATTTGTTTTGGGCATAATGGAAGGTATCCTACTGATATCATAACATATTTTAAGCATATTAACTTACGGAACCTATACATGACTCATTTGGTTACCCGTTATGCATATTCCCGTTCGGTACGGTTTATGTAACTAGTTTGCATAAATTGACCGAAACGGCTCAAACCTTACCATTTTTGCTTCAAAATCCAGAATGTGTTTAGCTTACCCATTTTATACAAGTCCTCATACTTGTTGGGTCTAAATCACATTCTAATCCGGTCTTCGCTTAATCTTGTGTTTTGAGCCGTAAACCTTTCATTAAAACTAACCGGTCTAAGTTTAAACTTAAGTAAGACCCGTTAGGAATCTAATAGGTTATTAAAACCTTCGTTCCAGATTTAGGAGCCCAGTAAAAGCTACTTGTACTGCTGATTGATATATGGCTGAGATTAAAATTATATTTTTTGCTCAGGTAAATACTTTTAACTTATTTTGCCTTATACGGGCTTGGGATACGGTATTATAAGAATAACGCTTGGTCGGGTATGAAATTATTTAAATCGGATTGTGATTAATAAATTTACATGACCCTTTTTAATCTGTTTTGTTTGATGCAATGCCTTTGGGGGGTTAATGACCATGTCCTGGATATCATCGGCTCATTCATTAGAAATGGCCACGGCTTAAGCACGGGGTGTAGGCATACACCTAACAGTTGCGTATGTATAAACAGTATCTCACTCTCTTGTGGGCCTATACTTGTGGTGTGTCTATTAATCTAATCCGGCTCTTCTAACCGGGTCCTGAACGGACGACAAACATGTAAATCTGTATACAAGATTGTTTTAAAATAATTGTCCCAAGTTATAAAAGATTTTATGCCTTGTGCATCCAAACTAATTTTATAAATGTTTTCAAAAGAGTCAATTAATTGTATTTACCAGTGTAAACTGGCGTATTTTTCAAAAAGGTTAAGTGCAGGTACTACGCGTAATGGGCTGGCTACTCCTAGTATCAAATAAGAGTCTTGCAAGCTTTTGACGCTTAAATCTGTTGAACAATATTTCTTTTTATTTTAGATCCGCCTATGGATCCACTTACAACCCGTTGTGTAATATTTTATATTACTTTCAAATCGGTTTGTATAATTACTTTTAGACTTCCGCTGTGCATTAAACTGTGATTAATTGACTATGATGATATCAACTACATCACGATACTCCCCACCGGGCCCACCGGTAATACATGGAAATATCAGGGTGTGACACAAGTGTACTCTGGTCCTCTCTTGGAATCCCATTTTACTTTGACTAGAACTAATCTCTTATGTTTAAGATTCTTGACTTTCCTGTCTTCAATCTGTAGAGGCTTTTCTATGAACTTGAGCTTTTCATTTACCTCTATATCTTTAAGAGGTGCCACCAATGTTTTGTCGGCTAAACACTTTTTAAGATTACATACATGAAATATGTCATGTATTCCTGCCATTTTCTCTGGCAGTTGTAGCTGATAAGCTACTAGTCCTATTCTTTTAATAATCTCAAAGTGTCCAACATACCCGGGGCTTAGCTTTCCTCTTTTGATGAATCTTACCACTCCTTTCCAAGGAGAAACTTTTAATAAGACTTTGTCTCCTACTTGAAATTCCAATGGCTTTCGCCTGTTATCAGCATAACTCTTTTGTCGATCGCGTGCTGCTTTTAGTTGTTCCTTGACTTGAATAATCTTGTTTGTTGTCTCTTGTACTATTTCTGGTCCAGATAATTTCTTTTCTCCAATTTCTGCCCAATAGACTGGGGTTCGGCACTTTCTTCCATAAAGTGCTTCGAATGGTGCAGCATTGATACTGGTATGATAGCTGTTGTTGTAGGAAATTCTATTAATGGTAGATGATCGTCCCAATTTCCTCCGAAATCAATTACACAAGCTCTAAGCATATCTTCCATTGTCTGAATCGTCCTTTCACTTTGTCCATCCGTTTGAGGATGATAAGTTGTGCTTAGATTTAGCTTGGTTCCCATTGCTTTTTGGAAACTTGTCCAAAAATGAGAAGTAAAGACGGCTATCTCTATCAGAAACAATTGATAAAGGAATTCCATGTAATGAAAATATTTCATTTACATACAACTTGGCTAGTTGTTCCATACTGAAAGTTTCCTTCATTGGTAAGAAATGAGCATATTTAGTTAATCTATCGACAATCACCCAGATTGTATCATTACCTTTTCGTGTTTTGGGTAATTTGGTAACAAAGTCCATTGTTATCAATTCCAATTTCCATACAGGCATTTCCAATTGCTGTAACAAACCTGAGGGTTTCTGGTGTTCAGCTTTAACCTGTGAACAAGTTAGACACTTGGCAACATAAGCTGCTATATCCTTTTTCATTCCTATCCACCAGAAATTATTTCTTAAGTCTTGATACATTTTATCGCTTCCAATATGTATTGTATATTTAGACTTATCGGCTTCTTCTAATATTCTGTGACGTAGGTTTCCTAGTTTAGGTATCCAAATTCTTTTCTGACGGAATCTCCAAATTCTATTTGTTCCTTGTTCTAATTCTTTAATCATTCCCTTCAATTTTTCAGTATCATCCTTGATTACTGATTCTTGTGCTTTTCTAATATGTTCGTTTAAATCTATCTGCAGATTTAAATTAAGAGAACGTACTCTTTTTGGCTTTTCATGGTATTTTTGACTTAAAGCATCGGCTACTACGTTAGCTTTTCCTGCAAGATACTGGATATTACAATCGTAATCACTAAGAATTTCCATCCAGCGTCTTTGTCTCATATTCAGTTCTTTTTGCCCGAAAACATATCTTAAACTCTTATGATCGGTGAAAATGGTAAACTTACTACCGTAAAGATAATGTCTCCAAATTTTCAGGGCAAAAATTATAGCTCCTAATTCTAAATCATGGGTGGTATAATTTTCTTCATAATTCTTAAGTTGTCTTGACACATAGGCTATAACCTTTTGACGTTGCATTAATACACATCCATAACCTAATTTAGAAGCATCACAATAAATTACAAAATCTTCAGCTCCCTCTGGTAATGCCAATATGGATGCGTTGGTTAATCTTTGCTTAAGGATTCTAAAGACTTCTTCTTGTTTTGGTCCCCATTCAAACTTAACAAAGTTACAAGTTAGTTTTGTTAAGGGAATGGTTATTCTAGAAAAATCTCGGATGAATCTTCATTAATAACCGGCTAATCCTAGAAAACTTCTAACCTCTGTTGGTGACTCAGGGGTTTTCCATTTAGTAATTACCTCAATCTTTGTGGGATCTACATGAATTCCTTCATGATTGACTAATTGTCCAAGAAACTGTACTTCTTCTAACCAAAACTCACACTTTGAAAATTTTGCATAAAGCTTTTCTTTTCTCAGCAAATTTAGAAGTGCATGCAGATGTGCTGCATGTTCCTCTTTACTTTTAGAATAAATTAGAATATCATCTATAAAGACAATTATGAATTTATCCAAATATGGCTTACATATTCGGTTCATCGTGTCCATAAATGCAGCTGGGGCATTGGTTAAACCAAATGGCAATACAGTAAATTCATAATGGACATACCTTGTTCTAAAAGTGGTCTTAGGAATGTCCTCTTCCTGTACCTTTAATTGATGATATCTGAGCGTAAATCAATTTTAGAAAAAAAATCAAGCTCCTTGTAACTGATCAAACAAATCATCGATTCTCGGTAACGGGTACCGATTTTTAATCGTGACTTTATTCAATTCACGGTAATCAATGCACATACGCATTGACCCGTCTTTCTTTTTAACGAATAAGATCGGTGCTCCCCAAGGCGATGAACTTGGCTGTATAAATCCTTTCTCTAACAGTTCGCCTAATTATTTCTTTAGCTCTTGCATTTCTGCAGGTGCCAAACGGTAAGGTGATTTGGCAATCGGTGTTGTTCCTGGTAACAAATGAATTCTGAACTCGACTTCTCTATTTGGCGGTAATCCTGGTAGTTTGTCTAGAAATATATCTGAAAATTGAGATACTACAGGGATATCTTTTAATTCCTTTCCTTTAGTATTAATGATTATGGAAATCATATACACTAATGATCCTTTCCTAGCATAACTTGTTGTTTTCATCACTAAGATAAATTTTGTGGATCTAGTTGGCTTATCTACTTTAATTGTGATCTTTTCACCTTTTGGTGAATTGACTTGTATTGACTTTTGATCACATAGAAACTGGCTTTATTAGCTATTAACCAATCCATTCCTAATACAATATCAAATCCTGCCAAATTCATTGGGTAAAGGTTTGCAATAAACTTTTGATTTAAAAATTCTATTCTTGCTCCCTGCAAGATTTCGGTAATCTTAATGGATTCTCCATTTGCTGTTTCTACTAAACATTCTTGTTGGAGTTTAGTTAATGGTTGATTGAGAAGTTTGCAAAATGAAGTATTAATAAAACTTTGGTTCGCACCAGAGTCAAATAATACTTTGGCAAAAACATCATTAACTAAAAATGTACCGGCAATCACATCCGGAATCATTTTGGCTTCTTCTGCAGTCAGAACAAATGCTCTAGCATTCTTAGTAGTCTTGTTGTTTGTGGCTGGAGCTAATTTCGGACAATTTGGCTTGATATGACCTTGCTCTCCACAATTGTAGCATATCTTATTGTTGGGTTTCTTCCTGCAGTCTTCTTCCTTGTGTCCAGATATTTTGCAAAAATTGCAGTATATGGAGCATCTCCCAGAATGCTTCCTTTTGCAATACTTGCAGTAAGGTGCAGAAGTATAACCTACGTTTTTCCCACGGTTGGAATTACCGTAGCAAAATTCTTGGGTAATCATTTAAGCTAGTTTCTTCCTCTGGTTTTCTTCTTGAGTACGTACCAGTTCATCTGTCGAGGTATTAGCTAGTTCTACCGCTTCTTCTATGGTTTGTGGTCTAGCTCCCTTGACTACATGTATAATTTCACTGATTAATCCCTAGATGTAACGGGAGATTAACACTGGTTCAGGTGATGCTAGGGTTGGCACTATTCTGGCATATTCAAAGAATGTAGCAGTGTAACCCTTACTATCTACTCCAGTCATTCTTAGGTTTAAGAACTTATTTGCTATATGTTCCTTTTCATTCGGAGGACAGAATTTCCTTTCCACTATATTCTTAAACTCATTCCATTCCATACTATAAACCATGTCACTTCCCTTAGATTGGAGAATAGTGTTCCTCCATTCTAACGCTGCATTTTTAAACAGATTGGAAGCAAACATTATTTTATCTTCTTCTGCGCACTTGCTTATTTTTAAGACTGCCTCAGTCTTTTCTATCCAGCGTAGAGCTGCAATGGCCCCTTCATTGCCAGAGAATTCTATCGTTTTACAGGACCAGAATTATTTGTAAGAACAACCATAAGACATGGTTCTTCTTCTTTTTGGAATTGGCATTTGAAAAATGGGTCCATTGTGCACGCTGTGACTAAGTTTCGTATGGGTTAGCTTACTCCTATTATCACTTTTATTATTATTTTCCGCGTCCCTAACATTTTGGATAATAGTTGGCATGGCATCTCTAATACCTTGGGTTACAATGTGTCGAATTTCACTGTAATTTATTTGATTTTCATTATTCTGGTTTTCTTGATTTGCTGCGTCGGCCATCTGGATTTCAAACAATTACCAAATATTAATATCATAATACAATATCCAATGCAAACAATCACACCACAAGCATATTGATCCAAAATCTTCGAACATTGCGATTTTACTCTATTTTATATTATGCATCTATGTTTATTACAAATACAACTGGAATTAAAATAAAATACTAATATGCATCACTAACCACAAGATGGTCTATAATACAATATATTATTATTATTATTATTATTATTATTATTATTATTATTTTTCAAGTCACACACATACACACACACATATATATATTATTACTAATAGGGGTTCATCCAAAATTGCATATTACGCTCATCATATTTCCAGATGAGTAGTTCCCCTATCTGTCTCATCCTCTCACTTCCTTCTAATATCTCCTCACCAAAGGTTCGGAGTTCTTGCACATTCTTAGTGCTCATGGGTGGTGCAGGTGCTGGTATGGGGTATGGGTATTATGGCATCGGTTCCTCTCATGGGTATGGATTCTCTAGGATCTCCCTAATATATTGGTCATTATCATAATATGGGTCTAGGGGATCCAAGTCGGGATAGGGTCCTACAAGGTTTTGCATGGGCTCCTCTATGAGAATTGGATAACGTTGCTGGTAATCCCTATGCTCGTCAAACCATGGGTCATAGTCTGGAGGAGGGGGTGTTGGTACCCTAGGAATCTCAGCTGGGTTTAGTTCAACTTCCATGGGTTGTGTGGGAAATAGTGGTAAAGGCTGGGGTGCTATAAGTTTCACTAGATTAGGGTCGGCAACGTAGTAGCTAATATGTGGAAATTAGCTAGTCTCCTATTGAGGATATCCTGAGTGTGAGCATTCATTTCTCTATTGGCCGCTGCTAAGGCCCGCTGTTGTTGCATTTTTCTCATCCTCTTTCTACATTCAAGAGCTCCTCTGTTGAACCATCCTCTCTTCTTAGGAGGGAATGGCTCCTCAGATTGAGCCTTGAACACGAAAATTCCTTCTTCGGTATCAGCCGAATACCCCGAGGGGATAGGCTGTGAAGAGGTGCCTTCGTCCCTAGGTGAACCAGACAGTTGACAGTAAGCGTCTGAAGGTCCTTGGTCACTCATGCTGTAAACTAACAAATTGTAAAATACGACAAAATAATAATCTACACATATGCACATAGTCTTATTGATTATTTCCAACAAAATTGATAATTTAATTGTCAGCAGAACACTTCTTTGGCTGAAATTAGTGGCTGTAGCTCTGATACCACTCTCTTTCATAACCCCCGGCCCCTATCTCCTGGGATCGGGCTGACGAGAATTCAGATTAAGTGGTATCATTGTTTATCATTATTTGGCAGCGGAATTTACATCAAGACCGTAGTTAGGAAATATTTTATCAGAGTAAAATACCACATTTTTATATTGATAAACACATGGGTAAAACCCAAGTTTCTTTTACAAACATGTTTATAGGGATAAACCCTAATTTATTGAATTTAAAACATCGTCTTTATTTAGGTAACTTTTATAGCCACATTTTCCAAGACTTCAGTGCTCTCAACCTGGCTTCTAATTGGCTTTCACATTTTGTTACATGAAACGTGTTTTAAAAACATTTATCAGTGGGAAATAGTTGTGAGTGAATCCCAGTTGAATCAAGAAGCATTTTATCCTTTAACAGTATCGAGAGCAATTACAATGTTTATATCTACACAATTACTCATTCAGTATTGTCAATCCTGACTGGTGGGTCATATTACACATTGGCTATCTCGTTGTCCAATGGTAATGTGTTCCACATTTTGTATACAAAACCCCAACATACCGGTAGTAATTGAAGAACTACAAAGACTCAATCACTGCTAATTACATTGTAAATTATTTAAGGTTTTGTAAAAATAGTTTGTAAAAAGGTTCACAAAAAGGAGATTACTCACACTGCTACTTTAGACTTTTCTTGGTGGATTCCCAGTTATAATCTAATAAATTAAACAATGCACACGTCTTAGTATAATAAACCAATATTTACATTAGTTATACCCTCCCTGAGACAGAACTCCAACGACTACATCGGGCAGATGCTCGACAGCCGTTACGGAGCACAAGATCAATCGGGCAGCGTATCTAATACGTAACCGAGGGTTAAAATACTTACAACGAGGCAGAGCTTCGCTATTTTAGTGGGTATTATGCCCGAAATTATAATTTATGTGCAGAAATATTGAGAGAGAGATCAAAGAAATGAACAAATTGGACTGAAGGCCGATGGCCTTTATTTATAGGGCTGCTTCGGCAGTCCCTCACGCCCCGCGTAGAACTCAAAGGGGGCTTACGCGCCCCGCGAGCTATGGTGGGTAGGCCCTAGCTTGGTCTGGTCACCCCACTAGCCTTGACAGGATTGTGCCACGTGGCGGCACAGGGCTTCGCCTCGTAGCCAAGCGCTCGCGGCCCGCCAGACACTAAAAAATCTGATTTTTTATTAATTTTAATAAAAATAAAGGTATTTTGGGTCATTTCTCGTATACGGGGTGTATTTTAGGACGTATAGGGGCACTCTAAATATTTTTAGGGTGTCAGAATTATTTTAGGAGGGTTGTTATAATCATCTCAACCTAATCCCTCAGGATACTCAGCCAATACTGAGGAAGGGATATTTATTTTTAAGGGATAGTCTGAGGAACCCTTCACTACTAAAAAGAGAGGTTGGTTTAATAGAGGAGCACATGAGAGAAGAAAGAGAATGAAGAAGTTACAACAACAGAGAGCGATAGTCAGAGCTAATAGGGAAGCAAATGCACAGACTCAACAAACAATTAATAGGCCACCTTGGGAAGAGGAACTAGATAGACAGTTGGTAGATATCCATATGCTATCCATTACAGCAGCAGACGCTAACCTAAACCAAATAGCTGAACCGCCACTGTTACCTTTTTTCCTAGACCAACAAATGCTAGAACCCAACAAAGAAAACCAATTCCCGATATCTGCATTTGACCCCAACGAGTTACATAGAATCCTAACCCCAATGCCTTTAGAACGTGATCCTTGGTGGGATGATGATATAACATTTTTGAAATGAATAGCACAGACCCTTACGAGGAACCCATACCTCATCACCCTGACCCAGTAAACCCATCAATGAGTCGAGAATTTGTGCAGGAACTCCGTCAGTATGGAGAAAGTTTAGTAAATGAAGGGAATAGAATCTGACAGATAGGGGAGAAATTAGTTTAGAAGTATGATGAGAATGAAATGCAGTACTGGAGGAACGATACTTTGAAAATGCTTAGATATATGTGTAATTTTGTATTTAATAAAACAAATCTATTGAAAGATTAAAATAGATATGGATGCATAGCTACTAGTATATTTGATTTCCATTTGTAGTATGTAACCGGTGTGACAACTGGCACAAAACCGGTAATTTTCGTACAGTTTTAATTCTTATTTAATATCTGCAATTATGTGCTTAAGCGTCAACATTGTCTGATTACTTGCTATACATATGAATTCATGCATGTTTTGTACTTCAAATATTGCTTTGTGTATTACTTTAAGCGTTGGGTCAGAAAGACTACTAAACTCACCGAAAATAACTCAGCTATAATTCAGCTTTTAACACCAAAAAATCATGCAGAATTTATGTTTTATTGTCCAGAATAACTTACAAAGTGTCGGGAATCGAAACTACCACAAAAGGTGCTTCATACTTAGTGAAACTGCACAATTTAGCACATTAATGAACCGTAACAAAACGAACAACCGGACACTACTCGAAACACTAGATTTTCACTAGAAACATTGTTTTAGTGTTACGAAGCTAGTTATGGTCACCGAACATCATATTACATCTCATAAACACTAAACACATAAAATACCTAACTAACATCTTTACATCCTAACTAAACCATGTAACTAACAATTGAAATGAAACCAACACCCCCCCCCCCCATATGGACGGTTAGGGGACATGGGTCCCACTTGGGATTTTATTTGATTATTTTAGTCCCATTGTTGAGAATATTCTAAACATAAGATACCTTGAGTAACCTATTGTTGGAAGATTTTCTTTAAAACCATAAGACATAATCTCAAGCTCATTTCAACACTTCCCATTTCCCCTTCCTCATTCTTGGTCTCGGCTCAAACACACACACATACATCTCTCTTTTTCACTTCATTTTCTAGCAATCCAAGGTGATTTAGAGGTGTAAGAAGCTTATCTAAGGAGGCTTGAAGTGTAGGAACTTGAAGGACCTCTTTGTGGAGCCTTTAACCACTTATTTTCTTCCATATTCATCTCCATCATTCTTGTGCCACTTCCCTAGCCATTAGAGCTAGTAGTAAGCTTCTTGATCTTGTTTTTACTTCTAATCATAATGGTTAAAGTGTTATGTAAGTGGTTAAACTCAAGAATCACAAAGAAATATGATGATGATCACTAACATAAAGATAAATAACATGAAATCTAAGTTGATTAAGTGTATGTATGAATATTGTTTGTGGATTTCTTATGATTATGATGTTAATCATTATAATAACCTTGCTAGATGATGATTAAACACATGATCTAGCAAGTATAACGATGGATCTTGAAGAAATCATAATGATCATCCTTTATGTGAATCATGAACTTGAAAATGAAGTTGATTTAGAGTATGATGATGATTAATACATGTTAAAAGACTTGTAAATGGATGATTTCAAAGATGATTTTCTCATGAAACCAAAGTTATTTACAAGATTAACATGATCATGATTTTTAAAGAAAGTAAATATGTTTTTAGTGTTAAAACAAGACTAGAAAAATGTTGGAAACAAGAAGAATACAAGAAGAAACATTTTCAAAAAATCTTCATACAAGTTGTGAAGAACTAAAAATCACAAGAATGAGATTTATAAACAAATAACCATGTTTTAAAGGGTAACTAAACCTACTAAATAACATAGTAAGTTACTACAAGTTTTTACAAAATTTCAAGTTCATGATGTAGTGTAATTTACATGATCATGGCTCATGGTAAGTCTTGATCTAGTTGATGATGATTGATGATGATTTTAAAAGAAAATGATATGCTTTGAAAGCATGAAACCTCCATTTTTAAGGGGAAACCATGGCAAATTTTTTGTAGAAATTAAACACTTAGAAAAATATTTTAAACAAGTGTTTATAAGTAAATTTTGAACATGGTTTCATATAAAAGTTGCCATAATTTTTATTACAAAAATTACAAACATTTGATGTTGATTTTTGATAAATAAAAGTGACTAAGTATATATTTAGGAAAAGATATTTAGATGTCACGATTTGTGTGTTACTTGTATATTATGTGTATTAGTTATATTATTTTAGGAACATGAAAATAATATAACACACCAATATACCAAAAATTTGGAATATAAATACTACCAAAATTCCAAGAGAACACATATATGAATTATACCCGAATATCGGACAAACGGACTTATGGACTATAAGTAAATATATTCAGAAAATAAATCCGTAACTTATCAAATGTGACAAACGGTATTTTTGAAACCAAAAAAATGGCAAGATATGAATTTTTACAAGTATTACAAAAATATATCATATTTTTGTCAAATAGAAAATATATTATTTTGGATGGAGAAAATATATATTTTCTTAAACAAAATAAAAATATATTATTTTGGGTGAAAACTAGAAAAATATATTTTCTAAAGCTAATCTTAAAATATATATTAGTTTTTATATTTATATGGAAATATACTTATTTTTGCCAAATAAATTTATTGATATTTTTCTATAAAAATCCTCTCAAACTATGTATATTTTGAGAATATAAAGTGGTGAATTTTTAGTTTTCTAAAAATAATGTTCCGGAAAAAAATAATCACAAATTTAAGTATAAAATACTTAATGAATACAAGAAAATACGTATCGTCATACGTATAAATACATACTGGAATACACCACCAATACTTGGCAAAATACACAAGTATGAATATACACAAATACAAGTATACCTAGGCTTGGGAAAATGTTCATGTGTAGAATATATAAAATAAACCAAGTTTTCTACAATGAATGCTTAAATTTTTACACAAAACAGCATGAATTCACACCAACATTATGTTGACGATTTTCCAAAACTTACATGTATTTCAAGTAACTAAAGTGGATGTACGTGATGTCTCACTATTGCTCCAGAATGTCGCTTATGTTTTAGTCATGTTATGTCAAGGCTCCTATGCCTATTTTGTGGGATTTTGTTGTTATATTCCACCCTGTGTGGTGATATAAGGATCTAAACCTTGGTGTTTGTCTTGGAATAAGTTGTAAATTGTTTCAAACAATTATTAATCGTGTGATGTAAACACTTATCTTAAACTATGTTTTGATTATGTAATGTCAATGGCATTTTGGAGTTATTTTATGATCATATAGCATGTTTACCATTCGTATGCAATGAGAACCTTTCAGGATCACACCTCCTGCTTCCGCCTTAGAAAGGGGTGTGACAGATTGGTATCAGAGCTGCGATTGTAGTGAACCAGGATTCCCTCTCGAGTCTAGACTACAATCTTTAGGATCCTCTCACGAAAACAATTTTTCAAAAGTTTTCATTGCATAAAACTTTCTGCGACATCCACTACCTGAAATTGTTTCCAAAGAGTCAAGTAAGGACACTACGAGACTTAGGGTGCACAGGGGTAGCACCTATCTTTAAAACTAGGAATTACTTGCAACAATGTGTATAATTATTTGTATATTAATTAAGTAATAATTAATATATACATATCCCATGAATAAAATATTACAGGTACACATGTCTTTGTCTGAAAGCAGCAACCTATCCGAAGAACGTGACCCGATGACGACTGACTTCGAGACCGATCCTGAGATGATAACCGATGATGATGATCTCGACGATGTCTTAGCTTTACCTTTAGCCCTCCATGGCCAGCAGATCATTGGACATCCCAATGTAGAGCATCTCGTTGAGCCTATTCCCATTCATGCTATTCCTTTTGCCGCCATCCCTGCTGAGGACTGGCCATTCGTTGATGATCTAGATAATGATGTGGCATCTCCTGTTGTGTTTGTTATCGATGTTCCTTCTGATTCTGACCTTGAGACTGATGCTAGTTCCTTCGATTCAGTGATACCTTCAGCCCTTTTTGCTGCTGGGCTGAGAGTTTACCCGACTGGTGAGGATGATGACACTATGCCTTTTGTGCCATCCACTCCTACCCGTGTCTCTACACCTCCCCACACTTCTACTGAGATCAGCTCCCTCATCCGTCGAATTCGTGAGCTCGAGGATGAAGTGACCCATCTTCATAGTTTGATCTTCCCTACACCCCCACCCTCTCCACCAGCCCATTAGGTTTTCTTTGCAAGCATTTTGATGGAGTAGTATTTTTGGGTATGAAGACTACAACCGAGCTTGGGTACAACTTGAAGACAAAAACCGCCAATGTGAAGAAAGATATTTTGTCTTTTATATGTATTAAACTTGTACTATAGGGTGATGTAACCCTTATGCATTTTGTTTTCTTCGCAAACAATGATGTAACAAGTTGTCCTAATATGTATAAAGACTCGGTGAATATCTTATGACACATCAGTATTTATCTGTTTATGCATGCTTGATGCTGTATGAATTGATTTATGTGTTTGGCGGATTGTTTGATGTTACTTATGTGGGTATATGCATGTGTATATACACTACTACTATCTCGTATGATGATATCAAACAAATGTCTAACTCTGCTATGCTATGTTTTGGAAGAACATGGCACCCAGGAAAGCTGTGAACGCTCGTGATTCTGATCAACCCTCTCCTCCTCCGATGCCGAGGACTGCTGAAGAACTGAATTACCTGCTGGAAGAAAGGATCTCCGAAGCTATCGCTCAGTACGAGGTGAACCATACTGATCATAGTGGAGGATCAGGCGGTACTAGATGTAATGGACATGGAGATTCATCTGGAGGAAACACAACTCAAGGTAACCTTAAGCTAATTTGCTAAAACATGATGAAATTTATGAACGGTCTTTGTTTCATTATTTCATTGATTGCTCACGTGTGAATTGGTTGGATCAATTCCAGGCTGCACCTTCAAGCAGTTTCTCGACTGCAAGCCACTGAATTACGACGGCACTGGAGGTGCAGTGGCTTTCGTGCGCTGGACGGAGAAGACTGATTCCACAATTTGCATGAGCAAGTGCACCTCGAACCAGCAAGTCACTTTTGTTACTGGATTGTTTGTTGATGAAGCTTTGACTTGGTGGAATTTACAAGTCCAGACTCTGGGTGATGATGTTGCGTATGGTATGTCTTGGGATGAGTTGAAGGAAAGAATGAGGGAAAACTAATGCTCTCGTGCTGAACTCCAAAGGTTGGAGACTGAATTTTAGAACCTGTTCATGGAAGGTGCGGACATTGTTGGTTATACTCGAAGGTTCCAAGATCTGTCAAGAGTGATCCCCTATCTGGTGACTCCCAAATTTAAGCGCATTGAGCGCTACATCTGGGGATTGGCTCCGGAATTTCGCAGCATGGTAACTACGGCAAAACCCACAACGATCACTCAGGCTTTAACTCTGGCTGTCAGCCTTACTGAGGATGTTGTCCGTATGAAGAAGTTATCGCTGAAACCTACTGTGAAAACCGAGACGCATGCTGAGTCATCTGGTGACAAGAAGAGGAAGCATTCGAATCTGAGTCAAGCAACACGTAAAAACAACAAGGGCTCCAGCAATAAGAAACGTTACCCCAACCCGCCTAAGGAGGCGAAAACACTTGCAGCTGCGAATGACGCTACTACCAGAGGATACCAGGGCACCCTGCCCAAATGCAATCAATGCAAGTGTCACCACGAAGGAGTTTGTTGCATTCCAAAATGTGACAAGTGTGGAAAACTAGGTCACCGCACCGAGAACTGTTGGGGAAAAGGAAATGGAAATGGTAATAGGAACGGAAATGGAAGTCGAAACGGTGCTGGTAACGGAAATGGTAATGGAAATGGCAGTGGTAATGGTAACAGGAATGGTAATGGAACTGGGTAGAATCAAGGATGCTTTGGATGTGGTAGCAAAGAGCATTTCAAGAAAGATTGCCCAAGGGAGAACAACGCTCAAGCTCGAGCATTTGTGATTGGAGCAAGGAACGCACGCGATGACCCTAATGTGGTCACCGGTACGTTTCTCGTTAACAATCACTTTGCATCCATACTATTTGACACTGGTGCCAATTATAGTTTCATGTCTGTGGAATTTAAACATATGCTTAGAATAGAATCTAGTAGATTAGACATTCCTTATTCATAGAACTAGCTGATGGTAAACATGTTGAATCGGGCGAAGTTGTTAGGGGTTGTACATTAGAACTTGGTGAGCAAAGATTTAGTATCGACCTCTTATCTGTTCAATTGGGTAGTTTCGATGTGGTGGTCGGGATGGACTAGCTGTCCAAGAATAAGGCTGAAGTTGTTTGTCACGAGAAAATCATTCGCATCCCTCTTGCGAATGATGAAACACTCATCGTGCATGGAGAGAAAAGAGACACACCTCTACGAATCATCAACTGTATGAAGGCGCGGAAATGCGTATTGAAAGGATGTGTTGCTTTCTTGGCGCACGTAGTAGATAAGAAGGCTGAGGAGCCGAAACTCGAAGACATTCCTATGGTGAAGGAATTTCCTGATGTTTTTCTCGAAGATTTTCCAGGATTACCTCCGCAAAGACAAGTCGAATTCCATATTGACTTGGTTCCAGGCACCGCTCCTGTAGCCAAGGCACCCTATCGACTTGCGCCATCCAAGATGCAATAATTATCTACACAACTCCAGGAGTTGTTGGATAAAGGATTCATAAGGCTGAGTTTCTCGCCTTGGGGAGCTCCAGTTTTGTTCGTAAAGAAGAAGGATGGAACACTGCGGATGTGTATCGATTATAGAGAATTAAATAAGCTCAATGTCAAGAATCGGCATCCACTACCGAGGATTGACGACTCATTCGATCAATTGCAAGGATCGAGCTATTACTCCAAGATCGACCTTCGGTCTGGCTACCATCAGTTAAGGGTCCAAGAAGAAAGCATACCGAAGACTGCGTTCAGGACACATTATGGGTATTACGAGTTCCTTGTGATGCCATTCGGATTGACGAACGCGCCAGCCGTGTTTATGGATCAGATGAATCGTGTTTGCAAACCGTATCTCTATAAATTTGTGATTGTATTTATCGATGATATTCTGATTTATTCACGAACGAAAGACGAGCACGGGCAACACCTTAGGACCATTCTGGAACTACTAAAGAAAGAAAACTTTATGCAAAGTTTTCAAAGTGCGAATTCTGGATTCGCGAAGTACAGTTCCTTGGACATGTTGTGAACGAGAAGGTATTCATGTAGACCCAGCAAAGATTGAAGCAATAAAGAATTGGGAAGCTCCCAAAACACCAACCAAAGTTCGACAATTTTTGGGATTAGCAGGCTATTATCGCAGATTTATCGAGAATCTCTCCAAGATAGCTCAACCGCTGACTTCTCTTACGCAGAAAGACAAGAAGTACGATTGGGGAGATAAGCAGGAAGAATCCTTCCAACTTCTCAAAAGCAAGCTATGCGATGCACCAATACTATCTTTACCCGAAGGCACTGAAGACTTCGTGGTATACTGTGACGCTTCGCGTCAACGATTGGGTTGCGTGCTCATGCAACGCCAAAAGGTTATCGCTTACGCTTCAAGACAGTTGAAAGTTCATGAGAAGAATTACACCACACAAGACCTGGAGCTAGGCGCGGTGGTGTTTGCCTTGAAGATCTGGAGACATTATTTGTATGGTTCTCGCTGAACTATCTTGACTGATCATAAAAGCTTACTGAACATATTTGATCAGAAGGAATTAAATATGCGTCAACGACGATGGGTTGAGTTGCTAAACGATTATGACTGTGAGATTAAGTACCATCCTGGAAAAGCAAACGTAGTAGCAAATGCGTTAAGTAGAAAAGAAACGGTTAAGACTCTAAGGGTTCGAGCATTGGAAATGACTATTCGAACAAATCTAACTACACGCATACATGACGCACAACAAGAAGCCCTTAAGAAGGAGAATCTTAGAGCCGAATATCTCTGAGGTATGGAGAAGAAATTGGTGCCAAATGAAGAGGGAACCTTATACTTTATGGGATGCTTTTGGGTTCCGCTCTATGGCGGTATTCGAGAAGTCATCTTTGATGAAGCTCAAAAGTCGAGATACTCGATCCACCCAGGATCGGACAAGATGTATCAATACTTGAAAGAATACTATCGGTGGCCGAAGCTTAAAAGCGAAGTTGTTGTCTACGTTGGAATGTTCCTAACCTGTGCTAAGGTTAAGGCCGAATATCAGAAACCGTCTGGTCTGTGACAACCCGCACTAAACCAGGTATCCGTACGACTTAATTAATGACTAATTACTGCTAAATTACTGTGCTTAACTGAAATTGCTGATAAACTGCTACCTGCATACTGATACATGCACTTACTTGCATCATACTTTATTTGCTGTCACTACATTATTTACATGCTGAACCTTGGTGACAAACATGATGCACAAAAAGCACAGTAGCACTAAACGGATACACAGTGAACATGCTGATATAACCAGCATCAGGCAGACACTGCCTCTAAGGCCTGTTAAGAGCCTCAAATATCTGACTACACTGGTAGTGAGTGTAGGGTTATAAGGGTTGTGGAACTGCGTCTCTAGGAATAAGATACACTGATTGGATGTGCCAAAAACGTACTTTAAGTACAAAACCCAGCACTTTAATAAATAATCCAGCTTTTAGCTGACTAGTAAAGTGCCAAAATATGGGGAAAATACTACTAGACACTTTCTAAAGTGTTGGAAACAAGATGTGTCACTAAAAATAACAATAACGACACTTTAAAGCTTTTGTAACGCTTTAACGGATTACTATCCAACCGAACAACCGGACTTTACCCGGAACATGAAAATATTACTATTTTCACTATTTATATTTTTCTGAGCCAGTTAGGGTCCCTGATTACCCTAACACCCGTTAAAACACACTACACATTACTAACCAAGTTAAACACTTAGTTTAATATAACTAACTACCTAATTACTAGTTGAGATCGAACCAAGGGACCCCCCCCCCTTCTAACCGGCCTAACTACAAGGGGACACACTTTGTCCTTGTTTTATTATTTTATACACTTATGCCTAATATCATCTAGACATAAGGACCTTTGGGTATTTAGTCTATGGTTTGTCTATAAGATGCAAGGATTATACACAATCATCATCACTTTCCAAAACTCACCAACACACTACTCTCTCCCTCTCATTCACTTTCGGCCAAGACCACCCACTCCCATCCATCATACTTTCGATTTGGATCTAGCCATTTCAATCATCTACAAGTTTCAAGGGTCACGTATTAGGAGTCTTGGAGCAAACGGAACGCGAAGGACCTCTTTCTTTAGCTTTTATCCACGCCATTTTCGTCAAGATCCTTCCCTAGCCTTGAGCTAGAGGTATAATGTTTAAATCTCTATCTTGAGCTTATCTAAAGTGGTTAAAAGGATTTGTATCGGTTAAATCTCGTTAAAATGCTAAATGATGAACAAAAGTCTACTAAAACACTAAAAATGGTGGTTAATAACTCATAAGTTGTGTAAATGTTGTAGTATTCGAAATGTATGATTATTTAGACCCGATCTATGATGTGGTAGCTCGGATCATCGTTTAACCCGGTTTGGTAAGGTCATGGATCTTAACATAAGCTTGTTTCGAATGATACACGGGTAAAAGGAGAAACTCTACCACACATGAAACATGAACTTGTGTAAAAATGTTTTAACTTGTATAAAAGTTGTTTTCTTGTTTAACTCGCTAATCGGACACTTATAACACGATTTAATAACATCTAAACCACAAAACAGCAAGCTGAGTCACTGTTTCAGCCGCCTTCATCAGGCTGTAAACGGACTTTAAGAACTCGAAAAACGGAATTTCAAAAGCCTAAATCGTGTCATTTCGAAAAACGAAGAAAACGGCGCTGGAATCGTATTTTTCTGATGTCGGTTACTATTTTAAAAACCTGTTTTCGTGACAGCAGCTAAGGCTGTTTGTTACTGCAGTAAATTGGGCTGTGCGTTTTCGATCACAACTTAAAACCCGAACCGAACCAGCCCCTGAAACTTTTATCTAAGATGGTCACGGATGTATTTGTGACCCTCAAACTGGAATTTCGATAAACGGACATACGAGGAATTTTTGACGAATTTTTCCGTAAACTGTGATCAGAATGTGACAAATCTGATCACAGTTCGGTAAACGATTTTCTATAAATTATTGATAAGAAACTGGACCCCGATATTTTTATACAATCATTTTTGGGTCGATTAGGACGACCCGTAAAAATTAGGGAATTTTTGGAAAGGGTTAAGTATTTTATTTAGTCGTCCGAAAACAGTCCAGTTTCCACATATTGAAACTGAAACGACAAGGGTAGCGTTTCGCGTGTTAAAATGTAAGGGTTGATTGTTGATGATCATGGGTTGTTTTCAAAAAGAAAATGATACGTTTGAAAGCGTGGCCACCTCCAGTTACAGAGGAAACTCTGGCGAAATTTCTCTAAAAACCTAACACTTAGAATTATTTACACCACAAGTGTTAGAATTATTTTTGACATGTTTTCGAAATATAAATTTCGCCATGACTTTATTTACGAAATATTCGGAGGTGGGATTTTCACAAAATTTAACGTGATAAATATATATATTTTTCACACACTGTTTATGATTACTTTGTGAAAATACATAAATATTATTTTTAGGAGTAAAAATAATATTTACAAGCGTTAACGATTCCAAAATAATACAAACGCTTTCACATGAATATATGAGTTACACCGGTAATTACATTACCACTCGATTATTAAAACGTAACTTACGCACATGTATCGTATCCCCCATCCTCGGGAAGAAGATTAACTACCAAGTATATGCAAAAAGTAAACACGAAATAGTTGTCTAACTATTTCCCAAAAACTTAAACTATAAAGCTAAGGCACGGCCGTCCGTCTAATAGAATTAGCACTTGTAGGTCGTCGCACAGCTTTCAGATTTGGAGACACTTGGTAGAGACGCACCGACTGTGAGTTCATGTCCCCCTTTTCTCTAACTGTTTTCAGTTTTCTTAACTGCGGGGGTGAAATACATGTTACTATGATTACGAATGTTCTTACATGGTATGGTCAGCTAAGGAAGGAACTGTTAGGTTATGTGATTGGGTAGGTGAAACCTTAAGAACATTAGTCCTCGTAGTACGATCGAGGGATACAAGTGATAGGCCTATTTGTGCATAACAAACACCACCCATGCGCCCGCAGGTTGGACCATGTGGTGACCTTGTCTTAACACCACCCATGCGCCTGCAGGTTGGACCATGTGGTGACCCCGTCTTAACACCACCCATGCGCCCGCAGGTTGGACCATGTGGTGACTTTGTCGTAACACCACCCATGCGCCCGCAGGTTGGACCATGTGGTGACCTTGTCCTATCCCCTCCCATGCGCCCGCAGGTTGGACCATGTGGATACACAATAACTGATATGTTTCCTTATTTTCTTTCATACCAGCGCTTACAAAACATTCATACTTGCAATGATTACAAAGGTTTATTCGCGCGCACATACTAAACGCATGAACTCGCTCAACATTATTGTTGATTTTTCAACTTACATGTATTTCAGGAAATTAACGAGATCTGGCACGGTATGGCATGTTTTCCGCTGCACTAGTTTCCAAGGTCATCCGGGGTTTAGGGGATGTGTCTCTTTCCTGGACAAGACACAATCCTTAAACCATGTCTATGTTATGTTTGTAAAGTTTGTTGAACAAGATTATGTTGTCAGGGTATGTTAAAACAATGGTATTGTGTTTGAATTTCAAAACTTAATGGATGATCTTGCATGTTTTTAACTCATATAGCTTTGGTATGATTAAGCTATGGTATTAAGAAGTCACACCAAAATTACCCACGCTTCCGCAAAGCCAGGGTGTGACAGCTTGGTATCAGAGCTCTGATCATAGCGAACTAGGATTCTTTCTCGAGTCTAGACTATGATCACTAGGGCTCTCACGAAAACATTTTACTGCATACCACTTAAGTCCAGATCCAAAACTTTTACAAACAAATGTTGAGCACATTTTGTCAATTATAGGCTCAGCCTGGAGGGCTGAGGATCGGTCTGGAGGATCGAGGTGACCGAAGTAGTTGAGCACGTTGGTTTATTATAGGCTCGATCTAAGAGGTCAAGGTGGAGGATATAGCAGTCTTCGAGACTGGGAGAGATTGGCTAGTAAGACTAGGAGAATGATTTAAATGCTTACTTGGTGACTATGTGATTAACTGATTATATGACTGATTATTATACGTATATGTGTTTGTGTTACATCAAGTACTAGAAAGATGGACACTACGAATCCCATGGCCATAGTATCAGACGACATAGTTTCATCAAAGCACGAGGTGTACATTTTCGATACTACCGGCACAGACAATGACGACTTTCAGCCCTTTTGCGCCGCCTGAAGTCGTAGCAGAGTCTACTGATGGCCATCTTGTTGGGAGTTTGCCCCCTTGCCGCTTATTCTGTTGATGATATGCCCTCCCGACGTGGCCTCTGACGACGATAACGATCTACTGGAGGAGGACCCATTCGAGGGCAGGGCCTTATTACTGCTGGTATTAGACTACTGCATGCGGACGCTCCTGTAGGGGAAACTCATGACCATTCCCCTATCCCAGACTCATTTGAGTTTCTGACATCCGCATCTTCGCACATACAGGGAATGCAGCACCACTCACACGACGCCGACCTTGATATGGCACCATCAGCTGCACCGGATCCCGCCTACAGCTTTGAGTTTGATCACGATATTGAGGTTGATCTTGTTTTACCACCTGGTGTTGATCCAGACCATGACATTGAGTTCATGCACTTGGACCAGCCCTTGGGGGATCCTGTAGCCCCTGTCGACCCCTGTGTTTGTTGATCCAGCTGATTTTGAGATGGAGTTTTTGATTCAGAGCTAGCCGTGGCCCCTGAGCCAGGCGTTGCTCCTGACCCCGCATTAGAGCGTGACCCTGTTCATGCCGATGCACCTACTGTTGTTCCTTGATTGATCATCTGCTTGGATGAGAGAAGATTTGGGGTAACTGTGCAAGATAATTTATTATTACGGGGGCCCACGTAATAACGAATTGTAGTGCACAGGAATCCTGGTGGACTCTGCAGGTCAAGCTAATGATAACCAATGCGGCAGGAAATAACTTAAACACGAATGACCTAGGCGATGTAGCCTCGAGTTCATTCTATTATTATGTTGCTATATACCTCATAGACAATTGAAACATGGTCTAACCCGCTTCACACCACTTCGACAAAAGGGAATGTCACCTAAACATGACACAAACACCAGTACGTTGCCAAGGACGGAAGCCGAGCTGCAAGAACGCATCTCACCGATAAATGCACGACATGAAGCCCTCCGCTCTAAGTACAACGATGGCATTACTGGAAATAACCATCCAACTGGCTGCACCTATAAACAGTTCCTGAACTGCAAGCCTTTGAACTTTGATAAAACAGGAGGCACCGTTGCATTTGTCCGTTGGTCCGAAAAGACCGACTCCATTCTAAGAATGAGTAACTGTTCGCCCCAAACAGAGTGTTACCTATATCTTGGGGACATTTCTAGATGGCACACTCTCTTAATGGAACCTCCAGGTTCAGATCCTTGGCACAGACGCTGCTTATGCACTGAGCTGGGACGAGCTCAAGGAAACGATTAAGAAGAAATGTTGTTTTAGGACTGGAATTTAGAAGCTTGAGGTGGAGTTCAGGAATTTGAAAGTGGACGAACCAGAAATTCCTGAACTTGTCCAGCGATCGCACGACTTATCTAGGGTCGCCCCCCCTACTTAGTCAAACCGGAGTTCAAAAGGATTGAACGATTCATTTGGACACTTGCACCCCAGATCAGGGGTATGGTTACTACCTCGAAGCCCTCAACCATTGCAGAGGCTAATTTATTTATAACATGAGATGTTATGTGGATGAATTATTGATAGCATGAGATGTTATGTGTTGATATTGTTGAATGCATACGTGCATTTTATTTGCGATGACCTAACCTACGTGAAACATCTTTCAGAAAATGCCTCCAAAACGGGGTGTACGCATACCCACCAACGAGGCGGAACTTCAGGGAATCATTGCTGCAGTCATCGCACAATACGAGGCCCATCGCTCCGAGCACAACGGAGATACCTCAGGAAGTAATCCACCCAACGGCTGCACTTACAAGCAGTTCTTAGGCTGCCAGCCCCTACATTTTGACGGCACTGGGGGTGCCGTAACCTTCGTACGCTGGATTGAGAAGACGGACACTGTTTTGCGTGCGAGCAAATGCGCCCCAAGAGATCAGGTCACGTACATTTCTGGGCTGTTCCGAGATGGGGCTCTATCATGGTGGAAACTTCAGGTTCAGATAATGGGCGAGGCTGCTGCGTATGCTTTATCATGGGACGAGCTAAAAGAGCTAATGCATAAAAAGTACTGTACGAGAACAGAAAGCCAGAAGGTAGAAACGGAGTTCTGGAACTTGAAGATGGAAGGTCCAAAAATAGCCGAGTATGTGGAGAAGTTCCAAGTTCTATCGCGTATCATTCCTTACATGGTTACACCAGAATACAAGCGAATCGAGCGCTTCATTTGGGGTTTAGCTCCTCAAATCATAAGTATGGTAACCTCCTCCAAGCCTGCGACAATCACTGAGGCCATCAATCTAAGTATAGCTTTGACGGAAGAGGCAATCAGGATGAACAAATTTTCAACCTCTGAAGAGAAGAAGGAGACTCATGTAGAGTCATCTGGGGACAACAAGAGGAGGTTGGCAAATTTCAAACAGGGTACCCAGTCGAGTAGCAACGACAAGGCCAAAAAGAGAAAAGAGTACATGGGTATCCTACCAAAGTGCGACAACTGTCGACGACCCCATAATGGGCGGTGTAGATATGGAAAATGTGGTAACTGTGGCAAGGTGGGACATGTCAAGGAAACGTGTCGGCAAGGTACTAAACATGGAAATAGAGGTCAAGATGGTAGCGGAAATCGCGGAGGAAGTAACGACGACAACAACTATCAAGGCAGGGATAGTGACAATCAAGGTTGTGGCCAAGCATGTTTTAATTGCGGTGATGTGGGGCATTTCAGGAAGTATTGCCCTAAGAACACTCAGGCAAGTGGATGAAAGCTCAATAGCGGGGATAGAATCCAAGCGTGGATATCGGTACGTCTCATAATAGTCAATGCTATGCTCTATGTGACAGTATTGCCAAATTTTAGCTTCAGAAAATATAGTTGTTTTAGTAGTAAGTAACCTAGATACCCAGTTCTCGATAGAACAAGCCTAACGAAAGCTTCGATATGATAATTGGGATGGACTGGTTGTCGAACAACCCGGCGGAGATTGTCATCCGCGCCCCGACGACGAACGGAGAAATGATTGTGATTCATGGAGCAGGATACGCTCCTACGGATTATCAGACAAAGAAGACACGAAAATTTTCGCACACAGGGTGTGTTGCATTCTTGGCTCGTGTCGTGGAAAAAGAAGCCGAAGAACCGAAACTCAAAGATATCCCTGTGATTGGAAGATACCCCGAAGTCTTCTTCGAAGACTTGCCGGAATCGTCTCCTCAACGATTAGTCGAATCCCGCGTCGATCTAATTCCAGGCACTGCACCCGTAGTCGTTGCATCGTAGCGACTTACATTTTCGGAGATGCAAGGATTGACAGAGAAGTTTAGAAATGGGTAGAGAAGGAAGATAACAGACCAAAATTCCCTTTTGGGGTAACCCCATTTCCACCCGTCAAAAAGAAGGATGATGATTTTCGAACAAACATCAACTACCGGGAGCTGAACAAGCTGACGATCAAGAATAGATATCCTCTGCCAAGGATTGGTGATCTATCCGACCAACTGCAAGGTTCAAGCTTTTATTTAAAGATCGACCTTCGATCTGGATACCATCAGTTAAGGATAAGGGGAGAGTATCCCAAAGACAGCCTTCAGAACTCGTTATGGACACTACGAGTTCCTTGTTATGCCGTTTGGTTTGACAAACGCACCTGCAGTCATTATGGACTTGATGAATAGAGTTTGAAAGCCGTACTGGGATAAGTTCGTGATCGTGCTTATCGACGACATCTTGATTTATTCAAGAACAACGGCGGAGCACGAGCCGCATCTAAGAGCTATTTTGGAGCTGCTAAAGAAAGAACAGCTGTACGCCAAATTCTCTAAGTGCGAGTTTTGGCTACGCGAAGCCCAGTTTCTTGGACATGTGGTTAATGTAAATGGAATCCATGTTGCTCCCACAAAGATCGAGGCGATCAAGAATTGGGAAACGCCAAAGACGCCAACCTAGATTCGACAATTCTTGGGTTTGGCTGGCTACTATCAAAGGTTCATTGAGGATTTTTCAAAAATCGCTCAACCTTTGACGCTCCTCAACCAGAAAGATAAGAAGTTTGATTGGGGAATCAAACAGGATGAAGCGTTTCAGATATTGAAGAGTAAGCTTTGTAACGCGCCTATCTTAGCTCTACCGGAAGGTACAGATGATTTTGTAGTATACTGCGACGCATCGCGTCAAGGATTGGGTTGCGTGTTGATGCAACGCCAGAAGGCTATTGCTTACGCATCGCGTCAGTTGAAAGTGCATGAAAAGAACTATACCACACACGATTTGGAGCTCGGCGCAGTGGTTTCGCTTTAAAGATCTGGAGACACTACCTATATGGTACGAAGTGCACAATCTTCACAGATCACAAAATCCTACAGCATATATTCAACCAGAAGGAGTTGAATATGAGGCAAAGACGATGGGTTGAGTTGTTAAACGATTACGACTGCGAGATAAAGTATCATCCAGGGAAGGCGAATGTAGTCGCCGATGCCCTAAGTCGTAAAGAGAGAATCAAGTCCATAAGGGTCAGGGCTTTGGAAATGATCATACGAACCGATCTTTCCTTGCGCATTCGTGCTGCACAAAAGGAAGCCCTTAAGGAAGGAGACCAGGAAGAAGAATATCTTCGCGGGATGGAAGAGCTTTTGGTACCAAACGAGGAAGGAACATTATGTTTTGAGAAAAGGGTTTGGGTTCCTCTGTTTGGTGGACTAAGGAAAGTTATTTTCGACGAAGCGCACAAGTCACGGTACTCTATCCACCCTGGATCGGATAAGATGTACCAGGATCTCAAGGAATATTATTGGTGGCCTAGGATGAAAGGCGATGTTGCTATCTACGTGAGCAAATGTTTAACGTGCGCTAAGGTTAAGGCGGAATACCAGAAGCCTTCAGGGCTACTGCAACAACCAGAGATTCCCAAGTGGAAAAGGGAACAAATCTCCATGGACTTTGTTACTAAATTGCCAAGAACGCCAAGAGGCCATGACAGGATTTGGGTGATAGTTGACCGCCTAACAAAGTCCACACACTTTTTGCCGATCAAGGAGAAAGACAGTACTAGTAAACTTGCGGAAATTTACATGAGAGAGATCGTCGCACGTCATGGAGTGCCTCTCTCAATCATCTCTGATAGAGACGGAAGGTTTGTGTCAAGAATATGGCAATCTTTCCAAGAAGCCTTTGGCTCACAGTTGAATCTGAGCACTGCGTTCCATCCGCAAACTGACGGCCAGAGCGAGCGAACGATACAAACTTTGGAAGACATGCTGAGGGCATGTGTTATGGATTTGGGCGGTAGCTGGGATAAACACTTACCTTTGGTTGAATTCTCATACAACAACAGCTACCACACCAGTATTGGTGTCGCGCCATTTGGAGCCCTCTACGGACGCAAGTGCCGATCACCACTATGTTGGGCTGACGCAGGTGATAGGCAACTTGCTGGTCCCGAGATCGTCCAAGAGACGACAGACAAGATTGCGCAAATACTTAAACGCATCGAAGCCGCTCGCCACAGACAAAAGGCCTATGCGGATCCAGACCGGAAACATGTGGATTTCCAAGTTGGAAAAATGGTGTTATTGAAAGTATCACCCTGGAAGGGTGTGGCACGCTTTGGTAAGCATGGGAAGTTAAGTCCGCGCTACATTGGTCCCTTCAGAATTTTGGACAAAATAGGACAAGTAGCATACAAGTTGGACCTACCTGCTAAACTAAATGGCGTTCACGATACATTTCATGTATCCAATCTAAAGAAAAGTCCAACTCAAGTTGACGTTGCCATTCCCATCGACGAGATTCATATTGACGACACGTTCCACTTTGTTGAAGAACCTGTTGAGGTCACGGATTGGAAAGTTAACAAGACCCGCTGGAGCAGTGTCAAACTCGTCAAAGTTCGTTGGAATACCAGACATGGTCCTGAATTCACCTGGGAACGTGAGGACCGGATGAAAGAGAAATACCCCCACTTATTTCCTAAGAACTCTGCATCTACAAGCAGAACTTAAATTTCGGGACGAAATTTATTTAACGGGGGGAGAATGTGACAACCCGCACTAAACCAGGTATCCGTACGACTTAATTAATGACTAATTACTGCTAAATTACTGTGCTTAACTGAAATTGCTGATAAACTGCTACCTGCATACTGATACATGCACTTACTTGCATCATACTTTATTTGCTGTCACTACATTATTTACATGCTGAACCTTGGTGACAAACATGATGCACAAAAAGCACAGTAGCACTAAACGGATACACAGTGAACATGCTGATATAACCAGCATCAGGCAGACACTGCCTCTAAGGCCTGTTAAGAGCCTCAAATATCTGACTACACTGGTAGTGAGTGTAGGGTTATAAGGGTTGTGGAACTGCGTCTCTAGGAATAAGATACACTGATTGGATGTGCCAAAAACGTACTTTAAGTACAAAACCCAGCACTTTAATAAATAATCCAGCTTTTAGCTGACTAGTAAAGTGCCAAAATATGGGGAAAATACTACTAGACACTTTCTAAAGTGTTGGAAACAAGATGTGTCACTAAAAATAACAATAACGACACTTTAAAGCTTTTGTAACGCTTTAACGGATTACTATCCAACCGAACAACCGGACTTTACCCGGAACATGAAAATATTACTATTTTCACTATTTATATTTTTCTGAGCCAGTTAGGGTCCCTGATTACCCTAACACCCGTTAAAACACACTACACATTACTAACCAAGTTAAACACTTAGTTTAATATAACTAACTACCTAATTACTAGTTGAGATCGAACCAAGGGACCCCCCCCCCTTCTAACCGGCCTAACTACAAGGGGACACACTTTGTCCTTGTTTTATTATTTTATACACTTATGCCTAATATCATCTAGACATAAGGACCTTTGGGTATTTAGTCTATGGTTTGTCTATAAGATGCAAGGATTATACACAATCATCATCACTTTCCAAAACTCACCAACACACTACTCTCTCCCTCTCATTCACTTTCGGCCAAGACCACCCACTCCCATCCATCATACTTTCGATTTGGATCTAGCCATTTCAATCATCTACAAGTTTCAAGGGTCACGTATTAGGAGTCTTGGAGCAAACGGAACGCGAAGGACCTCTTTCTTTAGCTTTTATCCACGCCATTTTCGTCAAGATCCTTCCCTAGCCTTGAGCTAGAGGTATAATGTTTAAATCTCTATCTTGAGCTTATCTAAAGTGGTTAAAAGGATTTGTATCGGTTAAATCTCGTTAAAATGCTAAATGATGAACAAAAGTCTACTAAAACACTAAAAATGGTGGTTAATAACTCATAAGTTGTGTAAATGTTGTAGTATTCGAAATGTATGATTATTTAGACCCGATCTATGATGTGGTAGCTCGGATCATCGTTTAACCCGGTTTGGTAAGGTCATGGATCTTAACATAAGCTTGTTTCGAATGATACACGGGTAAAAGGAGAAACTCTACCACACATGAAACATGAACTTGTGTAAAAATGTTTTAACTTGTATAAAAGTTGTTTTCTTGTTTAACTCGCTAATCGGACACTTATAACACGATTTAATAACATCTAAACCACAAAACAGCAAGCTGAGTCACTGTTTCAGCCGCCTTCATCAGGCTGTAAACGGACTTTAAGAACTCGAAAAACGGAATTTCAAAAGCCTAAATCGTGTCATTTCGAAAAACGAAGAAAACGGCGCTGGAATCGTATTTTTCTGATGTCGGTTACTATTTTAAAAACCTGTTTTCGTGACAGCAGCTAAGGCTGTTTGTTACTGCAGTAAATTGGGCTGTGCGTTTTCGATCACAACTTAAAACCCGAACCGAACCAGCCCCTGAAACTTTTATCTAAGATGGTCACGGATGTATTTGTGACCCTCAAACTGGAATTTCGATAAACGGACATACGAGGAATTTTTGACGAATTTTTCCGTAAACTGTGATCAGAATGTGACAAATCTGATCACAGTTCGGTAAACGATTTTCTATAAATTATTGATAAGAAACTGGACCCCGATATTTTTATACAATCATTTTTGGGTCGATTAGGACGACCCGTAAAAATTAGGGAATTTTTGGAAAGGGTTAAGTATTTTATTTAGTCGTCCGAAAACAGTCCAGTTTCCACATATTGAAACTGAAACGACAAGGGTAGCGTTTCGCGTGTTAAAATGTAAGGGTTGATTGTTGATGATCATGGGTTGTTTTCAAAAAGAAAATGATACGCTTGAAAGCGTGGCCACCTCCAGTTACAGAGGAAACTCTGGCGAAATTTCTCTAAAAACCTAACACTTAGAATTATTTACACCACAAGTGTTAGAATTATTTTTGACATGTTTTCGAAATATAAATTTCGCCATGACTTTATTTACGAAATATTCGGAGGTGGGATTTTCACAAAATTTAACGTGATAAATATATATATTTTTCACACACTGTTTATGATTACTTTGTGAAAATACATAAATATTATTTTTAGGAGTAAAAATAATATTTACAAGCGTTAACGATTCCAAAATAATACAAACGCTTTCACATGAATATATGAGTTACACCGGTAATTACATTACCACTCGATTATTAAAACGTAACTTACGCACATGTATCGTATCCCCCATCCTCGGGAAGAAGATTAACTACCAAGTATATGCAAAAAGTAAACACGAAATAGTTGTCTAACTATTTCCCAAAAACTTAAACTATAAAGCTAAGGCACGGCCGTCCGTCTAATAGAATTAGCACTTGTAGGTCGTCGCACAGCTTTCAGATTTGGAGACACTTGGTAGAGACGCACCGACTGTGAGTTCATGTCCCCCTTTTCTCTAACTGTTTTCAGTTTTCTTAACTGCGGGGGTGAAATACATGTTACTATGATTACGAATGTTCTTACATGGTATGGTCAGCTAAGGAAGGAACTGTTAGGTTATGTGATTGGGTAGGTGAAACCTTAAGAACATTAGTCCTCGTAGTACGATCGAGGGATACAAGTGATAGGCCTATTTGTGCATAACAAACACCACCCATGCGCCCGCAGGTTGGACCATGTGGTGACCTTGTCTTAACACCACCCATGCGCCCGCAGGTTGGACCATGTGGTGACCCCGTCTTAACACCACCCATGCGCCCGCAGGTTGGACCATGTGGTGACTTTGTCGTAACACCACCCATGCGCCCGCAGGTTGGACCATGTGGTGACCTTGTCCTATCCCCTCCCATGCGCCCGCAGGTTGGACCATGTGGATACACAATAACTGATATGTTTCCTTATTTGCTTTCATACCAGCGCTTACAAAACATTCATACTTGCAATGATTACAAAGGTTTATTCGCGCGCACATACTAAACGCATGAACTCGCTCAACATTATTGTTGATTTTTCAACTTACATGTATTTCAGGAAATTAACGAGATCTGGCACGGTATGGCATGTTTTCCGCTTCACTAGTTTCCAAGGTCATCCCGGGTTTAGGGGATGTGTCTCTTTCCTGGACAAGACACAATCCTTAAACCATGTCTATGTTATGTTTGTAAAGTTTGTTGAACAAGATTATGTTGTCAGGGTATGTTAAAACAATGGTATTGTGTTTGAATTTCAAAACTTAATGGATGATCTTGCATGTTTTTAACTCATATAGCTTTGGTATGATTAAGCTATGGTATTAAGAAGTCACACCAAAATTACCCACGCTTCCGCAAAGCCAGGGTGTGACATGGTCTACTGCAACAACCGGAGATACCCATGTGGAAGTGGGAGCAAATATCGATGGATTTTATAATGAAATTACCCAGGACCCCTAGAGGGCATGATATGATATGGGTGATAGTTGATCGATTAACGAAGTCTACACATTTCCTACCAATCCAAGAGAAGGATAACACTGGAAAGTATGTGGAACTGTACCTTAAAGAAATAGTGGCACGTCATAGAGTGCCTATTTCGATTATTTTAGATAGAGATGGGCGTTTTGTATCAAGGATCTGGAAATCCTTCCAGGAGGCCTTTGGATCTCAACTAGATCTAAGCACGGCCTTTCATCCGCAAACAGACGGTCAGAGCGAATGGACCATACAAACACTAGAAGATATGTTGCGCATATGTGTTATGGATCTAGGCAGCAGCTGGGATACTCATCTACCTTTAGTTGAGTTTTCCTATAACAACAGCTACCATACAAGCATAAAAGTCGCACCGTTCGAAGCTCTATATGGCCGCAAGTGCCGCTCATCGTTGTGTTGGGCAGACGTTGGGGATAAGCAGATGATTGGTCCTGAACTTGTTCAAGAAACAACCGACAAGATTATGCAGATCCAAGAGCGCATTAAGGTGGCTCGTGATCGACAAAAGAGCTAAGCTGATCGAAGACGAAAACCTTTAGAATTCGAGGTGGGAGACAAAGTTTTGTTGAAGGTCTCACCTTGGAAAGGTGTAGCAAGGTTCGAAAAACATGGAAAGTTGAATCCACGATACATTGGACCATTCAAGATCTTAGAAAAGATCGGTACTGTGGCATACAAATTGGAGTTACCGGAAGAACTTAATGGAGTACATGATACGTTCCATGTGTCAAATCTTAAAAAGAGTCCAACCCAAGAAATAGTTTTCATCCCTGCGGATAAGGTGCATTTCGACGACACACTCTGAATTACAGAACAACCTGTTGAGGTAACGGATTGGAAGATCCATAAAACAAGGAGGAGTCGCATTAAGCTTGTCAAAGTACGTTGGAACTCAAAACACGGACCCGAGTACACGTGGGAATGTGAAGACCGGTTCAAAGACAAGTACCCCCACCTGTTCGAGAAAGCTCTTGTGGGAGATAACTCGGTCTGAATTTCGAGACGAAATTCTTTTAACGGGGGGAGACTGTGACAACTGGCACAAAACCTGTAATTTCCGTACGGTTTTAATTATTATTTAAAATCTGCAATTATGTGCTTAAGCGTCAACATTGTCTGATTACTTGCTATACATATGAATTCATGCATGTTTTGTACTTCAAATATTGCTTTGTGTATTACTTTAAGCGTTGCGTCAGAAAGACTAGTAAACTCACCGGTAAGACACTTTGTGTCAGCATTTTCGCAGAAAGCAGTCAGACAATAGAATTAGGGCCTAGGAGTAGATCCAACATCTAAAATACATTAAAACCCAAGTATGGATACAAGGGTTAACATATAAACCCCCCGGAAGCTAAATTATGCACTAAAAGACACCCGAATCTCACTGTAAATGCATAATTCTACACAAAATCAGCAATAATTCAGCTATAATTGTAACACCCTTAAAATATTAAACTATATATGTATGTGTACATGTATAATTATTAATAAAAAAACTAACATAGTAAAAATACAAAACTAGAAATATTAACCTAGTTAAATATGAGATATAAAATATGGGGAATCAAGGGTTTCTAATCAAATTACCTATTCTAAAAACTAGAGGGACCAATTGGATAATTATTGAAAGTTGCTTTAAAACACTAGATAAACTTCAAAAACACACACATGTGTGGGTATCCGGTTCGATCAACATCAGGATAAAACAGAGTCTCCTTCACAAAACCCTAATTCCACCAAATCAGCTTAAAATCAAAGAAGGAATTTGATTTGGAATCAATTTTTAGCTAAAATCGGGATCACCACTTAGAAGAACACAAGGTATGCTCAATTTTGATCTTTGGTGAAGTTTTAATTTGTTGTGAAGTTACATGAATGAAATTCTTGAAAGATTGATAGGTGTTATAGCTAAATTATGATAAGTACAAGTCTAGGAACAAATCCTAGATGAGAAACTTATGATTTCATGTTATAACCTGGTGAATTGAAGATTTATCATAAGTGGGTTATATGGGTTTTGTGATAAATACTTGAATCATTGTGATAATTGATGTTAGTTTATTGTTATGATGCAAGTTCAAGTGTCGTTTATGGTATTCTTGTCATATTAGTATGAAATTGATGTTTTGATATGGTTAACTAGTAAACCATGAACATCATAATAGTCTTATAAGGATTACGCCCTTAAGATGTTCGACAAAATGTCTAAATGAACTTGAAATAAGTGATAAACATAGAAGAGTCACTTAATTTATTTAGATAGACGCGTTGTAGGTCGAATATGGAAATATGAATTCTAAGCGATATGTTCAAATTGGATTCTATAGGCAAATTGGGTGGAACCTCAAGTAATCAAGGCGGAACGGATAACCGCTTAAAAGGAAAGCTTTAAAGGTACACGGCTACATGCTTCATAAATCTTCACTAGTATTTCATGTTTAATTACTTTGAATGATAATTGAATTGTTATGAAGTTTGGTTGTTATTAAAACGGAGGATTTCCGTATATATTAACCAAACGGAATAATTAGAGAATAGCGATAAGTGCAAAGGCAAAAGTGGTGGATTCCACTAAAATGTTTAAACGGGTCGAAATTACTCGAATTATAAATGTTTGGTTGTATAAAAGCGATGGATTTCGCTAACAAACCAAACGGGTCAAAATAACCAAAGTAATAAAACTTTGGTGATATAACGATGGATGTCGCTAAGAAATCTAAACGGGTCAAATGGATGTCTTGATGCAAACTAGGAAGGCTGCACGATTAAAGACTTCGAATGGTTGCTCGGATTTGTTAAAGGTAAAATGGCGAATTCCAAATAAAGGATTATACATCTAGCTGAGAAAAAGGTAAAGCGGATTATACGTCATAAGCTCAGGTGTGAGTATGACTAAAATGGCGAATTCCAAATAAAGGATTCGTGTTAAATCCGTTTAACTAGTTAAAGTTGAAGGGGTCAAATAAAAAGATATACATCTAGATAACGGCGTATAAATTTCGCTTAAAACACCCCTTAAATGTAGATATGTTCATAAATGTCATTCTCATGAAAGTTTGAAGGTTATAAACCAAGTTTATTGTTCCTAACTTGGAACGGGTCGAATAATTTGGAATTTATCATAATGTCAAGAGCATAATTTACGAATTTTGTAAATTCAGATGTCGGGTTTTGAATTCATGTTATAGAGGGTTGAATTACGGTCACGTAGGAAGAAACGAGACCTAATCCGGGTCAATAACGGACCAGTTATGGCCGTTTTCGTAAAAACAAGTTTGGCTGGAAAAATGCAGGTTTGAAACTAAACCTGCTGTCGAATTGTACTCGTCGCGTCACACGACGAAAGAAACCACGAGCGGTCGCGGCACGCGACACCTGTCGCACCACGCGACAGGTTTGATGATCGGAGTCACGGCACGCGACGGGTCCCCAGAACTGAAATTTGTTGTTGTTAGTTGTTTGAGTCATATGCTTCATAAATACATGTCTTAAACTTGCATAACTAACAAATTTTGAGTGTTTGTAACTATAAGTAACTATGAAAAAGAGACGGATGGCGAACAAGCAAATGAATGAACCAAATACACATATGAAGCTTTTGCAACTAAATCACATCTTTTGCTACTAAACACTTTGTGTTGTTTTATCCAACTTTGTAGATATTGTTTAACTGTTTTGCAAGTCAAGTATGTTTTGTTATGACAAGATCGTTTGAAACTTTAGTAAACGTTTTTTTAAGGTTTTGAACTTTATATAAATGTCATTAAGTTGATATTTTTATAATAAATGCATTTTAAATGCATTATACAGTGTATGAAATATAAAGAGATTGTAAGGGTCTTACAATAATTCAGTTTTTAACACCAAAATATCATGCAGAATTTATGTTTTATTGTCCAGAATAACTTACAAAATGTCGGGAATCGAAACTGCCACAAAAGGTGCTTCATACTTAGTGAAACTGCACAATTTAGCACTTTAACGAACCGTAACGAAATTAACAACCAGACAATACCCGAAACACCAAATTTTCACTAGAAACATTGTTTTAGTGTTATGAAGCTACTTATGATAACCGAAAATACCTAACTAATGTCTTTACATCCTAACTAAAGCATGTAGCTAACAATTGAAATGAAACCAACACCCCCCCCCCCCCCCCTATATGGACGGTTAGGGGACATGGGTCCCACTTGGGATTTTATTTGATTATTTTAGTCCCACTGTTGAGAATATTCTAAACATAAGATACCTTGTGTAACCTATTGTTGGAAGATTTTCTTTAAAACCATAAGACATAATCTCAAGCTCATTTCAACACTTCCCATCTTCCCCTTCCTCCTTCTTGGTCTCGGCTCAAACACCCCCACATACATCTCTCTTTTTCACTTCATTTCCTAGCAATCCAAGGTGATTTAGAGGTGTAAGAAGCTTATCTAAGGAGGCTTGAAGTGTAGGAACTTGAAGGACCTCTTTGTGGAGCCTTTAACCACTTATTTTCTTCCATATTCATCTCCATCATTCTTGTGCCACTTCCCTAGCCATTAGAGCTAGTAGTAAGCTTCTTGATCTTGTTTTTACTTCTAATCATAATGGTTAAAGTGTTATGTAAGTGGTTAAACTCAAGAATCACAAAGAAATATGAAGATAATCACTAACATAAAGCTAAATAATATGAAATCTAAGTTGATTAAGTGTATGTATGAATATTGTTTGTGGATTTCTTATGTTTATGATGTTGATCATCATAATAACCTTGCTAGATGATGATTAAACACATGATCTAGCAAGTATAAGGATGGATCTTGAAGAAATCATAATGGTCATCCTTTATGTGAAGCATGAACTTGAAAATGAAGTTGATTTAGAGTATGATGATGATTAATACATGTTAAAAGACTTGTAAATGGATGATTTCAAAGATGATGTTCTCAAGAAACCAAAGTTATTTACAATATTAACATGATCATGATTTTTAAAGAAAGTAAATATGTTTTTAGTGTTAAAACAAGACTAGAAAAATGTCGGAAACAAGAAGAATACAAGAAGAAACATTTTTAGAAAATCTTCATACAAGTTGTGAAGAACTAAAATCACAAGAATGAAATTTATAAACAAAGAACCATGTTTTAAAGGGTAACTAAACCTACTAAATAACATAGTAAGTTAATATAAGTTTTTACAAAATTTCAAGTTCATGATGTAGTGTAATTTACATGATCTTGGCTCATGGTAAGTCTTGATCTAGTTGATGATGATTGATGATGATTTTAAAAGAAAATGATATGCTTTGAAAGCATTGAAACCTCCATTTTTAAGGGGAAACCATGGCAATTTTTTTGTAGAAATTAAACACTTAGAAAAATATTTTAAACAAGTGTTTATAAGTAAATTTTGAACACGGTTTTCATATAAAAGTTGCCATAATTTTTATTACAAAAATTACAAACATTGGAGGTTGATTTTTGATAAATAAAAGTGACTAAGTATATATTTAGGAAAAGACATTTAGATGTCACGATTTGTGTGTTATTGGTATATTATGTGTATTAGTTTTATTATTTTAGGAACTTGAAAATAATATAACATACCAATATACCAAAAATTTGGAATACAAATACTACCAAAATTCCAGGAGAACACATATATGAATTACACCCGAATATCGGACAAACGGACTTATGGACTATAAGTAAATATATTCCGGAAATAAATCCGTAACTTATCAAATGTGACAAACGGTATTTTTGAAACCAAGAAAATGGCAAGATATGAATTTTTACAAGTATTACAAAAATATATCATATTTTTGTCAAATAGAAAATATATTATTTTGGATGGAGAAAATATATATTTTCTTAAACAAAATAAAAATATATTATTTTGGGTGAAAACTAGAAAAATATATTTTCTAAAGCTATCTTAATATATATATATATATATATATATTATTTTTGAGATTTATATGGAAATATACTTATTTTTGCCAAATAAATTTATAGATATTTTTCTATAAAAATCCTCTCAAAATATGTATATTTTGAGAATATAAAGTGGTGAATTTTTAGTTTTCTAAAAATAATGTTCAGGGAAAAAAATAATCACAAATTTAAGTATAAAATAGTTAATGAATACAAGAAAATACGTATCCTCATACGTATAAATACATACAGGAATACACCACCAATACTTGGCAAAATACACAAGTATGGATATACACAAATACAAGTATACATATGCTTGGGAAAATGTTCATGTGTAGAATATATAAAATAAAACAAGTTGAAAGTATATTACTTTAACAATATTCCAAAGAGTTGGATAAATATAATTTAAGTTAAAATATTATTATTTTAACTAACAATTATACACTTTGTAATTAAATAAAGTACATCAAAGATGTGACTCAAAATATACCAATGATTCTAAAATAAGTCTTAATAAACAACTAAGACTAATAGTCGTTACATGACCTAAACGTCTAATAAAACATAGTACGTGTGTAGGTAGTGATACGACGCTCTAAGCAAACCCGGTGAAGTTTACGACGCAGGATACGCAAAATTGTGAGTTCATGTCCCCACTTTTAAACTTTTACTTGTTTTCTAAACTTGGGGTAAATACATGTGTTATAGTATGTTGAATACAAAACTAAGGAATGATACATAGATCATGTGACGTATGAGGTGCCATAAGCACCATTAATCAATTACATACCAAGACCGCGAAACAAAAGGTTAGATCTTGTGACATTTGTGCCTCCACGGCCATCAAACAAATACCAAATCAATGAAATATTGTGTTTCATACTTGGGATTTGTATAAATATGTGTATCATTTGCACACATCAATTCTTGTTCGATTTCGAGCTCTAAATCACTTTCTGGAAAGTTATACGCGAACTGATAAACGTAATCAGTTTGTCACGACAAACACTCTGGAACAGGCTTAACATACCTTAAATAACCTTTACATAACTTAGAAATAAGTTTTGGAGGGTTTGGTGTGTCGAAATCAAGTTTATTCGATCGTAAGGACTATTTGCGTCAAACTGCAAAAGTATGTTGATTCGTATCGTAACGAACATTCCGGAACTTGACCATAAGTTAAACATACCATAAATATCCTTTACATATCTTATAAATAGGCTTTGAGGGGTTCGGTGTGAAAAAATAAACTTTCTGGTCAAACAGGGACTAAAAGCATCAAAAAGTGCACAAGTTTGCATTCGTTCTGAATATATCCAGACATCCAAAAATTTATGTAATCATTAAAATATTTTATTTTAGTGATTGGCATGGTAAAATCCCATTCGTCTCGTAATTTGGATCGTTTTTCGCGTCCGTTCGTGTTTCTTCGTAATTAACCGAACAACACAACCGTACGGCCAAACAAACAGACATCTGAGATTTTTTAAGCATGTTTCATGTTCCCTATACTTTAACTTCATTATTGAGCCTTGAAAATGGGTTAACGGGGTTTAAACGCGTCGAAATGGCCTAAACAAGTTGCAGGGACCAAACCTGACAATTTAGCAAAGTTTCTGGTTACTGGTAGGTGGTGGCGCTACGCCACCACTATATGGTGTTGCTGTGGCGTGACACCACAGCCTCATCTGGACAGAAACTTCAATTTTGGCACCCAGGTTGAATTTCAGGGGCCTAAGTGTAACTTTTCAATACCGTGTGATGGTTTTGGACACCCCTAGTATTCCAAAACCATGTGCCTTACATGTAAGGTCCAAATCGAAGCTCAATTATCGAGGAACGATCCTAACGGTTCTTTAAACTCTATATAAACCCACCATTTTCACTTCATCTTCTCTAAGTTGAAGCTCTCCTTGTGAAGCTTCATACTTGAGAATTTTTGAGTTCAAATCTTCATACCTTGGACCCTTTGTAAGTTTCCTTCATGCTTGTTCTTGTATTTCAAGCATGAAAGTCAAACAGTGTTTGACTTTCTGCATTGACCACGAGTTGGTCAACACAAAGTTCATTCGAACTTTGTAACGTGAGCGTAATCACGATGGTTATAGTCCCTTGTGACTATACCTACTGATTACCACGTTGATTAGGCATAGTGACGAGTCATAGTTTCGGTCAAAATGCGCGTTTATGCGTATTTTGCAACCAAACTATTCTTGGGTATCAAAACCCTTTGTTTTGATATCAAACTTGTTTTCTAATTTCGTTAAACATGTTTTAACATGTTTAACTCGTCACTTTTAGTCTAGTGCTTGTATAGAGTCGTAAGATAAGTGGTCTTAACAACCGCTTAGAATTTCGAACTCGACCCGTTTGGTCGATCATTACGATCCGACCAAGCGTATTTGTGACCATAGTTGTATAGGGAATAACCTTCCGAGGTTATACCTTATGGTCACTTAGTTTAATTAGTTATATGATAGGTAGTTTATATGCCTTAGGAAAATGACCAAAATGCCCTTTTCATACATAATTGGATTCTAAGCATATGTAACTTAAACTTTTGTCACTTAACTGATTATGCAACATATTTAAACATGTTTAGGCATATAATACTTGTCATAGGACTAGTTAGGTGTCTCGAACGCGCATTTGTGCGAACGACGCGTTAAAGTAGCGTAAGCTACCTTAATGGGTCGTAACGGGTCGAAGGCACTTAGGATAGGTTTCGATTTAGAATGTAGGCTTTATTAAACCATATTACATGAGTTCCTATACTCATTTGGTTTACGAAACCTCATTTTATCCGATCTTCTGATTTAGGTCCGGTTTATTAACATAGTTACCTATATTAGGTGCCGTTTGATTCCGTGATCCCTCTAGCTTTGCTTGGTTGTTATTCAAGACTTCTAAGCATCCTCAAGTGAGTACATAGTCCCTTATTTTACTGTTTTCTAATATTTTGGGGTGAAACATATGTGCCTATTCGTTATTTTCATGATTTCAACTATATGATTATACATGCTAGTACTTATCTTTTGACGAATTAAATGATTATCTATGGTTTAAACACTATTTTTTTCAAAGATTATAAAACTAATTGTTGGATTGTACTTATTTTATACATTCATCAAGCCGATTGGTAGTATGATAAAGCGCTACAGGACTAGACACCCCATTCCTGTTGTATGGAATGTCAGAAACCAAATTTTAACCAAATAGAAATTGTCTTTGTGGTATTTCTATAGTCTCTAAGGTGTAGTTTGATGCACTAAGGTTTGAATGAATTACCAAATCACGTTTTCTTTTGTATATTTCGATCTACTACCAAAGTATAGTTTGATGTGCTCCCAAATGTGATACTATTTACCAAAGTATAATTTGATATACTATGTACAAAACCAACATATATTTTAATATACTACTGGCCTTGTTATTTACTAAAGCATAGTTGATATGCTATTTTCAAACCAAAACATAGTTGATATGTTATTTTCAAAACCAAAGCATAGTTTGATATGTTATTTACAAAACCAAAGTATTGATTATACATGAACATTTTTACATTGGTGGTTTGTTTGGGTAAGTGATTTAAATAACGAGGCGTGTGTAATATGATAAAAGCATGGTGGATACGCCGCTGGTACTTCCTATATATAAGTGCTTTTATGATATTACATATTGTAGCGTTATTTAAACCATTCCAAGTTAGACATATTACATTTTACACAAAAAATCATATCTTCGTGAAACATTGTTTCACAAACAACATATTTTATATAAACTCATTTTTACTTGGTTATTTATTTATCTATGCATTTTTCTTTATATCATCTGATTTCTTATAAATTTTTGTATGATTTATAAAAGAAAACATTTTACAAGGTTCATGAGTAACTTTTGTTAAACATATTATTTAAACTTACAAGTCATGAATCCTATTTTAATAAAACCTATGTATCTCACAAGTATTTTTATGCTGACGTATCTATTTTCACATATGTTTCAAGTGCTGTTATTAGATGATCATGATGCAAACATAGGACTGGACGAGGGCCTTAGTGACAATAAAAGTTGCAAGACTAGTTAATTATGTTATGTTTCTTTGTTTGTAAGACAATGTAACCTCTTGAAATTTAATAAAACAAAATTTCAATTACCATGTGTTGTGAAACAATAATTCTGTTACGACACTCCCCAACGTTTCCGCCGCGGTTTTTTGTTTTACGCGGTCGGGGTGTGACAGGAGAGTTGGTATCAGAGCTCATGGTTATAGGGAATTAGGTTATTAGTAATGCTTTGACCTAGTCTATAACCTTCCTAGGACCCTAACACAAGATTCTTGTGTTTAGATCTTAAAACAATACCGTCACTTATCCTTAGGTGACAACCGCAACAAGAACACAAATTTCAAATCCGCTTTGAAAACCAATCATCTGTTCTAGGATGATTTATTATAAGGTTTTGAACCTTCAAAGTTTTCAAAATCTCGTCAAAGTTGGGTCTTATAATGTGAACATGTGCAATCTGGAAGGGTGGATGCCTGTACTCTGAGTTTTCTATCTAAGGCTAGAGTGTTCGTACAAATCCACATAATCGGACCAGTCACTCTTACCTGGGAACTCTTAGTGTGAGTGTCCACTTATAGGCTAAAGCATGTCTTTGCGATACATTAATATAACCCGCTTACTTTGATTAGTCACCGTTTCATTTGTTTGCCTTAGGTAACAAACAAATGATCACAATTTTTATGCGTTGACATTCTGTTTTGATTATCCGATAACATTTCACTTGTTTCCTCCCATGTCTTCCATTTCCTTTTAGAATGTCTCTTCATCGCAGCGACACTCAGATGTACGAGCAGGCTACCAAATTTGCCCAATGAATAGGCGTAGTAATCCAAAAGACTGCTCAATTAGCCGTTGCCATGTCCCGTCTCAAGGATGAAGCCGCCCAAGAGATACCAAAGGAAACAGAAGCCAAGCCTTCACAAAAATCGAAGAAGCATAAAGCTTCAAAGAATCCTCCAGCCGTTGCACCAAATCAAGCAGAACCTGGCCAGGTAGCAGCACCACCAGACAAGAAGCCGTACTTGGGAACTGCTCCTTTGTGCAATCAGTGTAACCTCCATCACCATGCCAGTGTCAAATGCCAAACATGTTTCAACTATGGACTTATTGGCCATACGGCAAGAGTTTGTAATTCAGTCACTGTGCTAAACAACGCTATTCAGAACCCTGTTCAACCCCAAGTCAACCCTGCACAAGCTCGTTTTCCTCCTGGTACTTGCTACATCTATGGTGAGACGGGTTATCTCAGGAACAAATGCCCAAAGGTTGTCAATGCAAATCTGACCCACGGATGAGCATTTGGCTGATTAGAAGAAGCTACTGCTTTGAATAATTTGAATCTTATGCTTTTGCTTCTTTTGTTTTTCTTGAACTCTGAAACAATGTGTTTGGTTTATAAATAAATCGTTGTTCGCAATTCTGATGTACAAGTGTAGTTACATGTGTGTATGGCATTCCCCTATGATACCTACATCAAGGAACTATGTTTTTTACAAACTACTCTTGTAGTTCTCCCATTCATATGATCGCTCATGATTTCCTCGAAAAATTCTAAGTACTCGTTTCATTCTAAGAAACAAAGTACAGAATATAAGTGACAATTTTAGACGATTACTCAAAATGTCACTTTAAATCCTTGGTTAGATAACTAAGGGTATTCTTCAATCTCGTACCCATTACATTCTGGTTTTCATAACAACATACATAGTATAGGTTTTCAAAACAACCTTTATGATTTCAAAATATTTCATATAGTTTGAAAACAATTTTAACACAGTATATTTACTTAATATATCAAGTGCACGATTTCAAAAGCATTATCCATGTTTTCAAAAACCTTATACATAATTTCAAAATTCATCTCGCATGATTTTAAAACATTTTATAAACATATTTACCTAATACATCTACAGTATGATTTCAAAAGTATTACTTAAGGTTTCAAAAACATTTTTGAAGAACCCCATGCATAGTTTTCCAAAAATATTATGCTCGTATGTTGATTTAACATACGTAGTACCCAACCTCTAAATTCTGCTTCATATGTCACCTTGGCATATCTAGCGCATCAACTTCATGAGCATTTTACCTCATGTTTCGACTTAAGCACGTCTAGTGCAAGATTTTGAAGCGTCTCCCGCTATTCAAATTCCAAAATCCATATAGGATCTTCTTATCTTCACAATTAGATCCTTGTGGATGATTATCGCTCAAATCGGAGCCCTTAATTGAATTCTTTGTATGCCTTGATACGTACATTACGAATTCAATAAGGACAAAGTTGAATTGCTATTAAGATCTTCCTATCTTCATAGTTAGATTCTTGGAAATGTTTAAAGTGCCAAATGAAATCCACAGATTGGATTCCTGGTGTACTTCAAATACTCGTGTACAAATTAACAAACAAATTAAACAATTATGTGATTATGTGTTTAGGCGTTTTCTTTTATGTTTTGTGTTTTTATGTAATCTGATTTTTCTTTATCCAAATTCTCGTAGAATCTTCCATATCTTCATATGAGAGATTCATAGTAGGATATCCAAAGGTACTACCTTAAATCCTAAATGGGCCTCTACGTAATAGTTAAGACCCTTGGATTATATAGTACCATTCCATAATTCAAAAGAGACCCCTTGGGTGGTCTAGTTAAAAAGATTGATTAAGAATCTGGTTAAGAATGACACGTGATGATATAGCTGAAAAGACTCCTTGGTGGTCTATTTAAAGAAATCATTTATTGATTTAATTAAAAGGATCCTATGGTGGTATAGTCACACTCATCACAGGTTTGATCATTGGGTTTTCCCCTACACATTATAAAATACACTGTGCAGACTATGCAAGGCATTACGTAATTATGGATACATACATAATTATGAAATTCAGTGCACGAAAACCACAGTAAGATTTACCATGTGTAAGAACCGATAGTGGCAACAATAACGAATCGTGAACAATGTAATGGAGGTACGGTGGACGCACCAATGGCGCTTCATATACTTATATATAAGTGTCCCTCTTACATTGCAAGCATGATGTTATTTAAAGTTACTAGAAGTTCAGAACCCTAACCAGTGTTGTTTTATCTTTTCGACTTCACGTTTCGAGCTCTCACAAGTTTCCTCTAAATATATTTCGGGACGAAATTTCCTGAAGTAGGGGAGACTGTGACATCTGTGCCTCCACGGACATCAAACAAATACCAAATCAATGAAATATTGTGTTTCATACTTGGGATTTGTATAAATATGTGTATCATTTGCACACATCAATTCTGGTTCGATTTCGAGCTCTAAATCGCTTTCTGGAAAGTTATACGCGAACTGATAAACATAATCAGTTTATCGCAACAAACACTCCGGAATAGTGACATGGGCTTAACATACCTTAAATAACCTTTACATAACTTAGAAATAAGTTTTTGAGGGTTTGGTATGTCGAAATCAAGTTTATTCGATCGCAGGGACTATTTACGTCAAACTGCAAAAGTATGCTGATTCGTATCATAACGAACATTCTGGAACTTGACCATAAGTTAAACATACCATAAATATCCTTTACATAACTTAGAAATAGGCTTTGAGGGGTTCGGTGTGCAAAAATAAACTTTCTGGTCAAACAAGGACTAAAGGCGTCAAAAAGTGCACAAGTTTGCATTTACGCGCATATCTTACGTTCTGAGAATATCCGGACATCTAAAATTTTATGTAATCATTAAAATATTTTATTTTAGTGACTGGCATGATAAAATCCCATTTGTCGCGTAATTTGGATCGTTTTTCGCGTCCGTTCGTGTTTCGTCGTAATTAACCGAACAACGCAACCGTACGGCCAAACGAACCGACATCTGAGATGTTTTTAAGCATGTTTCATGTTCCCTATACTTTAACTTCATTATTGAGCCTTGAAAATGGGTTAACGGGGTTTAAACGTGTCGAAAATGGCCTAAACAAGTTGCAGGGACCAAACCTGACAATTTAGCAAAGTTTCTGGTTACTAGTAGGTGGTGGCGCTACGCCACCACTATATGATGTTGCTGTGGCACGACGCTATAGCCTCATCTAGACAGAAACTTCAATTTTGGCACTCAGGTTGAATTAAATGATTATATATGGTTTAAACATTAATTTTTCAAAGATTATAAAACAAATTTTTAGATTGTACTTATTTTATACATTCATCAAGCCGATTGATAGTACGATATAACGCTATAGGACTAGACACCCCATTCCTGTTGTATGGAATGTCAGAAACCAAATTTTAACCAAATAGAAATTGCTTTTGTGTTATTTCAATAGTCTCTAAGGTGTAGTTTGATGCACTAAGGTTTGAATGAATTACCAAATCACGTTTTCTTTTGTATATTTTGATATACTACCAAAGTATAGTTTGATGTGCTCCCATATGTGATACTATTTAGCAAAGTATAATTTGATATACTACGTACAAAACCAACATATATTTTAATATACTACTGGCCTTGTTATTTACTAAAGCATAGTTGATATGTTATTTTCAAACCAAAACATAGTTGATATGTTATTTTCAAAATCAAAGCATAGTTTGATATGTTATTTACAAAACCAAAGTATAAATTGATTATACATGAACATTTTTACATTGGTGGTTTGTTTGGGTAAGTGATTTAAATAACGAGGCGTGTGTAATATGATAAAAGCATAGTGGATACGCCGCTGGTACTTCCTATATATAAGTGTTTTTAATATATTACATATTGTAGCGTTATTTAAACCATTCCAAGTTAGACATATTACATTTTACACAAAAATCATATCTTCGTGAAACATTGTTTCACAAACAACATATTTTATATAAACTCATTTTACTTGGTTATTTATTTATCTATGCATTTTTCTTTATATCATCTGATTTCTTATAAATTTTTGTATGATTTGTAAAAGAAAACATTTTATAAGGTTCATGACTAACTTTTGTTAAACATATTCTTTAAACTTACAAGTCATGAATCCTATTTTAATAAAACCTGTGTATCTCACAGTCATTTTTATGCTGACGTACCTATTTTCACATATGTTTCAGGTGCTGTTATTAGATGATCATGATGCAAACATAGGACTGGACGAGGGCGTTAGTGAGAACAAAAGATGTAAGACTAGTTTATTATGTTATGTTTCTTTGTTTGTAAGACAATGTAACCTCTTGAAATTTAATAAACAAAATTCAATTACCATGTGTTGTGAAACAATAATTCTGTTACGACACCCCCCGACGTTTCCGCCGCGGTTTGTTGTTTTACGCGGTCGGGGTGTGACAGATCTAATGGGTTTCAGGCAACCACACTCTTGGCCACACTTTTACCAAGAAGTGCTTTTGTGTCTCTAGTCGTGAATCGACAAGTTAAAATGCCTATGGTTTAGATGCTTCTTATGTCCTTACATATGTTAGTGGCTTCGCGAACCATTAGCGATCTCATATTCCTTACATTTACAGAAATACTTGTTTCAATACAATTACAAACCATGTTTTCTACAACGAATGCTTAAATGTGTACACAAAACTGCATGAATTCACACCAACATTATGTTGACGATTTTCCAAAACTTACATGTATTTCAGGTAACTAAAGTGGATGTATGTGATGTCTCACTATTGCTCCAGAATGTCGCTTATGTTTTAGTCATGTTATGTCAAGGCTCCTATGCCTATTTTGTGGGATTTGGTTGTTATATTCCATCCTGTGTGGTGATATAAGGATCAAAAACTTGGTGTTTGTCTTGGAATAAGTTGTAAACTTTTTCAAACAATTATTAGTCGTGTGATGTAAACACTTATCTTAAACTATGTTTTGATTATGTAATGTCAATGGCATTTTGGAGTTATTTTATGATCATATAGCATGTTTACCATTCGTATGCAATGAGAACCTTTCAGGATCACACCTCGTGCTTCCGCCTTAGAAAGGGGTGTGACACGATGCATATATATAGAAAAAGTAAAAGTCGCAATGATCGACGTTTTTGATCAAATTGTTTGTGTGATTGTGTATAAATATTTGTACTAAATTATTCTGTGATAATTAATACCTAATAAACGTTCACAATTCAGATGGACAACGAAGTAAATCAGGAAAACCAGAATAATGAGAATAACGGAAACCAAATAGATAACAGTGCCATCCAACATATAGTAGCACAAGGAATTATAGATGTTATGCCCTATATTATCAAGACTATTAAAGAAACAGAAAATAATAAATCTACAAATGGAAGTAAACGCCAACACGCTAAACTAAGTCACAGTGTGAACGATAATAACAGACCAATAATCCAAGCTCCAATTCCTAAAAGAAGAAGAACCGCTTCTTACGGTTGTTCTTATAAAAAATTCTTAGCCTACAAACCAATAGAATTCTCAGGCATTGAAGGAGCCATTGTAGCCTTACGTTGGATAGAAAAGACAGAAGCAGTCATAAAAATAAGTAAATGTGCAGATGAAGATAAGATTATGTTTGTTTCTAATCTTTTCAAAAATGCAGCCTTAGAATGGTGGAATACTATTCTCCAGTCTAGGGGAAGTGACAAAGTTTATAATATGGAATGGACCAACTTTAAGGAAATGGTTGAAAGAAAATTTTGTCCTCCCAATGAAAAGGAACAAATCGCCAATAAGTTCCTAAATCTTAGAATGACTGGAATGGACTGCAAATGTTACATTACCATATTCTTCGAATATGCTAGGATAGTGCTAACCTTAGCCTCACCTGAACCAGTGTTAATCTTCCGGTTTATATGGGGATTAATTAGTGAGATTAGACACGTAGTCAAGGCAGCTAGACCACAAAACATAGAAGAAGCAGTAGAACTAGCAAATACACTGACTGATGAACTTGTATGCACCCAAGAGGAAAACCAGAGAAAGAACCTAGCTCAAAAGCTTAGTAAGGAATTTCGTTTTGGTAATTCCTACCATGGAAAAGGAACATGTTCTTTTGCACCCTACTGCAAGTTTTGTAAAAAGAAGCACTCAGGAAAGTGTGTTGTGTCCTGCAACTTTTGTAAGTACCCAAGACATAAGGATGAAGATTGTAGGAGAAAGGCTAGTGCCAGAATATGCTACAATTGTGGAGAGGCTGGTCACATCAAACCGAACTGTCCGAAACTAGCTCTAGCCACAACCAACAAGGCTAAGACAACTGAAGCTCCTAAGAAAAATGCCAGAACCTTTGTTCTGACAGCTGAGGAAGCCAAGATGATTCCGGATGTGATTGCAGGTATGTTGTTAGTTAATAAGATATTTGCCAAAGTACTGTTTGACTCTGGTGCAAACCAAAGTTTTATCAATACTTCTTTCTACAAACTTCTTGACCAACCCTTAGCCAAACTTCAACAAGATTGTCTGGTAGAGACAGCCAACGGAGAATCCATTAAGATAAATGAGATCTTGCAGGGAACAAGAATAGAAATCATGAACCATCATTTCTTTGCTAACCTTTACCCAATGAATCCGGCCGGATTCAATGTTGTATTAGGAATGGATTGGTTGGTAGCCAATCGTGCCAGTATTTTATGTGATCAAAAGTCAGTGCAAGTAAGTACACCAACAGGTGAAAGGATCATAATTAAAGGAGATAAGCCAACCAAATCGACAAAATTCATATCTGTTATGATAGCTACAAGTTAGGAAAGGAAAGGAGGAGTAGTATATATGATTTCTATAATCATTAATACTAAAGGAAAAAAATTAAAAGATATTCCTAAAATATCTAAATTCTCATATGTCTTTCGAGAAGAGTTACCTGAATTACCGCCTGATAGAGAGGTTGAATTTAGGATTCACCTAATACTAGGAACGGCACCAAAGCACCATATCGATTAGCACCAACGGAGATGCATGAACTGAATAAACAATTGGACGAACTTCTTGACAAAGGTTTTATACAACCAAGTTCATCACCGTGGGGAGCACCGCTGTTGTTTGTTAAGAAGAAAGATGGATCGATGCGTATGTGCATTGATTACCGAGAATTGAACAAGGGTACGATTAAGAATCGGTACCCACTACCAAGAATCGATGATCTGTTCGATCACTTCAAAGAGCTCGATTCTTTTCTAAAATCGATTTACGCTCAGGATATTATCAACTGAAAGTACAGGAAGAGGACATTCCTAAAACTGCTTTCAGAACAAGGTACGATCATTATGAATTTACCGTCATGCCATTCGGTTTAACCAATGCCCCAGTTGCATTTATGGACATGATGAACAGGATATGTAAACCATACCTGGATAAATTCATAATTATCTTTATAGATGATATTCTAATTTACTCTAAGAGTAAAGAGGAACATGCAGCACATCTGCATACACTTCTGACAATATTGAGAAAAGAGAAGCTTTACGCTAAATTCTCAAAATGTGAATTTTGGTTACAAGAAGTGCAATTCCTTGGACATCTGGTTAATCATGAAGGAATTCATGTGAATCCCACAAAAATCGAGGCGATTACTAAATGGAAAGTCCCTGAGTCACCAACAGAAGTAAGAAGTTTTCTTGGACTGACAGGATATTATAGACGGTTTATCAGAGATTTCTCTAGAATAGCCATTCCATTAACCAAACTGACCTGCAAATAAGTTAAGTTTGAATGGGGACCAAAATAGGAAGAAGCTTTTAAGATTCTTAAGCAAAGGTTAACCAACGCACCCATACTCGCATAACAAGAAGGAACTGAAGACTTTATAGTCTATTGTGATGCATCTAAGTTAGGATATGGATGTGTGTTGATGCAATGTCAAAAGGTTATAGCTTATGCCTCTAGAGAACTTAAGAAACATGAAGAGAATTATACAACCCATGATCTAGAGTTAGGAGCCATAGTTTTTGCCCTTAAGATTTGGAGACACTATTTATGTTGGTGCATATTTCGTACGTCTGCCACTGTGCGAATAGCTAGATAGAGCGTGTGTTGAATATTGTATGGAATAGGATTAGATGGACATGGTTCTGATAATGTAAAGGTCCATCCGGACGGGTCATCCGGCCGGATGACTATTCGGACAGATGACAATCTGGATGGATGGACACATAGGTAGTTTGTCTATAAATAGGGACTTGGGGTTCCCATTTGGACAAGCTTTTGGTCCCTGAGGGGAGATGATGTCTAACTAGTCTCGTGGTGCTGTAACTTGTTGAATAATCAATAGAGACCAGATTATAAGTGACTGCTCGGTGTCATATCTATCTTTTACTCCTTTTTAGTGGTAATAAACGCACCGAACACGTCAGATCGGGACATAGGCTCCATCAAACCCGCCGGTTCCTGGATTAGCAGTGGTATCAGAGCTATGGTACCGATTTAATCGATCTAACAGTCGGTTAAATCACCCAAAGCTCATCAATTTGGGGTTAAACGGGAGTTTTGATGTTAAAACAGAGAAAATCATCAAAATAAAGGTCAATTCACAGATGGATTTTAGAATTGAAGACATCAACCTGTTCAGAATTGATTAGCGCACAATCTTGTGAAGTTTCATCATGAAATTCACAAAAATAGATTCTGGATCGAAAAAACGTGATTTGGAGTGTTCTTGAGCTGTTAGAACATATCTGATCGGATGACCATCAAACCCTTGTCATTAGCTTGTGTTTGATAGATCAGTTGGTTTTCACACGAAGGTTCATTCGATCAGATGGCCATCCAATCCACTAACATAAGTTTGTTCACTTTGTCATTCAATCGAATGACCATCTGATCGGACGACCATCCGATCGGATGACCATCCGGACAAGAAGACCCATCCGATCAGATGACCATCAAACAACATGCCATTCAACCAAATGATCAAATGCCTAAAAAAGGCATTTTTTGATCGCAACGACGAGGAGAGTCTCCAGAGAAAATTTGGTGATTGAAAATTTTTCGGGTTTTTAACGACCAAGCTGGGTTGTTCAGGGACACTGTTTATGGCTTCAGTGAACATATTTGATGATGCGATCAAGAATTGTGGAAATTGGTGGGTAGTCATGATACTAGTGCAGAAAGTTTATCTTCCAGGGTATCTGACTATTTATGGGCCAAAAGTAAAAATCCGCAATGATGAAAAACTGACGTTTTGAGGAAAATTGTCATATTTTCGGCATAATCGAGTTTTTCACAGATAAAAGAGGACTGAATTGCTCAGTTTGAGGGGGAATTCAATGATAGATACGTCAGAATTTGTAAAAATGAGGGGGAATAAAAATTATTTCAATGTCATATGTTGAAATTCTGGCATTTTTTAAATTCGTGACACTACAACAGTATTTGGGTAGTTTCGACTTCAAATTGTCAAGGGGAATGTGAATCTAATCATGGGTGAAAGCTTCCGAGATCAACATGATCTGAGGTGTTGATATCTGATCGTAGACAAAAGCATCGGAGATCTGAGAGTGATCGCAGATGATAGCTTCTGAGATCTAGATTATCCGAGGAGATGAATCTGATTGTGGACGAATGCTTCAGAGAATCGGATTACATTACTGTTTTGGTCAAAAAAAATCTGTTGAGGATATTGCAACCAAACTCTATGTTACGGGGTATGATGCTAACAATGTAGAACAATAACAAGGATCACTTCAATGCAAATTGCCGAAATGACACAAGGATTTATACGGGGAAAAAGCCCTTGATCAAGAGTTGATCTCCGGCACAAAAAACCCCGGGTGATGGAAACTACCGATCACCAAGCTCAGATAAATGAATAAATGTTTACAACTTCGGATAGTAACGAGCTAGGTACAAGGATCACTATCGTGAAATGTGTAAATGTGAGTGAAAACGAATGAATGTTTGTCGAGAGCTTCAAGTGTGCGAGTATATGAGTGTGTGTAGCTGTTAAAATGACTAAGTGTTTCTCTACTAGCTCGTTACCCCTTTTTAAAATAGAAATCTAACTACCAAACTAACTATCCGACTTTTGTGCCAAGCCCCCACGTTCTCCATAACGTCCATTTTTGGCCAAGCACGTGCAGAATAGTTTGGGAATATTCTCCAGGAATGTCGCCAAGACTTGGTCAAGCTGGTTATACCTGCGAGATAGTACAAAACATAAGTAAACAATCGTCAGTACGAGGATCCTTAAAGTGATCCATGATCCTGATCCTGAAGCTCTTCTGAGGATCACCACCTGTCACAGAAGTAAGGATCACTAATTAGGATAACGAATAAGGATCACTAATTGTTAGAAAATCCTCCCCTAACAATTGCCCCCAAAATATAAGGAGTCAAATTGTAAATATGTGAGTTATATTTTACTGATCTTATCCGCAACAAACTAACGGATATATAGCCATTAAAATAGAACTAGCCGTTGCGATCATGACGTCACGGAAGTGACAATCCTGCAGAATCATAATTATAAATAGAGATATAGATAGGATCATTATGCATTCAAATTCGAAAGAAACTCCCTTTAAATTCTCAGTCGACGATCAACCAGGTATTTCTTTCTCCTCTTTCTTCCTCTCTTACTCTGTTTTTCTTTCTTTATCTCCGTCACTTCGAAAATGTTGCTCCGAAGTTCACCGGCCAAGGATCACCCAAAGAACAGTCCTCCGAAAAGCCAGGGGATCACTGAAGACTCTATTAAAGAACGCTGCTGCTTCAATGATGCTCAGATAGATAGGATCCGCCACTGCTTTCCGGCGAACACCGAATTTAGGACTTTTGACCCCAATGCCCTGAGCGATCATATCTCCGATAAATGGGTTGCTTTCCCCGTCACTCCTTTCACCATAGGCTATACATATCCTTTTCCAGCCTTCACCCAATCTTTCTTTTCCCTAACCGGCATCTCTTATATCCAAGCCATGCCGATGATTTGGAGGGTTTTGTACACCCTTGAAAGGATCATCGATCAGGAGGGAATAGATCTAGGAATGGCAGAGCTGGGAGAACTGTATGATCTTACCACCTTTGGCTCTCACCATTATTTGTTCAAACGTAAACCCGGTGAGGAACACCCGATCTTCAAAGCCACCAAGAATGATGCTAATTGGAAACGGCGCTTCTTTTTTATCAAGAGAGATTCCATCCAGGATGGAAAGGATCTTCCTAAAAAATGGGCTACCCATGGTAGGATGGAGGATCCTGAGAAGGATCACCAGGAACTTTCTTTTGATGTAAGGATAACTTATATTTTTGCTTTCTTTTTATGCAGCTATCACCGTCTCACACCTCAAATTGTCCCCTGCTGCTAAGGAAAGGTTCCTTGCTTTCAAGAAACTTGATCCTGAGACAAGAACTTTCAAGACAACAACCCAAGATTCACAGGAGGTATCCTCAGGCTCTGTCACAATGTCAAGTAAGTATCCTTGTTTAAAATTTAAATAAATAGTGAAATATGAACTAAGAAAAGATACTTATCTTGTTTTAATTGTGTAGGTGCTGGAAAATCTGCCAAGCCTGTTTCCCAGTTCAACACGGCTGACCTTGATGTCGTACGATCCAGGAAGAAAAGATCCACTACCAGTCCTAGCATCTCCATTCCAAAGGCACCCACCAAAGGAAAGGGTGTCAAGAAGAGGAAAACTTCTGATGCCGAGGATCTTCAAGGCCTACCACTGATCCGCCACCAGTTCCTTGAATACTTTAATGATGTAAGGATCCTTAATTCTGCCTAGGTATCCTACTCGTATGAGGATCACTTGATCTTGAACTGCTTTATCCTTTTCTTTGCAGAAATTTGCTGAGATTGAGGATTACGTGGGGAATGTTGAGGAGCAAGACAAGAAAATTGTTGACCTCCAACAGGTTGCCGTGCTCAAGGACCTTGCACTTGCTGATCTTCGGAAGGAACTCCAAGATGAGAAGACTAAGACAGCTAAACTTCTGATCGACCTTGACTATGAGAAGCATGACCTCATTGAAAATGCTAAGGTCTCTGCCACCATCACGATGTATCAGACAAAATTGAAGATGGCCCAGGAAGCTCAAGATCCTAGTTTTGACAAAAACAGCTGGGATGTTGAGGGTTGGAAGGCAAGGTTGGCTGATCTTGAGGATGATGAGGAGGAGGCTACTGAGGTCTTGGCGATTGAAGCAAGTGGCAGTGGGAAGGATCTGATGAAGGATACCGCAGCTGGAGGGGATGATGATGCAGCGAAGGCATAGGCTGCATAAATGGGCGATGAAGGACATTTCTAGACGTAGCCGGAGCCCATTTTTTAAGTTTGATAGTTTGTTTTGGTGATGGTGTTTTTTGTTGAACAATGATGGGTTGTACTGAACAATAGGTTTTTAGGATTAAGGGTCATGTATAATCCTTTGGACAATAGGCAGGATTGCAATTGGTGGAGGGATCCTCTGTTTGGGGGATGAAGCCATTGTGATCCTGCCGCCTTTATATTCCTGCACTATCTTTGAACTTATTATCATGGACACCCTTTACCTACCCCAGCGGACGGGCCACGTTTTGCTGGTAGAAACTCGGGTAGGTAATTTTGACAACCTTTTAAGGGTTAGTCTTTTGTTTATAAATAAAAACTTAACCTTTTGTCGCTTATCTCGTGTTATTATCCTCTTTAATATGTTACTTTCCAACTGTTGTAATGTTCATTCTGTTTATACTTATCAAGCCTTGAAAAATTAGAAAAGATATCCAGAAAGTTTAGGATATGATCAAGGATCACATATCCCATAACCGATAAGTTCTAAAAAGTGATATGGTTTAAGAATCACAAGTTCAGTTGTCAAGTATAAGGGTTATTCAAATAAATAATGAATAGAATTAAAAATAGTTAAGGATCATACCTGAGGATCCAAGTTAGGATCCTAACCTTAATAAGGATAACTATAAGATAAACCTTAGAATAAAGTAAGGATCAAGGATCCCTAGTTGCCTATCTTCAAGAACCTGAAATAGAGCATAACTTGGGACTAAGCCAATATAAGAAAAGAGTTAGCAACTGGGGACAAGCCCAAGGATAACTGGGGACAAGCCCAAGGATAACTGGGGACAAGCCCAAGGATAACTGGGGACAAGCCCAAGGATCGTATGTAAACTGGAGTATGGCCCTAACCGGCGACTATCCAAACTTAGTGGCATGAAAATGCCAAAACCTTAGCTAACGTGAAAACGTTAGAAACCTTAGCTAACGTGAAAACGTTAGAAACCTTAGGAACGGATGTATGGTACGTCTACCATTATACGTAGGATCCTAAGCATAGCCAGTACAATGGAATTATCAGCCCCTAAAACGAGTACTGGTCCCAATGCCTTGAACTATACCAGGATCATCGTGCGCTACAGGCGGAACTGGGGTCAAGCCCGAATAACTGGGGTTAAACCCAAAGGACGGATTGCTTCTGCAGATAACCAACGTTATGCTAAGGATACCTGAACTTTCAAAACTTGAACTCACGTGAGAGATGGATAAAGGATACACGATCCTTATCCTTATATGAGAAAATAATGAAATGAAATAGTTCAAGTTTAGGATATTACCTAAGTAAGGATCACTGATACTTTGAGGATCCTTTAAGGATATCCCTATCGTGAGGATCATTTATGCCATGAGGATCCTGCTCACATGAAATATTTCTTTAAGTGGACAGCATTCCAAGCTCTTGGTAGCAAATCACCTTCCATGGTTAGCAATCTATATGCCCCCTTTCTTGCTTCAGCTTCAACCAAATAAGGGCCTTCCCATTTTGGAGCCAATTTTCCATCAGCAGGATTGGTGGTATTCTGAAATGCTTTCCTTAATACCATATCTCCAACTTGAAACCTCCTGATCCTGACATTTTTGTTGTAAGCACCAGCCATTCTTTGCTGATAACTGGCCATCCTTATCCTAGCCATATCCCTGATTTCTTCAATAGTATCCAGGTCTTGAGCCAAGTTCTCATCATTCTCCTCAGGATCACGGGTACTTGTTCTTGCAGTTGGAACCACCATTTCTGTTGGGATCACTGATTCTGCCCCAAACACCAAAGAGAATGGTGTTTGACCAGTAGCATTCTTGGGGGTTGTCCTATCAGCCCAAAGCACATAGGGTAGTTCTTCTGCCCATTTCCCTTTCTTGGATCCAAGCTTCTTTTTCAAATTGTTGATGATGATCTTGTTGGATGATGCTGCCTGACCATTAGCTTGTGGGTGGACTGGTGTTGATGTTATCATCTTAATCCCCCAGCTGTCACAAAAGTTAGTGGTTCTGCCCCCAATAAATTGGGAACCATTATCACATATAATCTCAGAAGGAATTCCAAATCTAGTTATAATATTTCTTTTAATGAAGGATATAACTTCCTTTTCTCTGACTTGGGCAAAAGCTTCAGCCTCTATCCACTTGGAGAAGTAATCCGTCATAGCAAGCATGAATACTTTTCCACCAGGTGCCTTAGGGAGCTTTCCAACTATATCCATACCCCATCTCATAAACGGCCAAGAGGAGGATATAGGATGCAATAATTCAGCTGGTTAATGAAGGATATTGATGTGTCTCTGACAAGGATCACATCTCTTAGCATACTCCACAGCGTCTCTCTTCATGGTTGGCCAGTAGTATCCTGTTCTCAGGATCCTTGAGAATAATGCCCTGCCCCCAGTGTGGTTTCCACAATCTCCTTCATGGAAGTCTTTTAAAACTTCTTGGACTTCAGGATCCTCAATGCATCTCAAGTATGGTCCTGCAAGAGATCGTCTATACAACATACTATTTATAATTGAGAATTGAGATACCTTAGATTTGAAAGCCCTAGGGTTTTCTCCTGTAGGAATCTCTCCATGTTGTAAGTATCTCATAATTGGTGAGATCCATGATCCTGATCCTGAATGGGATCGAGTATCCTCACTAGGGATCACTGCAGAATCATTTCCTATCTCCATAGCCACATGATCCTCAATAGTCGGATTCAGGATATGGATAATAGGGATCTTGATATCCTCCGGGATCTTCAAGGATGATCCTAGATTAGCCAATGCATCAGCTTCTGAATTTTCTTCCCTTGGTACCTGTGTCAAACTAAAGGAAACAAAAGAGAGTGCCAAACTTTTGACTGTCTCTAAATATTTGGTTAGCTTTTCACCTTTAATAGCGTAGGATCCATTAAAGTGGTTTGTAATTAACAATGAATCTACATGTACCTCAAGATACCTGATCCCCATATGCTTTGCAATTTGCAAACCAGCAATTAAGGCTTCATATTCAGCCTCATTGTTAGTGGTTTGGAACTCACAAGCTATAGAGTGGGGTATTATGTCCCCCTGTGGCGATTTTAGTAGTATTCCAAGCCCTGTGCCTTTGACATTTGAGGATCCATCAGTATAGAGTATCCAAGGATCCTTGGTCTCTTCTAGCTGCTGGACTTCTAGCTCAGCCTCTTCTTGTAAATCACTACTGAAATCAGCCACAAAGTCAGCTAATGCTTGGGATTTGATGGCTGTCCTAGGCTCATATCTTATATCATATGCACTCAGCTTCACTGCCCACTTAGCCATCCTTCCTGACATCTCTGGTTTCCTGAGGACATTCTTGATTGGAAAATTAGTTTTAACAATGATAACATGAGTTTCAAAATAATGTCTTAACTTAGTAGATGCCATAATTAATGCAAGAATAAGCTTTTCAAGGTGTGAGTACCTGGATTCGGCATCAAGTAAACTTTTACTTACATAATAGACAGGATGTTGTGTACCTTGATGATCCTTAACAAGGACCGCACTTACTGCTTTTGAGGATACTGCAAGATACAAGGATAGCACATCGCCTTTTTCTGGTTTCATCAAAGCCGGGGCCGAGGATAGGTAATGTTTGAGGGCTCTCAAAGCATTTTCATGCTTCTCCGTCCATTCAAATTTCTTGTTCTTCCTTAGGATATCATAGAACTCTTTGCACTTCTCTGAGGATTTGGATATAAATCTATTCAAAGCTGCTATCCTGCCTGTTAGCCTTTGAACATCCTTAGCATTGGCCAGAGATTTGATGTTCACTATTGCTTTGATTTGTTCCGGGCTAGCTTCAATGCCTCTCTTTGTCACCATATATCCTAAGAATTTACCTGCTTTAACACCAAAGTGACATTTTGAAGGATTAAGCTTCATATTATATTTATCAAGGATATCGACTGCTTCCTCCAAGTCTCTTAAGTGATCCTCAGCTTTTAAGGATTTTACCACCATATCATCTATGTAAACCTCCATAGTTTGTCCAATCTGATCCTTGAACATCATATTCACCAGCCTTTGATATGTTGCACCTGCATTTCTTAATCCGAACGGCATAGCAATATAGCAGTATATACCAGTTGGAGTCATGAAGGCTGTATCCTCTTGGTCGGATGGTTCCATTTGGATTTGTTGAAATCCAGATGAAGCATCCATAAAAGTTAACAGTTCATGACCCGCGGTTGCATCCACCATGGAGTCAATGTGGGGTAATGGGAAAGGATACTTGGGACATGCCTTATTTAAATCGGTAAAATCGACACATACCCTCCACTTTCCGTTTTTATTTTGAACAACAACCACATTGGCCAACCATCTTGGATACTTGACCTCTCTAATCATACCTGCCCGGAGCAATTTCTCTACCTCTTCCTGGATAATGGCATTCCTTTCCGGTGCAAACTTTCTTCTCCTTTGATGGATTGGTTTGAAGGATCTGTCAATGCCGAGTTTGTGAGTGATTACATCTTTGGATATACCAGTCATGTCTTCGTGTTTCCATGCAAAGGTAGTCTTTCTCCTTTTTAGGAAGGATACGAGGTCTTCTTTTATTTCGCCAAGGATCCCTGATCCGATATAAACTATAGATTCAGGATCATCCGGATCCATAAGGATTTCTACCACATCCTGTTCACTCGCCTCCAAGACATCCCTTGGAGGATACTTTGATTGCTATTGCTCCCTGGATTTCGAAGCTGGTTTCATCGATAAAGTATTGCAATTCTTAGCCTCCTGCTGATCACTATCAATCTTCACTATTCCCCAAGGACTAGGGAGCTTCACACATTGATGGTAAGTGGATGGGACTGCTTTCATATCGTGTATCCAGGGCCTGCCAAGGATAACATTACAACAAGATAAACAGTCAATAACACAAAATTTTTTATAAGAGTGTAGGCCTTCAATGTATATTGGGAGTTTAATGTCCCCCAGGGTATTCTCAGTTTCACCACTAAATCCCACAAGCACAGAGGATCTTGGTATGATCTCTGATTCAGGAATACCCATCTTCTTTAGCACATCAAGCTGGATAATGTTCACTGAACTTCCTCCGTCTATAAGGATCCTGCGGACAAAATGGTTAGAAATAAAAAGAGTAATAACTAAACCATCGTGATGAGGATCCTGGATATCAATACGATCCTCTTCATCAAAGGTTATAACTTTTCCTTCGGAGACACTTGATGTTCGAACAGGTCTTTCTCCATTATCCATTTTAGTTTCCTTTGCATGCCTTTTAGCTGCTGAGAAGGATGTGCCGCAAATGTCTGATCCTCCAGAAATGAAGTTTATCACTTGTGCATCTGCTGGAGGGGCTGGAGCCTTCTCAGGGATCCTTTCAGGATCCTGAGTCCTTGACTTTTTTCTTCCCAACAATTCCTTTAGATGCCCTTTGCTCAGCAAATATCCAATTTCCTTTCTTAGTGCAATGCATTCTTCTGTGAGGTGCCCAAAATCTTCATGGTATGCACACCACTTTGATTTATCCTTAGTTGCAGCTGGCCTATCATTTTTTCTGGGCCATCTAGCTTTATCACCTAGACTCTGCATCGCAAGGATTAGTTCATTGTTATCAACACTAAAACAATATTCAGAAATTGGAGGATAATCCTCATCATCCTCTTCTTGATCAATAGAATGCACGTTCTGGTTATCAGATCTGTTGTAGGATCTGAACTTGTTGTTCCTGAATGAGGATCCTTGCTTATCCTGCTTTGAGGATCCTGCTAACCTCTCCTGGATCCTCTTGTCATCTTCTAGTCGAATGAACCTAAGTGCTCGGGTTCTTACCTCATCTAAGTTCCTGCACGGTGTCATAACAAGATCATCATAGAAAGACGAATCCCTAAGCAATCCCATTTTGAAGGCCTCAACAGCCGTGGCTATATCTAAGTTGGGAATGTCTAAGGATTCTTTACTGAATTTGGTAATGTAATCCCTTAATGATTCATTATGACCCTGGGTTATCCTATATAGATCACTAGTTAATCGTTCAAATTTCCTACTACAAGAAAACTGATTATTAAATAGATTAACTAGATTAGCAAATGAGGTAATAGAGTAGGGGGGAAGACTTAGCAGCCATTTGAGAGCTGATCCAGTAAGAGTGGATCCGAATCCTTTGCACAGGCATGCTTCCTTTAACCTTTCTGGGATTGGATTGATCTCCATCCTCTCCCTGTATTGTGCTATGTGTTCTTCAGGATCCGTCGAACCATCATACAGTTTCATTGTAGGCACATGGAACCTCTTGGGTATCTCAGCATCACAGATTGGTGGTGCAAAACAAGATATCTTATGGCTCCCATCTACAATCTCTGGGATAGGTTTGACTACTCCCGGAACACTTGATATCATATCCTTTAGCTTTTGCAATTCTCTGGCCATGGCATGATTGATACCTGGATCCTACATAAGACCATGGTTAGTAGTATAAGAATTGTTAAAAGTGTTACCTCCCATTGGATTCAAGTTAGGAAGAATGGATGTTAATCCATATTGTTGGGGCTCTGGAATGATCGAGGGACCAGTAGAAGCATTGGTCTGCATTGGAATAAAATCTCCCTGATGGACATCTGAACTTCCTGTTTGCAAACTCCTCAAGGATCCTGGCATCTGGAAGAATCCCTGAAACTGGGACGATCCTGGAACAAAGGAGGATCCTTGAACCTAGGATGATCCTGGAACGAAGGAGGATCCTTGAACCTGGGATGATCCTGGAACGAAGGACGATCCTTGAACCTGGGATGATCCTGGAATGAAGGAGGATACTTGAACCTGGGATGATCCTGGAACGAAGGAGGATCCTTGAACCTGGGATGATCCTGGAACGAAGGAGGATCCTTGAACCTGGGCTGATCCTGGAACGAAGGAGGATCCTTGAACCTGGGATGATCCTGGAACGAAGGAGGATCCTTGAACCTGGGATGATCCTGGAACGAAGGAGGATCCTTGAAACTGCTGCATTCCTGAATATCCTCCTGAACCCGTGAGGGATCCCATATGCTGAGGATAGGATCCCGCTGGCTGGAAATATGAACCTGATGCCTGGGTAATTGTTGTTGTTCCATAGTGCACTCCTTTTGGTCCACCCACATATTGAATGTCTGGAACCACTGATGGCTGAGAAGTAATCACCGGAGTATCAAAATTCAAAGATTTGGGCATCAGTGGGGAACGATCCTCTGCCGTTTTCTTCTGTTTCTTAATTTCGTCAATCTCCCGGAGGATCCTTTCGTTGGTCTTATCCTGCTCTTGTGCATGATTCCTCATCTGCAAAATCAAGGCATAGAGATCATTAGTAGTAGGATTAGTTGAAACAGAAGAAGTAGGTGGTTTTGAGAAAATGGGAGTTGGTTTCTTCGCGGCATTCTCAGTATTCTTCTGGGATCCAGAAGGTGGTGGAGGCAAAGGAGGGACGCCTTGTGAAGAAGTGAATGAGGACATCAAGTTTGAAGCATTCTTCGCTGAGGAAGCCATTTGCTTGGTTGTAGTGAACCGGAATGAGCACAGAAATGCGTATTTTTCTAAGGACGAAGCACCAATTACCCCACGGTGGGCGCCAAACTGTTTTGGTCAAAAAAATCTGTTGAGGATATTGCAACCAAACTCTATGTTACGGGGTATGATGCTAACAATGTAGAACAATAACAAGGATCACTTCAATGCAAATTGCCGAAATGACACAAGGATTTATACGGGGAAAAAGCCCTTGATCAAGAGTTGATCTCCGGCACAAAAAACCCCGGGTGATGGAAACTACCGATCACCAAGCTCAGATAAATGAATAAATGTTTACAACTTCGGATAGTAACGAGCTAGGTACAAGGATCACTATCGTGAAATGTGTAAATGTGAGTGAAAACGAATGAATGTTTGTCGAGAGCTTCAAGTGTGCGAGTATATGAGTGTGTGTAGCTGTTAAAATGACTAAGTGTTTCTCTACTAGCTCGTTACCCCTTTTTAAAATAGAAATCTAACTACCAAACTAACTATCCGACTTTTGTGCCAAGCCCCCACGTTCTCCATAACGTCCATTTTTGGCCAAGCACGTGCAGAATAGTTTGGGAATATTCTCCAGGAATGTCGCCAAGACTTGGTCAAGCTGGTTATACCTGCGAGATAGTACAAAACATAAGTAAACAATCGTCAGTACGAGGATCCTTAAAGTGATCCATGATCCTGATCCTGAAGCTCTTCTGAGGATTACCACCTGTCACAGAAGTAAGGATCACTAATTAGGATAACGAATAAGGATCACTAATTGTTAGAAAATACTCCCCTAACAATTACCAGATGATTTGTTTTCCGATGAAGATTTGTTGATTGTGGAGAATACCGTTTACACGGATATGACATTCTTACAGTGCGTTAACGTTGATCATGGTAAACGGGATATCAAATCTTCAGGGGGAATCACGGATTTGAAGTTAACCAGTGGGGTATTTGAAGTTTCTGTCAATTGCCGGTTGAGTTTTTGTACATTCTTAGATCGAGCAAGCGGAATGCAAGATCATGGTGCTAAATTGACATATAAAAAACTAAGCTCGGATGCGGTTAAAGTTGAAACAGAGGATGCTACAGTGATTAGTTTCAAGTTGGTGATTGTTCCAGAAGGTTGCAGTTTAGCAAATCAGAGGAGAGTCGTAAACTGTGCAAAACCTGAAGATTCATTCCAGGGGGAATTAGTGCTTTATACCACCGACAAAAGTAAACCCGAATCATCAATCGAGGGGGAATCTATTGTCAGATTTCAAGATATCTAATTGAAGTTGCAGAAAAGTTGAAGATTACAGAATATTCAAACACGACTCAAGGTTCTCAAAGTGTTAGAGACGATTCGACAGTGAGAGCCGTGGGGAATCTGTTTGTGCATATTTCGTACGTCTACCACTGTGCGAATAGCTAGATAGAGTGTGTCTTGAATATTGTATAGAATAGGATTAGTTGGACACAGTTCTGATAATGTAAAGGTCCATCCGGACGGATGGACACATAGGTAGTTGTCTATAAATAGGGACTTGGGGTTCCCATTTGGACAAGCTTTTGGTCCCTGAGGGGAGATGTTGTCCAACTGGTCTCGTGGTGCTGTAACTTATTGAATAATCAATAGAGACCAGATTATAAGTGACTGCTCGGTGTCATATCTATCTTCTACTCCTTTCTTAGTCGTAATAAACGCACCGAACACGTCGGATCGGGACCGAGGCTCCGTCAAACTCGCTGGTTCCTGAATTAGCAATTTATATGGAAATAAATTCGTTGTATTCACCGATCATAAGAGTTTAAGGTATATTTTTGGGCAAAAAAAAATTAAATATGAGACAGAGACGCTGGATGGAAGTTCTTAGTGATTATGATTGTGATATCCAGTATCATAATGGGAAAGCTATTGTAGTAGCTGATGCTTTAAGTCGAAAGTATCATGAAAAGCCGAAACGAGTACGTTCTCTCAGGTTAAATCTACAAGTAGATTTAAATGATCAAATTAGAAAGGTACAGGAAACAGCAATCAAGGACGATGCTGAAAGTTTAAAAGGAATGATTAAGGAGTTAGAACAAAGAACAGATGGAATTTGGAAGTTCCATAAGAAAAGAATGTGGATACCTAAACAAGGACATTTACACCACAGAATTCTAGAAGAAGCTCATAAGTCTAAGTATACGATACATCCCAGAAGTGATAAGATGTATCAAGATCTAAGAAAGAATTTTTGGTGGATAGGAATGAAAAAGGATATAGCAAACTACGTTGCTAAATGTTTAACCTGTTCATAAGTTAAAGCTGAGCATCAGAAACCCTCAGCATTATTGCAACAATTAGAGATGCCAATATGGAAATGAGAATTGATAACTGTTTTGGTCAAAAATTACCGAAGCAATTTAGTGATCAAATTAGTTAAGTGAGGTAGTGTGCTAGAAATATGTATGAAAAATATATTAACCAAGTTGATTAAAAAAACAGTTTTAGGATACGGCTCAGGATATAGAGCTGTATCTGTGATCAAACAATGAGCAAAAAGGTAAAAGTTGACACGTGATGTACGAGGAAAGCCCTTGATCAATCTAGATCGCCGGCACAAAACCTCGGGAGCTGACAATCGCAGCTGCCTTGTTCTTCTATTGCTTTAAATATCAGGATACAATGCAGGATGTGGTGCGGATCAACTATGTATTACAATGTAATTCGAATACAAGTGTTGTGTGTAGTGTTTGCAGTGAGCTAGAGCAAAAGTGTTTGAAAGTGTGAAAGTTGTGTGCCTTAATCTGATCCGCCCTCATCTATTTATAGTAAAAGAAGTGTAACAAACTATCCTAATAAACCGGGATCCGGCGAATATTCCCCACTCGAACGTTGTAGACCTGGTCTTTCGGGTTCAACGTCTCTCCCATAACAAATACGCCCGAGTCTTAAGGAGAAGAAGTCCATCTGACCGTTAGTAACCCCCAGCCTTTAACCTGCACGTGGTTAATTCAATCAACCTCAGGATATCGCTCACGATGTTAGCAATATCCCAGTCCAGTATCCTGGTCACAAATAAACAATTGAAAGCAAGATATTAGTCAAGATATATACGCTCAGAAAATGACCCATAACAATTGTCCCCAAATATATCTGTTGGTATACCAATCCAATGGATATATTTTAAAAGTTTTATCTCGTAAATTAAGGCAATTAAATCGAGACGACGGTCAAGATCACATCATAACTTCCGACGCGCTTTTAACTCGATGGAGATCCACAATGCTCCTATATCTCCTCTCTTCTTGTTTGAAAAGCAAATATCTCCAACGAAGTCTCCGGGTAATTCCCTACTTCTCGTTCATCTTTTATCAATTTTTCTTTCTTCATCTGCAATGGCCGCCAGAACTCATTCCCAAACCGGTGAATCATCCGAGATCTTTATTCAGCAGAATCTTCTCAAAAATCCTGAGAAGGAAGTCTGTGCCTTTGATAACGCAGACATTGCAGCTTTAAGGGCTTCCGATGCTTTCCCAGATAACACTGTCTTTAGACCATTCGATCGGTTAATTCGATCGGATATTTCTTCTACTGATTGGGTTTGCTTTCCAGCATACCCTTTCTCGCTAGGTCTCCGATACCCTTTTCCTGAATTTATGATGCAATTTTTCCGTACCACAGGTATTTCTTTTGCTCAGACCATGCCCATGGTCTGGAGGGTATTAATTGTTCTAAACCAAATTAAAACCCTTCACTGTCCTGACCTTTGTATTGAAGATCTGCCCATCGCTTACCGCCTTCGATCTCATGGTTCTAGCCGTTTTTTTGCTTTTTTCGACTTCCAACAAACCCCTTATTCTTAAAGCCACCAAAAACGAAGATGGATGGCAACGCAAGTTCTTTTCGTCAAACGAGACTCCATTGCTGAGGGTGCTAGCCTTCCGGTGGAGTGGTTAACCACCGGTAGGGTTATGAATACTCCCATGTACCTTTAGATTTTTATCTTTTGCTAATATCCTTCTTTTTGATTCCTTTGCAGTAAATTTCAAGGAAGTAGCTCCCCCTACTGCGGAACCAGAGAAAAGAATCAAGACTGTTTACCAACTACCTGCAATAGACAGGAGTTTTACCACACATATCCCGAGTTCCAGTCAATACTCTTCATCTGAAATGTCTGGTAAGGATTACTCTCAAAATAATTAGTTAACACAATACAATAAAATGAAGAGTAATAAAGATGTAAAATTTTTCCCTTTATACAGCACCAGCCAAGATCCCTGAAGTTTTTGACCTCGACGAGTTGGAGAGCTATTCTGATCAGGTTCAAATTAAGAAGGAGCCAAGTCCCAAGGCCACAACCTCATCCAAACCCAGTGGTTCCAAAGCCATTGTCATTACCAAACCTTCGCCAGCTACCAAACCCCGGAGTTCAAGCTCCCGTAAAAGGAAAGAACCCGATTCCCCCTTTATTTCTGACACATTTCCCTATGAGAATTATGGGTTCATCGAAGCAAGCAGGTTTATGACCTCCTTTCTCAACCAGGTTAGTATTCTCAAACCATATCCTACAGCTTATTCTATTTACATGGATTTATCAAAATCAATACCTTTCTTCTTATTTTTGCAGGGTCTTGAACGTCTGGTTCATCTGTATCAAGAATCCTGCGGGCTCAACAAGACATTTAAATCCAAGTTAAAGAAAGCTGAAGTCACGATCTCCGACCAAGGCAAAATTGCAGCCGCTAAATCTCGTCATTACGAGGAGAAGTTCAAGGCTATGACTCAAGAACATCAGACGGCTCACAACAAAGCTACTCTCCAAGCCCAAGCTGATCTTGATGCTGCCCATGCGCAACACGAACGGGATATGGTCAGCTATCGGGAAAGCCTTAAGAGTTCCGTCGTCACTTCTCTCCTCCAGGCCAGGTTGAAAATGGCCCATGAAGCCAAAGCACTAGGCTTTGAATGCCCTTCTTGGGACGTCGGTGCCTGGGAAACAAAGCTAAAGAACCTCAGCGGCACTTCTACCAAACCAGCTGCCGAAGGATCTTCCAAAGCAATTGAAAATGCCACCGATGCCGAGAGGAATGCTGAGGCGGATCCCGAGACGGATGCTGCTGAAATTACCACGAACGAAGAAGGTGCTGCCCCCTAAAACTTATTTCCTTTTGTTTGAACAATTTTATGTCTTATGAACAATTTTTATTTCCGCATCAAAACAATTTGATAGCCGAAGGTGGATGGGTCCTGGGTTTCAGGATGAAGCCTTCGGTTATCAACTAGTACCGTTTATTTCAAATAATTTCATCTTTCATTTTTCTTGCTATTACTTTCTGTCTTTCTTATTACAGACCTTAGTTTTGTAAAATATACTCAGCGACATATTACGAAAACTTTAAATAAAACTTCTAAAAATTCAATCAATCTTCATAGGAAAGACAGTCCACTTTCCAAAACCTGTTTTGACAATACTTGCTTGATCAAAGTTTCAAACTAGTATCAGTTTCAAATATTTTAATCAAATATCCTGAAAAGTATTTTGAAAATATATTTTGAGAACATATCCTGAGAATTTATCCTAATCAGGATGTTTAACCTTTTGCCAAACATAGTATTGTCAAAAACTTAAATAAGTTTACAAAGGAAAGATCATACCAGGAATAGGGTATAACCCTATTCTCAAACTTCAATCCCTTTGCAACTCTTCCAATGAAGATGTCCCTTGTCTGAGACACTTAGTGTATTAGGTCCGAGCCTTATCCTTTGAGCTTTACACCATTGCCTCAGTAGGAATGTCCCCTGTGTACAATGTCTTCAAATACTTAGAAATCTTCTGGATATCAGTTCCAATTGTATAGACAATTTTTCATGTTACAGGGGTAAAACCCAAGAATGTACTGGAGATAAATCCCTCGTATTCTGGGGGAAATCCCAAATTTTCGTGCGCTACAGGCGGGAGTGTATAAACTCCAAGACTTAGAAAGGTGAAAACCTTTAAACCTTATATAGTATGAAAATACCCTTTCGTGAGAGAGGGTGATCAATCCTCATATACCTTTAGGATTCAGGATATAGCCAACAGTAACGAAATTGTCAGCCACTTTTACATGGACTGGTCCCGCCACCTTGAACTATTCCCGAATAACTTGCGCTCCAGGCGGGGTGTTTAAACCCAATTCGGAAGAAAGGTGAATACCTTTAAACCTGTGAAGGGATCAGGATCCCTTATACGTGAGAGAGGGGGCCAATCCTCTAATCTTCCGAAGTATCCTGAGTGTGTATCCCGGAGCTATATCCCGAAGAATATACTGCAAAACATCTTCAAACTAAGGTGGGTGTTAGCTTGGCTAACACCCCTCCGATGCTTAAGTCAGTATTGGGTTTCAAAGAGTAAATTAAACCAAACATATTTAAAAGAGATAGAATTCATACCATCCTGAGTTAGAAATTAAATTCTAAACTCACTTGAAATAAAGCTTAAGTTGTATAGCATTCCAAGATCTCGGCAGCATATCCCCCTCCATATTCTTGAGTCGGTATGCACCTTTTCCTGATTCTGATTCAACCTCATATGGTCCTTCCCATTTTGGAGCCAGCTTTCCATCAGCAGGATTAGTAGTATTTTGAAAAGCCTTTCTTAACACCCAGTCACCAACTTTGAACCTTCTGGTCCTTATATTCTTGTTATATGCTCTGGATATCCTTTGTTGATACACTGCCATCCTTAACTTTGCTGCATCTCTTGTCTCATCGATAGTATCCAACTCCTGGCATAGGACTTCAGGATTCTGTTCAGGATTCCTGAGGCTGGATCTTGCTGTGGGTATCACCATTTCTGTCGGGATTACTGCTTCTGCTCCAAATACTAAGGAAAACGGGGTTTGACCAGTTGCATTTTTTACCGTCGTTCTATCAGCCCACAAAACAAAGGGTAATTCTTCTGCCCATCTTCCTTTCTTGGCCCCTAATCTCTTCTTCAAATTGTTGACAATTATCTTGTTTGAGGATTCAGCTTGTCCGTTTGCTTGAGGATGTACAGGGGTGGATGTAATCATTTTGATTCCCCAACTCTTGCAGAAGTCAGTAGTCCTTTTACTTATAAATTGAGATCCGTTGTCACAAATTATCTCAGCTGGTATTCCAAATCTAGTCAGGATATTCCTTTTTATGAAGGATACCACTTCCTGATCTCTAACTTGAACAAATGCTTCTGCTTCAACCCACTTGGAGAAATAATCCGTCATTGCCAACATAAAAACTTTTCCTCCTGGAGCCTTTGGAAGCGTTCCCACTATATCCATACCCCACTTCATAAATGGCCAAGGGGAAACAATAGGATACAATGGTTCAGCAGGCTGATGTAGTATGTTACTATGTCTTTGACAGGCGTCACATCTTCGAACATATTCTGTGGCATCTCTCCTCATTGTCGGCCAATAATATCCTGTCCTTAATACTTTTGAGAATAATGACCTGCCCCCGGTATGGTTACCACAGTCCCCTTCGTGTATATCCTGAAGTACTTTTTGGTTTCAGGATCCTCCAAGCACCTCAGGTATGGTCCTGCAAGAGATTTCTTATACAAAACATCATTTATAATAGTGAATCATGATACCTTCATCCTAAAGGCTTTAGGATTCTCATTCTTTGGGATGTATCCTTCCTTTAGATATCTCATGATTGGAGCTGTCCAGGATTTAGGATCCTCCTCAAGATAGTCATCATCAGGATCCTGAATACTTATTACTTCCTTATCCCAAGGATTCGTCGCAGTATATAGGATATGTAATATTGGTATCCGGGTTCCTTCCGATATCCTGACCGATGATCCCAAATTTGCCAAGGAATCAGCTTCAGCATTATCTTCTCTTGGTACCTGTTCAAGTGTAAATATATCGAAATATCCTGCTAATTTTTTGAGAATTTCGAGATACTCAATTAACTTCTCTCCCTTAACTGCATAGGATCCATTAAAATGATTAGTGATTAACAAGGAGTCAACATATACTTGCAAATTTTTAATATTCATATTTTTAGCCAACTCTAATCCTGCAATTAAAGCCTCATATTCTGCCTCATTATTAGTAGCAGGAAATTCACACCTAATAGCCTGGGGTAATATGTCCCCCTGTGGCGATTTTAGTAGTATACCTAAACCTACACCTCTTACGTTAGATGCACCATCAGTATATAATGTCCAGCATTCTAAGTGTTCTCCTAGCTGCTGTACTTCTAAATCTACTTCGTTTTGAATGTCACTACTGAAATCAGCCACAAAGTCAGCTAAAGTCTGAGACTTTATGGCATTTCTAGGTTCATATACTAAGTCATAAGCACTCAATTTCACTGACCACTTGGCCATCCTACCTGACATCTCTGGTTTCCTAAGCACGTTTTTAACAGGATAATTGGTTTTAACATGAATCCTATGTGTCTCAAAGTAATGTCTAAGCTTCGTTGATGCCATAACTAATGCTAGTATCAACTTTTCTAAATGAGAATATCTAGTTTCAGCATCTAATAGACTTTTACTAACATAGTAGACAGGATATTGCTGACCTTCATGGTCCTTTATAAGAACGGCACTTACAGCATTCCCTGATACAGCGAGGTATAGGGATAGTGGTTCACCATTTTCAGGCTTCATCAATAGAGGTGCAGTTGAGAGATATCGCTTCAAATCCTGCAAGGTTGCTTCATGCTTTGCTTCCCATTCGAACTTCTTGTTCTTTTTGAGGATATCATAAAATTCCTTGCATTTTTCCGAGGATCTTGAAATAAATCTGTTCAACGCTGCTGTTTTGGTCAAAAATTACCGAAGCAATTAAGTGATAAAATTAGTAAAGTGAGGTAGTGTGTTGAAAATATGCCGGTTAAGTTATATGGAAAATCAGTATTCAGGATACGGCTCAGGATATTGAGCTGTATCTACGATCAAACAATGAGTAAAAAGTAAAGTAAATGACACGAGATGTACGAGGAAAGCCCTTGATCAATCTAGATCGCCGGCATAAAACCTCAGGAGCTGACAATCGCAGCTGCCTTGTTCTTCTTATTACTTCAAACTTCAGGATACAGTGCAGGATATAGACCAGATCGCTAAGTGTTACAATGCTTTTGTATGAAAGTGAAAATTGCTAGAGAGCGAGTGTTAGAGTGTATGCAGTGAAAATGTGATGTCCTATTCGATCTGGTATACCCACCTATTTATAGTTACAAAGTAGAAACTAAAATTCCTATAAATATGGGATGCTCCCGAATATTCCATAAATAGCCGTTTGGAACCAAATAAAGCGGGCTTAACGTCTTTCCTTGAACAACTTGGACCGAGTCTTCCGCGGAATGAGTCCTTGTGAACGTTGCTAGCTTCTAACCCACGTACCTGCACATAATCCGTTAGTAATCCTGAGGATACCATTCAGGATGTTACCAATATCCTGAACCAGCATCCCGGATGTAAACAGATACTATATACCCAAGATATAAATCAAGATATTTTTCAGGATATGGGCTCAGAATTTCACCCATAACAATTGTCCCCAAAAATGTTACCGTTTGTTATCCTGCACTAACGGTTACATTTTTCACGAAGACCGAGGTAATTAATAGATAAGACCAATGATGTGACCGTTTTCAACTACCCGGCCTATATTTACTCATCATACCCTAAATCTTCTCATCCTCATCTCTTTTTTATTCATAATCGACAAGGAACAGGTAATATTCTCTCTCTAACTTTTATACTCATCTTCATCCTCTTTCTCTGGCGAAAAATTCAGGTGACCAAATGCCGAGGCAAACAAGATCTAGTTCAGGTGACTCGGCTCCCACATTCATCCAACAGAACCTTCTCCAAGAACCGAAGAAGGAGATATACACCTTTGACAGTGCCCACCTGTCGGCCTTAAAATCCTCCGGTATCTTCCCGGTAGGAACCATATTTAGACCGTTTGACCGGGAAATCCGGTCGGATATGGTTTCCAGCGAGTGGATATGCTTCAGTGCCTTCCCTTTTACTCTAGGGCTACAATTCCCCTTTCCAGACTTCATCACCGAATTCTTTAATATCACAAAAATCTCTTTCAGCCAAACCATGCCAATGCTCTGGCGTGTTTTGTCTGTCCTTGACCAGATCAAGAGAAACCACATTCCTAATCTTTCCGTCCATGATCTCCCCTTAGCTTACAAACTTAGATGCCATGGATCATGTAGATTTCTGTTTTACTCTACTTCCGGTGACCCATTGATACTTCGTGCCACCAGGAACGAGGATGGTTGGCAATCTAAGTTTTTCTTTGTAAAAAGGGACTCAATCCCTGGTGGAACGGATTATCCGATGAGATGGTTGAGAAAGGGTAGGACTTAGGGTTTAAGAACGATCCTGTCTCTTATCCTGTTTCATATCCTGAACTAATGAATTTTCTTTTTTATGCAGCTGACTTCAGGAAAATTGCACCTCCTCTTGCTGATTCTCAAAAAAGAATAGACGCCATCAGACTCCTTTCAGAGGCAGAGAGAAGCTTCAACCCATCTCCACCAACTCTAAGCCCTCTTTCAAGTGCAAACATGTCTGGTAAGGATCCTGCAAGATATCCTGTACACACATGTTTTTATTTGATATTCTTAGGAGAAAAGTTTACTCCCTGTGTGCAGACTCCAGCAAGGTTCCAGTCTATCTAGATCTCGACGAACTTGACAGCTATCCTACTCCAGCCACGGTCAAGAAAGAGACTCCTGCTGCCACCAGCTCCAAGCCACTCCCGGCTCCCAAGGCCAATCCAAGGACCCGTGCTTCCACAACAAAAAAGAGGAAAGGTCTTGAAGTCAGTGCTCCAGGTTCAGAAGGGTTCTCCTATGACGAACTCAGTTTCTCTGATTCCTTAGAGCCAATGACATCCTTCCTTAACAAGGTAATATCCTGACGCATATCCTGCACATATATCCTGCACGCATATCCTAATAGGATATCCTGACAGGATATCCTGATCAATATATTCTAACTCATACCTGAAATTGATGTGCAGGGCCTCCAGCATTTGCTCCACTTGTATAATGATGCCTGTGGTACTGCTGCACTCCATGAAGCCAGGATCAAACAGCTTGAAAGCACCGTTGCTGACCAAGGTGCCATTTTCGAAGCGAAGACCCGGCACTACGAGGGCATGCTGAAGAAGGTCACCCAAGACGTTGAGCTCAAACTTGCCACCGTTCAAATGGATCATGAACAAGCCATGGTCTCCTTTCGGGAGGGAATCAAGGCTTCCGCTATCGTCTCCCTGCTACAAGCACGCATCAAGATGGCCTACGCGGCCAAGGAGACGGGCCTTGTTTGTCCATCTTGGCCAGTTGAATCCTGGGTGGCCAAGCTAAAGGAGCTCGGGGGCAAAGTTGTACCACTTCCTGTTGAAGCCGGTGAGTCTTCTAAATCAGCAGAGATGGTGATCCAGGCTGGAGACAAGAAGGATGCTGAAGCGGATGCTGGGATGGATACTGGTGAGGATGTTGCTCAGGATGCTGGTGCTAAGAAGTCTGAGAAGGTTGTAGAAGATGCCGTTGTGTGAGGGCATTCAGGTGGGCGATGATGGATATACGTGCCAAGGCCGGAGCCCACCTTTTTGAATTTAAATGTTGGTCTGTAGTCCCAAAACAATTTACTTTTCTGCACTTTACTTTTCTGCACCTGAACAATTTACATTTCCTGCATGCTTTTTTGAACAATACAACAGTTGAAGGTGGATGGGTCTCGGTTTGAGATGAAACCTTCAACTGTTGGGTAAATATGGTAAGGAACTATTAGTGTTCTTAGTGGATGGGCCTTGTTTTGAGGTGAAACTAAGAGCACATCTTTTGGTATGTTAATAATATAACTTCTCTTTTGACTTTATTACTGTTGTCACTGATATACAAATTTTACTCGTGAAAACTATTTTGTTTGAATATTTTTAGGAATATATTTTAAACATATCCTAGAAGATATCCTGAAAGATATCTTGATCAGAATATTAAAATACAACCTATAAATTGTCCAAATAAAAAGGAGAGATCATACCAGAGATTCTTAGAGAATCAATTACAATCATCCATTATAAGTTTGTCCCCAGTGCATATTTATAAACTTGGATCCATCCTTTGAATAGTATAATGTATGTCCCATGTGTTCGACACAGAAACGCAAATGTATTCATACTTTGACTTGAATAAATTCTGAATACCCCAGGGCAAAACCCCTGATATCCTGAAATGAATCCTTAGCATACTTGGGATAAACCCGTAATATCTTGGGGATAAACCCTAATATCTGGGGATAAACCCTAAATTTCATGCGCTACAGGCGAGAGTGTATAAACTCCAATTCTTAGAAAGGTGAAAACCTTTAAACCTTAGAGAGTATGAAAATACTCTTGCGTGAGAGAGGGTGATCAATCCTCATATACCTTCAGGATCCAGGATATAGCCAACAGTAACGAAATTGTCAGCCACTTTTACATGAACTGGTCCCGCTACCTTGAACTATACCTAGATAACTTGCGCTTCAGGCGAGGTGTTTAAACCCAATTCGAAAGAAAGGTGAATACCTTTAAACCTTTGAAGGGACCAGGATCCCTTAAACGTGAGAGAGGGGGCCAATCCTCTAATCTTTCGAGTTATCCTGAGTACATATCCTGGAGCTATATCCTGAAACATATGCTGCAAAACAATTGTAAACTAAGGTGGGTGTTAGCTTGGCTAACACCCCTCCGATGCTTAAGTCAGTATTGGGTTCAAGATAATAAACAAATATAGTTAAAATAGATAGAATACATACCATTCTGAGACAGAAATTAAATACTGCTCTTACTTGAAATAAAGCTTTAAATGTATTGCATTCCAGGATCTTGGTAGCATATCCCCTTCCATATTCTTGAGTCGATATGCTCCTTTCCCTGCTTCTGACTCGACTTCATATGGACCTTCCCATTTAGGAGCTAGCTTGCCATCGGCAGGATTAGTGGTATTTTGAAAAGCCTTTCTTAGCACCCAATCACCAACTCGAAATCTTCTAGTCCTTATGTTCTTATTATATGCTCTGGATATTCTTTGTTGATATGCTGCTATCCTTAGTCTTGCTGCGTCTCTTTTTTCATCTATAGTATCCAAATCTTGAAATAAGGCTTCAGGATTCTGTTCAGGATCCTGTAGGATAGATCTTGCAGTAGGTATCGTCATTTCTGTTGGAATCACTGCTTCTGCTCCAAATACCAAGGAAAACGGGGTTTGGCCAGTTGCATTCTTTACCGTTGTCCTATCAGCCCACAAAACAAAGGGTAACTCTTCCGCCCATCTTCCTTTTTTGGCTACAAGCCTCTTCTTTAAGTTATTGACTATTATCTTGTTTGAGGATTCAGCTTGTCCATTCGCTTGAGGATGTACCGGAGTAGATGTGATCATTTTGATTCCTCAACTTTTGCAAAAGTCAGTAGTCCTTTTGCTTATAAACTGGGACCCATTATCAAAAATGATCTCAGCTGGTACCCCAAACCTAGTCATGATATTCCTTTTTATGAAGGATACTACTTCTTGGTCTCTAACTTGAACAAACGCTTCAGCCTCAACCCACTTAGAGAAATAATCCGTCATCGCTAACATAAACACTTTTCCTCCCGGAGCTTTTGGTAACTTCCCTACTATATCCATCCCCCATTTCATGAATGGCCAAGGGGAAACTACAGGATATAATGGTTCAGCTGGTTGATGTAGTATGTTACTATGTCTTTGACATGCATCACATCTTCGAGCATATTCTGCAGCATCTTTCCTCATCGTTGGCCAATAATATCCTGTCCTTAATACTTTCGAGAACAATGATCTGCCCCTAGTGTGATTACCACAATCCCCTTCATGTATATCCTGAAGTACTTCTTTGGCTTCAGGATCCTCCAAGCATCTCAAATATGGTCCTGCAAGAGATTTCTTATATAAAACATTATTTATAATAGTGAATCGTGATACCTTCATCCTAAATGCCTTAGGATTTTCCTCCCCGGGAATGTGTCCTTCTTTGAGATATCTTACAATTGGAGTCGTCCAAGATTCAGGATCCTCTTCAGGATACCCTGATTCAGGATCCTGAATACGCGCTACTTCTTTACCCTGAGGATTCGTTGCAGGATACAAGATATGCAATATTGGTATCTGCGTTCCTTCTGGTATCCTGATTGATGATCCCAAATTTGCTAAGGCATCTGCTTCAGCATTATCCTCCCTTGGTACCTGTTCAAGTGTAAAAACATCGAAATATCCTGCTAATTTTTTAAGAATATCGAGGTATTCGATTAATTTCTCACCCTTAACTGCATAGGATCCATTAAAATGGTTAGTAATTAACAAAGAGTCAACATATACTTGTAAATTTTTGATACTCATACTCTTAGCCAACTCTAATCCTGCAATTAAAGCCTCAGATTCTGCTTCATTATTAGTAGCAGGAAATTCACATCTAATAGCCTGGGGTAATATGTCCCCCTGTGGCGATTTTAGTAGTATTCCTAATCCTACTCCTCTTATATTAGATGCACCATCAGTATATAATGTCCAGGATCCTGAGGATTCTCCTAACTGTTGAACTTCTAGGTCTACCTCATCCTGAATGTCACTACTAAAATCAGCCACAAAGTCAGCTAAAGCCTGAGACTTTATGGCATTTCTAGGTTCATATACTAAATCATAAGCACTCAACTTTACTGACCACTTAGCCATCCTGCCTGACATTTCTGGTTTCCTAAGCACATTTTTGACAGGATAATTTGTTTTAACATGAATCCTATGTGTCTCAAAGTAATGTCTAAGTTTTGTTGACGCCATAACTAATGCTAGTATCAATTTTTCTAAATGAGAATATCTAGTTTCAACATTTAACAAGCTTTTACTAACATAATAAACAGGATATTGCTGACCTTCATGGTCCTTTACAAGGACGGCAGTTACAGCATTCCCTGATACTGCGAGGTATAGGGATAATGGTTCACCATTCTCAGGCTTCATCAGTAGTGGTGCGGTTGAAAGATATTGCTTTAAATCCTGTAGGGCCGCTTCATGCTTCTCACCCCATTCGAATTTCTTGTTCTTCTTCAGGATATCATAAAAATCTTTGCATTTTTCTGAGGATCTTGAGATAAATCTGTTTAATGCTGCCACTCGCCCTGTTAATCATTGAACATCCTTCATATTTGAGGGCGATTTAATATCCAAGATGGCTTTAATCTGCTCCGGGCTCGCCTCTATTCCTCTTTTGGTCACCATATATCCTAGAAATTTTCCTGCCCCCACTCCGAAATGGCACTTAGCAGGATTTAGCTTCATGTTATACTGATCCAGGATATCAAATGCTCCTTTAATATCCTGGAGGTGATCCTGAGCTTTCTTTGATTTTACCACCATATCGTCAATGTACACCTCCATGGTGTCCCCCAGTTTGTCTTTGAACATCATGTTTACCAATCTTTGGTATGTTGCACCTGCATTTTTCAAACCAAAAGGCATAGCGGTATAACAATAAATACCTGTTGGTGTCATGAAGGCAGTATCCTCCTGGTCAGAAGGTTCCATTTGGATCTGCTGAAATCCTGAGGATGCGTCCATGAAGGTCAGCATTTCATGCCCGGCAGTGGCATCTACCATTGCATCAATATGGGGAAGAGGAAATGGGTCTTTAGTGTTTTGGTCAAAAAATCTGTTGAGGATATTGCAACCAAACTCTCTATTACAGGGTATGATGCTTGAAATGTATAACAATGACAAGGATCACTTCAATGTAAATCGCACAAACAACACAAGGATTTATACGGGGAAAAAGCCCTTGATCAAGAGTTGATCTCCGGCACAAAAAACCCCGGGTGATGGAAACTACCGATCACCAAGCTCAAATAAATGGATAAAAGTTTACAACTTCGGATAGTAACGAGCTAGGTACAAGGATCACTAGAATGTAATGTGTAGAAAGTGTATAAAATTGCTAAGTGTTTGAACGAGAGCTGGTATGAGCGTTTGTACGAGTGTGTGTGTAACTCAGAAAATGACTAAGTGTTTTTCTACTAGCTCGTTACCCCTTTAAAATGAGAAAATAACTAGCTAACAAACTGTCCGACTTTCGTGCCATGCCTCCACGTTCTCCACAACGTCTATTTTTGGTCAAGCACGTGCGGGATAGTCTGGGAATATTCTCCAGGAATGTCGCCAAGACCAAGTCAAGCTTGTTACTCCTGCAAAGTAACACAAAACACAAATAAACAATCGTCAGTACGAGGATCCTTAAAGTGATCCATGATCCTGATCCTGAAGCTCTTCTGAGGATCACTAGCTGTCACAGAAGAAAGGACCATTAATTAGGATAACGTGTAAGGATCACTAATTGTTAGAAAATCCTCCCCTAACAATTGCCCCCAAAATATAAGGAGTAATTTGTAAAATAAGTGAGTTATATTTTCTTGATCTTATCCGCAACCAACTAACGGATATATAGCCGTTAAAATAGAACTAGCCGTTACGATCATGACGTCACGGAAGTGACAATCCTGCAGAATCATAATTATAAATAGAGATATAGATAGGATCAATATGCATTCAAATTCGAAAGAAACTCCCTTTATATTCTCAGTCGAAGATCAATCAGGTATCTCTTTCTTCTCTTTCTTACTCTGTTTTTCTTTCTTTACCACCATCGCTCTAAGAAGGATGCTCCGAAGTTCACCGGGCAAGGATCACAAGAAGGATAGCCCTTTGAAGAGTCAAAAGATCATCAAAGACTCATCGAATGAGAGGTGTTGTTTTAACGATGCACAAGTAGATAAAATCCGTCACTGTTTTCCGGCGAGTACCTTCTTCAAACCCTTTGATCCCACTGTTCTTAGCGACTATGTTTCTGAAACATGGGTTGCCTTTCCAGCTACTCCATTTACTATAGGGTACACCTATCCTTTTCCAGAATTCACACAATCCTTCTTTTCCCTGACCGGCATATCTTACATCCAAGCCATGCCGATGATTTGGAGGGTTTTATATACCCTAGAGAGGATCATCGAGCAGGAAGGCGTTGATTTAGGAATGTCGGAATTGGCAGAACTGTATGATCTTACTACCTTTGGTTCCCATCGTTATTTATTCAAGCGAAAACTCGGTGCAGAACATCCCCTTCTCAAAGTCACTAAGAACGACAAAGATTGGAAACGTCGCTTCTTCTTTGTCAGAAGGAATTCCATTCTAAACGAAGAGGATCTACCAAAAACATGGTCCACCAATGGTAGGCCGGAGGATCATGAGAAGGATCACCAGGTAGTCTCCTTCATGTAATAGGATCACTAACCCCTTTTGTCTTGTGTCATGCAGCTATCTCTGTTTCGCATCTCATCACAACATCCGCAACCAGGGAAAGGCTTGCTGCTTTCTGGAAACTCGATCCTGAAACTAGAACTTTCAAGACAACAACCCAAGACTCTCAGGAGGTATCCTCAGGCTCTGTCACAATGTCAAGTAAGTATCCTTGTTTAAAATTTAAATAAATAGTGAAATGTAAAATAAGAAAAGATACTTATCTTGTTTTGGTTGTGTAGGTGCTGGAAAATCTGCCAAAGCTGCTTCAAGGTTCAGTGTCACCGATCTCACGACCGTCAAATCCTCCAAAAGAAAGGTTTCTGCCAGCCCGACAGCCTCAATCCCCAAGGCACCCCTCAAAGGAAAGGGAATCAAGAGGAGAAAGGCCTCTGAGGCTGAGGATTTGCAGGGTCTGCCTCTAATCCGCCACCAATTCCTCGAGTACTTCAATGAGGTAAGGATCATTGTCTCTGCTCATATATCCTGTTGACATATCCTGCTGATTTAAGGATCACTTAATCCTGACCTTATCCTTTATCCTTTTTGCAGAAATTCTCTGAGATCGAGGATTATGTTGGCCACGTTGAAGATCAGGATAAGAAGATTGCCGACCTCCAGCAGGTTGCCGTGCTCAAGGATCTTGCACTTGCTGATCTTCGGAAGGAACTCCAGGATACCAAACAGGAGATGGCCAAGGTGCTGGTTAATTTTGACTATGAAAGGTAGGAGATCACAGATGATGCCAAAGTCTCTGCCGCCATAGCAATGTACAAAACCAAGCTGCAAATGGCCTTGGAAGCACAGGATCCTGCCTTCGACAAAAGCAGCTGGGAAATTGAAGAATGGAAGGCAAGGCTGGCTGAATTGGGTGATGAAGAGGAGGCTGAAGAGATCCTGACAATTGAGGCTGGAAGCAAGGGTGAAGCTGGTGAAGCAAGTGGAGCCGGAGGTGGTGATGCAGCAAAGATTTAGGCTGCTTGATTGGGCGATGAAGGACATTTCTAGACGTAGCCGGAGCCCATTTTTTAAGTTTGATGGTAGTTTTTTTTGTGGTTGTGATGTTTAAAACAATGATGGTTTGTACTGAACAATAGGTTTTAGGATTAAGGATCATGTATGATCCTTTGGACAATGGGCAGGATTGTAATTGGTGGAGGGATCCTCTATTTGGGGGATGAAGCCATTGTGATCCTGCCGCCTTTATATTCCTGCACTACTTTTGAACTCATTATCATGGACACCCTTTACCTACCCCAGCGGACGGGCCACGTTTTGCTGGTAGAAGCTCGGGTAGGTAATTTTGACAACCTTTTAAGGGTTAGTCTTTTGTTAATAAATAAAAACTTAACCTTTTGTCGCTTATCTTGTGTTGTTATCCTTTTTACTTTCCAACTGTTGTAATGTTCATTCTGTTTATACTTATCAAGCCTTGAAAAATATACAAAAAGCTTAGGATATGATCAGGATCACATATCCCATAACCGATAAGTTCTAAAAAGTGATACGATTTAAGAATCACAAGTTCAGTTGTCAAGTATAAGGGTTACTCAAATAAATAATGAATAGAATTAAAAATAATTAAGGATCATACCTGAGGGTCCAAGTTAGGATCCTAACCATAATAAGGATAACTATAAGATAAACCTTAGAATAAAGTAAGGATTAAGGATCCTTAGTTGCCTATCTTCAAGAACCTGAAATAGAGCATAACTTGGGACTAAGCCAACATAAGAAAAGAGTTAGCAACTGGGGGCAAGCCCGAGGATAACTGGGGACAAGCCCAAGGATAACTAGGGACAAGCCCAAGGATAACTGGGGACAAGCCCAAGGATAACTGGGGACAAGCCCAAAGATCGTATGTAAACTGGAGTATGGCCCTAACTGGCGACTATCCAAACTTAGTGACATGAAAATGCCAAAACCTTAGCTAACGTGAAAACGTTAGAAACCTTAGCTAACGTGAAAACGTTAGAAACCTTAGGAACGGATGTATGGTACGTCTACCATTATACGTAGGATCCTAAGCATAGCCAGTACAATGGAATTATCAGCCCCTAAAACGAGTACTGGTCCCACTGCCTTGAACTATACCAGGATCATCATGCACTACAGGCGAAACTGGGGTCAAGCCCAAATAACTGGGGTTAAACCTAAGGAACGAATTACTTCAGCGGATAACCAATGTTATGCTAAGGATACCTGAACTTTCAAAACTTAAACTCACGTGAGAGATGGATAAAGGATACATGATCCTTATCCTTATATGAGAAAATGAAGAAATGAAATAGTTTAAGTTTAAGATATTGCCTAAGTAAGGATCACCGATACTTTGAGGATCCTTTAAGGATACCCCTATCCTAAGGATCATCTGTGCCATGAGGATCCTGCTCACATAAAATATTTCTTCAAGTGGACAGCATTCCAAGCTCTTGGTAGCAAATCACCTTCCATGGTTAGCAATCTATATGCCCCCTTTCCTGCTTCAGCTTCAATCAAATAGGGGCCTTCCCATTTTGGAGCCAATTTTCCATCAGCAGGATTGGTGGTATTCTGAAATGCTTCCCTTAATACCATATCTCCAACTTGAAACCTCCTGATCCTGACATTTTTATTGTAAGCACCAGCCATTCTTTGTTGATAATTGGCCATCCTTATCCTAGCGAGATCCCTGATTTCTTCAATAGTATCCAGGTCTTGAACCAAGTTCTCATCATTTTCCTTAGGATCACGGGTACTTGTTCTTGCAGTTGGAACCACCATTTCTGTTGGGATCACTGATTCTGCCCCAAATACCAAAGAAAATGGCGTTTGACCAGTAGCATTCTTAGGGGTTGTTCTATCAGCCCAAAGCACATAGGGTAGTTCTTCTGCCCATTTCCCTTTCTTGGATCCAAGCTTCTTCTTCAAATTGTTGATGATGATCTTGTTGGATGATTCTGTCTGACCATTAGCTTGTGGGTGGACTGGTGTTGATGTTATCATCTTAATCCCCCAGCTGTCACAAAGGTTAGTGGTTCTGCCCCCAATAAATTGGGAACCATTATTACATATAATCTCAGAAGGAATTCCAAATCTAGTGATAATATTTCTTTTAATGAAGGATATAACTTCCTTTTCTCTGACTTGGGCAAAAGCTTCAGCTTCTATCCACTTGGAGAAGTAATCAGTCATAGCTAGCATGAATACTTTTCCACCAGGTGCCTTAGGGAGCTTTCCAACTATATCCATACCCCATCTCATAAATGGCCAAGAGGAGGATATAGGATGCAATAATTCAGCTGGTTGATGAAGGATATTGCTGTGTCTCTGACAAGAATCACATCTTTTAGCATACTCCACAGCATCTCTCTTCATGGTTGGCCAGTAGTATCCTGTTCTCAGGATCCTTGAGAATAATGCCCTGCCCCCAGTGTGGTTTCCACAATCTCCTTCATGGAAGTCTTTTAAAACTTCTTGGATTTCAGGATCCACAATGCATCTCAAGTATGGTCCTGCAAGAGATCGTCTATACAACATATTATTTAAAATTGTAAATTGAGATACCTTAGATTTGAAAGCCCTAGGGTTTTCTCCTGTAGGAATCTCTCCATGTTGTAAGTATCTTATAATTGGTGAGATCCATGATCCTGATCCTGAATGGGATCGAGTATCCTCACTAGGGATAATTGCAGAATCATTTCCTATCTCCATAGCCACATGATCCTCGATAGCCGGGGTTAGGATATGGATAATAGGGATCTTGATATCCTCCGGGATCTTCAAGGATGATCCTAAGTTAGCCAATGCATCAGCCTCTGTATTTTCTTCCCTTGGTACCTGCGTCAAACTAAAGGAAACAAAAGAGAGTGCCAAACTTTTGACTATCTCCAAATATTTGGTTAGCTTTTCACCTTTAACAGCATAGGATCCATTAAAGTGGTTTGTAATTAACAAAGAATCTACATGTACCTCAAGATACCTGATTCCCATATGCTTAGCAATTTGCAAACCAGCAATTAAGGCTTCATATTCAGCCTCATTGTTAGTGGTTTGGAACTCACAAGTTATAGAGTGGGGTATTATGTCCCCCTGTGGCGATTTTAGTAGTATTCCAAGCCCTGTGCCTTTGACATTTGAGGATCCATCAGTATAGAGTATCCAAGGATCCTTGGTCTCTTCTAGCTGCTGGACTTCCAACTCAGCTTCTTCTTGTAAATCACTACTGAAATCAGCCACAAAGTCAGCTAATGCTTGGGATTTGATGGCTGTCCTAGGCTCATATCTTATATCATATGCACTTAGCTTCACTGCCCACTTAGCCATCCTTCCTGACATCTCTGGTTTCCTGAGGACATTCTTAATTGGAAAATTAGTTTTAACAATGATAACATGAGTTTCAAAATAATGTCTTAACTTAGTAGATGCCATAATTAATGCAAGAATAAGCTTTTCAAGGTGTGAGTACCTGGATTCGGCATCAAGTAAACTTTTACTTACATAATAGACAGGATGTTGTGTACCTTCATGATCCTTAACAAGGACCGCACTTACTGCTTTTGAGGATACTGCAAGATACAAGGATAGCACATCGCCTTTTTCTGGTTTCATCAAAGCCGGGGCCGAGGATAGGTAATCTTTGAGGGCTCTTAAAGCATTTTCATGCTTCTCCGTCCACTCAAATTTCTTGTTCTTCCTTAGGATATCATAGAATTCTTTACACTTCTCGGAGGATTTGGATATAAATCTGTTCAAGGCTGCTATCCTGCCTGTTAGCCTTTGAACATCCTTAGCATTGGTCGGAGATTTGATGTTCACTATTGCTTTGATTTGTTCCGGGCTAGCTTCAATGCCTCTTTTTGTCACCATATATCCTAAGAATTTACCTGCTTTAACACCAAAGTGACATTTTGAAGGATTAAGCTTCATATTATATTTATCAAGGATATTGAATGCTTCCTCCAAGTCTCTTAGGTGATCCTCAGCTTTTAAGGATTTTACCACCATATCATCTATGTAAACCTCCATAGTTAGTCCAATCCGATCCTTGAACATCATATTCACCAGCCTTTGATATGTTTCACCTGCATTTCTTAATCCGAATGGCATAGCAATATAGCAGTATATACCAGTTGGAGTCATGAAGGCTGTATCCTCTTGGTCGGATGGTTCCATTTGGATTTGTTGGAATCCAGATGAAGCATCCATAAAAGTTAACAGTTCATGACCCGCAGTTGCATCCACCATGGAGTCAATGTGGGGTAATGGGAAAGGATCCTTGGGACATGCCTTATTTAAATCGGTAAAATCGACACATACCCTCCACTTTCCGTTTTTCTTTTGAACAACAACCACATTGGCCAACCATCTTGGATACTTGACCTCTCTGATCATACCTGCCCGGAGCAATTTCTCTACCTCTTCCTGGATAATGGCATTCCTCTCTGGTGCAAACTTTCTTCTCCTTTGATGGATTGATTTGAAGGATCTGTCAATCCCGAGTTTGTGAGTGATTACATCTTTGGATATACCAGACATGTCTTCGTGTTTCCATGCAAAGGTAGTCTTTCTCCTTTTGAGGAAGGATACGAGGTCTTCTTTCATTTCGCCAAGGATCCCTGATCCGATATAGATTTTAGATTCAGGATCATCAGGATCCAGGAGGATTTCTACCACATCCTGCTCTCTTGCCTCCAAGACATCCCTTGGAGGATACCTTGATTGCTATTGCTCCCTTGACTTCGAGGCTGGTTTCATCGATGAAGTGTAGCAATTCTTAGCCTCCTGCTGATCACTATCAATCTTCACTATTCCCCAAGGACTAGGAAGCTTCACACATTGATGGTATGTAGATGGGACTGCTTTCATATCGTGTATCCAGGGCCTGCCAAGGATAACATTACAACAAGATAAACAGTCAATAACACAAAATTTTTGATAAGAGTGTAAGCCTTCAATATATATTGGGAGTTTAATGTCCCCCAGGGTGTTCTTAGTTTCGCCACTAAATCCCACAAGCACGGAGGATCTTGGTATGATATCTGATTCAGGGATTCCCATCTTCTTCAGAACATCAAGCTGGATAATGTTCACTGAGCTTCCTCCGTCTATAAGGATCCTGCGGAAAAAATGGTTAGAAATGAAAAGAGTAATAACTAAACCATCATGATGAGGATCCTGGATATCAACTCGATCATCCTCATCGAAGGTTATGACTTTTCCTTCGGAGACACTTGATGTTCGAACAGGTCTTTCTCCATTATCCATTTTAGTTTCCTTTGCATGCCTTTTAGCTGCTGAGAAGGATGTGCCGCAAATATCTGATCCTCCAGAAATAAAGTTTATCACTTGTGCATCTGCTGGAGGGGCTGGAGCCTTCTCAGGGATCCTTTCAGGATCCTGAGTCCTTGACTTTTTTCTTCCCAACAATTCTTTTAGATGCCCCTTGCTCAACAAGTATCCAATTTCCTTTCTTAGTGCAATGCATTCTTCTGTGAGGTACCCAAAATCTTCTTGGTATGCACACCACTTTGATTTATCCTTAGTTGCAGCTGGCCTATCATTTTTTCTGGGCCATCTAGCTTTATCACCTAGACTTTGCATCGCAAGGATTAGTTCGTTGTTATCAACACTAAAACAATATTCAGAAATTGGAGGATAATCCTCATCATCCTCTTCTTGATCAATAGAATGCACGTTCTGGTTATCAGATCTGTTGTAGGATCTGAACTTGTTGTTCCTGAATGAGGATCCTTGCTTATCCTGCTTTGAGGATCCTGCTAACCTCTCCTGGATCCTCTTGTCATCTTCTAGTCGAATGAACCTAAGTGCTCGGGTTCTTACCTCATCTAAGTTCCTGCATGGTGTCATAACAAGATCATCATAGAAAGACGAATCCCTAAGCAATCCCATTTTAAAGGCCTCAACAGCCGTGGCTATATCTAAGTTGGGAATGTCTAAGGATTCTTTACTGAATTTGGTAATGTAATCCCTTAATGATTCATTATGACCCTGGGTTATCCTATATAGATCACTAGTTAATCGTTCAAATTTCCTACTACAAGAAAACTGATTATTAAATAGATTAACTAGATTAGCAAATGAGGTAATAGAGTAGGGGGAAGACTTAGCAGCCATTTGAGAGCTGATCCAGTAAGAGTGGATCCGAATCCTTTGCACAGGCATGCTTCCTTTAACCTTTCTGGGATTGGATTGATCTCCATCCTCTCCCTGTATTGTGCTATGTGTTCTTCAGGATCCGTCGAACCATCATACAGTTTCATTGTAGGCACATGGAACCTCTTGGGTATCTCAGCATCACAGATTGGTGGTGCAAAACGAGATATCTTATGGCTCCCATCTGCAATCTCTGGGATAGGTTTGACTACTCCCGGAACACTTGATATCATATCCTTTAGCTTTTGCAATTCTCTGGCCATGGCATGATTGATACCTGGATCCTGCATAAGACCATGGTTAGTAGTATGAGAATTATTAAAAGTGTTACCTCCCATTGGATTCAAGTTAGGAAGGATGGATGTTAATCCATATTGTTGGGGCTCTGGAATGATCGAGGGACCAGTAGAGGCATTGGTCTGCATTGGAATAAAATCTCCCTGATGGATATCTGAACTTCCTGTTTGCAAACTCCTCAAGGATCCTGGCATCTGGAAGGATCCCTGAAATTGGGACGATCCTGGAACAAGGGAGGATCCTTGAACCTGGGATGATCCTGGTACAAAGGAGGATCCTTGAACCTGGGATGATCCTGGAACAAAGGAGAATCCTTGAACCTGGGATGATCCTGGAACGAAGGAGGATCCTTGAACCTGGGATGATCCTGGAACGAAGGAGGATCCTTGAACCTGGGATGATCCTGGAACGAAGGAGGATCCTTGAACCTGGGAAGATCCTGGAACGAAGGAGGATCCTTGAACCTGGGATGATCCTGGAACGAAGGAGGATCCTTGAACCTGGTGCATTCCTGAATATCCTCCTGAGCTCGTGAGGGATCCCATATGCTGAGGATAGGGTCCCGCTGGCTGGAAATATGAACCTGATGCCTGGGTCATTGTTGTTGTTCCGTAGTGCACTCCTTTCGGTCCACCCACATATTGAACGTCTGGAACCATTGATGGCTGAGAAGTAATCACCGGAGTATCAAAATTCAAGGATTTCGGCACTAGTGGGGAATGATCCTCTGCCGTTGTCTTTTGTTTCTTGAGATCTCCGATTTCTTTGAGAATCCTCTCATTGGTCTTATCCTATTGCCGTATCTGATCCTTCATCTGCAAAATTAAAGTAAACATGTCACTAGTAGTGGGAGTGTAAGAAGCAGAAGAAGTTGGAGGTTTTGAAAAAATGGGAGTTGGTTTCTTCGCAGCATTCTCAACATTCTTCTGGGATCCAGAAGGTGGTGGAGGCAAAGGGGGAACGCCTTGTGAAGAAGTGAATGCGGGCATCAAGTTTGAAGCATTCTTCGCTGAGGAAGCCATTTGCTTGATTGTAGTGAACTGAAATAAGCACAGAAATGCAAATTTTTCTAAGGATGAAGCACCAATTGCCCCACGGTGGGCGCCAAACTGTTTTGGTCAAAAAATCTGTTGAGGATATTGCAACCAACCTCTCTGTTACAGGGTATGATGCTTGAAATGTATAACAATGACAAGGATCACTTCAATGTAAATCGCACAAACAACATAAGGATTTATACGGGGAAAAAGCCCTTGATCAAGAGTTGATCTCCGGCACAAAAAACCCCGGGTGATGGAAACTACCGATCACCAAGCTCAAATAAATGGATAAAAGTTTACAACTTCGGATAGTAACGAGCTAGGTACAAGGATCACTAGAATGTAATGTGTAGAAAGTGTATAAAATTGCTAAGTGTTTGAACGAGAGCTGGTATGAGCGTTTGTACGAGTGTGTGTGTAACTCAGAAAATGACTAAGTGTTTTTCTACTAGCTTGTTACCCCTTTAAAATGAGAAAATAACTAGCTAACAAACTGTCCGACTTTCGTGCCATGCCTCCACGTTCTCCACGACGTCTATTTTTGGTCAAGCACGTGCGGGATAGTCTGGGAATATTCTCCAGGAATGTCGCCAAGACCAAGTCAAGCTTGTTACTCCTGCAAAGTAACACAAAACACAAATAAACAATCGTCAGTACGAGGATCCTTAAAGTGATCCATGATCCTGATCCTGAAGCTCTTCTGAGGATCACTAGCTGTCACAGAAGAAAGGACCATTAATTAGGATAACGTGTAAGGATCACTAATTGTTAGAAAATCCTCCCCTAACATTTAGGACAAGCCTTGTTCAAGTCTGTGTAGTCTACACAAACTCTCCATTTCCCATTTTTCTTCTGTACCACAACCACGTTTGCTAGCCACCTTGGGAACTTAACCTCTCTGATCATCTTGGACTTCAATAATCTCTCAACTTCCTCTTGGATAATCGTATTCCGCTCAGAAGCAAACTTCCTTCTTTTTTGCTGAACAGGCTTGAATGATTTATCAATTCTAAGCTTGTGAGTGATAATGTCTTTGGATATGCCTGTCATATCCTCATGCTTCCATGCAAACGTTGACATCCTGCATTTCAAAAAGTTAATTAACTGTTCTTCAATATCCTGAGGGATATTGGTTCCTACGAGCACCGAAATATCGGGATTATCCTGGTCCAGGATAATTTTCTTCACATCCTGCTCCAGATCCTCCACGATATCCTGGGCCCGCGTCTTTAATTGCTATGCTGCACTAGGCTTGGTTGAGGATTTCATCGAGGATGAGTAGCATTCTTTCGCCTCCTGCTGATCGCTTTCAACCTTGACCACTCCCCAAGGGGTAGGGATCTTGATGCATTGGTGATACGTCGATGGCACAGTCTTCATATCATGAATCCATGGTCTTCCTAGTATGATATTATAGCAGGATAGGGAATCCATCACACAGAAACGTTGTATAGAGTTGACTCCTTCAACATATACTGGCAACTTTATCTCTCCTACTGTGTTTCTAGCCTCTCCACTGAATCCAACAAGCACTGTAGATTTCAAAGTGATATCCATTGGAGATACATTTATTCTTTTCAGAGTCTCTAGTTGGATTATGTTGACGGAGCTGCCATTATCAACCAATATCCTGCGTACAAAATGGTTAGCCACATATAATGTTATTACCAGAGCATCATGGTGAGGATCCTAGACAGTATCCCTGTTATCAGCACCAAATGTGATCACTTTGTCAGTTGTAAGCGTAGTCATCCTGACAGGTCTGTCTCCCCTTTCGGCCTTAGCTTCTTTTGCATGTCTCTTTACCGCCGAATACGAAGTCCCACAAATGTCGGATCCTCCCGAAATGAAGTTAATTATCTTGGCATCCGCGGGAGGTGATGCTGCTCGCTCAGGATCCTTCTCAATATCCTGACCCTTATTCTTCTTTCTTCCTAAGAGATCTTTCAGATATCCCTTGCTTAGAAGATAGCTTATTTCTTTCCTTAGAGCAATGCAATCCTCAGTTACATGTCCGAAATCTTCGTGGAAAGCACACCATTTTGACTTATCTTTCCAATCGGCCTTTTGTTGATTCTTTCGAGGCCACCTAGCCTTGTCTCCTAAACCCTGCATGGCGTACATTAATTCAGGAATGTTAACAGAAAAGCAATATTCAGATAGTTCAGGATATTCTTCAGGATCCTTGTCTTCAATAGCATTCACTTTCTTGTTTTCATTTCTACCATATGGCTTAGAGCGATATGGCTTAAATGAGGATTCTGACTTCCTGTTAGTTGACTCATAAGTGTTAGATGAGTTCATCCTCTCTTGCATCTTTCTGTCATCCTCCAATCGAATATATCTCGGGGCCCTGTTCCGAGCTTCATCCAATTTCCTGCATGGGTTCATTACAAGGTCTTGGTAAAATTGAGAATCCTTTTGCAGCCCCATCTTGAAAGCTTGCACAGCTGTTGCAACATCAAGATGCGGAATGTCTAAGGATTCCCGGCTAAACTTGTTCACATAATCCCTTAGGGATTCTTGATGCCCTTGTGTTATCCTGTAAAGGTCACTTGTTAGTTTCTCAAAGCTCCTACTACAAGAAAACTGACTATTAAATAAATTTACTAAGTGAGCAAAAGATGTAATCGAATGCGGAGGAACATTCAAGAGCCATTTCAAGGTTGATCCTGTTAAGGTAGAACCAAAACCCTTACACAAGCATGCTTCCTTGAGATCCGGAGGGATAGGGTTAATCTCCATTCTTTCCCTATACTGAGCAATATGCTCCTCAGGATCCGTAGTTCCGTCGTAAAGCTTCATGTTGGGGGTTTGAAATCTCTTTGGGATCTCAGCATCACAGATAGGATATGCAAAATGAGATATCGTGTGGCTGTCTTGGGAAACTTTCGGGATCGGCTGGACCACTCCAGGTACACTAGATATCATGTCCTTCAACTTCTGAAGTTCCCTAGTAAGTGCTGATGTTACACCTGTATCCTGCAAAGATCCACTATTTTTAGTTGCATGAGTATTATTATTATTTGACACGTTACCCGTCAGAGGATTTTGCCCATATCCTGAAGCATATCCTGAGCTCCTCATGGTTGACATCCTGACCGAGGAGGGTATTTCAGGAGTGTGATTCTGAGGAAGGCTGGGGACAATATTCCCCCTGTTATCCTCAGTATACACAGCTGAACTAAAGTTCAAAGTTCTAGGTTGTAATGGAGTGACAATATCCTCAGCAGATCTGCTCGAACCAGACTTCAAGAGTTGTATTTCCCTCAACAGCATTTGGTTTGTTTCCTGTTGCTGCCTCATTTGTTCCTGTACACTTCCAAATAAGGTTAGAATTTCATCATTAGAAGCTCCTGAACACCGCGAGTAGGGATAATTCCCTGAGGTCGTGAAGAGGATGGCATCCGTGGAGGAGGTGGTGGAAGCACCGAACTGGTAGTAGCAGAAGTCATAGCAGACACAGTGGAGGAACTCATGTTTGATCTTGAGGCCATTGTAAACAATGCGATGAAAAGTTTTGAAAATAGAAAACCGATTAACGATTTCACAAAGATTTTTAGCAAAGAGAGCACCACTTGCCCCACGGTGGGCGCCAAATTGTTTTGGTTAAAAATTACCGAACCAATTAAGTGATCAAATTAGTAAAGTGAGGTAGTGTGCTAGAAAGTGTGTTGAAAATATGCCGGTTAAGTTATATGGAAAATCAGTATTCAGGATACGGCTCAGGATATTGAGTTGTATCTACGATCAAACAATGAGTAAAAAGTAAAGTAAATGACACGAGATGTACGAGGAAAGCCCTTGATCAATCTAGATCGCCGGCATAAAACCTCGGGAGCTGACAATCGCAGCTGCCTTGTTCTTCTTATTACTTCAAACTTCAGGATACAGTGCAGGATATAGACCAGATCGCTAAGTGTTACAATTCTTTTGTATGAAAGTGAAAATTGCTAGAGAGCGAGTGTTAGAGTGTATGCAGTGAAAATGTGATGTCCTATTCGATCTGGTATACCCACCTATTTATAGTTACAAAGTAGAAACTAAAATTCCTATAAATATGGGATACTCCCGAATATTCCATAAATAGCCGTTTGGAACCAAATAAAGCGGGCTTAACGTCTTTCCTTGAACAACTTGGACCGAGTCTTCCGCGGAATGAGTCCTTATGAACGTTGCTAGCTTCTAACCCACGTACCTGCACATAATCCGTTAGTAATCCTGAGGATACCATTCAGGATGTTACCAATATCCTGAACCAGCATCCCGGATGTAAACAGATACTATATACCCAAGATATAAATCAAGATATTTTTCAGGATATGGGCTCAGAATTTCACCCATAACAGCTGCTACTCAGCCTGTTAGTCGTTGAACATCCTTCATATTTGAAGGTGATTTGATATCCAGGATGGCTTTAATCTGCTCCGGGCTTGCCTCTATTCCTCTTTTAGTCACCATATATCCTAGAAACTTTCCGGCCCCCATTCCGAAATGGCACTTAGCAGGATTTAACTTCATGTTGTATTGATCCAAGATATCAAATGCTCCCTTGATATCCTGGAGGTGATCCTCAGCCTTTCTAGATTTCACCACCATATCGTCAATATATACCTCCATGGTGTCCCCCAGCTTATATTTGAACATCATATTCACCAATCTCTGGTAAGTTGCACCTGCATTTTTCAAACCGAAAGGCATAGCAGTATAGCAATAAATACATGTTGGTGTCATGAAGGCAGTATCCTCCTGGTCCGAAGGTTCCATTTGAATCTGCTGAAATCCTGAGGATGCGTCCATGAACGTTAACATCTCATGCCCAGCAGTAGCATCCACCATTGCATCGATATGAGGAAGAGGGAATGGGTCTTTAGGACAAGCCTTATTCAAGTCTGTGTAATCTACACAGACCCTCCATTTCCCATTTTTCTTCTGTACTACGACCACATTTGCCAGCCATCTCGGAAACTTGACTTCTCCGATCATTTTGGACTTTAACAATCTTTCAACTTCCTCTTGGATGATTATATTTCGTTCAGGAGCAAACTTCCTTCTTTTTTGCTGAACAGGCTTGAACGACCTGTCAATTCCAAGCTTGTGAGTAATAACGTCTTTGGATATGCCTGTCATATCCTCATGCTTCCATGCAAATGTCGACATCCTAAACTTCAAAAAGTTAGTTAATTGTTCTTCAATATCCTGAGGGATATTGGTTCCTACGAGCACCGAGATATCAGGATTATCCTGATTCAGGATAACTTTCTTCATATCCTGCTCTGAAGCCTCCACGATATCCTGGGCCCGCATCTTTAATTGCTATGCTGGATTGGGCTTGGTTGAGGATTTCATTGAGGATGAGTAGCATTCCTTCGCATCCTGCTGATCACTATCAACCTTGACAACCCCCCAAAGGGCAGGGATCTTGATGCACTGATGATAAGTCGATGGTACAACCTTCATATCATGGATCCATGGCCTGCCTAGTATGATGTTATAGCAGGACAGGGAGTCCATCACACAGAAACGTTGTATCGAGTTGACCCCTTCAACATATACTGGTAACTTTATCTCCCTTACGGTATTCCTAGCTTCTCCACTGAAACCAACGAGCACAGTGGACTTTGAAGTAATGTCCATCAGAGATACATTCATCCTCTTCAATGTTTCCAGCTGAATTATGTTGACGGAGCTACCATTATCCACTAATATCCTGCGTACAAAATGGTTAGCAACATATAATGTTATTACGAGAGCATCATGGTGAGGATCCTGAACAGTATCCCTGTCATCACTATCGAAAGTGAACACTTTATCGGTTGTAAGGGTAGTCATCCTGGCCGGTTTGTCTCCCCTTTCAGTCTTTGCTTCCTTTGCATGTCTCTTGGCCGCAGAATACGAAGCCCCACAAATGTCGGATACCCCCGAAATAAAGTTAATTATTTTGGCATCTGCTGGGGGTGATGCTGCTCTTTCAGGATCCTTCTCAGGATCCTGCCCTTTATTCTTTTTTCTTCCCAACAAATCCTTCAGGTGTCCCTTGCTTAACAGGTAACTTATTTCTTTCCTTAGAGCAATGCAATCCTCGGTCACATGTCCGAAATCTTCATGGAAGGCACACCACTTGGATTTATCCTTCCAATCAGCTTTCTGCTGGTTCTTTCAAGGCCACCTAGCTTTGTCTCCTAAACCCTGCATAGCATACATTAACTCAGGTATATTAACAGAAAAGCAGTATTGAGACAATTCAGGATATTCTTCAGGATCCTCGTCTTCAATAGCATTCACTTTCTTGTTATCATTTCTACCATATGGCTTGGAGCGATATGGTTTATACGAGGATTCTGATTTCCTGTTGGTCGATTCGTAGGTTGAGGTAGAATTCATCCTCTCTTGCATCTTTTTGTCATCTTCCAAGCGGATATATCTCAAAGCCCTGTTACGAGCTTCATCGAGATTCCTGCAGGGATTCATTACAAGATCCTGATAAAACTGAGAATCCTTTTGTAACCCCATCTTAAAATCTTGCACAGCTGTTGCAACATCAAGATGTGGGATATCCAAGGATTCTCAGCTGAACTTGTTCACATAATCCCTCAAGGATTCCTGAGGTCCTTGAGTTATCCTGTAAAGGTCACTGGTCAGTTTCTCAAAACTCCGACTACAAGAAAATTGACTGTTAAATAAATTAACCAAATGAGCAAACAAAGTAATTAAGTGAGGAGGAACATTCAACAGCCATTTTAAGGCTGATCCTGTCAAGGTAGAACCGAAACCCTTGCATAAGCATGTTTCCTTGAGATCTGGAGGGATGGGATTGATTTCCATCCTTTCCCTATACTGGGCAATATGCTCTTCAGGATCCGTAGTCCCATCATACAGTTTCATGTTGGGGGTCTGAAATCTTTTTGGGATTTCAGCATCACAGATAGGATATGCAAAGCGGGATATCCTGTGGCTGTCTTGAGATACTTCCGGAATTGGCTGGACCACTCCAGGTACACTGGATATCATATCCTTCAATTTCTGGAGCTCCCTGGTAAATATTGACGTCATACCTGCATCCTGCAAAGACCCATTGTTGTTAGTAGCAAGAGTATTATTATTTGACACATTACCGGTCTGAGGATTCTGGCCATATCCTGAAGCATATCCTGAACTCCTCACAGTTGACATCCTGACCGAGGTGGGTATCTCAGGGGTATGATTCTGAGAATGGCTTGGGATGATATTCCCCCTGTTATCCTCAGTGTAAACTGCGGAACTGAAGTTCAAAGCCCTAGGCTGTATAGGAGTGACAGTTTCTTCAGCGGGTCTACTTGGGCCAGATTTCAAGAGTTGTATTTCTCTCATCAGCATCCGATTAGTTTCCTGCTGCTGCCTCATCTGTTCCTGTACGCTACCAAACAAATTCAGAATTTCGTCATTAGATGCCAAAACAGGACCGGATCCCTGGGTACTGGGAGCACGGATCACATCCCGAGCTACATGACTTTCAACTCCGTGTGATGAAGCTTGCATTCTCGGGGGAGGAGGCGGAAGCACCGAACCAATTGTTGCAGAGGTTGTAGCAGACATGGTGGAAGAGCTCATGTTTGATCACGAGGCCATTGAAAACAATTTAGAAAAAAGTTTTGATAATAGAAAACTGAGTAATGATTTTACTAAAGTTTTTAGCAAAAATAGCACCACTCGCCCCACGGTGGGCGCCAAATTGTTTTGGTCAAAAATTACCGAAGCAATTTAGTGATCAAATTAGTTAAGTGAGGTAGTGTGCTAGAAATATGTATGAAAAATATATTAACCAAGTGGATTATAAAAACAGTTTTAGGATACGGCTCAGGATATAGAGCTGTATCTGTGATCAAACAATGAGCAAAAAGGTAAAAGTTGGCACGTGATGTACGAGGAAAGCCCTTGATCAATCTAGATCGCCGGCACAAAACCTTGGGAGCTGACAATCGCAGCTGCCTTGTTCTTATATTGCTTTAAATATCAGGATACAGTGCAGGATGTAGTGCGGATCAACTATGTGTTACAATGTAATTCGAATACAAGTGTTGTGTGTAGTGTTTGTAGTGAGCTAGAGCAAAAGTGTTTGAAAGTGTGAAAGTTGTGTGCCTTAGTCTGATCCGCCCTCATCTATTTATAGTAAAAGAAGTGTAACAAACTATCCTAATAAACCGGGATCCGGCGAATATTCCCCACTCGAACGTTGTAGACCTGGTCTTTCGGGTTCAACGTCTCTCCCATAACAAATACGCCCGAGTCTTAAGGAGAAGAAGTCCATCTGACCGTTAGTAACCCCCAGCCTTTAACCTGCACGTGGTTAATTCAATCAACCTCAGGATATCGCTCAGGATGTTAGCAATATCCTAGTCCAGTATCCTGGTCACAAATAAACAATTAAAAGCAGGATATTAGTCAAGATATATACGCTCAGAAAATGACCCATAACAATAACAATGGACTTTTTACCAAATTACACAAGACTAGAAAAGGAAATGATACAATCTGGGTGATTGTTGACAGATTGACCAAATCTGCTCATTTCTTACCAATGAAGGAAACTTTTAGTATGGAACAGTTAGCCAAGCTATATGTAAATGAAATAGTTTCATTACGTGGAATTCCTTTATCTATTGTATCAGATAGAGATAGCCGTTTTACTTCTCATTAATGGACAAGTTTCCAAAAAGCAATGGGAACCAGGTTAAATCTAAGCACAGCTTATCATCCACAAACGGACGGACAAAGCGAAAGGACAATACAAACAATGGAAGATATGCTTAGAGCCTGTGTAATCGATTTCGGGGGAAACTGGGATAACCATTTACCATTAATAGAATTTTCCTATAATAACAACTATCATACTAGCATTAATGTTGCTCCATTTGAAGCACTTTATGGACGAAAGTGCCGAACTCCAGTCTATTGGGCAGAGATTGGAGAAAAGCAATTTACTTCTCATTAGTGGACAAGTTTCCAAAAAGCAATGGGAACCAGGTTAAATCTAAGCACATCTTATCATCCACAAACGGACGGATAAAGCGAAAGGACAATACAAACATGGAAGATATGCTTAGAGCCTGTGTAATCTTTTTCGGAGGAAACTGGGATAACCATTTACCATTAATAGAATTTTCCTATAATAACAACTATCATACTAGCATTAATGTTGCACCATTTGAAGCACTTTATGGACGAAAGTGCCGAACTCTAGTCTGTTGGGCAGAGATTGGAGAAAAGCAATTATCTGGACCAGAGATAGTGCAAGAAACAACGGACAAGATAATTTAAGTAAAGGAAAGACTAAAGCAGCACGAGATCGTCAAAAGAGTTATGCAGATAACAGACGGAAATTTTTAGAATTTCAAGTGGGAGATAAGGTATTATTAAAAGTTTCTCCATGGAAGGGAATAGTCAGATTCGTTAAAAGAGGAAAGCTAAGCCCCAGGTATGTTGGACCTTTTGAGATTATTAGAAGAATAGGATCTGTAGCTTATCAGCTACAACTTCCAGAGGAAATGACATGAATACATGATGTGTTTCATGTATGTAATCTCAAGAAATGATTAGCAGACGAATCATTAGTGATACCTCTTAAGGACATAGAGGTAAATGAGAAACTTAAGTTTATCGAGAAACCCGTTCAGATTGAAGATAGAAAGATCAAGAATCGCAAACACAAGAGACTAGTTCTGGTCAAAGTGAAATGGGATTCCAAGAGAGGACCAGAGTACACTTGGGAACTCGAGTCAGAGATGCAAAGGAAATACCCACACATGTTCCAGTAGACCTCGAGGACGAGATCTAAAACAAGGTAGGGAGGATATAACAACCCTCCTAGAACCCTTAACATGACCCCAGATGTCCTAAAATATACCTCGTATGCGAAAAACAGACCCAGAATACCCTTATATTTATGAAAATCAAGAAAAACAAAGTTTAGGATTCGCTCACGGGGTGCGACTCCCTTAGCTACATTTGTCGCGGGTCGTGAGTGGCTTGGATTGTCGGTCAAGGCATACCGCCACGTGGCAGGTGACTCAGCAGACCTATACTTTGACTCGACCAAGCTATAAACGACACGCACTCTCTTGCGGGCCGCGGGAGAGTTAGAGGAGTTCGTCGCGGGCCGGGAGCCGCCATTGAATCCGCCTATAAATAGGGTGGACGAGCTCATTTGAAATTCGTTCAAAATTTCTGAATTCTCTCAACTTTCTGTTAGTAGAAATTATACCCGGGCATAATAACCCTTTAAAGCAAAGCTCTGCCTCGTTGTAAGTATTATAACCCTGCGTGTTACCCTACACGATCGATTTAGGGCTTCGTAACGCATGTCAAGGCTCTGCCTGACTCAGTCATTGGAGTTCTATCTCGTGTTACACTCGATTGATTTAGGGCTCTGTAATGCATGTCAAGGCTCTGCCTGACTCAGTCATTGGAGTTCTGTCTCGAGTTGTACGGATAATGTGATTTGGGTTATTTTACTAACATGTGTGCATTGTTTAATTTTAATAGATAATAACCAGGAGAATCACCAGGAAGCTATAGTAATATCACCTAAGTCAACAATGTAAGTACATTCATTTTTTTCTCACTATTAGTGAGTACATTTTCTTTTATAACACTTTTTGTGAGTCAAATTGTTTTACCAAAACCTCAAATGTTTTCAAATACAGTTACAGTGATTAAGTGTTTGTAATTCTACAATTGATGCCAGTATTATGGGATTTGTATACAGTACTTGATAACCTTCAGAATTGGGCACGGGTATCAAATGTGTGATATGACCATAGTCACAGATCTGTCGAGTGATACGTACTGACCGAGTAATTGTGTAGATATAAACATTGTAATCGCCCTTAATACTGTAATGTGTAAACAACTGATGCTTTACAAAATGGAATGTACTTGCCAGTATTTCTTGTTGATAAAATGTTTTTAAAACGTGTTTTAGGTAACAAAATGTGAAAGCCAATAGAAGCCAGCTGTAGAGCACTGAAGGCTTGGAAAAGTGGCTATAAAAGTTATCTAAATAAAAAGGAGTTTTTGTTTTCAATAATTAGGGTTTATCCCTACAAATGTATTATAAAATGAATTTGGGGTTTACCCCAGTGATTTGTTATAAAAAGTTTGGTGTTTAAACTCTGATAAAAATATTTTCTAACTACGGTACCATCTATTTGATCTCGCGGCACCCGCTCCCGGGGTAGGGGTCGGAGGTTGCGACAATATCATAATTACTCTACAAACAATATTGAAATGTAATTTTGATCTTGTAGATAATTTTGATCTTATAGAGTAATTTTGTAGAGTATCATAATTACTCTACAAAAGATTTTGTAAAGTAATTTTGATCATGTAGGGTAATTACGATTAAAATAATTACAAAAATGTCATCACTTTTTTTTTGTTTTTCAATGTCAATCATACGTTTTGTATAATAAAATACTTTGTACGAGATCTTTATTTTAATACTATAATACTTTAACTCGTTTTTTTTAAATGTATTTTAACTGCTTTTTGAAGTCAAACATAATAAAACTATAATACAAAGTTACAAATAAGTGAGATTTTACTTCACATAAACAAAATACCAACTCTTTTCTACATGGATAAGACGTAGTGGGTGGGGAAGATAATGCCCCAATCCTTGGGTGTTTTGCGTCATGTGGTGGTCAAGTCAGTATATGGGCATTATGGAGCGTGTTTTAATGCGTGTAGTGGTATAATTAGAGGTGTATAAAAAACCGGTTTTAGAACCGAAACCAAGAAAAAACCGAAACCGATTTTTTTAACCGGTTTTTTATAACCGGTTTTAGAATCGAACCAAACTGGTGGTTGTAGACCGGTTAGGGATCTTAATCTTCGAAACCGGTTTTAAAACCGGAACCGGTTATAAAAAACCGGTTTTTTTTTGCATAAACTGGTTAAAAACCGACCTTAACCAGTTATTGTTTTGAGGAAAAAAAACAGTTAGTAACTGAAACTGGTTATAAAAAAACGGTTTTTGATTTTGATGTAAAAAACCGGTTCGGTTAAATACCAGACCGGTTATTGGGAAAAAAACTGATTTGTACACCTCTAGGTATAATGTCACATCAATGATTACCCAATTATTATTTTTTTTTCAAATTAAAACTAATAAAATTTCTTTTAATAAAAAAATTACATTGCTAAAAATAAAAATGAAAAAACGAAAACAATTAATAAAAAATTACATTGCTAAATAAAAAAACCAATCGATCGGTATTTGTCACGGATTTGTTGCCGACGCATTTTCGCTAGGATCAACGCGTCGCCTACGAGATGATCGATCGGTTTAGACAAAAATTATATGTTTTTCTTCATTTGCCTCGATTCTTGTATCGCGACAATTTTTTTTGTTTTCGGCGTTTCTTTCTTGCATCGTCTCTAAACACCTATGATCGAGATCTCGAAATTTTTGTAAGCGTCGATTCATCTCTTCGAAATCTTCCTTCGTTTTGAAATTAGCCGAACGGTCCAAAACACCATTTGGGACTTCCGAGTAAAAGCTCCCAACATCTTAAGAATGTGAAAACGCCTCTCGTTTGGTTGTACTCTGCCAACGCTCTTGTTAAAATACCTGCATCGTTTTGTCCGCTACCCCAGTTGTCCCTCGTGCGTTGGAAGACTTCTTAGAACTGATGACATTTTTGGTTTATATCGGTCAATTTGCTAGATATCGAATCTTTGTCCCGATACTCATCTTTACCCACCGCTTTAAAAAAAAGTTTCACGAATTTTATTCCAAAAAAATGGCGAAGTTTGATAGTTTGCTACAAAAATTACAAAAAATATAATGTTATATTCTCAAAAAAAAAAAAAAAATAAACGCTTACGAATTATTTAAAAAAAATAAAACACAGATATTTTTAAAACGCTTACCAACTTCGGAGTCCTCCGATATGTCGAGCCACGCCCGTGCTAACGTGTATTTCTCGTCTTTTGTCAAAGCTAGGTAGGTTCCCTTTCGACGTGGAGCGTTTGGTTCCTTTTTTTATGAAACCGTTTACCATTTTGAAATGCCTCGGCAACGGACGGTTGCGAACCACCCATGGATGCAAAGCCGTGTGGGCCATGAAAGAACGGTTGTGAACCGCCCATGCCTAGTATTTGTGCGTACACAAACATACTCTGTTTATCTCTTGAAAAATTAAGTTTGGTTGCGGTTGGGTGGTGTTCAGGTGATATGTAGTGGGGTTACCGGGTCTAGACGGAACGCCGAAAGGGGGTCGGAAGGGATTCATGGTGTAATTTTTTTAATAAAATTTGAAGTAATATATAAGAGAGTATGGTAAAGTTTATAAAAAAATAAGTGAAAAATGGGGTGTTATATAGGTGAAAATATGGAATAAAAAAATTAAAACTTTTTGGTTGTTACCGTTGAAGCAACTGTCAGATTTTGAAAAGTATCGAAAGTTTGGCGTTTTAAAAAGAACGTTGCTCGACTTTTTTTTTGAAAAAAGGCCCACGGGGGCGGTCGGTCGGCATGGCGGGCTTTATTTTTGGGGAAAAAACGTCAAAAAACCTCACTACTGGTTGTCTAAGGCATCAGGGTGCGGTATAAAGCCACTAGGGGATTTATCACGCCACCTCAACGCCATCTCACCGTCACGTCACACAGGGGACTTTAAAGTTCATTAATTTAACTAGCATGCAATGGTTTAAAGCCCCCATCATCATTACATAATTATTATTTTTTATTTACATTTAAACATTATTTAATTTTCATATATTAATTTAGAACTCATAATTTAAATAAAAAAAATAAAATACCATAACTTAAATAAAAAAATACAATGTCATAATTTAAATAAAAAATACCATGTTACTAAAAAAATCACTCGTTATCTTCATCATCTCCTCCTTGTTCACAATAACATAATAGATGCTCGGTCAGATAGCTCGAAGGTTATGTCTCCTCCTTGTTCACAATAAAACCATAGGTGGTCGGTCAGATCAGCTCGAAGGTTATGGTGTGTGTCTCTGTCACGTATCCTTGCTCGGATAACTTGTTTTACAGCGTATGTGAGTAGTGGGTTCGTTGGTTGGTTACTTTTATCATAACTTTCTCCACAAAACGCTCTACCCGAGTCCTCCAATAGCTTGTTATGCAAGATGATGCCGCCTTATTAACGATCGAAGGGTGGTTGTCTGGTTGATGACGCCATAGGGCGCTAAATCCATTAAGTGGTGGGGTGGCTCTAAGCGACACCCTATGTGCTAAGTGTCAAAGTTTTCAAGCTGGACGGTATGGTACCGTCTTCCAGCCCGTCTTGGTTCGGCGACGCGCGGCACACCACGCCGGCCCCCCTCCGTCCGGTCCTCAACGTCCGAATGTTGCCGTTTGCGACGGACCAAACATGTGGGCCCCCAAGTCAAAAGTAGCAGTTAATAAAAAAAATTAATGAAAATGAGAAAGATTACCCTTTGCTGTGCATTCGACCCATGGTGACGGAGATGTTATGGTCGTTACTTGCTGCCGCACCGGTTGAGTGATGATGACTGCTGCTTGAAAACCCTAGAATCAAATGTGGGTTGAGGATGATGGTATTTTTTATAATATGGTTTTGGTTTTGGGGTGTTTTGGTACAAGCCTGTTTTTTACATGAGTCTGGGCTTTCTTTTGGTTCTTCCTTAATGGGCTTCAATTAATTCTAAGCCTTAAATTCTTACTTCTTATTTTATTTTCTACCGATAAAGAAGGTGTTTTTTAATATTAATGAAAATATTTTGTTAGTTTATTTGTTAAATGTTAAAAAAAGTAGAAGATTTAAAAAAATAAAAAAACATAAAAATGGTGGGGAGGACTATGACTAGGACCATCCTCCCATACCCTCTAGTTTTGGGGGATGGAGAAGGACTATGACGTGACGCCTACATGACGGATCATTCTGCTTTGGAGGACTATCACCGTACCCTCTAGCCTCATCTAACCCCAACAATGAATGATACGGGCCAATAACAAAGCGCTAAAAAGATCAAGGGATATCTTTGTAACTAATCCAAGAATTCAAAAAGTTTTTATCCGATAATCTCACTCTTCTGTAACCACCCCTTTCCAACCGTCCAAATAACCTTCATCAACTCATCTCAACCGTTGGATCTACATTTAGGGGTTTAGCAATCCCCCCTCTTCAAACACGCCCACACTCTTCTCTCCTCTTCACAATTCACCGCCTCCACCCACTCACCGCCGGTTTTCCACCCTACAAACGCCGCTTTTCACCGTTTTCCCGGTGATCACTCTTCAGGTCACTTTTCTTCTTCAATATTCACTTAATTTTCCCAATGCTTCATTATTCCATGAAAAATTCAATCTTTCTTCATGGGTTTATTTTCTTTGTTCATAATTATTTTTCATGCATAATGATCGCATTATCTTTACATTGTCAAGATTTTTATTATTTTTTTACTTGTTTTGGTTTTTATTCTTAGTATTCTACAAAAAAAATAATCTTTTTTTCATGGGCTCTTTTTATTTATGTTCTTTCATAATTCTTCATACATAATGATCGCATTATCTTTAACATTTTTAATATTTCCAAGATTTTCCATTTTTTTTACTTGAATTCGGTTTGATTGTGATTATTCAGGAAAAATGAAGAGGCTTTTTTAAATAAAGTTTTTTTTTTAAATATTTTGTGAGGTGTTTCTGTTTGATGTTAATTTCAAGTTGCGATTTTTAGGGTTTGTATGGTTTATGATGTGTTTGTTTGTGTTGACATTTTGAGAAAGTGTGAACTAATTATGCATTGTACTTTTTGTTTTTTAAAGAATCTTGTTCTTTATATCTTCAGAGCATCGCATTTTTTTTGGCTTCAAGTTATCCCATTTGTTGGCATAAATATATTTTTAAATTTTTTTGATGATTTTTGTATATATTCGTTTAACACTTTTGGAGTTGTTTTGTTTCAGGAGTTTGTTTTGAAGGTTAATATGCCTGGAGACAAGAACATTTTACAGTGTATCCTTTATTTATTGGTTGTAGTTTGTGTTTTCAAAGTTGTTTTTTTCCGAATTTTATGGGGTTTGATCATCAAAAGTTTAAATCTTGGAGAATCATTTTTGTTCTTGATCTTTTCTGGTTCTATCAGCCTAAAAGATCTTATTTTTATTAAAAAAATGCTGACATTTTGAAGCCCATTAAAGTACAGAACTAGGACGGTCGTGATCTTAAATTTGATTTTTAAAAGTTTAAATCTTGGAGAACCCTTTTGCTCTTGATCTTTTCTGGTTCTATCAACCTAAAAGATAACATTTTTATAAAATAAAAAGTTGACATTTTGAAGCCGTTTAAAGTACAGAATGTTCACGATCATGTGTGCAAGTGTGCACAACTATGGTTTTTTTAATTTTGTTTTGGGATTTTGCTTAACTTGTTTTAGCAGCGGAGCCATCAGCATCTGGATTGAAGTCTAGCACTGGTGCTAAAATGGACGATCAAAATCCGGTGAGACCCCTTTTCTAACTTTAGTTCTATAAACTGTACTGTTAATGTTATAACATTGTTCTTAACATGTTGTTTATTTGTATCCATTTATGGTTGTTTGATCAATGCATTTATCAATGTTTTATATTATATAATCAGCCACTTTGAGGGGTTGCACATTTGTTTTAATTAGATCTGTATTATTGTTTTAGGGTTCTAGAAAAGAAGGCATACCTTCGGGATCAGCCACGCCGTTTGCAGGGGTTTCTGTTCCTTCTGTAAAAGGCGGGGCTGCCAATAAGGCAACTGCAGGGCAAGGTGTTAACTACTCACCTACTAGCTGTTATGATTATCATTATCCAGGTTAAAAGTTGCATGATTTTCATTATTTTATGTTAATATGAACCAAGTCGTTTGTATCTTGATGATCAGAAAATGATTTATTTTGTTTGATTGTTTTTGTTAGGTCAAAATGGAGCATATAGTGATGGTTCAGGTAATATGAACTCTAGTGGCGGTTCTTACACGGATAATAACGGTTCGCTTCTTTATTATATGCCTAGTTATAATCCTTATGCTACTGGGACTTTTATGGGTGTCGATGGGCAACAACCCTATTTTTCTTCATCAGATGCCATGTCATGCTATGCGTGGAATTCTAACTCAACATCATCTTACGGCACAAAGTCTGCTACGGGCTCAAACGGGATGAAATATAGTGACCTTAATTCCAAAAGAACCATGAATTATACCGGGAACTCTCCAAATTACCCTTTGGATATGAAGTCCCGACAACAGTCTGCATCTAGTGTTCCGAAGTCGGTCCTTCAGTCACAGCATATCAGGTCACTTAACAAGGTATGTTTTACCTTTTTACCCTTTTTTTGATAATGTCATCCATAGGGCTGTAAACAGGGGCGGACCCACATAGAGTGGGTCCGGGTCCCCGGACCCCAATGTTTTTAAAAAAATTAGTAGATTCGGTATATTAAATTGTATAAGGACCCCATAAATACAATTAGGTGGATACCATAGAAAGAAAAGGAAACCTGGTGTGGTGGTAAATCCCTCTCTTTACCAACAAGAGGTCATGGGTTCAATCCTTGTATAGCTTGTTTTTCCTGATTTTTTATAAAAATCTAGTTCAAAGCTCGCTATGACCCGACCCGAACGAGGACCGACCCGAAATTTTTAACGTTTTATTATTAAATTTTTGAACACCGAAAAAATGGACCCCATTGAAAAAAAAAATCAATGAACGTCACGTTCAGTGAACAATCCGTGAACAGTTCGACGGGAAGATCTTGTTCTTGTTTGTTCGGTTTAGTTTGCAGCCCTAGTCATCCATGATTTGCAAGTTTTTTTAACGTGGAACGTTTTATGGTTTAGTTGGGGTCTGCTTACCAGTCTGCCGATTTCGCAAAAGGGTATAAATCGTCCGGGAATTATTCATCATTTGCGTACCAGAACCAAGGGCTTTTTTCAAACTATGCTATGAATTACGCTTCTGGTGGTAGACTTTGGAACGATAACGATAGATACAAATCAAGGGATAAGTCTTTTGCAACCGGTGAATCTGAAGAGTTAACACGTGGCCCGCGGGCCCAGAGCGTAAATACGCATCTTGAAGATGACAAAATGGGAGTTTCACTCACACGCGATAAATATAATCTTGAAGAGTTTAAGACAAAGTATGATCATGCCAAGTTTTACGTAATCAAGTCGTATAGTGAAGATGATGTTCACAAGTGCCTTAAGTATGACGTTTGGTCTAGCACGCCTAATGGCAACAAGAAATTAGACACTGCGTTTCGTGACGCTGAAGGAAAAGCAAACATTTTCCTCTTTTTTTCTGTAAGCTTGTTTATTGTATATTTTATTACACGTGTACATTTTTTTAGGTATTTTTTATTTATTTTTGATCATGTTTATAGGTAAATGGAAGTGGGCAGTTTGTGGGTGTTGCTGAAATGATCGGACCTGTGGATTACGAAAAGAACATGGATTTTTGGCAGCTTGACAAATGGAACGGTTTTTTTCCAGTTAAGTGGCACATCGTTAAGGATGTTCCCAACACGCTGCTGAGACACATAATTCTTGAAAACAATGATAACCGGCCCGTTACATACACCAGGGACACTCAAGAGGTACATTTTTATTTGTTTAACTTTTATTTTTGCTATATTTTTATAAAACCGATATTGGTTGATGTCAAACTGTACATTCTTTCAGGTGGGTTTGAAACAAGGTCTGGAAATGCTTGAGATTTTTAAAAGCTATTCAGCGAAAACGTCTTTGTTAGACGATCTAAGCTTTTATGAGAACAGGGAGAAGTTGATAAAAGCCAAAAGGATCGTTAAGGAGGTAATATCTTGCGGATTGATTAAATTTTTATTTTCATGCGACAGTTTATAATAAATATTTTTCTTGTAGAAGAACCAGAATGTAGGAGGAGATAGGACAATTGGGGAAGGATCACTGAACAGTAGCAACGGCTCTCGGGATTCGACCCCGTCGCTTGTTAATCTGACCCGTAACCTGTCTCTTAACTCTTAACAACGGAACGGGTACTGGTAGCAGTGGCGACATGGTTGATGTAGGGGTTTTTAACATTATATGGTCTAGTAGTTTGGATTGAAACCAGTTATGCTTTTGTTTTGTTTTGTTTGGCTTCTGAGATGTAAAAATCAGGGTTTTATTTTGCTTTTATTCTATTTTGGATGGTAAACACGAATTGATTCAAGTATCTTTGCATTTATCACTAAATTTTGTAGTGTTATTATGTCTGCCCTTCTTTTATTCAAGTTGTTTATTTAACTGCTAAAACACAATGTTTCATCTTACTTTAAAGAGTTAAACGCCATTTTAGTCCTTCTCGTTTGGGTCATTTTACCAGTTTTAGTTCTAAGATTTTATTTTTCGTATGTGGGTAAAAAAGGTTTCACATCTTGATATAGCTTAACATGTTCTTTTGGTTTTCAACTTTTATCTGGTTATGTGTGGTTTTAATTTTATTTTGAAACCGCTCGTCGTTGCCGTGTATCGAGTGGTTTTTTTTAAATAAAAAGCATGACAAGTCAGCAATTCCTAAAAGTTAAGTTTTAAAATTGTACAACTTTTTAACTTTCATGTGTTTTTTTTATAAATAAAAAGCATGACAAGTCAGCAAATCCTAAAAGTTTAGTTTTAAAAATTGTACAACATTTTTAACTTTCATAAGAAGTTAACTAATATTCCAATTTTTTTAAAGTGTTACATTTCTTTTAAAAGATCAGATTTTTTAGTTAACGTTCAATTTTCTTTGTTCTTTTCCTCCTTTTTAATAAAGGGCAAAATAGTCTTTTAACGTTTTATATTACAATTTTTTTTTAAAACAACACAAATTTTTCATTTACTCATAAAAGGCAAATTACAAATCATGGGTTGGTAGACGGGCAACAAGCTGCGCCGCCACCCCCTTTTGAATTGCAAATTAAAAAATCTGACAATTTTGTCATTTTTTAAAAGAGAGGAAAAAGAAAAAAAAATCTGAATGTTAACTAATAACAAGTAACAAATAACATAGGGTGTCTAAACGGACTCTCATTTATTGAACCATTCTCATGTGCAAGGAAAAATATATTTTAATGGTCGGTCCCTCCCTAATCACCCAAGTTTGTTAAAGAGTCACTTTTAACAACACCAATAACAAACCCGCAAACGCTCAACCGGTGTAGCAATCACCCAAGTTTGTTAAAGAGTCACTTTTAACGACACCAATAACAAACCCGCAAACGCCGAACCGGTGTGACTACGCAATGTGGTGATGAAGAGGTATGGTCTCAATTCCTTGCCTACATGGCAAGGACCACACCACCTTTTTATCCTACATGGCGTCCACATCAGCAAGTGAATCCAGAAGCTTCTAGAAGCTTCTGGAATACGTCAAGGTGGCACCAAAGATGCTCCTCCCGACACAAATGACAATACGTGTCACCACCATCGTGCGCCATGTAGACCTGCAGCAAATCAAGGAGCAGACCGACAACAGTGGTACGATGTTTCCAGCATGGACAAATATGGGCGCGCCACGTGTACCACTACTCTGACCACGGCAGAGGAGACCAAGAGGATATTCCCCTTGGTCGGACAGCTGGCGCCCCATAGCAGCTGGCAAGGTCGTTCCTCCCTCTCTCACCCTCCGGCTATAAATAGCACCCTTCATCATCCAGGTTGATTCATTCTATTCTCCACTCTCTCACTCTTAATACACACTGTTTTATCTCCTCAGAACATAACTTATTCTCACGCCGGAGCCCGGTTAAGAGGGAAACCCCCATATTCCTCTCTTAACGAGCTAACGGTGTTGTTGTTTTGCAGGACCTGTCATTTGGCGAGTAACGAAGGGGATTGAACCCCACAAAAGAGACGAACAAGCTAGTTTCACCTCGGTGTTAACCAGTGTTTCATCAGGTGATGAGTGTCGCATTTTCTTCAGTCGTTTTCAGTGGTGGAACAACAATTATTTTTTAGGGGTGCGAACGAGGGGTTTAACCAATTTGTTAAAGAGTCACTTTTAACAACACCAATAACAAACCCGCAAACGCTCAACCGGTGTAGCAATCACCCAAGTTTGTTAAAGAGTCACTTTTAACGACACCAATAACAAACCCGCAAACGCCGAACCGGTGTGGCTACGCAATGTGGTGATAAAGAGGTATGGTCCCAATTCCTTGCCTTCATGGCAAGGACCACACCACCTTTTTATCCTACATGGCGTCCACATCAGCAAGTGAATCCAGAAGCTTCTAGAAGCTTCTGGAATACGTCAAGGTGGCACCAAAGATGCTCCTCCCGACACAAATGACAATACGTGTCACCACCATCGTGCGCCATGTAGACCTGCAGCAAATCAAGGAGCAGACCGACAACAGTGGTACGATGTTTCCAGCATGGACAAATATGGGCGCGCCACGTGTACCACTACTCTGACCACGGCAGAGGAGACCAAGAGGATATTCCCCTTGGTCGGACAGCTGGCGCCCCATAGCAGCTGGCAAGGTCGTTCCTCCCTCTCTCACCCTCCGGCTATAAATAGCACCCTTCATCATCCAGGTTGATTCATTCTATTCTCCACTCTCTCACTCTTAACACACACTGCTTTATCTCCTCAGAACATAACTTATTCTCACGCCGGAGCCCGGTTAAGAGGGAAACCCCCATATTCCTCTCTTAACGAGCTAACGGTGTTGTTGTTTTGCAGGACCTGTCATTTGGCGAGTAACGAAGGGGATTGAACCCCACAAAAGAGACGAACAAGCTAGTTTCACCTCGGTGTTAACCAGTGTTTCATCAGGTGATGAGTGTCGCATTTTCTTCAGTCGTTTTCAGTGGTGGAACAACAATTATTTTTTAGGGGTGCGAACGAGGGGTTTAACCAAATTTTCAAGAGGCGTGATCAGGATTTACCTTTTAAAATACACTAATTTTTTTTAATTACTGTGTCCGTCACCCAACCCTCTACCTACTCTTTGTGGCATCCGTAATGGCATCAAAGAAAGTGATTGGCTACTTGGTGAGCGATACTCAAACAGCATACATAGAAGGGCGAAGCATATTGGAGGGACCTCTAATTATTAATGAGCTAATTTCTTGGGGTAAAAAAACAAAGAATAAATTGATGTTGTTCAAAGTCGATTTTGAAAAGGCTTTCGATTCGATTAGCTGGGAATTTTTGGATTCTACTCTTAGACAAATGGGGTTCCCCGTCTTATGGCGGAAATGGATCTCGGGTATCTTAGCATCTGCGAGATCCTCGGTGTTGGTAAACGGTTCACCTACACATGAATTTTGTATTGAGCGTGGTGTTCGTCAAGGGGATCCATTATCTCCACTATTATTCATCCTCGCTATGGAAGCATTGCATGTTGCTACGATCACGGCCAACTCGAGTGGAATTTTCAAAGGTTGCAAAACTCCAAACAACGGTCCTACCATATCCCATTTGCTCTACGCGGATGATGTCTTATTTGTGGGAGAATGGTCGGATTCAAATTTTCATAATCTATCGAGACTGCTTAGATGCTTTCATTTATCATCCGGCTTAAAGGTCAATTTTTCAAAAAGTCAACTGTTTGGTGTTTGTGTATCTATTGATATTGTTGCACAAAAAGCCTCTATCCTACAATGTAGAACGGGAGTTTTCCCTTTCACTTATCTTGGGCTTCCGGTTGGTGCTAATATCGGCTTGGTTAAGAATTGGAGGCCTATCATTGAACGATTCGAGGAAAAACTCACCTTATGAAAGGCTCGTACCTTATCATTCGGCGGAAGGGTGACACTAATCGAGGCGGTTCTAGGTAATCTCCCAACCTACTATCTCTCACTTTTTTCCGCACCAATTCAAGTACTAAAACAATTAGAAAGAATTCGTCGTAAATTCTTGTGGGGTGGATGCACGGATAAAGATAAAGTTAGTTGGGTTCCATGGTTTAAAGTGGTAGCTCCAAAAAATAAAGGTAGATTGGGGATTGGAAGCCTTGCTTCCACAAACAAAGCTCTTATGATTAAATGGTGTGTGCGTTATAAAAACGAGATAACCTCGTTATGGGCAAAGGTGATTACGGCTGTACACGGGGGACCTAGATGCCAATCTTTTATCCCGTTAAAAAGCTCTATAGGAGGTGTATGGAAAGCCATAGTAAATATGGGTCGGAAAACACAAAATCAGCCAATTGTGGTGCAAGATAGATTAACTCCAGTTTTGGGTAGAGGTGACAAAACGTTATTTTGGTTGGACTCTTGGGTGAGTAGTAGACCGCTACGCGATCTGTTTCCTAATTTATTTGCAATAGAAAGCGAGAAAACATGTAAAGTGATGGACCGTTACAAAATAGATCATGGCAGGATCGAGTGGTTTTGGGGCAGCAGCTATAATCTCTCAAATGATGAACTGCTGAATGACTGGGCAGATTGTATCGCAGTTGTAAGCTGTGCAATTTTGAGTTCAAGACCGGATAGTTGGTTATGGAAGTCGGGCGAAAAGAACGAAGAATTTTTAGTCAGTAATGTAAGGGCCGAGCTGGATCAAATCAACACAATAAATGAAACAAAAGTCCTAAACTGGCTGCATTGGATTCCGAAAAAAGTAAACTGTTTTCTTTGGCGAGTCGTTCTTGATCGGATAGCGACGAAAGAGGCTTTACAGATTCGACGCATTCATTTGTCATCATTGAACTGTGTGTTTTGCAACAATGAGATGGAATCTGTAAATCACCTTCTTATCACTTGTGATCTGGTTCAACAGGTATGGACTCTCATATTTCAATGGCTGAAAATACCCTTACCAGGTTACATTCTAAGTGTGGTACAATTGCTGGATTGCATCGGGTCATACAAGTACGAGAAGACAATAAAGAGATCAGTATACGCAGTGGTGGCGGCAACTTGCTGGAGCATTTGGTTAATGAGAAATGATGTCATCTTCAAAAACAAATCACCTGCGATTGCAACACTAATCGGTGATATCAAAGCGATTTCGTTCAGTTGGGTAAAAAAGCGTGCGGGGCTTTCGGTTCTATCATGGGAGAAGTGGAGGAGTTTTTGCCTTTAATATTGTTCTTGTCCATCTGTATCTTTTATTTTCTTGTTTTGTAACTGTGCTTGAGCCCCTCGCTTAAGTTTTTCTATAAAATTTCCGCCCTTTTTCAAAAAAAAATTTAAAGAGTCAGCCGATGTCAACGGATAGCATTGAAGGCAATGAACCAAACGCTTTAAATCTTATTTTTACAAATAACTTGGATTTTCAATATTAAATTTTTAAACCAAAATACAATATACAAATAAAATGCATCGTGTACTTAAATCCAGCCAAGATCATTATAGTATTTTCTATTTATGTCGTATATATGTTTGTGATTTGATTAGGATTTTGGCTATAAATATGATTACTAGAATTTGTGATTTGATTAGGATTTTGGCTATAAATATGATTATTAGAAAATTAAACAGAACTTTTAAAATAAGGAAATGATCAGACAATTAAAACATTCCTTAAATTACAATTTTTTTTATTAAATTTTTTTTACTTTGGTGTTCGATGTTTCAATCATCTCTAATTCAAAGATAAAAATTACAAGACATACAATTTTAGTTTCTCCTTTTATTTTCAACTCCTTCAAAAATAAGTTACACATTTTAATGATTTTCAACTTTTTTTTTATTTTCTTTTTTCCCATCCAAACATACGAACAAACAAATTTGAATATTGACGATAAAGAAAACTAATGTAAAAACATACGAACAATTATATGAACAAATGCATTTCACTCGTTATGTAATCAAAGATTAAAACTTGATAGTATTAAAACCAAATGAAAACCAAAAGTTTTAGTCAATAAACTAAACACAAATGCAAATATGTTAACCAATACGTTGATCATCCATCACAAATTCACCAAAACCATTATGATTATCCTGCATGACACCACCCACACCACCATGCACCACCGGTTGCTGCAAACCCCACTGCAGGTTAGGGTTATCATACACCAAACCACCATCAAACACCGGATAATAACCGAACCCCAACTGCTCACGCTTCAACTGCGTAATTGGTGCATCACCAAACCACCCACCATCATGGCTCATATGGTTCATCACATGACCAGGATCAAGACTCATATGGTTCATCACATGGCCATGATCAAGACCCGAATGCGAACCCAAACCTTGATTATAGTGAACCATCGGATCAAACATGAAGGGAAGTTGAATATTGTTCATGTTTCTTTTCTTCAACTCAAGATAAGCCCTTACAACATTCTCCTTATCTTCCAACTGCATAGCAAACTGTCTCAGTTGCATTTCATTTAACCTATCAAGATCATCGAACCACGTTGCGTATTTCGCTTCCATGTTCTTTTTCCGGGCCTTAACGAGCTCGTCTTCGATCTTTTTCTTCCGGTCTTCATAGAAATCTTGGAGATCATAGGTTCTTTTTCCAGTTTCATCCTTTTTCAACATGTAAGAAGCAATATTTTTCTTGATTTTATCAGGGTTTTCGGGCCATATCTCCGGTTCGTTTGAATCAGGAGGGAAGATGATGATAGATGTATCAACATCACAAAGAATGGAGAACTCATTAGCTTTTTTAATGATCCCTTGTTTTCTTTTATGGTATGTAGTGTTTCGAGTCTTCTCTTTTGCAATGAGTTCCATCTTTAACTTTGCACGACCCATCTGCAAATTATAATTAAAACCCTAATTAATAACAACTTTAATGCACATCAAAACCCTAAATCAATATAATATTAATAAGCATATATGTTCAGGTCCGTATATACCATTCAACGATCATTAATAACTATTAACAGCTATGAACAATTAATGACGATAACAGAATCAACCGGACAAAAAAAAAACCTGAAAATTCGAGGCTCGATAGAACCGAATTTATCAATAACCTAGATATCTGCTAGCACTTTTGAAAACACTTATTTAACAATTATATTATATGCAAAGACAGCAAAGTGAAATTCTGATGGCAAGCACTGAGTGAAACGCACACCTACAAGAACAACCAATCTAGGGTTTTGGTGAGGATATGGTTATAAAAACGGTAACCGACATTATAAAGCAACAAACAGGAGCAAGTTCGGTGCTTACCTCCTAACCGGTACCGGAGACTTACAGCAGGCTTGTGGTTCCGATGGGGGATTATTGTTAGGCGAAATATGGGTAATTGTGTATGATGTACCGATAAAATTTCGTTTGCCGTTAGGAAAAGAAGAAGAAGAAGAAGAAGAATTAGGGTTTTGGAGTTTGATAGAGGTGAGATGTTAAATGAGAGAGGTGGCTATTTATGGTCACTATTCTTATCAACGGCTATAAAAGATTTACGGACCAAACCATGTTTAAAATACATTCATGTTTGATTTGAGCCAATTTATTTGAGCTCGAGCTTGGACCCAAAGCTCGAGCTCGGCTCGAGTTATTTTGAGAACAACCTAAAACAAGCTAGAAGTTCGGCTTGAGCTCGTTTCAATATCGCTTAAAAGGGCCAATGCTCGGTTCGAGCTCGGCTCGCCAATGTTATCATCATTATTACTATATTATATATAAAAAAGATAAAATTTATTTAGGCTCGTTTAGGCTCGCGAGCCTAAACGAGTTTTGTATTTCAGGCTCGAGCTCGGGCTCGTTAAAACTCAGCTCGTTCGAGCTTTTAACCGAGCTGATAACGAGTTGCTCTCGAGCCTCTGGGCTTGTTTACACCCTAATTACAAGCCAAAATAATGTTCAACAAACCAAAATAAGTTTTATATTTCAAGTAAATTCAATATTTGTTCATTAGCATGAAAATCAACCTTTAAATGTGTCATAGATATCAAACTATAAGCCTAAATACATGTAAATAACAATTACTTTTTTTTGTAATATATTATATGTATATAAAAATAAAATATATTATAAGTAAAATAATTCGAGCAAAGCCGAGCCGAGCAACCAAGCGAGCCAAACCGAGCTAATTTGGCTCGTCACGAGCCGAGCCGAGCTAGCTCGACTCACTTTCAAACCGAGCCATATCGAACAAGCTTTTTTCGAGCGAGCTCCGAGCTTTTTGAACAACCCTAGTCTTTCATTTTGAAAATTAGCTGAACTTTTCCATGATCTTGATCTTGTTTCTATTCCAGTACTTCTCTAGTATTCTCGAGTTTTTTTTAGTGTTTGGTTACCTATAAGGGTGAACGGGGCGGGTGCGGAGTGAAGGGCAGTGAACCCCTTCACCGCGCGGGGAACACCGCCGTCGTCCCTGCTGACTCTAGGATCCGGTGAGTTCGACGGAGCTTCGGTCCCGAAACAATGTGTTCGGTGCATTTATTACGACTAAGAAAGGAGTTGAAACAGAATATGACACCGATCAGTCAATTTCAATCTGGTCTTTATTGATTATTCAACGTTTACAACACCATGAGACCAGTTGGAAAGTATTTCCCCTCTGGGAACCAAAAGCTTGTCCAAATGAGAGCCCCAGCCCTCTGTTTATAGACATCACCTACTATGTGTCATCTGATCGGATTGCCATCCGATCGGATTGGCTTTAACAATTACAAAACCTATCCAACTTTCTCTATTCTATACAATATTCAACACACGCTCTATCTAACTATTCGCACAGTGGCAGACGTACGAAATATGCACCAACAGATTCCCACTCGGATGTCACTGTCGAATCGTCTTTAAAACTTTGAGAACCTTGAGCTGTGTTTGAATATTCTGTAATCTTCAACTTTTCTGCAACTTCAATCATGTATCTTGAAATCTAACTATCCAAATTCCCCCTTTGATTGATGATTTGGGTTTGCTTTTGTAAAAAAAAAACACACGAATTCCCCCTGGAATGAATCTTCAGGTCTTTTGCACAGTTTACGACTCTCCTCTGATTTGCTAAACGGCAACCTTCACGAACAATCACCAACTTGAAACTAATCAATGCAGAATCCTCTGTTTCAACTTTAACCGCATCCGAGCTCAGTTTTTTATATGACCTGTAAGCACCAAGATCTCGCATTCCGCCTGCTCGATCTAAGAATGTACAAAAAACTCAACCGACAATTGATAGATACTTCAAATACTCCACTGGTTAACTTCAAATCCGTGATTCCCCCTGAACATCTGATATCCCGATTACCGTGATCCATGTTAACGCACCATAAGAATGACAGATCCGTGTAAACGGTATTCTCCACAATCAGCAAATCTTCATCAGAAAACAAATCATCTTGGTAATGTAATCCGATCTCCGAAGCATTCGTCCACAATCAGATTCATCTCCTCGGATAATCTAGATCTCAGAAGCTATCATCCACGATCAATCTAGATCTCTGATGCTTTCGTCCACGTTCAGATATCAACACCTCGGATCCTCTTGATCTCGGAAGCTTACATTCACGATCAAATTCACATTCCTCCTGACAATCTGAAGTCGAAACTACCCGAATACAGTTGCAGTGTCACGAATTTCAAATATGCTGGAATTTCAACATACGTCATTGAAATTTTATTCCCCCTCATTTTTGTAAATTCTGATGTCTCTATCACTGAATTCCCCCTCAAACTAAATTCAGTTTTTAATTCTCTTCTCCGAAAAACTCGACCAAACCAGAATATCACAATATTCACCACAATTGTCAGTTTTTCATCTTTACGGATTTTATAATTTGGTCCATAAAAAGTCAGATACCCTGAATGATAAACATTCTGCACCAGTATCATGACTACCCCCACTAACTTCCACAATCCGTGATCGCATCATCAAATATGTTCACTGAAGCCCCCGACGGTGGCCCCGAACAACCCAGCTTGGTCGTTAAAAACCCGAAAAAATTGACAATCACCAAATTTTTTCTAGAGACTCCCCTCGTCGCTGCGATCAAAAAATGCCTTTTTTAGGCATTTGATCATCTGGTCGAATGTCAAGTGTCGGATGGTCATCTGATCGAATTGTCATCCGATCGGAGTGTCATTCGATGGGCGACTTGTTTTTGTGGATCAGATGGTCATCCGATCGGATTGCCATCCGATCGGATTGTCATTCGATTGACAACAACTGATCTCTCAATCATCCCATAGTGACATGGATCGGATGTCCATCCGATTGAAAGCATATAAACCTTCAACAATCCTTCAAGCAAGATGGTGACAAGTGTCGGATGGTCATCCGATCGGATTGCCATCCGATTGGAAATGTTCTAACAGCTTAAGAACACTCCAAATCACGTTTTTTTCGATCCAGAATCTTTATTTGTGTGAATTTCATGATGAAACTTCACAGGATTGTGCGTGATACAATTCCGAACAGATTGACGGCTTCAATTCCAAAATCCATCCGTGAATTGACCTTTATTTTGAAGATTTTCTCCGTTTAACGTCAAAACTCCCGTTTAACCCAAAATTGATGAGCTTTGGGTGATTTAACAGACTGTTAGATCGATTAAATCGGTACCGTAGCTCTGATACCACTGCTGACTCCAGGATCTGGTGAGTTCAACGGAGCTTCGGTCCCGAAACAACGTGTTCGGTGCATTTATTACGACTAAGAAAGGAGTAGAAACGTAATATGACACCGATCAGTCAATTTCAATCTGGTCTTTATTGATTATTCAACGTTTACAGCACCATGAGACCAGTTGGACAGCATTTCCCCTCTGGGAACCAAAAGCTTGTCCAAATGTGAGCCCCAACCCTCTATTTATAGACATCACCTACTTTGTGTCATCCGATCGGATTGGCTTTGACAATTACAAAACCTGTCCAACTTTCTCTATTCTATACAATATTCAACACACGCTCTATCTAACTATTCGCACAGTGGCAGACGTAAGAAATATGCACCATCAGTCCCTAATCACCGCGCGAGGCACTTCAAAATCGGGGACTCTTCACCACTATGGAATATGACCGTTGAACGTGGAAAGGACCGTTGGAACATGACATTTAATGACTATAATGCCGTTTAATTAAAAAAATACATTATAAATATTACCATTTTACATTCCATTTTTCACCCAATTCACATAATCTCAAAGCATACTATGGATAGACAAAACAAGGGCGATGACAAGAAAAAATTTTCGGGTTCCGGTTAGAAGGCGAGGGGGCGCGGGTCGCAAAGTAGACGAGGCGGATTGAGTGGTTCAAGTGTGTCATTTCAATCACAACACGGTTACTCCCTACACTCTCAACCTCCATACTTTTACGCCCAAAATACACAACTAGGTTTTTACAACACCCAACCCCAACCGAATTATCCACCACAATTGTTTTCATTACCACAAGGTCCCACGATGGTTGCACCGGGTGTGTACGAGTATCCTACGGAAGCCCAAAACGCTTTTGACTTGTTTGCTTATCAGAGTCCACCGACTCAATCTCCAAGAGATAATGTTGAACACATGCTTCCAATATACAATGATGACGAAGATGAAGAATTTGTAGCCGAGACTCAAGAGTTAAATGAAGACGAAAATGAAGAAGGCGAAGAAGAGGAAGAACTTAAAGTCGAAGAAGAAGCCGAAGATGAACCGAAAGGAAAGGGGGGTAAGGCGGATCCGCAAAGATGGACGAAGAAACAAGAGGAGACGTTAGCAATGACGTATGTGCATTGTAGTGTAAACAAGAAAAAAGGAAATAAAAAAACGGAAGTTTTTTGGAAAAAAAGTTCTCGCACATTACAATGCAAGCGTTGGAGGAAATTCACGGACCGTTCATCAAGTCCGTCCAAAATGAAAAGCTATGCTAGGGAAGTTGAACTTATTCAACAACTTTTAGTATCAAGCGGTATAATTTATATTTATATTTTTACCTTTATATATTGCCATTTTTTTTACCTTAATACAATTTATATTTTTATTATCGGATCGTTTACGTCCTAGCGGGAGTGACGATGCTCATGTTATGAAACAAGCGCTAAAAGATTACTAAAAAAAATCCAGGTGGCTTTCCTCATATTGAGGCGTGGGAGGTGGTTAGAAAACATGAGAAATGGTCACCTGTACCGTTGTTGGGTGAGGAGAGTGGTAGTTCAGGGCAAAAAAGAAAGTCATCAGATTCGGGTAACTACCAAGCGAGTACACCGAATACCGAATTCACTAGTGATATACCCGACATAAACGTAGACCCCTCTCCAAGAAGGTAAAAAAGAAAAAGAAAAAAGATAAATGACCCGCAACGTCGAGCGAAAGGTCAACTGGTATGTCCGACAAGCTCCAAGAATACAAATATGAAATAAGAGTTGGTGGACGTTAAAATAAGAGTTGGGATCGGCACAGGGTCGTCCCCTCCCTTTAGGCCAGTCACACACCGCCCCCAAGGGGCTCTGCACGGCACTTCCGTCACAATTGTGACGATGGAGACGGGGCTAAGTGGTGGGCCTCCATCTGACTTCTCTCTCATCCTTTATATATATATATTAATATATTATTAATGGTGGGGTAGTCTTGGCTAGTCCCCACACCCTTGGGTAGTCCCCTAAGAGACTATCCTCCTCCCGTGATTACGTGGCGCTTACGTGGCGGGTAGTCTCCAAAGAGACTATCCTCCCCATACCCACCGGTCTAAGAAGGAAGTAAGAAAGAGGAATTGACATGACAATATATGATTGAGTGGGTGAAAAGTTTAACTAATCTCATTAGGGATGCACCCCTTTCACCAATTCTGTAAAAGAATGACGAATTAACAAGACAAAGTAGAAATGTGGTGTACCAAACTAAAATTAGATTTTCTCATTAAAAAATGTAAAAAAAAACAGCTAAAAACTTCACACCTAAAAAGGTAGAGAAATATCCTAGTGCCCGACTGTCCGTCTGTGTTCCAGAGTTTAATAAACGTAAGAAAAGAAAAGAAAAGAAATAAAATTAAGGAGAGATAAGAAAGGAAAATAAAGGAATAGATATGATCTAATTTCATGTTCCAGAGAAAAAGAGAGGGAATTCAATTTTTATATGTTCCCAAGTTGAAAGGTAAAAGAATAGAAAACTACAATTTTACAATTATACCCTTAATAAAAATAAAGCAATTAAAGGCTAAAGGCTTGGTAAATAATATAATAATACTTCTCTAATATTGACTTTAGTGGTCAAACTAATTCCCTATTCACATTGACCGCCTACTTAGGTTGAACTTTTTTTGAACGCCAAACGAATCCTTTAAATGGGTTCTTGGCTAAATTCACCACATCGGGATACACCTGCCTCTGAACCGGGGAAAACCCTCACCTAGGGCCGAAGGCTGTGAACACTCGCCCGAAGGCACGACAATGCGGTGAGGTAAAGCCCGCTCAGTTCAAGGATCTAACTAGCGATCTCTACCTTTTCGCCTAGTCTCCCATCATTACCAGGTGCCACAGAAAATAATGGGGAGGACAGGAATCGAACTTGGGTCCCTTAGAACACCAAGTCTCTCTCTTACCACTCCACCACCACCTCATTGGCAACTAATCTTAAAACTAGATTAACAAAACATTACACTACTGTTAATAACTAAGAAATGCAAGTCTCATTTATATAAAAAAAATTAATAAATCAAATCTAGTTTGTAAACTAACTATGCCTCTTCAAATTCATACTGGTTCACACAACAAGCAGTGGCAAAACTAGAAACTTTTGCCTCGAGGTGGAAATATAAATTATCGCTAATGCTTCCACTAAATTTTAACCATGTACAACAAGGTTGAGATCACCTATAAGTTGGTAAGTTAGTAATTAACACCTTTAAAATTTTTTGTATTAAAAATAGTTATAAAATTGTTAATGTTTAATAGGCTTCATTTGTGTTGTCTCGGTCTTTATTATGAAAAAAATCCTTCAACAATAATCAAAAGCAAAGTAAATTTGATAAAAACATATAATTTTGTTTAGACTAAATGAAATAAGCATATAAGTTAAAAATAAATAAACATTTAAACTTTTTTTGCAAATTATTTAGTCAATGTTTATAGGTTTTTGCTTGTCTAGTTCCTTTCTATAAATGTAGATCGATCAAATAATGGGGTGGGCTATAAGCGAATGATATGAGAGCACAAAATCCCAAATAGTGACATGGGTTCATGTTTTCAAAAGACTCGGGTCATTTCTCTACACAAATTGGCAACTTATAACTTCGAACATGGCCGTGAATTGTCAACAACATATCTGAATCATCAATGACCAAAATGAATATTATCAACTCTTGAACCCATGAACTGCACCAGCATACCAATAGTGATTTTTGATGATCACACCCATCCGTAATCGAAGAGTACCTTGGGTACCTTAACTCCACGAAAAAAACGGCAGAATCTATAACTATAAATTTATATGAATTGCAAATACCATCAAGAACCACAAACAAAAGATACAAACTGTATTTAGAAAGCAGCCATTATTATACTTGTTTCCACAAACATATTAATCACATTGACAAACCTGGAGAGAAATGAAACTGTACAAGGTTTACTGCATGACGGTGTCTCATTCGTTCATTGTTATATGCTGTACCATAAGTTTATCTTATGGTTTCAAATATAGGAATGCAAGTGCGAGATGGGGATGTCTATTGTAAAAGTTGAACTGCTGCAATGACAGGGATCTTTTCACGTAATTTCTGAGTGACAGCCACTCTTACAGTCATCACACTTGCTGCAGGACCCGTTAAGCGTACTTTTACAATTGGCTCTTCTATGGACACGAATTCTAGCGTTCCACCTGCTGCCCCAACAAGATATGGCCTTATTTCTTCAAGAACCTACCATGTTTAAATAAAAAAAGGTAAGCAAACAAGCTAGTAAGCTACATAGTAGCACACTGAACAAGCATATAAAAAAAGCTCAGCAATCAGAAGATCAGTTCTAAACCACATAGTAATAACTAAGTACAAATGTGAAACACCAAGAGATGAAACGTCTCATACCTTCTCAATGTTTTCTTCATTCAGCTCAAGGCCAGTTTCTTCATCTGGTACCGGTTCAACAGCAACAATTTCGGGAATCTTTTCCATCAACCGCCTTTCAATCCCCAGTTTCATGGTGGTTACAGAACTTGGACATGAACCACAAGCTCCCTGTAGCTTTAACCGCACCACATTTCCATCAATCTCATGTAATGCCACATTGCCACCATCTGCAATCAGATAAGGTCTAACTTCATCCAGTACCAGCTCAATGTTTTCCGCAGTTAGAGGTAGCTCTACAGCAGATTCTGGAGTCGCAACAGCCTTCACAACTGCAACACAAAACCATTAAAACAAGAATTCACGAACACTAGCGATCAAGTTCTCCCTTTCAGATTTGGTAAACCTGTCTAAACTTCATCTATCCAATAGATTATCTACTTCACTATAAGCTCTGTTGTTAAAGCTCACCTAGGCGCGTGCCTAAGCTCACTTTTCAGGCTCAGCTCAGCCTCCACGGTTCACACCAAAAGCCCCACTTTCAGGCCCTAAGGTTAGAGGTGTAGAAATCGGTTTTTTTCAAAAACCGGTTTCGGTTATTAACCGAACCGGTTTTTTTCACTCAAAACGAAAACCGGTTTTTTTTATAACCGGTTTCGGTTACTAACCGGTTTTTCAAGTCCAAAACAATAACCGGTGTAACCGGTTAGGACCGGTTTTTAACCGTTTTTTTTTTTCCGGTTTTAACCGGTTTTTTTTAAACCGGTTTCGGTTATTAACCGGTTTTTCAGATCAAGATTAGTAACCGGTCACAAACCGGCGGTTCGGTTATAAAACCGGTCCGGTTATTAAAAAAAAAAACCGGTTTCGGTTTTTTTCCCGGTTTCGGTTCTAAAACCGGTTTTTTTGTACACCTCTACCTAAGGTGCAATTTCAGACCAAGTTCCGATGAAATTCAGGCCAAAAGTTGTCTGAACAAGTTTAAACATGTCTAAAACAATCATACCAACCCTAAACATGTCTAAAACCCCTAAAAATATTAATTATTAGAGAACCTAAAAAGCCCTCTCTTATTAAGCACCTTGTACTGAGGCCCAAGGCTCTCACCTTTTGCGCCTTTAATGCGCTAAATCAATGAGAGTAGCAATACTAGAATCTTTGTAAAGTTATATCGGTCCAATATTCATACAGCAAAACTCAAATTCATGATCTCAATCAATTCTAGAAGCATGAAAGTCCGAATCAGTTACCTTTGCTACGTTTGAGCTGGTGAAATCGAAATTTAGAGGAACATGAACGGGCCCTGGCTAGAGAGATTCGAGTACCCACGAAAGAAGAAATCTGAAAACGTTTTCAAACAAAATTGTTAATTTATCAGAATAGAAAGCAAATAAGAAGATGAGTGGATTAGGAAACCTTAGGGAAGGAATTGATGGAGGGATATGAAGTAGAAGATGGAGAATCAAGGGTTTGTTGAGGTCTGGTGACATAGGAATAAGATGATTGACTCAAAATCACAGCAGCAGTTTGCATCTTGTTCGAAATTACGATGATGGAGAAAACCCTAGGTAGTAGTAGTTGCAGGCCAGGCAGAGTTTGAAGACGGAAATTAGGGCTGTTTTTTCAGGACTTCCAACCAAATAGCCCACCTATGCTGATTTGTTTTGTGTATCACACGCATAAATAACAATTAACTCAATAAGTTATGAATAAAAGGTAGATTAATTTAATTGTGTTGAAAAATATAATTTTTGTTATGAACTAGTTGATGCACGTCCGCGTTGCGGGGCGATGGTCGAATAATGAGTGAGTATTGGGCAGCTCATTGGCACGAAAAACAATTAAATCGAGTCAAACAATTAAAACAAAGGGAAAAGATGAAATAAGAAGTTTATTTTGGCTAGAAAGTGTAGGAAGCAATAGGATTAGAACATGTGGCAACATTTAAAATAAAGAAAAAAGGTATTTTACTCAATCCAACCCTTTCTTCTTCCTTTTCAAAACCCAGTAACTTCAAAACCCACCATTTTCAAAACCCACCGTCTTCAACCATTTCTTCACTTTCTATCTCAATAATCACTACATTATAGTGCGATTTTCATCACAAATCAATGATTCAAACACCCGATCAACGTGTTCTTCAGCTTTTTTTTTTGAAGAAAACCCAGTTTAATTTCATAAAAAATCTCGTTTTTTCCGGTGATTTTGGAGATAATCACTCGATTCAAGCGCTGATAAGTGTTTCAATCATTCAAACTTCGTCAATTGTTGAAGAAATCATTTAGATTCATGTAAGAAATTCTTTAATTTCATTTTTACGATCTGGGTTTTTGATTTAGTCATTGCGTTTTACGATCTTGGCGGGGGTCCGGGGGCAGCGCCCCTGGTAGCGGGGTCCCAGGGGCGGCAGCCCCTGGCGGGGTCCAAGGGGCAGAGCCCCAGGCTGGGGTTGAGCTGTAATAAAAATGCATCAGAAAAATTAATTTTCTGTAAATTGCCTCTGGAAAACTGCATTCGTAGACAGTGTTTCTGGTTCTATAAACAACAGGTTCTGGTCATTGCGTTTTAGTTAGATTCTGGTTCTGTGAACAACAGTTTCTGGTTCTGTGAACAACAGTTTCTGGTCATTGCGTTTTATACAGTTTCTGGTTCTGTGAACAACAGTTTCTGGTCATTGCGTTTTAGAAATAAAACATTTTTGAAGTGTTATTACTCATTGCGTTTTAGGTAAACACATTTTTATGTGTATTCAGTTCATTGCGTTTTAGAGAGAACAGTTTCTTTTGTGTTTTTAGGCCATTGCGTTTTAGAAATAAGACATTTTTATGTGTTTTCTAGGCATTGCGTTTTAGAAATAAGACATTTTTAAGTGTTTTCTGGCCATTGCGTTTTAGAAATAAGACATTTTTAAAGTTTTTGGGTGCATTGCGTTTTAGAAATAAGACATTTTTAAGTGTTTTGGATGCATTGCGTTTTATAAAGTACACTTTCTTTTGTGTTTTTAGGCTATTGCGTTTTAGAAATAAGACATTTATTTGTGTTTTCTGGTCATTGCGTTTTAGAAATAAGACATTTCTTTGTGTTTTTGGTGCGTTGCGTTTTAGAAAAAGTCATTTTTTACGTTTTTTTTCATTGCGTTTTACGCAACTGGGTTTTCTCCATTGCGTTTTACGCAACTGGGTTTTCAAATTTTTTTTCGAAAATATAGCAATAGTATACTCGTTTTAAAGATAAAAAACACTGGTTTTTTGGTGCAATTTTTATAAAAAAATAATGTCGTATGAAAAAGTTATTAACGTTTTAAAAATGTGGGGGAATTGGAGGAGAGAGAAACTATTGTGCTGGATTGACTAGAATGCCCCTAACAAACTCACGCGCCTCTTTTTTTTTTGCTTCAATTTCATTCATTTAATCTTAGCCATTGATTAATTAAATGGATGGTCAAGATCACTTCCTAGCCTTCCTAGTCAAATAAACTTCCTATTGTATCTCCACCCTTAAAACAAAACACTTTTATAGTTTTGATAAAAAAAAAACTAAAACAATGACAATATTGTAATTTTTAACTGAGGGAAAGTTGTATTTTTTGACTGGGGTAAAATCGTAATTTGGCAAATGCTAAAGTGATGGCAGTATTGTAATTTGAACCAGGGGCAAAATTGTAAACTTTCATAGGGGCAAATTCATAATTTTGACCTTGGGGTAACAGCGTAATATAATTTGAACTAAGGGAACAATCGTAATTTTAAGCCGGAGGCAAAACCGCAATGTTATTTTGAACCGAGAGCAAATTCGTAATTTTGAGTTGGGGGCAAAAGCATAATTTTATTTTGAACCGGGGAAAAACGTAATTTTGAACTAAGGACGAAATCATAATTTTTTAAACGTGGTAAAATCGCATTTTTGAACAGAGGGCAAAATCGTAATTATTAGCTGTGGCAAAAACATAATTTTATTTTGAACCGGGGGCGAAAAGGTAATTCTGAGTTGAGGGCAAAACCACAATTTTATTTTGAGCTGGGACAAAATGGGAATTTTAAAGAGGGGCAAAAACGTAATTTTAAAATGGATATAAAATAATAAATTGGTTGGTCCAATAGGAGAGTGCCAGGCAAAATCGTAATTTTGAATTGAGGGCAAAATCGTAATTTTGAGATGAGGACAGAAGCGTAATTTTATTTTGAGCTGGTGGCAAAACGGTAATTTTAAACAGGAGTAAAAACGTACTTTTAAAATGGATATAAATTAATAAACTGTTTGGTCCAATGGGGGAGTGCCAGGCAGCTGCCTGGCACTATTCCCCCATTTGGTAAATGTATGTGTAGAAAATATTATTAAAAAGTTTACCATGAAGATCAAGATTTACCTCTAGATTTATCAAGCAAGTGGATGAACTCTTTGTCAAACTTATGGATAGCTTTGTCTACTAAATAGTTAATCTTGTCTACCAAATAGTTAACCTTGTCTACCAAATAGTTAATCTTTTTTGTAGTATAAATACTAGCTCAAGGTAGAAGAGAAAATGCACCTCATGTATACACTTTCATAAGTTATACAATTCTCTTCTTCTTTCTCTTATAACCTTTCTAAAGTTCTTAAAGTTTTAGCACTAATCTTGTGTTAATTCTTGTTATATTTATATTATAACACGTTATCAGCACGAGTCCCTTGTATCCTAATCATAGAAGACCTTAAGCCCAAAGATATCCATAATAAGAAATGTAAGCACTTCATTAACTTTATAATTTACTTTGAAAAAAATTAAGTACAAAAGAACATTTTAATATACATATTTCATAACTACGGGACTACTAACAATCTAACATTTAATTATGCATCTAACTTTACTTTTATCGTCGTAACTACGGGACTACTAACAATCTAACATTTAATTATGCATCTAACTTTTACTTTTATCGCAACTAACTTTTATTTATACACACACGCTCACATTTCATTTAGAGTTTACGTTTATTTATGTATACTAACATTTTTATTTTTATTATTATGCATCCTAATTTTATATCTTATAAAATAACATTTCTGTAATACATCATTTATTATATATATATATATATAACGGCTATAAAACGGTAATATAACCGCTGCAAAACGGTTATAATTTACCACTATAAATTACCAATTATCAATCTCATTTTTTCCGCAACAAACAGTTTTCTTCTCAAGGCTATTCAAGAGAAAAAAAATTCGAAGATGATTCACCCGGTTTTAATATTGGCCGGCATAATATTAATATTGTTACCGACCTTAATGTATGAGCTTCCACCTCATCTTTTTAGTACTTTTGTATTCATTTATTTGTTTATAGCTGTACCTATGTATGTTATCTCATTTTTAATGAGTATTTAGATTTTAATATTTATCTTATTTATGTTTAGCAACAAAATGGCTAACATCGCAAAAATTGAATTCCCGGCTCTTAATATCACCAGAGAAAATTATATGCCGTGGACGACACATGTTAAGCGACACCTCAAATCAATGGGTGTTTTGGAAACGATAACGGAGTCAAATAATTGTAGCGACCAAGACAAGGCAAAAGCAGATGTCTTCCTCCATAAACACATTGATGAGATGTTGCAATTTGAATATTCAAATTGTGAGGATCCATACGTTCTGTGGAAAGATTTAAAAAGCAGATTTGATCATCAAAGGGAAGTTTTACTTCCAACTGCTAGAGATGAATGGAACAATCTCAGGTTCCAAGATTTTAAAAAGGTGAATGGATACACCTCTGCTTTGTTCAGAATATGCTCAACGCTCTGATTCTGTGGGCAAACTGTTACGGAGGTAGATATGTTGGAGAAAACTTTCTCCATATTTCATGCATAAAATATAAACTTGCAACAACAATATCGGTTGCAAAGGTTTCAAAGATATTCTGATCTAAATTCATTTCTCCTCGTAGCAGAGAAAAACAATGAGCTACTAATGAAGAATCATCAAGCTCGTCCCACTGGATCATTACCCATTCCAGAAGCAAATGCTGTTATTAATGATGATACTAAAGAATCTGGAAGAAAATGGGGACGGGGCCGTGGCCGTGGCCATTTTGGTAAAGGTAATGGTCGCAACCATTCCTTCAAAGGAAATAATAATTTCCGAGGTAATTCCCATGGTCGTGGACGTGGTCGCGGTCGTGGTCGTGGTCGAAATCAAAGAACCCCTAATTACCACACTCCACAAAATACTAATTCCAACCAGTATAACAAAAGGAATGAAGCTGGTAGGTCCGAAAACAATGGCACTTCTTGTTTCAGATGTGGAAGTACAAACCATTGGTCAAAGGCTTGTCGTACATGTGATAACCGTCACTTTTCCGTACATTCCGTACACTAAATGAACAGTAACTTGTGCTTTAATGACTGTGCATGATCTAGTTTACATGACAAATAGATTTTTGATTACTGTTATATACATACAATGACATTTCATATTCGTTGCTACAAGCAACACGAGATTGTTCTAATGATACACAGAACAGAATTGGCACCATTACCAGACAAACTAAAAATGCTGACGAAGTTCAGTACATAGACAGACAGTATTTTGAGGCCAAGTATGAGCCAGAGATGACGTATTACATTAGCATAGTGTGTAGGGAAGTAAGGACCACAAAACTGCATGCCTAAGTGGTAGACAAAGTGCCGGAAAGTGCCTAAAACCCACATAAAGTGCAGAATTCTGCATTAATCATCAAAATTCAGCATTTTAACATGCTAGTAATGTGCAAAAATATGTCAAAATGGTCCTGTATGCTTTCCTAAGTGTCGGGAATTAAAAGTGTCATAAAAAGTTACATAAAAGACACTATACGGTATAACTTAGCACTTTAACGAATCGGTATCTAACCGAACAACCGGACATTACCCGGAACACTGAAATATTGCTAAAAACATTGTTTTACTTTTTCTGAGCTAGTTATGGTTCCCGAACACCCTAACTTATTACATAAAGCATCCTACACTAAAGCACTAGACTTTTACATCTTAACTTCCACTAATTACTTGCATTACCATCAAAGTTCACCCACCCCCCATATAAGAGTGGACGGTCACAAGTGACCCCACCATGATCCTCCAAGATCTTGTAAGATCTAAATAAATCTCCATAAATCTTCCTAAGATTTGATGAGATTATGTATGTACTAGAGTGAACATAAGGACCATTAGATAATAGCATTATGGTTATAAGTACATGATCATTCTTCATCTTCACCAACATAACTTCCTCATACTCTCTCCCTCATATCTCGACCGAACTCCTCCCCACACCACCACCAATTTTCGGTCATTATCTAACCATTTCAAAGTTATCACAAGGTGTAAGGTGCAAGATTAGAAGGCTTGGTGCTTGAAGAACTTGAAGGACCTCCATCATTAACTTTTATCCACCACTTTTGTCTTCACCAACAACTAGTGATCTTCCCTAGCTTGAAGCTAGTAGTAAGACCTTCATTAACTCTTGATACTTCATGTTTTAGTTGTTAAAAGATATACCTTTTTGAAATCATATGAACACTAAAAGACTTTAACTTGAATCTTGAAACATAAAGCATGAAACATGATGAAATCTTGTGATATGATGTTGTTTAGTATATGAATGATATTTGCTTGTTGATTTCTTGAGATGATGATGTTAATCATCACATTTAGCTTGCTAGATGGTGATTAAACACATAATCTAGCAAGTGGAAGGATGATTATGTAACAACAAAAGATAATCATCTTCTAGTGAAGACATTAACTTGAAAGTAAAATGATTCTTGTAAAGTAATAAACAAAGTGAACTAGTAAACTTATAGATCCAAGATTTGTGAAAGATTTTTCTAAAAGAACCAAGTTTAAAAAGGTGATTTTTGAAAGATCATGGTTTTTACTAAACTTGCACAATTTTTAGTGATAAAACAAGTGTAGAAATACTTATGAAACAAGATGATGTTATAAATGAACATTTTTGTAATATGTGTTTACAAGTTGTAAACACTAAATCTTTTCAAGAATGAAGATTGCCAAGAAGTAAATATATTTTGGAAGGTAACTAAGTCTACTAAAAACATTACCAAGTTACTACGCGTTTTTATGAAAGATCAAGTTCATGTTACTATGTGGAGTGTATTGTTTTTACACTTGGTAAGTATAAAATGATTAGTGATTTGTTGTTGATTGTTTGGATAATTGTTGAAAAGAAAATGATATGCTAAATAGCATGGACACCTCCATTTACAAAGGAAACTATGGCAAAATTTTCTAAAAATACCAACACTTAGAAAATATTTTCTAAACAAGTGATTACAAGTGTATTTTTAACTATGATTTTCTATATAAACTTTGCCATAGATTTTTGTAACAAAAATACAAATATTGGAGGTTGGTTTTTATAAATAAAAATGGGTAAATATGTATCTAGAATATATATTTACATTAAAATCATTGTGTGTGATTATGTGAAATAGCTATATTATTTTAGAGAAAATAATATAACTTACAAATACCAAGAATTTACAACTCCAAAATAATACCAAAAATCTCACGGAATAAATACACAAGTTACACATTCGATATTGTGAAACCAAACGATAAGACGTAACCTACAAAATATTCCGGAAAATACCATTACAAATATATTTTTGGTAAATATTGTTTTGGATACAAGAAATGAAAATACGACTTTTGAAAATAGTACAAGAGTAATATTGTATTTTCAACCAAGAGAAAATCTATTATTTTTGGAAGCAAGAAATATATTTTCTTAGAATACTTAGAAGATATATGATTTTTGAGAAAAAAATATATATTTTCTTGGAAATACATTATTTTTGGGACAAAACAAGTTTAAATATATTTTCTGAAGTAAGACTTGAAAATATATTATATTGGAAACTACAAATAGGAGAATACAAATACACATGTATGAAATACTCCCATCCTTGGGAAGGAAATACGATAAATAAATACTTGAGAAGTATTATAACTTCGGATAATGTTAAAGACATAAAGGAAACGTAAATCAAAACATGAATACTAAGGCAAGGCACGGCCCGCTCGTCTAATAGACCCTAACACATTGTAGGTAGTCGTGTTTGCCGACGAGATTTGAGTTACGAGCACCGAAGACGCAAAAGAGTGAGTTCATGCTCCCCCTTTTCTCTTAACTGTTTTTGGTTTTATAACTCTCGGGGGTGGAATACATGTTATGAATACTTAAAACGGTATGAATTGCCTATGAAAAGAAATACTAGATCATGTGAGCAGAGACTTAATACAGAAATGCCATTAATACATAATTAGGGACGAGGGTTAGATCTAACGGGTACGGCCGAACCACACTCATGGTCACAACTAGTACCTAGTAGTGCTTCGGAGTCCCAGTCGAGGTTAATCGACACAGTCGAGGGAAATCGACACAGTCAAGGTAAATTGACACAGTCAAGGTAAATTGACACAGTCGAGGTTAATCGACACAGTCGAGGAAAATCGACACAGTCGAGGAAAATCGACAAGGGTATGAGCCATTACGAGTGCTCCCTATGTCCTCACATGCCTTAAAGTCCTTGTAAAACATTCATGTTCATACACGCTTTTCATACCTGTTTACAAAGGAGTCTCTCAAAGATTTACAAGAATTACAGTACACAAACAAGACGCATGAACTCGCTCAACTTTTTGTTGATGTTTTCCAAAATTACATGTATTTCAGGTGACAGGATGGATCTTGGGCGCGGGTATCGTAACTCGAAGTAAACTTCAAGTTTAGATGCCATCCACTTTTGTTGAATTGTAACCTAGACGAATGTTGTGTTTTAAAACTTAAATAACCAGTGTTTGTAATACTCAAATTTTATGAATGGATGAACGTCTTTTTGATCATGTAGTTGTTTATTACGATTGAATGCAATGATATTAAACCAGTCACACATCATACGATTCCGCAAAAGTTAGGGTGTGACAGTACACCTTCACATTTATGTGAACTTTACCAAGCCTCTCTCAAAAGAAAAGAAAATGAGGTGAACCATGTGGATAATTTTAATGATATCAACGTCGAACTGAATGTCGCCGATTATACCAATGACATGGAACTCTGAAACAAATGTTGCTAAACCATAATAATTATATGCAACAATTATGTAGTTTCCTTTATTATAACTATCTTTATTATGTTTCATTAGTCTTTCTTTTCATGTAATGTTTTCAACTAATAAATAAACTTCTTATTATAAAATAATTCATAATGCCTTCATTATACACTTATTATTATTTTTATTTATATTTTCAAGATTAAAATGAATACCACTGGAGCACAAGAGCAAACAAATGATGCGGATATATGTATAGCGGATAGTGGAGCCACACGCACTATACTTAAATCTAAGAAATATTTTTATGAGTTGAAACCAACAAAAGGAACCGTTGATACAATATCAGGTCCTACAAACTTGATAGAAAGAGTGGGAAAAGCTAATTTAATATTACCAAATGGTACAAAGCTCTTAATAGAGAATGCTTTATTTTCCCCAAAATCAACGAGAAACTTGTTGAGTTTCAAAAACATATATCATAACGGATATGATACTCAGTCTAGGACTGTTGATAATAAGAAATATTTACACATCATGAGCAAATATCATATATTGGAAAAACTGCCAATGCTCCAATCTGGTCTGCATTATACACACATTAATGTGCCTCAAGCACATATGGCAGTAAAAGAAAGTTTTTGTGTTCCTGTGACATTTAACTTATGGCATGACAGACTAGGCCATCCAGGATCTACAATTGATGAAAATAATTATTGAAAACTCACATGGACATCCATTGAAATATCAAAAGATCCCCCAATCAGATAAAATGCCTTTATGTACCTCTTGTTCACTTGGAAAACTAATTACAAGGCCTTCGTCCTTAAAAGTTGACAAGGAATCACCAATGTTTCTTGAAAGAATTCAAGGTGATATATGTGGACCAATTCATCCACCATGTGGACCGTTTAGATATTTCATGGTCTTGATAGGCGCATCCAGCAGATGGTCTCATGTCTCTTTATTATCAACCCGTAATGTTGCCTTTGCAAAATTTCTTGCTCAAATTATTAAACTACAAGCACATTTCCCTGATTACACTATTAAAAGGGTAAGACTTGATAATGCTGGTGAATTTACATCACATGCTTTTAATGATTATTGCATGTCTGTGGGAATTGTTGTCAAACACCCTGTTGCTCATGTACACACACAAAATGGCTTAGCTGAATCATTGATCAAACGTTTACAGCTAATCGCTAGACCATTAATAATGAGGACAAAACTTCCTGTGTCGATTTGGGGTCATGCAATTTTACATGCTGGATCACTTATTCGTGTGAGACCAAGTGCAAATCATAAGTACTCCCCATTACAACTTGTTTCTGGCCATGAGCCAGACATTTCCCACCTTAAAAATTTTGGGTGTGCAGTGTACGTTCCTATTGCACCACCACAACGCACAAAAATGGGGCCTCAAAGAAGGTTGGGAATGTATCTTGGATATGAAACAGCCTCCATCATACGATATCTTGAACCTTTAACATGTGACGTATTTAAAGCACGTTTTGATGATCGCCGTTTTAACAGGGCAATGTTCCCAGCATTAGGGGGAGAAAATAAAAAACGAGAAAATGATGTCTCATGGTGTGTGCCTTCATTGTCTCATCTTGATCCAAGAACAAAACAATGTGAGACGGAGGTGCAAAAGATAATACACTTGCAAGACATTGCAAATCAATTCCCTGATGCTTTTACTGATACAAACAGAGTTACTAAATCTCATATACCAGCTGCTAATGCTCCAGCTCGAGTTGAGATCCCAAGTAAGGCAATAGATAATAAGATAGCTCATGAATCTAAAAAATGTTTGAAACGTGGAAGGTCAATCAGTTCAAAGGATAAGAATCCTCGAAAAAGAAAAGCACTTGTAAAGGAAATTTACCATAAAGAGAATGATCTTGATAAAATAGTAAATACCGAAACCTCTCACGAGGAAGATGTTGATGATACTAACAAAGAGATATCAATCAACTATGGTCATACACATATCATATGGAACCGATATGAAATGGAAAATATTGATGAGATATTTTGTTATCCTATAGCAAGTGACATCATGGGTAGAGATGATGATCCTGAACCAAAATCTGTCAATGATTGTCAAAATAGACATGACTGGGATAAATGGAAAGGTGATATGCAAGCTGAATTAGATTCACTCAACAAACGAAAGGTTTTTGGGTTTATTGTTGTTACACCTAAGGCTGTAAAGCCTGTAGGGTATAAATGGGTTTTCGTACGAAAACGGAATGAGAAAAATGAGGTTACAAGATATAAAGCGAGACTTGTAGCTCAAGGTTTTACACAAAGGCCAGGGATTGACTATGAGGAAACATATTCTCCCGTTATGGATGCTATAACCTTTAGATACTTAATCAGCTTAGCGGTTTCTAAAAAGTTAGAAATGTGTCTTATGGATGTTGTTACAGCTTACTTGTATGGATCACTTGATAGTGACATCTATATGAAAGTTCCTGAAGGATTTAAACTCCCTGAAGCGTTAAGTTCAAAACCCAAAGAAATGTATTCGATCAAATTACAAAGATCTTTATATGGGTTGAAACAATCTGGAAGGATGTGGTACAATCGTTTGAGCGAGTATTTGACAAGTAAAGGTTATACAAATAATCTTATTTGTCCATGTGTCTTTATTATGAGGACAACATCAGGATATGTGATCATAGCTATATATGTTGATGACCTAAATATAATTGGGACGTAAAAAGAAATTCATGAAGCAATTATACTTTTAAAGAAAGAATTTGAAATGAAAGATCTTGGAAAAACCAAATATTATCTTGGTTTACAAATTGAACATATGAGCAATGGAATACTTGTGCATCAAACGAATTATACCGAAAAGTTGTTGGAACATTTCAATATGTACAAGGCAAATCCTTTAAGCACTCCAATGGTCGTTAGATCACTTAAAGTCGAAAATGATCCATTTCATCCTTGTGAGGAAAATGAAGAAGTTATTGGTCCAGAAATACCATACCTCAGTGTAATTGGAGTACTTATGTATCTTACGAATTGTACGAGACCTGACATTTCTTTTGCAGTGAACTTGTTGGCAAGATTTAGTTCAGCTCCTACTAAAAGGCACTTGAATGGGATTAAACATATTTTTCGATATCTTCGAGGTACTGTTGATTTAGGCTTGTTTTATCCCAACGATTCAAAAGAAGGGATAGTTGGTTATGCAGATGCTGGTTATTTATCTGATCCTCATAAAGCAAAATCTAAAACTGGATATGTATTTATGAACGGAGGAACTGCGATTTCATGGCGTTCTCAGAAACAAACACTTGTCGTAACATCATCAAATCATGCTGAAGTCATTGCACTACATGAAGCTTCAAGAGAATGTGTACGATTAAGATCTATGTCACAACACATTGTGACTTCTTGTGGGCTAGAGAAAGATCGAAGTCCAACTCCTATCCATGAAGATAATGTCGCTTGTGTCTCTCAAATGAAAGAAGGGTATATCAAAAGTGACAGAAAAAAACATATACCACCAAGATTCTTTGCATATACTCGGGACCTTATTAAAGACAATCAGGTCGAGATGAGATATGTCCAATCCAGCAACAATTCAGCCGATCTTTTCACAAAAGCACTACCTACAGCAACTTTCAGGAAACATGTTCATGACATTGGCATGCGTTATGTACGGAGAATGTGATTCCTTACAAATTGCTAACTTGAGGGGGAGCTATAGACTGCACTCTTTTTCCCTTAGCTAAGGTTTTTTTCCCACTGGGTTTTTCTTTAGCAAGGTTTTTAATGAGGCAGTACTTAAAGACTCTGAAGTTTGCAAAGTGTCATCCAAAGGGGAGTGTTATGAATATTATTAAAAAGTTTACCATGAAGATCAAGATTTACCTCTAGATTTACCAAGCAAGTGAATGAACTCTTTGTCAAACTTATGGATAGCTTTGTCTACTAAATAGTTAATCTTGTCTACCAAATAGTTAACCTTGTCTACCAAATAGTTAATCTTTTTGTAGTATAAATACTAGCTCAAGGTAGAAGAGAAAATGCACCTCATGTATACACTTTCATAAGTTATACAATTCTCTTCTTCTCTCTCTCTTATAACATTTCTAAAGTTCTTAAAGTTTTAGCACTAATCTTGTGTTAATTCTTGTTATATTATAACAATTTTGAGTTTATATGCTATAGTTATTTAGCATATTACACAAAACATGGGGAATATTCAAAGATAGAATTGGCAATGGCCAATGACGTTTAGTTGTGATTATTACATGCTAATTCCTGTGAAAAAAAAATTAATGCGATAAAAACTATTTGTAATAAATAATTAAATATTACATTACATGTAATAATAGAAAAATTATAAATTAATGTCATATTCACAATTTACAAATTTATTAATACAAATCTCCAGGGCCGTCTATCAGGGGGTGCAGGAGGTGCCTGCGATCAGGGCCCAAATCAATATAGGGCCTGAAATTTTTTTAAATTATATATATATATATATATATATATATTAAATAAAATTCTGGATGTTTATATAACTAAGGGTCTGCTAAATGACCCAAAGTTTTTTAAATAAGGGTCTGTTTAGAAGTTTTAAAAAAAAAGTAGCCCAATTAACAAGCCCAAGTGACTAGTCTGAACAAAAATAAGGGCCTGCTAGATCAGGGAAAGGAAACAAAACGTTGCACTGTCACAGGAAGTATAGTATAAGGGCCTGCTAGATTAGGGAAAGGAAAAAAATATTTGGGTTTTTGTTTCCTAAAAAGTTAAAGACTCTTGATGAAGCCAAGCTTAAGAAGTGTTGTTATCGCTTTCAAGATGCATTGAAGTATGAAGGAGAGTCAGATATTGATGCTAAAGAATTGTATACGGAGTTGAAGTTGATTAATACATTTTTACCGAGACACATTGACAACCCTTTTGATGTTTTAGACTATATCTTCCAATGCAGTACTACTTATCCTAATGCTATAAATGCATATAAAGTGTTGTTGACAATTTTAGTAACTGTGGCATCGGCAGAAAGAAGTTTCTCAAAGTTGAAGTTGTAGGATCAGTTTTCGACTCCGTATCGATTGTGTGAGACACGTTCGACGTGCGGAATCCGTGAACGTGCGTGGACCGAACACGAGACCGTACTAAATCTGTGATTCTATTGATAATCTGAAAACGTACAGCACCCGAATCACGTACACAACACTTTCTCTCTCTAGCTTCTCTCTCTAACACTATAGCTCTCCAAAGTGCAAAATGAAAAAGTTCTAAATCCTAACCTTAAGGATTCTATTCATAGGCCAAGGCAATAAGGAATGTTTCCTTATTTACAAATATGCCACATTGCCTTTACTAACTAGCTATTACAATATAATAACGTTTTCTTTAGTTTCTTGCTACGGACTTGATTGACGGAGGCGATAGACATAAATGCACTAACAGACTCCCCATTGGATATTACCGCAGTGTAACAGCCCAGTGTAACCGCACCATGATATTGTCCGCTTTGGCAGCCAGCACGCCCTCAGCGTCCGCCCCTCACGGTTTTCAAAACACGTCATGATGGTGAAGGTATCCAACCCCTTATAAGGAAGCCTTTGTTCCCCTTCACAACCGATGTGGGATGTCACAATCCACCCCCCTTAAGGGGTCCAGCGTCCTCGCAGGACCTGGCACCACCGGTCCGGCCCTGCCTCTGATACCATCTGTAACAACCCAGCGTAACCGCACCATGATATTGTCCGCTTTGGCAGCCAGCACGCCCTCAGCGTCCGCCCCTCACGGTTTTCAAAACGCGTCATGATGGTGAAGGTATCCAGCCCCTTATAAGGAAGCCTGTGTTCCCCTTCACAACCGATGTGGGATGTCACAAACAGTGAATCTCGTAGCGTCTTGTCTTTCTCTCTCTCTTTGAGTCTTCTTGAAAATTTGACGACTTCAGCAAACACAGACTCCCTCTTGCTCGAACAGCATACCCGTGGATCTGTCTTTAGCTTCAGCTCCCCCTTTCAGTAGACTCTTCAGGCTCCCCCTTTCTTCAAGCTTCCTTGCTTTGGGATCGGCACCTGGCTTTCTGGTTACAAGCTCCTCCAGGATAGTTACCTGGCTCCTTGAATGCACGCTCCCCCTTGCGTTGAGCTCGTCTTTAGACTCCCCCTTAGACTCGGCTATCGGGATCGTAGTCTGATACAACATCTGCAATTTCTCAAACATTTGTAAGTAAACACATTTTGATCAACCAGGATTGAAAACATGGCTCTCTCAGCATAAGCTAAAACATTTCGACAGTGAAAGCTTTTTTGATTGGCCAGGAATCGTGACCTGGCTCTCAAAAACTTTTAATCAAGATACTGGCTTTAAAATATAATAATATGAATATATCCAAGAATACTTGATTCTCTCCCCCTATCAACAATCTTCATAGATTTGACGTTTAAGAATCCAAATCCCTCACAGTTAATCATCCAAGTCCAATTTAATGACCTTGGAGATTTCACAAACTGTTTTTTATTTTTGATTTTAAAACTTTAAGTTTCAAATTAATGAACTTGTTTTATTTTTAGAAACACGATTAGCATACTTAGATTTTGAAACTCAGCGCTCAGACATCGGTTGTCGAAAATAAAGCAGAAATCAAAATCTTTTTGTATTTTTCTGAAACATAAAGCAGTAAAGAAATATTTACAGACAATATTTTTGTTTGAGTTCACGTTAGAGGATTATATCAGTTTATAACAAATCACTAGCACCGTTGAGCTTTAAACACTTTAATGTTCTAAACGATTCACTTAGATTGTCAGTATACTGATCCACTTAAATTTTCACAAAAAGTTCAATTGATTCGAGATACGAGATTAGAATTTTAAGGACTTAACTTATTCGTGTGTCCCACCTCAGAATATACTCCTGTATCAAAATTCCCTAGATTCAGTCTTACAGGTGAGTATACCAATTTGATATCTGTATCTGGGTTAGTGCGAGACCTTGAGAGCTCAGGTATGAACTTCCGTTCAGTCAAAGAGATGAAGGCTCGACTTTAGGTGTGTTCCCTTTAGGGAATCTTTTCTTCAACTGCAATTGATTCATATCTTTCAATATTTTTCAATTTTTATGCAGAGGGTAAGCTTTAAAAGCGCGTAAAGTATTATACGAGGTCTAGGCCATTGCTTCCGCAATATCAGAAGACCAGGTATAATACCCCATATATCAAACAATATAAAGACCAAGTATCTCAGAATCAGGCAATCTCTCAAACAAGATTTCGGGGGTTACCCATATATCCGAGAGATGTTCCCCACGAGATAAGTAAGTATTTGATATTTAGGTTTATATCTCGAAAACAATTTACTAAGCGTGTAAAAACCTACTGGCATATCATCAGTGAGACCGTTTATCACATTTTAACATTCCATTTCTTTAGCGTACTGTGATTGTCTACTGATGTACTATCATTTCCTCTTTTTACACAAAAACTCATTTTTGAATTTTATCATGTTTTTGGCTTTTTCAAATTTTCTAATGTATTTGAATTTTCTAACAACTTCTTACTCCTCCTAAAAATCAAAACATTAAAAAAATTGATAACAGATGCTGACAGCTTTGTCTCGCCATCCATTTTCTGCTTTTCGTGCACTGATTTGCAGAAAATATAACATGTGAAGCAGAAATTATAACGTACCCCCATGATTTACAACACATTGATCTTTTACAGTTTGAAAACCGTTTTTCAATCTTGTGAAATTAATCGTGTTTGTTCCGCCGTGAGGGTTTTGGCATATTTACTCAACATATTTTTGAATTTTTCAAATTTTTGACAAAATAAAACATATTTTGTTTTTTTTTTTTATTTTTCAAATTTTAGGGGTTTTAGAAATATTGTTTATTTATGTATAGAAATACAAACTCCCTGTATCAGTTGCAGGGTTTAACAACCTTTTCCTCTTGTACCAGACTGTTTCCTCTGTTGTTTTGACTTTCATCTTATTTCTGAAGCACCTGCACATTCAGATTACTCAATTACTTGAACAAGTTAGCCCAGGTCTGTTTAACCTTAGGCATTTCGACACAATATAACTCATTCAACTTCGAAAAATTATCATCGTTTTGAACAAACAACTTTTCATCTTTTACTTCATCAGTTTTATGTTCAGAAACAGGTTGTATCTTAACCACCCAACCTTGTCCTTTTGAAGCACTTCTCTTGTAAAAACGTGAGTCATTTTGAACATTTTTATTTTGAACAACAACTTTTGGTTTCCAAAACTGGTTTTGTTTTGTTGCATCAACAGTTGTTTTCCAACTTTGTGTTGTTCTAAGTTTGGGTGTCTCTAATTTCCATGTTTGTTGTGAGTCAGCCTTTGACATTTTCGGCTTCCAAGTTTGTTTTGAATCAAACTTGGTTGATTTCTGATTCACAACATCAGACTTCTTTTTCGTTTCAACACCAACAGGTTTTAGATTTGGACACTTGCGAGCAGGATGTCCAGTTTGATCACATATGAAACATGTTCTCTTGGACACATCTTTGACCTGTTGTTGTTGATTTTTCTGAGCATAGAACTCTTCATTAGACTGTCGTCTAAATTTGAGTTCTTTCTCTTCTTCGGAACTTGTTCCGTGAACAAACTTCAGTTTTGTTTGATAATTTGGCGTTTCATTTCGTTTCCAATTTTGTTTCTTTTTATAACCCAACCCATCTTTCATATTTTTCTTTTTGTAACCAGGTTTGTTATAAAAAAATTTGTGACTCTTTCCAACAAACTTTGGAATTTCGGATTTTTCAATTTCAATCATCTTGAAAACTTTATCAATCTTTTCTGAAATCACATTCTGAATCGGGACTTCAAGATCTGAGAATAATTTGTCCGATCCAATCATGGTTTATACCAATCCTTTTGAATCATCATTCGCCTTTTTCTCAGATTTTGAGTTTTTCAGATATCCTTCATGAAAACTACCTTCATTTTCATCCTGTGATTCAGATTTACTTGTATCAACCAACTCTTCTTTCAAAACACTTTCAACAACCTTACCTACCACCTCTGAATCACTAGAATCATCAGATTTGGATTAGGTTATGTCAATGTTATAAATGATCGACCATAGAACGTGAATTTTTCCTCAAACGGGTGGTGGAACCTGATGATATTCTGAGCCAATACCTTTCTTGTTTTGCTCAGAATCTTTACCATCCGGTGTTAGATTGCAAATGCGTTCAAGAACATATGATGAAGCGTGATAACTGTGTAACTTGTTGTTATCTTGTTCTAAATCAGCTATTTTACGCTTAAGTTTAGCAACATCCTCAATGTAAGAATTTACAACTTGTTGCTTTATTTCATATTGTCGCTTAATCGTATCAGTTGTTTCAGAACAATATTTCAATCTGGATTGAACAAGTTTCATTTGACTTTTCACGTCTTCATATGATTGTTTTGTAATATGATATGCAAGTTTTATTGAATCGTATTCCTTTTTCATTTCTTGAAATGCACTTTCTTTTTGTAAACACTCTTCTATCATTTTGAAACCTTTTCTTTTAAATTTTCATTTTCTTTTTCTAAATTTTTACATTTTTGAGAAAGTTTTTCATCATTTTCTTTTAAAACTTTTTCATTTTCTAGCATTTCTTTGCATTTTTCTTTGAAAACATTTTCAATTTTAGTAAATTCTAGATATCTTGTTCTGAACTTTTCGTCTTTTTCAGTACAAGCACTGCATGTTTCCATGCATTTCTTGCACTGTTCAACATATTTGTTTAAGACTTCAGAATCAGATTTTACCTCAGTGATTGGTACTTCGACTTTTTCTGTTATCTCTGTCTGATCAGCATCTTTCTTTTGTTCTTCTTCACCAGTACCAACATCACCACCAACATCAGCATCATCATTCACTTTAACCGAACTTTTCACCTTCACTACATTTTCTCCCTTCTTCTTCTGATCTTCTTCATTCTGCTGTTCTTCGCTAACAACTTTCTTTTCAACAACTTTTTCTTCTATTTTCTGTTTCTCTTCTATCTTCACATCTTCCTCTTTCATAGCTTCAACTTTGACTTCCTCAGCAACCTTCTTCAAATCGTCAACCAAATTCTCAACATTCTTCTTCCTTCTTTCTTCATCCCTTTTCTTCAGACTTGCGGTCATAGCATCTCTGATGATTTTATCCAGCTTTTTCTTATAATTTTTATCTTTTTCAACATTTGAGTAGTACTCGCCGGATAGAGGGATTACTGCAAGAACATCATCAAAAACCACTTCTTTTGGATGAACAACTGGTTCACCTTCCCTGTTGACATAACATTCTCGCTTCTTATCCCATCTTTTATTGCTTCTTGCTTCTTCATACTCTTTCTCCATATCTTCAATCCGATAACCAGCAATACACCTCTCTCTGTATGTTTTTTCTTTAAGAATCTCTTCTCGACTTCTTTCCTTTATCTCAGCAACAAATGCACGATGTATATTTGATGATATAGTTCTCCCATGAGCTGTGAACCGATCATCAACAAGATCATCTTCTGGAAGGAATTCGCTCCAGTCAAACCCTTCATCATCTTGAATCACAACACAACCTCTTGATTTCTCCTTTTCAGGATTATCTTCAATTTGTTTCAACCTTGGTGTTTCCTCTCTGTTCTTGTGATAGATTGCCTTTTGATAGTAATCTTCTTTGAACGGATTAGCTCTTTCTTCAACAACAGAGTTTCTGCATTCTCTTTTGAAATGACCCTTTTGCTTGCATTTGAAGCAGGTCACTTTTGATTTGTCGAATCCCAGCTTTGTTGATGGTCCACAGATTGATTGTCTACCAGTAATATCCATGAACCGCTGAGCCCTTCGAATGCAGCTTGCTAAACACCATCTTAGATCAATAAGTTCCATCTCTTCTGGATCGATCTGGTCATAATCTTCCTTTGTCAGTTCAGAATTTCCAATTTTCCCAGCTACCAGATCTTCGTAAGATTCTAGAATGGATCCAAGAAGACTCATTTGCTGTTTAGCAGCGTTGATGTTCATTGATGAAGACTTCTTTAGCTTTAAGGCGATGTTGCAGAGAATCTCTTCAGGTTCTTCAGAGTTTGATGTTGTTGATGATGAATGATATCCTGGATCGTAACTTGATAATCTTTTCTGTGGTTCTTTTGACTTTTCAGCACTGAATCTCGTCTTTGGTGATTCACTTACAGTCACCGAAGGTACATTGCCCTTATAGTAAAGACCGACATTCTGTTGATGCGAAGAGCTACTCATCTTGCTCTATTTCTACAATTCAAGCTCATAAGTTTCAATCTTTTCAATCAACACATCGAGAGTAATTGTTTCATACAATACATCATTTTTCAAAATAAAGACAAACGTTTGCCACTGATCAGCTCGTGGTAACGCTTCAATGATTTTATCAATAATTTCCTCACGTGTTTTTACGATTTCAAACCTTTCAAGCTCAATTTTTAAATGACAAAATATCTCAATCATTTGCCTCACCGACTCTCCTTTTAGACTATCAAACAAATCAAACTCTTTCTTTAACAAAGAAATTTTATTTTTCTTTATTTGTTTACCCCCCCCCCCCCAGCCTTAATCCTTAAAGCTTTCCAAACCGATTTTGATGACCCGTCATGTTCAAGTAATGCAAAAATGTCATCTCTAATCGATGATTGGATTAGAGCAATCATTCTCTGTTCATATGAGAAGTTCTTTTTGTCTTCAACGGACAAGCTTTTGAGTGGAATTTCATCTCCTTTGTCATTGACAGGTCTATCATATCCAAATTCTAAACAAAACCAGCTCTCGTGCGCGTAAGCTTTGGCCCAGTTGATGAAACGTTCTTTTCACCATGTATAATCTTCAATACTTTCGAGCTTTGGTGGTTTTGAATGAGTTCCATAGAAGTTATCATGTTTAATATTATCATTGATTGCTTTTGTTATGGTTTTTGGTGTTACGGTTGAGGTTTCGGAAGACTCAGACGTGAACGCTTTGTAAAACGTGTTGTAGAATTCTTCAGCCATGATATTCCTTGTTTATCGCATTGAATCACCTAAATACAAAAAAACACGATCAGTTCAAACACTATCAAACAACTGGATCGGACGGGTATCCGATCGAGTGGGTCAACAAAAGTCAACAGTAACAATGATCGAATAGGATCGAATCGGATGGTGATCCGATCGAGTGACGATCCGATGCCTGACAATATGCTCTGGATCGGGTGGTGATCCGATCGAGTGACAATGTGCTTTGGATCGGATGGTGATCCGATCGGGTGACACCAACCAACTATCGGATGGTGATCCGATCGAGTGGGTATCCGACACTTTGACCTGAATCACAAACAAATGTAGTGTTTAGAATCGGATGGCAATCCGTTCGGATTGCCACTCGATACTTTGAACTTTAAAAATTGAACAAACAATGTGCAGAGGATCGGATGGTGATCCGATCGAGTCACAATCAACAAAGTCAAACTTTTAATGAATTGCAATGGATTGGGTGGTGATCCGATCGGGTCGCAATCCGAGACTTGACACTTATGTGCTTAACAAAACAATGTTCAATGGATCGGATGGTCATCCGATCGGATTGCCATCCGATCGGTGAACATCACCAAGAACAATGACGAACATTTTCAGCGAATCGGACAGAAAAATCTTGATTTCTCTCAAATTACGTGGAATTTTGATTTGAAATTTTGTAGGCTTATAGATCAATGATTTTCGCACATAATATCCAAAAATCAGCCAATTTTAACCGTAAAAGCCATATCAATTTTGCAATTTTCAGTCTAAAAGTGTCGAAAATAGAAAAGTGAAGAAATTCAACAAATCTGGATGAATTTTTATCTGAAACTGATGAGATCTTATGCGAATCTGTGTGATTGATCCGTACAATCAAGCTCCTGCTCTGATACCACTTGTAGGATCGGTTTTCGACTCCGTAACGATTGCGTAAGACACGTTCGACGTGCGGAATCCGTGAACGTGCGTGGACCGAACACGAGACCGTACTAAATCTGTGATTCTATTGATAATCTGAAAACGCACAGCACCCGAATCACGTACACAACACTTTCTCTCTCTAGCTTCTCTCTCTAACACTATAGCTCTCCAAAGTGCAAAATGAAAAAGTTCTAAATCCTAACCCTAAGGATTCTATTTATAGGCCAAGGCAATAAGGAATGTTTCATTATTTACAAATATGCCACTTTGCCTTTACTAACTAGATATTACAATATAATAACGTTTTCTTTAGTTTCTTGCTTCGGACTTGATTGACGGAGGCGATAGACATAAATGCACTAACAGAAGTTGTTGAAGACCTATTTACGTTCTACAATGTCACAAGAAAGGCTAAACGGGTTGCGACAATTTCTATTGAAAGTGAAATATTAGATACTATGGATTACAAGAAGTTGTCGAGAGCTTTACTTCAAAAAACGCTAGAAGAACCACACTGTTCGCTTAGCAAGTAGGTTCGATAATTTGATTATTATTGCTACACTATTTTTGTTAATTTGTTTTATCTATCTCATAACAATTATTGTAGTATTATGGGTTTTTAGTATTTATATATTTGATTGAATGATTGATGAATTTATATTATATGAAGCTTTGCGAACAGGGCCCGAATTTCTTATCTCGAACAGGGCCAAATTTTTTTTTATGATTTTCGGAGACGACCCTGCAAATCTCTAAAAACATTTTTTTGGACAACATTGTGTTGTATTCGAGAATGTGTGCTTTTGTGTATATGCAGTGGTGGACCCAGGATTTTTTAAACAGGCTATACAAGGATTAAACCAATGACCTCTTATTGGTAAAGAGGGAGGTTTACCACTACATCAGCTTTCCTTTTCTTTCTATATTGTCCACCTAATTGTATTTATAGGGTCCTTATAAATTTTAGAGTAAACAGCCATTTTGGTCCCTGTGGTTTGGGCAGTTTTGCCATTATAGTCCAAATCTCAAACTTTTTAAATATGGGTCCCTATGGTTTCACTTTTATTGCCATTTTAGTCCAAAATTCAAAAACTCCATTTTTTACTATTGTAACCTGCCTATTTTGTCCTTTTGTGCAGGGGTATTTTTGTCCAATTGCTTTTCATTTAACATATTATTAATTTAAAAACTAAAGTAAATACATTTAATTCATTTAAATACCCTTATTAACACTCATAACATAATCTTCCCCCAATTACAGAGATCATCTTCAATCATCTCCCCCCCCCCCCAAAATCATCGCCGACATCTGCAATCTTGCCAAGACCAGTGACGTTTTCGATGGACGACGATGTGGATGATTTTAGCTGATGTGTTCAAAAACAAGGCTTCAATTTTGACCCAGATGTAAAATATGGTACGTATTTGTCGTTGATAAGCTGGATTTGAAAACCCTTTTTCTGATTGAACGTTTTTTTTTCTTATTCCACAGCAAATCATCCTGAATTATTCACCCTGAAAGTGCACCATGGTGGTGATTTCACTGACGAGGATGATTTTCAATACGGCGGGGGTAAGGTAGACTACGTTGATAATGTGAATTCTGATATGTTTTCATTGATAGTTATGAATGATATGTTGTTAGCATTTGGTTATTCAGGAGAGGATGTTGTGGTTTACCATTTTAGGGTTCTAGGGGAAGATTTAATGGTAGGTTTAAGGCCTCTAGGCACTGACAGTGATGTATTGAGAATGATTAGCTATGTTGAAACAAACAAGGTGCTAGATGTGTATATTCAACATGTTAGCAGGTTTTCTAAAAAGGATGTTGAAAAGGAACCTGAATATGTAGACCTTAGTGATGAGGGAAGTTATGAGGGTAGTGATCAGCAGGATGAAGATAGTGAGAATAGTGATCAGCAGGATGATGATAGTGAAAGTGAGAGTGTTGATAGTAGTTATGAAGGATCCTATGAAGGTAGGGCAGGTGAGGGTGAAAAGGCATAAGGTGTACAGACCACCCCTAGCAAACGTGTAAAGTCATTTCATAAGAAAAGTGTAAAGGCTAAGAGTAGGAAAGATAGAACTGATAAGGTGGGTCAGGATGAGGATGATGAAGATCCAGATTACATCTTTGATAAAGATAATGTAGTGGAAGATTATAGTGTTGATATGAAAGAATATTATGCAGAAGTAGATGCTGACATTAGTGAACATTACGATGAACAAGAAATTGTAGTTTAAGTGCTGATTTTTGTTGAAATATGCAGAATTCTGCAGTTTTTGTGAGTTTTAGGCACTTTCCGGCACTTAAACTATTACTAGGAAGGCAATTTTATGATCCCTACTTTCCTACACACTATACTAGTGTAACTCTTGGTTTCAGGCTCATCCTGTCTCTTAACATCATGTCTGCCTGAGTACTGAACTCCCGTCAGTACTTCTAGTTTGTCTGATAATTGTGCTAACTTTGTTTCGTGCACTAATTGAATCATTTTGTGTTGCATGCAATAATGATAAGAAATCATGCAGCATGTAATGCACTTGTATGTATATGACAGTAATCAGGAATCATTCATATCATTAATTCAAATCAAGCACAGTCATTAAGATACAAATCACTGTTTAATTATTGTACGGATACACAGAAAATTGACGGTTGTCACATTTGTAATGTTAAAGACTGCACTTTGTAGATCTATTTTGTTATGTTATTGGCTGTACATTTGGTATGTTAAACGCTGAACACTTGGTATGTTAAACGCTGCACATTTGGCTACACATTTGGTATGTTAAACGCTGCACATAAGCATCGGCAAATAAGCATTTTGGTCATAAGCATCGGCACATGTCGGCACATGTTGGTCATTTGGTTGTGACCATGCTAATTCCGTTATTGTCATAAGACATTAGATGCACAAGACATTTTGGTCATAAGCATCGGCACATGTTGGTCATTAGTAATTCTTATAACCATCCGGCACTAAATATTTGATGCACAAGACATGTATTGGTAAATAAGTTAGATGATTCATTACAAAAGCCCCATACATTCCATTACAAAGTTACAAAACGACCATATTAGCAGGTCATAGTCGATAATACAGACCAAACTTACAAAATCCCACAAAAGACAAACCCTAAGCAGACTTAACATAGTAGACCATGAACAAGAAAAAACTGAAACCTAAGATAAGTTTTAGCATATTCTTCTCCTGTGCCATTTTTTTTGCTTCTTCTTCAAGTTTCATGTTCCGAGCAAACATCTGTCTTGCATTCTCTTCATGCCGCTTGATGGTGTCCAATGTGACAACCTGAACTTCCAAGGTTAGTTTGGTAATCCTGATTCCCTGTTACTTCTTTTACGCGTGCTTGCTTCGATAAATTGCTAAACGTAAACGTGTCGGGGTATAATTGAGCAAGTTGTTGGGCTATCTTTGTGATTGGGCCGTCTTTGGTATTCCATGTATTTGGGCCAAATGTTTAACTTATATACACACTTTACATTGGGCCGGTTATCAAGTTATCCACATATTGAGCCACACATGAGGTCATCGGCCCAAGCCCAATACAAACCCATGTAGAAGCCTGTTATGGCTTGGTGTATATATACCTTTAGTGTAAGTACGTAAGGTTATATTCTCATAACTTGCAAATAACAAACAAACCTTGAGCAGCCCACTTGCATGGGTATAATACCAACTAGGTCAAGTCTAAACCGCCCCAAGATCTATTTAATTAATGCACCAATGGTTATAATAGGACTTAACACCAAAATCATATTGGGCCGAGTGAAGCCCAATTAAACCAATGGGTTGTTATTCTTTGGGGGTCGGTTATTAGGGGATATAAACACATAAGGGATACGTAGATTATTAGCACAATACATTCAAATCTTATACCTCTCAAGAAAACAAACCCTACACCCCCCTCTTCCCTGATCGCACGGCTTCAGCAGCAGACCCCCCCTCTTCGATGCAACATCCTGTTCAGTCAACAACTTAATCCAGTCAAGCTCTCGGTTAGTGTACGATTTATGTTATTAGATCTCATTCTTTGCTAAACATGAATCGCATGATATTGTAACTTTTTGGTTAATGGTTTTAGTGCATAGGGTTTGATTGTTTTCTTATGATAATAGAATATGGATGTATATACACACGCACACATATAGCAGTAGACATAAAATATGTGAAAATTATGTAGATGATGTTATGTATAAAAGCTCATATAAGCATGTGTTCGTATGGCTAGACATATGTGCAAATCTGAATATATTATTTATGGCCATAGATATGTGTATACGTATGTATTCTGTAGAAACCGTGACACATGAATGGGTATAGACAAGGAACTGATATGATGGAATTTTTATATGAGCTGCATGTTCGATGTGTGCATGTAATTAATGTGGGATTATAATCAATTCTGATATATATAGGTAAGCTGTAACGGTCCAATGGTTTTGAAGGTAAATGGGTTGATGTAGGTTGAAAATCTTGAATAAAAAGTGGCGGCCATGTGCAGTAGTTTTGATCCAATCGATTATGTGATATCTTAGCAATGTTTTCAATATTATGTGAAATAAATAATTAGATGATGTTTTGTTGGTGGAACTTGGAGACCTGCACATGGGTTCAAGTGACTTATTTGGTTGGGAATTTGTATATAAAGGATACCATAATCTGTCTGATGTGAATTTAGTTGATGAAATCTGATGCTTTGTATAGTGGCCGAATGATTTGTTGAGTATTATATAATGCTATGATAGTTTGTGAATTTCATTGAAATCGGATTGGACTAAATAGATAGTGAACAATGATGATGTCAACTGCTTGCATATCGATTAGGGTTCTTGTTATATTCATAGTATTAAATGCAATGTTCGGTCCAATTGTAACCAAGTTTCATGGTACATCATAATTATATGTTTCATAATTATATGTTTCACTATTCAGTTTGCATGTGGGTTCACTGAAAATGGCGGCCCAATAGGATTAAGCAAGCAGCCCCAAACAAATATAATTTAGAACTCACACTTGAATGGGTCTAGATCTTTGGGCCGCACATTGACACCAGGTCACAAACACACACGCTTATTAAGTTTAAGTGGTTGGGCGGTGTACTAGGGTTGGGCTGCACGCTAGATAATGGGCCACGGAAGAGAATGAATCGCAGATTTAATTGGGTCTGATATATTTGGGCCGGGTAGGATGAAAGGGTAACACTCGGGTTATGTATTAGCTGTTTGGGTTCTATTCTCATGTAAGTGGCAAATTAGTGATGAAGTGATAAAATGAAACATGCATGTATGGAATTAACTTGCAATGCGAGTACGTGTAGGGCAGAATACTTGTTATGAATTGTGTGATGATACGTGCTATATTGGTTGTTGTTCGTGCAATGTGTACCTAGGGGTTGTAATTCATGTAATTGTGAAACTGACTGTCGCTGGTAACCCTAATAGGATTTGGTTGACCACTGTTGATAAACGAGTAATTAGTTCTACCGAGCAAATCAAAGGTGAGTTCATCTCTCTTGAGCATGCGTCCTGGTGGTTGGGACAGTCAGTGGGTATCACGGGGAGGGATAAGTCTTTTGGGTAAAAACGGGAATGTTGGATAATATACTCATCCTATCACCTTTAAAGTCCCTCCGTGTTGTTTGGTTACCGGGGAGGTAACATGGTATTAGTTAGTAGCGCTACTTAGGTTTGGCAACCTCACCCCGTACCTGGGAGGACGGGTGTTGAACTAATGACCTAGTCATGACCAATGCTTTGATAAGAGCATTGGAGAAAGGGCAAAATAATCAGAAGCCGTCTTGTATTCGGGGTATTATCAACATTACTTTCGGAATTAACTTCAATGGATTAACTAAACACTTGGTAATCAACGTTTTGGTAAAAAAACTATGAACTCACCAGCGTTGTCTGATACACTTGTTGCATGCTCGCAGGTCGTTAGATTACTTGGATTTGGAACTTGCTGTCTGAAGTAGCTGGAGTGGTCATGGGTCGCTCTGATTGGATACACATATTGGTTCACTGATTTCGTACATTTGTTTTGAGAATATTTAAACTATGGTTTCGTTAATGCTTCCGCTGAACATATTGGTTTTCATTTAAAGTTGTTGATGGTATTTTATTAATGATTGAGAACTTTATTTAGAAACTTGTATGGGTTCAATGTAATTAGTGGCTCATTGTTGGTACATCACACGCCTATCAGGGACACTCCCTATGTGGTATTTTTGGGGGTGTGACATCCAACAGTGCAGGAATCATCACAACCGGGTTCTGAATCTTCGGTGGCTCAGCCCAACCAACGAATCCACAACTTGATGGTTTGTTGCACCGGTGAAATCGACGACCTGGGTTTTGTGTTGTCCTTGATGTTCTCAGTTGGGTTGAGGCTCCACATGTGCAAACCACCATTGTCGTTGCTTCCATCTCCTGTGGGTTAGGGTTTTATTTGAGGAAGATGATGTGCTTCGATCTCCTATGGGTTAGGGTTTTATTTGGGGAAGATGATGTGCTTCAATCTCCTGTGGGTTAGGGTGTTATTTGGGGGTTGGTTTTATTTGGGGGTTGAAGATGATCTCTGGTCAGGGTTTTATTTGGGGGTTGAAGATGATCTCTGTAAATGGGGAAATGAATATAAATAAGGGTATTTAAAAGAATTAATAATGTATTTAATTTAGTTTTTAATTAAGAAAATGTTAAATGAAAATCAGATGGATAAAAATACCCCTGCACAAAAGGACAAAATAGGTAGGTTGTAACAGTAAAAAAAGGGAGTTTTTGAATTTTGGACTAAAATAGCAATAAAAGTGAAACCACAGGGACCCATATTTAAAAACTTTGATATTTGGACCAAAATGACAAATGTACCCAAACCACAGGGACCAAAATGGTAGTTTACTCTAAAATTTAATATACCGAATCTACCATTTTTTTAAAAACATTGGGTTTCGGGGACCCCGACCCGCTCTATGTGGGTCCGCCCCTATGTATATGATATAAGTTTTAAAACCATATTAAACCGAATCTGCTACATGGCGGCCATTGAATCAATATCAGTATTGGTATTCATTTTTCAGGTTGTTGGTTTTATTTAATAATGGATACCTGTACCAATACGAATACCATAGCGAAGCGAATCATTGTTGTCCAAACAACAATGGTACTGGCATCAGTGTTCATTTTTATGGTATTCGATAGATATAAAACACATTTTGATTGTTATACCAAGTAAATGTATTGTACAAGTATCAGGGTGAAGGGAGTGGTGCGGGAAACCACTCGGCAAAGGAGAAAGCCGAGCGGTAACACCGCCGCCCTCCCTTGTTTACCACACGCCAAACATCATTATCGGTATGATATCACCGATCGACAAAGGAGAAGAGGACAAACACTTTTCAACAAAGGAGAAGAGGAAAAAAAACAAAAAAAAAGTTTGCCACTTTCAACTGTCTAAACCATTGCCAACACTTTTCAGCAAAGTTTAAACTTTTTCTCCTCTCTGACGTGGCACTCTCTGATTGGTCCATTTTAAAGTTTGCCACTTTCACCTGTTTAACCACTCCCTTCACCCTAAACCGAGCCCTACCCGTCATATAATATAGCCCTACCCGTCATATTCAGACGGTTTGCGACACATAGATTTTACTTTCATGTCGTTCTTGTCTTTGAATCCAATGAAGAAAAGGGATGGTTTATTGAGAAAAAGCAATTATGGGAGAATGTCTTTCTATCAGTAGAAGCATGGGAAGGTCAAATCCTGGATTTTGAACGTATTGCATGGATTAAGGTGTATGGGGTTCCTTTTTGTCTAAACGTTGATCATGTGATTAATGGCATTGGTGAAAGGTTCGGTGAAGTTGTTCAACTTCCGGTGTCATCGGAAGCCGACGAGGACTTATCTTATATTTTAGTTGGTATTTTGTGTAAATCTGTGCAAAGGATCAATCATTGTTTTAATATGTCTTGGAAGTCTAAGATATTTCCTATTGTTGTGGAAGAGGATACTGGGGATTGGACCCCCGATTGTTTGTCCGACGATGATGAGTATGAGTACGACGATGAAGGCGTTCAAGACGATGTCAGAATGGGAATGGGTTCTGATGACGTCAGCGCTGGGAACATAGGAGGTAGTCATAATGGGGAATTTATGGTAGGCACGGATTTGGAGGAGGGTGGTCAATTTTCCAATAATAAGGAGGATGACAATGATAGTACCCCTACAATTCAGGATACGTTTTCAAAGCACTTTCTAGAAGGTAGGAATGAGAATGATGGCCTAAAAAAGAAAAGGAAGGGATTTAGCAAAAAGGCCAGAAGAAAGAGTTCTTGTTCTCCATTGTGCCAGGATAGGCCCAAGAAAAGGGCCCGTGAGGGAGATGACTTTTTTGATTTGGGCAGATTTATCTTTAGTGACAACAGAAGCCCATCTCCAATAGTAAAAGAGACTGAGTTGGATTTGGCCCAAGAGGTATTTCTTACTCCTGATTTAAACAAAGTTGTCCAGCAAGCTGAAGGGGGTAATATGTTGGACAGTTCTGTGGAGGTTGAAAATGGTTCACAGGTGGATGGTGCGAGCCATGCGATAGAGGCCAATGAAACAATTCAGTTGGGCCGTCAGTTGGGTGTGACTGATATTAGTAATTTTGAGGATTCGATTGTGAATCTGGTTCGGGAAGAAGGTTCTCAATTTGTGGATCAATGAATTTTTTATCAATGAATATTCGGGGGTTGGGGTCCGATAATAAAAGCAGTTGGGTTCGGAGTCTTAGAATCAATAATGAGGTGGGTTTTGTCATGCTACAGGAGACGCAATTTATTTCCATTGATGGTTTGGATATGGGGAGGTTTTGGGGGAGTAATGATTTTCATTATGAGTGGGTTGCTTCTTCTGGCCATTCGGGAGGTTTAGTTTCTATTTGGGATCCGAAGAGTCTTGTGAACACGGTGGTGGTAAAGCATGCTAATTTTTTGATCGTTTCGGGTACCATTAAGGATAGTGGCAAGTTTGTGTCATGTGTTAACGCTTATATTCCTCATAATTTGAATGAGAAGCGTCGGGTTTGGAATGATATGAGGACTGCGATTGGGTCCGGTGATCATTATGTGGTGGTGGGGGGCGATTTCAATTGTGTGCGTCACAAAGACGAAAGAAGAAATTCTAAGTTCAACGCGGTGGCTTCGGAGGAATTTAATGACTTTATTGAAGATATTGGAGTTTGTGAGTATGCTCTACGTGGTCGTAAGTTTACATTCTGTGCTGGGAACAAATTAAGTCGCATTGACCGCATTTTTGTTTCTTCTAATTTTTTTAATGAGTGGCCCAACGCGGAGTACCGGGCGCTTCCACGGGAATACTCGGACCATTGTCCGTTAATCCTTAAGCTGGTGTCTAGAAATTTTGGAGCGAAACCATTCGGCTTTTTCAATTCATGGTTATGTCGGGAAGGTATCGAGGAGGTGGTCTCTAGGGCGTTGTCTTTAGAAGGCGAGTTGGGTGGTAAGCCGGATGAACAGTTTATGAACAAACTGAAAAGAGTCAAATGTGGTATTAAAATCTGGCTCAAGGTTGTTAAGTTTAAAGAAAGGGAGGAGGAAGATTGCTTGAAAAAAGAGGTGTTCGATTTACAGGAGGTATTGGATATTCGGGATCTTTCAGAAGAAGAGACATGGATATTTGAAGAAGGCTCGAAGAGATTACGAAGTATTGAATTTTTTCGAAACCAAGATTTGAAACAAAAATCCCGGATTAAGTGGGCAAAGGAAGGGGATGCAAACACGGCTTTTTTTCATGGATCGATAAATAATCGGAAGACGTCCAATGCTATTCCTGGTCTTATAATCGATGGGATTTGGGAAACTAGGCCGACTATGATCAAGAGGGAAGTTCTTCGTTTCTTCCGTAATAAGTTCGCGGAAGATTTGGTGGTGCGGCCCTAGTTGGAGTGTTATGGTTTGAAGTGCTTGAATTCTTCAGAAGCGAACAATTTGGTGGTGCCATTCACGGATGAGGAAATCAAAGACGCGGTGTTCTCGTGTGGGAGTGATAAAGCTCCCGGGCCAGACGGTTTCAATTTCCGGTTTGTTAAAAAATTCTGGTCATTGTTTACGCATGCTTTTAATGTTATTTTTCAGGATTTTTACAATACCGGCCGGATTAGTCGTGGGGTGGGTTCGTCTTTTATTACGTTGATCCCTAAAGTTAGTGATCCGGTGACATTGGGAGAGTATCGGCCCATTAATTTAATTGGGATAGTTAGTAAAACTATTTCCAAAGTTCTTGCTAATAGATTAAAGAAAGTCATGGGCTCTTTGATCAACGAAACTCAATCGGCGTTTATTGAAGGAAGGTATATTCTTGACGGGCCTTTAATTGTGAGTGAGACTTTGGCATGGGTGAAACAAAGTGGCAAACGGGTTTTCTTGTTTAAAATTGATTTTGAAAAAGCCTACGACAATGTGAATTGGGGCTTTTTGTTGATGGTTATGCGGCAAATTGGGGTTCCCCGAGGATTGGGTTCTGTGGATCCAAGGTGTGTTAAATTCGGCTAGGTCGTCTATCCTAGTCAATGGGTCTCCCACGTTTGAGTTTTCTTGTGGTAAAGGTATGAGACAGGGCGATCCTATATCTCCTTTCTTATTTATTATAGTTATGGAAGCTTTGTCGGGGCTCGTTAAGAAGGCGTGTGATGATGGGTTGTTTAAAGGGGTTGACCTTCCTAATAACGGACCACGTTTATCCCATTTGTTATTTGCTGATGACGCTATGATTATGGGAGAGTGGTCGGACTTAAATTTTAAGGTTCTTAGAAGAATTCTGCGAATTTTTTACTTGTGTTCGGGCTTAAAAATTAATATCAACAAGTCTACTCTTTATGGTGTGGGTAAGAATGTAGAAGAGGTTAGAGAGAAGGCCGAAGAGTTGGGTTGTTGTTCGGGTATCGTGCCGTTCAAGTATCTTGGGATTCAAGTTGGCGCTAACATGAGTAAGATTAATAGCTGGAACCCGGTTGTGGAAGTTTTCAAGAAGAGACTATCGAGATGGAAAACTAAGGTTCTCTCCATAGGAGGAAGGGTTATTCTTATAAAATCCGTTTTGGAGAGCCTTCCGTGTTATTATTTCTCTTTATTTAAAGCCCCGGTTGGGGTGATTAACAAACTGGAGGCGTTGATTAGAAAATTTTTATGGGGAGGTAACTCGGAAGTTAATAAAGTTCATTGGGTGGGGTGGGAGGTGGTTACTCGATCTAAGAAAAATGGTGGTCTTGGGTTGTCTAATTTGGACGTTAGTAATAATGCGTTACTTCTCAAATGGGTTTGGAGATATAGAAAGGAGGTGGATGCTATGTGGAGGAAGGTTATAGACGCCATTCATGGGTCTGTTAGGATTTGGCAATCGGTTCCGTGTAAGGCTAATGTGAGGGGTGTTTGGGGCAAGATTGTTACTAGTGGGTCTCGGCTATTGATTAACGGCTCATCTTTTAATTCCTTAATCCAAGGGAAGGTGGGTAATGGGTTGCTCATTAAGTTTTGGATAGATCCCTGGATAAGCAACACTCCTTTAAAGAATATGTTTCCGGATATTTTTCGGCTCGAAAAGAATAAATGGTGTTTGATCGCAGACATAATCGGGCAGAATGGTGTTATGTCCTGGGATTGGAAGTCATATCCGAGCACTGTGCAGGAATCGGACCAGCTTATTAGTTGTCATCGGATGGTGTCGGGGACTGTTCTTAACGAGTATGAGGACTCGTGGCTGTGGAATAATAATCAGCTGAAAAATCTTTCGGTTCAGGATCTCAAAGGATGGGTCCGGAGTGGCATGACACAGGAGCTGGTCAGCACGTTCCATTGGTGTAGATGGTTGCCGGCCAAGTGTAATATATTCATGTGGAGAGCTTGTTTAGATCGGATTCCTACGAAGGTGGCGTTGAGACGAAGAAATATTGTTACAGGAGATAGCCTTTGTGTTTTTTGTGATAACGCTGAAGAAACGGTCGACCACTTATTGACATAATGCAGGTTCGGTCAAGGAGTTTGGAGTGGAATTGCGCATTGGTGTCACCTTCCGCTTATTTTCCTATTCTCTACCCAAGACGTGCAGGCTTTGGTTGATCATATGGGCTGCCCGAGCAGAAAGAAGGAGGTGATTTTGGGCATTTTGGTCATAACATTTTGGCGTATTTGGAAGGCGAGAAATGAGAAGGCTTTCAAGATGACAAATGTGAAGGTTGCTCAAGTTATTTCGGACATCAAATCGTTGAGTTTTCAGTGGTATTCTAGTAGGGGCAAAGATAGTGTGGACTGGGCGGGTTGGCAATCTTTTAGTTTTGATGTAATGTAATCCCGTTGTGTTGTGGCTATCTCCGCCTTGGAGATAGTCTGTTCTGTTTGGTTTTGAATGAAAGTTGCCCTTCAAAAAAAAATCTACGAGAGTTTTTTGTACAAAATATCTACGAGAGTTTGTTGTATTACAGTTTGATCAACTTTTGACACAAGGATGATGTGATTTTCTAAACATACACGGGTAAAAGGCGGCATCTCTTTAATGACATGATTGCGGTAATATGAAGTGATCATAAGGGTGTGCGGAGCGGGAAGCGGCAAACCTCGGCAAACCTTTTTGCCGAGCGGCAAACACCACCGCCGAGGTTTTGCCGACGCGGTGAAGGTAATGGTGCGGGGATGGCTTGCCGACTCGGGAAAGGTGATGTTTACGTTGGGGGGCGCGATTTCAACGGTAATATTACCGTTTTAATTAAAAAAAATCTTTTAAAAATTAAACTATAAATAACATACCAAACTACCTTCAAATTTATATCCAACCAAACCAAAAAATACCACCAATCATTCCCAAACATCTATAAAATAAAATGGTGGATGAACTCCCGTTAAGGTTCACACCCATGAGTAGCGACGATTCATCCGATAGTAGCATTCTTTTTTTCAAAATCTCATCGAAGAAGCCGAACTTCAAGACACGGGCACGTCTAACCGAAGGAGATATGTTGAACGTCAACGTGAGGAGGGGCATGAGACACTAATGGCGGATTACTTTGTCGAAGACCCGAAGTACAACGAAGATATCTTTCGACATAGGTTCCGTATGTCGAAACGTTTGTTTCAAAAAATTGTGGCCGACGTGTTAGAGAACGACCTGTGGTTTGAAGACGCCCCCGATGCGCGAGGTAGGAAGGGGTTTACGGCGTTGCAAAAGGTGATATCGACTATTAAACAACTCGCAACTGGTAACACTCCAGACGAGAACGACGAGTACTTTCATATGGCCGAAAGAACTTACCGCGAGTGCCTAGAATTTTTTTTGCGACACGGTTTGCAAAATATACGGTCCCGAGTTCTTACGTAGACCGACAAGCCACGACATGACACTTTTATACCAAGCTCATGAGGAAAAACATCACATTCCAGGTATGTTCGGTAGCCTTGATTGCACCCATTTTGTTTGGCGATATTGTCCGACAGAGTATCGAGGCCAATTTATGCGAGGAGATCACCGATACCCGACTGGTATGCTCGAAGCGGTTGCTTCTCAAGACTTATTGTTTTGGCATGCTTTTTCCGGTCCACCAGGTTCTCAAAACGATATCAATGTGCTACAACAATCTCCTTTATTTTTAACGGAACGAAATGGAACAATGTCCATTTTATGTTAACAACCATTTATACAAACGTGGTTATTTGCTCGTGGATGGAATCTACACTTCGTGGTCCGTGTTTGTGAAGTCGATCCCTTACCCTCACGAAGTAGACCAAAAGAAATTCAAGAGGCAACATCAGGCGGCAAGAAAAGACGTCGAACGGGCTTTTGGTGTTTTGAAGGCGAAATGGGGTGTATTGAGTCGACCGATGCGAGCAAAATCCGTTAAAAAAATTAGGAATGTCGTGTACACGTGTATTATTTTACACAACATGATTTTGAAAGATGAAGGAAATGCGATAGCACCGGTGCACATTCGGGATCCTCCGGTCGAGCTCGCTCTAGACGATACGGTGTTGGGCGAGTTGATGGATGAAGACACGCATTGGAGACTAAAACACGAACTCATAGATCATTTCGCAAGTCAAGATTTACCCCACCTTTTGGTCGATTCCGACGAATACTAGTTTAAATTGTTTCAAGTTAATGTAATTTTATTGTTTTTTAATTTAATGTAATTTTGATGTTTTTAATTTAATTTATGAAAGTTTATTGTTTTTTAATTTAATGTATTTATTCTACATTTATTAATATTAAATAAAATAGTGCACAAAAAAATAATAATAAAAGTTTACCACTTCAGCAAGTGTTTAAACCATTGCCAACACTTTTCAGCAAAGTTTACACACTTTTGACTGATTGACATGGCGCGCTCTGATTGGTCGGTTTTTTGGTTTGCCACTCCAAAGTGTTTAACCACTCCTTACACCCTAATGTATTTTCATGGTCACCATTTTGGTATGCTATACTCATACCACAAAACATGGAGTTTTTAATAGGAATAGAGTAATTGGTATTACAAACTACTGTAGGTAATACTTTATATCATTTCTTATCGTAGTTGTAAATTTTGTTTGGATTGTTTAGCATGGCTCAAAACCCCACTACTTAAACCATGTGTAGTTGTCACACCGTATAACCTTCTTTGGTAGGGGTTATGTGATAAATGCCACAAAAGTGCAACTGTGCTAGGTAGGGGTGTGCACGGTTCGGTTCGGTTTTTGGGCAAAATCAAAACCAAAACCGAAATGTCAGTTTTCGGTTTTTCAAAACCGTTCGGTTTCGGTTTTTTTCGGTTTAGGTTTTTTCGGTTTTTGAAACAAAAGTAAGTAAGATTCAAAAATAAAAAAAAAGTATAATTCAAAATTTAAGAATCCTTCTTATATGGTTACATTTAAGTTATTATGCTTAATCTTTTTAACTAAAAATGTTTACATAAACCTAACCATAATCTATTTTTATGTTTCTTCAATGTTTTTATTAGGTCTTTTTCTTTTATAATACTTTGAAGATTGTTTAATTTGTATATAAATTTTGTTATTTGTTATAGGCAATAAATAAATCATCTCAATTATAAATAAACATCTTAATGTTTTTATTATAAGTACTTAATATTCAAGAATAAAATTAATAATTTCTAATAGCATGGGTTAAACACTTAAACTTAAACATAAAAATATATGTCTTTTTTCGTTTCGATTCGGTTTTTTTCGGTTATTGAAAATGGTTATCCGAAAACCGAACCAAAATTTTGGTTATCAAAAATCCGAAAACCGAACCGTCGGTTTTTGTTTCGGTTCGGTTTTGTCGGTTATTTCGGTTTTCTGCTCACCCCTAATGCAAGGAGGAGGGGGGGTATGGGAGTTAAATCACAAGGGTGTGTAGTGGTAACATCACATATCTATCATCACTCAATTATTATTATTTTTTTAATTTTTCATTTAATCTCTAAATATATAAAATTCAAAAACAAAAAACATTTCATTAAATAAAAAAAACATTACAATAATTAAAAAAACATTACAACAGAAATAAAAAAACTATCTAAATCTCAAAGACTATATTTTTTTCTCAATTATCGCCTTTCTTTGTAGAGCCATTTCCAACGCCTTTCCGGTTCGGTGGTCATGCGGCTTTGAGTAAAATTCAAAGTCTCTATCAAATTGTCTATCCTTCATAAGCTCAACCACTTGCCGGTTCTCGTTAATACGTTGAGCCCCGAGGTCACGTATGTATTGAAGGCGTTCGTTCATCTCCAAAAACGTCTCGCTCAAATCGGATCCCACAGACGATGACTCCGACCTCCTCGATCTTGCATCATTTCTTCTGTCGGGTGGTCGTCGTAGCTCCTCCCTCGGCTCATCCGCCCCTTCCTCCCAGTGAAGAACGGATTAACATCGTTTAAGCTGACATTTCGAGCGTCGGAAGTTAGCGTTTCCGGTTCGACCAGCTCAGTGGTTTTTTGACCTCTTTCTCGGCCTTCTATTTGTCGACCGATAAGAAGAAGTTCCGACCGTCATAGAGATGTTGGGCTATTTAGTGCTATGACGAAGTACTTGCCAAACCTTCAAGTAAGGGAAATTCGCTCGTGCCGCTTGATATTCTTCCAAGGCCAACCGCATTATACCCTCGTTGCTGTCACCGCTTTTCCAACCGTTTCTTTGACGTTGATAAATTAATTGAAAATTAGTGCACTTAGAGTTGATATCGGTCCACTTGCCCGATATTGAATCCGGTGGCCGGTATGCGTCACCCCTACCCATGAGTCCGAAAAATAGTTCCCGTATATGTTTTCCAAAAAACTGTTTTACTTTGGTTGCTAGCTAAAAAAATACAAAAAAATACACATTTTAACAAAACAAAGTATATATAAATAATAAAAAAGGTATAAAAATATTTACCAATGTCGAGATCCTCCGATACGTCGATCCAAGCTCGAGCTAACGCGTACTCCTCTTTATCATCCCATGGTTGCACGTTTTTTGTATCGTGACCCGGTAACGTCTTTCTTTTTATGGGAGACCCGCGTGTTGCATTTGGTTTTCTTCGTTTGCGTCTTCGGCTCCTCGGCTCCTCCTCTACCGGTTGTGTCTCGGGTTGCGTCTCAGTTTGTGTCTCCGGGACGAAGTCGGGCTCGCCTTGTGGTGAGCCAGATGCTTGTGACGAGTCGAAACCTCCCATGTTGTGGTTCGGGTTACACGCGTATAGGTTTGTGTTCCATGAGAGGGGTTGGTTCAATAGGTTTATGAAACCGGTTTGGTTTTGATTGTACTAGACAAACCCAGTTCCATAGGCGATCGGTCGAGTGGGAACCGGCGTAATGGGTTGGTTAGGAGCGTTCTTTTGGTTCGGATCCCCCACTATAACGAGGAGGAACGAAACCACGATTGTAGAGATACATAGCTAGTGGTATAAAATTCTAGAGGTTTTATAGAAAATATAGAGAAGGGTTTGTGTAGAGTTTGTTTTGTTGAAGTGTGAAGAATGATATATATATATATATATAGTAGGAGTTCTGTGGAAATCTGCTTGCTGTTAAAACACAATGTCAAGAAATCTGCTTGCTGTTAAAACACAGTGTCAAGAATCCTCCAGCAATCTGCTTGCTGTTAAAACACAGCGTCAAGAAATCTGCTTGCTGTTAAAACACAGTGTCAAGGAAATCTGCTTGCTGTTAAAACACATTGTCAAGAAATCTGCTTGCTGTTAAAACACAGTGTCAATAATCCTCCAGCAATCTGCTTGCTGTTAAAACACAACGTCAAGAAATCTGCTTGCCGTTAAAACACATTGTCAAGAAACACAGCGTCTTGTATCATTTAAATTGAAACTGTCAATTTGATTTAAATGGAATATTTAGTTTCCATAGTTAGTTATCCTAATAAAATAATCCATAATTAAAATAATATTCAAATTACACAATTGCCCTTTTAGTTAAAATCCTTCAATGCCACATGTCGCGTTCTTATTGCTTCCTAGACTTGTTGATACACTTTTGTGTGGGCGCGGCACGTTCGGTTCGAGCCTTTAACGGAATGAAGACCAAGTCGGATATCCTCCTATCCCACTTGGGTCCGACAAGTTCGTTCCGTTTAATTTGTAATGTATAAACAAACAATGCATGTTGCATTTAGGGTATTATTTGTTTGTGTGTTTATTTAGTATGCTGGGCCAAACCAAGATTTGTTTAGGCCTTGACTTCACTTAGGCCCAAACATGGGAAAAGTCTCCTGATCATGACGAAACATGATGAAACACTTTGTGTTTCATCCATAAAGGACAAAAACATGAAGAAACACTTTGTTTCCCCATGCTAAATGACAAAGGCACGATGAACCACTTTGTTTCATCACACTACAGGTCAAAGGGTCGACGAAACACACCTGTTTCGTCGAGTTGGGCTTCTTCAGGCCCAGTAGTGTCTGGCCCAATGTTGTTTCGTCGTAACCCGTTGTGTTTCGTCGTAGTTAAGGCCCATGTACTATATAAACAACTTTCTGGTTTCACTTTGAAACTAGATGAGAGCATACCCTGAGAGTTGTACTGTCAAACTGTGTGTGTATCAGTTGTATTTGGTTCTCATCCCGTTTAATCAATAGATTGTGTTTCATTGGTTATTCCGTCTTGTTACTATCTATGTTTGGTTTGCACCGTCACGGGGATTCCGCACCCGTTACCGTGTTTGTGATAAACAAGGATTCGGTTTTCGTTACCGATCCTCACCGGAAAAACGGGACCTACAAGTGGTATCAGAGCCTTGGCTCTTTTCCTTGTTTAAAACCAAACATTGTCGTGTTTGAAACAAGTTGTTTTAAGTGTTTTTCAGATTTTTGTTCTTGAAAAGTTCATATTTTCCGAAAAAAATAGTTAAAAAATCAGTCAAAATCGTGTTGTCTTGCTATAGTTTTAGTGAAAACCTTGTTTTATTGCATGTGTGCATGTTTAGAGTTCGGTTTTTATTGAAAGTTTAAGCAAAATTGTGTTCGAAAATTTATCAGTTCATCAGATCTTCAAGAGGTTCAAGAGTGTTCTTCAAAATATCAACTTTTTGATCTTTTGAAAATTTACTGTGAAAGTTGTTGTTGTATTAAAAAAAAATCATATCAGTTTGAAAATTGTGTTCTCTTTGTCAGAAATTGTGCATTGTGATGATGTTATTTGTGGAAAATAGGAAGTCTCGAAACACAAAAAGTCTGGTAATTGTTGAGTAGGTTGAAAATTGTGGCTTTGTGTCAGAACAGGATAAGCTTGTTTGAAAATATCTCACCAGATCTTATCCCTAAAATTCAGTTTCGTCAAACATCACAAATAAAAAAAAACCTGTTTCGTCGACCAGAGGTGTGTTTCGTCGAACATTAATACATCAAACAATTTCCGTTTCGTCGTGCATTTGATTTGGGCCTTAAAGTGTTTTGGGCTTCACCAGTTCGTCGACATACAACAACATTGAAGTGGGCTTCACATGTCATTGGGCTTCACCATTGGGCTGAAGTGTTTCATCACAAGTATAATTCTGTTTCTTCGATTAAATTAAACAAAATTTGTTTCGTCGATTGTTTAATAAAGAATCCAGTTTCGTTGTTTCGTCGAGGTTTCAATCACTCCATTTCGTCGAACAAGACAACCAATCAATTTCGGCGGACAACATACAAATCAGTTTCGTCGCAAGTCTATATCAAACCTGTTTCGTCGATAGCGTTTCGTCGAGTTTGTTATCATTTTTTAACAGAAGGTTTGCAAAAGTGTGATAACAGTCTGTTTTCAAAAGTGTGATTAGTTTTTCACATACATACATCAAATATGAGTTGTACTAGCCCTTGGGATTGGAGTACGGATCCACAACCATCTCTAAAACAGATGTTGATGGCCGAATATATGACGAGTACCATACCTAAACAACAACAGTCAATAAGTTCAAGTCAATGGGCAATGGTGTCGAATCAAAATCAGAGCATTCAAAATCTTTTGCTTAGTGAGAGTGAGACGGGTAGCAACAATCGCCCGCCAAAGCTGAATCACATGAACGACTATCCATCATGGAAGGGTCGTTTCCATAATTACGTTCAAGGGCAAAACACAGAATTATGGACGTGTTTCACCTCTGCATTTAGTGAAGCTCTTGAAGAAGCAGGATCAAATGCGACAACTTTCAATAATATGCAAGAAGCCGACAAAAAGGCATATGATCTGGAGAAGAAGGCGTATGCTATTCTCACTCAAGCACTTCACAGAGACATCTTTCATCAATTCTCTTATTGTAAGAACACGAAAGGTTTATGGGATGCATTGGTAGCGAGAGGAGAAGGAAATGCGGCCACACGGAAGACGCGTCAGGATTTACTAAAGAAGGAGTTTGAAGGGTTTATGTTTGTGCAGACTGAAACACTGAATGAGATGACAACTCGTTTTTATCATTTAATTAGTGAAATGATTTCTTACAAGGTTGTTGTATCTTCGCAGGAAATAGTCGCACAGTTTGCTGATGCTCTACCACCAAAGTGGAGCCCATTCATTGAGTTGTTAAAGCATACAGGTGTATTGGATACTGTCAGTATCTATGAGTTTGTTCAAAAGCTGGAGAACAAGGATGCAGAAGAAATCAGAAAAGCTAAACTAATTCATGTCCCTCAAAATCCAGAGATGTACTTTGGAGGGATTGTTCCTGCTGCTAGTACAAGCTAGCAAACAAAGATACAAACAGCTTATGTGTCAAATGCTTTCGACCCAAGATCCTATTTTGGAGGAGTAGCCACACCTCAACCCCAATTTGATATAAATGCCTATCTTCCGAAACCTCAAGTTGCACCACCCCAACCCCAATTTGATCCAGCTGCCTATTTTTCTAAACCTCAAGTTGCCACACCTCAACCCCAATTTGATATAAATGCCTATCTTCCAAAACCTCAAGTTGCCACACCTCAACCCCAATTTGATCCAACTGCCTATTTTTCTAAACCCCCACCACAAGCCCAACCACAACAAGCCTTCTATAGTAACAAACCTGATACTTCAAATCTTTCCAAAGTGAGTGTAGAAGCTGCACGGGATCACATTGAAATTCTTACAACTATGGTTAATGCCTACAGCGGATTAGTCGCAAGTCAAATTGGCAACATTAATTTGACAAACGAAGACTATCAGCAGATAGACAGGGACGAAATGGAGTTAATGGATATCAAGTGGGCGTTTGCTAGCGCTGTGAGAAAGGCAAAGGATTATATGAGCAGAACGGGGAGAACCAGCTTGGAAAGCAAAAAGGATACCAAGTACGGGTTTGACAAGGGTGCTGTCACATGCTTTAATTGCGGTGAAAAGGGTCACTTCAAACGTGAATGCACGCGACCGAGCAAACAAGGCAACCAACAAGGCAACCAAAATCCCTTCCAAAATCAAAAAAAGTACTTCAAATCAAGCTAACAACGAAAGAGGGATAGTAGCTGCTAACAACCAAACCAACCAGTCAGGGCCTTCAAACCCCAACCAAGCATTGATAGTTCAAGTTGATGAAGGATGTGATTGGTCCGTACTGTTAGGAGGAGGAAATGCATGCTATGCGAAGATCATCAGTCACATCAAGCATGTGCACAAAGAAGAATTTTCTGAAAGTGATGATAACTCGGGTTATAGCGGGAGTTCAGATGAAGAAAGCTCGAATGCGGGAGATTATAATTCTGAAGATGGATCTTTTTCTTATCAGACTGCCTTTATGGCAAATGTCTCAGCCTCGACAAGTCAGGTAAATTCTGATCCTCCTACTCCTAGTGTTTGTAATGCTTGTGCAGAATTGAAAGATGAATCTGAAAAGGTTCACAGTCATAACCAAAGTTTAGTTATTGAACTGTCAAAGTGCAAAGAGGCAAACATGGCCTTAGCTCGAAATGAAAAGGAGTTTAAAACAGTTATTGAAACCCAAAAGAAAATTGTTTCCGAATTAACAAAAATTGTTTTCAACAAACAAATTGGTATTCATAACCACATTAATATCATTGAGGAAACCAAGAAAGAGCTAGCCGTGGCCAAGTGTGAATATGAAGCGATCAAGCTCAAATTGGAGAGTTATTCTAACTCCTAATATGTGCTCGATCACATCATTGACGTTCAGAAACTAAAGGGAAACGTTAAAGGCGTTGGTTATAGGAAGTGTCCACCCCCTTTGAGACACGACTATACCAAGTCGCACGATGAAGAGGATATGCCTCGGTATGAACCCAATGTGCCTCTTGATTATGAGGAAGTTACTACTGGCCTAGGGTTCAAACCGGACAATTCATCGGAGGGCTCATCTGATCGGAAAGAAAAGTCATCATGTGCTTCAAATCAAAGTCCTCCAACCATTGAGGACTATGATTCTTCAGATGATGAATCAGATGTGAATAACCAGGATGAATCACTTGATGAGACGAAAGGAGTAAAAATTCCAATTGAGAATCATATTCTTTGTGATCCTCCTACTCCTGTCGTGCAACCTGTTGCCAAGCAAGTGATAGATCCTGTCAAGGATGTCAAAGATGACAATGAATGTGTGTGTGCTGTTAAGAGCAATAACTTGTTGTATACTTTAGTCGGTGATAGTAAAATTTATTCAGACATAGATTTTCCAATCAAAAACGTCAATCAATCTTTGATTGACAAAGTGTTTGAAGATAATACAAGAAAATTTTTGGGAAAGACAATCCCTGGAAAACAGAAATCATCGACAAAGCAACAACCTGTTGCTTCTAAGGGTAAACAACAGCAACAACGAGCTCCAAAGCTAAAGGCTAAGGTTGAATCAAAAGGAGCTCGTTACAAGAAGAAAGCAAAAGATGTCAAGTTTGTAGCATCAAAGGGTACTGATAAAATTGAGACTTTTGAAAACAAATCAAACACCGATTTTATCCAACAAGTCAAGATTTTAAAACGTAACAGCCAAAACAATTACACTCAACACACAAACGGGTGTGATGAAAGAGCAAGTACCTCAGGTTCTACTGGTTCGACATCTGTTAGTCGAACAAATTCTCCTAAGTTTGTGGAAAGGAGAACGTGTTTTAAATGTGGGGAGTTTGGGCATATCATTAAGAACTGCTCAAACACTCCTAAAGAGAAATTTGTGGAAAGAGCACCACCTGAAAAGGTTCACCCACAACGTCGTCCCGTTTCACCAAAACATGATAAAAGAACTGTTAAGGAACAAGAAACGAAACAACGACGTCAAAACATCAAAGCTGTTGAAAAGTCTTTAAAATCTGAAGTCAAAACGGTCAAAAAGGAACCAAGTTCTTCACAACCTTTAAAACCAGAAGTTTCAAAATCTGTTTACAAAACTCAATCTGGTAAACAAAAACAAACTTGGAAACCTAAGATGGGTGATAGTTCAGGGGGAGGTGCTGTGTTTGAAAATCATCAGGAAATCGAAGTCACAATCCTCGATGATGAAGGACGACCCAAGTCTGTTAAGGCTTGGGTCCCCCTCTCCAACTAATCTCTGAGTGAGTGTGTAGGATGTTCCAGGAGGAACTATCGATCATCGTAAGATTGTTGATAGTGGAATGTTCATGCACAAGATCGGCGACAAAGAAATTGTTGCCTTTGATGGAGAGAAAAAGAAAAGAAGACAGAATTGTTTGTCGAAAGAAATTTAAAGCTTCGACAAAATGGAAATCATTCCAAGAATGTGATTGTTCAAGGCTTTAATCGGGTCCCCAGGGTAGATTCAAATCAAAATGTACGCACCTGTAGCACGTCTGATGTTCAAAAGTCAACAAGATGAACGTGCAGTGTACATTTCTTCGCGGTGTAACTTGAAGAAAATGTGTTTGTTGAACAAACCAACCGGGTGTGCGGATGCCTTGGCGTGGATTGAACAACCGCACACTACTTCTCAAGAGAAAGACAAAGACCTTAGCTAGTGTAATGTGGAAGACCAGCCAGACCCAAAGGTTTCTGATCTTGTTGCTGTGAAGAGATTTCTCAGTAGCTACAAAATCGACTTTGAAATCCACACCGGGTGGATGTCCAGTTTGGGAGAGCACTCAGATTCCTTGCAATGCACGAAGCAGTTGCAGGATACGGTTTTAATTTTCTAATCTCTCCTTTACTTGTCGATATTTAAGTTGCTTTATGAATTATTATCATCTCGTACAACACTCTTTGGCCAGACAATGTTGTCATGGTCTAAAACAATTGTTGTGGGGAGCACAACTGTCCAGTCTAGAAAACAAAAACAAAAGCTATACGACTTCAAACAAATATGAAAGGTTGTGCTAACATATGTTACATGTTTGTTTAGTGCTTGCAGCGAGGGAGTTGGTTCTACCGGATAGTAGTTGTATGAAGTGTATGGTAACTGTTTACATATGTAACCTTTTTTGGGGTGGTTTTGCTTAGTTTTTTTTATGTGTGAAATGATGCAGATAAAAACTCAAAATTTGGGGAGTCTTCAAGTTCAGGGCAAAATTGGGTAGAAGGTAACTAGTGTTAGTTATGTTACTACTATTGTTTTTTAATTAGTAAATTAAAAATACTGGACTGTAACTTGTGTTATTATGACTTGACCATAGCAGTTGCAGCCAAACGAGAAGGGATCTTGGCAGGAAGATGGAGAAACCGATGAAGAAGGGGAACAAGAAGTCGATGAAGGGCAGGTGGTGGGTACATTTGACGTTGTACAGAAGTTACCCTCTAGTGTAACACATGTTACAAACATGTGTTACATATGTTCAACCCCTTTGTTACCAAAAATCGGGGCTGCACATATGTAAGACATGTTTGTAACTTATGTTACACTAGAGGGTAGCACATGTATGATCATTTTTGGATCATTTGTATATATTTAAGTCTGTATAAACCTACAACATCGAAACCCCCAAAAAGGTTACACATGTTATGACGGAATGGGAAATGTGTAGCAGCGTTCAATACTGTTGTTTCACTCTATAGTGTGTAACATGTGTGACATGGCGTTTGTCAGCAAAACATATAACTTGTAAGGTGATACGGTTGTATCTTTAAAACATGTTTACCTATAAATACTTACATGTTACAGGTTGTATCTTTAAAACATGTTTAAACTGGAAACTGGAAACACTTACAAAAGCAGAGTTACACAAGATGTAACATGTGTAAACTGGAAACACTTGTGTAACATTTCGGTGTAACACATGTTACATGTTGTATCTTAAAAAACATGTTTACCTATAAGTACTTAAAAAATATAAAGCATAGTAGGAACACAACTTTTAAGGATGTTACACACGTTGTAGAGAAGATGTTACATGTGCACACACAATTAACATGTGTAACATGGCGACAAGTGTCATGTGTGATCTTTTTTTTACAACGTTCATGACGCACGTAAACTTATACTAACATCCATCCCTATGTCCACAGATGATCTAGAACATACTCCACATTACCATCTTTGCGAGTCTTCTAATGGCACTAAATTGTGGACACCGAATGTCAACGAGCAATATCATCCTATTAATGTTAAATCATACGTCACACCGGAAGAACTTCTTGCCATGTATAAGACTTATGACCAATATGCTGGGTTCAATGTAAAAAATATACGTTAATGCAGTTTTTGTATCTACTAATAACATTGTTAATAACAACTCTAGGTACATATGTAACATGAAGTGTATCGTTTGTCCCTTTAATTCATTACGCTAGTCTCATATACTTATAGTTACATATATTACTTGTTTGTTCATTGATATGACATTTTGGATGACGTAATGTTGTTACATATGTAATTTTACTAAGTTTAAATTGACACCAAAGGGACTGACATATGTAACACATGTTTATAACATATGTTACACTATGGGGCAACAAATGTAACACATGTATAGCCATCTTGCACATGTTACATATGGTCTTCACAACAACATCCATCTTCACAACACATAGCAACCAACCAAAAAACACACCATCGTCACCATGAAAACTTGATGATGCGTTTTAATCCTTCGGCGGGCTTCGCTTCTTGATAACCATCTTCATCTTGAACACAAAACATCTTTTCACCTGTGAACAAAAATAAGTAAACAAGTGTTACAAAGTTGATGTTTAAAAAAAAAACTGTTTTCATCCATTTGTAATAGAGACGTGTAAGTAGGTAAAAACCTGCTGTAACACGTGTTACATTTGATGTATCTTTACGTTGAGGAGGGGATTATAAAAAGAAAATGCACGTCTGAGTAAAAGGTTGTAACACGTGTTACAACGGTTGTTTACAGAACTTTCAAATAAGTGACAAGCCGGACGATAGCCAGTGGTACAAATGGATGTTTTGAAAAATCTAACACGTGTTGCGTTGGATGTATCTTCAAGCTGAAGATGGGATTATAAAAAGGAAAATGCACAACATTAAAAAAGTTGTAACACGTGTTACAACGGTTGTTTTAAGAACTTTCAAATAAACAAGTGTTGCAAAGTGGATGTTTTTAAATAACTGTTTAAATCAACGTAATAGAGACGTGTAAGTAGGTAATTTCCTTTTGTAACACGTGTTACATTGGATGTATCTTTACGTTGAGGATGGGATTATAAAAAGGAAAATGCACAGCTGAGTAAAAAGATGTAACACGTGTTACAACGGTTGTTTTAAGAACTTTCAAATAAACAAGTGTTACAACGTGGATGTTTTAAAAAAAACTGTTTTCATCCATTTGTAATAGAGACATGTAAGTAGGTAAAAACAGTTAGTATTCGGATCAAAAGCCCCAAACAAGCAATCAAACTAACAAAAACAATTACTGTTTAGATCAAAAGCCTCAAACAAGCAACCAAACCAACCACAATTTTTTTTGTAAAATAAACGAGATCATCAACGATTATATTATGGACTTTTTAAATGTAACTAATATATAACAACAACAACAACAACAACAAGAATCATTATCTCAATTCTAAATTTTTTTAATACATTTAAAATAAAATAAAAATACCCAACAAACTATCAAATCTATTTTACTAATACACACACAAAATCATTCAACTTTTACCAAATAAATAACATTAAGACATGGAACCAGCCCATGTCATACTTGTGAGTATGTTCTTTGTGTTCTAACAAGTTTTTTTCTCAACCAAAACCCATGTAACCAAACGATTTCTGACCTGCTTCTCTCTCACACAATTGTGTGTGTTCTTGGTGTTCTAACAACTTTCTCTCTCTAAAACCCATGAACCAAATGATTTCTGACCTTCTTCTCACTCACACACTTGTGTGTGTTTTTGGTCTTAGTGTTCCAATAACTTTCCCTCTTTAGAAACTCATGCAACCAAACGATTTCAGCCTGCTTCTCTCGCACACACTTATGTGTGTGTTCTTGGTGTTCTTCATGAACACGATGGAGAATCTTGTTTCTCTTTCTCTCACACGCTTGTTTCTCTTTCTTTAACAATAACGATTCAGGCTTGCTTCTCACACACACACTTGTGTGTGTGTTCTTGGTGTTTATATTAAATCATGAAGATAGAGAGAGAATGGATGATGATGATGATGATGATGGTGAATGTACAGAAGAAGAAGATAGAGAGAGAATGAGATATTTTGAATTCTCAAAGGTGTTATTTTAGAGAGAGAATGGATGATGATGGTTTGAAAAAGGTGATGGATGATGGGTTGAAAAAGGTGAAAAGTACAAAGCACAATCTTCAAAGAAAAAACAAAAAGACCAAAATACCCTTAAAGCATGGGTTTGGATGAGGTGATGTGGATGAATGTGGTCCACATATTCTAGTTTCCTAAGTTTTCGCAATAAAATTGGTTTTCTCCATATACTTACACTATATATATATATATATATAGGGAGCCGCTTAAATGAAAACCACCTCCAGTTGTAAGAACCGTGAGAACCATTCTCAACCAATCACAATAAGGGGTATTTTGGTCATTTCCTTCAAAATGTCTTATCTTTCTCTCTCTCTTCATTTATTGTAGCAGTATTTTATATATCTCTCATCTCACTTCTCTCATCCCTCATCTTACCATCATCTCTCACCTCTCTCTATCTCTCTTAAAATCAAATCCCCTGCACATTAAAAATCCCCACCACCTACCTCCGTTTGGGTTCCATTTCTCTCACACCAAATACACTACAAACAAAAGCAAACTGGCACACAAGAAGAAGAAGAAGAAGAAAGGTCGGCATCTCTTCTAGATCTCCAAACAACGAGCTCTCGAACAACAACAACAATTGCACCGGAGATCCAGTCGCTGGAACCCTAGCTCCACCTCCGATAACGACGACGATGAACGGAAGGAGAAGAAAGTGAAGCTCGTTGTTCGTTTGCCCTCAATCGTCTGATTTGAACCCGATCTTCTTCTGTTAATTCGGCTTCTGGTGGCTCTGATTCCAATGCTGATGTGGTTAATTGGAAACCTAAATCTGGATCTCGAACTATTGTTGCTGATCACCAGGTGAAATTGACGAATTTCAAATACTAGGGTTCAAATTATTAAAATAAGGTTTTTTTTTGTGAATTTGTTGATGAATTGGTTGTTTATAGTTTGAAATTGGTTTCTATCCCTCTGTCTCCTTCATCAGTTCACCCACCCATGTACCTCCATACACGCCACAACATCTCCGGCGGCATCTTCGGTGGTGGTGGCGTTGCGGGTGGTGGCGGAACCCTAGGTGGTGGGAAAAAACCCTCTGGTAAATATAAGTTTGTTTATTTTTCTTTTCTCATATTTCGGTTACTGGGCTTGGTTTTGTAATGGGTTTTAGTTAAACAGGGTAATTACTAACAAGATTTTTGGATGTAAAATGGCTGATTCGTTTAAGTTGGATTAAATATATAGCTTGATGAAGAATAAAAAGATTCTTGATTTTCTGATTGATTGTTAATGTTGTAATTTTAAAGGAAATCTTGATCTGCAGTCCATACTAAATTTCTTGTTTTTTTATGTTCAATTAAGATATATGGGGTGTACAAAACCTGTATAGAAAGAAGTTCAGGTCTAGTTTGTTTGTTTGATTACTACATACATACGCTTAGTTAAACAATCGACACCTTACATAAATATCTGCCCATTTTTTTGTAACGTAAAACGTAAACTTTTTAACGTAAAACGTAAAACGTAAATTTATAAATGTAAAACGTAAACTTTTTAACGAAAAGCGTAAAGCGTAAACTTTTTAACGAAAAGCGTAAAGCGTAAACTTTTTAACGTAAAACGTAAAAACGTAAATTTTTTAACGTAAAACGTAAAGTTTTTAACGTAAAACGTAAACTTTTTTAACGGAAAACGTAAAACGTAAAAGTTTAACGTAAACCGTAAAAAGTTTTACGTAAAACGTAAAAAGTTTAAAAAGTTTAACGTAAAACGTAAAACTTTTCTAAATTGTAAAACGTAAAAAACCGTGTTATAAAACGGCGCCTAAACAAGGGGCGTGAATACGGGCATAAAAACGCCACGAAAAAAACGGGACGTAAAAAACGCCACGTTAAAACGGATGTAAAAAACGCCGCGTTAAAAAAACGACGCTTGAAAAAGCAGAGCGTAAAAAACGGCGTGCAAAAACGACCCGTTAAAAAACGATGCGTGAAAAAGCCGGGCGTAAAAACGGAAAACGTAATTTTTTAACATAAAACGGAAAACGTAAATTTTTTTAACGCAAAACGTACAGTTTTTAACGTAAATGATGGCGCGTTAAAAAAACGACGCCTGAAAAAGCCGGGCGTAAAAAAAAGGATATTCAAAACCTTTTTTATAACAAATCTTTAAAAAAATTATAATAAAAATCTAATTTCAAAAAAAATTGTAACAGAAAAATCTGTTTCTTAAAAAAAATCAAGACAAAAAAGTAATTAATGAATAGGACAAAAAAGGTAATTAAAAATTAATATATATAAAAAGACAAAAAAAACAATTTACTTATATACCCTTTAACAATAAAATATTAAAAACATAATAAGACAAAATGTTTTTAATATTGATTTTAACTACTTTCAATCTCATCCATCCATCTTCTTGATCTAATGGCCAGAAAGTGGTTCTCGTGGTTCTTACAACTGGATGTGGTTTTCATTTTAGCGGCCCCCTATATATATATATATCTATTCTATTATCTATTATATATAATAAATGAAAGTTATTTGGGCCACGTGTCAACACCAGAGAGCCCCTAAATGCCCTTTTTCCCGCCCAACAGTGCCACTGCCCTCTTCTATTTATATCCTCCTTCATTTACTCATTTAGGGCTTCTTGCTTTCTTTCTTTCTCTGCTCTGCTCTATTTCCGATCGATGTTTATCCTCTCTCATGTTTATCCTTCTTCTTCTTCTTCTTCTTCTTCTTCTCATATTCATCTCCTCAACAACGTACGACAGAGGTTACTTCTATTGGATACATCTTCGTTTGAAACCCTAAATCATGTACCGTCCAGTGGTTGAAGAAGAGAATAATCATGTAAGATCTACTTTTTTATCTAGAAATTTTATTTCGTTTTATCTATTTTGTCATACTGAACATGATGAACCCTTTTCTACCCTTAGAAGAAGAAACAGATCTCCTTATCGTACTCGATGAACGCTTTTGTACAACCTCCTCTTAATCGGTGACTCTGGTATGTTTGGTTTGTTGTATCATGTGATTACGAGCAGATTTATTTTGATATGTTTTGTACTTTGTCTTTCCAAACCCTTTTTGTTGGATTATAGAGTTTGTTGATTAGAAGCAACCTCTGCCGGACGGTTGTTGAGGAGATGGAAATGGGAAAGGTTATACCAGGTGTGTTGATAGGTGATACCAGTGCAAAAGTTTAGGACATCACCAAGGTAACTTAAATTGGTGTGATTTATTTTTTTTTGGTATTTCTAACGTTTTGATTTACTGTTTATTGGTGCATTGATTCATTTGTAATCCTTTGCAGATCTCCCGTCATCTCAATTTGAGCAATTAAACGTAGTTTTGTTAATCACTATCGGTGTTTTAATTACTAGCAGTGGTTAAAAAGTTTTCCATCAGCTATTTGACTTAACAATAGTTTGCGTTATTTATTCTAAATTCATCAGTTTTTGTAGGTAAACTGAAGTTTCCACCAATAGGCACTGCCCAGCTAAGTTTCCTACAATGACAGTGGTTATAACAAGTTAATATGGCACATCACTGATCTGCCTAACAAGTGTTGGATATAAGGATGGTTGTACATAAAGTTTGATGAACATCATCCACTGTTCAATTATGAAGAACCACTGATCAAGACCAAAGTCCAGACAAGCACCGATCAACTAAATGTGAAACACTCTCCAACAACAGTGGTTCCTCATCAACAAAACATCTTCTATGTTTGTTTATGTTAATAGTGTTTATTCTATCTTTGTTTATGTTAATAGTGTTTATATGTAACAGAATTTATACTATCACTTCAGTGTTTTGATCTCTACTATTAATTGAACAGTTGTTTCATCTTTGTACTAATAAAATTCCTATACACTTGGATGAATATTAAGCACCTCATCTTGATTGTTTGAGTATAGTATTCTTGAAATTGGTTCAAACATTTGATTGTTCAAAATATTCCACTGCTGAAATACAACCACTGTTTCTTCAATCTCCATGTTGACCACTGATTGACCAAACATCAGTGTTTTGAAAACTGGTTGGTATCCACTGATCAGAAAAAATCCACCAACTTTATTCTCATCAAAAAATTTAAAGTTAGATTAAAAAAAATTCTTGATGACAATTTGTTTCAAACAAATCACTATTTTAATGCTGATTTCTTGATCTTTTGACATTTGATTAAGCAAATTTTGTATTTCAAATTGACGGTTATTATATGTTGATTAAAGTTAAAATAAAATTTAAAAAAGTCATTATGGCATTTGCTATCAAATCAAGTCAGTAGTTACTGACAATATCAGTAATTTTGAAATTCAAAATATGTAAAATGGTAATTTAAAAGACTTTGTTTATATATAACAGTGTTTTCCGCATCAATGTTTTAAAGACTGTTAGGTTGTTAGATGTCATCACCTCAGTGTTTTATATGAAACCATTTTTATGGCATCAGTGTTTATATGTAACAGGGTTTAGTACTTTTGTTTATATGTAACACTATTTATCACATCAGTTCAGTGGTTTGATCTGTATTATTAATTGAACAGTTGTTTCATCTTTATACTAATAAAATTCATATACACTTTGATGAATATTAAGCTTCTCATCTTGATTGTTTGGGTATAGTATTCTTGAAATTGGTTCAAACAGTTGATTGTTCAAAATATTCCACTGTTGAAATACAACCTCTGTTTCTTCAATCTCCATGTTGGCCACTGATTGACCGAACGTCAGTGTTTCGAAAACTGGTTGGTATCCACTGATCGGAAAAAATAGCCACTGCTCACTTTTACATTGTTGACAACCAATTACATAAGAGTTCCACCAACATTATTTTCATCATAAAATTTAAAGTTAAATTAAAAAATAAAAATAAATTCTTGATGACTATTTGTTTCAAATCAAATCAGTAATTAATGCTGATTTCTTGAGCTTTGGACATTTGATTAAGCAAATTTTGAATTACAAATTGACGGTTATTATATGTTGATTAAAGTTAAAATAAAATTTAAAAAATTCATTATGGCATTTGCTTTCAAATCAAGTCAGTAGTTACTGACAATATCAGTAATTTTGAAATTCAAAATATGCAAAATGGTAATTTAAAAGACTGTGTTTATATGTAACACTATTTATCACTTCAATTTAGTGGTTTGATCTGTATTATTAATTGAACAGTTGTTTCATCTTTATACTAATAAAATTCATATAAACTTTGATGAATATTAAGCTTCTCATCTTGATTGTTTGGGTATAGTATTCTTGAAATTGTTTCAAACATTTGATTGTTCAAGTATTCCACTGCGGATACACAACCTGTGTTTCTTCAATCTCCATGTTGACCACTGATTGACCGAACATCAGTGTTTCGAAAACTGGTTGGTATCCACTGATCGGAAAAAATAGCCACTGCTCACTTTTACATTGTTGACATTCACTTATATTGACCATCAGCGGTTTCCCTAAAAAATAGTCAGTGCTCACGTTTTTATTTTTGATGTTGTTAATTAGTGATACATTGAAATTATCAAATGAAAACTAGAATTACAATCAAATTACCATTTTACCTAATCTTTACATTCCAATTACATAAGAGTTCCACCAACATTATTTTCATGATAAAATTTAAAGTTAAATTAAAAAATAAAAAAAAAATTCTTTATGAATATTTGTTTCAAATCAAATCAGTAATTAATGCTGATTTCTTGAGCTTTGGACATTTGATTAACCAAATTTTGAATTTCAAATTGACGGTTATTATATGTTGATTAAAGTTAAAATAAAATTTAAAAAAGTCATTATGGCATTTGCTTTCATATCAAGTCAGTAGTTACTGACAATATCAGTAATTTTGAAACTCAAAATATGCAAAATGGTAAGTTAAGTTTTTCGTTCTCTCTCTCTCTTTTTTTTTCCTACAGTGCATATCAGTTCTAATATTTAATTATTTTATTAAAGCAGCATATAAGAATATACACTACTTTTACCTTTGAAATTAAATCTGAAATTTATGACGTCCAATAACAGTGTCAAACCATAACAGTGGTTCAGCATCAACTTTAGTTATTCTATGTTTCTTTTTATTTGTTTATGTTGACAGTGTTTATATGTAACAGTGTTTTCCGCATCAGTGTTTTATAGACTGTTAGGTTGTTAGATGTCATCACCTCAGTGTTTTATATGTAACCATTTTCATGGCATCAGTGTTTATATGTAACAGTGTTTATGAACAGTTTTGTATTTCACATCACTTCAGTGGTTTGATCTCTACTATTAATTGAACAGTTGTTTCATCTTTATTTTAATAAAATAAAATTCCTATACACTTGGATGTTAAGAGTGTTTAAGTGTTTATATTTAACAGTGTTTTTCGCATCAGTGTTTATAGTCTGTTAGGTTGTTAGATGTCATCACCTCAGTGTTTTATATGTAACCGGTTTTATGGCATCATTGTTTATATGTAACAGTGTTTATCACCACAGTGGTTTATATGTAAGAGTATTTATCACATCACTTCAGTGGTTTGATCTGTACTATTAATTGAACAGTTTCATCTTTATACTAATAAATAAGGTAGCACAAAATACACTTGGATGATTATTAAGTTCCTCATCTTGATTGTTTGGGTATTGTATTATTGAAAGTGGTTCAAACATTTGATTGTTAATGACTATTTGTTGCAAATCAAATTAGTAATTAATGCTAATTTCTTGAGCTTTGGACATTTGAGTTAAGCAAAATGTGAATTTCAAATTGACGGTTATTGTTTCTTAATTAAATTTAAAATAAAAAATAGAAAAGTCATTATGAAAATTGCTTTGAAATCAAGTCAGTAATTTTGAAATATTGAAATTCTTAATATACAAAATGGTAATTTAAAATTGACGTTCTTTCTCTTTTTTTGCCTACTTTGCATATCATTTCTAATATTTTATTACTTAAAAAAAACAGCATATAAAGATATACACTCCCTACATTTGAAATTACATTTGCCACTGCATTCAGTTAAAATTTTTATTGGATAATCGGTAAACTTGAATTTCAACCTTGATATTTTTTTTAAGAACATCCATACTTATTGTATTATCATATTACGTTTAGCAATACGTATATTTTGCTTATTCTTTTTTTTATGTACAGTCTTCAAATGGAGGTTGCAAAGGTTAGCATGCTTAACGATCTTAATACATTCTCAAACAACTATTCGATTAGAGTGAAGATTGTTAGCATTTCGAAGAAGATGATGAATGATAACAAAAATGAAATATATCGTCTTGATATGATCTTCATGGATGAGATGGTACCGTATATAGTTGTGTTATAATTTTTTTGAACATATGAATATCCAAATGAATATAACACCTTTTTTATTTAATCGGATGTTTCATATTCTTAGGGAACTATGATACAAGCCAGCTGTTTGCATAAGATGCTAGGAAAATTCAAACACTTTCTTCAGTTGGATGAATGTCTTCTTATCACCAAACCTTCTCTTGCTACTAATAAGTCCTCTGCTAAGTATACTAAGAGAAATGACAAAATATCACTTTATTTCTATACTTCTGTTGAGAAATGCTTTGACTGGTCTGGACCGAAATACCGTTTTAATTTCGTTAACCTCAAGGATGTTGTTAAAAATAAATTTGAAGTTAATACAGTTATTGGTATGTAAATCACTACATGATATATATCTATTGTTTTGTCTTATTGTTTTTTTATTCTTATCACTTCTTAATGTTGTTTTCTTTTCACAATATATTTTTGTTTATAGATTGGATTGGTTATGTGGATGTATGTTTCAATCTAGAGGATACGTCAAAGAAGGATGGGAGCAAGGGCAAGAGACTTAATCTTAGACTTGAAGACCTTGAGTGCGTTCTTTTTATTAAGTTGTTGCATTTTGACGTTTAAACCATTATAAGGTTGCTTGATGTTATTATGTTTTATGTTAATATTTTAGAGGCCAAAAGTGTCCGGTTACTTTGTGGGATGGTTTTGCTATTGACATGTTTGCTTACATGAATGATAAGAAACGAGAGAAATATGTTGTTATCCTTTGTCATTTTGGTATGGTCAACCTTTACAAAGGTACAATTTTAACTTAATTAGTTTAATTTTTTTATTGTTATAGATTTATCTTTAGATTTACTTATATGTTTTAAATTTGACACTATTTATATTGATCTACATTTGGTTTTAATTTTAAATCCAGGCAAGCATGGTGTTGCAAACGGCTTTGAGCTAAGCAGACTTTTTATTGACACTGACATTGAAGAGATATCCTCTTTTAGGAAGAGGTATAGTTAGTATGCATATAAACATTGAACAGTATTATTTTGTACCTACATTTATTTTTTACGTTTTAATTTGATCACATGAATCTGTTTAGATATGTAGAGAAAATTTCTGCTTCATCTTCATCAAATGATCATGTTGGTTCAAACGTCATCTCAAGTGTTGAAGATGAGTTTCTTAATAACCCTGATTTCATGCTTATTGGTTTCCTGGGAACCATATCAACGGTGTGTATTTTCTTATAAGTACTCTACATGCTGAGTTTTTTAAAAGTCTTTTCTAAGTGTTATTATTTTTGTTTGATGTTGATAGACAAAGAAGGTTTTGGTTGTTGGCACAATCACAGCTATATGCACTGATAAACTTTGCTATTACAATGGTTTTAACCACTGTAAGTCAGGTGTGGAGGAAAGATTTGTAACGAAAGAAAATCCGGATGGTTTATCTGGTGTTGATCATGAAAAATCGTTGGTGTGTACAAATGATAAATGTGAAGGAGTCGACATCTATTCTATTCCGCGGTTTGAGATTACAGTTTTATTTCCTTATACTAAATACTAATATGAACGACACTTTTGTTTTTAGTAATACTAATGTTTTCATTTGTTTTTTACTTTGATAGGTTCAAGATACCTATTAGGGTGCAAGACTCTTCCGGTACTGTGTCTTTGACACTGTTTGATTTTGAAGCTTACAAGATTCTTAAGAAAACTGCCAAAGACTTAGTTTCAATTCAAGATCAGGTAACAAATACATGCATTCAATTATTTGGCCATGTACTATATATAATTTAAAATTAATTTTTATAAAATTGTATGTTGAAATTATGGAATCATTCTGCTCATTGTAATTTATATTAATTTTATAAAATTATAGGTTGTTAATTCTGGAGAGATACCGAACCCATATCCTGAGATCTTTGACACATTGATTGGAAAGAGGTATGCTTTCATCATAAGTGTTAAAGACTATAACATTGAGCATCAGGTTGAAAACTATGGTATTTCAATGGCCACTAACGATGATGAGATCCTTGCCGCGCTCTGCACCAAATTCAATTTTAACCAGGTCTAAATCTTCATTATGTCATTCTTTTAATTTGATATACATATCCTTTTAAAATATATTTATACCATTGTGTGTATTTTATGTTATTATGTATTATGTACTTAAAGCATGAGCAGTCCGAATCGTTGGATGTTCCAGAATCCTGCAGTTTGTCTACTCCTGTTGACCTTATGAAGGTAATATGAGAATTTCCTTATTTGTAGTAAATTTTTTTAAACGTTAGTACTTATTGTCTTTTTATATCAGGATGAGTTGTCATACTGCGGTGAGAATGTTACACCTGCATCCCAAGCACTTGTAGGCACTAAGAATCCGTCTTCTGATGAAACAAAACGTAATATTCGTGAAGTGTTCGATGTGGATGATGCATTAGGTTGCTCCTCGACAAAGCGCCGCATCAGTGATGAACTCTCTCAGGATGAAGATGCTGGTGTTTCGACGCTTTTGATTCCAAAGATTGAGAAATAGTGTCTTCTGTATTTTCAAATACATTTATGTGTTGATTTCATATGCTGTTGCCATGTTGAACTTATGGTTTTCGTTTTGTTGCTTTTGGGTGTTTGGTGGGTTATGTTTTGGACTGATTATGTGGTTTTGAATTCCTAAAAACTTATCTGCTTATTATAATGTATATTGTTAAATAAATATTGAGATGTTCAATAGTCAATATTTATGTTTAAAACTTATGTGTATGAATAGTAGCAACAATTTATAATATATATTGTATATACCCAATTAACAACTTTTTTATCTACAAACATTTCTAATCTTTAAGCAATTTTAATGTTATTATTTTATCTCATAATTTATATAGGATTATCCGTGGATGTGGTTGTTCTTTATTGGTTTTTACCGTTATCCCTGCCCACTAAGATTTAGTAAGTATCCGTCATATGTTACAGTTTAAAAAAAAAAATTTAATTTGTGCCTGTTTCTCCCATTACTTATTTAAGTAATCTCATTCAATAACTTGAGGTTTGGTGATATGTTGCATTTCACATACGTGTCTTCGCAACAGAAGATAGTATTAAATCAAGTTACATCAGTTTAACAAACACATTTTAAGTCTGTTCTTATATCAGATACTAATTATGAATTTTTTGATGGTGATGTTGTAGGTTTTTTTCTTAAATTATTAACTTGATGTTTTTGTTGCTATGTATGGCTAGGATGATAAAACACTGTTATTAGCACTTTATGTTTTATATTTGGCCAATTAGATTATGTGTTAAATTATAGTTCTTTAAGTCATTGTTCCATTTTCTTGAATTCTATCTAATTTTTTTAAAGAACTTCAATAACAAATAGTGGTTTGAACATCTGTTTGCCTTTTGGTCAATAGTTAATGGAAACCTATGTTAGGTTCAACAATGTTTTGAAGAGGAAAACTGTGTTAGAAGACAATAGATCTTAACAAGTTAAACATCTGTTAAGGCTTAAACAGATGTTTGCCCTTTAACAGATGTTTGGCCTTTTATATCAAATGTCTGGACTTAAACAGTTGTTTGACCTTAAACACATGTTTGAACCTTAAACAGATGTTTTGCCTTAAACAGATGTTCTTCTTCTATATCAGATATTTGGACTTAAACAGATGTTTGACCTTAAACAGATGTTTCGCCATAAACATATGTTTGGTCTTAAATCAAACATTTGTTTAAGCTCAAGATCTGTTTGACTATTTGTCAATATCTTATTGACTTTTGGTTAACATCTGTTTCAAATTTGGTCAACATCTTATTTTGTAAAAGAGGTACAAAAACAAAGATTTTTTCAAAATCTCAAATCACCCTATCATGTAAGTGCATTGATGTAAAAGTGGAAATGATGTTATTCATATGGTCCTGTTGTGCTTTTGTTTGTCCTCTAATATGAGTTTATGATATAATGCGGTGATTTCAAGACATTTTTGTTGAATCGAATGAGATGGTTGATGTAATGCGGTAGTATTAATAACAAATAGTAATTAATTAATCTAAATAACTTTCCCGAGCCCGGGAAGCAATCCCGGGTAAAAACCTAGTATATAATAAATGAAAGTTATTTGGGCCACGTGTCACCTGATTAGGGCATCCTCACTTCTCTTTTCCCGCCCAACAGTGCCATCCCCTTTTCCTTATATAATCTCTCTTCTCACTTCTAATCTTTGTTTACAAACCTTGGGTTCTTTCTCTCTCTATATTCAGGCGATTCAAATTCAAATTTCACAAACCCTGCAAATTATTGAGATAATTCTTTCCATCCAAACCTTAATCTTCTTCAGACGCCACCATAAAATCTTCTTTTGTTCATCGATTACTTCATCAAAAGGTTTGTTCTTTTTTTTAGTTGAAATACTTTCATGATTTCCTCTTATTTACACTAATCCTAATTTCTACTCGTAATCTAATCATATGGTTCCAGGGTTGTTGTCATCAAAGTTGAAATCCGCTTAGCTGCGGATAAATTTCTGCCATAAGCTGGTATGTTTGAATATGTTTTGAAATTAGCGTTTTTTTCTAGATGGTGATCATATGAGTATAACATCTGTTGATTATTGATGTTTGAGTATGTTCAACCATTATTCTTTCTGAAATTAGAGTTTCATTTCCAGTTCTCGAGGTATTATCTGTTTGTAACAGCAGTGGTTCAGCATCTACAGTGGATTCAACGTCAGGTGTTTGCTATTATTGTTTGATGTTGTTTGCTATTATTGTCTGATGTTGTTTGCTATTGTTGTTTGATGTTGTTTGCTATTGTTGTTTGCAGTGGAAGATATCTAAATTAAGGTAATAATTGTATTACATCCTGTTGAAAATTAGAATTGATAAATTTAGGGAAAGTGAGGTTGAAAGTTAATAACCCAACAGTGGAGCATTTCATTCTACAGGTTCCATAAATTAAGGGTATTCTCATATAATGATGATGATTGTTCCACGGTTGTTTCCAGTATTATTGTTCCAACATCGTTTAAAGTATTTGTTTTTTGCTACTCTGATTTTCAATTTTTGAGTTTTTTATTTTGAAGTGATATACTCTAATTCTCGGTTTATATTTCAGTCTAATCACAGTTGTTTGAAATTCATACAATCTGCTGCGGGTTATTATAGGTTTGTATTCAAAGAAGCATAAAGTTTAATTAAACACAAAGAAAGATTATTAAATTTATAGCTAAAATAATTTTTGCTTATGTCTAAATGATGATGATGATTATAATTGACTTGTGCAGAAGATGATGATGGAGAACCCACAGTAGTTCCTACTAAACGCAAGAAAGGATCTGCTATTGTTGTAAGATAAGATTTTATGTTACTAGAGAGTCTAGAGTAATGGTGTTTCCTACCTTTTTTGTATTAAAAGAAGCATAAAGTTTGTTTTAAAGGAGCTCTTTATGAACAAAGACTGATGAGGCCTATCCACTGTTGAAGACAAGGTCCTGTTAAAGACAAGCACTTTATGTACCTAGAGTTTGATTAATCAAAGGAAAACGACTGTTTAGTATCAGCTGTGGTTCAGCATCTACAACGGATTCAAATTTAGTATTTAATTATCAGTGGTTCTTGTGTAACTTTAGTATTTCATTATGAGTTTGTTTCATGTTGTAAGAATCAGTGAATTCTCAGATAATAGATTGCTTTGCCGGATTAGATTATGTGTTAAATTATAGTTCTTTAAGTGATTGTTTCGTTTTCTTGAATTCTATGTAATTTTGTAAAGAAGTACAATAACAAACAGTGGTTTTCACATCTGTTTGCAATTTGGTCAATAGTTAATGGAAACCCCTGTTAGGTTGAACAGTAGATGTTATTAACTTAAACATCTGTTCAGGAAAACGACTGTTTGCACTTTATGTACCTAGAGTTTGATTAATCAAAGGAAAACGACCGTTTAGTATCAGCAGTGGTTCAGCATCTACAACGGATTCAAATTTAGTATTTAATTATCAGTGGTTCTTATGTAACTTTAGTATTTCATTATGAGTTTGTTTCATGTTGTAAGAATCAGTGAATTCTTAGATAATAGATTGCTTTGCCCGATTAGATTATGTGTTAAATTATAGTTCTTTAAGTGTTTGTTTCGTTTTCTTGAATTCTATGTAATTTTGTAAAGAAGTACAATAACAAACAGTGGTTTTAACATCTGTTTGCAATTTGGTCAATAGTTAATGGAAACCCCTGTTCAGGGTTAAACAGATGTTTGGGCTTTAACAGATGTTTGGCTCTAAACCAAACATCTGTTTAAGGTCAACATCTATTTGAGTATTGGTCCTGTTGTGAAATTTGTTTGACCCAACAGTGGTTTTAAACCACCAGATAAACATCTCTTTATGTGCAAACACCTGTTTATGGTCAAACTTCTGTTTATGGGCAAAATTCTGTTTAAGGCGAAACATATGTTTCTTCAAAATCTGTTGACCATTGACTGACCAAACATCAGTCTTTAAAAAACTGTTGGGTATCCACTGATAGGAAAAATAGCCACTGCTCACTTTTTTTATTGTTGGCATCTATTGATATTGACCATCAGTTGTTTTCCTAAAAAACAGCCACTGTTCACTTTTTTGTTATTGATGGTGTTAATTAGTGATAGATTGAAATTGTCAAATAAAAACTAGAATAACAATGAAATTACCATTTTACCTCATCTTTACATACCAATGAGGTAAGATTTCCTCCAACATTGTTTTGATCATACAATTTAAAAAATTCTTTATAACTATTTGTTGGAAATCAAATCAGTAATTAATGCTAATTTCTTGAGCTTTGGACATTTAAAACATGCAAAATGTGAATTTCAAACTCACGGTTTAAAAATTAGAAAAGTCATCATGACAATGACAGTTGCTTTCAAATCATCATCAGTAATTACTGATAATATCAGTAATTACAGAAAAGTCATAATGACAATTGACGTTCGGTATCTACTGATAGGAAAAAATAGCCACTGGTCACTTTTTTTATTCTTGACATCCATTGATATTTACCATCCATGGTGTTAATTAGTCATATATTGAAATTATCAAATAAAAACTAGAATTAAAATGAAATTACCATTTTACCTAATCGTTACATTGCAATGAGATAAGAGTTCCTCCAATATTGTTTTCCTGATGAAATTTAATGTTAAATTAAAAAAAAAACTTGATGGGTATTTGTTGCAAATCAAATCACTAATTAATGGTAATTTCTTCAGCTTTGGACTTTTAAAATATGCAAAATATGAATTTCAAATTAAATTTATGCAAGATGGTAATTTAGAATTGACGTTCTCTTTTTTTTTTCCTACTTTGCATATGATTACTAATATTTATTTACTTTAATAAGGAGGGATATAAAGATATACACTACTTACCTTTCAGTTCCCAATAAACATCATCACAATTGCGGTCAAATCAAATCAGTAATTACTAATAATATCAGTAATTTTGAAATTCAAAATTCAAACCATATATATTTTTATCCTTAATGTTAAATTAAAAAATTAAAAAAAAAATACTTTTTGACTATTTGTTGCAAATCTAATCAATAATAATTAATTGTAATTTCTTGAGCTTTGGACTTTTAAAATATGCAAAACTAGAATTTCAAACTGACGGTTATTATCTCTCAATAATTTTGAAATTTTGAAATAAAAAATATGTAAAAGGTAATTTAAAATTGACGTTCTTTTTTTTTCCTACTTTGCATATTTTAGTTCCCAAAAAACATCATAACAATTGCTTTCAAATCAAATCAGTAATTACTAATTAATATTAGTAATTTTGAAATTCAAATTTCAAACCATATATATTTTTATTATTCTATAAATAAGATACAATTATCTGGTTTCACATTCAAATCTCGCTCGCTCATATATGTGACCGTATCTTTCTCTCTCAAATGCATCTTTCTTGTGATTTAGCAGCTAATTTCCCATTACACTTCTTTGTTCGAATGTTTGTTGATAATGTTTACATGTTATCGTTCCTGTATCATTGTTCCAACATCGTTGTTTCAATGTAAATTCGCATCCCACATCAACCTTTCAATATCGATGCTGCAATATCATTGTTGCAACATCGTGAAAAGTTGCATGTGTTACCTTTTTTGATGGCAGAGATGCAACTTTAAAGTTACATGTGCCATTTTTTTTTTTGATTTCCGTTAAATCCAAAGTCACGTTTTCTTGCTCCAGGAAGATTTTCTTCTTTTAAAGAAAGTATACATTCGTCCAAAGCTCGTGAAAACTCAGATGTGCACTAAAAATGAAAAAGACACGTTTGAATTTTAGATTAGTTTCTTATTCTTATTTGTGTTGTCAGTAATATGGAGTGTGGTGATAGAGACGTGCAGTTTATGGCGATGCTGAAGGACATACATCAAGAGGTTCAGCAATAGATGTAGTGAAAACTAAAGTTTATTAGTTCTTGCTATTATTCTTAGATTTGAACTTGAATATTGTTCAGTATGTCATGTAATTATTGGACTTTTAGTTTTAAGGTCCTGAATAAATGATTAAATATAATTTTATGAATCTTTGTTGTGTTTTATTTTTACTTATTATTTATTGTTTCAGTAATATTTAGATTATGTTGATGTTGAATTGTGTCTGTAGATCTGTTTGGTAAGTCAACAGAGGATTAATAGTGTCAAGGATTTGTTTAATGGTCCAACTCTGAAAGGGTGGTGTGGTTATAACAGCTGATCATGCTAAGGACTGTTATAATTAATTCCTGCTCCATATAAAGACTGATGGGCTTCTTGTCTCATGAGGGCTATGCACTGTTGAAGGCAAAGTCCTGTTAAAGACTAGCACTTATGGTGTAGTTATAACAGCTTCTACAGCGGATTCAACTTTAGTATTTATGTATCAGTTTTTGAATTACTAGGGTACTCATGTTTTAATTGAGTATTAAACGAAAATGAGTTGCCTTAGCAAAAAGTTTTCATCATCTGGGGTACTAAACCACTGTCTTTCAAAATTGACATGTGGCAAAACCTTGAATGAAAATTCTCAAAACTGTTGCTGGAATACTTGTCCTTCAGATCTGTACCATTTACCCTAACCACTGTTTTGTTCCAACGTCTGATCTCTAAACACTGTCCACCGCTGAAAGTTAACCACTGATCCCTCATTTTCTTGACAAGCACTGATGTTCAAAATCAGTGTCCTATCCACTGATATGCTATCCACTGATAGTAAAAATCATCCACTGCCCACAATTTTTACCGTTGTAACCACTGATGCTTGATACGTCAGTGGCCCTTAAAACAACTGTTTTCCATCCTTCATCCATTTCATCAGTGTTTGACACGTGGTCAGTCTTTAGCCTTCAGATCATAATAACCGCTGCCACATCAGCGATCATTTTTTCCTAAATAAAACCCTGCCCTAAACCACAAACAGGGTTTTACACTGTCGAATTGAATTCCAAAATTCTCTTCTCATAGCAGTTTCCAACCCTTCTTATCAAAATCTCCAAAATCCTTCTTCGTTCTTCTCCGCAAAAATGACAAAATCAAAGTCAAAATCAAAATCAAAACCTAAATCACCACCACCTTCAAATGAAGTCGCTCAAACGGCCGAAGAATCCAATGAGATACCATACAAACAATCTCACAACTATTTGGGTTTACTCACAAAACCCACAAACAATCATACCTTCGATTCCATTCTCGACACCATATCTACATCAAAGTACAAAACTTTGTTGACAGTAGACGCCCCCATATATCTGCAAACCCAGAGAGAGTTCTGGAAAAATGCTACGCTTGAAAAACAAGATGATAAAGTAGTAGCCATTAACTCCTCGATACAGGGTACTGCGATTCAAATCACCCCGCAATCATTATCAGAAATCTTCAAACTCGATGATCAGAAAGGTAAAGCTTCTTTTGACAAAAACGAGTTAAAAGCTGATTTTCTGAAAAGGGGCTATGCAGAACAGTCAAAGGTAGATACCCTACAAAAGGGTTATTTTCCATCTGCACCCAGATTTTTATTTCACACACTTCTGATGTGTGCTTCGAATAAAACAACATCTTTTAACGAAATACCATTAAAAATTCAATGCCTGGGTTACGCTATTTTGAATAATAAAGACTACAACTACTCCCAGGAGATTTTCAATGACATGGTGAAAAACGTTGAAAGTAAAGCATTTTTGTTGTTTCCAAGATTTTTGAGTTATTATTTTATACAAAAATTTGATAAGAAAAATGAAAATTTGCTTAAACAAGGTGTCTATTTTCAAATAAAAAGCTTGACACCTGAAACATTCACTAGAATGTTGGCACCAATAAAAACAAAAGCAGGGGTACCTGAGCAGATTTTAGCGGTTACAACTGCTCCTCAGGTATCAGCTGCTGAGCACACTGCTCCAGGTGATCAAAGCAACACAACCACTGCTTTGAAACCCACACCTGATATCACCAAAAAGACCAAAAGAAAAACATCCAGAAAACCCACCAAACCCAAAACAAAGGCAACTCTAGAAGATGAGATCCCAGAGGAAATGCCTGTGACAACACAAAAGTCACCACAAACCACTGCTACTACTTCCTCACAGCAGTTGGAAGAAAGATCTCAACCCATGCCTGAAACTCCTCCTGCATCCTCACAAAAGGATCAGGTTGTAATCACAGGGACACCAAATTATGAAGCTCTAGATCCACTTGGCTCTATCTTCCACAGTCCTGATCCCAAGGACATGTCTCTTTCAACACCTATACCCTCACCAATCATAATGCCACAATCCATGCTACCCTTGTTGCATGCGGCTGCTATAGCTCAGACACAAACCAGTTCCTCTCTATCACCTATCACTGAGAGTATACCCCCACAAGAGACTGGGTCTGATGCTACTACTTCTGCTATCCCAGCAACAATTGAGGAGGTTACACCCCTTGAGTTACAAGTAACTCTCGGTGGTAGTTCAAGTGGAGCAGCATCTACAACTGGTGGATCAACAGATCTTCAGTTGGACAGTTGTTTCATAAGTAAGACTCCCTTGAAGGCAATTTCTTCCATGGCAACTTCGGTAACCACCAGTGAGTTGGATCTAACCACTGGTACCATCAAAGGTTTATCGAGTGCTGAAGAAAGAAGTCCCCAGTACCAAGAACAAGGGGCATCAATGGGTGATTTTTGGGACTCTGTTCCTAAGTCACACATTGATATAACCACTGCTGGTGGGGATTCAGATGATCCTACTAAAGTAGGTGATGATTCAAAATATCAGGAATTGACGAACAGAGTTGACAAACTTGAAGATTCAGTTGCTGAAATAAAGGAGATGGTGCAAGAGATTTTAAAAGCTCAAAAAGCACAGTCTACTGCTGCCCCACCACAAGCATCTGTTCCTACTCAAGCATCTGCACAACATGCAGTTGCTGCAAATGAGCTCTGGAATATCTTTCAACCCATGCTTGAAAAACAACAACAAATGGCTGATCAAAAGCATGCTACTCATGTACAAATGCTGACCAACATGGTGGAATCAAGGTTCAAAGATACTCAAGCAGATATCAAGGCTATAAAGGCTAGCATTCAAAGTGTCTCTGGCAAAGTTCCTTCTTCCCTATCCTTTCTTGATAACCCTCCTTCAGATAATGCCAAAAAGGGGGAGAATATTAAGCTGTTGAGACAAATGAATAAGATGGGAATAGAACATGGCCTTTATATTGAGCCTGAAAAAGAAAAAGAAAAAGAAAAGCAGGTATCAAAACCTGTTAGTCAAACAGCTGATACAGCAGTAGTTACAAAAACTGCTGTCAGTAGCCAAACAGCTGCCATGTCATCAACACACACATCTTCAACACACACCACTCTACCACACACCACTGCAACTACTGCTCTACCACCATCATCTACAATCACACCATCACCACTGCCTCCTGTCATAAAACAGAAGACAACAGATGTTACAACATCTGTTGTAATGACAGCAGCGGTTGAAGCACCAGTTGTTTCAACAGTTGTTTGTCAGACACTCCCCATCATTCAAACCACTGATTCACCCAAAACATCATCTGCCCCTTCTTCATTAAAAAGGAGAAGGAATCTCATATCAGATGATGATTCACCACCACCATCACCACCATCAAAAACTACCTCACCACTTCCATCCCCTGCTCAAAAGCAGAAGACAACTGCTGACATATCAGTAGTTGTAATGACAACAGATGTTGAGACTCCAGTTGTTTCAACAACTGTTAGTCAATCATCCACGACTGCTCTCACCTTCTCTACATCACAACCAAAGCTCTTCAACAGAAAAAGAAAGCCAATCTCTGCCGATGAGGGTATACATGATCCTAATGCTGCACAACATCCACTGGAACTTGAAGCTATCAAAAATGAGATAAGGCAATTCTATATAGAAGAAGATCCTTCAAAAAGAAGATTCTCCTCACTCATAGGCTACATGCCACCAGATGATATGGATGATTACCTCAAAGTCAAGGCAAGGTAAGCTAAACTAAGAGCTAAAGTTGAGAGTGAACGTGAACGTTTAAGCGAAGATGGCATTGCTAAAAGACTGGAGTTCTACTTCACAAAAGTAAAGCAGATAGAAGAGTTTGCACAAGACCTAAACAAAGAAAAGGCTGATCAAAGGAAAAAGTTAAGAAAACAATATCTAGCCTACATCATGAAAGAGAAATTCTATCCTGCTGAAGAACAACAGTTCGAAGAATGGCCAATAATCGCTCTAAAGCATGAGGCAGAAAGGATTGAGAAAATCAAGAATGATCCTACAAAGAAGAAGAATGCTCCAAACTGGAGCAAATACAAAAGGCTCATTACTGACCTAACTGCTGAGTTAGTTCAGCCTGAATTTCGGGACGAAATTCTTTTAACGGGGGGAGACTGTGACAACTGGCCCAAACCGGTAATTTCCGTACACTTTAATCATTAGTTAATGACTGCAATTATGTGCTTAGTTGTCAGCCATGTCTGATTACATACTAAACAAGTGAATTCATGCATGTTGTATACTACAAAACATTGCTTTATGCATAAACGAGAGCGTTGCGTCAAAAATACTAGTAAACTCCGGTAAGACACACTGTGTCAACAGAACTGCAGAAAGCAGTCAGACAATAAAATTGGAACCTAGGTGTAGGTCCGACAACAAGAATGCATTAAAACCCAAGAGTACATACAAGGGTTTAATATATATATACAATGCGAAAGCAAAATTAAGCACTAAAAAGCACCCGAAACGCACTTTAAGTGCAGAATTTATATAATTCAGCAATAATTCAGCATTTAGACACATGAATATTTTGCAGAAATGTCGTTTTATTATCCAGAATATTTCCCTAGGCGTTGGGAATCGATAGTATTATAAAAAGATACTTATTAAACACTAAAAGGTGCAATTTTGCACTTTAACGAATCGGTATGTAACCGAACAACCGGACTTTACCCGGAACATAAAAATATTGTCATTAACATAGTTGTTCTTTTTCTGAGCCAGTTAGGGTCCCTGAATACCCTAACACCCGCAATAAAGCACAACACACTAGTAACCGGGTTAATCACTTAACTAACTAGATTAACCTAACTTTACACTAACTATTTTGGTTGGATTTGAACTAGCTACCCCCCCCCCCTTAACCAAACCGTCCCCAAGAGGGGGGACACCCTTTGTACCCTTATGATTATTTTAATCATCTTGTTTAATATCTAAGTAGCATAAAATCCAATGGACCATGACCTTAACTTTGCCTATAAGTTCTAACTCTTGCACACATGATCATTCACTACACAACTCAACTTCACACACACTCTCTCCCTCTCTACTACTCACGGCCGAACACCCCCTCTACCATCCACCCATTTTCGAGTTTTGTTCAAGCTATTCCAAGATCATACAAGTGTTAAGGATCACCTACAAGGAATCTTGGAGCAATCGGAAGGCGAAGGACCTCACTCTATTGCTTTTATCCACTCATTTTGCGTCTAGATTCTTCCCTAGCCTCGAGCTAGTAGTAAGTTGCTTGAATCACACTCTCGAACTATTTTGAAGTGGTTAAAATGTTATGTAACGGCTAAAACTCGTAAACATACAAGTTGATACATAAAAGTCTACTAAAAATGCTAGTAATGGTGGTTAAAAGCTTGAATGTTGTGTAAATCTTGTAGTATTTGATTTGTGTGGTTATTTAGGCCCGATCTATGTTGTGGTAGCTCGGATCATCGTTTAACCCGGATTGGTCATGATCATGGATTATGACATAAAGCTTGTTTAAGTGTAACAAGGGTTAGGTGATGAAACTCTACCACACGTCAAACTTGAACTTGTGTAAAAATGATTTTTCTTACGGAATAGTGTTTAAAACTAGTAGATCTACGGATCTACAAGCGGTACTTTCAAAGGACCAAGTGTCCAAGAAATCATATTTTCTAAAGCCGAATTTTACATGAAGAAGAATGATTTTAGCAAACACACGAGTGTGTAAACACTTGTGTAACACAAAGTTTCGACAAAATAACTATTTTTGTAAATGTTGACCGGAAGTTGTAAAGATGTAACTTCTTTAAAAACGAGACTTTCAAGAAACGAAGTTGATCTATACAAAGATCCACTAAAAATAATGGAAAGATACTACCTATTTTGGAAAAACCACAAGTTCATGTATTTCTGCGATTATATCTATTTTAACTAGTTGCATATTGTTTATTGTTGAATGAGGAAATTGTTGACGATTTAAAAGAAAATAAACACATGTTTTGAAAACATGGGAAACCTCCATTTTTAGGGGAAACTCTGTCGAAATTTTTATAAATTTTGACACTTAGAAAAAATATAAGTTTTTGAGAAACTTATTCCCTAAAAATGTGTTTAAAAGTATTACCAAGGTTTCCCTAATTTTTGGTAATAAGAAATGAGGATTTCTTCAAGAATAAAAAATGGATATAAGTATGTATATTTTTTAGAGAAAAATATATATTATTTTATCACCAACTTTTGTGCTAAGTGTGTATAGTATGTGTTATACGTGCTAGTGTATTAAGACTTAAAAATACACTAAATACTCATGAGGAGTGTAAACATAAAAATACACATACAAAATACAAGATACATAATTCGGGTGCGAAGTGCAAAACACAAAAGACTTATATTTATTTTAGAGGAAATAATATAAGTAAGATACGTAGTTAAAAATATGAAATATTTTTAAACACAACAATACAAATACAAAAGAGAGTGACTGTACTTGTGCGATACAAGTTTAGTGACTAACGTTAAGAAAACGCGTATAGGTTACGACGTTAAGTAAGCAAATCCGGTGAAGTTTACGACGCACAGGAACGCAAAGTTGTGAGTTCATGCTCCCCCTTTTCTTTTAACTGTTTTCAGTTTTATACCTTCGGGGGTGAAATACATATTACAATGTTTACAAATGGTATGATGGATACAAAAATTGAGGAATGATACGAGAAATCGTGTCACGAATAGGGTACCATAAGCACCATTAATCGTGTACATACTAAGACCGCAAAACAAAAGGTTAGATCTAATGGGTTTCAGGGCAGCCCCACTCTTGGCCACTCTTTTACCAAGCAGTGTTTTTGTGTCTCAGTCGTGAATCGACTACAGAAAAATGCCTATGGTTTGGTGACTTCCTATGTCGTGTCACATGTTAATGGCTTTGCAACCCATTAACACTTGATACATACAGAAATATTTGATTTATACATGAGTACGTGGTGTACACAAAAGACTTGATTTATACAAATTATGTTTTCATACAAAGTATACAAACGTGAAATACAAAAATTGCATGAATTCACACCAACTTTATGTTGACGTTTTTCCAAAACTCACATGTATTTCAGGTAACTAGGATGGATGTGCGCGTGGTCTTACTCATGCTCGTGGATGTCGCTTTGTCTATCTTTAAATAAAGTTGTGACTTTTAAGACAATATGTTATCTCGTGTTGTAAACACTTGACATATGTTTTCAGTAATGTAATATTTGAAGATATTTTTGAGCATGTAGTATGTTTACTCTTCGTATACAATGAGAACCTTTCATGATCACACCTCGTGCTTCCGCCGCAGAAAGGGGTGTGACAGATTGTGTTTACAAAGTTTGTTATTCATTTCCGCTGCACTTAAAACTGTTCATATCTATTTGATTTGTTCAAATCTAACAAACAAACACAATCATGAAAGCCTCAGATCCTAACATTAAGCTTGTATGTTATGTGACTTAACACATTTTATTGTTTATCTACAACCTTTTGGTTTCACATATGTAGTTGCCACTTACAATTTATATTTATCTGACAGCTTGGTTACTGGTGATAGTTTGTTAGGTAGTTGTCAAAATACTTCAATATGGTATGGTTTTGTTTTATTCCAGTATCACGGCATTTCAGTACTTTAATATGTATGGCTTCATCTTATTCCAGTATCACCGCATTACAGGTTACAGAAATGATTTTCAGCAATCGAGAAAATGAACAAAATCTGTACATTGTTTATACAATTTCAATTGTATTTTTCTCTGATTTTATGAGTGATCTAGAATTCTGCCCATTTTCTAATGATCTGCGCATAAGGACAACCTATGCAAAGTCGAATCTACATGGCCGAACTGCATGCATACATTTTCACTTTTTACTGGGTGAAGTCATTATCATCATTCAATTTGTTTCATATTTGTGCAGGTGGGAAAAGAGCAAAAGGAAGGGGAGGTGGCAATCGAGGTGTGCGTGGGAATGGATTTTGGTTTGGGGATAGGATACAGTTCAGAACGCAAACCTGCTTCATCAACGGGTGCTTTGGTATAGTTTGGATTGACCCAAAATACTTACTATTATCAAAAGTTTTAGAACACATTATATAAATAATTACTACCTTAACTACCCCCGGTATGTTGTAATCCTGTAAGTTTTATGTGTATCTATTAATCTTAGCCCGCTAATTAATTGCAATAAACTTTCGAGAGTTTGTCTTAAGTTTAGCCTGAGACTAAGCCAGCCTTTAGAATCAAGATGTGTGAAAACATCTTAGAAGATGAGGCTTTCTTGATGTGATCGTGACCTCTAGGAATTTGCGTATATATCACTATTATCAATCACGATCCATCCATTTGGACACATAACCTTACACTAGGATCTTTTTAGGATAACGTAATGGCTTATGTGTACCTTACATTTGTACGTTTCTTAACCATGTTATCTAAAAAATGAGTTTCACATCACTTATCTATTATCTACTATCTATTATCTATTTCTTAACTATGTAAACCTTTTGAGGTTTACATTGCTCATTTTAATGCTTATATTATAACCATGTCGCATTTGCACTTTGATCATGTACCTTTTTTTCTTTCGCGAAGATTTTATTTTTGTATGATTTTAACTATATATTAATCATAAATAGATTTTGATTAAAGTAATTTTATCGAGCCCGGGAAGCAATCCCGGGTAAAAACCTAGTATATATATATATATATATATATATATATATATATATAGGGCATGGATATATAGGAAACCATTTTTTAGTGAGAAAACTAAGGAAACTCAATTGTGACCATTGATCTTGATCATCTAAGGGTTAGGGAAATTTGATGTTTATTGATTTAAATTTAATACATAACATATGTTGATTAGTGGGCCATGAGGGTATTTGTGTCAAAAAGGCCCTATCTCATTCTCTCTCTTATTTATTGTTGTAACCATCACCATCACCATCATCATTGTTTCTCTTTCTTCTTTCTTCTTTTCTTTGAGAATTCAAAAAAATTTCTGTGCATTCACCATCATCATCATCCCTTCTCTTATCCTCCCTCTTTCTTCATGTTTCAATCACCAAGAACACACACACAAGTGTGTGTGAGAGAATCGTTATTGTTTAAACCCCTTCGTGTTCATGAAGAACACCAAGAACACACACACAAGTGTGTGAGAAAGAAGCAGGCCTGAATCATTCGGTTGCATGTGTTTCTAGAGAGAGAAAGTTATTAGAACACCAAGACCAAGAACACACACACGTGTGTGAGAGAGAAGCAGGTCATAAATCATTTGGTTCATGGGTTTTTAGAGAGAGAAAATTGTTAGAACGCCAAGAACACACACACACAAGTGTGTGTGAGAGAATCATTTTTGAAGATCTTCATCGTGTTCATCAGACGGGTCTAGATCCGGTTAGTGTTCTACTAATAGCAAGAACACACTTGATTTTTTTGTTAAAAAGGTTGTCAATAACTTTTTGTGTGCTCAAAGTGTTCTAGTAATGGGTTAATGTTCATGTATTTTGCAGGTTTTTGTTTTTATGTTAAAATCATTTTTAGTTTTTTGATATTTTCAGTTTGTTGACCAATAATTTATGGGTTGGGTTTGTGTTAGGTTTTATAAATTGGATTTACTTTATTTTGTTTTCTGTTTTTTGTTTAAATTGGGCATCCCAATTATTGGTAGATAATTAGTTTGAAAATCCATAATTGTTACAGTAAAGGTTTCAAAATGTTGTTGGTTAAGTTGTTCTTTTTTTATAATTAGTGTTAAATGTTTCAAATTTTTGCAGGCATAACTAGTTACGTATGTTACATTTCTGCCAGCTACATTTCTGCTAGTTAGATTCTAAACTGTTTGTCCTGTATGTTGTAACATATGTTACACTTTCGGACAATATATGGTACTTGTGTTACAGATCTGCCTTTTTTAATTATCTGATAGTTGTACATGTGTTACACATGTAACCCTTACTCTATGTGGTTCTGAAAAAAGATAAATTTATTGTTATTTCAAAACGATAGGCAATTCTAAGATGTGTTACACATGTTAAAATTGTCCTTTGTTTTGGAGTAACAATAGGCATTTTAAAAAGATTCCTTTATTCTTATTTCAAAACATTAGGCAGTTGTAACATGTGTTACACATGTAGCTCTTGTCTTACAATGTCTCCTAACAAACGTTAGGCGTATTACATGTGTTACACATCTAACTGTTAAGATAAATGGTTGTGAAGAAAAATATCTTTACTGTTACTTCAAAACAAAAAGCATTTGTAACATGTGTTACATGTGTTACATATATGCATTTTTTACATTTCTGACACCTTTACATGTGGGCCTTCTAAGATGTGTTAAGGATGTTAAAATTATTTATTGTTTTGAAGTAGCAATAGACATTCTTACATGTACCTGCATAATGTTGTGAAAAAAGATTCCTTCATTGTTACCTCAATCAATAGGCAGTTGTAACATGTGTTACACATGTAGCTCTTATATTACAATCTTTCCTAATATGTGTAACATATGTTACAATTGCTTATTGTTTTGAGGTAACAGTAAAGATATCTTTTTTCATTGTTACTTCAAAACAATATGTAGTTGTAACATGTGTTACACATCTTAAAATTGTCTATCTTTTTCAGCTGACGACAATCACTGACCAAACACCAATTTTTGACACGTGTTATGTACATGTAACAATATTTTGGACTTTGCACATATAGGGGGGGTGCACATATGTAACACATGTTTGTAACATGTGTTACACTAGAGAGGTAACACATGTATAGCCACGTTACACATGTTACATAGAAGATTAATAAGTTTTAACTATAGAATATTTAATATTGATGTACTTGTTTTGTTCATAGGTGAAAAGATGTTTTGTGTTCAAGATGAAGATGGTTATCAAGAAGCGAAACCCGCGGAAGGATTACAACGCATCATCAGGTTTTCGTGGTGACGATGGTGTTGTTTTTTTTGGGTAAAGGGTTTTACCCCGGTGAATATTATAAATCAACCAAATCAGTACAAGGGCGTGCCTAATGTGACACACCAACTAGACTTGACAACCCAAGTCTAGGAGAGAAAAACAAAATACACAACCAGTTTGCAACACACAAACACGACACCAAAAAAACCCACAAAACAAAACAACCAAGCATAAAGCAACAAACACCCAAAACATGCATCACATCTAGCCTGGGTCTTCCTCTTCCTCGTTCGTATAGATCTTCCAATCGTTGAAGGTTCTTCGACGGCAAGAGTCATTACGGTTCGGTTGAAGATCATGTGACGATGGTGTTGTTGTGAAGGCAATTTTTAGAAGACCATTTTTAGAAGCATTACAACTATTGATATACAATTTATTTTTATTTTCATTGTTAGTATGCCAATATTTGGATGAATACGGATGTTGTTGTGAAGGCAATTTTTTTTTGGATGCAACAACTATATGTAACATGTGTAACCTTGACGTTGTAACACATGTAACACCTATATATAACATGTGTAAGATTGCTATACATGTGTTATATATATACCCATATTGTAACATATGTTATAAACATGTATTATGTTATAAACATAATACATAGAAGATTAATAAGTTTTAACTATAGAATATTTAATATTGATGTACTTGTTTTGTTCATAGGTGAAAAGATGTTTTGTGTTCAAGATGAAGATGGTTATCAAGAAGCGAAACCCGCGGAAGGATTACAACGCATCATCAGGTTTTCGTGGTGACGATGGTGTTGTTGTGAAGGCAATTTTTAGAAGACCATTTTTAGAAGCATTACAACTATTGATATAAAATTTATTTTTATTTTCATTGTTAGTATGCCAATATTTGGATGAATACGGATGTTGTTGTGAAGGCAATTTTTTTTTTGGATGCAACAACTATATGTAACATGTGTAACCTTGACGTTGTAACACATGTAACACCTATATGTAACATGTGTAAGATTGCTATACATGTGTTACATATGTCAGCCCCTTTGGTGTCAATTTAAACTTAGCAAAATTACATATGTAACAACATTACATCATCCAAAATGTCATATCAATGAACAAACAAGTAATATATGTAACTATAAGTATATGAGACTAGTGTAACAAATTAAAGGGACAAACGATACACTTCATGTTACATAAGTACCTAGACTTGTTATTAACAATGTTATTAGTAGATAAAAAAACTGCATTAACGTATATTTTTTACATTGAACCCAGCTTATTAGTTATAAGTCTTACACATGGCAAGAAGTTCTTCCAGTGTGACGTATGATTTAACAATAATAGGATGATATTGCTCGTTGACATTCGGTGTCCACAATTTAGTGCCATTAGAATACTAGTAAATATGGTAACGTGGAGTATGTTCTATATCATCTGTGGATATAGGGACGGATGTTAGTATAAGTTTACGTGTGTTATGAACGTTGTAATACGTTTAGCACCCTAGGGTAACAAAAAAAGATCACACATGACACTTGTCGTCATGTTACACATGTTAATTGTGTGTGCACATGTAACATCTTCTCTACAATGTATGTAACATCCTTAAAAGTTGTGTTCCTACTCTGCTTTATATTTTGTAAGTACTTATAGGTAAACATGTTTCAAAGATACAACCTGTAAAATGTGTTACACCAAAATGTTACACAAGTGTTTCCAGTTTTACACATGTTACATCTTCTGTAACTCTGCTTTATACATTGTAAGTGTTTCCTGTTTCCAGTTTAAACATGTTTTAAAGATACAACCTGTAACATGTAAGTACTTATAGGTAAACATGTTTTAAAGATACAGTCGTATCACTTTACAAGTTATATGTTTTACTGACAAACGCCATGTCACACATGTTACACACTATAGAGTGAAACAACAGTATTGAACGTTGCTACACATTTCCCATTCTGTCGTAACATGTGTAACCTTTTTGGGGGTATCAATGTTGTAGGTTTATACAGACTTAAATATATACAAATGATCCAAAAATGATCATACATGTGTTACCCTCTAGTGTAACATAAGTTACAAACATGTCTTACATATGTGCAGCCCCGATTTTTGGTAACAAAGGGGTTGAACATATGTAACACATGTTTGTAACATAAGCAACAAACACCCAAAACATGCATCACATCTAGCCTGGGTCTTCCTCTTCCTCGTTCGTATAGATCTTCCAATCGTTGAAGGTTCTTCGACGGCAAGAGTCATTACGGTTCGGTTGAAGATCATGTGACGATGGTGTTGTTGTGAAGGCAATTTTTAGAAGACCATTTTTAGAAGCATTACAACTATTGATATACAATTTATTTTTATTTTCATTGTTAGTATGCCAATATTTGGATGAATACGGATGTTGTTGTGAAGGCAATTTTTTTTTTGGATGCAACAACTATATGTAACATGTGTAACCTTGACGTTGTAACACATGTAACACCTATATATAACATGTGTAAGATTGCTATACATGTGTTATATATATACCCATACTATAACATATGTTATAAACATGTATTATGTTATAAACATAATACATAGAAGATTAATAAGTTTTAACTATAGAATATTTAATATTGATGTACTTGTTTTGTTCATAGGTGAAAAGATGTTTTGTGTTCAAGATGAAAATGGTTATCAAGAAGCGAAACCCGCGGAAGGATTACAACGCATCATCAGGTTTTCGTGGTGACGATGGTGTTGTTGTGAAGGCAATTTTTAGAAGACCATTTTTAGAAGCATTACAACTATTGATATAAAATTTATTTTTATTTTCATTGTTAGTATGCCAATATTTGGATGAATACGGATGTTGTTGTGAAGGCAATTTTTTTTTTGGATGCAACAACTATATGTAACATGTGTAACCTTGACGTTGTAACACATGTAACACCTATATGTAACATGTGTAAGATTGCTATACATGTGTTACATATATACCCATATTGTAACATATGTTATAAACATGTGTTACATATGTCAGCCCCTTTGGTGTCAATTTAAACTTAGCAAAATTACATATGTAACAACATTACATCATCCAAAATGTCATATCAATGAACAAACAAGTAATATATGTAACTATAAGTATATGAGACTAGTGTAACAAATTAAAGGGACAAACGATACACTTCATGTTACATAAGTACCTAGACTTGTTATTAACAATGTTATTAGTAGATAAAAAAACTGCATTAACGTATATTTTTTACATTGAACCCAGCTTATTGGTTATAAGTCTTACACATGGCAAGAAGTTCTTCCAGTGTGACGTATGATTTAACAATAATAGGATGATATTGCTCGTTGACATTCGGTGTCCACAATTTAGTGCCATTAGAATACTAGTAAATATGGTAACGTGGAGTATGTTCTATATCATCTGTGGATATAGGGACGGATGTTAGTATAAGTTTACGTGTGTTATGAACGTTGTAATACGTTTAGCACCCTAGGGTAACAAAAAAAGATCACACATGACACTTGTCGTCATGTTACACATGTTAATTGTGTGTGCACATGTAACATCTTCTCTACAATGTATGTAACGTCCTTAAAAGTTGTGTTCCTACTCTGCTTTATATTTTGTAAGTACTTATAGGTAAACATGTTTCAAAGATACAACCTGTAAAATGTGTTACACCAAAATGTTACACAAGTGTTTCCAGTTTTACACATGTTACATCTTCTGTAACTCTGCTTTATACATTGTAAGTGTTTCCTGTTTCCAGTTTAAACATGTTTTAAAGATACAACCTGTAACATGTAAGTACTTATAGGTAAACATGTTTTAAAGATACAGTCGTATCACTTTACAAGTTATATGTTTTACTGACAAACGCCATGTCACACATGTTACACACTATAGAGTGAAACAACAGTATTGAACGTTGCTACACATTTCCCATTCTGTCGTAACATGTGTAACCTTTTTGGGGGTATCAATGTTGTAGGTTTATACAGACTTAAATATATACAAATGATCCAAAAATGATCATACATGTGTTACCCTCTAGTGTAACATAAGTTACAAACATGTCTTACATATGTGCAGCCCCGATTTTTGGTAACAAAGGGGTTGAACATATGTAACACATGTTTGTAACATAAGCAACAAACACCCAAAACATGCATCACATCTAGCCTGGGTCTTCCTCTTCCTCGTTCGTATAGATCTTCCAATCGTTGAAGGTTCTTCGACGGCAAGAGTCATTACGGTTCGGTTGAAGATCATGTGACGATGGTGTTGTTGTGAAGGCAATTTTTAGAAGACCATTTTTAGAAGCATTACAACTATTGATATACAATTTATTTTTATTTTCATTGTTAGTATGCCAATATTTGGATGAATACGGATGTTGTTGTGAAGGCAATTTTTTTTTTGGATGCAACAACTATATGTAACATGTGTAACCTTGACGTTGTAACACATGTAACACCTATATATAACATGTGTAAGATTGCTATACATGTGTTATATATATACCCATACTGTAACATATGTTATAAACATGTATTATGTTATAAACATAATACATAGAAGATTAATAAGTTTTAACTATAGAATATTTAATATTGATGTACTTGTTTTGTTCATAGGTGAAAAGATGTTTTGTGTTCAAGATGAAGATGGTTATTAAGAAGCGAAACCCGCGGAAGGATTACAACGCATCATCAGGTTTTCGTGGTGACGATGGTGTTGTTGTGAAGGCAATTTTTAGAAGACCATTTTTAGAAGCATTACAACTATTGATATAAAATTTATTTTTATTTTCATTGTTAGTATGCCAATATTTGGATGAATACGGATGTTGTTGTGAAGGCAATTTTTTTTTTGGATGCAACAACTATATGTAACATGTGTAACCTTGACGTTGTAACACATGTAACACCTATATGTAACATGTGTAAGATTGCTATACATGTGTTACATATATACCCATATTGTAACATATGTTATAAACATGTGTTACATATGTCAGCCCCTTTGGTGTCAATTTAAACTTAGCAAAATTACATATGTAACAACATTACATCATCCAAAATGTCATATCAATGAACAAACAAGTAATATATGTAACTATAAGTATATGAGACTAGTGTAACAAATTAAAGGGACAAACGATACACTTCATGTTACATAAGTACCTAGACTTGTTATTAACAATGTTATTAGTAGATAAAAAACTGCATTAACGTATATTTTTTACATTGAACCCAGCTTATTGGTTATAAGTCTTACACATGGCAAGAAGTTCTTCCAGTGTGACGTATGATTTAACAATAATAGGATGATATTGCTCGTTGATATTCGGTGTCCACAATTTAGTGCCATTAGAATACTAGTAAATATGGTAACGTGGAGTATGTTCTATATCATCTGTGGATATAGGGACGGATGTTAGTATAAGTTTACGTGTGTTATGAACGTTGTAATACGTTTAGCACCCTAGGGTAACAAAAAAAGATCACACATGACACTTGTCGTCATGTTACACATGTTAATTGTGTGTGCACATGTAACATCTTCTCTACAATGTATGTAACATCCTTAAAAGTTGTGTTCCTACTCTGCTTTATATTTTGTAAGTACTTATAGGTAAACATGTTTCAAAGATACAACCTGTAAAATGTGTTACACCAAAATGTTACACAAGTGTTTCCAGTTTTACACATGTTACATCTTCTGTAACTCTGCTTTATACATTGTAAGTGTTTCCTGTTTCCAGTTTAAACATGTTTTAAAGATACAACCTGTAACATGTAAGTACTTATAGGTAAACATGTTTTAAAGATACAGTCGTATCACTTTACAAGTTATATGTTTTACTGACAAACGCCATGTCACACATGTTACACACTATAGAGTGAAACAACAGTATTGAACGTTGCTACACATTTCCCATTCTGTCGTAACATGTGTAACCTTTTTGGGGGTATCAATGTTGTAGGTTTATACAGACTTAAATATATACAAATGATCCAAAAATGATCATACATGTGTTACCCTCTAGTGTAACATAAGTTACAAACATGTCTTACATATGTGCAGCCCCGATTTTTGGTAACAAAGGGGTTGAACATATGTAACACATGTTTGTAACATGTGTTACACTGGAGGGTAACTTCTGTACAATGTCAAAGGTACCCACCACCTGCCCTTCATCGACTTCTTGTTCCCATTCTTCATCGGTTTCTCCATCTACCTTCTTTCGTTATCGTTCTGTTTCTTTATCGTTCTGCTTTCGCTTATTAGCCAAGCCAGCCTACCCGTCACGGACCTGGTCATTCTCCTCACTCCTGCAAATACAACCGCCATAGTAAATACATAATAGCACAAGTAATATTTCCGGAGTTATTTGTAAAATAAACGAGATATTCCGAATAAATTATGAAGTTTATACATTTTAACATTTAACAGCCAATCTTAAAAAAAAACATTTTAACATTTAAACTTACTATTACATTAAGTAAAAACCTTTTGTAACACGTAACAAACCTAACACGTGTTGCATTGGATGTATCTTCAAGCTGAAGATGAGATTATAAAAAGGAAAATGCACAACACTAAAAAAGTTGTAACACGTGTTACAACGGTTGTTTTAAGAACTTTCAAATAAACAAGTGTTGCAAAGTGGATGTTTTTAAATAACTGTTTAAATCAACGTAATAGAGATGTGTAAGTAGGTAATTTCCTTTTGTAACACGTGTTACATTGGATGTATCTTTACGTTGAAGATGGGATTATAACACGTGTTACAACGGTTGTTTTAAGAACTTTCAAATAAACAAGTGTTACACCGTGGATGTTTTAAAAAAAACTGTTTTTCATCCATTTGTAATAGAGACGTGCAAGTAGGTAAAAACCTGTTGTAACACGGGTTACATATGTGCAGCCCCGATTTTTGGTAACAAAGAGGTTGAACATATGTAACACATGTTTGTAACATGTGTTACACTGGAGGGTAACTTCTGTACAACATCAAAGGTACCCTCCAGTGTAACACACGTTACAAACATGTGTTACATATCAAAACAAAATGTGTAACACAATGTATGCACCATATATTGTCCGAAAGTGTAACATATGTTACAATATACAGGACAAACAGTTTAGAATCCAACTAGCAGAAATGTAGCTGGCAGAAATGTAACATACGTAACTAGTTATGCCTGCAAAAATTTGAAACATTTAACACTAATTATAAAAAAAGAACAACTTAACCAACAACAGTTTGAAACCTTTACTGTAACAATTATGGATTTTCAAACTAATTATCTACCAATAATTGGGATGCCCAATTTAAACAAAAAACAGAAAACAAAATAAAGCAAATCCAATTCATAAAACCTAACACAAACCCAACCCATAAATTATTGGTCAACAAACTGAAAATATCAAAAAACTAAAAATGATTTTAACATAAAAACAAAAACCTGCAAAATACATGAACATTAACCCATTACTAGAACACTTTGAGCACACAAAAAGTTATTGACAACCTTTTTAACAAAAAAATCAAGTGTGTTCTTGCTATTAGTAGAACACTAACCGGATCTAGACCCGTCTGATGAACACGATGAAGATCTTCAAAAATGATTCTCTCACACACACTTGTGTGTGTGTGTTCTTGGCGTTCTAACAACTTTCTCTCTCTAAAAACCCATGAACCAAATGATTTATGACCTGCTTCTCTCTCACACACTTGTGTGTGTTCTTGGTCTTAGTGTTCTAATAACTTTCTCTCTCTAGAAACACATGCAACCGAATGATTCAGGCCTGCTTCTTTCTCACACACTTGTGTGTGTGTTCTTGTTGTTCTTCATGAACACGAAGGGGTTTTAACAATAACGATTCTCTCACACACACTTGTGTGTGTGTTCTTGGTGATTGAAACATGAAGAAAGAGAGAGGATGAGAGAAGGGATGATGATGATGGTGAATGCACAGGAGTTTTTTTGAATTCTCAAATAAAAGAAGAAAGAAAAAAGAGAAACAATGATGATGTGATGGTGATAACAATAAAGAAGAAAGAAACAAAAAGACCAAAATACCCTTAAAGGATGGGTATGGATGAGGTGATGTGGGTGAATGTGGACCACATATTCTAGTTTGCCAAGTTTTCTCACTAAAATTGGTTTTCTCCATATACTTACACTATATATATATATATATATATATATATGTATAGGATTAGGTTCAAGAGTGAACACTAGTGTAGTTTGCGAACTGAGTGAACAAATCCTGGCCATACATGTGTGTAGATCAATGGTCAGGATTTGATGATGAAATACACTAGTGTATTTTACGATTTGATGATGAAATCCTAGCCATCCATGTGTGTAAATCAATGGCCAAGATTTGTTCACTCAGTTCGCAAATACATTGGTGTTCACTCTAGAACCCCACCCTGTATATATATATATATATAAAGAAAATAATTGTTACTATTAAAATTTTAATATCAAAATGTTATATTATAATATATAAGTAATATAACCATATTATTGTTATAGTTCATAAAAGTTGGAAAAAGGTTTACGTAAAACAAGTAATTCGAAAAAAATTAAAATAGCTTCCGTAAGTATAGTAAATAAAATTATAATATTCTTTTCCTAGCTACGTGGAATACCCATATTAAAACATGAAGTTGGGTTGATACGTTGTGGTCTTCCAATACTCAAGTAAATTTATCCTATAAAGATTTAACAGGTGTCATTCATATCTATTCTATTATTGCTTATCAAGGAAAGGTATATAAGACAAAGGCATCGAAATCTTTCATCTTACACACCCTAACTACATACATATGTATATCTTTAGTAAACTCTAGATGAACCAGCTAATTTATTTCTCGATCACAACGAACTGACCCGGAAGCATGAAAACCAGACCCTTGTCCGTTATCTCTACTCCATAGCCATCTCCCTACCACCTTTCGACCACCAAACGGACGTCACAACTCAATCGATATTCTCCGGCGAACCCAAAAATAAACCAAACCAAAACGCCAAAGAGATAACCATGTTACTTAACTTCACCCTGTGGCCTGTGAAAAATCTCTGATCGCGTATTTACGTCGGAAACCTTCTTGTTTTCCGGCCAACCTTCGGAGAAGAACCAGTGACATCAAGGTATATTCTATGATAGTTTTCGATAATTAAACAAACATAAATCTGGTTGAACTAGCTAAAGCTTGAAATCCTTAAAAGTTAAAAGATATGGTCTGGGGTTCAAAGCTTGTTTAGTGTTTACTGTTAATTTTATTTTTACACTTTGTTTCACTCAGCCATTAAATCACAAAAAAATTGTTTCACATAAATAATTTGATTGTTTAAAACCCCTTTTATAAACTGGACTGATTCAATGTCATTTATCTTCCAAAACATTATTAGTCATTTGGATTTAACCCTTCTTTGTTTTAAATTGGTTAAAACAAAAGGAAGAATCTGTTGGTTTATGAAGTTAAATTTTCTTTCAAGATAATTTGATTTCAGAATTTTAAAAAGCTATTCTATTTTAATTAGACTTCAAAATATAAAACCTGCATGTTTTCATCTTCCACATGAAGAAGAAGATGAGTTAATTAATATTATATTATTTAATAACTTGACCTATTAACTCGGTAAGTGTGGTATATTCATTCTCAAAAGTTTATATATTAATTAATATAATATGTTATATAATAAGTATAATTATATCATATATATACTAATTGTATATACACATCTAACCGTCAGGTTTTATAATTGTGTAAAACTCTTTTTTTTAAGATATTTTGTTCAAGAGACAAAATTTAATTGTTTTTAAAAATAAATAAATAAATAAAGGGTTGTACAAGTAACGAAATAACGTTTTTTTTTTTTTTTTGTAAATAAATAAGCAAGAAATTAAAGAAATGAATCTAACATTTTGATTTCATTTACTAATAAGTAACCGGATACATATTTAAAAAGCCACCGATAAATTTAAAATTTAAAAACCAATAAATGTTAAGAATCAATTCTTAACAGGATATACGTATCCGTAGATTTTTGTGAACACTAGTAAACAAGCTGGGATATCTTTGCAACATTACAATCGATTAAGGTGCGGATTCCTTCCTTTACTATCTATATAGTATGGGTTTTTAATTTTGTTCGTTAATCTTCATTTCAAGCTTCGTATTATGATTTAATTAAGTTGTACCCGTTTGATTAATATCCATTACATTTACTTGTCTAATCCTTTCTGATTGATTCTGAACACAACTTTGGAACCATATATATTACATGCGATATTATCTTTATTAAATTGTACTCATTATCGCATCCTACTGATAATGTGACTGACCTGTTATATTGGATTATGGAGAAATATAAAAATATTATATGTTTACCCTCTGTACTCTGATACCCGAGCACGCCCCTACTTGTGGGGGTGACCGCAAGCATGTCATTGCGGCATCAATGGCGTGGCACCGACTGTGACGGTGAGCCTAAATCACAGTGTCTCGCCTGTTCTGAACTCTACGAAGTGCCGGCTATATATTTTTCGAGGCGTATGGATCGATCCTAGGATATTATTATTTCTGGTGGGTGGTTTGTATGATGCCCATACACCATCGCACATCGGTTCAGGACTAGCTAGCCTGTTCCGCCTGTTCTGTTATACTATATATATATACCGGGCTCGATGGGTATTTCTATAAATTAGTAAAGTTATTGAATTCTATCCTGTAGTTACAATTACATTATTATCTTTTCTCTCATATTCATTATTCATTGCTATCATTATCTGCTCGTGGCTTTTTGCTCCTTCGCATATTTTTTTTCTTTTCTACAGGTTAGCAGGGATGTCGGGAAAGTGTGAAGAGAGCTAAAACAAGCAAGTTGAAAACTTAGTGTGTACTTTTAATAATGTATGAAATAAATTATCAGGAATAAATCTTTTGTAAACTCATTTGAATATTAATAAAAAAAGCCCTTTTGTATCTGATTCTGTAATAGTGACACGTCAGCCTAGAACGGGGCTGGGGTGCTACATATAACCTAGCCAATATGTCAATACAAACATGCTATGATGGTAAAACCCTCTTAAGACAATTAATCTTTGTTAACATCTAAGAGCATATTAACACTCCTGGCAGTGTGACTTGAGAAACCACACCAGCCGTCAAGGTTATTGGACTATGTCCAAACCTTAAAGCCTATATGATCAAATTAGATCATGGCAAGTATCATCAATGTGATGATTAAAATATAAACATCCATTAGTGATGAAGTGCCTACGGGCTAAACCTGTTGTCCAATAAGACAACGACAGTTGTGGTCTATGACCCCTTGTCTAAAGATATTGGACTATGTCCAAGCATAATAGTCTATATGATCAATGCGATCATGACTAATATCATCTGATACGATGATCATATTATTTAACATCCTTTAGTGATGTTTTGCCTACGGGCTATATACTAAATTGTCCATTAGTGACATTGACAATTGTGACCGTTATGGTTATTGTCCAATGTGATGGGCAATGCCCAAGCCTCATACTATATAAGATCGATAAGATCTTGACAGATATCTTAAATTACGATAATTATATGTATATATATAAACATCCATTAGTGATGCCCATTGATTGGCCTATGTGGCAAAAAAATTGTCTTTCAAGCAATGACAGATGTAGTCCATGACTCTCTGCCCAAAGGTGAAGAACTATGTTCAAACCTTAAAGTCCCTGATCAAATAAGATCGCGACTTATATATTAAAATGTTCTCCGTGACAGGCCTTTTGTGCCATATCCTATATGTCCTTTGCGACAAAGCCTTCGTGCCATACGACTATTAATGTCCTTGGTGACAAGCCTATGTGCTACATCTATATGTCCTTCATGACGGACTCATGTTTCATATTTTAGAAGCCATTGTGGCAAGCCTTCGAGCTATCTAAAATCGTCAATATGACAAAGACAGTTGTGACATTTTGATCGCTGTCAAAAAGGTAATGGACTCGATCCAAACCCTAAATGCCATTGATGGCCTTCTTGTGACCTAGGCTAAATGTAATTGATAAACATACAAATAACATTCATTAGGAATGTTCATAACCTATTAGCCTATATGGTTTAATTATACCATGGCTAATGTATGTTAGGTCGTCAGGACGATGACTAGCTATTGTAATGCAATTAAAGCAATTGTTTAATTTGATGTTTAGTACCAAGCTTCGAGTATGGCAAACTTGGATCAGACAAACAAAAGTCGCGATACTAAAGATGCGACAAATGCTATTGATGCAACAAATGTGGACCTCAATATTAATGGGGTTAATCTCCAAGCTGTGAATGACGCAGCTGTTAGAAAGGCTATGAGAAAGGTCATGAAAAGGTTCAATGAGCCGAATGCTACTTGCTCTAAAACACATTCCTCTGCTCATGAGAAGAGCTTTATTCATACTTTGAATGCGAAGAATAAACCAAATAAGATCATATATGGAAAGGAGCCCCATTCCTCTAAAGGATGTACTTAAAAGTACTTCGTCTCTTAGAAGTCAAGAGACTTCAATGGCGAAAAAGGGGCCATTGATTGCATGAAATGGTTGGATGAAATGGAAACCATGAGGTATATCAGCGTTTGTGATGAGAAAGACATTAATAAAGTCACAGGAAAGATACTCTTATACAATATGTGATGGTCCAAGTTTATGGACCTTATCAAAAAACCTATTGTCGCGAAACGACACGAAATGGAAAAGGTGGAATCAAAATTTTCTGACTCTCACCATAAAAGTTCTAGACTGTCAACAGTATGTTACAGACTTTAATTCATTGTCTGGGATAGTGCCCTATTCGGTTAACCCATAATCTAAGCATAATGCGCTATATATTGGTGGTTTAGCATCAGAATAAGAGGGCATACTAAGGCTTCAAAAGCCTGCTTCTTATAAATCCACTATGGATTTATCTCAGCCACTCATATTAAATGGGTTAGGAAGTGAATCAGTCAAAGCTGAGACTGCCGTAAAAAAGGAAAAGGGAGAAGGATAACTCCCATAAATCTAAGAAGAAGGACAAGTCAGGATTAAATTGAACCAACAAAAGTCCAATAAGAAACCTGTATGCAAGACTTGCAACAAAAGGCACTAGGACAGTGTTTAACAGACTGAAGGTCAAAGCTGTGTGGCATATGTAGTTCCCTGAATGTAGAAACATAAGAATGCAGTCTCTTTCGGCTGTGACGTTAAGGGCCACATCAGAACTAACTGCCCTAAAACTATCAAAGATGGTATAGCTAAGTATAGAGAGACTAAGAATGGAGGCGCTTAAACCCTTCTGATGAATGCCAGGGGCAGTTCATATCAATAATGACAACAGGTACATCCCTTATCGTGAATCAATTGCTAAGAATTTTGTTTTGATTTAGGAACTACTAAGTCTTCCATATATCATAAGCTTAGCAAACTTTTAGAATTTTCCCATAAGAACTCCAGATATTAAGTGTAAGGTAAAGCTTACCGACGAAAATCATAGGAACCATTCCTTCTATTCTTGTCGGAAAATCTTCATTCATATAATCTAAAATACTCTTTCTTCAGATAGAGTACGACAATATATGTTATTTTATTTTATTATCTCAATGATTTCTATCAACTGCGAATGCCAGACTGTATGATAAAAGCGCCATATGAGGATCGATGTATCTTAATGTGTTCCATAGATTGCTTCCAAGCCTGATCAGTATGGAGGTTTAATGCATAGAACCCTTGAGATGTTTCAATGGTCATATTGTACTAAAGTCAGCTAATGGTATTCAAAGAAGATATCCATAATAGAAGTGTCCAAATAAGTGTCACTAGTTAAGGCATCTATGCATTCATAAAGAAAATGTGTCATTTATATGGCACGGATAACAATAGATGAACTAAAGCCTGAGATTCAGAATATCTCTGTCATCTCTGTGAATCTCGTTTGTCTTCTTCATAGAACTACTTTGTTCACCTTCTGAGAGCCGAGTAGAGTTAAGATTAACATCCCTCTTAGGGCTGCTTTATTGTGAAAGCTCCATATCGGTTAGTACCAACAATAATGGAAGGATCGAAACCCCAATTAAATGAGTTTTAAGATAAAGGTTCATAAATCCTAATTCAAAATTATGAGAGCTCTAGTATTATTAATTAAGAAGGACGGATCATTATGCTTATGCATGGATTACCGCAACCCTATTTAGGTAACAATTAAAAATCGCCATCAGCTGCCCAGGATCGTCGATTTGTTCGACTAACCATGAGGTTAGCTATTCTTTAAGATTTGTTTAAGCAGTAGTTGGAGTGACTATCTCACTATAATTAAGTTCTCCTACGACTAATAGTTGCTGTATAAGTATCAAGGCTGCTCCTTTGGAGACCTTGTATAGACGGAATGTCAAACGTCCGCTTGATGGACAGAAGATTGGTAAGTTCAATTATTAGGATCTAAAATTACCCTGGAGACAAAGGATAGGATCATACAAATCCGTGATCCTCTGAAAATTGCCAATAATCGGTAGAAAAATCAATATTAGAAGAAAATCGCAAACCTCTTAAGTTCTCAATAAGGAACAAGATTCAACAGAAAGTACCACCCTAGAAAGGTGTGCTGCATTTTGATATAACGGACAAGTTATACTCTAAATATATTGGACCATTCGAGAAAATCGAATATGTCAAGGTCGGTAGCCAATAGGCTGAAACTTACCTTAGGAGCTTGATGGTAATCACAATGTGTTTCACACTAGTGATTTCAGGATATGACTAGCTGATAAGTCGATAGCATTATCACATTGATGTGTAGACTAATGAAAAACTTATGGTTTGTTAAGAAACCAGTTTCGAATAAGGATCGACAAGCTAAGAAGCACCAAAAGAATACATGTACCTATTATAAAGGTCAACGGGGGTACCCGTAGAGGCCCCGAATATGCTATAAAGGTTAAGTCCATTATACGACAGAAAGTTCTTCCATATTTTGAGCAAATCTCGAGGTAGATATTTCTTTTAAGGGAGTGAGGATGTAACACCTCGTCAAAACACGTCCAACGATGTGTTGACACGTGTACTAAACTCTAATGAAGTCAAACGTTGACTATTAGGGACTAATTTTGCGAAAAATCAAAACTTTGAATACGAAAGGACTAAAAGTGTTAACATGCTTAAAATAAGCCTCTAAATAACAATACACGGTATTCATATTCACAAATGAGCCACTTGTTGGTCCAGAGGAGCCGTTTGCATAATTATTTGAAAGTTGGGCGTCGAAGGGTCAAAAGCGTCAACATGTTAATTCTTACCTCTGAGTGACAATTTAACAAACCGAGAGCTTCATGATGTGTGATTATACTCTCGCGAATACCCAATATTGGCCATCTAAGGCTTTTATGCCTATAAGTGACGTTACACGCAACTTTGCAAGTTAAAGGGGTTAGAAGCGTCAATATGTTTAATTATACCTCTGAATGACCTTTTAACGAACCCGATGTATTATGAAGTGCAATTATACTCTTGAGAATGCTTAATATGGATTGCACAGGGCTTTGATGCTATTAAACGATAATACGCGCAAGTTTGCGCATTAGAGGGACCAAAAGCGTCAACTTCTAAAACTATACCTTTGAGAGGTCATTTAAGTGAACTGGAGCATCGTGTTATTCGATCATACTCTCAGGAATGCCTAACATGGGTTACGTAAGGCTTGGATATCGTTAAATGATACTACGCACATTTAGGTGCGTTAAAAGGACTAGAAATGACAAGCGAAACTGCACTTTTGAGCGACCTTTTAATCGAACCATGAACTCCGTAATGCTTGGTCATACTTCCGAGTGTGCCTAAATTGGTCACTAAAGGCTTTTGTGCCTTACAACGATGTTATTCAAAGAATTAGAAACTTTCGTGCCGAAAATGCCAACATATGAAAGCTAAATAATAAGTAAAAGTGTGAAGGGATTGTTCTTGTCAAACCTTCAAAGGTTGTTTTTGAACTTGAATACATCTGATTTGGAAGTAAAAGGGACCAGTTATGTAGTTTATATAAGTCAAATATGTATATGGGTGAAGACAGGGACCAAAACGGACATCTGCCAAACTTTTAACACTTTGGACCTCGATCGCGGGCCGCGACCGCGAGGCTTAATGCCTACGCGGGCCGCGAGCTAAACAAAAAGCAACATAAATTGCTGATTTTCTATTGTTGATGGTTTTCTTTTATTATTTTTCCACACAAAACCATTTTAATGAAACCATGGACATGTTATACTGATTTTGAAAGCTGGTATTACACTTGTTTCAATCCTAGAACTCCCTAAGACACTTGTCAATCATCTACAAGTTCCCAAAATCTATAAATAGCCATGAAACCCATTTGAACTTCTTGCATCATTCTATTCAATCTGCTATCTCTCAATTCTAAGAGGATCTTGAACATTTTGGGAACCTCCTTTCAGTCCCTAGGACCTTATGTAAGTGTCCTTTCGTGACAAGTTTATTTTATTTGTCTTAAAAAGCCAAAAAGTCAAGCGTTTACGATAAACGCTTTGACTTTTAGTTAGACCGTAAACGGTCAAGCCATTGTTCACAACGAACATGGCTACGTGATCGTAATTAGGTAGGTGTTCAAAAGGGCACATCCTAAGAATCACGTTTGCTTGGTCAATTGATGAGTCAACGTAATATTGTTTTAAAAAGTCAACGGGTCGGTTTTTGAAATAATTGTGATATGAGTTTAGAAATATTCTAAAATACGTTTTATCATTTAAACAACTTGGTAATAATTATTAGAACATGTGTGAACATGTTCGGCTCGTCAATTCCAGTTTTAGGATCGGTTCGCAACCGAAAGTCGTGAAGTTTGATTTCTGCATTTACTTTCGATTGTGAACTAAATTAGATTAGTTTGCTACTGATTTTAGGTTTCATTATGATCGTAATTTAATGTAGCATAACCCTATAAGGTTATATTACACGATCATATTAGAAATCTGAGTTATTTTCTTGTTTCCGTTATTATGCTTAATTTTGACTATTATGCCCTTATGTTATATAAACGAGATTTTTGGATATGTGAGAGGACAAATAGCTTTATTATTGATATATAAGCATGTCAAATTAATTTGACCTCATTTTCTGGTCTCAAACTAAAGTTATGCATGATATCGTAAAACTTAACTTTTTATTAATTAAATTACGCTTTAGCGCATAAAACATATTTAAACCCAATTTTTGGCACCAAACTCATTTCCTACTATTATGATATAATTTTTATGGATTTTTGGAATTTTTGGTCAGATTTTATACTGACCATAACATAGAGTTCTCGTATGAATTCGGTAATTGACGATAATGCCCTTTTCATTAATAAAATGAGATTTACATATCATTAACATACCAAACCTTTTCCTACTGATGTTATATGAAAAATAAAATATTTTAAACATTCATGGCTGATAAAAATCTTAGAATTTCATAAACATCACATATATCGTCAATTGTCGACTTTTACGCTAATTAGGTGCATAGTATGGTTTAAAACCATATTTAACTCCTAAGACTTGTTACCTACTAATTTTATAAATAATCTTTAATATTTCTACAGTAAGTACAACTTGTGAACTCAGACTTCCAATTTTGCCTTTAAAAACATATGTGAAATGACCAAAATGCCCCTGCGGTGCATAAGTTTGGCCATAAATGGAAAACCACACATATGTATGATATCATACTGTTATAACATCATAAAATAAATATTTTTACAGAATATTTTAGACCAGAATATCAGTTTATGTTTAAACCTCTTTTATAAATCCTAAAATGACCAAAATGCCCTTACGGGACTTAATTTGGTGTTAAAATCTTTTTGGGCATAATTGTTGATAACCTACTGATATCATAACATATTTAAAGCATAATAACTTATGGAACTTGTACATGACTCATCCGGCTACCTGTTATGCATATATGCGTTCGGTACGGTTTATGTAACTAGTTTGCATAAATTAGCCGAAACGGGTCAAACCTTATCATTTTAACTTCAAATTCCAGAATGTATTTAGTTTACCCATATTATACAAGTCTTCATACTTGTTAGGTCTACATTTTATTCCGGTCACCGCTTAATCTAGCGTTTCGTGCCGTAAACCTTTCTTTAAACTAACCGGTCTAAGCTTACGACCTAAATAAGACCCGTTAGCATTCTAAATTGGTTATATATATTACCATCATTCCAGACTATAGCCTCCTGGTAAAAGCTATCTGCATTTAATTAGATTGGATATTGCAGAGTTATATAAATCTTGCTGTAAATTGAGAAGTAGCTCAGGTAAATACTTTTAACTTATTTTCCCTTATACGGGCTTGGGATACGGTAAATTTTTACCGCTTGGTCGGGTGTAGAAACCTTTTAATCAAATATGGTTAAATTGCATAATCCCGCTTTAATCAGTGTTGCTTGATAACAAATAACATTGGGGGTTAACGAACGTGTCCTGGATATCCTTGGCTCATTTAAAAAGCGTAAATGGCCACGACTTAAGCACGGGGTGTAGGTATACACCTGTCAGTTGCGTATGTAAAAGATATGCTCATTTGCTGGGGATAACCCGCCGTGAGTTTATATTCGTGGTGTGTTGTTTAATCTTGTTTGGTTTATTTAATACCGGCCCTAAATGTTGGACAAACATGTAAATCTGATACAAGATTGTTATTAATATAATTGTCCCAAGTTATAAAGAATATTTGTGCCTTGTGCATTTAAATAAATTTTCATAAAATATTTTCGTTCCTTGTGCACCTAAACCAATTTTCATAACAACGGACTTTGTTACCAAACTACCCAAGTCACGAAAAGGTAATGATACAATCTGGGTGATTGTAGACAGATTAACCAAATCTGCTCATTTCTTACCAGTGAAAGAAACTTTCAGTATGGAACAGTTAGCCAAACTGCATGTAAATGAAATAGTTTCATTACATGGAATTCCTTTATCTATTGTGTCTGGCAGAGACAGCTATTTTACTTCTCATTTTTGGACAAGTTTCCAAAAAGCAATGGGAACTAGATTAAATCTAAGTACAACATATCATCCTCAAACAGACGGTTAAAGTGAAAGGACAATCCAAACAATGGAAAATATGCTTAGAGCCTGTGTAATTGATTTTGTAGGAAATTGGGATGATCATTTACCTTTAATAGAATTTTCCTTCAACAATAGCTATCATACCAGCATCAATGCTGCACCATTTGAAGCACTCTACGGATGGAAATACCGAACACTAGTATGTTGGGCATAAATTGGAGAAAAGCAACTAACAGGTCCTGAGATTGTGCAAGAAACAACAGACAAAACCATTCAAGTCAAGGAAAGACTAAAAGCAGCATGAGATCGTCAAAAGAGTTATGCAGATAACAGACGTAAACCGTTGAAATTTTAAGTTAGAGACAAGGTACTGTTAAAAGTTTCTCCATGGAAAGGAGTTGTCAGATTCGGTAAAAGAGGAAAGCTAAGCCCAAGGTATGTTGGACCTTTTGAATTATGAAAAGAATAGGACCAGTAGCATACCAGCTACAATTCTCAGAAGAAATGGTAGGAATACATGACGTATTTCATGTATGTAACCTCAAGAAGTGCTTAGTAGACGAATCACTAGTGATACCTCTTCAAGACATAGAGGTAAATGAGAAACTTAAGTTTGTAGAGAAACCTATTCAAATTGAAGATAGAAAGATCAAGAATCTTAAACACAAGAGATTAGTTCTGGTCAAAGTGAAAAGGAATTCAAAAAGAGGACCAGAGTACACATGGGAGCTCGAGTCAGAAATGCAACGAAAGTATCCATATCTGTTCCAGTGAATCTCGAGGACGAGATTTAAAACAAGGTGGGGAGTATATAACAATCCTCGAAAACACCCTAAAATACCCCGTATGTGCGAAACCTGGCCCATATAACCTTATTTTCATTAAAAATTAAATAAAATAAATTTTTATTGCCTATGGCGGCCCGCAATGGGCACACCCTTGGTGTGTCGCGGGGTGCGATGGCCTCAAGTTTGGCGGACACCCCTTGTGACATGTGTCACATAACATGTCGAGGCTACCCTTATGACCAGGCCACCCTAACCCTAGCTAGAGGGGGATGGCGGGCCGCGATGGGCAAAGCCCTCGCCGGTTGTGGGGCGCGACAACCTCCAAGATCACCTATAAATTAAGCAGCAACGACACTTTCAATCTTTGCTCAAAACTTTCTTTCTCTCTGTCCCTATAGTGCGAAAATAATAATTATAATACCCCCTAAAACACGAAGCTCTGCCCCGTTGTAAGTATTTTAACCCCCGATCACTAATTCATTACCCTACCCGATTGATTTAGGACCCACCAACGCATGTCAAGGCTCTGCCTGACTAAGTCCGTTGGGGTTCTGTCTCGTGTTGTATGGCTAATGTGATTTGGGTTATTTTACTAACACACGTGCATTGTATGTTTTTAATAGAAAATCAAGAAAATAATCAAGAAATATTACCAAGAAGTCGGTAGAAATATCTAAGTTTACAATCTGAGTCATTCTCTTTTTCTACCAAACTGTGCTACAAAATCTCAAATCTTTTCAATTATACTTACAGTGATTAAGTCTTTGTATTCTACAATTACAGCCGGTGTGTGGGGTTTTGTATACACTACTTATCAAGCGTTGCTATTGGACAAAGAGTTAGCCAATAGTAATATCACCACAGCCATTGTAACTGCCAATGTGACAAATACTGAATGAGTAATTGGGTAGATATAAACATTGTAATCGCTCTTAATACTGTAAAGTTATAAAAGCTCATTTTTATAAACTGGAATGTACTCGCCAGTATTTCTTGCTGATAAAATGTTTTTAAAACACGTTTCAGGTAACTTAATGTGAAGCTATAAGAAGCCAGTTGTTAGTGCATGGAATGTCTGTTGACTTCGTCTGCATTAAGTCTTGTGTCTAGATTGATTGAAAGAACACATGACAGGGTATTAATTAGGGTTTGTAGTAGATTATCTTGAAGGTTTCGCTTGAAACAGCTTCAAGCGAAATCAACATCAAGAGATTTCGCTTGAAGCAATCTCAAGCGAAATCTTCAGCTTATAAATAGGCTTGTGTGTTCATTTGGTAGATAGATCTGAGAGAGAGAGGTCATTGTGTGAAACACGAAGTGCTGCCGGATTTGTATCAGAAAACGTTGTACAAGCACTCAAATCAATTAGAAAAGAAAGATTAAAAGGATTAGAGCTATTATGACTTTGTTTACGTTGATTCCGCCTTCGTATGCAAAGATGAACTACCTTAACTGACGGTTTAAGGTCGTAGAACGGTCCAACAAGTGGTATCAGAGCTCAGGACAAGGAGTTCATACCATAGCAGCTTAATTCTACCGGATTATCTTCTTTCTACTCATTTCTTTTTACATTTTTCAGATCTGAACTAGTTCCAACGGTTGAAATGGTCTGATTTTCGAGTATCTTGTGTAAAACTGAGTTTTAACAAAGCCTACAAAGTTTCGGACTAAAATTCAGATTAAAACATGTTAAAATTGACCTAAAACTGGATTTCGCTTGAAAGTGTTCGAAATTAGTAGTTGATTTCGCTTCAAAATCATATTTTTAGACTGGATTTCGCTTGAAACTTCTGAAGCGAAATTGGGTTTGCTGGATTTCGCTTGAAAAAATTGAAGCGAAATTGTTTACTGTTGTTTTCACTTGAAACAAGTTGAAGCGAAATAGTGGATTTCGCTTGAATCAGAATTGGTATTTGATTTCGCTTGAAACACTTTGTAACAGAATTTCGCTTGAAATTAATAATCAGGTTTTCGCTTGAAGTTGAAGCGAAATAGTTCATATAAGATTTCGCTTGAACAGTTTTATTAAGCTGATTTCGCTTGAAGCTGATTATATTTCAAGTATTTCGCTTGAAGTTGCTGAATTTTCAAAACATAAAATTTTACTAAGTGTTTGCTTATTTGTTTGTTTGCAGGAGATTCAAGGCGATTTTGTTTGAGCAGGATAATTTCATTTGAAAGTGATTGACATTGTGAAAACTGTTATCTAAATATGGATAGTGATGATGAATATGGTTGTTCATTTGCAGATGATATTTTTAACAATAATTCAATGGATATTATTGATATTCTTGCCGGAAAACCAAATCCTAGAAAATCATTTTCAATAAACAAGGATTCAAAAATTGTTGTGGATAAAATGGAAAAGAGTTTTGAAGTTAGTTTTGAAAAAGATGAAAAAGTTTCAGAAGTTATTTCAGAAAAAGTTCCAGTTTTTGATCATTCATACTCATCTGATGAAGAGTGTGATGATGATAGCAAAGAACTTGAGAAACTTGAGTTTTATAAACAGTTATTTTCATCTGAAATGGTTAATGATTCTTTTGCAGAACAAATTGACGAGCTCAAGAATAAACTTGCTGCGAAAAAGATAAATCAAAAGGCAGCAGATGTTGAAGAAATTGAAGAAATTAAGAAAGAAGCTGTTACGGAAAAACAGCAGGTTTTTGAAGAAGTAATTTCAAAGAAGGAAGCTGATAATGGAGAGATGAATGGAAAATGTTCGAATTGTGAAAAATCAGAAACAGACAGTGTGAAATTCTTGAAAGATATGGAGAATTTGACATTGGAAAACAAAGCTTTGAAAGACGAGAAGAAAGCTAATGATGAACAGATTTTGGATGTGCGCTTAAATTGCGAAAAACGAAAATCTGAAAATGACAAACTTTTGGAGAATGTTGAGAGTTTGTCATTAGAAAACAAAAATTTTAAAGAAAAAGATTTTCAAAGTCAAATGAAGGTTTTAGAAAATGAAAAGTCAGTTATTTTTAACAATAATCTTGAAAAACAGATTGAAATAAATTCTCATCTTCAGAAAATCATTCGGCTTGAAAAAGAAGCTGAAATTGCTCGAAATAAAATTAACGAGCTTGAGAATAAATTGAAAGGTTTTGTGACTTCGGCACCATATGAGTGTCCAAAACCGATCAATTCTGTTCCAATAAGTGACAATGTCACAAATTTTGACAAAGTCAAAGTCAAAATTGAAGATTGTAATGAAATATCTGATGATGAAAAAGAAAAGAAAAGAAAAATATTTTTAGATTTACAAGAAAAATTTAAAAATACTGTTTTGCAATCTACTGAAACAGGTGAATGTTCTAAACAAAAACCTGTTAAGAAGAGTGTAGAACAGAAACAAAAAGTTAAAAATTTGAAAAATTCTAAAATTGAAAATAAAGGCTCATCAGATAAATCATCCAATCATTTTGAAAAATTACAAAAATCGGAAAATAAAAACTCACAAAATGTTGATAATAAGTGGTGCAGGTTTGACCACAGAGCTCAAATGCAAAATCAAGGATACAAGAGGAGAAATGACTACCACAAGGCAAATCAATGTTTTGATCTAAGTGTGTGGTATGAAGACGGTGTTTGGTATGAAAGTAGTGAGAGGTATGATAACAGAGTGTGTTACACTTGTGGCTATCAAGGACACATTGCTGTTAACTGCCAAAGTCAGAGATTCGAAACGAGAAGGTGCTATGAATGCCATATCAGAGGACATATTGCCAGAGATTGCCCAATGAGATCAAAAGGAAGATCGAGGGCTGAATCTCAGAAAATGGGAAAGAAATCAGTCAATGTCAAGCCCAAAGAACAGAAAGTTCAAGAACCAAAAGTTCAAGAACAGAAAGTTCAAGAAAAGAAAGTTAAACTTTCACAGGGGCAGAAAGACAGACTGCGAAAGAAAAGAAAGAAGGCGAGAGAGTATCTCGAGAAAATTTTGTCTTCGGGTTCACCGGACAGATTGAAAAAGAGTTCTAATGAATCAACTAACTTGATTGCAAAGTCAAGCAAGACGAATTCATAGGATGCAAATCTGAGGACAAAAGAAGAAAAGAAGAAGAAGAAAATGGTTGGCGATGAATCTGATGTGTCAAAGTCAGACAAGCCACCATCAGGCAATGAATCTGACAGGTCAAAGTCAGACAAGCCATGTGCAGGCAATGATTCTGGTTCATCAAAGCCAGAGGAGCCTAGTGTTGAGGTAAAAACTGTCATACCCAAGGCTGGTCAGGCTTGGGTGAATCTTTTCAAATAGAAAAACCTGACTTGCCGGAGCTTCCAGGTTGGTAAGCGTGAAGCAGGTATCGGCATCTTTCTTGAGAAATTCACAAAATGGTAACTGTGATATTTCGATTTACCTGTGGTAAATCAGGGACATTAAGTTGTACTTGATTTTCTACTAGTGTTTGTTATTGACAAGGGTCTTAAATGTTAAATCTTTTAAAATAGTTGAAAAAGAACAAGGTGATGAAACCCCAAGTTTGTAAAAAGACAAACAAAACTAATTTTTCCGGAAAAACCATTTGATTAAAACAAACTTAAGTGTTTTGAAATCTAAATGGGAAAATAGTTTGTTGTCAGGGGGAGTTCTGATTGTTTATGTCGAGTGAATGGTGAATTGAAGCGATTTGATATCAGTTTGTCACGTTTCTTGTATAGTTTGTTTTCAAATTTTCCCAGAAAATCAAAATTGAAACATATTTTGATTTTAGGGGGAGAAAAATTTTAAAAAAATTAGAAAATTTGAAAATTTCAAAAACATTGAAAAGCTAAAATGAGTTTTGTTGTGAAAAAGAGGAAATGATAGTAAATCAGTGAACTATCACAGCATGCTAAAGATATGAAATGTCAAATGTGATAAACGGTTTCACTGATGATGTGTCAGTAGGTTTTTGCACGTTTAGTAGATTGTAACGAGATATAAACCTAAATTTCAAACTTGCTTATATCGTGGGTAACATCTCTTGGATATATGGGTAACCCCCTAAATCTCGTTTGAAAGGTTTCGTATTCTGATATACAGGTCTTTATACTTAGTGATATCTGGGGTATTATTCCAGGACTTCTGCTGAACGGTGGTTCTGACCTAGTCCTCGAATAATACTTTCTGAAAATGCTTGAAACATAGCATCACCCTCAGCATAAATGATAAGACAATAAAATTGCTTAGCAATGCTGTTGTAAAAAAGATCCTCTAAAGGGGACACACCGAAAGTTGTGTCATGATCTCTCTGCTGAACGGTAGTTCTGACCTGAGCTCTCATGATTCTTCATAAATTATTAACCCCTTACAGATATCATTTGTGTTATAATTGCCTGTAAGACTGAATATTGGGATCTGGATACGGGAGTATATTCTGAGGTGGGATACGCGATTAAGTTTAAGTATCTAAGACATTAAACTCGTATCTCGAAGCAGTTGAACTTTGTGTGAAAATTTAAGTGGATCAGTATACTGACAATCAACGTGAATCGTTTAGAACTGAAAATGATTAAAGCTTAACGGTGCTTGTGATTTGTCTCATAAACTGATATGATCCTCTTACACAAACTCACAAAAATATTGTTTGTACATATTTCTTTACTGCATTTCTTTAAATCTCAAAATCCAAAAAGATTTTAGTGTGTTTTAGCATAAAGTTTTGAAAAATTCAAAAAGATTTTCGACAACTGATGTTGAAGAGCTGATTTTCAAAATTCCAAGTGCTAAACTTGATGAATTGGATTGGGAGAATATGTTGAAAACTTTGAATGACATATACAAATGTTTTGAAAGATTGTGGGGTTAGTTAATCAATGTCATTCAATTGAACTTGATGTAACTTTACAGATCGTTGAATTGTTGATTTCTACCAGTAAGTTTTTAAATCTAAGTGTAATAAATTTGTGAAACTTATGTTGTGGTAGAGGATATGCAGGTTTCAGGAATTCCCACGGAAGCTAAATGACAAAGCTTGAACCAGACATCTCAAATTCTAGCATATTGAGAGGGGGAGTCTGTGAAAGGGGGAGTCTGGATCAAAGATTAAAGGGAAGAATGGAGTTTAAAGTTTGAAGATTGAAGATAAAGATTGAGGAAAGTTTTTACAATGTTGGAGAAAAGACCAAGACTGAAGACTCAGGAGCTGAAGACTTCGTCAACATCCAAGGGGGAGTCTGTTAGTGCATGGAATGTCTGTTGACTTCGTCTGCATTAAGTCTTGTGTCTAGATTGATTGAAAGAACACATGACAGGGTATTAATTAGGGTTTGTAGTAGATTATCTTGAAGGTTTCGCTTGAAACAGCTTCAAGCGAAATCAACATCAAGAGATTTCGCTTGAAGCAATCTCAAGCGAAATCTTCAGCTTATAAATAGGCTTGTGTGTTCATTTGGTAGATAGATCTGAGAGAGAGAGGTCATTGTGTGAAACACGAAGTGCTGCCGGATTTGTATCAGAAAATGTTGTACAAGCACTCAAATCAATCAGAAAAGAAAGATTAAAAGGATTAGAGTTGTTATGACTTTGTTTACATTGATTCCGCCTTCGTATGCAAAGATGAACTACCTTAACTGACGGTTTAAGGTCGTAGAACGGTCCAACACCAGTGATGGAGCACTGAAGGCTTAAAGAAAGTGGCTATAAAGTTACCTAAATAAAAGTTTATGTCTTCAACAACTAGGGTTTATCCCTATAAAGATATTAGGAATGAAATATGGGTTTTATCCCATTTGTTTAATATAAAAGTTGGTGTTTTGAAACTCTGAATTTTATTTCCTAACTACGATCCTGCATTTTCGCTGCCAAATTAATAAACACCGATACCACCGGCTGTTGCTCGCGGCTCCCGCTTCCGGGGTAGGGGTCGGGGGTTGCGACAAATACAAGTTAAATCCATGAGAATGACAGTTACCCCTCAACTACTAGAGATAATAAAAGAAGCCCAAACCAAATCATTAAATGCTGACGACTCGATGAAAGAAAGAACGAAAGGATTTATTGATAAATTAGAAGTAAATGCAGACGGCATCATGACTAGGTATGGCCGAATCTGGGTGCCTTGGTTATGTGAAGCAAAATCATTTTTACTCGAGAAAGCTCATAAATCTCGTTATATTGTACATCCCGGAGCAACAAAAATGTATCAAAATTTAAAAAAGGGATATTGGTGGCCCGGAATGAAACGTGACATTGTTAAGTGCGTCGCTAAATGTTTGACATGTTCTCAAGTGAAAGCGGAGCACCAGAAACTGTATGGCAAGTTACAACCCTTAGAAGTACCGGTTTGGAAATGGGAAGACATAACCATGGATCTCGTAACCAAACTCCCCAAAACAAAAAGGGGTCACGATGCTATTTGGATTATTGTTGACCGTCTCACAAAAAGTACTCACTTTTTACCTATACGAGAAACCTTTTCTTCTGAAAAGATGGCGGAGGTTTATACAAATGAAATAATATCTCGTCACGGAGTGCCCGTGTCCATTGTGCTGGATCGTGACACAAGATTTACTTCTCGTTTCTAGCACAAATTTCATGAAGCTATGGGTACTAAGTTGCGATTGAGTACCGCTTATCATCCACAAACGGATGGACAATCAGAAAGGACCATACAGACACTCGTGGATATGTTGAGGGCTTATGTCATAGACTTTGGGGGAAACTGGGACTACCACTTTCCATTAGTAGAATTCGCATACAATAACAGTTATCATAGTAGCATTGAAATGGCACCGTACGAAATGTTGTACGGGAGAAAGTGTAGGACCCCCCGTGTTTTGGGGAGAAATAGGACAACGAGAACTCGCTCCTAAGGATGTAGTGGCAGAAACGAATGAAAATATCGATCTTGTGCGGGCTCGTCTAAAAGCAGCATAAGACCGACAAAAGTCCTACGCGGACAAAAGAAGGCGTCCTATCGAATTCCAAGAGGGGGATCGAGTATTGCTAAAGGTCTCCCCATGGAAAGGCATAATTTGGTTTTGTAAATGGGGGAAGTTGGGCCCTCGGTACATTAGGTCGTTTAAAATTTTAGCTCGTATTGGAAAAGTAGCGTACCAGTTGGAATTACCACCAGCATTAGATTGGATTCACAACACTTTCCACGCGTCACAATTAAGGAAATGTCTCGCGGATGAAACGGCTTACGTACCACTCGACGGTATTGAATTGGAAAAGAAGATGAATTATGTTGAAAGACCGATAGCTATCAAAGATTCCAAGGTAACGCGTCTTCGCAATAAGGCCATTCGACAAGTTCTAGTCCAATGGCAACATCGAAAAGGGTCGGATTTAACGTGGGAATCGGAGGACAAAATGCGGAAGTACTACCTGACTCTATTTGGTAAGTATCAAGGTTTCGGGGACGAAACCTCCTTTAAGGGGGGGGGGGGGGTAGACTTGTAACACCCCAAAAAAATGCATAATTGTTTATCTTGTGTTTAAATGTTTATACTAACTAACTAAGTTTAACAATATGAGGGTAGTTTATAAAGAATGAAAAATTATGCAAAAAAGACAACAAAGGTAAGTATAATGACTGAATGTGTTAAATGTAATAAATAAACAAAGAAAAGAAAACTCAGTGATTGCGTGTGTAGTGTGTGTCGTGAGAAAGAGCAGGGAGAAGGAGAAACCCTTCTCCTTCAACTCATTACAAAAATTCAGCAAATAAGGGTGTTTTAGAACAAGAATCGAATGCATGAATCTAGTTCCTCTTTAATCTAAGTGCATTGAACATAAGGTAAGTTAAATGTTGTGTTTTGATGCTTCTTGATTAAGTGGGTTTTGATCGATCTGTGAAATGGTATGAAACTGAACTTGTATATGAGTTAGAATCATCATATAGAAGATGACTTATGTTTGAATTTGATTGCGTTGAGGATTTGAGGTGAAACCCACTTATTCTAATAAGTATGATGATGAATGATGATCTTGTAGTTGTATAATTTGTGTAATTTTGATGAATGAATGCATATGTACTAAAGTATTGTTAGATAATTATGTTGTAGGATGAATGAATCATGTGAAATTAGTTGATTGAATGAGTTATGTGGTTTATTAGTAGGTTGTGCATAGGACACATGTACATGATGCTTAAAATGTTGTATGTACACCATGTGTTTAATGAAATGCCTCAATGATAAACTATGTAGTTTTGAATGGATTGAGAAGTATTATGTTGCATAAGGAAAATATAGAATTTGATATATTGTGAAACATGATGTGGAATACGAAGGATGCGTGAATTTAATTGTTTTATAAATGAATGACATAATCTAAATAAGAATGGATTATGTGTAGGATTGAAAGAAGAAGGAGTTCCGGAATACAACAAAAGGCTTAAGAACGAGGTAAGTTCGTTTACTTACTTGTTATCAATGTTTAGTAGTCGTTGATCTCACATCATAAATTTATGAAGTACTATAGTTTCATATTCCTTTGACCATTAGTCGAATATTAATTGAAGGATGAGTTACCATAAAAGAATGAGGAGGTAAAAAGTAAGGTTCCGTATTGATTCGTTATGAAACGGGTCAACCGGGTTAGAATGAGAAAGTAAAAGTAAGGTTCTGTATTGATTTGTTGTGAACGGGTCATCCGGACTAGAATGAGAACACAAAAGAATGATATCATGCCAATCCGTTATGAATGGGTCGGCCGGTTAGAATGAGAATGAGAAATGAATGTTTGGTCTTATGTTGACCCGTTAGTAATGGCTCAACAAGTTTGTGATGTTTTAGTCGATCAAGAATTAAAGTTATGAATGAAATATATTGAGTTGAATATTGTTTTTGTTAAAAGATAGTATTACATATTGTATAAATTGTTCATAATACTTGTTGTTGTGTTGTTAGGTAAAGATCCTACTGAAATGGCCACGCCTTGCTCCGAACGAACACTATCCGCAACACCTTCAAAACGCTTCCGCACTCGTGTATGCAAATGGGGCAAAAGCTTTGGTTATGATGTAGCTTATGTCTAGTTGTTTAAAAAGCCTTATCTAGTGACTTATGTTAAATTGTGTTTTATAAATGTTGGGTATGTAAGTAGTCTTATACGGTCATCACTAGAAGTGTGGTCAAAGATTTCTTAAGATTGTATAAAGTGTATTTTGGTCTTAAAATCTTTACGGTATGCCTTGGTGATGTTTTTAATGATGAAAAGTTTAACGTTAAAGTATGTTCGCATCAAGGGCAATATAGTCATTTTAAATCATGATAGAAAGTTTTAAAAAGTTGAGGTTTCGAATTGACATTTTGACCATGTATTAAAAATTGGGCGTCACAGCGTCAAACTATCATTTATAATTAGCAAGATGGTTAAATTAGTCATTATTAATCACGACTATTCCACCTTACGAATTTTATATCGAAATTATTATTCGATCTTATTATAGGTTAGTTTGACTTTTTAAAGTCAACTGCCTATTAACATATACTAACCCACAAATAAGTTCGACAACTCATTTGGGCATTTCATTAATTACCCGGTAAGCGTTATTGTTAGGCTACCATTTTAACTACATTCCTCAATCAAGCCCATGAAATCAATTAGGATAGTCTCAATTATTGTAGGCTAATCTATCAATATTATACAAGAACTTGGGATTGTTTCATCACTATAAAACAACCCATTGCATCATATATATAGAATTTACCCAATATCAAATTTAGTCAAAGGTTTTAAACATTCATATTTAAACATGACGATTTCAAACATTATTTAACATGACTATACATCTATTTCATTATATCATACCAAAACCCATTCCATGGCAAGTATAAACATGTACTCGAATTCATAGATTATTCAAGTATCTTCTTATTACTATCATGTATGATGATTCTAAACACAAGCATATCACCAAGTTCATCATATTATCAAAACCCATCTCATGTCATGTATGAACATATACTTAAACCTCTAAATTATTTAAGTATTTCACATATACTTGCAAATATGATGATCATACACATAATCTCATTATCAATTTCACCATACTAACAAAATATTAAACTCAAGGTTACCACCTTCAAGTTCATCCACATATTTATCATCACCAAATCATGAATTGCAACATACCTTATGATCTCCAAGATTAGATGACCACGAATTTATGTTCATACACATGATTTGGCCCTAATTTACCCTCCAATTTGGTGGATTATAATTAAACAAGGGTTTACTCCCTTGTTTTTCTCCTGGTCGCTACACACACACCTAGTGTGTGTTGTGTTTTATTTGTGTAATAAAATTCAAGTTTCAGTTTTCCCTTTTTGGCCCCTCTAGTTTGTGATTTTATTTATAAAGGGATACAACTCATTGTTTTATTACTATTTCCAATTAACTAACTAGGTTAATTTGTTCCTAGTTAATTTGCTTATGGGTTAACTTTTACTACCAACGGTATTTTTACCCGCTCATTCTTAGTTATTTTGGTTTAGTTACCAAACATGTTTTTGGGGTGTTACACCATAGCGCCCCTATGGCGGTGTTGGACGGTGCTATGGGGCGGTATAAGGGGGAGGTTCCATATAATACACAAGTACGGATGGACTTAGTCCACGTGTAGTGGTTAAGACCTATGGGGGGGGGGGGGGTATGTGACAAGTGGCAAAATGCGTAAGAGAAAGGGTGTTACATAACTTGAGTGTGTAGTGGAAATGGAGGTAAAAGATAATGTTTCTAGAATCAATCATATCTCAACTAAATCTCCATGAATATATCATTTTTATTGTGATTGATTTGTAATCAATTGTATTATATTATTTCCTTGTACAGATTGTTTGTAACATTCTATTTAATGACATTTCAATCTCTCGATGATTATGAGAGAATTCACATACTTACATGGTATCAGCCAAATAGCTCTCTAACCCTCCTTCCCCTTCGATCCTGATCCTTTTCATTCCTAACCTATGGCACCCTCTGCTCCATCTTCATCCTCCTCTTCCACTGTTGAATCCAAACTCCCAATGGCCACTATCCTATACATGATCATTCTTAAGCTTTCATCCTCCAACTATCTTTCTTGGCATTACCAAATCCTTCCTCTTCCTGCAAACCAAGGACTACTTGCTCATGTCGATGGTTCCTCCTCTCCGCCTCCCAAAACCACTCTCGTCAACAACAAAGACCAGCCAAATCCCGAATCCTCCTCTTGGTTCCTTCAGGATCAACAAGCGGTTCTCATCCTCAATTCCTCCCTCACCGAGGAGGCTGTCACCGAAATTCTCAGCCTATTAACCGCTCGACGGATTTGGACTGCTCTTGAAGCCGCTTATAGCAACACGTCCCTTGAACGTATGTATCTCCTACGTGATAACTTGCGTAGATTGACAAAAGGCTCTTCCACTGTCGCTGATTTCGGTCGCAAATTTAAGGCGATTTGTGATCAGTTATCGGCCATTGGCCATCCGGTTAGCGACACGGATAAAACCCATTGGTTTTTGTGTGGTCTTGGTCCGACTTTTGAAAGTTGGTCCACTGCTTTACGAACTGCTCGTGACCCTTTACGCTTTCGCGATTTACTTACCAAAGCCGAGATCCAAGAACAGTTCCTTCATTCTCTTCACCCGCTCACTCCCGCACCCGTTGCATTTCATGCTCACACCACTCACACACCTAACTCTAACCGTACCCAATCCGGGACTGGCTCCGACTCTTCTTCACATGGTCAGTCTCATTCCGCTTCCTCAAAGGGAACCCGTCGTCCACCACATTGTTAGTTGTGTAGAACCAACATGCACTATGCGGACAAGTGCCCCAAACTTTCATCCTTTGTGAAATCGGCATCCACTGATGAAGGTATTGCTCATGCTTTTCATTCCAAATGTAATGTTAATGATGATGATGTTCCTGATTGGACAGCCGATAGTGGTGCCGATCTACACATGACGAACGACACCCGTAAACTCCATTCCTTTTCGTCTTATCATGGAACTAATTCTGTTGTTTTTGGAAATGGTTTAGCATATCTCATTACTCACACAGGTCGTGTGACCTTGAACAACAATATCCCACTAAAGGATGTTCTAATCGTATCCCATATACCTAGAAACCTCCTTTCGGTTAGCAAGTTGACAAATGACTTTCCCGTTGATGTACTTTTCTCGGACTCTTTTTTGTCATTTAGGATCAGAAGACAAGAAAACCGCTCACTGAAGGTCACTGTGAGAATGGTCTGTATGTCATCTGGGACAATTCTTTCGCTTTTGTTGCGTCTCTTTCTTCCAATAAAGCCTCATTTGAACTTTGGCATAATCGTTTAGGCCATGTGGCATTTGATACTCTTTCTGTTTTACAAAAACTTGGATGTTTATCATTTACTTCTATTTTGCCTAAACCTAATATTTGCTCACCATGTCAACTTGCTAAGGCCCATAAATTACCATTTGAATTAAATGAGAAACGTGCTTCTCATCCCCTCGACCTTGTTCATTGTGACTTATGGGGACCCTCTCCCGTTCTTAGCAAAGATGGTTATAAATATTATGTTGTGTTTGTTGATGATTGCTCTAGATTTTCTTGGTTATATCCGCTCAAAACCAAAATTGTATTTTACACCACTTTGCAAACTTTTTTGCGACTTGTTCAAACTCAATTTTCAAGAAAAGTTAAAGTGTTTCAAATTGACGGAGGTACGAAATTTGTATACCAATTTGTGCGATTTTTTTTTTTGATGAAAATGGCACATTTCATTGGTTCTCATGCCCCTATACCGCACCTTAAAATGGTCGAGCAGAAAGAAAACATCGTCACATCTTGAGACGGGACTAGCCATGCTTTTTCATGCGCGTGTCCCCATCACACATTGGGTGGATGCATTTAGTACCGCAACGTTTATTATAAACCAATTGCCTACCAAAATATTGCAAAACAAACCTCCATTCGAGATTCTTTTCAAAACGCCACCAACGTACTCCAACTTTCGTGTATTTGGGTGTTGTGTTTACCCATACTTGTGCGATTATGCTCCACACAAACTTGCCCCACGAAGTATTCCTTGCAATTTTTTGGGATACGCTCGTCAATATAAGGGTTACAAATGCTTTGATCCAACTTCATCGCGTATGTATGTCACCCGCCATGCTAGATTTGATGAGGCATATTTTCCCTTTAATAATACCTCATCCCATACTGATGTTGCCAACCTTTTTTTTTCTACCTTTGATGAACCAACTTCCTTTTCACACTCCAATTCTTCATCTTCAGTACCATCTTCTGTTCCTCATAACCAATCTTCCAATCACTCTTCTACTCCTTGCTCTCTATGCAAGGACACTCCTACTTCTCCGTCAATCATTGCGCCCATTAATACATCTTAACCGGCTGCGGCTTCCTCACCCGATACTGCTGACCCACCAGCGCCACCTTCACCTCCGCCTACTGCTGCCCCACCACAACCACCTTCCATTCCGCCGGCCCCATCATCGTCCGCCACAGCCACCTTTCAACCTCCTCTCGATCCACCTCAGCCCCAAAATACCCCAAGCCATCCAATGGTCACTCGCTCCAAGGTTGGCACCTTCAAACCGAACCCCAAACACATGTCTTACCTTGCTCAAGCCATGAGTTCATGTCTCCATGCTGCTCTTCTTTCCCACACTGACCCGAAAGGTTTTCGGAGTGCCTCTAAACACCCTCATTGGATGAAGTCAATGCATGATGAAATTTTTGCTCTACACCGCAACAAAACATGGACCCTTGTTCCTCGCCCTTCGTCCACCAATGTGGTTGGTTCTAAATGGGTCTTTCGCACCAAGTTTCACTCGGATGGGACTTTGGACCGTCACAAGGGTCGTCTTGTGGCGCAAGGTTTCACACAAATACCGGGCCTTGATTTTAACCATACGTTCAGTCCCGTGGTCAAAGCATCCACAATTCGGGTTGTTCTATCCTTAGCCGTCATCAATAAGTGGCCCCTTCATCAACTGGATGTGAACAACACTTTTCTTAATGGACTTCTAACTGAAACTGTGCTTATGGAGCAACCACCGGGTTTCATAGACCAATGATTTCCCGATCATGTTTGCAAACTTAACAAGGCCCTTTATGGACTTAAACAAGCCCCTCGAGCTTAGTTTCAGCGGCTCAGCACTTTCCTCACTACCTACAGCTTTCATTGTAGCCGTGCCGATCAATCTTTGTTCGTCTTTCATCATGACAAATCCATTATGTATTTACTTGTCTATGTGGATGACCTTATCCTCACGGGTAATAATCCTACTTTAATTCGTGACTTCACTGATCGGTTGCACAAAAAATTTGCTATAAAGGATCTAGGCTCCTTAAATTATTTTATTGGTCTTGAAGTTATTCAAAATAATGAGGGCCTATTTCTTACACAAACCAAATATGCTAAGGATATCCTCGAACGTGTTGGTCTCACCAATGCTAAACCGGTTCCCACTCCTCTTTCTACCTCTGATATCTTCACCACCGATGGTACTCCTTACTCCAATCCTACTACCTATCGGTCTCTTGTCGGGGCTCTTCAATACTTAACTATCACCCGCCCTGACTTATCCTATGCGGTTAACCAAGCTTGTCAACACCTCCACGCACCCACTGACAAGCATTTTCAACTAGTCAAACGCATTCTCAGGTATGTTAAGGGCACCATCTCTCATGGCCTTGTCTTCACTCGTCCCACTTCATCCACTATTCTTAGGTACTCGGATGCCGACTGGGCTTGGTGTATTGAAACAAGAAGATCAACGTATGGTTACTCAAATTTTTTGGGGGTAATTTAGTCTCTTGGAGTGCGAAGAAGCAACCGACTGTCTCGCGATCCAGTTATGAATCTGAATATCGTGCAATGGCTAATGCTGCGGCGGAAATTGTTTGGATTACTCATCTATTAAAAGAATTACAAGCTCTTCCATCCACGCGTCCTACCTTATTATGTGACAACAAAAGTGCCTTATTTATGAGTCAAAATCCGGTTTCTCACAAACGGGCAAAACACATAGACCTGGATTATCACTTTGTTCGGGAATTGGTTATGTCAGGAAAGCTTCACACTAAGTTTGTTCCTACCAAGCTTCAACTTGCTGATATTTTTACAAAAATCCTGCCACGACCGCAATTTGAATTTTTTCATGACATGCTTCGGGTTCAATCACCGTCGTTTCGCTTGCAGGGGGATAAAAGATAATGTTTCTAGAATCAATCATATCTCAACTAAATCTCCAAGAATATCTCATTTTTATTGTGATTGATTTGTAATCAATTGTATTATATTATTTCCTTGTACAGATTGTTTGTAACATTCTATTTAATGACATTTCAATCTCTCGATGATTATGAGAGAATTCACATACTTACAGGAGGTCATATAATGTAACACCTCGGAAATTTATATCGAATCATATGGCAACACATGTCCAATCAACTCTCGAATATGCCAAATTGTTGGACGAGAGGGACCATATATGTAAAATTGTGGAAGATTGGTTGTGGAGGGACCAATTGTGACAAAATGGAAAAATTATGGTTTCTGAGTGATCCTTACGGACCGCAAGGCTTATGCCTTACGAACTGTAAGGCAATTATTGATATTGTCCCTAGCAGTCCCTTACGAACCGCAAGACCTTTGTCTTACGGACCGTAAGGAATTTGAAACCATGGGCGCCTGAAGGTCCTTACGGACCGTAAGCCATTACCGCTTACGGTCCGTAAGGGGTGCGCTGGCAGTATGTGCAGACTGCCATGGCAGCCTGCTGCTTGTGATATCTAGCTCATGAAATGCCACACTCCCTCTGATTCATACACATCATGGGACACTAGTTATCATATGGAGATTATTGCCAACACTTGGCATGATCCTATGATCCTTTTACAAAGTATAAATTAGGTTGATCTTGCACCATTTCAACTTGCTCATTCTCAATTCTTTCTCTCTAATCACTTCTGGAGTGCTTCTGATCATAAGGAGGCCTCCTAGAACACTTGTAAGTGTTCTTTCATAGTTCTTTTTCATTCTAGGTTAAGTTATTAGCCGAAAGTCAACCAAATTGACTTTTGCTTTGACTTTCAGTTATGACCATTATGGTCAAGCCAATGTTCGAATCGAACATGGCTACGTGATCGTAATAAGGTAGGTGATGATCCTCTATGAGAGCACCTCCTAAAGATCACGTTAAGTTGGTCAAATGACGAGTCAAAGTTGTAATAAAATAAAAGTCAAAACGCAGATTTTCAGAAAATATGTTTAATGAACTTCTATGTATCTAAACACCAATTTTTTAACATTAAATCAATTGGTATAACATATTAGGACATGTTAGATTATGTCCAACCCGTCGTTTCCTGCTTATAGCTCAGTTCGCAACTGAAAGTCAAGTAGTTTGACTTCTGCTTTGACTTTCGATGTAACACCCCGTGTTACGAAAGTCAAAGTCAAAGACAAGATTGAAGTCAAAGGAGGAAAAGATTGCTAATTGCGATCTGTCACTCCTTTCTCAACTACTGTTTTGACTTCTTTGACTTATAATCGAATCTTTTATTTTATTTGCTTTAGTTGTATTATGTGGAGTATCTGTGAATAATCGAGGATTAATCGATGTTTGTCGCATGTTTTATCGCTTTGTCGCATCGCAATCGCATTCGCAACCCGAATTATGCGTTCTGGATATTGTTTTACGTGTGTGTGCTATTTATGTGTTACTTGTGCGAGTTTACTTTGTGTTTTGTGGTGATTAATCGAAACGCAATTGCAACTCTATCGCACTCGCAGTTAATCGCAAACGCTAAACGCATGTTATTTTATAGTGATTGTATGTTAGATATAGTAGTTAGGTTATTTATGTAACAAATGGGAAATTCTATCGCATCACTCGCTCGAAACGCATCGCAACGCTCAACACGCGAATCGAAACGACAAAACTCAACACGCCGGACACCTGGATCGAGTGTCCAACCGATCGAGTGGCCATTCGATCGGATTGCCATCCGATCGAACCGCCATCCAATCGTTGACCAATTCGACCCGTGTGCACTTTCCTCTTTTGGAAACCCTATAAATACCCTTCTGTCACATCATTTATGATGTGACAGCTCTCTCACTCGACTAGCCGCACTCAAGCCTTCTTTCTCTCGATTTCTCGCGATTCTTGTAAGTTTTTAACCTAAATCTTGTACTTCTATGATCTACACACACTTCTTCATCATTTTCTCTTTTGAATCTTAACTTCTAACTGTGAAATCAGCGGATTTGAGGTGTTCTAGGATGATGTCATCATGGAGTTCTTATGAACTTCAAGTTTTGGCCTCATTCCATCAAGAACAACTCAGATCTGACGGATTTCCAGAAGATTAAACAATGTTTTCGCATAGATCTACACATATTCATGATTAAAAGGATTGAAAGATAGTTTTCTAACTTTCTTTCAACTCTTTGACACTCCATGCACTCCAAACTGATAGAATCGGAGCTTGTACAGATCTTCTACTCTATCTTAGTGATGTCTTGGTTCAAGATCTGGTTTCTATCAAAGAGACGACCGACTTCGGGTTAAACATGAACAACCGTCACAAACCAGTAAACTGGTCGGATTTGGGTGATTCCTGTTCGATCGGATAACTTGGGTCTTGATGGGGTTTCTATTGTCTAGCACGTTGTCACCCCGTCTCGATCAAACATCAAAACTTAACAAAATACTCAAGTTGCAGAATGATCAGATCACGGGACGGATTGTCGTCTGATCAGATTGCCATCCGATCGGATTGCCACCCGATCGATCCGCAATCCGATTGGCTTGTACCTGGTTCCAACACTTAAACTTTTATTTAACTTTACAAAAGATCTTGTTAGGACCGGTTTTGACTCAGAAACGATTGCGAACCGAACGTGTGACGTGCGGAATCCGAACACGAACGTGACCGAACACACGAGAACGTAATATAATCATGATTCTATTGATAGATCTGAAATCGTACAAGAACCTGAATCATGTGGAGCACTTTCTCTCTCTAGCTTCTCTCTCTAACACTAGAGCTCTCCAAGTCTCCAAATAGCAAAAGTCTCAAAAAAGTCCTAAACATAACACCTAAGACTTTTATTTATAGGCCAAGGCTTATAAGGAAGTTCTCCTTATTTACAATAATGCCACCTTGCCTTTTCTATCTAATTATAACAATATAAGGCTAGTATTAAACTGATTCTGCTACGATCTGAATTGACGGAGTCGATAGACATAACTGCACCAACAAACTCCCCCATGGATATTGTCGCAGTCAATCCGTAGTTAAACTCGTATCGTCTTGTCTTTCTCTCTCTCTGAGTCTTCTTGAAGGTGTAACACATCTTCAGCAACATAGACTCCCTCTTGCTTGAACAGAATCCCCGTGGATCTGTCTTCAGCTTCATCTTCTCCTCTTTCAGTAGACTCTTCCTTCAGGCTCCCCCTTTCGTCAAGCTTCCGTGCTTTTGGGATCGACACCTGGCTTTCTGGTTACAAGCTCCTTCAGGGTAGTTACCTGTCTCCTTGAATGTACGCTCCCCCTTGCATTAAGCTCGTCTTCAGACTCCCCCTTAGACTCGGCTATCAGGATCGTAGTCTGGTACAGCATCTGCAATCCTCAAACATTTATAACTAAAACATTTTGATCATCCAGGATTTAAAATCCTGGCTCTCTCAGCATAAGCTAGAATATTTTTACAGTGAAAGCAATTTCGGTTTTCCAGGAATCGTAACCTGGCTCTATAAAACTTTCTAAATCAAGATCCTGGCTCTAAGATATAATAAAATGAATATATCCAGGAATACTTGATTCTCTCTCTCTCTATCAACAATCTTCATAGATTTGGCAGTTTTAGTAAACAGGATTGGAAACTGGCTCTTTTATAATAGACTTTAACAATATCACAAACTGTTTTTGATTTTTGATTAAAAATTTCAAGTTTCAAATTAATGAACTTGTTTTATTTTCAGAAACAAGATCAACATACTTCAGATTTTGAAACTCAGCACTCAGACAGCGGTTTTCGAAAATAAAGTGGAAATCAAAATCTTTTTTTGTATTTTTCTGAAACATAAAGCAGTAAAGAAATATTTACAAACATATTTACAAACAATATTTTTGTTTGAGTTCGTGTCAGAGGATCATATCAGTTTATGACAAATCACTAGTACCGTTGAGCTTTAAACACTGTAAGTTCTAAACGATTCACTTAGATTGTCAGTATACTGATCCACTTAAATTTTCACACAAAGTTCAACTGATTCGAGATACGGATTTAGTGTTTTAAGGACTTAACTTATTCGCGTGTCCAACCTCAGAATATACTCCCGTATCAAAATTCCCTAGATTTAGTCTTACAGGTGAGTATACCAATCTGATATCTGTATCTGGGTTAGTGCGAGACCTTGAGAGCTCAGGTATGAACTTCCGTTCAGTCAAAGAGATGAAGGCTCGACTTTAGGTGTGTTCCCTTTTAGAGAATCTTTTCTTCAACTGCAATTGATTCATATCTTTCGATATTTTTCAATTTTGTGCAGAGGGTGAGCTTTAAAAGCGCGTAAAGTATTATACGAGGTCTAGGCCATTGCTTCCGCAATATCAGAAGAGCAGGTATAATACCCCAGATATCAAACAGTATAAAGACCTAGTATCTCAGAATCAGGCAATCTCTTAAACAAGATTTCGGGGGTTACCCATATATCCGAGAGATGTTCCCCACGAGATAAGTAAGTATTTGATATTTAGGTTTATATCTCAAAAACAATCTACTAAGCGTGTAAAAACCTACTGGCATATCATCAGTGAGACCGTTTATCATATTTAACATTCCATATCTTTAGCGTACTGTGATTGTCTACTGATGTACTATCATTTCCTCTTTTTACACAAAAACTCAATTTTTTAATTTTGTCAAGTTTTTGGCTTTTTCAAATTTTCTAATGTTTTTGGATTTTCTGAAATTCTTACTCCCCCTAAAATTCAAAATCATTTAAAGAAAATTTGACAAACCGATGTAGATAGCTTTGTCTCACCATCCATTTTCTGCATCACATGCTCTATTTTGCAGAAAATATATTGTACCCCCATGATTTGCAACACATTGATTTTTTACAGTTTGAAAACCATTTTTCAATCTTGTGAAAGTAATCATGTTTGTTCAGCCGTGAGGGTTTCGGCATATTCACTCAACATATTTTGATTTTTTTTTATTTTTGACAAAATTTAAAAACAAACATATTTTTTATTTTTCAAGTTTTTGACAAAATAAAACATATTTTTGGTTTTTAAATTTTTTCAATTTTTAGGGTTTTTAAAATATTGTTTATTTATGTACAGAAATAACAAACTCCCTGTTTAACAGTCCCAGGGATCAGCAGCCTTCTCTTCTCGTGCCAGGCTGCTCCGACACTCTTCTTGATGACATTCAAATTTCTTCGGAAGCACCTGCACATTCAAACTATTCAATCACTTGAACAATTTAGCCCAGGTCTATTTGACCTTAGGCATTTCAACACAATATGCTTCATTCAACTTCGGAAAATCTTTGTTATTTTGTACAAAGATTTTTTCAATTTTAGCATCATCTACCGAAGTCACTTGTTTCTTAACAGTCCATGTTTGACCTTTAGGAGTACCTCGTTTGTAAAAATGTGACTCTTTTTGAACATTTTGATTTTGAACAACAGTTGGTTTCCAAAACTCGTTTGGTTTTGTTGCATCGACAGTTGTTTTCCAACTTTGTGTTGTTCTAAATCTGGGTGTGTGAGAATTCCAGGTCTGTCTTGAATCGAACCTATTTGGGTTTGATTTCCAAGTTTGATTCGAAGCAAACTTGTTTGTATCGTACCTCCAAGTTTGTTTTGAATCAAATCTGGTTGACCTTTGTTTCACATCCTCAGATTTTTGTTTTTCAACATTATCGGACTTCTTTGCCGTCTCAACATCAACATGTTTCAGATTTGGACACTTTCGAGCAAGATGTCCAGTTTGATCACACTTAAAACATGTTCTATTTGAGACATCTTTGACCTGTTGTTGTTGCTTTTTTTGAGCATAGAACTCTTGATTAGACTGTCGTCTAAATTGTAGTTCTTTCTCTTCTTCGGAACTTGTTCCGTGAACAAAACTCATTTTTGTCTGATAATTTGGCGTTTCGTTTCTTTTCCAATTTTGTTTCCTTTTATAACCCAAACCAACTTTCATGTTTTTCTTTTTGTAACCAGGTTTGTTATAACAAGTTTTATGCCCTTTTCCAGCAAACTTTGGAATCTCAGACTTTTCAATTTCAACCATTTTGAAAACTTTATCAATCTTTTCTGAAATCACATTCTGAATCGGGAATACAATATCTAAGAATAATTTGTCCGATCCAATCATGGTATAAACCAATCCTTTTGAATCATCATTTAAATTTTTCTCAGATTTTGATTTTTTCAGATATTCTTCATGAAAACTATCTTCATTTTCATCCTGTGATTCAGATTTACCTGTTTCAACCAACTCTTCTTTCAACACACTTTCAACGACCTTACCTACCACCTCTGAATCACTTGAATTATCAGATTTGGAATAGGTTACGTCAATGTTATCTGGCAATTGATCCACCATGTTGAAAGCTTTTTCGACTTTCTCATCATCATAAAATGCAAACTTTTCCGGTGGTGGAACTTGATGAAACTCTGAGACAATACCTTTCTTGTTTTGCTCAGAATCTTTACCATCCGGTTTTAGATTGAAAATTCTTTCAAGCACATATGATGATGCATGATAACTATGTAACTTGTTGTTATCCTGTTCTAAATCAGCTATTTGACGCTTTAGTTTAGCAACATCCTCAATGTAAGAATTGACAACTTGTTGCTTTATTGAATACTGTCGCTTAAGCGTATCAGTTGTTTCGGAACAGTATCTCAATCTAGATTGAACAAGTTTCATTTGACTTTTCACATCTTCATATGACTCTTTTGTAAAGTGATAAGCCAATTTTATTGAATCATACTCTTTTTCATTTCCTGAAACGATTGCGAATCGAACGTGTGACATGCGGAATCCAAACACGAATGTGACTGAACACACGAGAACGTAATATAATCGTGATTCTATTGATAGATCTGAAATCGTACAAGAACCTGAATCACGTGGAGCACTTTCGCTCTCTAACACTAGAGCTCTCCAAGTGTAAGGACTCTCAAAATTGTCCTAAGAATACTTGTAAGTGAAAACCCGGACCCCTGAAACCCTAACCCATATTAAAAATCAAGAAAAATAAAATGTTGGGTCTCAGGCGGGCCGCGTAAAAGACATGTATAGTCTTACGCGGGCCGCGTCAACCCTGTGTTGACTGGATAAGCGTAACCGTGCCACATGTCGTCCATCTGGCTAACCTACGTGTGACTAGTCAAAGCTAGTCGTAGACTGGGCGGCAACGCGGGCCGCGTAAGGTTAGGCTTAGGGTTTACGCGGGCCGCGTCAGACTCTAATTTCACCTATAAATAGCCCTTCACCTGCACAATCCACTGGTGTCGAAATCATTTCGTAAAAACGAATTGGTTGCTCTCAGAAGTCGAAAATATCAATAATATTAGTGTAGTGCTGCTCCAATACCGGGTATTAACTCGATCGTTGCTACGATTCAATATCCGATCGATTGAAACTATCCGACCGGATGTTTAAATGCTACTACTTTGTCATTCGCGTGAAATCCAACCGGATGTTTGAGTGTTGCTAGAACTCGGGCAATACTCTGTCATTCGTTGTGACTCCGCTGAATGTTTAACCATAGCATTTTGTCATTCGTTGTGAGGGTTTAATCTCGTGAACTATCGTAAATGCTGTATCAGTTACTAATCGAGTTCTTATGTATATTATTTAATCTAGGTCAAAAGGCTAATCAGTAGGCAAAACTCTGCCCGTGTAAACTTGCAATGTGAGTTATTCTCTTTTATCAAAACTATTTCCAAAATTATTTCTCAAAAGTTATAGTTACAGGGATTAAGTCTTTGTTATATGAAATTATTGCCAGTAAGTGGGGGGATGTGCACATAGCTACTAAATATTTATCACTAGTGGGTGAAAGGACCTACAAGTGATATGTCCACAGTCATAAGTCCGGTCAAGTGACAACTGGGTCAGTGATATAAATGATAAAGGCAATTGTAATCGCTCTTAATACTGTTATCTATATCATTGTGTCATTTTGTATCAAATGTATAACTCGCCAGCATTTCCCCGCTGATAAAATATTTTTAAAACATGTTTCAGGCGACCTGCTGTAAATCAAGGAAAGGTGCTACGGAGCACTAACAAGCTTGAAGAGGTGGCTCAATTAAAAAATGAATAAACATGTTTTAATAAATAAGGGAATTTCCTAGTTAAATTCCTCTGTTGTAAATTATGGGGTTTATCTCCAATTTATGGAATAAAATAATTGGGCATTTTGAGTTTTAAAACGATCCTGTTTTCCGTTGTCGCATATTAAGATACCACGGGTTTCCTGTCCCGCGGCTCTGAACCGGGTCAAACCGGGGCTGGGGCCGTGACAGGAAAAGGTGGTATCAGAGCTATTAAACGAGCCACTGATTTAAGCCTATTAAGTATTTTAATACTTAATTTTCCTAATTGCTATTTTGTTATTATGTGATTTTCTGTTTGACTATCTGATAATTACAGTATGGGTAAGCAAAAGTTGTCAAATATCTATCTTAAATTAGATAGGTCATTCCACGAGAAGGGAAGTTCGTCTAAAGCAAAATCCTCAAATTAGTCTGAAATTCCTGAAGAAGGAATATTTGTTAGGAAGGCACAGTATGAGGAATCACTTTCTCCTCACAGAAGAAGTTTGATTATTAAGAAAAGTCAGGAGAAAATAAAGAGATCACAACCAAAAGAAAAGAGAGTTAATCAGGAACTAGACAGCAAACTACCATGGGAAGATAAATTAGATGAAAAATGGGCAAATCTTTACATGTTAGCCAGTGTAGCGGAAAATGCAAATTTTTAAATATCCTAACTCAAGTTTAGCATCCTTATCCCCTACAAACCAGAAATTTTACTAGGTAAATAAATAAAATTACAATAAACTACTAGTAGATTTGAAATTCAGTTGTAATAAAAGATTGCAATAAGTTCAGTTTAAATAAATTTTAAATTTTCTAAATTACCATTCTGTGATTTTGTGATTTACAAAATTTTAACTTAGAATTCTGTTCTAAACAGCATGAATGAAATGTCTGAGGCATTAGAGAATCTCAATCTCTACCCCGTTAAAATAGAAGTTTCCAAGGAATTCACCGGTTACTTCGCTGACAAAGAAGAACCCATAGAATTTCAAGCTCCTCCTCCTGAGAAACCTAAACCCAAGAAAAGAAGAAGATTGGTGGGATGGAGGAAAGTACGCAGGAAAAAGCCAGCAACAAGAAAAGCTACCAAAACTGAAAATCCACAAGACAAGACAAGGGTAAAGGCAAAATGATTGAGATTGGGGAAAGTTCTAGACCAAACCAGGAAATAAAACCATGGGAAGTCTTAGACCATAAATTAGTAATGAGTGACCTCATCAGACCTGCTGATGGAAACCTTGAACCAGCTAATCCAAACCTTATGTTTACTGAAGATGATCTTTTCAACTACCCATTAGAAGCTCAACTTCCAATCAATCTAGAACCTGCTATCCCGGATCCTATTGTCCAACCCCAACCATTACCAGTAGAATTAGATGAATGGTGGACAACTGATTGGAAATTCCAGAATCTCTTAAACAACCCTGATACATTTTTCCCACAGGTTGACCCAGAACCTCCACTATACCCAACTATAAGCCCGGAGAATCTGGCTGAACTTCGTCTCTGGGGTGAAGAGTTAATTGATGCAGGAAACAGAATTAGGGATGTTGGAGAAAGAGTTACTTGGAAGTACGACGAGAGGGAGCGTCGTTTCTAAAAAGCCAGCTGACCGGATAGTGGGAGTTGCAGGAATACTTGTTTAATAAATAATCATAAAAAAAACTAGTATGTGTAATAACTTAACAATAAAACGGTTGTATGATAATAGTGTGTACAAGGCATAATATAATATATAAAAATGAAACTCGGGAAACTGATAACTTTTGGTTATACATGTTAACGTGATTATGTGCAAATTGTTTTGTTATAACTAATAATTCTTTGTATCTATACTAATTATTTATATAAAATTAATTAACAGATGGCAAACGCTGGTAATGAACCAGTTAATGAAGTAATTCAATCTGAGCAAAATCATGAAGAGCAATTACTAAATAGGCAAGATATCGAGGATATCGTTGCTCAGGGAATAGCTAATGCTATTCCAGCAATACTTGCTGCTGATAGAGTTACAGTGGAACCTCAACCAGTAATTCCTAGTAAATGTACTGTTGAGGATAACTTTAGTAATAGTATAAACGGAGGCGGAAACAACAATAATAATAGAAACGATAATGTTCTGCAAGTCCCGATTCCCAAGAAAATGAGAGCTGCAACGCCTGGTTGCACTTATAAGGAATTTCTTGCCTGTAAACCAGCTGAGTTTGCAGGTAACGAAGGGGCAACTGCAGCATTGCGTTGGTTAGAGAAAATTGAGGCAGTAATTTCTATAAGTAAATGTGTAAAAGAAGATCAGGTCATGTATGCATCGAATCTTTTTAAAGAAAGTGCGCTAGAATGGTGGAACACGGTGTTACAAGCCAAAGGAAGGACAATAGCATATGCTATGATCTGGGAGGAATTTAAGAATCTGGTAGAAAGAAAATTCTGTCCCAAATATGAAAAGGAGCAAATGACCAATAAATTCCTCACCCATCGGATGGTGGATGTCGATTGTCGAGGATATACTTCGACGTTCTTCGAGTACGCGAGAGTAGTACCAACTCTGGCTTCGCCGGAGCCGGTACTTATTTCTCGATATATTTGGGGATTGATTGGCGAAATCCGTAATTTCGTCAAAACTGCGAAACCTCGCACAATTGATGATGCAGTGGATTTAGCCAATACTTTGACTGACGAACTAGTACGGACGCGAGAAGAGAATAGAAAGAAAGAAGTAGCCCAAAAGATTACCCAAGGATTTCGAATGGGTAATCATAACAACTTCAAGAGAAAAGGAACTGGGCAATCTTCCACTGGTCCATTTTGCAATTCTTGCAAAAGGAAGCATTTTGGAAGATGTAAGGGATATTGCAATTTTTGCAAAATTCCGGGACATCGTGAAGAAGAATGCAGAAATAAAACAAGGGTTTGCTATAACTGTGGAGAAACTGGACATTTCAAACCAGAATGTCCTAAATTAGTCAAACCAGCCGACAACAAAGCTAAACCTGCAGAAGGAGCTAAAAAGAATGTGAGAGCTTTTCAATTGACGACTCAGGAAGCAGAGCTGATTCCTGACGTGATAGCGGGTACGTTCCTAGTTCACAACTATTTCTCGATATATTTGGGGATTGATTGGCGAAATCCGTAATTTCGTCAAAACTGCGAAACCTCGCACAATTGATGATGCAGTGGATTTAGCCAATACTTTGACTGACGAACTAGTACGGACGCGAGAAGAGAATAGAAAGAAAGAAGTAGCCCAAAAGATTACCCAAGGATTTCGAATGGGTAATCATAACAACTTCAAGAGAAAAGGAACTGGGCAATCTTCCACTGGTCCATTTTGCAATTCTTGCAAAAGGAAGCATTTTGGAAGATGTAAGGGATATTGCAATTTTTGCAAAATTCCGGGACATCGTGAAGAAGAATGCAGAAATAAAACAAGGGTTTGCTATAACTGTGGAGAAACTGGACATTTCAAACCAGAATGTCCTAAATTAGTCAAACCAGCCGACAACAAAGCTAAACCTGCAGAAGGAGCTAAAAAGAATGTGAGAGCTTTTCAATTGACGACTCAGGAAGCAGAGCTGATTCCTGACGTGATAGCGGGTACGTTCCTAGTTCACAACGTTTATGCAAAAGTATTATTTGACTCTGGTGCGAACCAAAGTTTTATAAATACTTCATTCTGCCAAGCACTTAATTTACCCTTAACCCAACTTAGGCAGATTTTTACAGTCGAAACGGCAAACGGCAGTTCTGTTAACATAGGTAAGGTATTGCAAGATGAAACAATAGAACTGTTAGGCCATAAATTTTCTACAAACCTGTTACCAATGAAATTAGCCGAATTCGATGTTGTGTTAGGAATGGATTGGTTAGTAGCCAACCATGCTCGAATTCTTTGTGATAGAAATTCCATAGAAATTCATACACCAACAGGAGAATTAGTGGTGGTTACAGGAGACAAGCCACGAAAGCCATTAAAATTCATTTCAGTAATGAAGTTGGCCAGTTATTCAAGGAAACAAGAAATGGTGTTTATGATTTCAGTAATCATTAACACTAAGGGTAAGGAACTAAAGGAAATTCCAGTAGTATCAGAATACTCGGATGTATTCCCAGAAGAACTACCTGGATTACCACCTGATAGGGAGGTAGAATTTAGAATTCATATAATTCCTGGAACTACAGCAATAGCTAAGGCACCTTATAGGTTAGCACCCACTGAGATGCTAGAATTGAAAAAGCAGTTAGATGAATTACTAAGTAAAGGATTCATACAACCTAGCTCATCCCCGTGGGGAGCGCCAGTGTTGTTTGTAAAGAAAAAGGATGGTTCAATGAGAATGTGTATCGATTATAGGGAATTGAATAAAGTTACAATTAAGAACCGATACCCATTACCTAGAATTGATGATCTTTTTGACCAACTTCAAGGAGCTAGATATTTTTCTAAGATCGACTTACGCTCCGGATACCATCAATTGAAGGTACAAGAAGAAGACATACCTAAGACTGCTTTCAGAACTAGGTATGGTCATTACGAGTTTACAGTCATGCCCTTTGGGTTAACAAATGCTCCTGCAGCATTTATGGACATGATGAATAGAATCTGTAAACCGTATTTGGATAAATTCGTAATTGTTTTCATAGACGATATACTTATTTATTCCAAAAGTCAGGACGATCATTGTCAGCACTTGCATATACTCTTAACTTTGTTAAGAAAAGAAAAGCTTTACGCCAAATTCTCAAAGTGTGAATTTTGGCTAAAAGAAGTGCAATTTTTAGGACATATGGTGAATCACGAAGGTATTCACGTGGATCCTGCTAAGATAGAAGCAATCACCAAATGGAAGGTCCCACAATCAGCAATGGAGATTAGAAGTTTTATAGGATTAGCCGGATATTATAGACGGTTTATTAAGGATTTTTCTAAGATAGCCGTACCATTAACTAAGCTAACCTGTAAAGCAGTTAAGTTTGAATGGGGACCCAAACAAGATGAAGCTTTTAAGATTTTAAAACAGAAATTAACCAATGCTCCAATCTTAGCCTTACCAGAAGGAACTGAAGATTTTGAAGTATATTGTGATGCTTCAAAACTAGGATTTGGATGTGTGCTAATGCAACGCAAGAAGGTAATTGCGTATACATCAAGGCAATTGAAAAAGCACGAAGAAAACTATACGACTCATGACTTAGAATTAGGAGCCATAATTTTTGCCCTTAAGATTTGGAGACATTATCTGTACGGAAGTAAGTTTACTATCTATACAGATCATAAAAGTTTAAGATATATATTTGGGCAAAAAGAATTAAACATGAGGCAAAGAAGATGGATAGAAATCCTAAGTGATTACGATTGTGATATTCAATATCACGAAGGAAAAGCAAACGTAGTTACTGACGCCCTAAGTCGTAAGTATCATGAAAAACAACGACGAGTTCGTGCTCTTAGATTAAGTTTACAATTAGACTTAATGGACCAACTGAAAAACATTCAAGAAACGGCAATCAACGATGATGCTGAAGAAATGAAAGGGCGAATTAAGGATTTAAAACAAGGTAGTGAAGGAATCTGGAGATTCCATAAGAAGCGAATTTGGGTACCTAAGCAGGGAGAATTAAGAAATCAGATTCTAGAAGAAGCTCATAAATCTAGGTATACCATTCATCCTGGTAACAATAAGATGTACCAAGATTTAAGAAACAATTTATGGTGGAATGGAATGAAAAAGGACATAACTAGATATGTTTCTAAGTGTCTTACTTGTTCACAAGTTAAGGCAGAACACCAGAAACCCGCAGGCCTACTACAACAACTAGAAATGCCGGTGTGGAAATAGGAGTTTATAACAATGGACTTTGTTACAAAGTTACCCAAAACCGGAAAAGGTAATGATGCGATTAGGGTAATTGTGGATCGATTAACCAAATCAGCTCACTTTCTACCTATGAAAGAAACCTTTAGCATGGAAAGGTTGGCAAAGTTGTATGTAGATGAAGTTGTATCCTTACATGGAGTTCCACTCTCCATTGTATCGGATAGGGATAGTCGTTTCACTTCTCATTTCTGGAAAAGTTTCCAACAAGCAATGGGAACTCGATTAAATTTAAGTACGGCATATCATCCTCAAACAGACGGACAAAGTGAAAGGACGATCCAAACCTTGGAAGACATGCTTAGAGCATGTGTCATAGATTTTGGTGGAAATTGGGATGACCACCTACCATTGATCGAATTCTCCTATAATACTAGTTACCATGCAAGTATCAAAACTGCCCCATTCGAGGCACTATATGGAAGAAAGTGCCAAACTCCAGTTTGTTGGGCAGAAATAGGAGAAAGTCAATTATCAGGACCAGAGATTGTGCAAGAAACTACCGACAAGATCACCCAAATCAAGGAAAGATTGAAGACGGCTCGAGATCGCCAGAAAAGTTATGCTAATAATCGACGCAAGCCACTCGAATTCCAAGTAGGAGACAAAGTACTCTTAAAAGTATCTCCTTGGAAAGGAATAGTTCGATTCGGTAAGAAAGGAAAGCTAAGTCCAAGATACGCAGGACCATTCCCAGTGATCCAACGTATAGGACCAGTTGCTTATCGTTTACAACTACCAGAAGAATTGGTTGGAGTACATGATGTATTTCATATATCCAACCTCAAGAAATGTCTATCAGACGAATCAATGATCGTACCTCTCCAAGACGTAGAGGTAAATGAGAAATTGAAGTTCGTTGAAAAACCACTTCAAATCGAAGATCGGAAAATCAAGTTCCTCTAACACAAAAGATTGGTACTAGTCAAAGTCAAATGGGATTCCAGGAGAGGACCCGAGTACACTTGGGAACTGGAATCGGAGATGAAGCGAAAGTATCCTCACTTATTCCAATAAATCTCGAGGACGAGATTTTAAATAAGGTGGAGAGGATGTAAGGACTCTCAAAATTGTCCTAAGAATACTTGTAAGTGAAAACCCGGACCCCTGAAACCCTAACCCATATTAAAAATCAAGAAAAATAAAATGTTGGGTCTCAGGCGGGCCGCGTAAAAGACATGTATAGTCTTACGCGGGCCGCGTCAACCTTGTGTTGAATGGATAAGCGTAACCGTGCCATATGTCGTCCATTTGGCTAACCTACGTGTGACTAGTCAAAGCTAGTCATAGACTGGGCGGCAACGCGGGCCGCGTAAGGTTAGGCTTAGGGTTTACGCGGGCCGCGTCAGACCCTAATTTCACCTATAAATAGCCCTTCACCTGCACAATCCACTGGTGTCGAAATCGTTTTGTAAAAACGAATTGGTTGCTCTCAGAAGTCGAAAATATCAATAATATTAGTGTAGTGCTGCTCCAATACCGGGTATTAACTCGATCGCTGCTACGATTCAATATCCGATCGATTGAAACTATCCGACCGGATGTTTAAATGCTACTACTTTGTCATTCGCATGAAATCCAACCGGATGTTTGAGTGTTGCTAGAACTCGGGCAATACTCTGTCATTCGTTGTGACTCCGCTGAATGTTTAAGCATAGCATTTTGTCATTCGTTGTGAGGGTTTAATCTCGTGAACTATCGTAAATGCTGTATCAGTTACTAATCGAGTTCTTATGTATATTATTTAATCTAGGTCAAAAGGCTAATCAGTAGGCAAAACTCTGCCCGTGTAAACTTGCAATGTGAGTTATTCTCTTTTATCAAAACTATTTCCAAAATTATTTCTCAAAAGTTATAGTTACAGGGATTAAGTCTTTGTTATCTGAAATTACTGCCAGTAAGTGGGGGGGGGATGTGCACATAGCTACTAAATATTTATCACTAGTGGGTGAAAAGACCTATAAGTGATATGTCCACAGTCATAAGTCCGGTCAAGTGACAACTGGGTCAGTGATATAAATGATAAAGGCAATTGTAATCGCTCTTAATACTGTAATCTATATCATTGTGTCATTTTGTATCAAATGTTTAACTCGCCAGCATTTCCCCGCTGATAAAATATTTTTAAAACATGTTTCAGGCGACCTGCTGTAAATCAAGGAAAGGTGCTACGGAGCACTAACAAGCTTGAAGAGGTGGCTCAATTAAAAAATGAATAAACATGTTTTAATAAATAAGGGAATTTCCTAGTTAAATTCCTCTGTTGTAAATTATGGGGTTTATCTCCAATTTATGGAATAAAATAATTGGGCATTTTGAGTTTTAAAACGATCCTGTTTTCCGCTGTCGCATATTAAGATACCACGGGTTTCCTGTCCCGCAGCTCTGAACCGGGTCAAACCGGGGCTGGGGCCGTGACACCAAGTCTCCAAATGGCAAAAGTCTCAAAAAAGTCCTAAACATAACACCTAAGACTTCTATATATAGGCCAAGGCTTATAAGGAAGTTCTCCTTATTTACAATAATGTCACCTTGTCTTTTCTATCTAATTATTACAATATAAGGCTAGTATTAAACTGATTCTGCTACGATCTGAATTGACGGAGGCGATAGACATAACTGCACCAACAAATCTGAAAACGGATTGTCGTCCGATCAGATAGTCATCCGATCGAGCGACCACCCGATCATGTGACATTTGGAACTTCGATACTTAATCATTTTCAATTTTCAAAGATCATCAGTAACTAATGGTTGCCATCCGATCGGATTGCTATCCGATCGAGTGACAATCCTGCTGTGAACTTGTTCTCACTAAATGTCCTACTAATCGGATCGCTATCCGATCGAACGACCATTCGATTGACGACCTAAAAGGTAGAGATACTTCTCTGTTTTCAAAATACTACAACGAAAACTTCAAAGCCATCATACACAAACACATCCTTACCAAACGAATGTCAATCCAATCGAATGGCCATCCGATCGGATGACTATCCGAACGGATTGACATCCGATCGACTGGCCATCCGATCGGATTGCCATCCGATCGGATTGCCATCCGATCGGATTGCCATCCGACACTTATCACTTTGCACCATTTTTATGCGTCGTTCTTCGCTTATGCTTATGCTATCGTTAACTGTTCAGGCTAATCTCTCAAGCGCTCCCTTCAATCCAAGAGAGTGTTTACTTATTAAACGCTATCTGTGAGTATACTCGATCCCTTTTTGCTTTACGCACTTTTGGGTGTTACATACGTTATCTATATTCAAATCACATCAATCATACAACGCAAACACTATTTACGCGCTAACCGTTATTGCATGCTACGTGTTATTCGATGAATGCTTGTATGTTATGTTAACACAGTGATTGTTTCCTGATACCTTAGCAACAATAGTACTATAGTTTGGACTCAGCACCTGTCGTGGACAGGGGTTGTTAAGGGCTTTACTTCACGTGTCCTAGTGGGGATATGTGTTGCGCATTCTATAACTCGCAGTCACGTTTGTGCATATTTCTCTGTCGATAACCTACTAGCTTTCACTTTGCTACATGTTACATCCTGTTTATGCGTAAACGATTACGAACTCTATTATACTATCAAACTTGTATGCTCACCTTTACACTGTGTGTATTGACCTCTATTTTAACGTATGTGACAAGTGCTTAGGATGCTTGCTTGCATTTGATGGAATCGAGCTTAGGAGAGTCTAAAAACCAACGAACAATTTATTTATATTTGAGTTGTCGGAACAGAACTATTTGTCTTTGAATTGTCTGTAATAACTATGCTACTTGTTATGTCATGGTATGGGACGTGATGGTTAAATAATTGGTAATCGTAGTTGTTATGGAAACTCCTTGACAATCTGTTTCGCTCAGTGCCATGCCCCGATGTTTCCGCCATCAGTTGGGGTGTGACATTCGATTCTGACCCGTTTAAGCTAAGTTTCCTACTGATTTGAAGTTGTATTATGATCATATTAATGTATAGAATAACCCTCCGAGGTTATACCATTTGATATAATCAATTATCGGGTTTTATGTAAGTTCTTATATTATGCCATAAAAATGTCAATTATGCCCTTTTGCGCATAAAATGATTTTGACATAATGAACTTGACATTGACACATCCAATCACTCGATGCCGCCTATGCGAGTACGATTTAGTTTATATAAGTTAACCGAATTGGGTTAAATTCCTTCAAAATTATTTATAATCAGAATTTATTATTGTTTGACCCGTATTATACGAGTCATAGTACTCGTGAGGGTACAAACTACATTCTCTCTGGTCTCCGCTTAATCTAGCTTACCGTACCGATGTTATTATTAGTTAACTGGTCCAAGTCATATGACTTGAATAAGACCCATTAACATTCTAATGGATTATAACATTCTAGACTAAGGGCGTCCAGTAAATTGCAACCTTGTTAGTCGTTTTAACTTAAACAAACGTGCTTATAAACATCTTTGGATTGTAAAGATTTAAGCTCAGGTAAATATTTTTAACATATTTTCCCTATACAGCTTGGGATACGGTAAATTATTACCGCTTGGTCGGGTATGGGATCAATGGCCTATGTGTCCAAAATCCAAATAACCCTTTTTAATTCGTTATGCTTGATAACTTAAACATTGGGGGTTAATGCGACCGTGTCCTGGATATCCTTGACTCATTTAATTGCAAATTGCAACAACCTAAGCACAGGGTGTAGACATACACCTGACAAATGCTAATGTTATGATAAAATATATTTCTTACCCAATATGGGGATTAAAGTGGTGTGTCGGTAATCATGTCTCGGAGTTTAGTTCCGGGCCCCATATATATTGACAAGCATGTAATACTGATAACATGAGATATAGTTTGTCCCAAGTTATTTATGAAAATTAATATAACAAATGGTATATAAAATGATTTTGAAATATTTTCAAAATGTGCCGGTTATTTGTATTTACCAATAAAAACTGACGTATTTTTAAAAGACTAAGCGCAGGTTTGCAAAGTACGTAATAGGCTGGAAGCTGCCCGGTAATTGTTTAGTGGAATTTGCAACTCCATGCAAGAAGCCTAGTAGTCTCTTATGTAATCATTTATTATTCGATCCGCCTTTGGATCTTTCAGCACACTCTTGTCTGTATGTTATTTTAAACTTTGGACAATTGTACTTTGTAATAATTATTTTATAATTCTAAGACTTCCGCTGTGTTAATGTGAATATCTATATCAATTTGTCACGTATAAACCCCAAGTCCGTGCCCACCGGGAAATCAGGGTGTGACATATAACATGTATGTATATATATGTGTGTGAGAGAAATTATAGATATATATGTATGCATCAGGGCCGGCCCTGAGAATTCGTGTACCCTGTTCGAGCTCCAAAAACCATGCCCTTAGGCCTTAAAGAAATTGAGTATTGTGCTCAATAAATGTCTAAACCTAATGCCAATGGGCTAATAACTAATCTAAAGCATAAGAATAGTTTTGTAAGTGGGCCTATGTTGGTGTTAGTATATGTATACCCTATTAAAAAATAATTTTTTACGTATACATATCGGGTTTTTTTTCTAAAAATATGCCCTCCGAAATATCGGGCCCTGGCCGGTGGTCCTCCCCGCCCACCCCAGGGCCGGCCCTGGTATGTATGTATATATGTGTGTTTAAGACAAACAAAAATAATAACCCGTTCTTTCCGTTATAGATATCATGGTTAACCACATAACCCTCCATAACGCTTGGGGGTGGGGGGGTGTTCCGGGGATCCATGGGGCGTTATAGTCCAATATGGCGCTATATGACCCCCGACTATTCATGGCCTTAGTATGTAATTCTTTTTGATACTTAGGATTTTCTAACCGAGTGTGGGTTTAAAAAATTAAGATGATAAAAGATACATACAATTCTATAATTTTATAATATTAGAGTGATTTTTCAATGCCTATGTGGCATATTTACATGTTTTTCCTATTCTGATGTTTGTTTTTCATACCAATTTTTTGGGTGACGTATGTCTACAAAAACAAGAAAAAAAATGGATGGATGGTGGGTTCATTGGCAGGCAAGTGGGGTTGGGTGGGTGGATTGGGTTTTAATTTAAAAAAAGTGGTGATGATGTGTTAAATGGTTTTAGGTTTTCTTATTGGGTGAGTTTAGATGCTTTTAAAGAAATGGTGTTTTTATGAGGTGGGAGCTGACGCGACACGTTTTTATGTGTTTTTAGGCTTCCTTATTGGTGATGCTCTTAGAAATCAACTATCGTGTTTGTAACTTCTTTTTATCTCTTTCACAACCATACACTCCATCTATATAACACAAAGATTACAATCGAACACTACTTGTTTTATATTTGTTTAAAAATATGAAAAACTAAAAAGTTGAAAACTATAAGGACTAAACCTGTTACACATAGTATGAAGGACCAAACCAGAAAATTGTGATATATCATAAAAATAAAAAAGAAATAAAACCAAACCTGGTGGTGGACATCTTTCTCGCAAAACCCCCAAATCTTAACAGTAATGGAAAACCTTCACCCTTTGATGACACGTTACCGTACAAAACTGAAGCAAGCATCGGAGCTATGGCTTGAAGGTTTTCGAGAAGCTTGTTGTCTGCACAGAGTTGCCATATACTGTCTCCGGTTCTCTTCTACTTACGCAACTGTTCTGTTATCATTAAATTCAACTTGTTGATGTTTGATTTAGATCTGTTTGCATGTGAAGGTCCAAGCAATTGATGATCCGAACCGGACAGTGCTTTCTATTGAACGGTTTCATCTTTTTAGGAAGGTGATCTTCTTGTTAAAGCTGTTTGAACTTCAATTGACTATTTGTTTGCTTTAAATTGATAAATAATAACTATGTTTAGTTATGAATCTAATAGTGCATTTGTTGTTTGTTGGGATGATGAATGGGACAGTATATAGGTATTTTATATTCACTCACAATATATGTGTTATAGATATTTATGTGTGGGCGCTCGGGGGCAAAAGTGAAATGGTACTAGTTTAACTTTATTTTACTAATTTCGTGAAAATAACGTTAAAAGCGACGGATGGTTAATCAATGCATCATGTGGTGACGTTGATAGCTGAAAGACACGGGGTACATGTACCAATCAGTCTCTGTCTCGATTGTTTGAGTGTTATGTGTCTTAGGTCCAATGCTTGTTACAAAACTACAATCGAGCCGGGGTCTCACTGGAAGCAGCCTCTCTATTCCTACGGGTAGAGGTAAGGCTGTCTACATTTACCCTCCTCAGATCCTACCATAGCTTTGCTATTGGTGGGATTTACTGAGTATGATGATGATGATGATATTTGCACAATATGCAAATGCAAATTGAGGTTTGTATGTCAAAAGACACGTTTTAGGTGAGTACGCTTTGCTAACGAGTTATCTTTGGTTAAAGATTTAACCTTAAATAGAACTTAGAGATACATGTAATCCTTAATTGAATTACATAGTTAGTTTCCTAGATAAGAAACAAATAATATACATTGCCTTTTGAGATTTTGAAATGCAACAAGGTTCCTATTAGGCAGTAGTGTCACCCGATACATAAAGAAGTCTAAGATATATGTTTAACTGTTACTGAAATGTAATACTGTTATTTGTATTATTTTGCAGTATTTTCATTCTAAGATCTCTTATCATTCCAACGCTAGAATGGATATTACCTTTGGGAGTCCCTGATGGTTATCGAGAACCTTGCTTATCGGAGATGCCTATAAGATTGTACGCCTTCTTACGACTTGGACTCTTGCAACTTATTTATGTGAGTATACGATAGGAAAGTTGGTTTTGAATTATGGGTGCAGTTTCCGTTTAAACGTTTTATATCTTAAGATGCTTATAAACAATCATTTAGAGTTCCTGAATTATGAATTGCCATGTTTCCTACAGTATTTGCTGCTCAATATGTTTATAATCATCGTATAGAAAGTCCTATGTATACGGAACAAATTTGTTTATCGTTACACAGTTTGTTTTGTATGTTGTATTTTTCTTATTAAACCAAAAACATTTGTGCCATTAATTGGTTCTTCTTGTGAAACTTAGCATTACAGTCACTTGATATGTTATTTTTTCTTTTTAACAGGCTCTATGGTTTTACCCTTTGTACATATTCAGCTTCATTTTAAGCACTATCTGGTACATTTCTTTTCTTCTCAGCAGATACTTCTGTTGCGTCTTGTAATTTGGCGACTTATATGTATATACATGTACACGTGTATAACTTCTTTAGGTACAATGATATTGCTCAGTTTGGTCTTACGGTTACTGAAAAAGACGGGCCGACCAATGTAGCTCCATCAACCCAAAAGGAACCTTCAACTTCACAAAATGCAACACCTGTTGATAAACCAACGGACCTTGGGCGGTACTATTATATTTTAGACGCGCGTTATCTTTTTAGTTGTGAGTGTTGCTCATTTAGCTGTTATAATATATATATATATATTGCAGGGTCATGATAGGAATAGCAGAACAGGGTTATTCAGTCCTCCTATTGACCTTATTTTTCTTGGAGGTATATATATATATATATGGATATTCACATATCATGTTATATTTTTTGTTTTAAAGTGGTAAGTCTTTGGTAATATATACTGAAAATAATGGGTTTGTTACAGGTTTACCTCACCGGTTTTGTACCTTTTATTGGAAAGGCTCTCAATTTTATACTTCTTTCGTGGATGTATGCGTATTACTGCTTTGAGTATGTGTCGATTACATGGCTACCGTTTGTTTAAATTTAGAGGTGGCATAATGGTGGGTCTGGTAATAGGTCAAACTGTTTGTGGGTTGGGTTGATCTGGAAGGACTGGAACACTATTTGTTCAAATTTGTTGTATTTTTTTTATAAACAGTTCGTGTGACAAAAAAGATTACAGAAATTATCTTATTCTAATAATAATTGACTTTGACCTGTTTTCTTTTAAACTAGCCTTTTATAAACCCTTTTGAATCGATTAAAACATAACATGAATTGACCCGTTCATAGGTAAATAGATTGAAATTGCCACCTCTACCGTACTAATTATACCTTACCACATATCATCTCATTGTAGCTTTTCAATTTCATAGGTACAAATGGAACTTCTCTGGCCTGAGTTTGGATAAAAGGCTTGACTTTTTTGAGTCAAACTGGGCGTTCTTCGCTGGTTTCGGTATTTTCCATGGTTTTTCCACTTATGTTTTGGTGATTAAGTTGTGAGAATATTATTCACGCGAGTATGAAAATTGTATTTTCAGGATCTCCTTGTGTTCTGGCCATTTTCTTTTTTTCTCCTTTAGTGAGTTATGGAGTAATGGCAGTACTCTTTCCAATGGTAAATACCACTTTCTGTATTATAATACCACTAAATCAGAAATACAAATTCAGATTTTGGGAATTATTTTACATATTTAATACATTTTGGTTGACCCTGTGTCTTAGGAGATATTGACTGTCGTGGGTGTAATTAATAATTTAATGACACTAATAATTTGTGTTTCAGTTCGTTTTGACTGCAGCTGGCACAGATGCTGACAATGTAGTTGACGCACATAAAACAAAATGGAGAGGTGAAGAATTGAGAAAGCTTCCTATATTTTACGCTGCAGATAAGTTATTGTAAGAAATCTACTTCACAGAATCTCTTATATATTCCCATATCAATTAATGCGCATTTCACTCAAAGCTTATTGTTGTTAAACTATACTTTCTGTTTTGGTTGCCAAACAATTATTATTATCAGAAGTCAAAACACATCTAAACCAGAGCTCTGCTAGACATCCACATTTAGGTGGTGTTTGATTTTCTAGAAAAGATCTGCGCAGGCTCTTCTGTCTGCGCCGTGCACACCACGCATAGACATTGCCATTTGCAGACTGTTTGTTTTTCTGGAGACGTTTCATTAAAAAACGTCTGCGCGAGCTCTTCTTGGTGCAGACTTGGCTCAGCCACTTCTAAGGTATTCTAAGGTTTGCAGAAGGTTAAACACCACCGCCCACCACCACCGTCCATCACCCACCTGTTAGGTTCGTAGGCTTTAGGGATTAGGGTTAGCCGGCCCTAGTTATTAGGCCCACTTAGGTGGTGTTTGTTTTTTATCAAAAAGAGCTTCCTGCCTCTTCTGTCTGCACCGTGCAGACGCGGGAAGAGGTAGAGCCTCAAAAGAGTGTTTGTTTTTTTTTTTTGAGAAGTGCTTCCTGCCTCTCCCCAGCCTCTTCATGAGGAAGTGATAAAACAAAGCTTCTCCAAGAAGAGCTTTACCTCTTCTTGGCACCACCTCCACCTCCACCCCTGCTCCGCCACCCACCACCACCCCTGCTCCGCCACCACCACCACCCCTGCTCCGCCACCGCCACCCCTGCTCCGCCACCGCCACCCCTGCTCCGCCACCACCACCTCTGCTCCTGCTCCGCCACCACCAAAACACCCCAAATCGATCAAAGTTCAGCGACAAAACACCCCACCTCTGCTCCTGCTCCGCCGCCGCCATCACCTCTGCTCCACCTCCACTCCGCCACCACCTCCGACATCATCATCAACATCACAAACAAAACCCCCAAAACAAAACCCCCAAAACGAAAACCCTAAAATCGAAAACCCTAAATCGATCGGAGATGGCAGTTGCAGGTTGCTCGGTGGTTGTGATCGGAGATGGCAGTTGCAGGTGTGTAGGCGGAGGTGGTGACGGTCGTTTTGTTCGATTCGTGATGATGGAGATGGCAGTTGCAGGTTGCTCGGTGGTTGTGATGATGGCGGTGGAGGTGGTGACGGTGGTTGTGATGATGGCGGTGGTGAAGTGGTGGCGGTGGTGATGATGATGGCAGTTGCAGGTTGCTCGGTGGTTGTGAGAAGAAGAGGTTTTATATAAAAGAAAAAACAAACCCTCTTCTCCTTGCAGACTGAAGACATTTGGTCCACCTCTTCTCCTGCAGATGCCTGCAGATGTGGCCTGCAGCAGAAGAGGTTTTCAAGAAGAAAAAACAAACACCACCTTAGTTAACTTGTTGACTAAGGGGCTGTTTGGCAACTTCTGAATGGTTAAGATGGTGTTTGTTTTTTGGAAGAAGAGCTTCCTGGCCTCTTCTGTCTGCACCGTGCAGACGCGGGAAGAGGTTTAGGTGCTGTAGAGTGTTTGTTTTTTTTTTCGAGAAGTGCTTTTTACCTCTCCCCAACCTCTTCTTGGGGAAGAGATGTGACCTTAGCTTCTCCAAGCAGAGGTTTACCTCTTCTTGGCACCACCTCCACCCCTGCTCCGCCACCACCACCCCCTGCTCCGCCAAATCGACCTCTGCAAACCCTAATCGACCTCCACCTCCGAAACAAACCCCCCAAATCGATGGCGGTGATGATGATGGCGGTGGTGAAGTGGTGGTGATGATGGCGGTGGTGATGATGACGGTGGTGAAGATGGCGGTGGTAGAGAGAGAGTAGAGAGAGATCTGTGTGTGTGTTTGTGTGTGAAGAGGTTTTATATAAAAAAAAAACAAACCCTCTTCTCCTTGCAGACTGAAGACATTTGGTCCACCTCTTCTCCTGCAGATGCCTGCAGATGTGGCCTGCAGCAGAAGATGTTTTCTAGCAGAAAAAACAAACAGCACCTAAGTGCTGAACCAGTAAGAGGTCTGAACCAGAGATTTAAAAAAAAATACGAATCGACCATTTAATAGTAAATGAGTTGTAATTGCCATCCCTACTTTAATATTCAGCTAGAATATTTAAAGAAAGACATATATCAAACTGAAGCCAATTAAAATTCAGGTATCGCTGCATGCATCATTTACCGATTTTAGACTTAATCTGTTTCTTTGATTATCATTTTGTTTACAGGATGCGAATCTTGTCTCTTCTTCCTGTGGAACCTCAGGAGCAAACATCTGACAAGAAAGCACTCTGAGACTAATATGCTAATCTTAAAGAGCTTGAAGATTCCTGTGTTTATACAAAGATGACATTTAGTTGTTTTATGGTTTCCTATTGATTATAATGGGTGACATTTGCAGCAGATAGAAAAATGGTTAGAAAGTGACAAGACAACATTGTGATATATAGATGCTTGAAGTTTTTAGATGTAGAATTGTTTTTTGGTCTAAAGATGATTGACATGAAACATACCCACATGTGTGTTTATATCTTGTTTAAGGTTCTTTGGTTAGGGCCCCTTTAAAACTGAATTTGACAGATATACAACATTCAATGCATGTGGTACAAGTCATTTTACTGCTTGGTTCTCTCTTTAGATCTAAACTAGTACTTAATCTTGTGCATTCAAATAACCACTGTAAGCGAAAGCTGGTTGGTTAAAATATGATGTTACAAAAATTGATGTCAATATGTAGAACAAAAAAAATAAAGTGTATATTAGTAAAGTTAAAAAAGAAAAGCATAGTTATCTGAAAACATAATTAAAGTAGAGGGGCTAAACATGTTATTAGCAACGTTAAGGGAATAAAATTGTGTTGGTTAAACATTATTACAGTTCAGAGAAGAGAGTGAGAGACTAAACATGTTAGTAAAGTTGATGAAAATAAAGGAATCCAAAAACTTTATTCAAGTAGGGAGGCTAAACATGCTATTAACAAAATTGAGGGATTAATTAAGTTAAAAAAAAAAGATATTTCAAAACTTTATTAAAGTAGAGAAACTAAAAAGTTTTGTAAGAAAAAGAAGGTTCTGAAATGATGTGGGAGTGTGTGAGTTGTTAGGATGAATCAGCCACATGACATTTTAACGTGGAAGTTATGGGTTGGAGTTTATCACAGTGGGCCTTTAGACACTGGGTTTCTCTAGAATGATGGTGAGCTGGCAGTGGCGGATCCATGATTTTTTTCTACTGGGTTCACTTTTTTTGGTGCTCAAATTTCGGTCAACTCAACTTTAGAATTTTAGGGTCGGGTCGGGCTTTATCACCTTTTTTTTTCTCTATGATGCTTCTTAGCATTCCTATCCCAAATAGCTTGAGGATGCGTTGTGCAAGATTCATTGTCTACGTGAGGTGCATCTCTACCACCAACTGTGGACTTATATCACATACTAGGTGGTATCTCTTTCAAGATCCTATCTAAAGGCAACAAACAGTAATAGTTACTCTTTTATAAACTGTTGGTGCATATAAAGTTGAAGAACGGTTCTTAGATCATGACAAATATTGTGCTATCATCAAAACAAGCAAATAGGAAAATAGGGATATGTACAAATTGTTGGTTGCTAATTATGTAACTTATATGTCTAAAAATATCCACCATTGAAGATCAAATACTTTTGAAACATACTTTAATTTAAGACAAGGATTGCAGGTTTGAGTACCAACTAAATTAGAAATCAAATAAACAGAAATAGAATCGTATCAACACATACTTTTTGCCAATTACAAATGCAACAATCATATAGAGTATATATAAACACTATCACACAAATTGTTTCTTTATTTTGTTTGGATGAATAAATGTTGTTTCTGATTATCACAAACTAGTGATTAAATTAACATATTAAAGCATTTTAAAAGAATAAAAAACAACCTATTGAAGGAGGGAGGAGGTTGTTCGGTGTTCGCATGGCGGAAAAATATTAAAGCATATCAACATACTTGAGAGATTGTGAGAGATTTGGAAATGGAGTAGGCTGTTCGGTGTTCGCGGGTCTGATGATGTGGTGAAGCCTATATTTTAGTTTAACCTTAAAAAAAGAGAAAAAAAATCGAACTGATATGGGTCTTGCTATTAAAAAAGAGAACAAAAAATTCTAATACATGCGTGATGTAGGAATTGAACTCGGCATGTTGAGAATGGAAACGACACGCTTTACCAGTTGGACACAAGACAGTTTTAATTGTGGGTTCACCCATAATTTATTTATGGGTTCCTACTCAGTTTTCTATATAGATTTTCATTAAAAACTACAAATCGAATGGGTTCATGGGAACCCGGTGTTCCAACGTAGATCCGCCCCTGTGGGCTGGGTCACCGGTGTCATTTGTGTTTGCTGGGTGGATGGCCTTTTGCCATTAGATTTATCCAGATGATCAGGCTTTTGTTGGTTGTTAAAAAAGAATTACCTTTTCTTGAGTTGGGCCTTCTATCAACATTGCATTTTCATTAACATGATCGGCATCAATTAAAAAAGTCGTGTATTATGAGCCGACAAGGGGGAGGGCACGGCGGAGGTCACGCCGGAGGTCAGCGAAGAGGAAGCTTTGAAGACTGGGGAAAAATCAAGAGAATGTCGACTACGTACTACGTCACCAACTTCCCGGAGGGTTGGATTGAGAAAAATTTGTGGATGGTGTTCAAAGATTATGGAGAGATAGCAGACGTGTTTTTGCCGAGGAAGAGGAATAGCAATGGGAAGCGATTTGGGTTTGCGAGATTTTTCAGGGTCAGGGATCCCATTGCTCTCGAGGAGAGCCTAAACAGTATCATGCTTAAAGGCTTGAGATTGGAAGCAAACATCTCCAAGTATGAGGAGAAAAACAAACAGGAAGAGAAGGCCGGTAGGCCTGCTCCGACTTTGACCGGGGTGGGTCTTGGGGTGCCAGAGGGGAAACAAAGGGGTGCTCACCAGATTAAGTTTGGGGCGGTTTCATATGCGAAGATGGTTTGTGGGACTTCGTCGGACTCTAATGGGTCGATTAAGGTGAATGAGACGACAATAACTCACATCAACATCCCGGATCAGGTGGTGCCGGAGAGACCAGAATGGCTAAAGCTTTCGTTAGTGGCCGAGGTAAAGGATGTGGAGACCCTTTCTGACCTGCTCACTCTCTTAAAGCTGGACGGCATCTTTGATTGCAAAACAAGGTACATTGGGGGTTTGAATGTCATACTGCAGTTTAAGAATGTGGAAGAAGGAGAAAATTTTCTCATGGGGTACGTGGACAGTTGGTCGAAGTGGTTTGCTTGGATTAGATGGTGGGATGACTCGTTCGTGCAAACCCACCGAATAGCCTGGGTGAAATTGTTCGGTGTGCCGCTGCAATGTCGATGCGTCACGGTGTATTCTAATATTTGTGAGAAAATTGGAAGGACCTTGTGGCCTTATGAATGCTCGGAAGAGGATGTGAACATCTCGTATGCGAGAGCTTGCATTCTGGTGAATCACTGTGATACTATTGATCGGAAATTCGAGATTACTTGTGGTATTTACAACTTTACGGTCTGGGCGGTAGAAGAACATGAGGAATGGAGACCCATTTTCAACGATTCTACCTCGGCTTCAGGTTTGGATGATGATCAGTTGGGTTCAGATTTTTTGGTTGATTCAGATGATGAGTCTCTTAAGGAGTATCAAGAGATATCTTCAAAGGTCGCAGAAACAGTTTTGGGAGATGGTTTGGATGACAAAGTTGGAAGTGCAATCGGCTCGACCGAATTTGGCTCGACGGAAAAAAGGTCAGTCGATAACACAGAAGTGGAGCAGGTGGGGAGGGGTTCCTTCCCTAGGAAAATTATTTCAAGGCTCGAGGTGCACGCGGATGGGAATAGAAATAAAAATATTGGGGAGTTAAATGAGCAGGTGGGGCCTGAGGTATCTACTTTACGTGAAAGGCCTCTAGGTGTTGGGCCTTCTGTTTCTGGGCCAGTTTTAGCAGGTGGGCCTATTAGTGAAATTGGTGAGAAGAGGACTGATGTTTCGGGTGATGGGCCATCAAATGACCCATCTAATAGGCATAAGGAGATAGATCTGAATGTAGCCCCTAATGTGTCAAATACACATTCTGATATGGGGATTCAGAGACAAAAGAGATCGGTGAGTGAAGGGGTCTGTAATTTCACCTCAATGAGAGGGAGAGACATCATGAGAGGGGCTCTACAACGTAAAGCGAGATCGCTGACGCGGGGTGAACGTATCTCCCGATCTTCATCGAGAAGCGTTCTAGTCTCAGGGGACTCGGTGGGTATCGAAATTTCTAAAACTTCGCTGGTCGGTGCGGCAGTGGGTCTGAACATGGTTGGAACTGAGGCGGTTTTGAGGTCGGTTATCTCGGGTGAAGGAGAAACCTTTTACAAAAGGCTCGGGTCAAATGGAATGTAGATGGAGATGAAAACAGTAAGTTTTTCCATGGTATGGTTAATAGCAATGCTGCTCGTTCCAGAATTAATGGCATCTCTATTGAGGGTTGTTGGGTTACTGAACCAACAATAATAAAAGAGGAGATGTTGAAATTCTTTGAACTAAAATTCAAAGAGTCTGACACAGCGCGGCCCACCTTAGTTGATTTGGAGGTTGGCACTTTGAACGAGGTGGATAGGGAAGGGTTGGAGGATCCATTTACGCCGGAAGAAATTAAAGGTGCAGTTTGGGATTGTGGCAACGATAAGGCTCCGGGGCCCGACGGCTTCACTTTCAAGTTCCTAAAATGCTTTTGGGATACGATAAAGCAAGAGTTTATTGACTTTGTGAAAGATTTTGAGGTAAATGGTTTATTGCCGAATGGCTGCAATTCGTCTTTTATTTCTTTAATTCCCAAAGTCTTAGACCCATCCGCCTTAAAAGAATATAGGCCAATAAATTTAATTGGTTGTCTCTCCAAAGTGGTTTCCAAACTCTTAGCCTTGAGATTAAAAAAAGTTGCGGGGAAAATTATCCGCGTTGAGCAATCGGCATACATTGCAGGTAGGAACATTTTGGATGGTCATTTGGTTATAAATGAGACTATAGCTTGGGCTAAATCGAACAAAAAGAAATGTATGCTATTTAAAGTCGATTTTGACAAGGCTTTTGACTCAGTTAATTGGAGTTATCTGGATGCGGTTATGGGTCTTATGGGGTTTGGAATCAAGTGGAGAAGTTGGATTTTAAGCATATTAAACTCCGGAAAAGCGTCAGTTCTTGTCAACGGGGCACCAACTAAGGAATTCAAGTTCGAGCGCGGGGTTAAACAAGGCGACCCTCTCTCGCCCTATCTCTTTCTAATTGCTATAGAAGGTCTCAATGCCATGATGAAAAAGGCCATCAATAACAACATTTTCAAAGGTATATCGCTTCCTAATCATGGGCCTATTGTGTCACACGTGTTGTACGCTGATGATGCAATCTTCATAGGCGATTGGGAAGTGAGTAATGGGCTGAATTTGACAAGAATCCTCAGGTGTTTCCATCTTGCCTCAGGGCTGAAAGTTAATTTCTTCAAAAGTAAGGTCTTTGGAGTTGGGGTGGGGACGTCGGATGTCAAGGATATGGCGAGCATCCTTGGGTGTGAGCCTGGTTTACTTCCTTTCAGTTTTCTCGGTCTTCCCGTGGCATCTAGCATGGGTAAATCGGTCAACTGGAATCCGGTAGTGGAAAGGTTAAAAGGTAGACTTAACTCTTGGAAAGCCTCTTGTCTCTCTTTTGGAGGTCGTCTAACTCTAATTAAAGCGGTTCTTGGTGCCTTACCGTTGTACTACCTCTCTATGTTTCGAGCTCCAAAAAAAGTGATTGATGAGATGGAAAGAATAAGAAGACACTTCCTTTGGGGAGGCCTTGGTGATTCTCATAAGGTAAATTGGGTAACATGGAGGAAGGTTGTCATGCCAAAAAGGTTCGGCGGCTTGGGGGTTGGTAGCTTGAGGTTGCAAAACTTGGCGTTAATTTCCAAATGGTGGTGGCGTTGGAGGACAGAACCAGGGGCATTCTGGGCAAAATGTATTAAAGCGATTCACCGGGTTGACAATCATATGGATCGTATAAAGGCAAACAGCATTGGCATCGGTCCTTGGGCCCATTTCATCAAAGTAGGAGGTGACTTTCTTGACTTGGGGGTGAATCTCAATGAGTTTATAGTCAGAGAAGTTGGGGTGGGAGACCACACACAGTTTTGGAAAGATGCTTGGTTTGGCAAAATACCCTTATATTTACTATTCCCCAATCTATATGAGCTGGATAAAGAAAAATCCTGTTTCATTAAAGATAGGGTGTTTTGTGATGTTAATGGGATGATACAAGTTTCATGGAATTGGAGAAAAAAGAAGCTGAACACAATTGAGGAAATGGACGTGGGGGACTTAAAGTCGCTGGTGACAGCCTATCCTTTCGGCTCGAATGGAGATAGGTGGAAATGGATAGGTGGGGAAGAAAAATCCTTCTCGGTTAAAGCTGTGAGAAAGGTTCTGGAAAGAAACTTGTTCGGGTCGAATGATAAGGTCTGCACTTGGGTAAGTTGGCTACCGATTAAAGTAAACTGCTTTGCATGGAGAGCATTCCAGAACCGGATTCCCGTGTCAGATAATCTTATGGTGAGGGGTATCTCTCTTGTTTCAGGTGACTGTGTTCACTGTCCTTTGGTGGCGGAGACAGTTGAACACCTTTTTATTGATTGTAACATAGCGAAACAGGTCTGGAGGAAGGTTTCGTTTTGGGCTAGCTGGGATTTTACGGGGATGGTCGACGTGGAGCAGCTACGGTTACAAGCTGAGGACGCAGAGACTGCGATGATGAAAAAATTACTTTTGGCGATTGTCTATACGGGTATGTGGTGTCTTTGGAAAGCTAGAAACGATAGAATTTTCAAAGGTTTGAATCGAACGGCAGATTACATCACGGAAGAGATTGTTTCGACTCTTTTCAACTGGGTCAAACACAGAGGAAAGCTTATGGAGTGCAGCTGGGAAAACTGGATTGTCAATCCAAGTGTCAGCTTTTTTTAGTTTTGTGTATGTAGTTCCTGTGTGTTGTGCCCCTTCTGTTTCTTTTTTTTCCCTAAGATGTCCAGCCTATCGCTGGTCTTGTTCCCCTATTTTCTTTAATACAAGTTGCTGCAGTTCCAAAAAAAAAAATTAACATGATCGGCAATTCGGCATTACTACTATCTACTGTTGTTTGATATGTATTTTATTCTATTTTATTTGAATTATAGTTGAACATTACCGTTTAGAAAAATATAAAGTGTTTCTTCTTTTTTTTAGTAGATAAATATTAGTTTACAAATTATTTTTGCATGGTATATTAGAGCTGCTTAACGAGCTAGTGTTCGACATGGGCTTCTACTGGGAAAGACTCGAGCTCAAAGTTAATCAAGCAAGCTCCGTTTGATACGTTTATTGTTAACGAGTTAAAATTTGAGCTCGAGCTAGCTTGCGACTTGACGAACTAGCTTGTTTATACTAAAATTATAATTTAGATTTTAAGTAATTAATAAGTATTTAGCTTGGTTTGAGCTCGGTTCATTTACAAACCAAACCAACTCATCTCATTTATTAACAAACCAATTTCAAACAAACTTTATTTAGCTTTTTTCTAGCAAGCTTTGAGGGAGCTCAAGCCAAGAGATCCCCTGTATATGAATCTAGATATGTATTTTGGTTCTCATTAGTTATTTTGGTTCTCATTAGTAAATAATTTAGAGTAAAGTTATTCTGTAAATTCTTCTAAATATAGAAATGGTACAAAGACACAATGAATCGTAAAATTAACACACTAGATCACAAAAAAAAACAATGTTGGGGAAAAAAAGGCACAATGAATTGCAAGAAAATGACGAAAAAAACCACAATGCTAAACAAAAATTCTAAAATCTACAAGCTAAAAATCCAAAAACAAAAACCTAAAATCTATGATCGTAGAGTTTGACGAGACGGTTCCAACCCTACTAGAATGAGTTGAATCGGAGTCTGTTTGATACCCTTCCTACGACTTCCTAATTTTAGGAAACTATGTATTTAAACATTTTCCAATAATTCTATAGAAGAATATATTTGAGAAGAGTAAATTGCCATTTTAGTCCTTGAGTTTTTGTTCAAATTGTCATTTTAGTACAAATATCTTTTTTTCTTCTCTGGGTCCCTGACTTTTCCTTTTTTCTTGCCATTTTGATCACATTGCCTAACTTAGTCTAAAAACCAGGTTATAATCAGGGGTATTTTTGGCATTAAATTATTATGAGGTTTATAAATTATGTTGTAAACTACCCCTGGTTATCACTACACAACAGTTATGCCAAAAATACCCCTGGTTATAACCAGATTTAGACTGAGTTAGGCAATGTGATCAAAATGACAAGAAAATGAAAAAGTCAAGGACCTAGAGGAGAGAAAAAAAACTATTTGGACTAAAATGACAATTTGCACCAAACCTTATGGATTAAAATGGCAATTTACTCATTTGAGAACAGAAAAAGTTTTTAACAAAACCTCAAACCAGATTATATCAAAAGTATATTTCAGTTAATTTTGAAGAATAAAACAGATACTTAGTTAATTTTTTTTTGTAATAAATAAAAAATCAAATATTGAAAAAGGAAAATAAACACGCCATGATTTAGAGCCCTGTTTACATGCATAAATTAGGTTGAAAGTATGAATGTATATGGGTTAAAATGGAATGATGACTAGAAATGATTTCCCACAACCACTTATATTAATCACACTTAGATATTTATTTTAAACAAAAGAAAAAGAAAATACTTGTATGCTATTCAAAATTTCAAAGTCATTGTCAATTTATGTAGTGGGGACACCAAATTTGCAAAAGATCTTGTATTGGATTTGAGTGGACGGGAATATGACTCCACATGGTCAATAAAGTTTGAATCATGGGCATAAGGGTTTGTTAAATGGGTTAAATTAAATGAACTTAATAGTCTTGTATGTTTTGTTTATTCACAAATAATAATGTATCAACAAGTTCACAAATAATTACTCTTGCATGTTAGTATTTTTTTTAGTTAGTTGCGTGAAATGTCTGGCAACCAAGTTTGATAAGGTTCATCATTTTTTTTAAATTATAAATTGAGTAAAATGCACGGATAGTCCCTGTGGTTTTGTAAAATAACTCCTATAGTTCCCAACTTTTGAAAATTACATCGGTGCTTCTTGTGGTTTGACAGTTTGTTACTCAGATAGCCCCTGGAGTAGATGGAGATTAGTTTTCTTAGTTAAGTGGATGTGAAATGACAAAACTACCCTTACTATTAAATATAATAACTTAAACATTACAAGAAATATATATCTTTTACTATTATTTATTTAATCAAGTGAGACTATCCGTGCATTTTACTCTTATAAATTTTGTAATTTATTTTAATAAGTTAGGGATATAAACCTCATTGTTTGTAAAACCGAAAGGTAGTGTTTGGTACGCAGGAATAAGAGGCGTAATGGAATGGATCATTACGGGGGAATGAAGAAAGGGATGTTAGGTTGGTCAATGGAATGGAATCACCAATTTCATAAGTAATTCCATTATCTCAAAATCATTCCATCCACTCCCCATGTTTTTTTTCATTCCATCCCATCTAGCCCCATTCATCATCAATACCACAACCCACCACCTTCGCCACCACCACCACCACCCACCACCACTACCGACAACCACCGCCGTCACCGCCACCCACCCGCCACCATTGCCACCCGCCACCGTTGCCACCCACCGCCGCCACCAACCACCATCGCCGCCAACGCCAGTCGCTGCCGCCACCCACCACCACCGTCGACACTGCCACCACCGCCACAACCAACCATCGCCGCCGCCGCCACCCATCGCTACCTTTGCCTCCACGCACTCCCCGGTCACCACCACCCGCCATCGCCGCCACTCGCCGTCGCTGCCACCATCCACCGCTGCCACCATCCACCGCCGCCACCCACCACCGCTGCCACCCACAATCACTATCATCGACCACCACCAATCACAACTGATTTTATTCATTCGTTTTTCTTGCCTATCAAACAATACACAATAATAATTCATTCCATTCCCACACGGTAACCAAACAAGACATGTAATCATGGTAATGATCCATTGCATTCCCTTGTCCATTCCATTACCTCGTCTATTGTATTCACTCGTCCATTCCATTACCCCATACTAAACATATCCTTAAAGGTTTTTGGTTCTTGCCACCGACACATTAAAAATACGTGTTTATTAAAAAAAAAAACATACCCCACTACTAGAAAAGGACCATATTTCATAGGAAAATTTCAAAGTAACACCACTACTAGAAAAGGACCATATTTCATAGGAAAATTTGAAAGTAACAAAAATGCGTCCGAAATTCTGATCAAATTTGTACGAGAATTCAATACTAAAAGACCCTAATTTAGCGACTAAATACTGATACATTATATTTTCGTTAGAAATGGTTGGAAGTTTCAAATGCGTTTCCACGAAAACTTTGTTTTTTTTTCTTTCTACATTTTAACATGTTTGTGAAAAAATGGTTGGAAGTTCCCTACACATTTCGCATGAGATTTTTGTTTTTTGATATATTAAAATATCCGTAGGAAAATTTTTACCAGATTTCAGTACCAATAAAGACCCTAATATAGCGACTAAATACTGATAAATTACATTTTCGTTGAAAATGGTTGGAAGTTTCAAATGCGTTTCCCACGAAAACTTTGCTTTTTTCCCCTACATTTTAAAGTGTTTGTGAAAAAATGGTTGGAAGTTCCCTACACATTTCGCAAGAGATTTTTGTTTTTTGATATATTAAAATGTCCATAGGAAAATGGTTGGAGACTTCCTACGTTTTTGTCGAAAAGTTGTCGGAATTAGTCATTTCCTACAAATTTCCAACTAAATTTGGTGTAGGAAATGGCCCAATTTTCCGGTAGTGCCCTTAGGGTACAACGTATACTCCTTTGTGGTCTTATACAATTAAAACTTACCTGTTGATTGGTCTGTTACCCAAAACCTAGTCTTAAACTCACCTAAAAACAGACTTGAAATATTAAATACTTTACTACACTTCTAGTAACTCTATATCCATAGCAAATGTAAACAATTTCATCATTACTATATAGAGTAAATTACACGAAAGGTCCATGGCTATGGTGTAAATTACCGATTTGATCCACAAGCTTAAATTTTTACGTATGTGGTCACTGATGGAATTGTTGAATTTGAAGGTGGCCCCCTAGGTTCAATGGTGTTAAATTGGTCAGTTAGTTCCAGGCACATTTTGGTCATTCTAACAAATTAAATAATTAATAACATCACATGATAAACTTATTAAACCATTTACACCCCCCTTAAATGCCAACCACTAGTTCATCACTTCCCTCCATCATTCCTTGAATTTTTTACATGTCGGTAAGCGCCAAAAGAATATGTGTTCTATCATTGTCATTTGGCACAACTAAGGTAATCACACGGCAAAAAAGCCATGGCCTTGTTAATGCTAGTTCGATATTACATTAGTGGTATCACAATATCACTAATCACCAAAACGTTTGTGAGGTTCGTCTATCCATGTCACCAATCGTGTTATGATCCATCTTTCCATCTCCCTTGAAGCAATCTCGTTAATGAATAACAAGATGTGCATTTTTTTATGATTCTAAAAATAGCCTTTTTGCGTTCTCTCTCGATACACCTTATATGTCCAAGAAGCTATATAGCCTAGTGGTATCTTGGTGGTGGGATAAGGCTTATGACCATTAGGTCATGGGTTCAATTCCCATAAAGGGGGTTTTCCCAGATTTATTGGGTTTCCTCCTGAATTGGTGTATATGCATTATTGCCTAGTGGAGATGGATATGATCGGGTGGTTCTGCTGGTGGCACGATGATACTCCAGTGGTCCGTCAGTGATCCTAATTTGCCGTTCAAAAAAAAAAAAAAAAAAAAAGTTAACGTTATTGATGCAAAATAGTTAATAGACTATTCTAATAACCTAATCATATAGTCAATTCAATCGTTATTATATTTTCATGCAGAGAACACCTGCTAAGTTCTTATAACTATTTTAACCCCAGGTAAAGATTTAAGAAATGTTTCGCATAGTTGCTTCCATACTAGTGAAATTTAAACTTACGTATAACTTAAACAAATTAAACGTTGGAAATGACGTTAAACCCTTTAACTAGGTTAGCATTACTTCTTACTCAATATGAAAAGATTATCTAAGCCACTTATCACAGTTGTGGACATGATCAAATCTCTCATTGTATTATTACAACTAGAATAATGTTTTTCAAGGCGTCATTTTGACGACATGTTAGTGTATATGAAAGGCGAGGAACGAGGCAATATTTTCAAACAAGACGACAACTATTTAAGAAACCATGGGTCAAATTAAGTCGCTTGGATATCTATGGATTAAAAATAGGTCCCGTTTAAGTCCTTATATTGGAACGATTGCTGTAGTTTTTCTTTGTAAGTTTTGTCTCGCTAGCTCCTTGCTAGTTGTTTTATTGAAAGTTGCCGTTCAAAAAAAAAAAAGGGTTATTTAGAAAATTCTTAATCTGGCTTCAAACTAAGCCAACAAGTTTATAAAATGTAAGAAAGATTAACAATGTTAAACACATTTAAGAGGGCTACAAAAAAACCAAAAGCAAAAAAACTTAACTATATTTATCATATATTTTACCTTTAGTGGGTGGTCAATGGTCATCCATAAATTAATAGTGTCTTATGCATAATATGATGCATCAACTGAGTCAAATTACATTTGGTCTTAATTCGTTCCTTTTTGGTCCACATGAATCATGATGTAGAAGACTCGTGGTCTGTTGATGTGTTGGAGTGATATTGTTTGCATATATTAATCAGGTATTGATGATCTTTTTCTCCAAGAACCTGCCATGGGAGATCGTATATCAGATCAGCTAATACATGCATGCGTGTTCTAATATCGCATTTAACCTGAAGGATAATGTGGTTTGACCCGAAGCGATGTTTAAAGCACAACAGTACAAAGGTATGCTTTATCATAAGTGTGGTTATTAGACAAATGTATGAACTTATATTTGACTTAAAGGCTAAAACATGATCTGTGAGTATAAGGATATATAATGTGGTTTGACCCGGGGCAATGTCTTAACTCTTATGTACATGACTATATAATAATGCATAAGGAGCTTTTGGCTTACCTCATCATATCAAGGTTGGATCATCCAAACGTATCCAGATGTCGTGCCACGTCGTAACATAGCTAAGGGCTAACCGGCTAAGGATCGCCTGGGTCCTCTACATTGTAACATATCATACGTTTAAAGATCGTTTAAAAGTAGTTGAACGTCTTGCTATTATAGTTGCAAAAGTAGCTAGGCACCCCCTAGCCGGTCGACTGAGGAGTTGAGAGTACCCGGCCTAGGCGGAGAGTACTCGGACATGTTAAATTATAAAGAAATAGTTTTCGGAAATTAAATATATGTCAAATAACATAAATTTACTAATATTTATAACAAAATACGTGAAAATGATATTCATTTTGATAGACATAGAAATCATGTTTTATTTTTTTTTAAAGTCAAACTCGTCCTGAGTTGGCCTACTAGATCCGATTCTGACAAAGGTTGACCGTGTTTGATCGATTCCGAGTAATTAGTGGAGTTGAAGAAAGTCGTCTCGGCAAGCTACCTTGTAGCACTTACTCAGGGAGTACGCGACCTTGCAAACCTTGTTTTACAACCTATGCCTGCTATATAGTAACGTAGCGGGGGGTTAAGGATCACTTAAACTTATATGGACGTACTGCGCGCTAGCTAGGTTGTAACATAGCTAAGAGTTGAGGATCATCTTGACGTATCCGGGTGTTTTGTTGTGGTGTAACATGCGTTATGTAAATGATTGATTATTAAAAGCTTATAGACAAAAATATTCCTCCGAAAATAAAAAGAAATGTAACATAAAAATATCCCCATAAATATTCCTCCCTTTTTCCCACTTCCCCTCTATTAAACTTTCGACCACAATATATATACAAAACTCGTTTATTGAGCACGCAATGCGTGTGGTTAGTTGGATTTTGGAAATTAAAATTTTAATGGAAGAACAAAGTTTACAGATAAGATAGAATCTTCAACAACTAAGACTGCAAGGTATGGGGGCTTGGGTTGGGGTGTGGGTTGGGCATATGTTGACACGTGGAATGAGAAAAAACCCACCACCAAAACCCACGCCCATGGGGTATGGTGGGGCTTGGGTTGGGGGGCATGAATTTGGTTTGACCATTTAGAGCATGCCATGTCACTTACTAGCCCGCCCCACGCCCGGGCTGAATCCCACGCCAAAGGGGCCACGCCCAAACCCATGCCCACCCGGGGTGGTGGCTTGGGCGTTTTCAGCCAACCCACGCCCAAACCCCCGCCCCATACCCCGCAGTCTAAGGGTGAAGGGAGTGGCACGGCAAAGCAATCGGCAAAGCCGATTGCCGAGCGGCAACACCGCCGCCACCCCTTCATCCCGCGCGGCAAACGTTGGTTCTCGGCTACACATCACCGATCGACAAACATGCAACTTGCATGTTGACCGTTGCCACATAACGGCTATATGCCGTTCAAAATAAAAAAAAAATTATTTTTTCAACTTTTACCCTATATATTCAAAACAAACCCATTTTAATCCTATATATTCTACAAAATCACCCCCAAATCAAACCAAAAAATACAAAACACTAACCCAAGTATTGCCACGCAAAATGGCGGATGATTTCCCGTTGTGGTTTCCACCCGATAGTAGCGACGACTCGTCCGATGATAGCATTCTTTTTTTCCAAACTCTACTCGAAGAAGCCGAACTACAAGACTCCGGTACATCAAACCAAAGGAGATACATTGAACGTCAGCGGGAGGTTGGGCACGAGACCCTCATGGCGGATTATTTTGTCGAAGACCCGAAATACAACGACGCAATTTTTCGCCAAAGGTTCCGTATGTCGAAACGGTTGTTTTTAAATATTGTGACCGCCGTGGAAGCGAATGACACATACTTTCAAGAGGCCTACGATGCGCGAGGTCGGAGGAGCTTTACGCCGTTGCAAAAGGTTACATCAGCTATTAAACAGCTCGCAACCGGTAACCCTCCAGACGAAGGAGACGAGTACTTGCATATGGCCGCAAGAACTTCCCGCGAGTGCCTAGAATATTTTTGCGAAACGGTTTGCAGAATATATGGTTCGGAGTTCTTACGTAGGCCGACAAGCCACGACATGACACTGTTATACGACGCACATGAAGAACAACATCACCTTCCAGGTATGTTCGGTAGCCTTGATTGCACCCATTTCGTCTGGCGAATGTGTCCCACCGAGCTTCGAGGGCAGTATATGAGAGGAGATCACCGATACCCGACTGTTATGCTCGAAGCAGTGGCGTCTCAAGATTTATGGATTTGGCATGCTTTTTGCGGTCCACCGGGTTCGCAGAACGATATCAATGTGCTAGGACAATCGCCGTTATTCTTAACGGAACGAAATGGAACCGCGCCAAAATGTCCATTTTACGTCAACAACCATTATTACAAACGTGGTTATTTGCTCGTGGATGGAATCTACCCAAAATGGTCCGTGTTTGTGAAATCGATCCCATACCCTCAAGAAGTAGACGAAAAGATGTTCAAAAGGCAACACGAGGCGGCAAGAAAAGACGTCGAAAGGGCTTTTGGGGTTTTGAAGTCAAAATGGGGTGTCTTGAATCGGCCAATGCGAGCAAAGACGGTTAAAAAAATTAGGAATGTTGTGTACACGTGTATTATTTTACACAACATTATTTTAAAAGACGACGGAAACGCGATTGCACCGGTACACATTCGGGATCCTCCAGTCGAGCCCGCGTTTGATGATAGGGTGTTGGGTGAGCTAATGGATGAAGATACGCATTGGAGACTTAAACACGATCTCACGGTTCATCTCGCAAATCAAGATTTGCCCCACCTGTTGGTTGATTCTGACGAAGAGTAGTGTAATTTTTAATTTTTTTAGTGGTTGCGTTGTTTTAGTGTCGTGTAATTTTTATGAATTTTAAGTTTTTTTTTTAAAGTTTCATTTTAATGTAATTGTTTTTTTTATTAATTTAATGTTTTATTTGTTTTTATTTAACATATAATTAAAAAAAAAAACAAAAAAAAAGTTTGCCACTTTCAAGTGTCTAAACCATTGCCAACACTTTTCAGCAAAGTTTAAACTTTTTACCCTCTCTGACGTGACACTATCTGATTGGTCCATTTTAAAGTTTGCCACTTTCACCTGTTTAACCACTCCCTTCACCCTAACAGATTTTTAAGAGATATGCACTGTTTTAAGAGATTATAAAAGGATATTTTATATTCTATAGTTTAAACTTTTTTTCAAAATATACACATAATGTTTATTAACATTTAGATTAATTTCGATTTATGAACTTTCAGATTTCGTTTGTTAATTTTATTTACATGCAAGGTCTAATTGCACAATAACTTGAAGTTACGTTAAGAAATGGCTTCAAATTTGAATAACCTTTAGTCCTTAAGCTTTTATTGCAAGGGAACTAATATCCCAAGGTTTAAGAATTATTCCTTAAACACCCTTATATTTAATATAAGTGTATTATTTAACCCCAACGTCAACATATTCAACATACTACTATTTCAACTATCAAAATTATCATTAAATATTTACTTTAAAATTTTTAATTTGTTTATATATTTAATTCAAAATTGGGATAGTACACAAAATCAAAAAATAAAGAACACTAATACTAAATCTCATAAAACATATGCAATTTCATCTCCTCATACAAATCAATATTCTTCATTTTAATCACGGGAAGCTTTTAACTTTGTTTTTTTTGTTATACATGTGGAGTGTTGATCAGTTATGTTTAAACTTAATGGAAAACATGAATAACATACCTGTTATAGCATTCAAAGCAGTGGAGAATCCAGTCAGAGATCCAGCCATTGAGTTCGACATAGTTGTCAGGATGATCCGGTTCCTCCTTAGGGTGTAAAGTGATGATGGTGATGAAACCGAAAGTAGGGTTGATTTCGGTTAGGGAGAGAGAGACGAATTTGATGTTATGAGGGTTGGTTGATTCACTAAATTGTGTAACCCTTTAACTCTCTAATAAGCTCCTTATTTATACACCCAATAGGAAACCTAATTAGTTAATAAGGGTAATATGGTCCATCAACAATTACCAACTAATTATTACTGTAATATGTTATTAATATATTTTGATCTAATATAATATAAATGATTATAAAGGCTACAAGATTAAATATTACATTAATATATTTAATCTCACATTCTCCCACTTAGCCGAGTAATCATTTATCATGAGTATTAGGTAAGCCTGGCCAGGAGTTAACACTCATTTTAGCCTTAAACCAAGAACTATAGCAGAGAAATACAGCCGTTGAATCATCATTCGACTCAGGACCCCCATTAGTCATACTATAGCCTCAATTTAAAACCTAACAGTTACGATCAAAATATGTATAAGCCCTTTAGCGTCTGATTTGTATTTATATTTGTCTATATGTCATTACACCGGCAAAACATATGTTAGAGACATACAAAATCAAACTGAGGAAATTTTATTAATTAAAACATAAGCTAGTACAATATGCCATTAAACAAGGTCTTTAGTAAGTCCCATATTCGATACATGTTCTTCGAAAACTTTAGGTGGGAGACCTTTAGTCATCGGATCCGCAAGCATATCTTTAGTACTAATATACTCAATACAAAGATTATTTTCCTCAACTCGTTCACATACGAACAAATATTTTGTATCGAGATATAAACCAGCTCCAGTCGAACTGTTACTGTTCGAGAAACTAACGGCAGCTGAGTTATCACAGTAAAGCTTCAATGGTCTAGAAATGGAATTAACGATTTTGAGTCCAGTGATCAGATTTCTAAGCAACATTCCATGACAGGTTGCGTTGTAAACAGCAATGTACTCTGCCATCATTGTGGAAGTTGTAGTTAACTGTTGTTTATGACTCTTCCATGAGATAGGTCCGCCTGCTAACATAAAGATGTAGCCCGAAGTGGATTTCTTGTCATCTTTGCATTTAGCAAAGTCAGAATCAGAATAACCTACCACTTCTAAATGATCACTTCTTCTATAAGTCAGTTTATAGTCTTTCGTCCCTTGCAGATATCTGAGGACCTTCTTAGCTGCTTTCCAGTGATCTAGGCCAGGATTAGTCTGATAACGGCCTAGCATTCCAGCAATGTAAGCGATATCTGGGCGAGTACAGACTTGAGCATACATCAGGCTCCCGACTACTGACGCATAAGGTATCTGGCTCATTTGCTCCTTTTCAACCTCTGTTGTCGGACACTGGAATGAACCGAAAACATCTCCCTTAACTACTGGAGCGACTGAGGGTTTGCACTGTTGCATGTTGTAACGTGTAAGGACACGATCTATGTAAGTCTTTTGAGACAATCCTAAGATCCCTTTGTGTCTATCTCGGTGAATTTCGATGCCAATGACGTAAGAAGCATCTCCGAGATCCTTCATGTCGAAGTTATGCGAGAGTAAACGCTTCGACTCATGCAACATGTCTAAACTATTACTTGCCAATAGAATATCGTCTACATAAAGGACAAGTATAGTAAAGTTACTCCCACTCATCTTGAGGTAGGTGCATTGATCCACTTGATTCTTCATAAAACCTTGCCTCTTCATGACTTCATCAAACTTGAGGTACCATTGACGTGATGCTTGTTTTAACCCATAAATGGATTTCTTCAACTTACAGACTAGATGCTCCTGACCTTCAGGTTTAAAGCCTTCAGGTTGTTTCATGTAAACATCTTCGTCTAAGTCTCCGTTAAGGAAAGCAATTTTGACGTCCATCTGATGCAGCTCTAAATCAAAATGAGCTACTAGGGCCATAACGATCCTTAATGAATCTTTACGAGAGACAGGTGAAAACGTCTCTTGATAATCAATTCCCTCTTTTTGAGTGTAGCCCTTTGCAACCAATCTCGCTTTGTAGCGTTCAACGTTCCCATTCGGATCCAGTTTTGTTTTGAACACCCATTTACAACCTACAGGTTTGGCACCATTGGGTAATTTGACTAAATCCCAAACGTCATTTTTCTTCATGGATTCAAGCTCATCAATCATCGCTTTATTCCATTCAGAAGACTGATCACTGCTAATGGCTTCGTTATAAGAGACAGGATCATTGAGCTTTCCAGCATCCATTTCAGTCAGGTAGGTAACATAATCATCCCAATTAGTAGGCCTTCTTTGCCTAGATGACCTCCTGAGTTGATTATCGGGTTCAGCGTTGTCTTGGTTTTGAGCGTTTGATGTGCCTTCGTTTTGAGGTATAATGGGTTCTGATTGTGGAGATGGAATTTGTGCAGTGGCTTCAGGTACAGTTGTTGCATGGGGTACAAGAGGAGTAAACGGAGTAATGATAAGCGACGATTCTCTCCCCCCCGCGTCTTGTACTTCTTGCAATTCTTCGTAAGGGTTGGTACTGCTCCCACTGACCTTGAAATCCTCTAGGAACGCAGCACGCTTGGTTTCAACAATACGGGTGACATGGGAAAGACAATAGAAACGATAACCCTTCGAATGATCAGGATACCCGATAAAGAAGCAGGTAACTGTTTTAGGGTCAAGTTTCCTTAGGAAAGGATTGTAAAGTTTTGCTTCAGCAATGCAGCCCCATACTTTCATATATTTAAGACTCGGTTTCCTTCCTGTCCAAAGTTCATAAGGAGTTTTAGGGACAGACTTAGAAGGAACTCTATTGAGTATATGAACAGCTGCTTTTAACGCTTCAGTCCAGAGGAATAATGGTAAATTAGTGTTGGCTAACATACTGCGCACCTTGTTCATAAGGGTACGATTTCTTCGTTCAGCGACACCATTTTGCTGAGGTGTACCAGGCATGGTGTATTGGTTCACAATCCCCTGGCCCTTACAAAACTCATAAAATGGACCAGGAGCTTGACCCACATCAGTATGTCTTCCATAATATTCACCGCCTCTATCTGATCTCACAACTTTAATCTGACGATCTAATTGCTTTTCAACTTCAGCTTTATAATCTTTAAAAGTTGTAAGAGATTCAGATTTTTCCTTAATAAGATACAAGTACATGTAACGAGAATAATCATCAATGAAAATGATAAATGAAGTATGTCCTGTTATGCCAGCAATTTGGTAAGGACCACTAGTGTCAGTATGAATGAGTTCTAATAAATTAGAGCTCCTAGTGGCACCTTTCTTATTTGCTAATGTCATTTTGCCTTTAAGACATTTGACACATGTTCCAAAATCAGTAAAATCGAGAGGAGGTAAGACTTCATCCTTTACGAGACGATTTAATCGTTCTCTTGAGATGTGGCCTAAACGTTGATGCCACAACATAGATGAAGTCTCTAAGTCTCGAACCTGTTTCATCTTTGTGAGTGATTCATTAATATTATATGACAACAAAGATTTGGAAAAAATATCATCTAGTTCTAATCTATAGAGACCACCATCCAGAATGCCAGTACCATAAACAATGGAATCATAGAGAATAGAGAGTTTGCGATGACCATGAGAAACGACAAAACCGTCCATGTCTAACTTTGGTCCTTATACAAGGTTCCGAGTTACCTCAGGAACATATAAGGTATCATAAAGTTTAATACATAAACCAGTTTTCAAAAATAATTGTAATGTTCCTATGGCCTTCACTTCTAATTCTCGATCATCTCCAACTTTAAGTGTTCTTTGGTTTCTTCCCAGCTTCCGGATTGTAAGGAATCCCTGAAGTGAATTGGTAACATGAACCATAGAACCAGAATCAAACCACCAAGAATTAGCAGGAACATTTAAATTAAAGGACTCAAGTATCATGAAAAAATCGTTACCTTTCTTAGCCAACCACTCCTTGAAGTCAGGGCATTCCTTTTGCTTATGTCATGTTTTCTTACAGAACTTGCAGTAGGGTTTGCCTAAGGAGTTCTTAGAGCTGGAAGGTGCACTTGTATGAGGATTTGGATTTGGCTTTTGAACCTTAGAAGCATCCTTTCTTTGATAAGTGTTCTTCCTCTTCTTAGAGCTGGAGGTGGTGAAGTTAGCAACATCAGTATGGCGATCCATCTTCATACGCTCTTCCTCCTGCACGCACATAGCGATCAGCTCACTCATCGTCCATTTGTCCTTCTGAGTGTTGTAATTGTTCTTGAATGCTTCATAGGATGAAGGAAGCGAAGTGATGATGAAGTGAACAAGGAAACCATCACTGATCTCCATCTCTAGGCCCTTCAACTTATTGGCCATGTCATGCATCATCATGATGTGTTCGCGAATGCCGCTCCTCCCATCATACTTAGTCGTCACCAGCTTGAGGATAAGAGTGCTAGCGTGTGCTTTTGATGTTCCCTTGAATTGATCCTCCACAGAATCCAAATAGGTTTTAGCATCTTCAGAATCAGGAATGGCTCCTCTGATTGGGTTATGAATGGACTGTTTCATGAACATGAGAGACATGCGGTTACACCTAGTCCACTTATCATGAAGTAACTGCTCAGCAGCAGTACTTGTAGCAGTAAGGTCCCCTGGCTTATTCTCTCTTAGAGCATAGTCAAAGTCCAAGAGTACAAGTGTAAGCATGAGGGCATCCTTCCATGCAGCAAAGTTATCACCAGTCAAAGATGGAATCCCTTGATTGGGTGCTGATAGTGGAAATAAGGTGAGCAAGTTATGATACTAAGAAAGAAGTCTTAATGTGATCTAAGGGCATGTTATACTAAGGCAGGCATAAGTAATGACCATTTTAATTATGAAGCTGTGATAATGTCTATTACTAACATCAAAATAATAGACTTAGTAAAATTCTATTTAAACGAAGACAAATCAACTTTGGCCAGAAGTGTAATCATTTAAATATGTGTGCAAAGTAATTGTGACAAATCAGCTTTGGCCAGAAATGAGACAATCACTTTAGTTATGCACTTGTCAAGCATGCTAAACATAAATGAATTAAATCAGCTTTGGCCAGAATTAAGACATTTCACGTTTGTAATGCATACTTAACATAGCTTTTATAATACTTGAACAATAAATAGATGTATTAAATCAGCTTTGGCCAGAATTAATACATCAGAAGCTCATTCAAGTTAAGCTATTTTGGTTTTGTAAAAATTATCTGATTCTGATTAATTAATTAAGTATAAACAAAACCAAGTGTTTAATAGCAAACCACCTGTTAGCGCGGATCGAACTTGTGCGATCAGTAATGCCTTGTGCGATCGGTAATGCCTTGTGCGATCGATAAGGCCCAAAACTTGTGCGATGTAAATAAAGCCCAAGTCTTGTGCGATCAGTAAGGCCCAAAATTTGTGCGATCAGTGAGGCCCAAAACTTGTGCGATTAGTCAGGCCCAAGTTTTGTGCGATCAGCACTATCTTGTGCGATCCACAGGTCTTGTGCGATCCATAAGTTCTTGTGCGATTTCCCTTGTGCGATCAGATCTCTTTTTTTTTTTTGTGATCTGATCTTGTGCGAATGTTAAGGGACTTGTGCGATTATGATTTCGAAACCCACTGATAATAGCTGTTTGTGATAATAACTAAAACTCGAAATTTAAGGGATTGTGGGATAGTGTTTCCTATTTTATTTCTGATCTAATCTTATTAAAAGATTTCAAAAATAATAACTGAAAATCTATTAACAGTTTTCGAAATTGTAATAGATAAAATTAAGATCAAAATCATGAAAAAACACCCACTAATCCAAATTACATTCCAAAATTTATGGAATTTTCGAATTTTCTTAGAACATTATGATGAACCCTAAAAAATTTAAACATAATTCTGGAAATCCGAAACCTGAATTTAATGGTTTTGTAATGGATTTCGTGACAACAAGTTTAACCCTTTATGATTTCGAGTCAATTTATCAAATAACTTTTTCCGAAAACAGGGATTTCGGCAACAAGGAACTCGAAAACAGTTTTGATTTTAAGGCTTTAAAACTTCCGTTTTCCAGATTTTTGATTCCAGAATAATGGATACGAAAACCAGAACTGATTTATCAACATATGCTCTGATACCACATGTTGATCAGTTCTGTTTAAACTTAATGGAAAACATGAATAACATACCTGTTATAGCATTCAAAGCAGTGGAGAATCCAGTCAGAGATCCAGCCATTGAGTTCGACTTAGTTGTCAGGATGATCCGGTTCCTCCTTAGGGTGTAAAGTGATGATGGTGATGAAACCGAAAGTAGGGTTGATTTCGGTTAGGGAGAGAGAGACGAATTTGATGTTATGAGGGTTGGTTGATTCACTAAATTGTGTAACCCTTTAACTCTATAATAAGCTCCTTATTTATACACCCAAGAGGAAACCTAATTAGTTAATAAGGGTAATATGGTCCATCAACAATTACCAACTAATTATTAATAGGTTATTAATATATTTTGATCTAATATAATATAAATGATTATAAAGGCTACCAGATTAAATATTACATTAATATATTTAATCTCACATGGAGATCTTCCATGAGGTCTCCCACCGGAAAAAAATTCCACCCTCCTCTTCCTTCAGCCGGTTGCATCTTGTATATTCATCTTTGTTTATCTTTTTTATAATGTTAGTTCTAGGGTTCCGGCAATGAACACAATGTCCCAAATCCCAAATCCCAAACCTCCTCCTCTTTTCTCCACCCAAAATCCCTCTTTTGTTTTTTTTTTCTCTTAAACCCAATAAAATCCTTAAAATTCACCCACAAAATCCCACTAAAACCCACCAAAAATCTTTCCTTTTCTTTACCCTTTATTCACCTGTATTGCTTCAAGAAAACCCAGTTCAAAATCTTTTAATTCTGAGTCTTTGAAACAGAGTGTTACAAGGAGAAAAAAAGGGGTGTCATCAATGGAAGAAAGCAACAAGCTTGGAATAAGTGGTGGGTTTAACAAGAAAAGGGCAGAGGGTAAAGATAAGAGTGGACCCAAAGATTTGAAATTGAAAGTTAGAACTGTTAATACCATTTCTTATGTTCAGGTATATCTTGTTAAGATTATTAAGATTGCAGAAGTTAAAAAACAAACAGTCTTCTTGTTGCAGACTACAGAGGTTTGGTCCACCTCTTCTACTACAGATGTCTGCAGATGTGGTCCGCAAACTGCAAACGTTTTACCTCTGAAAAAACAAACATCACCTTAATGACCATTCAGATGCTATATCTTAATGGTTCAAAACCTCTGAATGAATAAGAGGTAACCTCAAGTCTGAATGGTTAAGAGGTAACCTCTGAATGGTCAATCATCACATGTCACATTCTTCTACCATCTCATTGGTAAAATTCTTAATGGTTTCATTAAGAGGTAGCCTCTTAATGACCATTCAGAGGCTACCAAACAGCCCCTAACCGTGTCACGATGTGTGTAGAAAGGAAGAAGGATTTAGAAAATTATTATAAACCATAAATTTGTGATAATCTAAGACACTTAATCTAAATCGCCCTAAGACGATCAAGGCAGTGTTTGTAGTGAAATAATATAGGAACTAATTTCTCTGATTCGTTGGAATCTAGAAAGCTAGCAACATGTTGCTTGTAGTAAGAAAACAAACTAATCTTTGTCGTTCCAAGAAAAAAAAACTAATCTTTACCCATTTTTTTAGAAAGGTGTGAATTATTCGCGAATGTCGGGAGGTCTAGCATACGTTGTCTTAATCAGGTCCGCATTAGAGAGCCCCTTCGTATAATAGATCCCCAATTTAAACCCCTCAACGAGAAACCCCTATCACCCAGACTCGAACTTGAGATCTGGAAGGGAAAACTCATCCGAGTCCACCATAGGTGGAGTTTAAATACCTGTGGCCACCACTAGAGCACTAGTGATAGTCATATCTCTCTACTGTATGTATGTATGTATGTATGTATGTATAGAAAGAGATAGAGAAGAGGTATGTGAGAATATTAACCCCCATTTTAAAAATTCAACAACATGTTCTATGAATAGTTATACCTAGAGCACATATCTCAAAGTCGATTTAAACAATCAACAAACAAATTTTAGAATAGAACGGAATGGTACTTTAGATTTATAATAACCATTTGGAGTAGAGGCTAAGCTCAGAGATCTATAATGGTACTTTAGATTTATAATAACCATTTGTTAGGCTAGGTCAAAATTAGTGTTTGCACAAGGTTATATGCTCTTTAATTGAATGGATGGATCGGTTACAACCACCATAGTTGATTAGGAATTTTCTAACGTTGTGTTTATGATCCAAACCAAGTGTTGACTGTTATACCATCAGATCAAATCGAGTTCACGACTGCGGAGATTAAATGCAATCAGTTGCGGGATCGTTTAGGGACATGTGTCCCTCTCATATTCGACCTCACTTTATTTTCCCGCTTATTACCCAAGGATTGATATTACCCGACCCATGGATTGTTTTCACCCGATCTCTTTCCTAACCCTAATTCTATCTTCACAGTTCACACTTTGTCATTCTCAACTTTAGGCATATCTCATCGCCATTCTTTGTATGTAAGAGTTTATAATTATCTCTTCTATTTTTAGCCTCTAGAGACCTATCAAAATCTTAGTTCGATTATTATTATTTTTTAAACATTCGTATCGCTATGCATACACATCAACCGAAATTGATTATACTAAAATATCTAACATATCGTTGCAGGATGATGTTTTTGTTTGATATTTCAAATTGAATCAGTATGATACAGGATATGTGGTTATTAGTTAATATGTTGTTTGTTGTTATTGTTTGAACATCTTGTTTCGTAGGCCACAAGAGGGGATTAATAAATGTCTTAATTAGCTCCATGTTTCTACTCACAGAAGATTAGATCGATTAAAAAGGTAACTCTTTGTTCCACAACCCATAGTTCTGGTACCGCAAATCTTTGTTATTTGTTTGTAACTTACACTTATCAAAAGGAAAGCTTTTTGTTTATTTTCGCTTTTTTAACATATTACATCTTTTTATAAGGTTTTTTTTTACTAATGTGTGATTTAATTTGTATCAAGGTGTTCTTAAGTTCTAAGAGTCATGTGGAATCTGTTTTCATGGGTCATGGAGGCTACTGATCATGGTTATGAATAGGGCTGTAAACAAACCGAACGAACATGAACAAGGCCTTGTTCATGTTCGTTCGTTAAGGAAATAAATGTGTTCACGAACGGTTCCTGAACACTTACCGAACAAGATTTTATGTTCGTGTTCGTTCATTAAGGAAATGAGCGTGTACGTGAACGGTTCACGAACACAAACGAACACAAATAAATTTGGAGAACTCAACAAAGGATAAAGATAGATGGCCCAGAGAGTAGCACTCGAACTTGAATCTGTTATTGTGGAATGAAGGTCGATCATATTCGTGGATGTAAATAATGAGAAATGAAAGGGAAATGATGCATAAACAAGGTGAAAGTGGGTTTCCTAGTTTAATTGTTAGGGAAATAAAATAAATAAAAGTTTAATAATATAAAAAGTACAAATAAAATATGAGAAAGTACAATGATCTTCAATTAAAACACAAACATACGAACATAAACGAATGCAAATCAATGAATGTTCACGAACACGTTCACGAACACCTTACCGAACATTCACGATCACAATCGAATGAACGAGACCTTTGTTCATATTCGTTCATTTAACTAATCGAACGAAATTTCTTGTTCATGTTCGTTCGTTTATTAAACGAACGAACATAAACGAACTTCCCGCCAAACGGTTCACGAACTGTTCGTTGAACGTTCAGTTTATTTACAGCCCTAGTTATGAATGTAACACCTCGCATTTCATAGCTTTCCATTTTTAAAAAGTTCATCTGTAATTCTATTTTCTGAAACTCGTTTCCTTTGTAATCGTATTTCGTTTCAAGCTATTGTAAATCCGAGACTTTGATCGTAATGAAATGCATATTTTATATGAAATATACATCGTTATACATTATTTATACATTGATGCGTACGTTTGTTTGATACTTGATTCATGATTCCCATAAGCATAAGTTTAACTTGTAAACAATCACTGTGAATTCGTAAGCATTTTGTACATTCAAACACTTGACTATTCGATTACGAGACTTATACATAATTGACACTTCGTTATACATTACACATACTTGTTTAATCCTTACAAAACTTCTTTTATTATTACAACACAAAACCTACGTTTACATACTTGTTTAACGCATGTTTTCATGTTCCCTTTGCATATTAGGCCTTGCTACATGTAGGTCATATATTAAATAACATGTAACACCTGAATATACAATAAATATACACCTTATAATGTTAAAAAAAAGAATATGGGTTGGGCAGATTCCGATGGCAGCCCTTGGGCTGGGTTTAGTTGTCCTGTTTCAAGGTAATTACCCACTAATCATATTCAAAGCCCAACCCATTGAAACCCTAATCCCTTCCCTAAATAATGAGCACTTCCCCATCCTTTTTCCCAATTTTATAACTCTCAAAAACCCACTTAAACTCAGCTGAGTTCAGCAGCTTACTTGCACCTAAACATACTTTTTGATATTAAATTTCTAAGTCCGAATCCTTCCATTCATTCTTAACCCATTGAACTTACACACCTTTGTTTACCCTTGTAGGGTGACTCGTTATTCCAATCTCCAAACCAATCAACTCTTCACGGAATTACCAAGTGGAAGCTTGCAAAACCAAGAGTACACTTAACCCATTTCCTTTATACACAATTTGGGTTGTAACATGTTAACTTACAAAATACACAAACACACACTCCAACATACTTTATACACTCAATCCATTATACATGCTTAATTTGTCACACCCCAATATTCCACGTGTCACCGGTGGGCCCGGTGGGGAGTATAGTGACGTAGTTGATATCATCATAGTCAAACAACACAATATTTAAATGCACAGCGGAAACAAAAGATAAATATATTACAAACCGATATAAAGTAATATCAAGTATTACAAACGGAATGTAAAGGATCCACAGGCGGATCAAAGTAAAATAAGATATTGTTCAACAGCTTTAATGTCGTCCAAGCTTGCGAGACCTATTGTGGACGCTCTAGAAGACAACCAGCCTATTACGTGTAGTACCTGCACTTAACCTTTTGGAAAATACGTCAGTTTACACTGGTAAATACAATTTAACTGACTCATTTTGAAAAGGTTGAAAATTAATTTGAATGCACGTGGCACAAAACATTTTATAACTTGGGATAATTAATTGAGTATAATACTTGTAAACGAATTACATGTTCCTTATGCGTTCAGTAGCCCGGTTCATGCCGGGTTAAAGATTAATAGACACACCACAGGTATAATGCCCACAAGGCTGATTCCTTTAAGTGGGATACCAGTTTTTACATATGCAGCTGTCAGGTGTACGCCTACACCTCGTGCTTAGGTCGTGGCCATTTCATGAATGATGCCAAGGATATCCGGGACATGGTCATTAACCCCCCAAAGGCGTTAAGCAAACAAAACAAATTTTTAAACGGGTCATCTCGATAATACTTAACCACCAATCGATTAAGGTCAAATGCCCGACCAAGCGGTATTTTATATACCGTACCCCAAGCCCGTGTAAGGGAAAATAAGTTAAAAGTATTTACCTGAGCTAAATATAAATTCAATCCCAGCCGTATATCAAATCAGCAAGTACAGATAGCTTTTACTGGGCTCCTAAATCTGGAACGAAGGTTTATAATAACCTATTAGGTTTCTAACGGGTCTTTATTTAAGCTTAAGCTTAGCCCGGTTAGTTTAAAAAGGACGATACGGTTCAAACGCACGATTAAGCGAAGACCGGATAGAATGTGATTTAGACCTGACAAGTTTGAATACTTGTATAATATGGGTATACTAAATACATTCTGGATTTTGAGACAAAAATGATAATGTTTGACCCGTCTCGGTCAATTTATGCAAACTAGTTACATAAACCGAACCGAACGCGAAAAGAGCGTTACGGGTAACCGTAAGAGTCATATGCAAGTTCCCTGAGATAATATGCTTTAAATATGTTATAATATCAGTAAGTTATTTTCTATTATGCCCAAAATGGATTTAAACACAAATTAGGCCTCATAAGGGCATTTTGGTCATTTAAAAGATTTATAAAAGAGTTTATTTGTAACTCTGAGTTACGGGTCTGATTTATACAGTAAGTATACTTAATCTAACATGTTATAACAGTAGGGTATGACCCATGTGTGAAACTTATCATTTAAAGCCAAACTATGCACCTTAGGGGTATTTCGGTAACTTCACAAGGGTTAAAAATGTCAAAATTGGAAACCTGAGTTTATAAACTTGTACTTACTGTTATTTTATAAAAATATGCTAAGAACATCAGTAGGTATCAACCTTATATGTTTAATATGGTTATAGTACATACTAGGCGTTAAAAACGCTTAAAAGGCGATTTAGAGCCGTTTCCGGGTTTTTAAAAGAAAGCTGACATTTTTATATTTCCAGAATGCTCAAAACATTTTATTTAACAAATAAAATCAGTAGAAAAAGGTTTGGGGTCAAAAGGATTTGTAAAACTCATTTTATGGCTTAAAAGGGCAAAAATCGGTATTTATCGAATTTAGCTTAAAGACCTATGCTATGCTCAGCCAAAAATTTAATAAAAATCTTTAAAAATCCCAAAATATTATATAACATCAGTGGGTAAAAAGTTTGGTGTCAAAAAGTGGGTTTAAATAGGTTATATGCTAATTACGCCGTTTAAGTAACATAAAACTCTCAAATTACGATATTGAGCATAACTCTTAATCTGGACCTCAAACTGATATCAAATTTTTGGTGCAAGTTTATAAATCAGTAACAAATGTTTCTACTCTTTCACTTTTTCAAAAATCTCGTTTTATAGCAAAAAGGGCAAAATAGTCATATTTAAGCATAAACCGGTAACATGCATATGAAGCGGATAAGCGTTGAACCAAGTTATAAAATCTCAGAGAGTTAAACTTATATGAAAGTTGGTCCAAAATAAGCTCTAATTCAGATCTCAAACATGCATGTACGGATCAGAACTGATAGTCAAAGAAAAAGTCAATTTATGTGACTTTCGGTTCCGATTCGAGTTTAAACTGAAAATTGTCGAATTGATTATGTTAAAACATGTTCTTACATTAATTATAAAGTTATTTTGATGATCAAACAGGTTGCATCTAGCCTACATTGTTAATCATGCTTAAATTTGCAAAAACACATTCTGTTGACTTTTTAAGAAAAGCTTTGACTCGACAATTACCATGCTTAGTGTGTGAATCTGAAAATACCCTTTTAGGGGTTTGTTACACTCATAAATACCAACATGTGGGTACTTTCAATTTGAGAAATGACAGAGCCAATCTCTTTTAAACTCAAAGTCAAGTTTAATTTACGATAGTTTGACTTTCGGTTAATACACTAAGCTAGAACGGATTAGAGAATGATATGAACACTTACAATGGTCCTAAACAAGCTTAGAGATCACTATGAAGCAGCCTTGTCGTCCAGAAAGCTCCAGAAAAGTTCTTGTGAATTTTGAAGTTGCAAGTGTTTGAAGGTTTGTTACTACAAGTCCCTTTTATCACACATTTGATCTGATTTGAGGATGTTACAGATGTTTGTAAGTGTTGTAGGAAGAGTACAAGTGTCCCTCCTTGCATGAAATTCGATTGGGGAGTCTCTGGAGTCGCATACAGCTGGAAACAACTCGCAAACAGGTCTTGAAACTGGCAGCTGTGCGCTGATGTCGCTGGCAGGTCGCTCGCGTAGCGCGAGCCCCTCCTCGCGTGGTGCGACCATGTGTTAACCAGCTTTTCAAGTTTCAACAATTTTACAATTCAGTCCCTGATCTTTGTAACGTGTTTATTCCTATTTATCTTGCACACTAGACCCTAAATTCTGATTTTTAAGGACCTTGGGATATTTACAACCATGGTAAAGTCCTTGAAAAACTTTGCGCTTACCCGAAAAGTCACGAAATCAACGTTAACGTATTTAACCCTTCGTGTACGGTTTTGATCATAACTTTCTCATACGATAACGAAACTCGATGAAATTTTTATCACATATTCTAGTGAGTATATTCTATCATTACAAAGCTTCGGGTTTGCCAAAAGATCACTCAGAGGTATACTTTCAACATGTTGACACTTTTAGCCCCTGTAGTTTGTAATTCCTCACTTTCTTACATCTTCCGCTTCGTATGATCCATGATTTATCCGTTTAAGATTATAAACATCATGTAGGGTTATTTTAGAGCCTATTTATCCATTGTTGACACTTTGGACCCTTGTATTCACATAGTTTCGCTGTTTGTCAACTTTAGTCCCTCTAAAGTATGTTTTCATATATTCAAAGTCCATGACACGTGTCAATACATTATTGGACGTAAATTTTTCGAGGTGTTACATCCTCACCCCCTTAAAAGAAATCTCGACCTCGAGATTTGCTAAAATGCTGGAAGTTCTTTTTTTTCCGCATAATGGACTCAACTTCTATAACACATCTGGAATCTCTCCAAGCTCCCAAAGTGACTTTTATATTTGGTACATGTATCCTTTTGGAGCTTCTTAGCCTATCGATCCTTAATCGATATAGGTTGCTTATCATATCATAGATCTGCATGTCAATATGTAATAATGCTCCTTGCCTTATTGGTGAAACACATCCTCAAATCATTAGTGTATAATGCATTGTATGCTCTGCCAAGCTCCTTAAATAGGTTTTAGCTTATAATCTATTTGATCTTGTTACATTCGATTCCTTCGAATGATTCTATATATTCAGAGCTCAACTAGCCAAAAATTAACAAATTGGTACACCCTTCCAGAGTGATCTTTGTTGAACCTTATTCCTTAACAAGGACTTAGGAGGGTTGCTATTTTCATTAATCTTTGATTTTCTGCCAAAACTGGCAATCTTACAGATGATTAGGGATTGGTATGATCCTATTCGTTGTTTCCAAGGAAATTTTCAGATCCTGATGATTGGACGTACCAGTCTTCTATTTAACAATAGGTATTCAACATTCCATCTAAGCAAGGTCTCCAAAGGAGCAGCCTTGATACTTATACATCAACTATTATAGAAAATCTTATCTCAATGTGAAATGGTTATTCCAACCATTACTTAAAACTAATCTTAAGGGATAGTTAATCCTCACAGTTAGCCGAACAAATCAACGATCCTGGGCAGCTGATGGAATTTCTTAATTGTTGCCTAATTTGGGTTGCGGTAATCAATGCATAAGCAAAATGAACCGTCTTTTTTTTAATTAACAATACCGAATTCTTAGAATATAGGGTTAGGCTATATGGATTCTTTATTTTCAAAACTTATTTAATTGGGGTTTTAATTCTTCCAATAATGGCACTTGCCGTCTTGGAGATTTCATAAGAATACAACCCTAAATGGGGTATAAATCTTAATTCTACCTGCCTCTCAGGGGGTAAACAGGGTAATCAAGATACAATGAGGTTACAGAGATTTTCCAAGCCTCAGGCTCCAGTTCATCCATCACTGCTCGTGTCAAATGAGTGACACCTATATGTTACGAGTCCATGATTTTCTTAATTGAAGACATTTACTTGGACCATTCCATTTTGGATATCTTCTTTGAATACCATTAGTTGACTTTAGTACCATATGACCATCGGAATATCTTTGAGGTCCCATGCATTAAACCTCCATACTGATCAGGCATGGAAGCAATCTATGGGACTTATTAAGATACACCAATCCTCATGTGGCGCTTTTGTCATACCATTTGGTATTCGTAATCGATAGAGATCAAAGAGATATCAATTATATATGCCGACGCACTTCTTCTTAGAGAGAGGATACTTCTAGAATCCCATAACTAGGGATTTCTAACAGGAACAGAAGAAATGGCTCTTGTGATTTCGCCTGTAAGTTTTACCTTACACCTGATATCTGGGGTTCTTACGGGATAATTTCTAAAAGTTTGCTAAGCGCAAAATCTTATAAGGGGCTTAGCAACACCTGAACCCAGATGTAATTCTTAGCAAATAAATCTTAACAAGGGATTGACCTAGTGTCATTATTAATGTAAACAGCCTCTAACCATTCACCAGGAGGGTTAAACGCCTCCATCCTTAATCCTTTTAGACTTGGCTGCAAAATCCTTGACGATGTTTGGGCAGTCTCAGCATGGACTAGTTATTTCTTAACCTATATAACGTGAGTAGCTGAGGTAAACCCATAATGGATTTATAATGAGCAGGTTTTGAAACCCTAAAGTTCCCTTTCATAGCCGATGCTAAATCATCGATATATATAGTGCATTACGCTTAAGTTCTAGGTTAACCGAATAAGAGCACCATTTCAACCAATGAACCAGGGTTTGCAACCTACTGCTGATAGTTTATAGCTCTTATGGGGAAGTCGGAAAAATTCTTATTCCATCTTTTCCATTTCACAAAGCGGACGCCAGGTTTTTCTAATAAGGTCCTTAAAATTTGGACCATCCCATACTGTATAAGGGGATCTTTCTTGTGGACTCCATTAGTGTCCTCACTAATCAAGGGTATTACCACCGAATGATTGTGACGCACACCTTACCGTGTGCTTTCTAGCATAACCACTGATATACCTAATGGTTTCTACTTCTTTCAACAATTCCTTGCAATCAATGGCCCCTTTCCTCTATTGAAGTCTCTTGACTTCCAAGAGACGAAGTACTTTTTGAGTACATCCTAAAAAGAATGGGCTCCTTGCCACATATGATTTTATTTGGGTTATTCTTCGCATATGAAGTATGAATAAAACTCTTATCATAAGTAGCGACATGTGTTTTTGAGCAACCACCATTTAGCTTCTGGAATCTTCTCGTGACTTTTCTTATAACCTTTCTATCAACTGGGTTAACTTCAGTTTTGGAGATTAATTCCATTAATATTGAGGTCCACACTTGATGCACCATTAATATTTGTCGCATTTCTAGCATCGTGACTATTGTTTGTTTCTTCTGAGTTTTCCATACTCACATCTCTTGGTATTAAATACCAAATTAACAATTAATTGAGTGCATTTCACAGTTAGTCATCATCCTGACGACTTGTCATACTTCAATCATGGTATTATTAAACCATATGAACATTCCTAAGGAGTGTTATTTGATTGTACAAGTGCTTATATTAAATCAAAATGGAGATTTCACAAACTAGGCACCTAGCTCGGTTGGCTAGGCGCGCGAAAGGGTGCGGCCTAGACCCAGGTTCGATTCCGGGGACGGCCAATTCCACCATTTTTTATGTTTAATATTTATTAATCGCACGGATACGTGTAGTTATGAGGGTTGTCTCGTAAGGAGTCTTGATAATTAATTGTTTCTTATCACCCACAATATGGGCTCGATTTTTAGGGCAACCAATCTATTTTTATCACTATGTTGAGTCCTATATTATTTAAATGTAAACAAGGACGTCAGAAAGGAATGATTCCTAAATGAATATAAACATCCATCTAATATTTCTGAAGCAGTCTCTGAGGTACTATTGGTCAATTCTACTTGACGCTTAGAGTTTTAACAGGCAGATTTAATGATTTACAAAATCTGTTGTCTTATGAAAGACTTATCTGAACCTGGATAAAATAATACTCTAGCATGAGCGTTATTAATAAAGAAAGTACCTGTTGTGCCATTTCCATCCTGAATAGCCTCTTGAGCGTCCATTTTAGAGTTCCCAACTTTGGTCTTCTTAGCCTCCCCAGGCTTCTTGGTTTTATTTGGGCAATTTGTCTTGATGTGCCCTATTTCATTGCAACCATAGCAGGTTGCGTCCTTTATGTCTTGACACTCCAAGGTCTTGTGCCCTTTCTTGTTACAAATCCCACAAGGTCTCGTGTGAGACTGGGATTTTGACTCCAATCGACACTTCCCAAAATGGTTCTTCTTACAAGTTTTACATTTGGGTTTTGCCTCCTTTGGTTTGGACTGGTTATAGCTCGAACCGGTCTTACCCTTTTTACAACATTTATTTGGGGTATCATCACACTTTCGCTTATGATCCTTCAATACACGGTCCACAGCGTTGTTTACGGCTGTATCTATCATAGCCTGTAACTCGGTGCTTGTTAAGTTTAGTCTTGCATCATCATTCTGATTAACTAGACGATTGTAAGCTTCAGAGGAGTCAGCCATGGTGAAGCTTTGAAGGCTACAAATCAAGTAGTAATAAATTGGTTTAATTATATAGCGAATTGTCGAACTTGATAATTAAGTAGCCATGGTGCGAATAAACCATATGGGCCAACATATAGTATTTAATTTATTTGATTATGTTTTGCCTAAGTTTTTAAATAAACCATCTTTGACGTTTAAACGGAATATAATCCTTCATATTTACTAGACAGGGACCATAAGGCACGACTGTCAATGTCATACTGGCATCTTATATAGCACAACGGCTTGTTCCAAAGGACTTTTCGACGGCACAGATGCCTTGTCACTAGGGAAATTTTAAAGACATAATCAATGATTCCTTTGGATCGGAAAATTTCATAATTCCTTGTTTTGACAAGAAGTTATGAAATAAAACTATCTTTTTCATGTATGCATCTTTGCCCGTAGGTATACATCCCAGGTGGATGTTTAGATGTGTACATCATGTTCGACGTTTATTAGCCATGATTCCTATTGATCATTTAGGCTAAATAAGGAATTTGGAAAAATTTCCTAATATAAATATGACAAGCGTGATTTTATCGTATCACTGTTGTCGGGAGTGTTAATATATTTACAATGTCACAAGGATTTGAATCCTTTGAATAGGTTCTACCATCTTGGTCTCGTCCGGAATGACATATAGGCTAGGTTGTACCTTTAATACTGGTAGGAAAGGAATGATATTTATTTTTATTCAGGACTTTATCATAAATCCAAATTTACAATTTAATAATAGCACAAATGGCCTAGTCGCGTAGACAAGTTTAATTTATAAGCCATGATTTCAGAGATTCGAGGCATTTAAGGTTTGAATCAAAGTTCATACCCTCTTCTTGACAGGGAGTGGTAGGCTACCACTGTCTTTGTTATAATTGACGATACAATATGGCCCGTAGGCAAATTAATTATAAAACGATGTTTTAAGAAAATAATAATCATCATGCTGATGATAGTAGTCATGATAGTATTGATCATATTGACTATGAGGCTTGGGCATAGCCCACCACCTTAGGCAGGAACCATAATGGTTACAACTGTCATTGTCGTATTGACAACATTATAAGGTATAGCCCGTAGGCAAAACATCACTAGGATGTTATATTATATTAGTCATGATCGCATTGATCATATAGACTATTAGGCTTGAGCATAGCTCACCACCTTAGACAAGGAATCATAAGGATTACACTGTCAGTGCCTGTCGACTTATGCAAAAATATAAGCAAGGCCCGTAGGCATTATATAACCAACGTATGGTCAAAATATGAACATCTTAATTGATCTAAACCCATGATTCAGAGATCATTAAGTTGGGTTAGGGATCTTTTAAAGAATATATATATAAGAATGACGTGTGTGATTTTTAATGAATCACGTCTGTCATGAATGTTAACATGTTCTCAGATGTTAACAGGGATTCGAATTCTTTAAACAGGTCTTACCATCATGGCCCGATCGTATAATCACCCGAAGGCTAGGTTTCACTCTTAAGATTCTTATTTACTAGTTAACGCAGAACAAATTTTTAAATCGAGATGTTAATAAGGATCTGAACCTAAATTGAGGAACTGCCATCTTGGCCGGGTCTCAATAATGACACGAGGCTAGGTCTTGTCCTTTTTAGATTTTGCCATTTTATTATAATGGTAGATCTTAAAAAAAATTGTTATTTTAATTATTTCATATATTATATCCATATATATTGAATAAATGAAATTTTGATAAAGTATTCCAATGATTAACAAAAATACAGAATTGCCCTAAGCGGGACTTGAATGAGACAATATTGTCCATGAAGGGACTGAAAGATAAGTATGCCCTTATAAGGACTTATTAAGGAAACGAACTTCAACAAAAGGAGCTTCTTCTTCAATTTAGTCCCGAGTGTCCTCTCCTAGGTCGTACGTTAATCCCTGTCGCAACACGAAGCTCGGCCTTTCCTAGGCTTCCAATGGGGAGAATTTCCATTACAGCTTCTTGTTTGGCGATATAAAAATATATAATTAAAAGCAATAATCCTCCGAATAGGGACAAGAGTGTTCCTATGTTAAGTCTAGACTCAGAAGGTCAAAGAATGTGCTATCGTGTCATTGAGATTAAACACAAAAGCTAGTGTTTAATTCACTCAATGTTGGCTCTGATACCAACCTGTCACACCCCAATATTCCACGTGTCACCGGTGGGCCCGGTGGGGAGTATAGTGACGTAGTTGATATCATCACAGTCAAACAACACAATATTTAAATGCACAGCGGAAGCAAAAGATAAATATATTACAAACCGATATAAAGTAATATCAAGTATAACAAACGGAATGTAAAGGATCCACAGGCGGATCAAAGTAAAATAAGATATTGTTCAACAGCTTTATTGTCGTCCAAGCTTGCGAGACCTATTGTGGACGCTCTAGAAGACAACCAGCCTATTACGTGTAGTACCTGCACTTAACCTTTTGGAAAATACGTCAGTTTACACTGGTAAATACAATTTAACTGACTCATTTTGAAAAGGTTGAAAATTGATTTGAATGCACGTGGCACAAAACATTTTATAACTTGGGATAATTAATTGAGTATAATACTTGTAAACGAATTACATGTTCCTTATGCGTTCAGTAGCCCGGTTCGTGCCGGGTTAAAGATTAATAGACACACCAAAGGTATAATGCCCACAAGGCTGATTCCTTTAAGTGGGATACCAGTTTTTACATATGCAGCTGTCAGGTGTACGCCTACACCTCGTGCTTAGGTCGTGGCCATTTCATGAATGATGCCAAGGATATCCGGGACATGGTCATTAACCCCCCAAAGGCGTTAAGCAAACAAAACAAATTTTTAAACGGGTCATCTCGATAATACTTAACCACCAATCGATTAAGGTCGAATGCCCGACCAAGCGGTATTTTATATACCGTACCCCAAGCCCGTGTAAGGGAAAATAAGTTAAAAGTATTTACCTGAGCTAAATATAAATTCAATCCCAGCCGTATATCAAATCAGCAAGTACAGATAGCTTTTACTGGGCTCCTAAATCTGGAACGAAGGTTTATAATAACCTATTAGGTTTCTAACGGGTCTTTATTTAAGCTTAAGCTTAGCCCGGTTAGTTTAAAAAGGACGATACGGTTCAAACGCACGATTAAGCGAAGACCGGATAGAATGTGATTTAGACCCGACAAGTTTGAATACTTGTATAATATGGGTATACTAAATACATTCTGGATTTTGAGACAAAAATGATAATGTTTGACCCGTCTCGGTCAATTTATGCAAACTAGTTACATAAACCGAACCGAACGCGAAAAGAGCGTTACGGGTAACCGTAAGAGTCATATGCAAGTTCCCTGAGATAATATGCTTTAAATATGTTATAATATCAGTAAGTTATTTTCTATTATGCCCAAAACGGATTTAAACACAAATTAGGCCTCATAAGGGCATTTTGGTCATTTAAAAGATTTATAAAAGAGTTTATTTGTAACTTTGAGTTACGGGTCTGATTTATACAGTAAGTATACTTAATCTAACATGTTATAACAGTAGGGTATGACCCATGTGTGAAACTTATCATTTAAAGCCAAACTATGCACCTTAGGGGTATTTCGGTAACTTCACAAGAGTTAAAAATGTCAAAATTGGAAACCTGAGTTTATAAACTTGTACTTACTGTTATTTTATAAAAATATGCTAAGAACATCAGTAGGTATCAACCTTATATGTTTAATATGGTTATAGTACATACTAGGCGTTAAAAACGCTTAAAAGGCGATTTAGAGCCGTTTCCGGGTTTTTAAAAGAAAGCTGACATTTTTATATTTCCAGAATGCTCAAAATATTTTATTTAACAAATAAAATCAGTAGAAAATGGTTTGGGGTCAAAAGGATTTGTAAAACTCATTTTATGGCTTAAAAGGGCAAAAATCGGTATTTACCGAATTTAGCTTAAAGACCTATGCTATGCTCAGCCAAAAATTTAATAAAAATCTTTAAAAATCTCAAAATATTATATAACATCAGTGGGTAAAAAGTTTGGTGTCAAAAAGTGGGTTTAAATAGGTTATATGCTAATTACGCTTTTTAAGTAACATAAAACTCTCAAATTACAATATTGTGCATAACTCTTAATCTGGACCTCAAACTGATATCAAATTTTTGGTGCAAGTTTATAAATCAGTAACAAATGTTTCTACTCTTTCACTTTTTCAAAAATCTTGTTTTATAGCAAAAAGGGCAAAATAGTCATATTTAAGCATAAACCGGTAACATGCATATGAAGCGGATAAGCGTTGAACCAAGTTATAAAATCTCAGAGAGTTAAACTTATATGAAAGTTGGTCCAAAATAAGCTCTAATTCAGATCTCAAACATGCATGTACGGATCAGAACTGATAGTCAAAGAAAAAGTCAATTTATGTGACTTTCGGTTCTGATTCGAGTTTAAACTGAAAATTGTCGAATTGATTATGTTAAAACATGTTCTTACATTAATTATAAAGTTATTTTGATGATCAAACAGGTTGCATGTAGCCTACATTGTTAATCATGCTTAAATTTGCAAAAACACATTCTGTTGACTTTTTAAGAAAAGCTTTGACTCGACAATTACCATGCTTAGAGTGTGAATCTGAAAATACCCTTTTAGGGGTTTGTTACACTCATAAATACCAACATGTGGGTACTTTCAATTTGAGAAATGATAGAGCCAATCTCGTTTAAACTCAAAGTCAAGTTTAATTTACGATAGTTTGACTTTCGGTTAATACACTAAGCTAGAACGGATTAGAGAATGATATGAACACTTACAATGGTCCTAAACAAGCTTAGAGATCACTATGAAGCAGCCTTGTCGTCCAGAAAGCTCCAGAAAAGTTCTTGTGAATTTTGAAGTTGCAAGTGTTTGAAGGTTTGTTACTACAAGTCCCTTTTATCACACATTTGATCTGATTTGAGGATGTTACAGATGTTTGTAAGTGTTGTAGGAAGAGTACAAGTGTCCCTCCTTGCATGAAATTCGATTGGGGAGTCTCTGGAGTCGCATACAGCTGGAAACAACTCGCAAACAGGTCTTGAAACTGGCAGCTGTGCGCTGATGTCGCTGGCAGGTCGCTCGCGTAGCGCGAGCCCCTCCTCGCGTGGTGCGACCATGTGTTAACCAGCTTTTCAAGTTTCAACAATTTTACAATTCAGTCCCTGATCTTTGTAACGTGTTTATTCCTATTTATCTTGCACACTAGACCCTAAATTCTGATTTTTAAGGATCTTGGGATATTTACAACCATGGTAAAGTCCTTGAACAACTTTGCGCTTACCCGAAAAGTCACGAAATCAACGTTAACGTATTTAACCCTTCGTGTACGGTTTTGATCATAACTTTCTCATACGATAACGAAACTCGATGAAATTTTTATCACATATTCTAGTGAGTATATTCTATCATTACAAAGCTTCGGGTTTGCCAAAAGATCACTCAGAGGTATACTTTCAACATGTTGACACTTTTAGCCCCTGTAGTTTGTAATTCCTCACTTTCTTACATCTTCCGCTTCGTATGATCCATGATTTATCCGTTTAAGATTATAAACATCATGTAGGGTTATTTTAGAGCCTATTTATCCATTGTTGACACTTTGGACCCTTGTATTCACATAGTTTCGCTGTTTGTCAACTTTAGTCCCTCTAAAGTATGTTTTCATATATTCAAAGTCCATGACACGTGTCAATACATTATTAGACGTAAATTTTTAGAGGTGTTACATAATTTTTATGCTTAGGTTCGTGCTAGATTCATACATGCCTTTTGTCATTAACTTAGCTTGCCCAACTTAACATATATAGCGCTATATGAGTAGCACGCCACCCGTCGGGGTATTGTTAAGTTTATATTATACATAAACAGTCTTGTCACTTTTGTGGCGAGGGACACATATAATTCTTGTGGAGACTTGGGTTTGACACTTAGTATTGCATGCCAGATAACCTTGCATACAATTTGCCATGTGGATTTGAGTAAATTATTTTATTATGCTTTTGCGTTGAACCTTTATTTTTAACATGTTACAGGTTGATGATTGATGCTCATAACGAATCTAGTAGGGATGACTAGAAACACGCTCAAGATACTAGATTTGAATATTTTGTTATGTTATTGTTGTTGTATTTTGCTATTTCGATGTTGTACGTGTATTTCTTTCGTTGTATTTGACATTTTGATTATGAATGAAATCGGTTTTGAATTAATTTATTGTCACATAATGTTATGAAGTCTTTGAGCAATCTTGTTCGTCTGACTCCAATGTTTCCGCCATCAGTTGGGGTGTGACAAATTGGTATCAGAGCCATAACTATTGGGGATTAGGTAGAATTGCCATGTTCGACCTAGTCTATAGTAGGTACCACACTTTTGACCATTCTTGCTACTTGTTTAAATTATTATTTCTTCCTACTTGCTTCTTCCTCTTCTTTTTGTCTTAATACATACAATATGTCTTTCCTAAGACATTTACACAACACACTTTTGAAGACTTGAAGACACTCGTAATACAAACGAGACGAGTTTACCAATGTAGGCGTGAAACCCATAATTTGGTAAACGACTCTCACTCCGCTTATTCTATTTTTGCACGAAATTACACCATCAAATTAGGAGTGAAATCCACATCTTGATGGTAAATTTCCAATTCAAATTCTAGTGGACCCTCGTCAAAGTTTCAAAATTGAATTTTGACCCGACGAGTACCAACCACATTTAGGGTACGAAATCGTCAAGTTAGGGGTGAAACCCGCATCTTGTCGATTAAGTCCCATTCCTCGATTTTCAATCCCGCCAAAGTTTTGATTGTTTCAATCGATTAGGGACGTGTAGTAATTAGAAGGGTAAGATACCTTTAATCGTTTCTCGACGAGAGTATGTTACCTATAGGCCAAAGCACGTTTCCCTAATTTGAAAGGACTTTCGATTCACTTTGGAATAGTCGACATTTCTAAACCCGAAAGAATCCAATGTTTTATTGAGCCTCTCTTTTATGTTAATCTCAATTTATATGTGATTTTATACTTGTTACCTCATTCGTTTCAAACCGTTACACAATTCGCATGTCTCTCACAATCAACAACAATAATAATTCTCATGAGCAAACTAAATTTATACTCTTTTACCCATTCATACGTCATTATGTTGGTGCATGCGTCTGCCGACTTCGTCTTCTATCGAGTCTTACATTACAATTGTTAGATCAGGACGCGTTGTATGAGAAATAGGGTAGGATTTATGTGTGATTGAGCTAATTTCGTTTGAACATGACATGTGACACATTCAAACGAAATTACCTTGTTTAATTTAGTTTGAAGGAGTCCATGCCACATTCAAACGAAATCATTCACCCTATAAATACCTTGAGTCTTGATTTCATTTGGAACTTTCCTGTCAGTGTAACGAAGTGCTGCCGAAGTGTTGTCAGACTGTAAATCATTATCAAATCAATTATACAACAGTTTAAAGTGTATATCTTGCTGAATTGACCTCTACACGTCTGTTTCCGCCTCTCGTGTTGAGTAAAACTCTTCTGATCAACTTGTTCGGGTCTGAAAACGATCCTACAAGTGGTATCAGAGCTCAGGAGGAAGAGTTCATACCAATTCAGCTTCATTTTTCTGTTTTCTACACCTTCTTTCACAATTGAACAAGTTTTCACGGTTAAAATTGGACAATTTTCAAATATCATGTGCGCAACACTGTTTTAACAAACCCTAGAAAGTTTCAGAACTAAAATCGACCATTTCCTTGACCAATTGGACCAAAATATGACCGAAATGATGATGTCATGGTGATTTCGTTTGAAGGAACTTGGTGATTTCGTTTGAGATGGCATCATTTGACTGATTTCGTTTGAAGTTTGGTGGTAATCCCGTTTGAAAACAGGATTTCGTTTGAAGATTGTTGTTGATCTCGTTTGAAAGCATAATTTCGTTTGAGTGTTCAAACGAAATCTGTTATTTCGTTTCAGGTTGATATCTCGTTTGAAGTTTGGATTGTAATTTCGTTTGAAGGGTACTTGAAGTTGAGATTCCGTTTCAAACTGTTTAGTGCGTGATTTCGTTTCAAATCATCATTTCATTTGTATTGGGATTTCGTTTGAGATTGACTAGTCTGTAAACGTGTTTCCGAATCATGAGTGAAGAATTTTACAACGCTTTTGCAACATCCCCGACTACTCCATCCACCGTTGCTCAAAACATGAACTTAGAAAATGAAACTGGAACTACACAAAAACCCCCGAAGCTAATGAGCATTGAGGAGTATTACGGTTGGAAAGATCGGTTTGAGAACTGGGTTCAAGCCAATCACTTGAGATCTTGGGAGTGTATTTTGAAGAAATATGTGCTACCACGTACTGATTTACAAGTTGAGAAAGAAATTTCTGAATTCAATGATAAAGAACGTGACATGTACAGAGCTGAAAAGATGATGATCAGTCTACTTCAACATGATAAAACTTCAAAATCAATTTAGGATGCTCTTAAAATCAAGTTTGAAGGAAGTGAGAAGATGATTAAGAGTAAAAAGGCACTGCTTAAGAAAGAATTTGATCTATTCACAAGTCTATCTGGAGAAGATACAAAGAAGTTGATTGAAAGATACTGCCACCTAGTGCGTTCTAAGTCGTTGTTAAGCATAACCAAAGAATGAGAGGAGTGGGTCGACAAATTAGTTGATGCGTTACCTCAGAAAGAGTGGGGTACCTTTTTGATGATCTTAAAGAACACCGGAGTTTATGATGGTTTGACGATTTCTCAGTTCATCGAGAAGATTGAGGATCAAGATCTTGAACAACAAAAGATTGCGAGGATGAGTAATCCGAGTGGTCAACAAGATGTGAAGATGTATTACAAAGGCAGTGTTCAAGAGATTGAAAGGAGTCCTAAAATCCAAACGGCTTTTAGTGCTGGAAATTCATCTGAAAGTGTTGAACAAAGTCCAAACAATAGCAATGGATTTTCTTCGTATCCAAGTGTTAATTCGAAGAGTTCAAATTCAAGTTTTCGTTCTCAAAGTTCAAAAGGTGGAAATGGTTGTATGATACAGTGCAACATTGCATTGAATCTTCCAGATGGTCAAAGTTTTTCTGAAGAAATTGCAAAAGATCACATGGCGTTACTTGCAACTGTGCTACAATCCTATGAAGGTTTGGTTGCAGGAAGGATTGGAAATCCTATGCTGACGAAAGAGGATTACGATAAGATAGACGCTGAAGAAATGGAACTCATGGACATCAAATGGTGTCTAGCTAGTGTTTTGAGGAGAGCAGAAAAGTTTAAAATGATCACAGGGAGAAATGATTTTATGGATGCACATGTGTCTACTTTGGGTTTTGATAAATATAAAGTTACTTGTTTTCGATGCAGGGAGAAAGGTCATTTCAAAAGAGAATGCAAAAATCAAGAAGTAAGTGGAGCAAAGAATCCATTTGGAAAAGATGACTACTATCGGAAAGCCATATATCAACAAGTTGCTCATCAACCATATCAACAAAAAGAAACACAAACTGCTCATGGGAAGATGATTGAAGATGCAAATAGGAAAGCTTATTCTGGCATTATTAATCAAGATGATGAGAAAATGGCTCCAGGTGTCAGTTGGAACAAATACATATAAGCTGATAGTAAAGCATGTTTAATAAACCAAGATGATGAAAAGTTACCTGAAGGGTTCAGCTGGGATATGTTTGCGGATGAGAATGGGAATTTTAAAGCTTTCATTGCGAAGATAGTTCAAGAACCGGATTTGTTTACAGAGTGGATGAAAGCTATTGGTGTTCATGAGAAGAAACAATAAGAAGAATTTGTTTCATCCGATGAAAGTTCAGAAGAAGTAACAGTTGTTGATCAAACATCAACTGATTCTGGTTCTTCAGATGAAAGTTTTGAAAGAGCATTAGATTTTGATCAAACACCATCTGATTCTGGTTCTTCAGATGATAGTTCTGAAAAAGCGATAGATTTTGATCAATCACCAACTGATGATAGTGGTGATGATGAGGAAGAAAGACATATTAATATCGCTAAAACTCATCTATCTCCTGAAAGTTTTCAATTCTATTTTGCAGATCGCTTGGAGAAGCTAAAGGAGAGACGAGCAGCAAAAGAACAAAAGAAAATGAAGAGTGAAGGTATTGCTCAAGAAGAAGAGACTGTTCAAAAGGAAGAAGTTAAAGTTGAAAAGGTGATTGAAACTGAACCGGTGATTGAGGTTGAGAAAGTGATCGAAGTTGAAAAGATTGTGGAAGTTATCAAGCCTTGCTTAAAGTGTTTGGAATCTTGCAAGCAATGTGCAGAAAAGGATGAGAAACTGAGTGAGCATGAAAAGATGAAAGAACAATTATTGTTCAATCTCAACTATGTGAAAGAGTCATATGATGTGCTAAACAGAACAGTAACTGGTCTTCAAAAGACAAATTCTGAAAGAGAAGACGCACTTACTATGATGAATTCTGCAATGATGACAAAACAGAAGGAAATTAATCATTACATCGAAGAATGTGCAAAGTTGCAGAGGGATTTGGAAAATGAAAAGATTGAGAATGAGAGAATTAGACATTTATTACAGAGTTATTCTAGTTCTGATTATCTTATTGATCGAATTTATCCAACTGTTGCAGGTTTTGAAGCATTTAAAGATGATAAGAAGACTGACAAGAAGGATACTGGTAAAAACAGAGTGTTAGTTATAACAAGTGTCCGCCTCCGATTTGGGAAGGGTATTCGCTTAGAAAACCGAATGAGGAGCAAGTCGAAAAGGCAGTCAATATAAAGTTAAAGTCCCATATAACCGATGAATTACCAGAAAATATTGATGTCGTTTTTACATCGTCTGACACTGATCATGAGTCTGAGTTAATAAAAAAGGTGGTCGATCAGGTATTGGATACAGATGAGGAGTCGGAGTTAAAGTCTGAGTCAAAGTCCGAGTCTGGGTGTTCAAGTTCGTCCATCAAAAGTTCGAGTTCGTCAGTCAACAGTTCAAAGTCGTCAGTTAAACGAGTGTACAATAAAGAATTCCTGTTATCAAAATCTAATTTGAATGACGAAGCAATCAAAGTGGCATATACATTGATTGATTCTGAAAAATTATATTCTGATGAGGAATTTCCAATAAGAAGTGTTAATTTTGAAAAGATCAAAAAGGTTTTCAAACTTATAGAAATCAATATTTCTGAAATAAAAGATGTAAATCTTACTGAAAAACCTAAAAAGTACACTTCAAGAGTTCAACAACGTTTAAACAAGAAAAAAGGTTACGGTTCTGGTTCTGGTTTTCAAAAGAAACCAAACCATAACGGTAATTTCAAAAAGAAAGGTCTTGGATTTATTCCTCCAGAAAAATATAAAAATGAAAAATATGTTCGAGATTTTAAATCAAAAATGAAATTTGTTTCAGGAGGAATTGCTGAAGAAGAACAGAAGAAACCTTTCTGGAGACAGTCAAACCAGGAGTTTCTTGCTGATAAAAAGAGAATGGCGACTGGTGTTTTCTTAGAAAAGAGACTAGAACCTGTTTTAGATGCAATGAAGCTGGTCACATTGCATGGAATTGTCCATTGGATATAAAGAAAAAAACAGAGACTTTCTGAAAAACTTAAAGAAAAGGTTTTTGAGAAAAATGAGTCACCAACTAAGAAATTCAAAATTTTTGAAAATTCAACATATGAAGTTGGTGAGTGTTCAAAGACTCCTTTTTATCAAAAGAGAGCTAAACATGACAACCAAGTGTGGGTAGTTAAGAAGTTTTATGAGAAACTTGGTGATGAATCTAACTCCACAAAGTTAGACGAGCCACAAGCTGAGTCAAAAGATGAAAACTCAGTACCTCCAATGGATGATGTTCATTTTCCACCATTGAGAGCTGAGAATTTTAAATCAAAAGTTGGAAAAGTTGAAATCTCAAATCAATTTTATTCTAAAAAGAATGAAGTTGATATTGAAAAAGCTTTTAATGAAAATGTGAAAAAGATTTTTGGAAAAATGGTGGAGGGTAAAGTGAAAGGGGTAAAGGACTTTTATGAAACAAAGAAAGCATCATATTACCCAAGAGAAGTTGAGGAGGAAACATCCAAGTTTGGTGAAGCTTAGATGTCTGTTTTTCATAAGTGATAAGTAGGACTTGCCGGAGCTCCCAGGTTGGTAAGAGTGGAGCAGGAATCGGCATCATTTTTGATATGTTTGGTTGGTAAATATACAGGTAATATCTTTATATTGTTATATTTTGATTTACATGAGGTTATAGTTGGTGAGTGAACTGGCAAGTGGTTAAAGAAGGTTTTCACTTACAAGTGGTAAATCAAGGATATTAAGTTGTACTTGTTTTTCCTACATATTGATTGAGAAACGATGTGATGAACCCCTAACCTCCAAGTGATAAAATCGACAAAACTTATTTTCCGGAAAAATCATTTTGGTTAAAACAAACTTAAGTGTTTTGAAATCATAATGAGAAAATAGTTTTGTGTAAGGGGGAGTTCTGATTGTTTATGCCAAGTGGATGGCAAATTGAAGTGATTCGATATCAGTTTCCACGTTTAGTATACAGTTTGTTTTCAAATTTCCTAAAATGTGTTTGCATTTTAGGGGGAGTAAGAATTTTCAGAAAATCTAAAAACATTTGAAAATTTGAAAAAGGCAAAAACATGATAAAATACAAAAATGAGTTTTGGTGTCAAAGAAGAGGAAATGATAGTACATCAGTAGACAGTTACAGTATGCTAAAGAAATGTAATGATTAAATAGCGTTAAACGGTCTCACTAATGATATGCCGATAGTTTTTTACACATTTAGTAAGCTTTTTCGGGATATAAACTTAAATTCAAACTTGCTTATTTCGTGGGGAACGCTAGTTGGATATATAGGTAACCCCTGAAATCTCGTTTGAAAGGTCCCTCTTTCTGAGATACTAGGTCTTTATATTCAGTGATATCTGGGGTATTATCCCGGGACTTCTGATTTTGCGGAAGCAATGGCCTAGTCCCCGGAGAATACTTTAATGCTTGCTTGAAATATAGCGCCGCCCTCAGCATAAAATGATAAGACAATAAAATTGCTAATCAATGCTGTTGTAAAAAAAGATCCTCTAAAGGGGACCCACCAAAAGTCGAGCCGTCATCTCTCTGCTGAACGCAAGTTCTGACCTGAGCTCTCACGGTTTCGCAATTTAACCCGTTACATATATCATCTATGGTATACTCACCTGTAAGACTGAATATTGGGATCTGGATATGGAAGTATATTCAAGAGGTGGGACACATGAATGAGTTTAAGTCCTTAATACACCTAATTCATATCCTGAATCAATTGAAATTTGTGTGAAAATTTAAGTGGATTAGTATATCGGCAATCTAAGTGAATTGTTTAATTCTTAATGTGTAACTAAGCTCAACGGTACTTGCGACTTGTCAAAAACTGATATGATCCTCTTACACAAACTCACAAAAATATTGTCTGTAAATATTTCTTTATTGCATTTCATTTCATTAAAAAATCCAAAAAGATTTTTAGTGTGTTTTAGCATAAATTTTGAAAAATTCAAAAAGATTTTTGACAACTGATATTGGAGAGCTGATTTTCAAAATCCCAAGTGCTAAACATGATGAGCATGTGGTGAGGGGGAGCTTGTGTGTAATTGATAATAGTTTTTGAATATTTTTCGGTACAAGTGGTCATCTGAGGTTTCTATCATTGATAAATCTTTCTGGTTAAATTTGAGGGGAGTCTATATATAAATTTGTAAATTGTTAAATTTGTGAAATTTATTTCTGGGTTAAGAATGTGCAGGTGTAGCCAGGTTTTGATCCTGAACCTGAAGAAAGAGCACAAAGCCAGGTTCCGATACCTGAGGACTATGTGATTTCTAAAGCCAGACTGCGATCTCAGTAAATCGACAGGGGGAGTCTGAAGACATCTGTTCGAGGGGAGTTTGTTGATGCTGAAGAGAAGAAAGAGATAAAGTTTGAGGATACGTTCACGTTCAGACTGATAAAGACTGAAGACGTTGAAGACTCGACACTTTAAGACTCATCAACATTCGAGGGGGAGTCTGTTGGTGCATGCGTCTGTCGACTTCGTCTTGTATCGAGTCTTACATTACAATTGTTAGATCAGGACGCGTTGTACGAGAAATATGGTAGGATTTATGTGTGATTGAGCTAATTTCGTTTGAACATGACATGTGACACATTCAAACAAAATTACCTTGTTTAATTTCGTTTGAAGGAGTCCATGCCACATTCAAACGAAATCATTCACCCTATAAATACCTTGAGTCTTGATTTCATTTGAAACTTTCCGGTCAGTGTAACGAAGTGCTGCCGAAGTGTTGTCAGACTGTAAATCATTATCAAATCAATCATACAACAGCTTAAAGTGTATATCTTGCTGAATTGACCTCTACACGTCTGTTTCCGCCTCTCGTGTTGAGTAAAACTCTTCTGATCGACTCGTTCGGGGTCTGAAAACGATCCTACAGATTATGCTTGTTGAATACTTGTCGAATACATGCAATTTATGTGGAATATACATGATACGTGAATACTTACATGCTTATACATGCAAAAATTTATTTTGAATTATGATCAAGTCTCATCCTTTCCTTCTCTTTCGCTTCTTTAGATGTCTTATTACCACAGTCTCTCCAAGAAATCCAAGTCCAAAAAGGGTTCCAACTCGGATTCGATGTCCAAGAAAGACTGCATGAAATTCACGGCCAAGCAAATGGCCAAGGTCATACCCGACATCGTCAGCAAGATCCAACCTATCCCTGATTCACCCCATGGTTCCGTTGACTCGAAACTGGAAGCACCTAGAGCGACGTTCTAATTTAAATAGTTTATGGCCTGTAAGCCTCTCAAATTCACTGGCAAAGATGGTGCCACCGCCATGATGAACTAGTTCGATGCTATCGTACTCACCTTCCTCCAAAGCGGGTGTCCTGATAACCTGAAACCCTGAATGCTACAGGGGTATTCCGTTCGACGGCTCTCGAATAGTGGACCTCCGAGCATAACAACCGAGGAAATGACGCAGCCCACGCCTTGCCCTGGGATGAACTGAAGCAATTGATGAAGGACGAGTTTTTTCCTCCCCATGAGCTTCAAAAACTAGAAAATGAGTTTTGGAATTTGAAGCAAGTTGGGAGCGACAACGATGGTCTGACAGCGAGCTTCAAACAACTCAGAGTTCTTTGCCCTGGTCAAGTCGACACTGTCCCCAAGGCCGTTGCCAAATACATTCGATGCCTTCCACCCACCTTGATGAACCATGTTGCGTCTTCTTGCCCCAAAACCCTCAAGGATGTGTTCCATATATCAGTTGAACTCAACAACAATTGTATTCTTCATGGAACCTTGGACAAGATTTCAATGAAGAATGCACACCAAGCTACCACCGAGACCACCACCGTTGAACCCTCATCCTCCCAACCACCCAAGAAAAACAAGAACAAGAAGCGGAAGGCTTCTAGTCAAAACTATGCGGTTGTCACTCCGCAAAACCCGATACCTTTACAGTATGTTCCCGCTACCTCAAACCCTGAACCACCAAAGAAGAACTACACTGAGTCATGGCCCAAGTGTAACCAATGCTCTTACCACCATCCCGCTAACACCCTGTGTCACAAATGCGCAACCTGTAAAAGGTTTGGGTATTTTGCCGATCGATGTCGCTTTACCCTAAAGCCTACCCAAGACCAAGCTATCATTGCAAACCCTGCCCCTAACCAAGTTCAACCCCAAGTCGCTCCTGTGCGAGCATGTTTGAAGTGTGGCGATCTTAATCATCTCGCCAACGTTTGCCCCCAACGTAATCAACCTCAGCAACCACAACAGCAGCAGCAGCAAGCTCGAGGCCAAGCATTTGCCATCACTGCCGCTCAGGCACAAAATGCCAACGATGTTATTACTGGTACGTTTCTCGTCAACCATGTTTATGCTTCGTGTTTATTTGATACTCGCGCAGATATGAGTTTTGTATATGTAGAATTCGAACCTATGCTTAAGTGTAAACGCTCTAAGTTACCAAGATCATTCGCTGCCGAAGTCGCAAATGGTAAATCCGTCACTGTCGATTCCGTTCTTTCTAAGTGTTCCTTGAATCTCAACGATCATACGTTTAAAATTGATCTCATACCTATGCAAATGGGTTGTTTCAACGTCATAGTAGGTATGGGCTGGCATAGGCGAGTTCGAGCTGAAGTTGTTTGTTCCGACAAGTTCATTCGTCTTCCTCTTCCCAATGGTGTTTCTCTACACGTCTATGGCGAGAAACCTTCTCAAGGTCTTAAGCTTATGTCGTGTACTCAAGGGAACAAGTGCTTGTGCTCGCTTTCTTGCCCACATTGTGGAAAAGAAGGATAAGGGATCGAGCATGAGTGATGTTCCTATTCTACGTGATTTTCCCGATGTGTTTCTCGATGATCTTCCTGGTCCACCTCCTGCTTGTTCTATTGACTTTCGTATCGATTTAGTGCCTGACGCTACGCCTGTCGCTAAGTCTCCCTATCGTCTAGCACCCTCGAAAATGCGAGAGCTATCGAGCCAACCTCAAGAGCTTCTTGATAAAGGCTTTATACGCCCTAGTACTTCTCCTTGGGGCGCTCCCGTTCTGCTAGTCAAGAAGAAAGATGGATCGTTTCGAATGTGTATTGACTATTGTGAGCTCAACAAGCTTATTGTAAAAAAATCAATACCTTCTTCCTCGTATTGACGATCTCTTCGATCAATTACAAGACGCAACTTGCTTTTCCAAGATTGATCTCCGTTCCGGTTATCATCAACTTCGAGTCCTCGAAGAAGATATACCCAAAACCGCCTTTCGAACGTGTTATGGTCATTATGAGTTCGTGGTCATGCCCTTTGGTTTGAACAAAGCACTTGCAGTTTTTATGGATTGATGAACCGCGTGTGCAAAGCGTACTTGGACCGTTTCATGATCGTCTTCATCGACGATACTCTTATCTACTCTAAGACTCAGGAAGAGCACGAACGACAATTGCGTCTTATCCTTCAGCTTTTACGCGCTGAACGTCTTTACGCCAAGTTCTCTAAATGTGAATTTTGGTTAAAGGAAGTTCAATTTCTTGGTCACACCATCAACGAACTTGGTATTCACGTTGACCCTGCGAATATTGAAGCGGTGAAGAATTGGATTGCTCCTAAGTCTCCGTCTGAAATTTGTTCTTTTCTTGGTTTAGCTGGTTATTATCGTCATTTCATTTCTAACTTCTCGAAAATCGCCGTCCCTCTTACCTCCTTGACTCAAAAAGAGAAATCTTTTGTTTGGGGTCCTGAACAAGAGGAGTCTTTCCAAACGCTCAAGGACATGCTTTGCAATGCTCCTATCCTCACTCTTCCTGATGGTAACGACAACTTCGTCATGTATTGCGATGCTTCGAACCTTGGCCTTGGTTGTGGCCTTATGTAACGAGACAAAGTTATCACTTACGCGTCGAGGCAACTCATAATACACGAGAAAAACTACACTACGCACGACCTTGAACATGGTGCATTTGTTTTTTCCTTGAAGATATAGCGACACTACCTTTATGGTACTAAGTGTGTGGTCTTCACTGACAATAAGAGCCTTCAGCACATCTTCAACCAAAAGGAATTGAACATGCGCCAACGTCGTTGGGTAGAGTTGTTAAACGACTACGACTGCGAAATTAGCTACCATCCAGGAAAGGCGAATGTAGTGGCCGATGCACTTAGTCGTAAGACTCATGTTAAGGGTATTCGTTGTCTCCAACTCGTCAACGATCTTCAAAACCGCATTCGTGAAGCTCAATACGTGTCCGTTAACAAGGGTAACCTCTACAACGAGATGCAATGTGGTGCTGAAGAGAGTCTTGTGACCAAATCCGACGGTATTTTATATCATCTCAATTGCATCTGGATTCCTAATCGTGATAACCTTCGAGATTTTCTGATGAAGGAGGCACACAAATCGAGGTATTCTATTCATCCTGTTGCTGATAAGATGTACCACGATATGCGTACGTCCTATTGTTGGCCTGGAACGAAGAAAGATATCGCCACCTTCGTTTCGAAATATCTCACTTGCACCAAGGTTAAAGCTGAACATCAACGTCTATCTAGCTTGCTTAGGGGTATTCATGAGCCGATCCGAGCGAGGGTCTGCTCATACTCGGATTGAATTACAACCGATCAGATCCGATTGGATCGAATTTGCGAAACCGAGCACAAAAGTGATGCTCATGCTCGGATTGAATTTGAATCGAGCGGATCGTTTACGTTCGGTTTCGCTCGTTTTTTCTCAAATCCTAACTAAAATCGAGCAGATCGTTTTCGCTCGATTGAATTATAAGGCTGCGTTAAACAAAAATAAATCCTAACTTAATTAAAACATGTCAAACACCTTACTAACAAAAGAAATACAAACACCTTACTAACAAAAGAAATACATAACTAAAATCATGATTCTAAAAATGTTCTTAACAATATCAAGAAGCATAAAATAAAGTGTGAAATACAAATTGTCATTAGCTCAAAAGCCATAAACTTCTTCTTTAAGCTAGTATATTTTTGGGCTTTTAATCTTTAAGATCTATAATATATATATATATATATATATATAGGGTAAGGTTCATGCGAGAACCACCTTTATTGCGAGAACCGCAAGAACCAATGTGAACACAACCTAAAATAGCTAAAAAAACCTAAAAAAACTAACCCTCACCCCCCCCCCCCCCCAAAACCTAAACCCCCCACCCCCAAGCTAAATGCTAAAAACTAAAACCCACAAAAAACCTAACCCCCACCCCCTCCCCCCAAAAACCTAAACCCCCCTCCCCCACCCCCAAAAACCTAAACCCCCCACCCCCAAGCTAAAATGCTAAAAACTAAACCCCCAAAAACCTAAAAAAATCTAAATATTTTTAATATTAAAATCGCTACTTTTAGTAGCCAAAAAAAAATTTCGCTACTTTTAGTAGCCAAAAAAAAAAAATTAATTTTTTTGGCTACTAAAAGTAGCGATTTTAACATAAAAATTATTAATTTTTTTTTTGTGTTTTTAGCTATTTTTAGGCATTTTTGGTTGTGTTCACATTGGTTCTCGCGGTTCTCGCAAGAAGGGGTGGTTCCTAACGGATCTTTGTCCTATATATATATATATATTAATAAAAATAATTCGAGCGAAACCGAGCGATCGACGAGCGAGCGGACCTTTGCTCATGCTTGGATTGAATTTGAATCGAACCGATCCGAGCGGCTCATTTACAAACTGAGCAGGAATCGAACGAGCATTTTTCGAGCATTTTTTGAGCGATCGTCGAGCAGTTTGGACAGCCCTAGTCTTGCTCGAACAACAAGAAATTCCTGTCTGGAAATGGGAGAGCATTGCAATGGACTTTATCTCCAAACTTCCTCTTACTTCCTTAGGTCATGACAGTATTTGGGTAATCACTGATCGATTGATCAAATCCGCTCACTTTCTCCCCATTCGTGAAGATTAAAAAGTCGAGAGATTGGCTCATATCTACACGGATGAAATCATTTGTCGTCATGGTATCCCTATTGACATCATCTCTGATCGTGATGGTCACTTTATGTCTCGTCTTTGGCAAACTTTTCAATCCACTATGGGTACTCTTCTTAACCTTATCACCGCTTTTCATCCTCAGTCTGACGGACAAACCGAGCGAACTATCCAAACTCTAGAGGATATGCTTCGTTCATGCGTAATCGATTTTGGTTCCAACTGGGATATGCACTTACCTTTGATCGAATTCTCGTACAACAATAGTTATCACGCGAGTATTCAAATGGCACCTTTCGAGGCATTGTATGGTCGTAAGTGCCGTTCGCCTATTTGTTGGCACGAGATCGGAGAAGCTCAAATCACTGGTCCCAAGCTTATACAAGTGATGACGGACAAGATTTTACAGGTTCGAGACAACTTGCTGAAAGCCAGAAGCCGACAAAAGAGTTACGCTGACAAGCATCGCAAACCTTTGGAATTCGAAGTAAGTGACTTTGTACTTCTCAAGGTATCCCGTTGGAAGAGTGTAGTTCGATTTGGTAAGAACGGGAAACTCGCACCTCACTATGTAGGTCCTTTCAAGATCCTCGAAAGGTTTGGCAAGGTTGCGTATGGACTGGACCTTCCAGAGGAACTCAACAACTTTCATCCTGTATTCCACGTCTCAAACTTGAAGAAATATCTAGTTGAGGAAGGACTTCATATCACACCCCAACCGATGGCGAAAACATCGGAGTGAGACGAAAACTAAATTTCAAGAGACTTCATAACTCTAATTGCGACAAGTATTTAATAATTTCTTTTTTTACATTGCTTGAACTAGAACACAACAAGTTAAAATAAAACGCACAATAAGTATTCAAATAATTAAATTTCATTTCATTGATAATGAATCACTACAAGTATTGGAAACTAAATACAACAGGATTGAAAGTAAATTATAAAACAACGAGCAATAAGGTTTAAATGTGTTTCTAGGAAATCCTACTGGATTCATCTGTCACAATCCTGCAACATGTATTAAAAGCATGGATCAGTACAAAATCACTGCCGAGCATACAAGTTTGAATATAATTATAAGTATAAAAGTTTGTCTCAAATCCACATAGCATTTATTATTCACGTCGAAATGAGCATATATAAACAACTTAAGCATAGCAAAAAGTATGAAATTATGATTTTTAAACAAGCATGCATAAACAACCTAAGCATAACAATATCATGGGAATACAACTTGAAACTAACAAGTAACAACAACCTAAGCATCACAACGAACGTGTTCGATGGATTGTGTGTTTGATTATAATCGATGGTGTAAAGTGGATTTTGTATACATGTTGCACCCCAAAAATGCGTTAAAACGTAAAAAGGGTCGAGTATGCTCACAGTTTCGCAACGCATTCCATGTCTCGTTGAGAGTTGAAGAGTTGAAGGATGGGACACCGAGGTAACCTTTCAGTTCTCGAAGAACACGAGTCTCGTTCTCGCATAAGTAAAGAATTAGAGCGTTGGAAGTTATAAAAGTGTCGACATAAAATAATATATTCGTTTATATTTACTTTATAAACTTCATTAAAGTTTCGATACGTTTTTATTGGTGTTTTGGCTATAATATATATATGTATATATATATATATATGTATATACATATACATATACATGTATATACATATACATATACATGTATATTTTCACGAAAATCGGACAGAGTTTCCTCTGTTCTTGGACGCCCCCTACAACACAAGTTGTCGTTATTTATCAAAATTCAATAATAGTCAATCACCGTATATCAATTTTTTTTTCCAATTATACTATATAAAATTTCGTTAAATATGTCAAAACGTAAACTATCGAATCGGTTCAAGCTCGTTTTCATGGAAATAATAAAAAACTGTAAAGATAACGAATAAATGCGCCTTTAATTTTTACCAAGTCTTCGTGTCGAAATGTCGTGCAGCTTGACTGAGTTGACTCGGTTTGACCGCGTTGACTCAGGTTTGACCGAGTCGACCTGGACCCGAACACCGAAACACGAAACGAAAGAACGATGTTTGATTGCCTTTGACTTCTGTTGACCAAAAACCCAAAGCTCCAAAATCTGACCCGAACCGGAGTCTGTAACCCGAACCATAATAGAACTAAGTCACCACTTTGTCTCCTTGTCGAACCGAACCTGGAATCCGAGTGAACCGTAGCCCGAGCCGGAATGAATCTGGCCCAGTTGACCCGCTCGAACCGAACCTAGACAACCACTCCCTCACCGCCGCCGGATGTCACCTTAAAAAAAAAAGAAAGGAAACGTGAGGGAGAATTTTTAAGGAACAAGCTTACAGATCTGCAAATCGAACGAAAGGATGGGTGTTCTTACTGGAAAACTGTTAAAATCCACCATCGCCGCCGCCGGGCGCTGCCTATCTCCGCCGCTCCCTTTGTTTCTCTCTCACCTCACTCTTCCTTCTCTGTTGATCTTGTCGTCGGACAACAAAGGGATGAGAATGTGGGTGTGGGTGTTATAGGGATGAAGTAGGAGGGTGGTGCTTATCGGAGAATAGGGAGACACCGGTAAACAGCCGGAGGTTAACTCCGGTGACCTGTTGTGACGAAATAGTCGGGAAATCAGGGGGTGTATAAGTGTTTCATCGGGTTTCATAGATGGCACCGGCCGGCGCCTCTGGCTCCGTCACCGGAGTAGGTGTCGCGAGAGAGAGAGAGAGAGAGAGAGACATCAGGGGAGGGTGTCAGCTGTGCATCTGAGGTTTAGGGTTTCTATTAAATGTGTAGGAGACGGAGACAATGTTTTTGCTTGTGAGGGTGTGGTTTTGGATAAGGTGTAGACAAAACAAATGAGAAGGAAAAGTTGGTGGTGTGCGGCTGGTTATGTGAAAGAGAAATGAATTTAGGGTTTAGTTTCTCTTATATATAGTTAGGTTTACTATAGTGGGCTCTGGGCTTGGGTCCAAGGCCCACAAGCCCAATCCCCGTGTTTAAGTGGCCCGATCGCACTTACGAACCCGTTTTCAAAACCAGAACGTCGTGTAATGTTGTAGAATATTATTTTAGGATTAAAATACGTAGGAGGGCGTCAGAAATCGATGTGTGACGCGTTCGCTCGTCGGTTGCGTTAAAATTGTGTGAAATGCGCCGCTTGTCATTTTAAATCTGTTTTTTCGGTCCGATTTCGACTGCGAATATTAAAATGGAAAACGAATACGAATTTTCAAAAAAAAAACATGGAAATTCGAAAATATGAGGCGTTACAGTCTCCCCAACTTTAGGAAATTTCATCCCGAAATTTATTCAAAGGAAGACCTTGGGAGGATGGCATTCTCGAAGTGTGTTTGGGTATAACCGAGAAATAGGTTGTGAGTGATCAAAGTGTGTATTCAATTTGATAAGGGAAACACCGAATTTCTCATGGCACGTTTTTATGAAAGTTTGGTAATATGGTAGGAACACTTATATATAGGAAGTACCAGCGGCGTATCCACCATGTTCGTATCATGTTACGTCCGTTTAGTTATTTGGTGTCATGTTACGTTCCGTGTCATGGTACACAGTAGAACCTACTATGGTTTCCATGCGCCTACCAATATAATCCCGTATGCATCCATGATTATTTTGGTTTGTGCATGGTCCGCATAGTTTGTACTAGTAGTGTACGGGTCAGGGTATATTAACGTATTACGAGTGATAACGATAGCGTATAGAATTTTAAGTATGCATTCATGATTGTATTTAAGTATGAGAGTATAGAGTTTAAGTATGGATATGAATAAATCTTTGAATAAATCACATGACATACTTAGTTAACAAGATTAATGCATTGCTGGCATGTGAATAAACAGGTCAAACCATCGCTCCCGCTAGTATGAATGTATGACTTAGCATGACCACAAATCCATGTGGCGGTGCGCTCACTATACATGTAAAGGTGTGGCTTCTAACGAAGTTAATAACAAGTTGTCAACCCATCGCTCCCGCTAGTATGAATGAATGACTTAACATTACCACAAATCCATGTGGCGGTGCGTTACTCGTATAGTGTTTCACAAGCACTATATATGTTAAGGTGTGGCTTCTTATGAAGTTAATGACAAGTTGTCAACCCATCGCTCCCGCTAGTATGAATGAATGACTTAACATTACCACAAATCTATATGGCGGTGCGTTACTCCTATAGTGCTTCACAAGCACTATATATGTTAAGGTGTGGCTTCTTACGAAGTCAATGACCAGTTTATCACATAAGAATATCCCAGCAATCCCGAACCAAGTATAACATATTAGTATGCATGTATTGAATTGTTGTGAAATAAATTTTGAACTTTGGAATTGCGAAGTGTGTTGTTGTAACATTCCCAAAATTTTAAATTTTAAATAAAGTTATTACACGAATAGATCATGGGTAAGTTGAATGTTAGAAATATGAAGTACCTAGACGGGCCTACGAACCATTTAATAATTAAATTATAAAAATACATTATATTTGAACCTACTCCGTTTTTAATAAAACTTGGTTCAAAATATAGATAAGATTATTCTCGTTCTAATGACATATTTATTGTTTCGTAAAATGTCATATTTTAGAAGTTATAAGCGCCAAATGAGTGAAGCGGCTGAATTAATTATAATAATTAAATAATATTAAAATTAACTCTAACATTCAATTGTAATGTCAGCGTGTATCTTCTTGGCGTGTACTCAAAGTTTGAGATGTAGTATAAATAGAGATGCATGAGTTCAACAATCAAATGATCTGTTTCTTTTCTTACTTCATCTCTCGACATCTCTCTCTCTCTAGTTTCTATTTCTTTTTATTTTTACCTCATAATAATAATAAAGCCATGTCCCCGTTTTAAGTATTGTAAACGCTAATCACTGAGTCAATACCCTGTCCGATTGATTTAGGACCCACCAACGCATGTCAAGGCTTTGCCTGACTAAGTTCGTTGGGGTTATGTCTCGTGACGTAGGGATAAAGCTGAATTGGGTTACTATACTTAAAGCAAGTGCAGTATATATTTTATTAAATAGTTCAGGAGTTATACCCAGAATATAACAACCCTCCTTAAAATACTTTGGACACCCCTAAACGCTCCTAAATACACCCTGAATACGAGAAACAGACCCGGATAACCTTTATTTCATTATAGAACAAATAAAAACAAAATTTATAGTCTGTCGCAGGGCGTGACAGACTTCTCTTCATTCTTCGCGGGGCGTGAGTGAGTAACAAATGGCGACACCACAACCCGCCACGTGGCATAACACGCGTTGACACCTGTGGTGACTCAGCAACAACTGCCGCCGCCTTTTTGGCTTTGGCGGGGCACGACAGCCCCCTTTAATTCCGTCGCAGGGCGCGATAGACCCCTGATCAGGCCCTATAAATTGGACGATCGAGCATTCATTACAAATCGTTCATAATTCTAATTTCTCTCTCAATCTCTGATAGCTAAAATAATTCCCGGGTATTATACCCCCATAAAATAGCGAAGCTCTGCCTAGATGTAAGTATCATAACCCCCGGTTATGTATTAGATACGCTGCCTGATTGATCTAGTGCCCCGTAACAGCTCTCGAGGCTCTGCCCGACGTAGTCGTTGGAGTTCCGTCTCGGGGAGGGTATAACTAATGTAAATATGGGTTATTATACTAACGCGTGTGCATTGTTTATTTAACTAGATTATAACCAGGAAGTCACAAGGAAATACCTAAATTAGCAATGTGAGTAATCCTCCTTTTTGCAAACTGTTTTTACAAAACCTCAAATGATTTACATTATATTAAAGAGTGATTGAGTATTTATATTCTACAATTATCGTCGGTATGTTGAGGTTTTGTATACAAAATTTGTTACTACACTGTGAGTAGTAACATGACCACCAGTCATTGATTGGCAGTACCGTGGGTGGTAATTAAGGTAGAAATATAAACAAACATAATTGCGCGACCGCCCTCAATGCTATAAACTGATAAAACTTGTTTTGATTAAACTGGGATCCGCTCACCAGTATTTCTTGCTGATAAAATATTTTAAACACGTGTTTCAGGTAACATAGTGTGAAGCCCATAAAATCCAGCTGGAGAGCACTGAAGGCTTAGAAAAGTGGCCATAAAAATTACCAAATTAAAAAGGAGAATTGTTTTCAATAATTAGGGTTATTCCCTATAAATGTATTATAAATGAAAATCGGGTTTTACCCCATTTATTTATTTTAAACATTATGGTGTTTAACTCTGATAAAAAAATATTTCCTAACTACGGTTCTGGTGAAACTTTCCGCTGCCAAATTAATAAACACCGATACCATCCGACTGGTTCGCGGCTCCTGTTCCCAGGGTGGGTTCGGGGGCTGTGACAGAAGGTGGTATCAGAGCTATGCCACTGGTTTAAGCCCTTTAGGTGTTCTTCCAATTCCTAAACCCTTAATCATCTGTGTTAGGAAAATAATATCTTATGTGTTATTCTGTAAACATAAAAAATTTAATATGTCTATCATGATTTTTATGCCATTTAACGAATTTTAAATTTCCAATATACATTACTCATATATGTATCTTACAATTATGCTATATTTAAATAAATATATATAAGTGATATATCAATAATATTATGTCTTAGAAAAAATTGTGATATATACTATATATATATATATAGAGAGAGAGAGAGAGAAAGTGTAATGTACATTACGGCTTAACGTACATTACGTACGACAACATGCGTAATTTTACAATCTAACGTGCGTGATTTTGTTCTTTTTCAATTAACCTGGGTTTGATCAATTTCGTCCGATTTTTTTTCAATTTTCTTTTCCTTTCACTTCAAATTCGCAATTGTTCTGTCAGTTTTATCGATTTGGGTTCAAACTTATCTTTGATTTTGAAAACTTTTATCAAATTTTCGACCATCGAAATCTAATCGTAGAACAGAGGATGAAGGGATATGACGAAACTTTGATTCCGACCGTCTGAAACATGAGGAAGTGTTTATCGTTGGAAACGGAATCGAAGAAGGAGTTGGAATGATGATGCTGAACCCAGGTTTGGAGGTTGAAGAAGATAATGAGATAATCACGCATGTGTATTTAAATAATAACACATGTTGGTTTGTTTGAGATTATAACGTGCGTGATTTTCCGATGAACGTGCATGATTTCGTGACGTACTGGTCGTACATTAAGCTGTAATGTATGTTAACCGCTCTCTCTCTCTCTCTCTATATATATATATATATATACATATATATATATATATCATATCCATCTATATGTGTAGGAACATAATGCGATATGATTTTTTCAACATTATAATAATATTACGATATTAATATTTATATCTTAATATTAATGTAAAGTAATACAACTTAGGTATAATACTTTGAAAATGTCATAATTTAAATATTAAGATAATATGTATTATATCTAAATGATTTTATGTCAGGATGTGTAACCCCTATTTGTATCTTACCATATGTTATACTATAAATATAAAAAGGGGATATATTCATAATGTATTGATTTTTGCGATATATATATCATGCCCACATATTTATGTGAATATAATTCAATATAAATTATAATAATGTTATATTGATACTAATATCTGGTATAAAATAACATCCTCAGGCATGATGCCACTGAAATATCATAATATAAAATATTATTCGAAGCAAGCAGGATATTTTATAATTTATGATGTAACCCAAAATTTTACTCAGCTTAAGAACATATGTTTGTCAAAGTTTTGACAAAACATATAATTATATTAATTTTGTTGAAATATAATATTTTAGCATACTTAAAACATGTTTATTATATACAATAATTAAAGGAAGAATTTTCATAATAACTCTATGAAAATATTATTCCCTATGATTATGTTATATCCACATAAGCACATATACCATGGAAAATATAAAATATTGTACAAAACTGTATTTATGAAATAGGAATATGCATAACAACTTGGTACTGTGTAATAAAATGATTTTAATACATAATACCTATATATCAACCCAAAATAGCTTAAACTTATTTCTTAAATTATATGTAAGTCAGATGCATATATATATTTTATATATAACTTGTATTAATATTATAAATGACATTTTATCCATAAAATACAAAAAAAAACATTTAGTACGGTGTAACTGTATGGTTTAAAATATGTATATATATATATATATATATATATATATATATATCTTAAGAAGAAACAATTTTATCATTTGATAAGTTTAATTCTTAAACTATATTTTAGTCATATGTATATGTATTCTGAGATGAGAGCGATACTTAAATTATTGAGAATCAAATTTAAAAACACTAGACTTTGTATTACCTATTATGATTCTTTAATAAATAAATATGATATATTAAGAATTAAGTCCTAATATGACTAAATCGTTCTAAAAGAATTCAGAAGATTTATATCCTTTTTAAATTTATTCCTTTTGATGAATTTCCTTTTTATTATAAAATATTATGTTCAATAAATCTGATAGAAATTTCTTTTGTTAATATAAAGGAATAAACAAAGTTACGGGAATAAACAGAATAATTAAGATAACTAGTTATGTAATTGGATTCTTATGAATTGGTATTATATGTATATATATATATATATATATATATATATATATATATATATATATACTAGTCACTTACCCGCGCGATGCGGCGGGAGTGGCGATTTACAATAGGATACTCGTTTACCGTTAGTTTATCCGTCGTCTCGTGATATATCGTATAGTACGTAAGTTAGTTTTCTTATTCGTGATCTTCTACAAGAATAGTACAAAACAAGGAAGTAGATGTAATTAAAAACAAGAAGAGTTCAAAACAGTCAAGTAGCTAGACAAAACAATAAAAACAAAATGCGGGGAGTCTCTTGTATCTCTTCCTGTTTTACCAATACATCCGTTCGCTTATGACTTTCTTGTATCTTCTCCTCTCCTGTACCAGATTTCGACACATAACAAAATGTTACACGCTTACAGGTGCTTTAAAATAGTAATTAAAAAGTAATTTCAGGAAGCAAATAAGGCACATAATCTACTAACTTACCTTCGTTTTGATACGGATGCGATTAATTAATCACGCAACACTTCCTGGTAGACAACATTTGATGTGTAAACTCCGCGTTGTTTGAATTCTTTGGCGAGATGTACCAACACCTTCGTCTTGCCGTCGTCTTGAACTAACGTCATCGCATCTAGAAACCGACGTCGCATGTCGCGAGGCCCCCCGATGAAAGATGCAGGCAACACAATTCTTTTCCCGACTCTGTTTGCATGAACCTCGCCAGTATTGACGCAATCCACAATACCTTGGTACAATTCGGCTCGAATTTTTTCCTGGTTTCTCTCACAAATTATTAGAATGTTCATGTGTAAAGCATAACATACTATCTGGTAGATGAACCAACTTGAGACGTGATACATATATGATGGACCTTTGTTGCACGGCTCGAATGGAACGTATAACATCGGAAGGCTTCAGGGCAGACAAAAACAATTGTATTGTGTGACCACTGTATATTACGATTTTGGGTTAAAGTTCTTCTAATAATAATATTTTCTTACATATAACGTAAATATTATGTTTGTAATATGTTAATAATAAATAATAACGTACGTCTTATCTTGAAGAGAAAGTTCAAAACAACATCGATCACGTTTGCCTTCTATTATTCTCCCAACCACATCTAAAACCAAATCAGTTAAATCGTATAGACCATATATAAAGTTTTATATATTTAATAAAAATTATAGATAGAGAATTAATATGTACCAACAATATCCATTTGAGGTCTCCTGTCATGCTTCAATTCTATAATGGAAGGGACCAATGGATATAAAGAAGCACCCCTTGGAATCGTAAGCATAAGTGAAGAAAGCTTTGTATATTCGTTGATGACAATTTTCTTCTCGGACCAAACTAACACGTAATTCTGGTACTTTGGGCACTCAAGATAGTTGAGATTCTCAATTTGGAAATGATTCAACGAAAAAAAACCACCCATCAATGACGCGTCATTATATTTGTGTATCAAATTTTGTGGGACGAACGCAACAATTTTTTGTCTCTAAAATGAAAAGAAATTTAGTGGTGGAAAAACGCTTATATAACACAAAGTAAATTAAAATAATGTTCTTACGTGTTGATCAAGAAATATAACCACTAATCTCTTTCCATCGACGTCATGCCAAATAAACTCCACCTTAACAAAGATTATATTATACCATGCTCTATCATTTGTCAATGATGAAAATTCTTCAACGGAAAAATGATCAGACATATCCTATTAAGTGTTCAATATTAGTTAACTAAAAAAATAAAAACTCCAGAAATAAAATTTAAACTAAAACATGATTAAAATTAAACAGCAACAAATTTAAATTTAAACTAATACATAATTAAAAGTTACATAATTAAGATTCAAACTAATTCGAGAAAAAAAAAACTACAGTCATCATAAAAGTTGTTCTAAGGTTCCCAAACCATTTTTTCATCCAATAGTGGTTCGTAAACCGCCCCAGGGTCAGTTTCGTACCCTTCAGCCCAGGTCGGTAGTTCTTGTGTTTGACTGTAGTTTTCCACATAAGGGGGGTTTGAAGGTGGAGGATGCATAGGAAGTATAGGAGTGTTTGGCACCGGACGATGGCACCCCTCAATTTGTAGTCCACCAAATTGTAGTTGAGCGAAGGTATAGTCATACGCCCAATTCAACTCTTCATCCGTCCAACCAAATGGATCATCATATTCAGGGTTTGCCAATGGAGGTGGGGTTGAAACCGAAGGTGGGGTTAAAACCGGAGGTGGGGTTGACACCGGAGGTGGGTTTGAAGTTAGAGGGTTTGAATCAGGAAGGTTTAAATGGTTTGTTGATCCTAGTGATTCAACGGGAATTGGATAACCACCGCCCATACCTCTCAATTGATATGTGTTTGGAGTGATTTGTAAACTGAAAAATACAAAAAGAGAAATAGATAATACTTGAATTTAGAGTATCCAATTTATTTGACTACTTACTTTTTAGACTTATATGGTTAGAAACTAATGTTGTTAACGGAAGATTATGTTGTACCACTGGTCATGGTTAATTTGTATTACGAAATATCCCTATTTTTTCTCTTTATTGAAATATTCTATGCAAGTTTCATCTCATGTATATAATCAAAACGGCGTTTTATTTTTACCACGTGTTTTAAACGTTAAAAGAAAACATATAAAATAAGAAATCCACATACATGAACACATACACATAATTACTATAACAATCAGCTTTGTGAATACAGTATTGTTTTAAATACAGTATTGTTTTGAATACAGTATTGTTTTGAACACAGTATTGTTTTGAACACAGTATTGTTTTGAATACAGTATTGTTTTGAATACAGCTTTGTGAATACAGTATTGTTTTGTGAATACGGCGTTTTATTTTGTTTTGAATACAGTATTGTTTTAAAAAAAATTCCTGTAATGATGAAGGAAAAGATCAAAATATAACAGAACAAAGTAAATGAATGAAAAGATCATAATTATCACAAAACCATGACACATATCAGTCCCAAAAATGAAGGAAAAGATCAAAATATAACAGAACAAAGTAAAATCAAAACTACAAAAACAATTTACTATAATTTACACATACACATAATTACTATAACAATCAGCTTTGTGAATACAGTATTGTTTTAAATACAATATTGTTTTGAATACAGTATTGTTTTGAATACAGTATTGTTTTGAATACAGTATTGTTTTGAATACAGTATTGTTTTGAATACAGCTTTGTGAATACAGTATTGTTTTGTGAATACGGCGTTTTATTTTGTTTTGAATACAGTACTGTTTTAAAAAAAATTCCTGTAATGATGAAGGAAAAGATCAAAATATAACAGAACAAAGTAAATGAACCTAAATATCATAATTATCACAAAACCATGACACATATCAGTCCCAAAAATGAAGGAAAAGATCAAAATATAACAGAACAAAGTAAAATCAAAACTACAAAAACAATTTATCCTTTCACTATCCCGAAAAATGAAAAAATATATCAAAACATCCCACAGAACAAAGTAAAATAAAAAGTACATAACAATTTATCTTTTCACTATTCCATATCTAAAATTGACCTAACTATCATAATTTTCATTGAACTACAACACTTATCATCCCCAAAAATGACCTAAATATCATAATTATCACAAAACCATGACACATATCAGTCCCAAAAATGAAAGAAAAGATCAAAATATAACAGAACAAAGTAAAATCAAAACTACAAAAACAATTTATCCTTTCACTATCCCGAAAAATGAAAAAATATATCAAAACATCCCACAGAACAAAGTAAAATAAAAAGTACATAACAATTTATCTTTTCACTATTCCATATCTAAAATTGACCTAACTATCATAATTTTCATTGAACTACAACACTTATCATCCCCAAAAATGACCTAAATATCATAATTATCACAAAACCATGACACATATCAGTCCCAAAAATGAAGGAAAAGATCAAAATATAACAGAACAAAGTAAAATCAAAACTACAAAAACAATTTATCCTTTCACTATCCCGAAAAATGAAAAAATATATCAAAACATCCCACAGAACAAACTAAAATAAAAAGTACATAACAATCTATCTTTTCACTATTCCATATCTAAAATTGACCTAACTATCATAATTTTCATTGAACTACAACACTTATCATCCCCAAAAATGACCTAAATATCATAATTATCACAAAACCATGACACATATCAGTCCCAAAAATGAAGGAAAAGATCAAAATATAACAGAACAAAGTAAAATCAAAACTACAAAAACAATTTATCCTTTCACTATGTCATATTTGAAAGAACTTACAACAATGCAAGAGGGAGATGTGAAAAGCCGACAAAAATTTTAAAACCTTGATGTGAGAGCCGAGAAACAACGCAAGATCCGAATGCAAAGAGTTGATATATTCTGAAATCGAAGTAAATAGAAGTTGTTAAGTTGATGTTTTGAAAGTAGGATTATTCAACTGAGATAAACTTACAATTTCAGTTGAGTGTAGTTGAGAGTTTGTAAAGTGTGAGTAGAGTGTAGATATCTCTGGATTATTTATAGAGACTGAAGGAAGCAGTGCTGTCTTTCAAACAGTGTATGGAAGAGTGTTGATATATTATAGAGACTGCAGCAAGCAAGCTGTCTTTCACACAAAAGTAAAGTGTTGCTTTTTCCTGTAGATTGTACTTCCCTGCTTTTGGCATCCCTTTTTGTCAGATGTGTGAGCATTGAGAGAGAAAGCATATGGTGATCCGTGTGAAGTCAAATGGACGGTCCCGATCTTGATCCCTTTTTGTCTGTAGCATAAGTCAAATGGGTTAAGATCAGTTAAAAAACAAAAAGCATAAAAATAACAAAACACATCAAAAAACAGAGAATATAGTCAAGTTTATATTCTCTCAGTAGCATAGCATGTTAAAAATTAATATTCAAGGCTTAGAAATTACCAAAAAAGAGCGAAAAACCGACTGAATTCGAATCTCAGCCCATTCTTGACACTAATGCTCCGTTAGTTCTCGCAAAGTCAACCATCATAAATAGAAATCAAGTATTAGTAAAGATTTGATATTAGTTATAACCAGTACACTATTAACTTAAAATAAATTTAATATAAATCACATTTTGTGAAGTTGCAAATATAAAAAGCTTTATTATAAACAAAAAAGAAAAGAAAATTGATGAATGATGATAAACTTTACTTTACCTCTGCTTGAGTGAGCATGAGACCAATAAGTGAGGGAACATTCTGCATATGAAGCCCCCATCGATTCGAATGAAGCAGCGTTCAGCGTCGCCAAAGCCAATTCCGAGACTCTCCAAGCAGATACACTTTCTCCGGCAGCCAGAAGATCGGAGTGAGCTTGTTCTGTAATAATAGTGATCGTGACAGTCGTTAACCAAAGGTATAACTAATTAAATTCAGATCCTAAAAAAAGGTTTCCTTGCGAGTTGCGAGTGACATACCTGAGTCGATTCATCACAAAACACATGCGAAAATCCTTCGTAAACCTCAGATTTCGTCCTTCGAACATCCGTCAACCGCTTCACCTGAAAAGTAAGAATCGCAAAAGAACATGGTAAGATATATAACACTCATTGCAACTTATCAGAACATCAAACGGATCCCTTGTTCAAATCTGTGGATCCCTTGCCAGATAAAGCTTGTGATACATCTCATGAAACCCTAGATCTGCTCATCGAGCATCCCACAGAACAAACTAAAATCAAAAATACATAACAATCTATCTTTTCACAATTCCATATCTAAATGACCTAAATATCATAATTATCACACAACCATGACACATATCAGTCCCAAAAATGAAGGAAAAGATCAAAATATAACAGAACAAAGTAAAATCAAAACTACAAAAACAATTTATCCTTTCACTATGTCATATCTGAAATTAATCTAACTATCATCACCAAAAATACAAATTCAAATATCACAAAACTTTCAACCTAATTTGAAATAACCGCATCTACTAACAAATCTACATCAAGATTAAAGATAAGAATCACAAAAGAACATGGTAAGATATATAACACTCATTGCAACTTATCAGAACATCAAACGGATCCCTTGTTCAAATCTGTGGATCCCTTGCCAGATAAAGCTTGTGATACATCTCATGAAACCCTAGATCTGCTCATCGAGCATCCCACAGAACAAACTAAAATAAAAAATACATAACAATCTATCTTTTCACAATTCCATATCTAAATGACCTAAATATCATAATTATCACACAACCATGACACTTATCAGTCCCAAAAATGAAGGAAAAGATCAAAATATAACAGAACAAAGTAAAATCAAAACTACAAAAACAATTTATCCTTTCACTATGTCACATCTGAAATTAATCTAACTATCATCACCAAAAATACAAATTCAAATATCACAAAACTTTCAACCTAATTTGAAATAACCGCATCTACTAACAAATCTACATCAAGATTAAAGATAAGAATCACAAAAGAACATGGTAAGATATATAACACTCATTGCAACTTATCAGAACATCAAACGGATCCCTTGTTCAAATCTGTGGATCCCTTGCCAGATAAAGCTTGTGATACATCTCATGAAACCCTAGATCTGCTCATCGAGCATCCCACAGAACAAACTAAAATCAAAAATACATAACAATCTATCTTTTCACTATTCCATATCTAAATGACCTAAATATCATAATTATCACACAACCATGACACTTATCAGTCCCAAAAATGAAGGAAAAGATCAAAATATAACAGAACAAAGTAAAATCAAAACTACAAAAACAATTTATCCTTTCACTATGTCATATCTGAAATTAATCTAACTATCATCACCAAAAATACAAATTCAAATATCACAAAACTTTCAACCTAATTTGAAATAACCGCATCTACTAACAAATCTACATCAAGATTAAAGATAAATCAACATTTAGAACCTAACCTGAGTCGATTCATCACAAAACACATGCGAAACTCCTTCGTAAACCTCAGATTTCGTCCTTCGAACATCCGTCAACCGCTTCACCTGAAAAGTAAGAATCACAAAAGAACATGGTAAGATATCTACTAACAAATCTACATCAAGATTAAAGATAAATCAACATTTAGAACCTAACCTGAGTCGATTCATCACAAAACACATGAGAAAATCCTTCGTAAACCTCAGATTTCGTCCTTCGAACATCCGTCAACCGCTTCACCTGAAAAGTAAGAATCACAAAAGAACATGGTAAGATATCTACTAACAAATCTACATCAAGATTAAAGATAAAGCAACTTATCAGAACATCAAACGGATCCCTTGTTCAAATATGTGGATCCCTTGCCAGATAAAACGGATCCCTTGTTCAAATCTGTGGATCCCTTGCCAGAACATCTCATGAAACCCTTGATCTGCTCATCAAACGGATCTGGTGATAGATTCAAACGGATCTGGTGATAGATCTCATGAAACCCTAGATCGCCGAGAAGAGAGAGAAGAGAGACAGAAGAGAGACAGAAGATCTGATGTTGTTTTGTGAGATGTGTGAGCATTGAGAGAGAAAGCATATGGTGATCCGTGTGAAGTCAAATGGACGGTCCCGATCTTGATCCGTGTGAGAAAGTTAAACAATTGGACGACAGATGTATAACCTTGTAAAGGGTAAATGGTTTTGTGTTTTCTTGTGCCTTAACAGTTGTACATTGTGCATTAAGTGTTTTTTCAACACCTTGTTCAATTACCATCTTGTCCTTCACATATCCTTATTAAAGTAGTATAGATATATTACAAGAAATTTTAAAACTTTATATTTATACGTATGTATATACAAGACAATATAATAATCAAATGTCTTCTGTAGAAAAATAAGCTTTTATATAACATAAGAAACAAACCTACATGTTTACTCAAGATCTATTTTGATACTCAGCTTTAATTCAAAAGATACCTTAAGAATATTTGTACTAGCACCACCTCTTAAAGAACAATAATGAGTCAATGATGGAGACTCTCAGAATTTCATATAAAACCCTTACCTTTATTTTTGAATACCCATCCAGTCATGAGCTCTGGAAATATAGTTGAATTGAGGCAATATAGAGAAAAGCTATTACAATATCAAAGTGAGAAACAACACATAATATATATACACTTTCTTTATGTTTCGATAAGATATATAGTAAAAGAAAATGTTAAAATATAATATGTATATATGTATTTATATATATATATATATATATATATATATATATATATAAACGCATAATACTAATAGTTGTGGCTATAATTGTGCTAAACATAATGTGAGCAACAAAATGTGCCTGTATAATTGCTTAGTTCTGTGATAATTATATCTGAACATGTTTGTAACTCAGATGTCAAGGGAAATAGCATGTAATCAAGAAATTCAGGCTAGTAATGAAAATTCTTTGGATAAAAATACTATAGAAAATATAATAGCTCAAGGAATATCGAATGCCATACCTTCGATCATTGAAGCTATTAAAATTTACGTGCCTATAAACGAAAATCCTACTATACACTGTAAGCATACCCATCACTTCAAACCTAATCCTAGTATCAGTGGAAGTCATGATATTCATATCAAAACTCCATCTTCCAAACGAAAGAGAACCACAACCTATGGCTACTCTTATAAGGAATTCCGCTCCGACACATCATGTAAGGACAAAGGAATGGAACCAGTAATCACACAGCCAACCTGCAACGACCATAACAAGAGGCACGCAAGAAAATGTCATTCTAAGAAGACACTTCGTTGTAACTTCTGCAAGAAAGCTGGGCATGCAGAGGAAGAATGTAGAAGTAGAAGGGAAACTAATGTATGTTACAAATGCGGAGAACCAGGCCACTTCTGTCTCTACTGCCCGAAATTATCTAAGGCACCCGACAACGAGGATAGAAACCCAAATGAATCTAAGGAAAACGCATAAATATTTACAAATAACGGAGACAACAGCAAAATAAACACCCTTATGTTTTATCTGTACTACAGTATTAGTTGACTTTTAATTTTGATCAAAACTTCATCAATAAAAGGTCTTTATTTTCCTTTTATAGAGCCAATTCTCATTTGTCTCATCTCTTTACAAATTCCTATGTTGTACGTGCATTTCTTGTCATGCATGTGAATTCACTTCAAACGATCAATTATTCTTGAGTTTTAATAAATATTTCGTTATACTCACTCTGATAATCTATATGACTACATAATGTTGACTTTTGATAATCTAGTCAACAACTTTCTTGGGAAACTCCTTTTCAAAATTACTTACCAGATTTTCATTTCTTATCAATATATATATCCATTGTTGGAATATGTCCAAACCAAGCTCAATTGTTCACAATATACATTCAATTCAAAATCCCATATGATGAGTTGAGATCATCATATTCAAGGTAATCTCATTGTTTGAATCATAGTAAACTTGTTTAAAGTCTTCAATTTCGATGTATCATTTGTTAAAACACGACACCTTGCGGTGGCGATTTCTTTGAAACTTGGACTCATTTCGTTTTCGCACATGAGGTACGAATTTATCTATTTATTGATTTATTATCCTAAACCAGTCTTAATACAATTTTGTGTTAAGATAAAAATACCTAAATTCTTATTCCGATGTACCTCCAACATTTTCTTTCATCTTTAAATTGATCCTACAATATTCATATATTTCTTCATTTGGAACATCTTATCTTTTGAATATCCAGATTCACTCCATTTGAAACTTTCAGTCAATTGCGAGAATGGTGAATTCGTTCGGTCACCGTAATCATTGAATTCTTTCAGTCATTGCAACACCTTGCGGTGTCTGTATAAATTTGTAACCTGTGCTAATAGTCAACCCTGATCATACATCATTTGTTTGATTCATCATTCAAGTAGGCTTGATACAATTATGTATTAAGACAATGATACACTAAATTCTATTGTATTATCCGGCGTATCCCTGCCATTTAAATAAATGTCACTAATTTCTGGTTTGATCATTGACAAATCATTTTTCATACTTCCATTCTCAAATTGAGATTATTGATTCAAGAATCTCCCTCAATTGATGATCAAAGTAAGTTCTTTTCTGGCATTAAATCCTATTGTTTCTACAAGTCATTACATTTCGAATTTATGCCTATCAAATCTCTGTTTTGATTTGTGAAACTTAGTCACCTTGATAATGGTATCATTTCACCTCATTCAGTTAACATCAATTCCTGAAACTAAGTTATGAGACCCTTAAATTCCAATTATCCTATATCCTTATATTCATTTTTTGATTTTATCTCAAACACCTTGATATACTGTTTTTACTAACTTAAAGGCGTGACGTAACCCCAAGGAGATATCATAGTCAAAATCTCGAGGACGAGATTTAAAACAAGGTGGGGAGGATGTAACATTCCCAAAATTTTAAATTTTAAATAAAGTTATTACACGAATAGATTATGGGTAAGTTGAATGTTAGAAATATAAACTACCTAGATGGGCCTAGGAACCGTTTAATAATTAAATTATAAAAATACATTATATTTGAACCTACTCTGTTTTTAATGAAACTTGATTCAAAATATAGATAAGATTATTCTCGTTCTAATGACATATTTATTGTTTTGTAAAATGTCATATTTTAGAAGTTATAAGCGCCAAATGAGTGAAGCAGCTGAATTAATTATAATAATTAAATAATATTAAAATTAACTCAAAAATTCAATTGTAATGTCAACGTGTATCTTCTTGGCGTGTACTCAAAGTTTGAGATGTAGTATAAATAGAGATGCATGAGTTCAACAATCAAATGCTCAGTTTCTTTTCTTGCTTCATCTATTGACATCTATCTCTCTAATTTCTATTTCTTTTTATTTTTACCCTATAATAATAATAAAGCCATGTCCCCATTTTAAGTATTGTAACCCCTGATCATTGAGTCAATACCCTATCCGATTGATTTAGGACCCAACAACACATGTCAAGGCTTTGCCCGACTAAGTTCGTTGAGGTTCTGTCTTGTAACGTAGGGATAAAGCTGAATTGGGTTACTATACTTAAAGCAAGTGCAGTATATATTTTATTAAATAGTTTAGGAGTTATACCCAGAATATAACAACCCTCCTTAAACTACTTTGGACACCCCTAAACACTCCTAAATACACCTCGAATACGAGAAACGGACCCGGATAACCTTTATTTCATTAAATAACAAATAAAAACAAAATTTATAGTCTGTCACGGGGCGCGACAGACTTCTCTTCATTCTTTGCGAGGCGCGAGCGAGTAACAAACGACGACACCACAGCCCGCCACATGGCATAACACGCGTCGACACCTGTGGTGACTCAGCAACAACTGCCGCCGCTTTTTTGGCCCTGGAAGGGCATGACGACCCCCTTTGATTCCTTCGAGGGGCGCGAGAGACCCCTGATCAGGCCCTATAAATTGGACGATCGAGCATTCATTCCAAGTCGTTCACAATTCTAATTTCTCTCTCAATCTCTGATAGCTAAAATAATTCCCGGGTATTATACCCCCTAGAATAGCGATGCTCTGCCTCGATGTAAGTATCATAAACCCCGGTTACGTATTAGATACGCTGCCTGATTGATCTAATGCGCCGCGGCTATCGAGGCTCTGCCCGACATAGTCGTTGGAGTTCTGTCTCGAGGAGGGTATAACTAATGTAAATATGGGTTATTATACTAACGCGTGTGCATTGTTTATTTAACTAGATTATAACCAGGAACTCACAAGGAAATACCTAAATTAGCAATATGAGTAATCCTCCTTTTTGCAAACTGTTTTTACAAAACCTCAAATGATTTACATTATATTAAATAGTGATTGAGTATTTGTATTCTACAACTATCGTCGGTATGTTGAGGTTTTGTTTACAAAATTTGTTACAACATTGTGAGTAGTAACATGACCACCAGTCATTGATTGACAGTACCATGGGTGGTGATTAAGGTAGAAATATAAACAAATGTAATTGTACGACAGCCCTCAATGCTGTAAACTGATAAAACTTGTTTTGATTAAACTGGGATCCGCTCACCAGTATTTCTTGCTGATAAAATATTTTAAACACGTGTTTCAGGTAACTTAGTGTGAAGCCCATAAAAGCCAGCTGGAGAGCACTGAAGGCTTAGAAACGTGGCCATAAAAATTACCAAATTAAAAAGGAGAACTGTTTTCAATAATTAGGGTTATTCCCTATAAATGTATTATAAATGAAAATCGGGTTTTACCCCATTTATTTATTTTAAACATTATGGTGTTTAACTCTGATAAAAATATTTCCTAACTACGGTCCTGATGAAACTTTCCGCTGCCAAATTAATAAACACCGATACCATCCGACTGGTTCACGGCTCCCGTTCCCAGGGTGGGGTCGGGGGCTGTGACAGTTGTGAATAAAATCAATTCTAGTATAACATTGGTTTTGAAATGAGTGAGATAACAAGTATTAAATCACATAGAATTTGAAATCGAGATAGCATAAAAGAGAGGCTTAATAAAATATTGGTGTGTTTCGAGTTTAGAAACTTCGACTATTCCAAAGTGAATCGTAAGTCCTTTTGAATTAGGGAGTCATGTTTTGGACTAATAGATAAAATACTCTCGTCGACAGGCGATTACCGGTATTTACCCTTCCAGTTAATGCATGTACCCAAGTCGATTGAAGATACGAAACTTTGGCGAGATTGAAAATCGAAGAGTGGAATCAGTCATTAAGGTGTGGATGTCAATCCTAGCTTGACAATTTTGTCCCCAAAAATGTGGCTTATTGAACTAAACAAGGTATAATCTCGAGTCGTCCATAAGGATTCACTAGAATTATGAAATGGAAAATTCCATCAAGTTATGGATATCAGTCCTGACTTGATGGTGAAATTCCGTGCAAAGTGTTAAGTCAGATGGTTTGAAATTCGTCACCAAAGGCGGGAATCACCCCTATTTTGATGAGTCATTTCGATTGTGGGATATGAGTGTCTTTAAGTCTTCAAAGTGTGTTGCGCATATGTCTTTGGAAAGGTATGTTGTACATATTAAGACAAAAGAAGTAGGGAGAAGCAAATTGGAAGAATAAGCATTTTAAGCGAGTAGCAAGAATGGTCAAAATATGCTAGCTACTATAGACTAGGTCGAACATGGAAATTCTACCTAATTCCCTATAGTTATGGCTCTGATACCAATATGTCACACCATGGTTGTAAAAATCCCGACTAGTCTCCGATTAGTCACCGATTAATCACTAATCGGAGGTTTACCGATTAATGGCCGATTGAAGGGAGCGCTTAGCGAGTACGGTTAGCCTGAATAGATTTGATAATATAGCGATTAGTGGCGCGTAAAACGATATGGAGTGAGAACGGGTAGGATAGCTGATCGTGCGGATTAGTTATCCGTACGAGTAAGTTATCTGTGCGAGTGAGTTATCCGTGCGAGTGAGTTATCCGTGCGGATGGTAATCCGTGCGGATGGTAATCCATCCGGATTAGTCACTCGTGCGGATTGTTTATCCGCGCGGACAAGTAATCCGTGTGGATTACTATTCGAGTGGATTGTTTCTTCCTATGCTTAAGGATGTGTTTGTGTACGATGGTTTGTACTTTGAAGTTTTCGTTGTAGCATTTAGAAAACATTTAAGTATCTCTACCTTTCAAGCCGGTCGCGCGAACAACAATCTGTCCGGATGGTAATCCGTGCGAGCACGTCTCTAAGGCCGAGTCACTTGATGAAATTGGTGGAATCCGTCCGGATGGTAATCCGTGCAGGCAGTGGTAATCCGTCCAGATAGTTTCTTCGTACGGACAAAGACAATCCGTCCGGATAGTCTGTCCGTGCGGACAACTTGCCCGTACGGATGAACATTGTTTGAAATTGTTTAAGGTCTTAGTATCTCATGATCCGAAGAGTAATCCATTCAGAGGTCATCCGTCCAGATTGTTCATTCGTCGATACTCAAACCTCATTTGGAATGTGGGTCCCAAGTGTAGTTCGTCCGGGCGACAACCCGTCCGGATCGTCTGTCCGTGCGGATAACTTGTTCGTGCGGACAACTAGTCCGTGCGGACAGCCTCTCGTTCTGGTTGTTCCATTCGTCTACTCTTGGTTTTGTTGTCGTTTTATCTAGACGTTCTGATTACGTGGCAACCACTTGGAATTGTATTCTTACTCGCATGACTAAGCCGGCTAGGAACCACCCTAACTCGTCCTGTCGGCGTCTCAGAATGGTCATTCCGGTTTAACCCGAAATCAGGTGTCTTGTGGGTAGAATCCAGATCTAAGGCTAGTGCATCACTGTTATCGAGTAGAGGACTAGAACTGATCCGATTCGTACCGTTTTCGAGGGTAAAAGAAGGAGAAAACTTTAGTATATTTCTTTCAACTCTTTTATCCTTAGAAAAGTTTAGATTTAGGTGAAGTTGTTGTGAAATCTTGTGGAAATCGTTCAGATCCGAGTTATTCTTGGTGGAATGAGGTCAAACTTGAAGTTCATGAGAACTTCAGGATGACGTCACCCTAGAATATCTTAAATCTTGATGATTTCATGGTTAAAAGTTGAGATTTAAAAGATAGAAGGGTGTAGAATTGTGTATAGATCAAGAAAGTACAAGATTTAGAGCAAGATCTTACCTGGATTGAGAGAAATCGGAGAAAAGGTGAAGAATGCGTGCAGGTCAGACGTCACTTGCCAAAAGTGGAAAGTTTGGAGTGTGACCCGTGTATTCATAGGATGCCAAAAAGGGAAAGGGGTGGTCCGTGCGGATGGCAGGTCACCCAGATTGTTCATCCGTGCGGATGTCGATTGAATGGTGCGTTCGGTGCGACGACGCTTCGGTTTCGATTGCGAGCGATTCGATAGGGTTTCCTAGTCAATTTACTTTTAGTCCCAACTACTTCGTATATAACATGGTTCGATTCGGGCTTCGGGTTCGAGTACATTCGAGTTAGACTTCGAGTTCGATTGAGTTCGCTTGATTACCACAACATAACATAAACAAACATGCACAGGTAACACGTAAGGCACACACACACGTATAAATACTAAGTAAAATACATAGTTCGAGTTGCGATTCGATGTCGATTTGATTAGCATAGCTTGATTATTAGTTGATTAACTTTATCGCATTGTTACTGCCTATAATTCCCAGTCGTAGGTCGATTGAAGTACGATTAACACGATTTGATTGTTGCAAGTAACAATACTTACTCCACATAATATAATTAAAATAAAAACATTTCTATGAGTCAAGTCGCGCGAAATCGGTCGTTGACTTGACCTTGACTTTGACTTTCACTCGTGAAAACACGGGGTGTTACAGCACCCAAAGTGTATTAAAATGAAAATGGGTCAAGTGTACTCACAAAATTGCATATGCTTTCTGATTATCCCATGTGACGAAGTTGTTGAGGCTAGGAAGTTGAATGTGTTCGATTTGGAGTTTAAGAGGTGTTTACATATGGTTCTAGGGATTTGGAGTTTAAATAACATGAAAAATAAACATGTGAAAATAATAATCTAACACCTATGACACTTGTTCTTGACACTATGAAACTCTAAAAGAGTTTAAATGTTTTCATGGAACAAATTTTCATTAGAATCGTGACAAGTTGTCAAGGGCTAAGATGATACAATCTACTAGCTTGACGAATGTCCATTAGTTCATTACCAAGAGTTCGATTATTTGGTTGTTACATAAGTATTACATAGTGTATATTACATCATATAATTCAATCACGAGGTAGAAGATTAAAGTCTTCATTTAGGCACCTCTAAGTATCATGGAATTCACACATGAGGTAGGAAGAACAAAACTTCCATTTAGGTACCTCTATTGTTCACCACTACACTTGTTGTTACGAACAACAAGGAGGGTCATGAACTTACAAGAAACAATAGAAAATGAACAACTAATCTATGAGAAAACATCAAGCAATGTGTGGATTTTCAAGTAGGTTAGCCCAAGCTAATCCTAAATCACACAATCATCAAGTCTTGAACTTGAGCATCACTTGTGAGTTAAAACCCTTGAACAAAACATAAAGTTTGTGAGGTTTATTCCTCTGATTTTGAATGTCTCAACCTTGTTTTTAAGCCTAACTAACCATAGAAGTGGTTATAAGCATAAGAACATAGGTTTAAGATGAGTTTCCTCAAGTTTAAACAAGTTTATCAAAGTTTGAAACAAGAACAGAAAAATCAGTCCACTTTGGAGCCCTTTTGGCAACATTCCAGGCTCTGGTTTTCCAGGTAAAACCCATGGAAATGTATCTAAGGTTAATACAATGTAGTAGGAAAAAGAATCGAGTGAATCGGATAAGAATTGAGTGAGTTATGCTCACTTTAGTGAAATGGTATAAATCTGCTCGAACTTCTGTAATCAGCTACGATTTCGAGTGTTTGAGAGTGAATGGAGAGTGTTTAGAAAGTGAAAAATGCTTGGAGGAGGCTTGGGTTATATAGGGGATGGATTAAGGTTTCATTGGGTTGGGCTTTGGAAGTGTTTAGTGGGCTAAATAACTCAAAACAAGGAAATTAAGTGGGCTGATGCAAGGCTGTTAACAGCCCTATAATTTTTATTTTATTTTATTTTTTTGACATTAGAAGGTATATATTTGATGTTTAATAAAGTGTTACATGGTGTCTAGTATGTATGTAACTTGTAACAAGATCCAAAATGCATAAATGACATGTTTTAATTTAGCAAAAAGTGTGATAACATAGGTGTGTATAACACATGAAATGTAACAAGTATGTATGGTTTATAGTTTGGTATGATCAAGTGAAAAAAAAAACATACAACTTAATCTTATAATCGAATAACTAAGTGTTTTAATGTATGAAGATTTAAGGATTACGAATACACGGTCATTGTTTATGAGTTAAGCTTACGTTTATACGAATTACGAACCATGTATCAAACGAGTGCACGTATCAATGTATAAACATGTATAAACGATGTATAAAAGATTCGTTTCATTACGATCAAAGTCTCGGATTTTACAACGATACAACGAAATACGATTACAAGGAATACAAGATTTCCCAAAAAATAGAATTTCAAGCAGTGGTTTCTAAATATGGAAAGTATGAAAACGCAGGGCGTTACAGTCTCCCCTCCTTTAGGAAATTTCGTCCCGAAATTTATTCAAGAGGAAGACTTGAAAAAGTTTTGGCAATAATTGAGACTTGAAAATTTTGAAACGGTTTGAAAAGTATGAAACTTTGGAAAACGACATGGTAAATTTGCAAGGGAGTTCGTTTTCTAAAATAATTTGAGGTACCAAACATAGTTGAAAACGTGTAGGTCCGTATATAGGTAAAGTGAGTCTAAACAAGTTTTGGATAACTTAAATTGGAGATGTATTAGAAACGGGACGTATTAAGAAGGGAGATTTTGACAAACGGTTTGTATTTTGTTTGAAAGTGGGGTAGTTTATAGGGGAAGTTTTACGGATAGTATAAAAATCACGCTTTCATAAAAATTGTTTATTGAGAGGAACGAAAAGGTTTGGTACTTTGAATAAAGCGTTAAAGGTATACTAAGTACATTTACACAAGAATAAAGAATAGGAAGACGGTTTTAAAGGTAATGAGATAAGTTAGGATTTAAATGTTTAAACAAGCTTGATTGTGAACGGGGTTCATATGAAAGAAAGGATAATGGAGAATAATAGGAGTATGGGGCGAACGATTGACTCTAAATGAATGCAAGTACATGAATGATATAAGTATTAGATAGATGAAAGTAGCGTGTTAAAGATGAAGTCTCGTCATGGATAATCGGATATAATGCGTTTGTGAGTTGTTTAAAGTTTGTATTAGGTCAAAAGCTCTGCAAAACACTGAATTTCTCATGGGACGTTTTACGAAAGTTTGGTAACATGGTGAAAACACTTATATATAGGAAGTACCAGCGGCGTATCCACCATGTTTTGACCATGTTATGGCCGTCTCGTTATTCAGTGTCATGTTACGTTCCGTGTCATACCATACACAGTAGTACGCTCTATGGTTTTCATACGCCTATCACTATAATCATGTGTGCACCCGCGATTATTTTGATCGTCGCATGATCTGCATAGCTTGTACTAGTTGTGTATAAATCAGGGTATACATAATTTAAAAATAAGAATGTATACGTATAAGAATATAGTATATAAGCAAGTCCATGCTTAAGTATGTATGGGACCCACGTAAGCAAATTACTCGGATTACGCTCGCGTACAGGTACGAATGTAGGAATCATGAGTATGAATGAAAGTATGAGCATAAGTATAAGTTTAAGTATGAATATGCACGTAAGTATGAGTATAAACATAAAACATACGAGTAGTATGAGTATAAGTATAAGCATAAAACGTATGCGTATAAGTGTAGGTATGAATAATAAAATTTACGTATATAGTGTACGTTGGGACATAGCGGATTTAAGTGTATAAATGCATTCAAAAGGTTGAGTATGTAAATACGAACGATATGAATGATGTTATCGCGAGATATCGACTAAAATGTGTATGATGATTTGCATGTATAGTTGTTTAAACGAACCGTTGAGTTTATCGAATCAAAATTAGATTGAGCTTGATTTGAAGGGTAGAATATTGTTTGTATATGTAAGAGAATACAAAGTACTCAGTAGTTAAGCATAATGTATTTTATAAGGAATGGAAATGCTAGTTTTGTTTTAAAAGAGTTTACGTAATTCGAAGATGGTCGGTCCCCATGAGGTCTTCTTGCCCACGTGTTTTGTAAATTGGTGTAGGAAAAAAGTTTTCGATAAAAAGTAAGTTCGTTTCATCAAACAAGAAATTATGAATTTAGTAGGTTCTTGCAAAAATGAGGATCCTTAGAAAAGAAATTTAGCAAAAGGATTTAGTGATTGTTAAAATTTTTAACAAATGATTTGTTGATGTTGAAAAGAGTATTTGGTAAAACGATCATATAACATCTATAAGATCTTATAAGCAATTGAGAAAGGTTGGTTTAATTTCGATTAAGAATGGAAGTCTCTAGTGTGACACCCCAGGAAAACCACGCAACTTAACTAGCTTCCTTAGTAACTACGTGCTAAATTTCGGGACGGAATTTCTTTCAAGTTAGGGATGATGTGACAACTCGAGTTTTTAAGGTCTTTACTAGAACGCGTTACTCGTTTCGCATAGTGTTTTCATAATTCGTATGCATTGTAACTTATTCGTTCATGTTGATATATGTTTAAGTGTTTGTATGATTGTTTGGTTTGTTAATAAAAGGTTATGAACTATTTAAGATTGGGTAGACTTGTCACATGCATCTTTTGTGAAATTAAACAGTAAACTTTGGCCAATATACAGACTCGGCGAAACTTGTGAGTTTCGCCACTCCTCAGACGACGAAACACTGGGGTTTCGTCCAGTGGGGGTTTCGCCGAAATGGGATTTTGGCCCATGTGAGGCCCAAAGGTGATTAGGTTATAAAATCTGTGTATTCGCATAAGTTACATAAGTTGAAGTTAGCGAAACCCTAGAACTCTCTCTGTGTGTGACGGCGATTACCATTCCTCTCGGAGCTTTTGCTAGTTGCCTCTCGTAATCGGTTAGTGTATAATTATCCAATCAAACCTGATTGTTATTTGTTTGATTGTTCAGTGTGATGGTTTTGAACTACTGTGGATTTGGGTGTCTTGTTAGACGATGTGCTCTCATGTCTTACCAACTAGGGTTCAGTGTTTTGTTGATGAACAATTGGACTAGGATTGCAGGATAAAAACTCTATGGATCGTATTCATCGGTGTTTTGATTGATGGGTGTATGTTATGTTATCTTTTTCCTGTGAATATTAAATGATTATGTGATATAGGTTCGTGCATGACGATGATCTATTGATATAGAATTCGTGATTACGTTTGACGTTGCTAATTGATGGGTTAAGGGTTCTTAAAATTGCTGCCAGAGGGATGGGGCGATGCTAAGAAAACTGTCATGTTAGGGTTGTGAATCATGAACTGTTATCCATGACCACGAAAACCCTTTTCCACGAAATGCCTAGTTGACGAAACCCTCTAAGGTTTTGCCACCCATTGTGCCGACGAAACATCTGATGTTTCGTCACCTATGTGTCGACGAAACACTGGGTCTTTCGCCGTGGGAGTTTCGCCGCCCAGGATTTAGTTCATGGCAGACTGTGGTTGAAACTTGAGTTATACGCATGATCTTACTAATGAAACACCACTGCTGATGCTAAGGATATGAGTAACTATGCATTGACTTAGGAAACATGATTTGTTTAAAGCAAGTAATACAATTAACTGTTAAGTACACATTCAACTGTTAAGTACTGATATAGAACACGTATGTGAACTGTGGGTGAGTATGAGTTTGGATAACTGATTATGTGTTAATTGGAAACTGTTGCTTGAATGCATACTATGAATACAATTTATACGTGAACCAAATGATTGCAAACTGATTTTGTGTACATACATATCATAGGCTTTGATTGATTAGCTATAAACAAGTAACTTAACAAACCGAGCAAACCAAGGTGAGTTCACACTTTCTACAAGGCATGGGATTCCCGGTGGTTGGGAATGGGTAAAGGATTTAATCAGAACCTGCGTGATCTCCTGGTTTGGAACACGTACTATATCCTCTTTATTGAAGGGTGATAACATGTACTAAGGATTTAATCGGAACCTGCGTGATCTCCTGGTTTGGGGACACGTGCCACATCCTCTTTGTTGAAGGGTGATAACATTGATACTAGACCAAAATCTCTATCATGAAGTCCCTCATTTTTATATCGACTTAATCGCCGGGCCAATGGCGAGCGGGTCATTAGTTAGATAGCGCTATTTAGGTTTGACAAGCCTCACAGCGTGCCGCAGAGGACGGGCATGAACTAATGGATCTGGGCACTAGTCAATGATGATAGACATTGACCTTAGGGCACCAACTTACTTTAGTCGGTGGTCGATATGGTAACAGGTCTAGTGGATAACATGGGGTAGCCCCCACTGCTTATGGTTTGGAAAACAAGGAACTGATTAACTACTGATTTTCTAATGAACTTATGGTTTTGGAATAACTTTAAATGGACAACCAACTGTGAACTCGCTCAACTTTGTTGTTGACTCATTGTTACATGCCTTGCAGGTCGTTAGAGGTTTAGCTGGAGCTTGCAGGGGAGCAGGATGTCGTTGTGGGACATGGACCGTTGTGTGCCATGTTAAACTTTATGAATATTTAAACTTATACTTTGGTTTTAAACTTTATGCTTCCGCTAGTAACCTGAATTTGATTAACTTGTTTTGAACACCAATTATATTGCGTGGTTGGACTTTTATTTATTTAATTACATTGTTCAATATGATTGGTGGCTGGATCCTGGTCAGTCACGCCTCCTGCGGTGATACTCCGTTTGTGGATTTTGGGGGTGTGACATCTAGTATGATGACATAACGTGTGCGTGTTTTAGTGATTAAGTTGAATATGAAGTTCATGGGCCAGAGATTCATTGGACTGACTAAATTGATAGGTAACATTATTTAAAGTTTTGAAATTCGGGAAATAAAATGTTTGAAGGTATGATTAAGAATTTCGTGTATGTGAGTTATGTGAAAATAGATTGTAGGATAAGAAGTACGTTTGATAAAACAATGTATTTTGGAATTGATATAAGTGGGTATTTCGATAATTGATAAATGATTTAGGTATGAAACATGATTGTGTTTGCTTGATAAAGTATTTTGAAGGAAAGTTTTGGTAACGATCACCTAGGTAAGGGAATCACCCCTAACTCGTTGGTGAGGTCGTTTTAAGAAAAGAATGAGTGGAGTTAATCGTCAAGGTAAGGAAATCACTCCTAACTCAATGACATGCCTCCATTTTAGCGTTATAAAGAATGTAAACAAAATTGAGTGACGTTTTGAAATCATGCATAGTTATAAATGTATGAAAAAGATTTAGTATGATGTGTGTGTGAGAAGAAAATATCGAAAGTAAATTCGAATTTGAAAGATTGCATCGTATAAAATAAATAATAGAAACACATGTTTGATTAAAATTTGGGATGGTTCCAAAACGGAACTTTGACTAACCAAAGTGGTCGAAAAGTCTTTCGAATTTGAGGAGCATGATTTGGCCTAATAGGTGGAATATTCTCGCCGTCAAGTCGGTTAACGGTTTTTACCCTTCCGGTTACTACATGTCCCAAATCAATCGAAATTTCGAGACTTGGCGGGATTTATGAAAAATTCAAGGAGTGGAACTAGTCGACAAGGTGCGGGTTTCACCCCTAACTTGACGATTTCGTATCCTAAGTGTGGTTGGAACTCGTCGAGTCAAAATTTAATTTCAACACTTTGACGAGGGTCCACTAGAATTTGAAAGCGGAAATTCTCCATCAAGGTGAGGATCTCACTCCTAACTTGGTGGCGAATTTCACGTAAAAATAATAGGTGGATTGAGAGTCTTTCACTAAATTGTGGGTTTCATGCCTATTTTGGTGAAGTCGTCTCGTTTTTGTATTACAAGTGGTTTCGAATTTAGTATAAATGAGTAAAAGACGTATGTTCAAAATAATAATAACAAGTATAACACATAAGAGACATTTCAAGAATAACATGTAAAGATATTTCATAAAAATAGCATGTGAAGCAAGTATGGTCGAATTTTGGTGCTTAACTATAGACTAGGTCAAAAGCATGAAAATTTTCCTAATTCCCTATAGTTATGGCTCTGATACCAATCTGTCACACCCCAACCGATGGAGGAAACATTGGAGTAAGACGAAATAGATTGCAAGAGACTTCATAACACTATTTGTGACAAGTATTTAAATGATAAATTTTCATTTCATTTCTAAAGAATCAATTACAAGGATTTGAAACAAATACAACATGAATAATGAAATACACTACAAATAAAATATAAAATACAAAATTTAAAGTGTGTATCTAAGCATCCTACTAGATTCCATGCATCATCAACATCATCGCTAAACCTGCAACATGTTTTAAAAGCATAGTTCAATACAAAGGTATTGGCGAGTACACTAGTTTTAGACTCGTGGTATATGTATAAAAAGGTATTTTCAATCCAACATAGCAATTGGTATACAAGGTCAATCTATCATGCATAACAATATGTCAACTCTAGTGTCCACTAGTATTTAGCATTCCTCGACACAAAAGTGACGAGACCGTTATAGAATAAAGACTCAACAAAACCCCGTCGGGTGGTGTGCTACTCCTATAGCGCTATATTATTGTTAAGCCGAGTTAACAAGTAGTATGTATTCTAGCATGAACCTAAGCATAGCAAAGCATGTATAAGGATTGAACGAATAAAAACATGTTTGTGAATCGTGCATTTTAACAAGTAAAATATGTTGCACCCAAAGTGTATTAAAAGGAAAATGGGTCAAGTGTACTCACAAAATTGCATATGCTTTCTGATTATCCCATGTGGTCAAGTTTTTGAGACTAGGAAGTTGAATGTGTTCGATTTGGAGTTTAAGAGGTGTTTACAAATGGTTCTAGGGTTTTGGAGTTTAAATAACATGAAAAATAAACATATGAAAATAATCATCTAACACCTATGACACTTGTTCTTGACACTATGAAACTCTTAAAGAGTTTAAATGTTTTCATGGAACAAAGTTCCATTAGAATCATGACAAGTTGTCAAGGCCTAAGATGATACAATCTACTAGCTTGACGAATGTCCATTAGTTCATCACCAAGAGTTCGATTATTTGGTTGTTACATAAGTATTACATAGTGTATATTACATCATATAATTCAATCATGAGGTAGAAGATTAAAGTCTTCATTTAGGCACCTCTAAGTATCATGGAATTCATACATGAGGTAGGAAGAGCAAAGCTTCCATTTAGGTACCTCTATTGTTCACCACTACACTTGTTGTTATGAACAACAAGGAGGGTCATGAACTTACAAGAAATAATAGAATATGAACAACTAATCTATGAGAAAACATCAAGAAATGTGTGGATTTTCAAGTAGGTTAGCCCAAGCTAATCCTAAATCACATAATCATCAAGTCTTGAACTTGAGCATCACTTGTGGGTTAAAACCCTTGAACAAAACAGAACGTTTGTGATGTTTATACCTCTGATTTTGAATGTCTCAACCTTGTTTTTAAGCCTAGCTAACCATAGAAGTGGTTATAAGCATAAGGACATAGGTTTGAGATGAGTTTCCTCAAGTTTAAACAAGTTTATCAAAGTTTGAAACAAGAACAGAAAAATCAGTTCACTTTGGAGCCCTTTTGGCAACATTCCAGGCTCTGGTTTTCCTGGGAAAACCCATGGAAACGTAGCTAAGGTCAATACAATGTAGTAGGAAAAAGAATCGAGTGAATCGGATAAGAATTGAGTGAGTTATGCTCACTTTAGTGAAATGGTATAAATCTGCTCGAACTTCTGCAATCAGCTACAATTTGGAGTGTTTGAGAGTGAATGGAGAGTGTTTAGAAAGTGAAAAATGCTTGGAGGAGGCTTGGGTTATATAGGGGATGGATTAGGGTTTCATTGGGTTGGGCTTTGAAAGTGTTTAGTGGTCTAAATAACTCAAAACAAGGAAATTAAGTGGGCTGATGCAAGGCTGTTAACAGCCCTATAATTTTTATTTATTTATTTTTTAGACATTATAATGTATATATTTGATGTTTAATAAAGTGTTACATGGTGTCTAGTATGTATTTAACTTGTAAAAAGATCCAAAATGCATAAATGACATGTTTTAATTTAGCAAAAAGTGTGATAACATAGGTGTGTATAACACATGAAATGTAACAAGTATGTATGGTTTATAGTTTGGTATGATCAAGTGAAAAAAAACATACAACTTAATCTTATAATCGAATAACTAAGTGTTTTAATGTATGAAGATTTAAGGATTACGAATACACGGTCATTGTTTACGAGTTAAGCTTACGTTTATACGAATTACGAACCATGTATCAAACGAGTGCATGCATCAATGTATAAACATGTATAAACGATGTATAAAAGATTCGTTTCATTACGATCAAAGTCTCGGATTTTACAACGATACAACGAAATACGATTACAAGGAATACAAGATTTCCAAAAAATAGAATTTCAAGCAGTGGTTTCTAAATATGGAAAGTATGAAAACGCGGGGCTTTACATCCGCATATGTTCGTTGCATCTTCCAAAATTTCGGGACGAAATTTCCTAAAGGAGGGGAGACTGTAACGCCTCACATTTCGCAGCTTTCCGTTTTTAGAAAGTTCATCTTATAATTCTATTTTTGGAAACTTGTTTCCTTTGTAATCGTATTTCGTTTCAAGCTATTGTAAATCTGAGACTTTGATCGTAATGAAATGCATCTTTTATATGAAATATACATCATTTATACATTATTTATACATTGATGCGTACGTTTGTTTGATACTTGATTCATGATTCCCATAAGCATAAGTTTAACTTGTAAACAATCATTGTGAATTCGTAATTCGTAAGCATTCCGTACATTCAAACACTTGACTATTCGATTACGAGACTTATACATATTTGGCACTTTGTTATACATTACACATACTTGTTTAATCCTTACAATAATTCTTTTATTATTATAACACAAAACCTACGTTTACATACTTGTTTAACGCATGTTTTCATGTTCCCTTTGCATATTAGGCCTTGCTACATGTTGGTCATATATTAAATAACATGTAACACCTGAATATACAACAAAAATACACCTTATAATGTTGAAAAAAAAGAATATGGGCTGGGCATATTCCGATCGCAGCCCTTGGGCTGGGTTTAGTTGCCTTGTTTCAAGGTTAATTACCCACTAATCATATTCAAAGCCCAACCAATTGAAACCCTAATCCCTTCCCTATATAATCAGCACTTCCCCATCCTTTATCCCACTTTTACAACTCTCAAACACTCTCAAAAACACACTTAAACTCAGCTGAGTTCAGCAGCTTACGTGAGAGAATTTCAGCTCTTTCTAAGTGAGTTTAACTCACTTCTTCTTCTATTTCTTATTTGTTTCTTCCTTCTTAACACTTGGATAACCTCTAGGAAGGTTTCACAAGATTACTTGGGTAATATAAGGTGAAACCTCACCATTTTTGAGGCCCAAAGTGTAGTAAACTTTCTGCTCATTTTTATTTCTTTGTATGTTCATTTTCATGTTGATAACTTGATGGAATCTTGTTCCCATCAAGCTCACAATCAAGTCTATGATTGTGGGTTTGTATTAGGGTGATTACCATCAAAGTTATGAGCTCAATTGCTCACTTATTTTCTGTTTAAACTTGATCAACAAATGATGAAAACAAACAAGTCATCATCTTCCATTTGATGAACTTGTGACTTGTGAAGTGTGAACAAATGTAAGCCTTGGATTTCCAAACCAAGTTCCACTCTTTCATTTGAACATTCTTATAACTTGTTAGATTATGTTTACATTATTGTTATTCATGACCCTCCCACCATCTCCATGATGGTGTGTGTAGTGGTGAATCTTATAATGAGGTTTCTAAACCTCCATGCTTGACATACATGATGCTATATGATAATACTTGATTGGACTTAGTTTTTAGGATGTATTATTACTATATAAACTATGTATAATTAAATAAAAACATGGCTGTGGTGTTAATCAAACCATGATTAACCATCATAAACCTAAGCTATCATATCAAAGATTCTAGAGTTCTTGTTATGATTCCAATGGGCAATTTGGGACCCATGGAACCACTAATTATGGTGTCATAAACAAACTCTTAGAACTTGGATATTACTTTCACCTAAACATACTTTTTGATATTTAATTTCCAAGTCCGAATCCTTCCATTCATTCTTAACCCCTTGAACTTACACACCTTTGTTTACCCTTGTAGGGTGACTTGGTGTTTCAATCTTCAAACCAATCAAATCTTCACGGAATTACCAAGTGGAAGCTTGCAAAACCGTGAGTACACTTGACCCATTTCCTTTTTACACAATTTAGGTTGTAACATGTTATCTTACACAATACACAAACACACACTCAATCCATTATACATGCTTAATTGTTATGCTTAAGTTCGTGCTAGATTCATACATGTTTTTTTGTCATTAACTTAGCTAGCCCAACTTAACATATATAGCGCTATAGGAGTAGCACGCCGCCAGTCGGGGTATTGTTAAGCTTATATTATACATAAACAGTCTCGTCACTTTTGTGGCGAGGGACACATATAATTCTTGTGGACACTTGGGTTTGACACTTAGTATTGCATGTTAGATAACCTTGTATACAATTTGCCATGTGGATTCGCGTAAATTCTTTTATACTTATGATACGTATTTACAAACTTGTGTACTCACCTATGCTTTTGCGTTGAACCTTTATTTTTAACATGTTACAGGTTGATGATTGATGCTCATAACGAATCTAGTAGGGATGACTAGAAACACGCTCAAGATACTAGATTTGAATATTTTGTTATGTTATTGTTGTTGTATTTTGCTATTTCGATGTTGTACTTGTATTTCTTTCGTTGTATTTGACATTTATGATTATGAATGAAATCAGTTTTGAAATAATTTATTGTCACAAAATGTTATGAAGTCTTTGAGCAATCTTGTTCATCTCACTCTGATGTTTCCGCCATCAGTTGGGATGTGACAATGAAGGGGTATCTTTCTTTCTAGAACCAAATATAATTTGGATATAAGTTACGATACCATGTGGATCCAATCAAACTCATTGAGAACTAATAGGATCTTTGTTTAGAGTTTGTTTGGATGACCAAGTCATAGCCAAGTCCAAATATGTGATTTGTATGAACATTTTGTGGTGAAAAAAGTGCCCAAATCAAGGTATACTTGATTCTATAGCTAAACATGTTTACATGTGTGATTTGTATGAACATTGATATGCAAGGCATGAATTTGTATCAGTTGCGGTTTAAAAATAAAATTGATACTCTTTTAGTTTATTTCTTGAAACTATTTTGTGATTCAGAAAGAAAATTGGAGCAAATTTGCTTAAAGGTTCAAACTAAATGACCATCAGGAAAATAATTGTTATCTTATTTTGGTTATTCGCATCTTTCTCAATATGCGTTCTAGGAGCCCTTGTTGCTCCAATATGAAAATATTAATCTTCTCAATTTGCATTTATATACATTGATGATGAGAATATGCGGTAGAGGGCGAAAATCGGCAGGCCAGACAGATTAGGTAATGGGTAAAAAAAGAAACTTTGGTCTAGATCAAGATGGGTTCAGTTTTTTGTCCAATGCTTCTACAGATAGTTTATCAATCAAATAAAATTAATAAATTATTTAAATTAATGCCATAGTTTAACGTACAGGTGTTTGAATTATAGTTGTAAGATTTCTTTTTTCGTTATTTTATTTCATTCATATTTCCTTTATTTATAGACTTATGAAATATGTAAGTTAAATTGTTTAACCCCTGTAACACACATGGTTCTAACCTAGTATCCCACATTAAACAAAATGATTAGAAATTATCTCATAATTTTTATATAATACTAAATAATAAATAAGATTGGAGAATAATAATTCAAGACGACCTAAATTTTAAACCCTAAATAAATGCTCGGGTATGACGAATTTGGTAGTAAGATCATTCTAGGTTCAAGTCAAATCGATATTTGTTATAAGAATTTAAAATTAATCGAGCCGTTCAAACAATATGTGAACGTTACTATTTGTTTGGAACAGTTGCTGAGCCAAAACTTTTTCCTATGTGTGATTTTTTTCAATGCTTAGCTTTATAATTATCCAGAGATTTTTTTCAACGCTTAGCTATATAATAATCCGGAGTCAAACTTTTTGAGTGGGCTTAGGTCGGGTTGAGTCAAGTCGAATCACTTAATAAAAACCGGTATAATAATAAATGTACAATATCCCTAGAAAAAAAAATATAAGAGATACAAAGTCAATAGCACAACCCTGAAAGTTTATTCATGTCTAATTTCAACTTTAATCAAGTCTAAAATCAGATATATACACCGAATTTCAACTTTGATCATGTCTAACTGTCTAATTTCAATTTTAAAGTTTGAAGAAGGATTAAAACTAACATTTACTCATGTTTAATTAAGTAATAGCCCGAGTCTCTTCAACGTTCGAATAGAATTGTCCATGTCCTTAAGTTACACTTTGTCAATTGTCCTTGCTTCTATTCGAAAGTTAATTGTTTGTTCCTAAGTACAAGTCGAACTCGATCGTGACTCTTTAGTTCCTGTTCCTGGTGGTCCTTTTTTATTTCGGTTAAGGTCTTTAATAATTTAAAATATTTGAAGTCCATTATATATTATATCGAATCAAGTAATTGGGCTTAAATTTTAAACTATAATATGTTTATTATGTAAAACGTATATATAATTTGTTTCTTAAGGGTGGTCGGAGTGGACACGTGATGAGTGATGGAACACCGTCGCAAGCCCTTAATCACGCGTGATGGAGCTTGAAGACGTGATGTGTATCGCGTGCGTAATAGGAGAATTTGTGTGTGGGTTTGACTTTGGTGTTGAGTTTGTGATTCGATGTGATGAGTGTGAGAGATGAGTGATGACCATTGCAAGTGTGATAGAGTAAAATGTGATGAAATGTGGAGTGAGGTATCAAACGGTGATTTGGTGTGATGTGTGATTAGTGATGTTGGTGCACTTATGTCTGCACTTTGTCTGTATTTGGTCACGATGTAAAACGATGTCTTGTTAGTCCTGTAAGTTTGACCAAGTCAACCATCCTCCTGGTTTGACTTGGCCAAACAGTCAACATTATGTTTGTAATTTGTTTGGTTCGAAGGATGTGTCATCGAAGGATCACTTATATCCTTCGATGATGAGCTCGATAGATAGCTTTCGATAGATGGACCACGAAAGATCCCATCTTTCGTGGTACATGTTGATCGTTCGAGCTGTTTCTGGTCGAAAGATGATCTTTCGACCAGACTGTTTGATCCTTCGACCAGACATGCTGTTATGGGTATAAATACCCGTGTGTTGTGTTCATTTCGACAGTTGGACAGATAGTTAGACACTTAGACAGATCAGGAACACACACACACTAGAGAGAGTTTGCAGAACTGATTTGTAAACCTGGAGCTGTAACCGGACCTTTCATACGTTTAATACAAGTGGTGTTAATCGTTGAGTCTTGTGTGTTGATTATTTGCGTGTTCTATCTCGGTTTGCTATCTCGGTTGGATTCCGCACAACCGGGTTGGTTTGTACACAAGGATTAGGCGACTAGATCCTCCCCTAGCCGGACCTACAAGTGGTATCAGAGCCTTGGCTCTTATCCTTGTTAAAACCGAGGTGTTCTTGCTGATTTTCGGGTTCTTAAAGTTCATATTTTTCTGAAATTTCAGCTCATATCTTCGAAAGTTCTGGTATTTTGTTGTTAGTTCACATAAAAACCTTGTTATTTTTCTTTTTCACATGTTAAAGAGTGGTTTTTAGTGAAGTTTCGAGCAAAAACGGGTTTCGGAAAGTTGTCGGTTTACCGGAAAACTCAGATATTTGGGCTGTGTTCTTGACATATTCAAGTTGGTTCTTGTTAAAATTCACTCTTTGATCTTAACAATTTGAATATTGAAAGTGTTTGTGTGTTGGGAAGAGTATTTTGATTAAAATATTGGGATCATTACCTAGTTGGTGAAAGTCTGCATGTTCAGAGCTGAAAGATATGGTCTGACCATACTTTCTGCCGAAAGTTTCTACCAACCCGTCAACTTTTCACCAACCCTGTCACATTTGTCAACCGTGTCAGTAAGTTCGAAAGATATCCTTCGAACTCGAAAGACCATCTTTCGATCAGTGGAGGTTCGATAGATCATCATCCTTCGAACCAAGGAATCATTTCGAAACATTCATCTTTCGGTCTACTGTTCATTTTCGAAAGACTAGGATCCTTCGATTGGGGAGTCTTTCGAAGTCATCTTTCGTGATTTATCTTTCGGTCTATAGTACGTTTTCGAAGGATAAGGATCCTTCGTTGGAGAATCTTTCGAAAACATTGTTCGAAACTCAACAGTGATCTTTCGAACCTTGTTGATCTTTCGAACAGGTGTTGATCTTTCGATCCTTAGTCTGTTTGTATTTAACAGTTTGTATTTTTCAAGTGTCTTTCGACAGGTATCCTTCGGCTGATCAAAAATGAATTCGATGTGGGGTGTTCCGGTAAATGCAGAGATGTATTTTGGTACTCCAACTCCGGATTCGGGTTCGCAAGCCAATGCTACATCTACCGGTCAATGGGCATTAGTATCAAATCAAGCTCCAAGTGTTCAAAGCATTTTACTAAGCGAAAGTGAAACGGGAAGTTTGAATAGGCCTCCAAAGTTGATGCATTTAAGTGAATATCCGGGATGGTTTGACAGATTTCATACATATGTCCTTGGTCAAAATACAGAGTTGTGGTTGCGGTTCATCACAGATTTTGATCAAACAATAGAGGTTGCTGCATCATCTGCTGCTACATTTGCAGATCTTACCGAAGATCAAAAGAAAGTCTATGATTTGGAGAAGAAAGCATATGCCATTCTTACTCAGGCATTAAACAAAGATATTTATCATCAATTCGTCAGTTTCAAGACAACGAAGCAGTTGTGGGACGCATTGAAGATAAGGGGCATAGGAAATGAAGCAACACGTCAATTAAGAAAAGATCTGCTGAAGAAAGAGTTTGATGGTTTTGTTTGTATGCAGAATGAATCTCTAGGAGATTTGACAAGTCGATTTACCCATTTGCTGACTGAATTGGCAAATACTGGGGTTGTAACAACTTCAGTAGAGATAGTGAAGAAGTTTGCAGATGCACTGCCACCTCAATGGAGTAATTTCATAGAAATCATGAAGTACAATGGCACTTTGGATACAACAAGCTTCAGTGATTTTGCTCAACTCCTGGAAAACAAGAATCAGGAAGAAACTCTAAAGGCAAAAAGAGTTGCAGTGCCACAAAATCCTGAAATTTATTATGGAACTTCTAGCACTTCTACAAAACCTTCTTCACACGCTCCAATTCAAACAGCATTTGTGTCTAGCACGAGCTTGTATGGCACTCCTCCTCCAACAACAGACATGTTTGGAAATCCGCTTAATCCAGCTCCTCAACCAGCACCACAACAGCAACAGCAAATCAGAGCAACTGATATATTCGGGAATCCACTTCCTCCTCAACAGCAAGCTTGTTATGGAAGTACATCATCTGCTGGTCAACAATCAAAGCCAAATACAGTACGGCTCGACACTTCAAGCTTTTCTAAAGTCAGTGTTGAAGTAGCAAAAGAACATATGGAGCTGCTAAACACTGTGGTGAGCGCATACTGTGGATTAGTGGAAGGTCAGATTGGCAACATTAATCTGACTCAAGAAGACTATCAGCAGATAGATAAAGAGGAGATGGAGATGATGGATATTAAGTGGGCCTTTGCCAGTGCTGTTAGGCGAGCAAAGGATTTTATGGAAAGAACAGGCCGAACCAGCTTGGAAAGCAAAAAGGACACCAAGTATGGGTTTGATAAGCAAGCTGTTAAATGCTTCAATTGTGGTGAACGTGGTCATTTCAAGCGTGAATGTACAAGACCAGCTCAGCATGGGAACCAGAATCCCTTCAGAGGTCAAGGAAACAGGGCCAATCAGAACCAAGCGAGGAACAATGATCGCACACTGGTGCCTGTCAACAACCAGACCCAAGCAGGACCATCAAATGCCAACCAGGCACTTGTGGTTCAAGTAGATGAAGGCTGTGATTGGTCAATCCAGTTGGGAAATGATGCACCAGATGGAACAGCTTGTTTTGCTGAAGTGGTTAATGGTCTTAAGCACGCCAATGGTGGAGAATCTTCCACCAATGGCAGTGAATCTTCTGAGGATGAAGACTCTTCCGGTTATAGTGGAAGTTCAGATGAAGAGTCCTCCACTTCAGGCGATGATCATGTGGATGACACATCAAGTGCATCAGTCGATGCAAATATTGATGAGCTTTTGGATGAAGTTGCAGCAGGAATTCAAAGAAGATCTATTTTGGTGGATCAAGCTGCTTATTCTTCGTCTTCTCTCCATTCAGCCTTTATGGCGAATGTCGACAGTTCATCAAGTCAGGTATGTGTCGACGAACCCACTTCTGTTAGCTGTAATAACTGTGATAGTTTGCATGTGAGATGTGCTGAGTTGGAAGCAAGCATGTCTGAGTTGCAAGGCAAACACGATGCTTTACAAGCTAGTTTGTTTGAATTGCAAGACAAACATGTTTCTGTGAATGATAGGTGGTGTGAATTGCAAAGCAAGCACGAGGCTTTGCAAGAAAAATACGATGTGACATTCATTCACAATCAGAAATTAACCGTTGATATTTCAAAGTGCACTGAAGCCAATATGTTTTATGAAAACCATGAAAAGGGATATAAATCAATGATTGAAACATTGAAGAAAGATAAAACAGAGTTAACTAAAATGGTTTCCAGAAAACAAACGGACATTAATTTGTATATCACTCGTCTTGAGGTAATGCAAAAAGAAATGGCTTGTGTTAAAACAGAAAGTGAGGCGATCCGACTCAAGTTAGACAGTTATTTGAGTTCTAGCTATGTGTTGGATCACATCATTGATGTTCAGAAAGAGAAAAAGGATGTCACATGCATAGGTTATAAGAAATGTCCACCACCCGTGAGAAACAACTTTGATGCACTGCCTGATGAGGAGTATAGAACTCATTTTGAACCCTCTGTTCCTTTGGACGTTGAGGAATTTGCTACAGGACTCGGATACAAGAAAGAAGTATCGTCAGATTCAGATGCGTCAGCAGATACTTTTGTAACTGCTGAACCGAATCAGGATCCTCCAGTTGTGATTGAGGATACTGACTCTTCTGATGATGAGTCTGATGATACCGATTCAGCAAAGTCTGATGCGGTGATAAAAGATGAGGACATACCTCTTGAGAATCACATTCTGTGTGATCCTCCTGCAAAACCCGCTAAGACTATTGCAACTGAGTCCTCATCTGAGAAAGAGTCGGAGAGTGTAGATTTGTTGTACACTCTTGTTGGTGATGATAAAATTTACTCAGACAAAGATTTTCCCATTAAGAATGTTAACCAATCCTTAATCAGTAAAGTCTTTGAAAATTCAACAAGTAAGTTTTTGGGAAAGACAGGACCACATGTTACAGTCACACAGTGTCCTCCTATCCCAAAGGCTGAAGTTAGAAAACAGTTTGGGAACAAGAAATTGCCAACAGTGCCAAAACAGCAAAACCATACCAAAACAAATGGTAAGGCACCGACTCAAACTCAAAAGAAGCCGAATCAGAAGAAGAAGAAGAATGTGAACTTTGTGAAGTCGAAGGGAACGGACAAAATTGAAAAGTTTGCAAATCAATCTAATTTAGATTTTGTCCAAAAAGCAACTGTGATGAAAAGGAATGAACCAAGTTGTTCAAAACCTAGTACCTCGGGATCACAAAGTTCATCATCGGCAAGACGACCACATGATACTTCGGGGTTTGTTGAACGAAGATCATGTTTTGAATGTGGTACAATTGGGCATGTCATTCGCAATTGCCCGTATCTTCATAAACAAAAAGGCATAGTTGATGTTCCCCGTGACCACATTGACCGCAAGCGATCTGTTTCTGTAAAACAAGATCCCCGACTCATAAGAGAAAGGGAAAAGAAACAGAAACGCCAACAGGTCAAGAAAATTGAAAAAGCAATTAAAACCGATGTGGTTCACAAACCATCTGTTTCAGTTAAACCAGATAATTCAAAGTTTTCAAAAACTTCAAACAATCAAACTGGTATAACAAAACAGACTTGGAAACCAAAAACGGTTACTGAATCAGGGGGACCATCACAATTTCCGAATCATCAAAAAGTGGAAGTTATTGTTGTTGATAAAAATGGAAGACCCAAGACCACAATGGCTTGGGTCCCCATCTCCAACTAATCGATTGAGTTTATGTGCAGGGTGTTCCAGGAGGAACTATCAGTAGTCATTGGATTATTGATAGTGGGGCATCCAGGCACATGACAGGCGACATGAAGCTTCTCTACGACGTCAAATCTATTAGAGGAGGTTATGTTGCTTTTGCTGGAGATAAGGGCGGATATATAACGGGTGAAGGAATGATTTCCAACGGGGTTGTTAGCTTCGACAAGATCAACTTTGTGCAACAACTTGATCACAATCTTCTTAGTGTTTCTCAAATTTGTGACAAGCAGTTCTCAGTACACTTTGATGCTAATGGATGTTATGTGCTGAAACCCGGCTTCAAAATTCCAAAAGAATGGATTCTCTTGTCGGCTCCAAGGATAAATGATCTGTATGTCCTTGATATGAGCCAAGCTATCACAACGTCTGCACAAGCAACATGTTTCGTTTCTAAAGCCACAGAAAAAGACACAATCTCTTGGCACAGACGAATGGGTCACATTCACTTACGCAAAATGAATCATTTGGTGTCAAATGAATTGGTGAATGGTGTTCCTCTTAAAAATTTCCATCTTCAAGACGTCTGTGTTTCGTGCCAAAAAGGAAAACAAACGAAGAAGCGACACCCTACAAAGAAAGTCAACACGGTGGCTGTTCCTCTTGAACGTTTGCACATGGATTTGTTCGGTCCTGTCAAGCACAAAAGCATTAGGAATGATCAATACTGCCTCGTGATAACTGATGATTATTCAAGATTTTCTTGGGTGGCGTTCATGGCACACAAGAGTGAAACCTTCGGTATTATCAAAAACTTGATCATTCAGATTGAGAATCTATATAACTTGAAGGTTAGGCGGATACGTAGCGACAATGGTACTGAATTCAAAAATCATGCCATGGCGGAGTTTTGCACTTCAAAAGGTATTCTTCACGAATTTAGTGCAGCTTATACTCCTCAACAGAATGGCGTCGCTGAACGTAAGAACCGCACATTGATCGAGACTGCTAGGACTATGTTGGTAGAGTCGCAGCTACCCATTCCATTCTGGACTGAAGCTGTGTCTTCTGCATGCTATACTTTGAACCGAGTCCTAACAGTCAAAAGGCACAACAAGACCTGCTTTGAGCTTATCAACAAACGAAAACCAGACTTGTCTTATCTTGAACCGTTTGGAGCTCCTTGCACAATAATCGATCCTAATGGAAAGTTTGGGGCAAGAGCAATTGAGGGATACTTTCTTGGGTATTCCACCCCAAACTTAAGAGTCTGGAATCTAGAGACTAAAAGGGTTGAGGAATGGTCTGAAGTCAGAGTACAAAGGCACACTTTACCAGTTAGAAATCCTGGTCAGCCTTGGATGTTTGAGTACGATGACTTTTTCAATTCGATCAATGTTGAAGCCGTTGAAGAAAGTGCTGCGGCAAGGATGTTTTTCGAGAGCGACAATGCAACAGATTCACCGTTGGTTCGTCCCATTATAGTCAATCAAGAACCATCTTCAGTGAACAATAATGCTCTCGACAATGAGGATTTTCAAGATGCTACCGAATTGAACGAATCTTCAGAGGATGATGAATTTCTCGATGCAGATCAAGAAGCTCCAACAGCAGTTCATGGTATTTCAGAGGGTACACCTCCAGTGGATGTCCCTCGAACAGCTGAAACTTCTGCATCATCCTCTTCGTCAATTCTGGGCCTTGAATTGATTGTTGATCTGAATCTCAACAATCTGGGTACAAATATTCCAGTTCAAGATAATCCAGAAACAAGGATTCATAATACCCATCCTCAACAAAACATCATCGGGAATGTACAAAGTGGCGTTCAAACAAGAAACATGTTGCGGAACAACAACAATGCAGGCTTGTATGCAACTATCCGAGAATCTGGTCAACAGAATGATTGGTCTTTCGCGTGTTATGTCTCACAGGAAGAACCAAGAACTTGGAAAGATGCTTTGAAAGATAGCTCATGGGTTGAAGCGATGCAGGAAGAACTGCAACAATTCCAGAAGCTTGGTGTCTGGAAACTCGTAGAGAAACCTGCTGGTTACAAGAAGATTGGTACCCGTTGGGTGTTTAAATGCAAAAAGGATGACCGTGGGATCGTTATCCGGAACAAAGCAAGGCTAGTCGTTCAAGGTTTTCGTCAGATTGAAGGGATCGACTACAACGAAGTGTATGCACCTGTTGCACGTCTAGAAGCCATTCGGATCTTTCTGGCCTATGCCTCATTCAAAGGTTTCAAGGTATACCAGATGGACGTGAAGAGTGCTTTCTTACATGGTGTGGTGGAAGAAGAGGTGTACGTCGAACAGCCTCCAGGTTTTGAAGATCCTATCCATCCCGATCGGGTTTGGTTGCTCAACAAAGCTCTCTATGGTCTTCATCAAGCACCGCGAGCTTGGTACGCAACCTTATCTAATTATTTGCTGGAGAATGGATTTCGCAGAGGCCTTATCGACTATACTCTCTTCATCAAAGAACAAGATGGAGATCTTCTACTGGTACAGGTATACGTTGATGATATTATTTTTGGTTCTACTAATGATGTTTTGTGTAGGGATTTCGAGCGCGTTATGCAGGATAAATTCGAGATGAGTGCTATGGGGGAAATGACCTTCTTTTTGGGCCTACAAGTACAACAAACAGAGTCTGGGATATTCATCCATCAGACTAAATATGTTGGTGACATCTTGAGCCGGTTCCAGATGTCTGATGCAACGCCCATCGGTACCCCATTGCCACAAAATCACGGAATTACTCCAGACTTGAAGGGTCAAGATGTTAGCCCCTCACACTACCGCGCGATGATCGGATCTCTTATGTACCTTACAGCATCAAGACCAGATATAATGTACCCAACGTGCCTGCTTGCCAGATATCAAGTGAACCCGAAGGCCTCACATCTTGCAGCTGTAAAAAGGATTTTTCGTTATTTGAAGGGTTGCCCTGACACCGGTCTGTGGTACCCTAGGGATAATAACTTTGACTTGATCGGATTCAGTGATTCTGATTTTGGCGGATGCAAAATCGACGGCAAATCCACAACGGCTGGATGTCAGTTTTTGGGAAATCGCCTAGTCACATGGCAGTGCAAGAAGCAGACGTGCGTCGCTACATCAACATGCGAAGCTGAATACATTGCTGCCTCAAGTTGTTGCTCCCAAGTCCTATGGATCCAACAACAAATGCGTGATTACGGTTTTGAATTCCTAACTACTCCTATTTACGTTGATAATTCTGCTGCATTACAGATCACTAAAAATCCTGTGCAGCAATCAAAGACTAAGCACATCGACATTAAGTATCACTTCATACGTGATTGCTTTGAGAAAAGGCTAATCGATGTTGCTTATGTCCACACCGATGACCAACGTGCCGACCTTTTTACCAAAGCATTTGACAAATCAAGATTTGACTATTTATTATTGGTAAACGGCATTAAGGTCAAGCAAGAGTAATCCACATCGGAAAATCATTTTTGTAAATACCTTTGTGTTTTAAATTTGTCTTAGTTTATTGATTTTAGGGGGAGTAAATCCAAAATTTGAAAATCCAAAAACATTTAAAAATTTCAAAAACACAAAAACAATAGAAAAACAAAAATGAGTTTCCTGGCGAGAAAAAGAGAAAATGATAGTACATCAGTGGTCTATCCAAACCTCTTTAAACCTGAAATGCAAAATGAAAAACGATAAGCAGCTCTATATAAGATGTATCGGTAGGCTCACAATCATTTTAAAGTGTGCAGGGTGATATAAACTTAAATCGACTGAAGACTGGGTGGGAACCATTCATTGGCATATGGTCTTAGTACCGAAATTTCGTTTGAGAGATTGCCGAGGTTCTGAGATATTCGGTCTTTATGCTGCTTATCATCTGGGTATCATGGTTGTATCTTTTACCGAAAAATAACGGGGACGCAAGTCTAGATCTTCCATGATACTATACATACGTGTACATACTGCATACGACCTCAATAAGTGATCAACAATCACATGTCCAATCAAATAAGTGATAAAATATCACAAATTCTTTCCGGGTGTCAAGTTCGTCTCTCTGCTGTACGAAAGTACTGACCTGTTCACGGACTTGCTCCTGTGCCCTCATGCATATGAAAATCAAGTTCCTCATCAATAAGTGATTATATCACATAGGGCTTGTTTTTCAAATCAAAATAAGTGAGAATCTCACATCATATACGGTCAAACAGATGATAATCGGTATACTCACCGGTAAGATGAACCCTCGTGCATACCTTGATACGGGAATGTGTCGTGATGTGGATGAACACCGGTCGGTAAGTATAAATCATACCTTAACGTATCCCCTCGCCATGATTACAAATGATAAGTTGAGCTTATGTGGATAACAATACCGATAATTGTTATAGGATGCTTATCTTAATGTTAACTAACTGAACAAAGAGAGTGTTTTGGCATGACCGTACACTGATATGATTCTCTTACCCTCGAAACTCGCAAAAAGAATGTCTGTATATATTTATTTACTGCTTTCAGTCTTTACATTTGAAATATTCAAAAATACCAAAAAGATTTTAGGCGTGTTTTAATATAAACTTTCAAAAAGCCAAAAAGATTTTATTTTTATTTTATTTTCGATCGTACGATGTTGGAGCTCGAGTCTTCGTTACCTGAAACCTGAACGAAAACCGAAAACGACTGAATCTTCATAAACGGTCGAAATTTGCAAGCGTTGAAAGTTAAAATTGAAATTGATAAAATTTGTTAAACTTTCAAACTGTCGGACGGTGTTTGTTTTAAAACAATGGTCACATGTGTGTTGTTTGCTTATGATATTCCAAGCGGTTGTTCTCATTACGCGTTTAGATTTCTTGCATGTGCAGATTCTAAAGGCTAGGAGAACATGGTCGATGACAAGCTTCGGAATGAAGACACGACGTGAAGGCACTCAAATGATGAAGATGATCGAGTTGCCGCTGACCATCTTCAACACCACAAGGATCTCACTTCATAAAGAACAAGACTTTCACGAGCATAACTCAAGGGGGAGCTTATGTTAAGGGGGAGTTTGTCAACACACTTCCTACCTGAACCAGGGGAGTTTGTTGGTACACTTTCTGCTTTCAAGACGTGAAGACTTTGAAGATCCTCCGACATTGAAGACTTGAATAGAAGTCAAAGACTTGAAGACACGAGAACTTACAAGATCGAAGATCGAGACAAAGCAACAGCTGATTGTTGATAAGCCAGACAAAGCTACAGCCAAGGGGGAGTTTGTTGGTGCACTTATGTCTGCACTTTGTCTGTATTTGGTCACGATGTAAAACGATGTCTTGTTAGTCCTGTAAGTTTGACCAAGTCAACCATCCTCCTGGTTTGACTTGGCCAAACAGTCAACATTATGTTTGTAATTTGTTTGGTTCGAAGGATGTGTCATCGAAGGATCACTTATATCCTTCGATGATGAGCTCGATAGATAGCTTTCGATAGATGGACCACGAAAGATCCCATCTTTCGTGGTACATGTTGATCGTTCGAGCTGTTTCTGGTCGAAAGATGATCTTTCGACCAGACTGTTTGATCCTTCGACCAGACATGCTGTTATGGGTATAAATACCCGTGTGTTGTGTTCATTTCGACAGTTGGACAGATAGTTAGACACTTAGACAGATCAGGAACACACACACACTAGAGAGAGTTTGCAGAACTGATTTGTAAACCTGGAGCTGTAACCGGACCTTTCATACGTTTAATACAAGTGGTGTTAATCGTTGAGTCTTGTGTGTTGATTATTTGCGTGTTCTATCTCGGTTTGCTATCTCGGTTGGATTCCGCACAACCGGGTTGGTTTGTACACAAGGATTAGGCGACTAGATCCTCCCCTAGCCGGACCTACAAGTGATGACCACCCCTTCCACCCTAAGTAAAAAAAATATACATATATGTCACAACCCCCGACCGCACCCTGGACGGGAGACATGAACATTCAAGTGGTAACGGTGTTTATTAAATTCGCGACGGAAACATTTTATCAGGACCGCGGTTAGAAAAATTTCAGAGTTGTAAAGCACCACCTTTTTAATATTAAACAACTGGGATAAAACCCATATTACAAACAAAGGTTTTTATAGGGATAAACCCTATTTTGACAAATCATAATTTCTTTTCTTTATTCTGGTAACATAGCTACTTTATTTAAGCCTTCCGTGCTTCATAGCATGCTTCTTTTACTTTCACAGTAAGTTAGCTGAAACGCGTTTAAAATATTTTGTCAACGAAAAATACTAGTGAGTTCATTCATTTGTATAAAATACATTCTTGTAGTTACAACATTTAGAGTTTTTACATTTGTTTATCTTACCAAACTACTATTGGCTAACTCATTGTTCAATAGTAAAAAAACTATTTTAAATAGTATTTGTCACTCGGTGGCAGTTCCTGTAACTGTGGTCATATCACTCATTGGCTAACCCATTATCTAATAATGAAGATTATCAAGTAATGTATACAAAACCCCACATACTGACAGTAGTTTCCCAGTAAGAATACAAAGACTTAATCACTGTAATATAAGTTACAGTTTGAAAACATTTAGGGTTTTGAAAGCATTTAATAAAAGAGAATGACTCACTTTACAGATTTAGGGTTTCAGTAATAGCATCCTGATCTAAGTCTTGAATTCCTAATTAATCATACAATGCAACACGTATTAGTGTATTAACCCAATTCAAACTTTAATAATAATCACGAGATCAAAACCACAACGTAGTTAACAAAGTATATCCTTATCCAGGCAACACTTTGACATCCACTGATTTGGTTTCAGATCAATCAGACAGGGTATCGTACCAGTGATTAGGGTTAGCACGCTTTCTACGGAGCATGGTTTCTAGGTTTAGGGGCTTCGGGTAATAGAACCGAGTTTCGAAAGAGAAGAAGTATCGATTTGTGATCGAACTCGTGCAACTGAACTTCTCCCAGACTGACCTTTATATAGCCCAAGCTGGCTTCTCCTGTGCGCCGTGGGAGAAGTCAGAGTTTCTTCCGCTTGACGCCGGGAGGGTCGGCCTGGTCTAGACCTGCCACGTGTCCATCATAGGTCTGACATGTGGCATGACGTCGTAACACGTGTCCCAGGCCGCCTTTCTCGTCCAATCGCCTTTTGTGCGGGTTGGTTCATCAACCGACAAGTTTTCTTAACCGCTAAGTTGGGTATACAAGTTTCGTCGCGTGCACTTCTGGTTTTGATTACGGGTTGTCGTTAGGAATATTTTTGAGGGTTGTTACAATATAGTTCTTTCATACCAATAGGGTTATTTAAAAAAAACAATGGTATTAATCGTAAAGAAAACAATGGTTTCACTTGACATTTTCCTGTGACACGTTAGATATGGTACGAGAACTACACTGGTCTTGGGTGACCCCGATCTCCCCTGGTTTGAAATATAAAAGGTATCACTTAATAAAAGGGAAGTCTAATTTCTAAGTAAGTGAGCTTATATTATCTTTTCAGATCAAATTTTACGAAAAAAGAAAAGATGATTTATATTAGGACTTTTTATTGAGCGAATTGAGCCGAGCCAGCTTTAATTCGGGCTTAAAGTTAAATGCGTTAGCTCGAATCAGCGTTTTTTTCCAAACAAGCGGAGATTTGAACTCAATCTTGTCTTATTTTTTTCAAATTTTAAAAGTTAATGTAACTAGTGTTTTTCAATGACGCGCGTTGCGCGAAAGGCATTGGTGTTTTCGACCGACATCATTCTTCAAACGATTCGAGATAAACAATGCGTAACCAGCCATATCCGGCATCGTGGAGTGTATTAAAAAGGGAGCAATTGGACGATTGGATGTTGGGCTAGGTGTTTCTTGGAATGCCCACGGATTGTTCAGGTCAAAACCACGATTATGAGGATTCATTTTTCGTATTGTGGTTGGATGAGAATTTTTTTTAAAAAAATAAGATAGAGATGATTATAGAAGAGGTGGAGTAGTTGTGGTAAAAAAATGAATAGAAGTGTGAGTATTTATAGTGGATAATTTTTTTTAAACACATAACCGTTGGCCAACGGCTAAGCCCAAACGGCTACTTGTCTTGGCCAATGAGATCCTGCCATGTCATCTTGATAGCCCCGTCCAACACCCGGGCTGAAACCCCCGCCCAAGGGGCCACGCCGAAACTCAAGCCCACCCGGGGTGGTGACTTGGGCGTTTGTATCCAACCCACGCCACAACCCCGCCCCATACCCCATATTCTAACCCGGGCTGAAACCCCCGCCCAAGGGGCCACGCCGAAACCCAAGCCCACCCGGGGTGGTGACTTGGGCTTTTGTACCCAACCCACGCCACAACCCCGCCCCATACCCCATATTCTAATATACACTAAATTCAATTCACTGTTCATTACGTTTGTTTTTTTTATCATATATTAAATTCAATTCACTGTTCATTTCGTTTGTTTTTTATCATATATTAAATAAATAAATTCAATTCACTGTTTTGTTTTTTTTATCATATATTAAATAAATTCAATTCACTGTTCATATACTAGTGTTTTTCAATGAATGAATCGTGTTGCGCGAAAGGCATTGGTGTTTTCGACCGACATCATTCTTTAAACGATTCGAGATAAACGATGCGTAACCAACCATATCCGGCATCGTGGAGTGTATTAAAAAGGGAGCAATTGGACGATTGGATGCTGGGCTAGGTGTTTTTGGAATGCGCACGGATTGTTCGGGTCAAAACCACGATTATGAGGATTCATTTTTCGTATTGTGGTTGGATGATAATTTTTTTTTTTAAATAAGATAGAGATGATTATAGAAGAGGTGGAGTAGTTGTGGTAAAAAATGAATAGAAGTGTGAGTATTTATAGCAAATAATTTTTTTTTAAACACATAGGCGTTGGCCAACGGCTAGCCCAAACGGCTACTTTTCTTGGCCAATGAGATCCCGTCATGTCATCTTGATAGTCCCGTCCAACGCCCGGGCTAAAACCCCCGCCCAAGGGGCTACGCCGAAACCCAAGCCCACCCGGGGTGGTGACTTGGGCGTTTGTACCCAACCCACGCCACAACCCCAGCCCCATACTCCATATTCTAATGAATTTTATCATATATGAATCACTGTTCATTTAGTTTGAATTTTATCATATATGAATTACGACTTTTTATTGAGCGAATTGAGTCGAGCCAGCTTTAATTCGGGCTTAAAGTTAAATGAGTTAGCTCGAATCGGCTCGTTTTTTTTTTCCAAACAAGCTTTAGATTTGAACTCAATCTTGTCTTATTTTTTTCAAATTTTAAAAGTTAATGTAACTAGTGTTTTTCAATGACGCGCGTTGCGCGAAAGGCATTGGTGTTTTCGACCGACATCATTCTTCAAACGATTCGAGATAAACGATGCGTAACCAGCCATATCCGGCATCGTGGAGTGTATTAAAAAGGGAGCAATTGGACGATTGGATGTTGGGCTAGGTGTTTCTTGGAATGCCCACGGATTGTTCGGGTCAAAACCACGATTATGAGGATTCATTTTTCGTATTGTGGTTGGATGAGAATTTTTTTTTTTTTTAAAATAAGATAGAGATGATTATAGAAGAGGTGGAGTAGTTGTGGTAAAAAAAATGAATAGAAGTGTGAGTATTTATAGTGAATAAATTTTTTTTAAACACATAGTCGTTGGCCAACGGCTAAGCCCAAACGGCTAGTTGTCTTGGCCAATGAGATCCTGCCATGTCATCTTGATAGCCCCGTCCAATGCCCGGGCTGAAACCCCCCGCCCAAGGGGCCACGCCGAAACTCAAGCCCACCCGGGGTGGTGACTGGGGCGTTTGTATCCAACCCACGCCACAACCCCGCCCCATACCCCATATTCTAACCCGGGCTGAAACCCCCGCCCAAGGGCCACGCCGAAACCCAAGCCCACCCGGGGTGGTGACTTGGGCGTTTGTACCCAACCCACGCCACAACCCCGCCCCATACCCCATATTCTAATATACCCTAAATTCAATTCACTGTTCATTTCGTTTGTTTTTTTATCATATATTAAATTCAATTCACTGTTCCTTTCGTTTGTATCCAACCCACGCCACAACCCCGCCCCATACCCCATATTCTAACCCGGGCTGAAACCCCCGCCCAAGGGCCACGCCGAAACCCAAACCCACCCGGGGTGGTGACTTGGGCGTTTGTACCCAACCCAACCCACGCCACAACCCCCCCCCCCCCCCCCCCCCATACCCCATATTCTAATATACCCTAAATTCAATTCACTGTTCATTTCATTTGTTTTTTTATCATATATTAAATTCAATTCACTGTTCATTTCGTTTGTTTTTTATCATATATTAAATTCAATTCTTTATTCATTTAGTTTGTTTTTTATCATATATTAAATAAATTCAATTCACTATTCATTTAGTTTGTTTTTTATCATACATGAATGAATGAATTTTTCCATAAAGCAAAATTTGTTAATGGTATAGGGGACAACGACCTTTAATGGATGTAAAACTTGGGCTTAAGTTTGTACAAGTTTGGACTTCTATTTGGTCTGTAACTTATACAACCCTAATTTTTGTACAAGTACATTTACTTGTTATCTTATCATCAGGCTATAAGGTGTACTCTAACATTTAGAGTGTTATCAATGACATAACATGTTAAATAACATTGCAAACCACTCCCTCCTTTTGTTAATGTGCATTAAATAGGTTATGTATTAACATGTTAACCCAATGTGAAGAAATTTAATTAATTATTCTTTTCTTTTTTAGACCAAAAACCACTAAAAGATAGGGTTAGATGAAGTTAATAGGATTAAACCATTTCATTAGAGTGAGACAAAGTGAAATAAGGAAAAAAGGTTGATGTGACACTTTGATGGAGTTAAGATATGTTAAAGTACCAAAGGCCTCAATCACACATAGTTGGTAGTGGTACTACATAATATATTAAATATATTATCATGAGCATTAATCATTTGCAAAATCCTTTATTAAAATATTAAATTAATAATTAATTAATAAAATTTTACCTAATTATAATAAAAACAATCCAAGAAGATCTTGTGTTTGATTTGAATAATTGTGGTATATAATAAAAAATGATTATCCTCGATGTTTTTATTTGCATAAAAATGGTCCAAAGACTACAAAACCACTTTTCAATTGATTACTAAAAAGCAAACATATTGATAATGAAGTCCCTTGATTGACTCCCAAATGTCAACACCTAACATTCTTGTTCACACAAACCGACTCGGCTCCATCTAAGTTCTATAACTCGGTATGGTATTGTAGTTAAATCGTTATTTGAAAGTGAAGTTAGAAATATGATAACAATAATAATAATAAATAAAACTAAGTAATTCTAATAATAATGATAATAACCCAAACCTAATATTTTAGAACCGGAAAAAATAAAATTTCTATAGAATTTTAACCACAGTGGTTAAATTAATCTAAAGACTATAACTTTTTTTTTTGAAAATAAAACTTCACTAAAACAAACCTCCGACCAAAACGGATAAAAGGCCAATAAAAAACAGAACTAGTGGTGTAAACACGGTAGATTTAAATAAGAGCCCATTATCTGGAGTAAGGAAATCCGTATAATGAAGTATACAAGTTACAAAAGCTAAGAAGCTCAACATACCTCGAAAAAGCTTTACGTTAGAAATTATGATGAGAAAGCACCAAGCTTTATGAATTATTGAAGAAGTGATTGAGCTTGTCGCTTATATTTTTAACACTCGATAACTGAACGGTGAGTACACTGCATTTTTAAGAGGGGGGCCGAAACTCTATGCATATAATCACATAGTAATAAGTTATCGCAGATAAAAACATTATAGATTGATTGTAGCTTTTCTTTCAAATAAAATATTACGAGATTCTGTAAAATTTAAAATTTCGTATATATTAATATATTATATTACTTGCACACAAAATACAACACATTTCAATATAAATATTATTGTCATGTTTAAAAGTTGAGGGACCATTGAGGGCGAACACACAGAAGGGCAAGTTGATGAAATCTAAATTATTATACTGCCTCATTTCCCTTTCAAACTCGAGATATTTTTTAAAGCACTCATGAACCTATCAAACATCCCACTTTTGGGTAGGTTTTCATGGATATTGTTAACTTTACATATGATTTTGAAATCAATCAATAAATCACTCAAAATTCCCTTGATTTTAGCAAGATATTGAGGACCAGGTGGGGTTTCTTTCTTTAATAACAAACATGAGATCATCTTTGAAGAGGAATTGGGGAACATTCATAGCTTCTGCAGTCAGAAAATGCAAACAAATTATATTCATTAGAAAATAATTGACCACCATCAATACCACATGTAAAACATTTAACTACAAGTTTATATTAAAAAAATATCTATTTAGTTCATATTTTTTAACGACAAATTTGGATTACTGACGGACCACTAGAGTATCATCATGCCACCAGCGGAACCATCCGATCATATACATCTCCACTAGGCTATAATGTCTAATGTCTATACATCAATTCAGGATAAAACCCAATAAATCTGGGAAAAACACTCTTGTAAGAATCAAGCCCAGGACCTAATGGTCCCTAAGCCTTATCCTATGACCAAAATGCCACTAGGCTATAACGCCATGGGCCATATTTAGTTCATAGTAACAACAAAAATCTACCACCACCATCACTATCATCTTAAACACGGATCGAACACGCAAATAACTTTCGTTATAATGAAAAGTAGCACCCATTAGGCCAATAACGACTATATTTGTCCAAACATTGTTCCATACTCGCGATGTTAGATGCAAATTTCCTTTTAGGTTTGTTTGCGTGACAAGAAATTTGAATATGTAATTGTCTACCCATGTTCAAAAAAGGCTAAATATGTACATTCTTGATAATCATTATTTAATGAATTTCCAAAAATAAACCCATAACAGATAGATAAAAGACACTATGGACTTGTCATTTTGATGATAGATACATACGTGTATATGGACGGCAATGAAATTATATATTTAATTGTTTAATTTTATTTCTTTTTTAATTATTTTATTATGCCCTATAAATAGTAATAAATGTAGTATAAATGTATAATACCTACCAACTACAAATTAAATATGAAAACAACAAATAGAAATACATGCATAAGAAATGCAATTATGCATAAAGAAATGTTTGACTAAATTACTTATAAAGTTAATGATTTAATAAATTTGTTTAAAGAAATTAGAAAAAGTAGGAATCCTATCATCATGTTGTGCTTAATCCTCCAATATCAGGCGGCAAAGTAAAGGCGATTTGGCCCTATCTTTTCTCTAATATGGTCATTGACACATGGCATAATGGCATTATAGCCTAGTGACATCTTAAGGATAGGTTAAAGCTTATGATCATTAGGTCATGTGTTCGATTCTTACAAGGGGGGTTTTCCCAGATTTATTGGTTTTCCTCTTGAATTGGTGTATAGACAATTATTGCCTAGTGGAGATAGATATGATCAGGTGGTTACGTTGGTGACACGATGATACTCCAGTGATCCGTCACGAATCCAAATTTCCCGTTCAAAAAAAATATGGTCATTAATGGAGAGAGATGGTCCACATGAGCATTTCTTTTTGAAGGAGGTAAACCTTTTTCCAATTAATTTATCATTAAAGGTGTTTTTTTTAATGTATTGATTGGTTGAAATGATTAAATTTGAACATATAATGAACATTTATTTCGAAAAAAAATTATGATAGTACTGGAACAAAAGTTAAAAGGATTAATATCATAAACTATAATAGTTACCAAGAATTATATTGTTTGAATAGTCATAAAATTTTATCTAACTCTAAAATCATTTAAGTTTCATGAGCTTCTATACTTGATTTTTTTTTCATAATTGATTAAACTGAATAGCTTAAATGAAATAATTATAAAGCTTAAAGGAAATTATGTTATACACTTATTCCAGTAAATAATAACATCTGATTATTAACAAAGTTCATGTATGTTCTGTTTAGGTTGCTTAATTTTAATTTTTATAAAAAAGTTCATAACAATGGATGAAAAAACTCTTTTACTGTTATGTAAATATAGATTGAATAATAGAATTGTTTTTAAACTTATATTATCTATTATAATGTGATCTGTTTGTTAAAAAAAATACTAGAATCATTGTTTGATCTACAATTTCACTTGTTATTATCAATGATGTTCGAAATTTCCCAAAAAAAAAAAAACAGGTTTGTACATTGGTATGAAAGATTATAAATTTCGGTATGAAAAATCCCAAAACACAACTATTTTCACTTGTACTACATGCAAAAGTGTTTGTACATTGGTATGAAAGATTATCTATTTGCTAATCAAAACTTTAATTATGAGTTATGAAACACTTGCTTTTTAATCATATTTCTTTGACAAAAATGCTTTGATTGGAACTAACAAAACCAAATTTATAAATTATAATACTAAGCACAAATCAATATATCCTTCTATACAATCTCTCTTGAATCCCCCTACTATCCCTTTGGATCAAACCTACCAAATTACATTCACCACAATCAAAACATAAATTTCCCAAAAAAAAAAAAAAAAAACAAGCATAATTAAATAAAAATAAGAACAAGATGATAATTAATTAAACCATATACCTCTTCAATTTCTTGGATCATCTTGTGATAATTAATCAATCAACATCAAAACCTGCAGAGAGTAAATGTAACACATTAACTTCTATGCATAATGCAGGTGTGTAAATAATCAAATAATGGAAAGAACATGTGAAATTTGATCAAGGTATTGTTTTGCTAATTTTAGAAATAAACTTAACCTAGCTAGATAGATAGATCTCAAGTGGAATCATTTTGGTCTTCATCACCACTGTCAGTGGTTTGTGAATGATGTTGTTGCTGTTGTTGTTGATGGTGGTGATTTTGGTCTGAATTGATGTTCAGCCCGCCTCGGGAATACGCATTTAGCGCAGCCAACATGCCTAAATTGCTCTCACTCATTCCCAATCCCAAATGCTGGGACGGTTGTTGTTGTTGCTGTTGTTGTTGGTTCATTAACATAGACCCGAGTTGTAGCGGGTTTGTTCTCGAATTCTGTTGGAATTCGAGATTCCCACCCGGGATGTTGATTCTCGGGAGGAAATGCAATGGTGCTTGTAGCGTGTTCCCTCCGCCCAAAGCCTGGGCGGTGGGAAACGGCCACATCTGTTGCTGATGTTGGTGTTGGTGTTGGGACTCCGGTCCCGAGCTACTATTACTAACACTAGTGGACACTGGCAACATCCACAAGGTGTTGCCAGTGGCCGTAGTGGGAGCAGGAGCAACCGCCCACATGGCGGTTGCTGGCATCATGCTCCCATGATGCCGCAGGATATTGTTCCCGGACGAAGGTCCGGGTTCCTGCGGCTTCCCCATTTCCATACCGGACTTGAAACTTTTATTGGATGGCGATTGAGATCCGTCGCCTTGATTCTGATTGTTCTCGTCTTTAAACAAATCTTCTCTATACCTTTTCCTCATGAAATTCTCAGTGGAATCTCCCCCGGTTGAAATCGCATCGGCGAGTTGATCGGCTGTAAGAATATTAGGGTTTTGGTGATGCTGGTGATGGTGAAACCCTAACATTTGCGAAAACCCTTCTTCAAAGGGGTGGTGTGCAAGCGCCAACGCGCCGTGGAACTGGTGAGCCGCCGACTTCGACGGCGGAGCGGAGAGAGTGGATCCGCTGCTACGCAGCGACACATTAAGCGTAGAAAAGTTCGCCGGAATAGTTCCGGTACCGGTAGCTGCAATAATCGCCGGCTCCGCCTGCTGCAACAGCCACTCAATTGTCTCTCCGTCTGACTTATGACCCAATTCTCTCGTCAGTTGAAAAACCCTAGCGGCACAAGTCGCCGGCATTCGAATTCTCCGGCCACGACCGTCAACTTTGGTGTGGCGGTCTTTCGTTGACCTTTTTGGAGGTACGGCAGTCACCGGCGCCGGAGCTTCCTTCACAAGATCTTCGGATCTGGTGGCGATTGCGAGAGATGGGTCAACGGTGGTGGTTGTGGGTAGGTGGTGGTTGGAAGGTGAAGAGAGAGAAGACGACGCCCCTGCAGCAGCAGCACCACTAGTAGTAGTGGAAACTGAACTAGTAGTAGACGTGTTGGAAGGGTTAATTGAAATGGAGCCCATGAATGGGGTACCAGATCGGCCATCAAATGGGACCACCATGGGTTGGTGGTGGAGGTGGTGGTGGTGGGAGAGATGGTGGTGGTGGGGAGTGGTGGTGGTGGTGGTGGAAGTGGGAGTGGTGTTTTGTTTATTATTGCTGTGCAAATCTGAATCCATGTGGTCTTTTTGTTGTACTTTAAACTTCTTTCTATAAAAAGATAATTTTTTTTTCTCAAGTGGTGGGTTCAAGGAGCCTGAAACATCTCTACCACCACCGCCACCAACACCACCAGTCTCCGCCGCCTGGGGGTGGGTGCTCAGAGAAATAATAATAATAATTAAAAAAAGAGGGCCTAGAGAGAGAAAAACAGCTAGAGGAGTTGGAGTTTGTGGGGTTTCTGATTGACTCTTGTCTTTGTGTTTGCCCTATGGTTATTCTAGAGAAGAGAGAGAGGGGGGTGGGGTAAGGTGGGGTGGGTGGGGGTAGGGGTACCTAGTTGGGGAATGTTTAAAAACAGTTTACACTTTTTTCTCAAAATTTTCTGGTTATCTTTTTAAAATTAACATTAGGATATTATATGGTAAGGCCGGAGAGTGTAGGAGCGCCACCCTTGCCAACTCAACATCAATGGCGCCTGGGTGGTAGCGACACCCCACACTAGGGGTGTGCAAAAAACCGAATTAACCGAACCATAACTGAATTAACCGACAAAACCGAACCGAAAAAACCGAACCAAATAAAAAACCGGTGGGTCGGTTATTGGTTTTTTTGAAAACCGAATGTAGCGGGTCGGTTATGGTTATTAGTTTTTCCATACCCACCATAACCGAACCGAACCGACATGTAATAAATCTTTGTAGGATTTAGGACTTATACCATATTTTTAATATTTGATATTTTTTACTGAAGATTTTTAGTACTTATTGGTTTTTCATATCATTCTGTGTTTTGGTTGAATGTTTGTTTGAATTTATGGAATGTATCATATCACTTTATTTGAATATTTGATAATAATTGGTATTAATATTATAGATTATATGTATTTTTTAATACTATGTAATATACTAATATATACAAATATGCAATAACAATTTATTCCATGTTAAAAAAATGAAGCTATTTTTAGCTAAGCTAAATACACGGTTAACCACCCATAACCGACCCGCTATAACCATCAAAACCGAATAACCATAACCACCATAACCGATCGGTTATGGTTATCCAATAACCGACATCGCGGTTATAGTTATGGTTTTTGGTCAAAACCGACCCAAACCGATCCATGCACACCCCTACCCCACACCATGCGATTCAAGGAGGGGCGCTATAGGTAGCTCGCCAACATGGTAACGAGGAAGAAGTATGTGTTCAGGTGGGGCCCACTTGATTTCATCCTATCAAATCTTTTTTTTTATTTTGTTTAATATGGGGCTTTATCCCACACCTTTCAAGTTAAGGGAGGGCATGATAAAGCCTCTGTCTGACATGGATCCTACGTGGCGCTGACGTGTCCTGATATAGCCCCTAGGGGCTCCATCCCACACCCCATAACCTAAGGGAGAGACTTGATTTTTTAAGAGACTCAGGTTCGATCCTATCATTTCCATTATTTTCTGCGGCACCTGGTGATAATGGGAGACTAGACGAATAGGTGGAATTCACTAGTTCGATCCTTGAACTGAGCGGATTTTACCTCACCGCACTGTCGTGCCTTCGGGCGAGTGTTCACGGGCTTCGGCTCTATATGAGGGTTTTCCCCGGTTAGGAGGCGAGTTTATCCCAATGTGGTGAATTTCTTCAGTAGTCCATTTGGAGGATTCGTTAGCCGTTCAAAAAAACATATTATTTACCTTTTTTTGCTAATTTTTATATTTTGGACTTAAAAATGATATGGTATTTAGTTAAAAACTTAATATGATCTGTAAATTGAATTTCTAAAGAAAATCTGCTATAAGAATGTCTTATTCTTTTATTGTGATAAATAAATGATATTATTTTTTTTCCTAAAAGGAAGAATATGACAAAACATTGAATATTGAGTTGTCTTGTTGAAATAATGTAATAAATAATTAAATTAAATAGTTTGTAGTTTTTATATATGTAATATAAGAAAATTGTAATGAAACTTTACCTAATTACATCTAGAAACGATATATAATATTATTTAATTCTTTATATTGTTAGACGTGAACTGTAATACTTTTTTAAAATTGTTAGACGTGAACTGTAATACTTTTTTTAAAAAATTAGACCAGATGTAATTTGTTATTTACTTAGTCATGAGATTCATATATTATAATTAAAAATCCAGTCTAACCTACTTTGAAAATAAATAAAGTCTTTATCTGAATCGAAAAATAAGCCATAAAGATCTTGTTCATCGTTATATAATTTTTTTTTGAAAGGTGTAAATTATTCGTGAGTTGTCTTAACCAGATCCGTGCTAGAGAGCCCTCTCGCACAATAGATCCCCAATTTAAACCCTTTAATGAGAAACCCCTATCACCCAGACTTGAGACCTGGAGGGGAAAACTCACCCGAACCTACTATAGGTGGAACTTAAATACCCGTAGCCACCACTAGAGGAGCTGGTTTCAAATATTGTTATATCATATTTCCTGTTTGAACATGATCGCTTCAACCCGGCCACATATAACTGCACAACCCATTTACTTGTTTTGTTAGTTAAGTTTAATAGGAATAATTTATGATTTGGTTGGTGTTTAGAGTAGTAATTTCTTTAGAGTCATGGCTTTCTAAAAGTGGAACTAGATTAGAGAGTTCAATTTAGTAGAAATAGTGCTCACTTCAAGGGCTAGTAAATAGTGGTTAAGACAGCCTAATAATACAAAGGACATTTGTTAACATATCCACCAACCATCCATATTTTGTACCTGCAGAGTTAGTACTCCATTAATTGTACAAATAAATGTTTTTATTTATTCAATTATACAATGTACAATAACATAATATAATGTTTTTAATCTAACATACAACTGAATAGCTTTTTTTTTTTAACGGCTATTTCATTAAAAACGACTACTAGCAAGACGTTTGAACTAAAACACAACAAATTACAAAGAGAATTCACACCAATCTTTCGACGACAAATTATCCAACGAAGACCTATTTTTCATCGAAAGATAACTTAGCGATCTAATATCTTCCTTTAACTTAGCCGTTCCGTCGTCTTTATCAGAAAATATCTTTGCGTTCCTTGCTTTCCAAATAACCTAACACGCTGTAAAAATGACACCCTGGACCGCTTTCTTTTTAGTTTTCCCCAGCTTCAACCATTTATGTACTTCGAGAAGGTCACGAACCGAGAAAGCGAACACCGGGGGGATGCCGCACCAAGAGGAAACAAAGTGCCATATAAGTGTCGCCAAGTAATAGGAGGTGAGAAGATTAACATTTGTTTCTTCTTCCTCGCCGCATATCCTACACATCAACGATCCCACCTGAATGTTTCTCTTTCTTAAAGCGACCAAAGTCGGGATTGTGTCACGTTCAACCTTCCAAACAAAGACGTTTAACTTTTTTGGAACCCAAGAGTTCCAATCCATCACAAGCCCCTGCTCTGATACATTAGCTTTAAGTAAAATCATTTTCATGGAAACAACAGAATAACAACCATCTGGGTCTTCGGTCCATCTCTACCTATCCTCTTGGTTCTTCAAAGAAACATTCTGGAGAAGGTTTAAACAACCATCGAACTCATTTCTCTCCTCTCGACTAAACAAGCTTGACCTCCATCTCCACTTCCAAAAAACATGTGGCCCCTTTTTTTCATAACAGTCCTGCACTAGACAAGATTTTTCTTTTTCCAACACAAAGAGATTTGGAAAGACATTTTTGAGCGGTTCATTCAAAGCCCACGGGTCCAGCCAAAACCGAATCCTTTCGCCCGATCCAATCTCCCCTTTAATAAGATTAGAAATTTTGATATTGGATTTCGCCAACCGATTCTCCATGCTCGCAATATTACTCCATGTACCTTTGAGACTTTTTGCATTCGGAAGAGATGGCCATGCGTTCTTGGAAAAGTGAATAGCCAAGATCACTAATAGCTAGAACTGATTACTAAATACTTATCATCTCTATCAACAATGATACATATTATAAATCATATAAATGGAAGTTAATTTCATCAACACAACAATGATAATTATATATTACAAGAGGTGAATGGGGAAATTTATCATGAAAACTTGATAAAAGAAAATATATTTATTTAATCTGCAATTGTTAAGAAAGTTGCACAATATACACTATTAATACAATTTCACATGGGTGAGTTTATTAATCGGAACTTCTGGCTTCAGTTACTCATTTCTTCTAAAATTAGACAAAATAAAAAGCAATAAATTTTTCCACAACCACAAGTTGTTACATGGACAATTTTATCCAATAAATACTTTTATTTAGAGTAAAGTACGATTTCAGTCCCAGGAGTTTACACCCAATCACACTTTCAATCCTCATTTGAAAAAACCAAACAGTTCAGTCCATGTGGTTGTCAATTGCTCGCAATCAAGTCCCTCCCACTAACTGACCGTTTGTAATTCAGTGACAAGACTAAAATATCCTCATAACTTTACTTACAGTTTTAGTCCCTGGAAGTTCTTCTACATAAATTCCCTCCATATTCTAAACAATCCCTAATTTAGCAACTAAGCACTGATTAACCTTACTTAACCTGCAATATAAACGTATTAACAACAACAATAGTCCGTAATAACAAATTAACCATATTTGAAACATTGTTGACATTTTGAACTTCAAATGGGTTTGACTTTGTGAACTTCAAATGGGTTTGACTTCTTGAACTGAACTAGGAAGCTGTGGTTGACCTTTGTTTACTATAGTTAATAACAATACTTAGTAAGAACACATTTGTAGCATCTGTTTACTCAATTTCCAAACACCTAACTACAATTGGTACAACATACTTAAGTTGGTTTTGACCTCTATGTTAGTCAAGCATGTTTGGTCCTCAATTTGACCTCTGTTTGTTGCCTCATGTTGAACATCAAAAGACCTTTGTTTAGTATGTTTCAACATCCAAACTCAATTATAGGTAAATGCACTGGTTTTGTTCAATCAAATACATATTCATTTGAATAAAATGTTATCTACTATCATATACTTGTTCATTTAAATACATATAATCAGTTAAATGCACAATGAAATGGACATCCAATACAAGTTCATTCAAATGACAAAAACCAGCAGTTTTCAAGAACATGTTCATCCAACGCACAACACAACTTTCCAAACCAAAGCATTCAATGGTCAAAACAAACACCTTTCCAAATACTAAACCAAAGCTTTCCAAAACTTAACAAACAACTTTCCAAATAAATATGGTCAAAACTAGCATACCGTATAATCATTCAATGGTCTGACTATATACCCTTCAATTAACATCATTCATATGAAAACAACAGTAAGCAGACTTAAATAAAATCAGTCATTCATCATCATTGACAAAATGTCATAAATAAGTCATAGAACATTCATATATATATATATATATATATAGAGTAGGAGTTGGGTGGAAAGTCTATTTTTCCTAGAAAGTCTAGGAAGCAATGAGAATTGGACATGTGGCATTGAGTTATTTTAACTAAAAGGGCAACTAGGTAATTTCACATTTTAATTTTATTTTTGGAATTTATTTTTCATTAACTAACATTCCATGATTTTCGGAATTTTTGTTGTTTTCGAATTCAAATTCAAATCTGGAGGTCAATGTGTTTATATGGAGTCAAATTCAAATCGAATTTATTTTTCATTAACTAAATTCAAATCTGAAGTCAGTGTGTTTTAACAGCAAACAGGCCAGTGTGTTTTAACAGCAAGCAGATTCTTGACGCTGTGTTTTAACAGCAAGCAGGCCAGTGTGTTTTAACAGCAAGCAGGCCAGTGTGTTTTAACAGCAAGCAGATTTCTTGACGCTGTGTTTTAACAGCAAGCAGGCCAGTGTGTTTTAACAGCAAGCAGATTTCTTGACATTGTGTTTTAACAGCAAGCAGGCCAGTGTGTTTTAACAGCAAGCAGATTCTTGACGCTGTGTTTTAACAGCAAGCAGATTTCTTGACGCTGTGTTTTAACAGCAAGCAGATTCTTGACGCTGTGTTTTAACAGCAAGCAGATTGCTGGAGGAATCTGGACATTGTATTTTAACAGCAAGCAGATTTATTGACGATGTGTTTTAACAGCAAGCAGATTGATGGAGGATTCTTGCCATTGTGTTTTAACAGCAAGCAGATTCTTGACACTGTGTTTTAACTGCAAGCAGATTTCTTGACGCCGTGTTTTACCATCCATGCTGGTAATCCTTCCATTTATCAAGAACGACTCAGAAACAGCGGTACAATCCTCTCTACAATCATCAATTAAAACAGAAAAAACGCAGCCAAGTTACTAGCAGATTAAGACCGAAAACGTATATGCACTTCAAGAACTTTAATCACAACACAAGATATGAATACCTAGTGAAGAAAAGGGGTATGAACAAGCCTTGGAACTGAAATCTGAATGCTCTTGGGGTCTTGTTTTGCGTCGCCTGGTTTAGAGAGGGAGAGAGAGAAAGAGAGAGAGAAAGAGGGGAAATTGCATGAATTTAGGGATTGGTTATTGATATGGCAGTTTGTTGACTTATTTAAAACACTTCCAATTACCAAAATACCCTAACTATATTAAAAGTCTATAATTATATAACTCAAATATTACAAGATTGCCATTGATTTAATCTCAACCCTTAAACACACCAATCTGATGGACCAGATCGCTTCCTAGACTTTCTAGGAAAAACACACTTTCCGTGCGAACCCTACTCTATATATATATATATATATATATATATATATATATATATATATAGGTTTAGGTTCTTTTGTGAACACTTTCCTAGTGATGAACAAAACGAACCATTCCTGGCCATAGATCTTCTTAAATGTAACATAAGGGTAGGATCGTCTTTAACATCTATAGTTTTATATATAATTTTATTTTTTAAATTTTCCTTGGCAGTTATCATAGAAACCACCCACGCTCCAACATTTCATGCAATTTCAAAACTCAATCAATCAAACTAAGAAAAAAAAATATGCGCCATATCTTCTTCATCGTTCGTCACAAGGATCAATCAATTCGATCTTCAGATTATCAACAGGAAATTCAGCAGCGAATTTGTTCCTCTGAAGTTTTACTAATCATGACACATACGAACGACCAGCATGTTGTTTCAGCGAATTTGCTAATTCCTCAGTACTCTCAACGACCAGGAGAACAACATCAAGGTATACTCGTAAAACATTTGTGTAGACAAGGTTGCTTCCATTGTCGTTAGCGAGATTACATAGGTGTTTGTTCTTTGGTTTAGTTTTACAAACCAATTGATTTATAAGTTATGACAGATACGAACGATCCGCTTGATGTTGCAACCAATTTGTTAGTTCCTCAGAGCATTGAACGAGTAGTGGATCATCACCAAGGTATAATTTTAAAACAATTGTTTATATTATTCAGTGTCCAATTTCGATGTAATTTTAATAGATAACTGTATTGTGTCTTGGTTAGTTTAAATTTTAAGGTTTATAATTTACGACAGATGTTACCCTTATGACAGAGACGAACGATCAGCCCAACGTTGCCGCCAAGTTGTTAATTCCTCAGAGCTCTGAACCAGCAGCTAATCGTCATCAAGGTATAATTTTTATAGTTAATACACATGTGTATTTCCACCATCTACACATGTGTTTTGGTATAACAGTTAGCCAACCAGTTTACACCATTCTACTCATGCTCAGTTCGCATCCATTATTTCATACTAACAAAATCGACAGGAAGTCAGTTTTGAACGTCGCTAAAGTGGTGATAATTAGTTGTATTATATTTTTTTTGTTTGTGTATTTGTTTTATAATACTAGAATTCTAATTAGTTGTATTATATTTTTTTTGTTTTATCTTGTATCCCTGCTTTCTTTAGCGACAACATTCTCGTCTCCTATTTACATTCGCGATGTATGCTACAGGTTTACCGTAAATGTAGTCCATTAGGTTGTAATGGTATATTTGCATAGGTGTATTCCGAACCTAGTAGGATAGCATATTGCAGGTGTGTATGTGGACGTCTTCTTTATATTGCCAGCAATATCTAAAGTTGCAGATTTTGTTCAACTAACTAACTAGTATCCTACAGTTCTGATACACGTTTGCAAAGTGAACTGCTATCTTTTTATCATATGTGAATTTTGAACAAACTGATATCTTTTTAGCATTTGGTCAGTAGGTTTTTTGACCTCGTAGTCGATGTAATTGAAGTGTAAGAAGCCAAACCGATAAGAGAAGGAAGGCCTGTGCATCCGGATAGTTTAACGTAATAGGAAAACTAACATACTATTAGCTTTGTTAGATATCAATTTTTGAATGACAAACATGCCCTCTTTAGAACCTGCTCTTAAACGTAATCTATATTGTTCACTTTGTAGGGCGTAAACACTCATCAGTTTGTTTACTTAAACGGCTAGTATCACTGAGTACCGTCGGCATTTATTTTAACTTGATGATACGCTGTTTTGACTATCGTTTAGTCAGGAGAAAAAAAAAAGAAAAAGCAGAATGAAGTATCTAACAATCATCAAACTGGAGTCGGGTTCACTGATTTTTATGACGGAAGATGAATTTTAAGTGCATGCACCGTTGTGGAAACCAACCAAACTCAATGAAGTATCTAACAATCATCAAACTGGAGTCGGGTTCACTGATTCGTTGGTTGTCATATCTTTCTTATTCTTTGTTGTTGAATTACCATCGTCTCCACTCTTTTCGAAGCCTTCGTCAACTGATGCATTGGTACTTTTGGCCACTTTATTCTTATTGTCTACTACATGTTCCCAAAAAAAGAACATTATAGGTTCAGCAATTAATTTCAACTTCTACATCTTACACAAACAAAACATGTTAATTTCGCTTACACTCTTCGTTACGCCATTTCTCTTTTAATCTCTGAAAGAACTCAGCTCTCTGTAAATTAGACTGCTGTTTTTCTTCCATCTGCTACCCTATGAAACAAAATTAAGAGATATAAACAGTCAACCAAAAAAATAAGAACCGATACAACTTTTATTGTAGTATATCTTATTATTACTTGTTTCAAAATCATCATCACACAACGCATGTGTAGACTCTTTGTTGCGAGTCTTCCGTAGGACTCCCTTCTTCATGTTGTGGGCTGTACATAACAACAGTCAGTTAGACGATGCAGATGGGATAGTACACAAGTAAACCCTTTTATTTCTAGGTAACCCCACAAATAACATATTAAAAGTCCATTGCTCCCATCTACTTTACTTTCTTCATCATCAGAACATATAAGTGGGTCTTCTGCTTTGTTTATAAATCTTGATTTCCATTTACCAGCTATACGTTCGCTTTTCCGCCCTACATGTTTATATTAACAACATCTTTTAATACAATACTTGCTGGTTTACTGATATGTAATTAATTGTTTAATAATAAATCAACTTACTAGTCCTCATTTTGATCTTTTTAAATCACCTAAAAGAAACCATGGAAACCAATCAACTGATAATGTACTAGTATCAAAGATGATTAAGCATTAGGTGTATGAGGAATATGTACACAATTCTATGATAACAAAAATACAAGGGCTCACAATACCTACATATATGTATGTATCAGTCGGTTACACATTAATACACATGTGTATTTCCACCATCTACACATGTGTTTTGGTATAACAGTTAGTCAACCAGTTTACACCATTCTACTCATGCTCAGTTCGCATCCATCATTTCATACTAACAAAATCGACAGGATGTAAAAACCGTGCAACCAAAATACCAAATTTGGGTATGACGTCACACCCACATATCATTTGCATCCAAGAATGTCACCAACCTGTATACACATGTGTACTATTTTATCCCTTACACATGTGTATAATTGTAAGTGTTAAGCTAAAGTGTGAAACCATTTTAAACAACCTCCATGCTATTCATTTTTTTTACAAAAACAATGAAATTGAACTACAAGACTCTACTAAGCTGACACAATTACATTCAAATCAGTATGTTACACTTTGTAATGTGACAAAATACACAAATAATACTTTCAATATACACCACACCATATCCCAACCTTTATATATTGAACATATTTCGAAATCCCCAAATAGCCAGAAGAACAACGGATACACACTGGATATACAACATATGTGGATGGTATAGGATAAAGTATGAACAAATACACATCTAATCGGTCAAATTCTCTCAGCAATCTAAGCCCTAGCTTCTAGAATAAAAGCTATTTCCGGACATTAGGTGAGAATAACTCCTACTCACTCGGATCAAATATGTAATCGGCCAACACATATGTACAAAAAACACCAATACATGTAAAAAAACACGAGATACACAACAAAACGACTGCTTACACAGACCCAACAAAACCCTAGATTTTGAGTTGTGAAGCTTCGTGTGTAGAAAGACGGAACATTCAAAATCATTGAATGAAAACTACACTATGTACCGATACCTTGTTTTAATGATCCTTCTTGAGTTTCTTCCTTTTGCAGAAATCACTGATAAGGGGATAGAGGATGAAGACGGTGGAATCTTCTGCGTAAAAAGAAGTTACGAGTTGAGAGAAGTTATGATGTAGAGGTGGTTTTGGTAGGATGAAGCTACACACAATCTACAACTACATAGCCTATGATTACGGGGGTGTATATTTTCTACGTGAATCATTACAAATTTTCCCGGCATTCAATGTGATTTCAGAGATGGCAATTTACAACAATGCCCTTAAACGGTTATTATGTATCTATTTATTGTTTTTTTAATTAAAAAACTATTTAATTCCTTTAATCAAGATCTCATCATCCAACGGTCAGGATCTGTTCGTTTTTGTTCACATTTTAAAAGGGTTCACTCTTGATCCCTACCCTATATATATATATATATATATATATATCCAAAATACAGGTTACCGATGATCACTAATCTCACATACCCAAAACTTGACCAACCCAAGTAACCTAATTAAACTGTTGTAACTAACACTGATCATCAACTACTAAAACTCAATAAGGAGCAGACCAAACTAACCAACAACAGTTATAGTTACGATATTAGATATGCATCATATATGTATAACAAAGGAGCCGGAACCCTTAACAGACGATGTTGGAAATAGAGGTCAACCTGAAACCCTCTACCGGCCCTCATCAGGTTCCGATACTGGATTCTAATGTGCTGTCTTGTGACCTGGACCCTGATTCCGATTGGAATTCAAAGATAAACAAACCAAAATTCAGGTTTTATACAAGGCACGATTCACGAAATTAAAGTTCAAAGTCAAAATTCAAACAATGTTGTACCAAGAACGTGGAATGTGATTAGTATAACAGTGTATTACCTCATCTTCTTGATGATAGGAGATATGTATCGCCGAATCTTCTTGATGATCGGTACTGTTGACAATGGGAGGGTTTGGGGTAGACGAAAGAGTGGAATGTGACTTATGAAGGAAGTTAGGGGATTAAAAGGTTGGACAAGTTTCATATTTTTGTGAAATTACCTTTATGCCCTCCCTATCGTTAAGTGTTTTAACGGTCAACTAACGTCCGTTACTAGAAGGGACTTGATTGCGAGCAATTGATAACCAACCACAGGGACTTGAGTGTTCGGTTTTTTTTTTCAAATGAAGGCTGAAAGTATGATTGAGTGTAAACCTTAGGGCTGGAATTGGACTTTACTCTTTTATTTATTAACATACATATAAATGGAGTTGTTAAAACATGACATGATATATTAAAGGAATTGTGTTTGAGGGGACTTATGAGCCCAAAAAACGTGATCTTCAACTAAATTTGTTATTTTCTTAAATGGTAAGATGTTTATAAGTTTCCCTTAACACAGTTAAATGTAATAAGTTCAATAACATAATAAAACTCAAACACTATATATTCGGGGTGCTAAACGGGTCGTGTTCGTGGGTTGGTGGGTTTAATCTGACCCGAACCCGAAAATTTTAGACAAACTCGAACCCGAAAATCGTGTTATACATATGAACCCGAACACGACCCAAATATTCGCGTGTTGACCCGGACACGACCCGTTCAACCTAAAATTTCTTAATTTTTTTTTGCAAATTAATATATTAAAATTAAGATTTATTAAAAAACACAAATATATATATAATAAGAGTAGGGGTTGGCTACAAAGCCTATATTTCCTACAAAGTGTAGGAAGCTGGAAGCCATAGGAGAGTGACATGTGGCAATTAGGTTTTTAATAAAATGGCATTAAGGTAATTTGATAATTATTTTATTTATGGAATTTATTTTTTTATTAACTAACTCATGAGAATTTTAAGGAAACTTAATATTTCCTTGATTTTTTATTGGAGGTTATTAAAATTACTGGAGGTTATCATTTCATGCGATTTTCATAACTTTTTCGTAAATCAATTTCCTGATAAAAAATAATGGCTTCTTCAGCAAGTTTTTGACGATGTGTTTTACCGGTTAAAATGTTAATGTTAATGTGTTAATTTCCCTTGGTATTAAATGTTGTTTTAATTAATGAAACACAGTTCACTAAGAGATATTGGTATTGTGTTTTAGCAGTTAACAGTTAATAAACGCAGTTCACTTAGATATATTGATGTGTTTTACCAGATAAAACACAATGTGACGAACCAGATGAAATACAGACGATGTGTTATCAGTTTCTAGTTTCTTCACATTGTATTTTATCATAGTGTTGTGTTTTACTACACTTGAAGTTGGATACTGGATGTGTTTCATAACAGTGTGTTTTAGTGATAAAACACACCAGAAGAAATAAGAATTGAATGTGCTTTAGAAGAAGATGATGAATTGCGAATGGAATGATAAAGATTGTCACACCCTGACTTTTGCGGAAGCGTGATTTGGTGTGACTTGCTTAATATCATTGCATTCAACCATAACAAACAACTATATGATAATACCAAGATGTTCATCCGTAAATAGTTTTCAAAAATAATACAATCGTCATTGTTTAACATCAAACTAAGACTTCAAATTTAGTTCTCATGACCACCAAAGCTTAAAGTTCCATACTGGACTTCACAAAAGACACTAATAAAAGCGAGCTTTGGAACCATGTATTCTATCAAGGATAAATCACATGACTCAAACCCTTCAGTACTGGATGACATCTTTTATTTTAAACACAACTTGAAATCTTTAACGCCCGCCAGATCCATAACCACTTTCCTGAAATACATGTAGTTTGAAAACATCAACAAAAGTTGAGCGAGTTCATGTGTGTGTTTGTGAATAAACCTTTGAAACCTTTGTAAGTATGTTTGTATGTACTTGAAATCCGGTATGAAAGCAACAAGGAAAACATGTTAATTAATGTGTAGCTAATACATTAATATTTGTGACGTGATGCAGGAAAACTCAAACCTAGCAGATTTGTCAATAAGAACTAGCCACCACATGGTCCACTCGACGGACTCATGGGTGGGGCTCGCTACACCCAAATAGATCTATCACTCATGTCCCTCGGTCCTACAACGAGGATTAATGGCCTTAAGCGTCATACCCACAACTCACATGATCTAGCAGTACCTTTCCTTAGCTAACCATACCACATATAAATGTTTGTAAACAGTCTGTAACATGTACTTCACCCCCGAAGTTATAAAACTGAAAACAGTTAAAAGAAAAAGGGGAACATGAACTCACTGGTTTGCGTTCTTCGAATCCGCCTGTAACTCAAAGTTTCCTCTTGTGTACACGACTACCTACATGCGTACTACGGTCCATTAGACGAGTAGGTCGTGCCTTAACCTTGGTCTTGATTAGTGTCTTGAGTTACGTTAGTTTGTGTCATCAATGTTATTCCAAGTTTTATAATTATTTGTTAAAATAATAAATATTTTAACTTAAATTATATTTATTAAATTTTGGAATAATTGTTAAAATATTATATTTTAACTTGACACACTTATGTATTGTATATGTATATCATTCCCAAGGATGGGTGTATTTGTATTCGTATTCTTATACTTGTATATTTTGCCATGTATTGGTATCGTATTCCGGAGTGTATTTATACGTACGAAAATAAGTATCTTTTTTTGTATTTAAGTATTCTTATACTTAATTTTCGTATTAACTCTTCCGGAATAGTATCTTTAATAGAAGTCCATCAATATATATGTATTTCCAAAATATATATTGTAATAAATATTACTTAAAAAAATTATTTATAATTTTTCTTTTGGCAAAAAAATATTTGTATCTTCTAATAAGTTCCAAAAATGATATATTTTCAAGTTTAACTTAGAATATATATATATATAAACTTACTTTTCTCCAAAAATGATATATTTTACATTTGTTTGAGAAAATATATCTTTCACCCCAAAAATATTGTATTTCATGTTTGTTGAGAAAATATATATTTCTTTCAAAAATAATATATCTTCTAAGAGTTTCAAGAAAAATATATATTTTTATACTTGCCAAAGATAATATATTTTTCCCTTGTCAAAATATGACATATTCTTGTAATAATTGTAAAAATCATATTCTTGTTCTCTTGGTGTCCAAAATATTATTTACCCAAAATATACTTTGTGAATAATTTTTCCAGAATATTTTGTAAGTCTTATTTCATAGTTCGGTTTCCACCAATATTTTGTGTACGACTTGTATATTTATTCCTTGGAATTTTGGTAATATTTTGGATTGTAATCTTTGGTATTTTGATGTGTTATATTATTTCAAATCCTAAAATAATATAACTAATACACAAAATGGGAAAACTTCATAGAATAATAACCAAGTTTCTCACTTGTTCCACCAAAGTCACTTTAACTTTTTTTGTCTCACCAAAATCACTTAAGTTTGATTTACCGTTTTAATCTTGCGTAATTAGCAGGTTACCAGGTTACCACTTTTTATTATAATTGTTAAGACTTATGTTAGTTTTTTAATTTTCCTTTTTACCCTTTAAATTAAAAAAACAATAAAAAAGAACATATAATAACTCTCATCATTTTTCATTAAAAACATAACAATTAAAACCAAAGATAAAGTTCAACCTTCTTAGTTCATCATCTCATTTGCAGATTCTGACTATTAATAAGTATTTCAGACAACCAGATCTTACCGGCCTTCAACTCCATTGTGGATCTCCATCCCTTCCTTGTTATCGCTTCCACTCAAATCGATTTCATAAACCCAAATCTATTTCACACACCATAAATTCCGGCGAATACTCGACCGCTCCGATCGCTCAACCCTTTGAAAGGGCTACTAAAGACAACATATAGTTTTCTCCATCTTTGTGAAGCTTCAGCAAGCTTATAGCCATCAACTGATAACCGTACCGTCACGACTTTATTCTCCGACGATCTGGTACACCCGTCGACGAATGGTTAGCGAAGTAGGTGGAACGTAGAGGAGTCGACAAGCAGGTTCCTGTGAAGACGAAAGGTCCCTAATTGCGATGTTCCTAGTTGACGACGAGATTTTGTTGTCGGAATAACAGGTCGGGAAGTCGAAGATGGTTACATGTGAAGAATGAAGGTTAGAATGACGATGATATCTTGTTTAGTTTTTGTCATTGTTACACTTTGTTTTTTCTTTTTTAGTTTTATGTTTTTGTTTTTTCTTTTTTAGTTTTATGTTTTTGTTTTTTTATTCTTCAATTAAAAGGGTAAAAAGGTAATTATATCATTAACATAACTAATTAAAACTAAAATAAAATGTGGTAACCTGGTAACCTGCAAATTACGCAAGATTAAAACAGTAAATCAAACTTGAATGATTTTAGAGAGACAAAAAAAGATTGAGTGACTTAAATGGAACAAATGAGAAACTTGCTTATTATTTTACAAAGTTACCCCTACACAAAATATACAAAATTTTCTAAATATATATTTTCTAATTACATATTTAGTCACTTTTATTTATAAAACCAGCCTCCAATATTTGTATTTTTTGTAACCAAAAGTTATGGCAAAGTTTATGTAACAATTTATTGTTGAAAATACACTTGTAAGTGCATGTTTATAAATATTTTTCTAAGTGTTTAGATTTTTAGAAAATTTTGCCATAGTTTCCCCTAAAAATGGAGGTTTCCATGCTTTCAAGCATATCATTTTCTTTTGTAAAAAATCAACACAATCAATCCACAATCAATAACAAACAACCTTTACTTACCAACCTTGCCAAAAACAAGCATAATCCAATATTTCATGAACTTGAATATTTGTAAAAATTTGTAGTAACTTACTAGAGTTCTTAGTAAGTCTTGTTACCCTTTAAAGTGTGATTAGTTCTTTAAAAACTTCATTTTTAAAGAATATGGATCTTTACAACTTGTGATCATCATTTCTAAAAATGTTTCTTTATGAATTCTTCTTGTTACACAAGTGTTTCTACACTTGTTTAACCACCAAAAATAAGGTTTGTTTATGTAAGAACCAAGTTTTAGTAAAACTTATATTTTTAACTTGGTTTCTTTAGAAATCATCCATAAATCTTTAGATCTACAAGTATTACTACTCACTTTGACCATTATTTTTCAAGAAAATATTTTGTTCTTTCAAGTTCATGCTTTATGTGTGGATGATCTATCATCCTACAACATCTTCATCCTCTCATCTTGCTAGATTATGTTTCTAATCATGATCTAGCAAGATCATATGATGATCAATATCAAATACATGTATGAACAACAAACATCAAGCATAACAACTCATATTCATCAAGATCTCTTCATATTTTAAGCTTATGTTCAAGTTTCATTCTTATGATTCTTAGTGTTCTTCATGATTAACATTATAATCTTCTTTTAACCACCTAATATAGAAGTAAAATGGAAAGATCATGGTTCTTACCACTAGCTCAAGGCTAGGGATGATCAAGAGGAGAAAACAAGTGGATAAAAGCAAACGGTGAAGGTCCTTCAACTTCCGAAAGCTCCAAGCTTCCTTATACGGCTTCTAACACCTTTGTATATGTGTGGATTTAATGGAACTTGATTGAATGATGGTGGTGTGTGGGTGATTGAACATGGTCGTAGCCAAGGAGAAGAGAAGAAGAAGTCTTGTGTTGTTTGTGAGTTTGTGAAAATACGAAGTTAGGATCCTTAGGTTACTTCTTATAATCCATTTCACAAGATCTTCCATTAGATATTATGTTTATGAAAGTGTAGGCAAGATCCAATAACTAATCAAATAAAATCAAAGGGGAACCACAAGATGGGCCGTGGACTAGGTGGGGGGGGGGGGTAGTAGACTAGGTCTTAACTAGTTAGTTTGTAAAATAGTTATAAATCAAGTATTTGATTAGGGATTCGGTTACTAGATATTTATATAGTGTGTTATGATGTTCGGGGATCATAACTAGCTTGGAAATGTTAAAACAGTGCTTCTAGTGTAAATTTGGTGTTTCGGGTAATGTTCGGTCGTTCGGTTGGTTACCGGTTCGTTAAGGTGCTAAACTTCGCAGTTTAGTGTGCTTTATGTATCCTTTTATGACAGTTTTGATTTCCGACACTTAGGAAAGTACTCAGGACCATTTAAGCATATTTCTACATGATATTAAGTTGTTTAAGTGCTGAATTTTGCAGAATTCTGCAGTTTATGTGAGTTTTAGGCACTTAAACTATCACTAGGAAGGCAGTTTTGTGATCCCTACTTTCCTACACAGTATACTAGTGTAATACTTGGTTTCTGGCTCATTCTGTGTCTCAATACAATGTCTGTCTATTCACTGAACTCCGTCAGCATGTCTCTGATTTGTCTGATAACTGTGCTAACTTTTCATGCATCATTTAAGTCAATAAAGCTCTAATGCAATAACGATATAACATTAAGCATTATGTGATGCACGTATATGTATATGGAAATAACCAGAAAACAATTCAAGTCATAAATTGTAAATCAGCACAGTCATTAATCATTAATTATTGTCTAATTAATTGTACAGATGCATGCAAATTTGACAGTTGTCACATTCTCCCCCTGTTAAGAAAATTTCGTCCTCGAAATTTGTACTACCTTAACTCCTTAGGGTTACATTATGCATGTATGGATATGAACAATACTGAGGTAGATAATCACGAAACCGAATCAAAACTTATTCGAACTAGGTGAATTCAAGGGCATATGATAACAACAAGAAACCAATGGTTAACAAGTATGTGTTCCAGAATTTGATGTCAAAGGACATGAGATGTATAGATGTATAATCTAGTGTAACTTAGTTAGCATGGGTGCAACAAGGAGTTTCGACCAATAGACTTTCAAACAATCGACCACAATATGCAAATGAGTTCTAGAAACAACAACATCCGCTAAATGAACTCAAAATCAGCAAGCTCAAATGTAACAGTAACGTGAAAATGATCTGTTAACTTTCGAACAAATGAGTGAGTAAAATTAGTGTGTTGACAGTACTGAATCGCGAAAATACACCGAAATGAAATGCAACGAATCTGGTGTATCATTGTCTTAATCCGTAGTTGCATTAAGAACGTTCAAATGACAAGTCAAAAAAAAGTATGCGTAGTTTTGTGTGAAACGGTTGACCATGATTAGCACAAGCTACAAGTCTACACCGACACCATAAGGTGTCGTAATGACATAATTCAATAATAGTGGTGACCGAACAAGTTCACCGTGTTTCAAATCAAATGGAAGTGTAATGAAGCAATCCTGGAAATTGGATTCAAATGGTATTGTAGAATTTTTCAATTGAATATAGAACATTAAAGAACTACTGTTTCCGATCGTAGATGAAAAAGCAATAAGCACCGCAAGGCATTCGATCGATAATGAAAGAACCGTTAGGAGGTACACTAGGGTATAAAATGAATTTATGTACCATTGTCTTAACACACGATTTTGTTAGGACTGCTTCAATCATGATAAAACAAAATGGATTTAGAGCTAGTCAATAAATAAACAATTAAGTCCGTGTATGAAATGCATAACCGTGATTAGCGCAAGCTTCAATTTAGTGAAAACACTACTACAAGGTGTCGAAACCAACAAATGACTTAATGGAGCTGTAGACCTACCAAGTCTACTGCGACTCGAAACAAAAGAACCTTCGCAAAAATAAATTTAAATATGATGCTCTCAATACATCATATGGCGTCTTAAATTGAATTTGCGAAATGGACAAGTTTAAGCAATTGAACTTGGTTTCAGTGCAATCCAACAATAAACGTACGTATCAACAAGGGAATTTCGGCATGGTTACAACGAAGGTGTGAGTGTTGGAGTTTGAACGAAGGATTCGAATTCAGAATAAAAGTACGTAATTATATAAGTATCAAGGTATGTATAAAAACCGAAAGTATATTTCGTCTAGGCACTCGTCATGACACTAAGTTTATTGTGATTTCACCTTTCCTGATTTGCCCGATAGAATCAGTAATGAGGAACATAGAACTAAAATAAACGGAAACTAAAGTAACACAAACTGTTTGGGCGATTGGACAGTTCGCACTAATGGGCACCATTCGCGTAAAAAGGGTCACCCTTCGTGCGAATAGGATCTGTTTGGTACGAACCGAACTTTGTTTCGAATGTTTTAACCATTAATTGGCTATGTTTTGTGAGCCTAGTTGTGTTATTTAGTTATATTATATAGTATCGTAAACTATCCTACAGTCATATAGATCACAGAAGTCATGGATGGAGGTAACAGCCTCGTTATAGTTCACCAAAGCACAAGTTCGTTAACTAAGTTAACAAACCGGTTGGTCATGAATAACAGAATGTAAAGACAGAATATAAAATGCTGAATAACCGAACAAGGACAACCCGGGTGTCCCGTCTCAACATGGAAGTGTGAACCAAGTGTTGGAGGCTGGATGGGGTTAACTTATTCTACGTCTAGGAGATTGTATGGGTGTTCGTTTGTGTAACAACCTGCACATTCACGCTTGTTACTCTCATTACACTCGTTACTCCTAGCGCACGAGATTCGGATCATAATGTAAACTATATCGCTTACTACGCTACTTCGCATGTTATCGCATACGCTATATCACAACGCTTACGCTTATAATGCTTTCGCATACACTCTTACGCTATTAGTATGCTATCCGCTATCGCTCAACGCAAACTTGAAACGCAGTTACTTATGCTATGAACTATTAGTTATATATATAAATACGTAAGTATTAAGACTTGTTTAAACGCGCACTCGCTGGCACGCGCAACTCAATCTATCGCACTGAAACGCAACATAACACGGTACTACTTATCTCGCTAAAATGCTTAAAGTACCCACAATGATTAACGCAACAAAACGCACCAAAGGAACCAAGTTGGAAAATAACAACAAACACATTCGGTCATCCGAATGGGCCATCCACCCGGATGAGCCCATCCGATCGGATGGGTATGCCCATCCGTCCGGATGGAGCCCATCTGTCCGGATGGAGACATCCGGATACAACCATTCGCCATCGACTTAGTCCTCATCCTCACCAATAAATAGGGGACTTGTGTCTCTTTTCAACACTCTTGTTTCTCCGAACACTCCCAAGCTCTCTCAAGGTTCTAGATCGCAGTCGAGACCATTTTGTAAGCTTTTTCCCTCAAATCTTCTTCAATCTTCATACTATTCCACTTCTACATCAACTTCTTCATCAAAATCACACACACACACACACCTTAACTATTTCTCAAAATCACTGGTTTTAGACCGCTTAAAGGTGGTTTCCACTCGTTTTGCTCAGGAAAGTTGTTATGGAGCATCACTCAATCGAGATTGGTCCAAGATCTAAAGGATTTTCACGTTTACAAGTTATCTATGATCTCTCTATGAACTCTCCTTCGATTTTATGCAATATTGGTGGAATCACGAACCTGTCAGACTCCAGACTCATTCCATAGTCGAGTGGCCGACTCTATGATTGATTTCCACCAAGGAGATGGTCCGATCTACGGGTCAGACAAGGATTCCGTCCAGAACGACACTCCGGCCGAATGGGCTACGCCCATCAACTGGAATGGGTTTGACTCGGTATTCACTGTTGTGTTGCTCCATTATCATACCCATCTCCATTGATTAAAAACATTTTGAACAAAACTTCATAATTTTGACGGTTCACTGATGACCACAGACTATCTACCCGAATGACCATCCGTCCGAATGACCATCCGCCCGAATGGCCATCCGCCAGAATGGCCATCCGTCTGGATGGAACCTGTGAGGACCGAGAGTTCGGTTACTCGAACACGCTCAGGTTAGATTAGCAGCTACACGATAGTGCGAAATCTGAAAGTGAAGTAGGAAAGAGATATACAACATAGACACCGTTAAACGCATTCATTCTCATTGATGTTGGTGACTCGTACAAAGATCCAGTGGAAATTCAACAGGGCTTCGCTAGAGGTGTCAAGAAAAAGTGTCTCAGATGAGGAGCCAAGACCCTCTATTTATGGGCGAACCCATCCGGGTGAAGGTTATCTAACCCATCTGTCCGGATGGACTTACAAAACATCCTAACATTTCGTTTTATGCCGGATTTGATACAAAACATACATTAAACTGTATATAGACCACAAACAGGTAAATATAGACTCGATACAGACGAAAGCTACAGACATATGCATCTACAGACTCCCCCTTGGATGTAGCTGTAGTCTTTCTTCCTTTATAGTCTTCATTGTGCCTTCCTGTTGCGTCTTTTATCTTTCGCCTTCCTCCTTCTCTCTTCTCTACGTTCTTCTAACATTTTCTGTCTCAATGGCCTTCCAACATTGATCCACCATTTTCTATACTCTTTATCACCATCTCTAGCTTTAGACCACCTGGAAATATTTATTTCTTCCTTTTCGATTGGAGTTTGATCAGTGATAGGTTTTTCTAATCCCAATTTCCAACTCGCCTGCTTAGCAGCATCAGCTCTTATCTTTTCCATCTTTTCCATATGACGCTCTTTCTTCAGAAATTCTTCTAACTCTAGATCCCTCCACTTGGATTCCCAGTAACGACCAGAGTTGATATCTTTTGCAAAACAAACATTTATCAGCTTTTGGTACCTCTGTTCTTGATTCTTGTCAACTTTGTTGTACACAATCTTGTTGAAGAATAAGCATTCTATATCTTTCTTTGAACAGTTGACCAGCCACATCGAATCAAGAACATGAATATGTCTCCAGTCTCCTGTTTTCGCATCCAATAAAGTAATCACCACCTCACACGTACTAGGATTGAAGATCCAACCTTGAAGTCTTTATAGAAGTCTTGTTCCATTTCCCGAAGAGGCATGTTCTTCAAACACCTTGGACGTTTCATGTGTTGTGTGATATCTTTCTCTCCTGTGATTGGATCAATCTTTACTATCTGTTTAGGCTGTTGAGGCTTCCAATCTAGAAAGTTTAACTTTGCTTGCTGCTTGATGTAGTTCCACAATCTCTGTTCATGACATTTTACTTCAGAACCATAATAATATTGTTGTATGTTCTTCGTCTTCACCAATTCCTCTACATCCCACTATGGTAGAGTTTTGATATCTGAAAGAAATTCAAAGTATTGAACACCAAACTCACGGTTGATAGCATACACCTTCAGATCTTCTAAATACCCCCAAGATAGAATATCTCCAAGCGACTTGTCTCGATGTCTTGTGAAAAACTCTAACGGTCTCTTGAACTTCCTCTCCTCAGGCATTGCCTTGAACCATCTCTTCTTTTCTTCTACAAGATCTTCTTTTGAAATAGTCTTTGGAATATCATTAGAAGCAATCTTTTCAGCTACTTTCCTCCTTACTTCATCTTCGTTATGTGACCGAAACAGTTCATCTAAGGTAGGAAAATCGTCATCTAGACCAGTATAATGGAATGGAATGTCCTGGTCAGAATCTGATCCATCTCCAACAACCACATTATCAAAGTTATCTGCCTCATTCACGAATTTGAACACATACTCCCGATCAGGAGTTGGTGGAATCTCTTCTTCAGTGTCAAACTTGAACTTATCTTCTTCCATATCCAAACTTTCCAACATGGACTCCCTAGTCCAATTCTCTAGTATCTCTCCCTCTTCTTCAATATGATTCAGATAAATAACTTTAGGAAGGTCAGAGAATACCTTATGAAGATCAGCATGCTTAGTTCCATAAGAAGACTCCCCCTGATGTTGAGCTTCATCTATTTCCTCGTTATGCTTATCATTCAGAAAATCTTCAACGTTACTTGTACCTGAAGATTTCACATTCGAAGTACCACCGGCACCATCTTCATCATCATTTCCTTTATCATCTTTATCTTCTTTTTACTCTTTGTCATCTTTATCATCTTTATCAACGTTTTCATCTTGATCGTCATCATCATCACCAAAAAATTCATTCAATTCTTCATCATCGTCTTCAACTTCGAACTTTTTCAACTTGGCCTCTAGACGACGACGTTCGACTTCAATTCTTCTATGGCTAACCTCTTCACTATAAACCACTTCCTTCAACTTTCCAAGCAGAATGAATGACGGTAAAGGAATTATAGCAAGATTTACCTCAATATCTTTTGCATTGACCTCAACCTCTGCATCCTTCATCTCAACATCTTCAACATGTTAAACATTTGCTTCAGCATTGGGTTGTGGCTGCTCTGGCTGGCTTGTTGATCCTGGAATCTCTTCTGTATCAACCACAACGCTTTTTCTTTTGTCTTTTAGAGCTTCTGCATCTTCCTTTGATTCTTTATCTGCTCTTTGGATTTCTATTTCATCGAAAGCAGCATGAACATTAATACCAAGATGATCTTTGATCACAGCAAACATCATCTTGATCTGTTCATCTTTGATTCTTTATCTGCTCTCAAATCTGCTATGTCTTTCTTCAGAATTTCATTTGCACTTGTCGTAGATACCTCCAGATCAGCATACATCTCAAACATTGTCCTATTAGACTCATCTATTTCTTTGTATTGCGCTTCAACATTTAGAATCTTTTTTGTCAGCTCTTCAACTTCATGCGTCAACTCTTTAACTTCATTTCTCAACGCAACATTCTCTACCTCAACATCTTTTAGCTTGTCTTTCGTTGCTTTGAGTTCTGCTTCACTTTCTGCTTTAGCTTTTTCAAGAATACTTATCTTCCTTTGCAGAGCAATCACTTTCGCATCATTAAACATATCTCCAAAGTCTTCTAAACCCACTGGACCACTACCAAGATCAGAAGGAACCTTTGGAAAACCATGACTTGAACTTTGAGGAGTTGGAGGTTTCTTTGTCGCTAAACTTGGTTCTTCCACTGTCTTTGGAGGTTGTTCAGAAGTTTTCTCATGAACTTCTTCAAGAATAGGAACTAACTGTTGAACAGGAGAAGGTGGAGGAGTTTCCATTCTGATCTCACTCTGAATTGGAATTTCCACTTCTACACTTTCTACTCTTTCAACCTGTTCAGGAATAGATTTTGTGACTTTTCTAACTTTCTGTCTTTTAGGAACTTCACCTGTTGATCGTGCTTTTCTCTTTCTGATTCCTTTCTTTTTCAACTTCTCTTTCTCTGCAGGTCTTGGCTCATATGTTGCATCTTCTTCGTGTGATGCTTTCTTTTTCTTTGGAGTTTTCTTCAACTTGAACTTTTCACTACCATATGAAGTAGGTGCTATTTGTGTAACTTCTATGTTGCCTTTAGTGTCGCTTGAATCAGTGTGCACCTCACCTTCAACTAACGTTTCTTTCAATGTTTCTCCACTATCACACCCTGACTTTTGTGGAAGCATGTTACGTGTGACTTGCTTAATATCATTGCATTCAACCATAACAAACAACTATATGATAGAAACCATGATGTTAATCCATTAAAGAGTTTCAAAAGAACACAACCAACATTGTTTAACACCAACCAAGACTTTAAGCTTAAAATACAAAACAACCAAAGTTTTAAGTTCCATAACGGACTTTAACAAAAGACACTAATAAAACAAGGCTTTTAACCATGTATCTTATCAAAGATAAAATACACGATTTAAACCCTCCGATACTAGATGACATCGTTTATTGTAGACACATCTTGACAATCTTCAACTCCCGCCAGATCCATTTTCAATTTCCTGAAATACATGTAGTTTGAAAACATCAACAAAAGTTGAGCGAGTTCATGTGTTTTGTAAGTGAGCTCGTAAAAAACTTGTAATCACTATAAGTATGTATTTGTAATCCCAGTAAAGCGTCTATGAACAGATCAATTAATGATTTGCAAGGTCATTAACATGTGTGCAACGGCGTAGGAAGGCTCAAACCTAGCAGATTTTGTACCGGGCTTCCGGCTGGAAGACATAGTCACAACCTTCGGCCACTTCCGACCCAGGGGTGGGGCTCGCAACACCCAAATAGATCTATCACTCATGTCCCTCGGTCCTTATACGAGGATTAATGGTCTTAAGTGTGCGCCTACCCATTCACATGATCTAACAGTTCATTCCTTAGCTAACCATACCATTTATAAACGTTTGTAAACATTTGTAACATGCATTTCACCCCCGAAGTTATAAAACCGAAAAAGTTAAAAGAAAAAGGGGACATGAACTCACAATCTTGCGTCATGAAAACTGGTATAACTCAAAGCTTCTCCTCGGTCACACGACTACCTACACACGTGCTATGGTTTATTAGACGGATGGGTCGTGCCTTGACTTTTAGTCTTAATTGTTATGACTTAGTATCTTTGAGTTACATTTGTTGGTGTTATAAATATTAATCCCGAAGTATATAATTATTTGTTAAAATAATAATATTTTAACTTAAATTATATTTATTAATTTTTGGAATACTTGTTAAAATAATATATTTTAACTTACTTGTTTGGTAATCCTTCATGAATACTTTTCCCCAAGGATGGGTACACTTATACTTGTATTCTTAGACTTGTGTATTTTGCCAAGTATTGGTGGCGTATTCCGGTGTGTCTTTGTACGTACAAGAATACATATTTTCTTATTGTATTTATTAAGTATTCTTATACGTAATTTTTGTTTTTAAATTTTCCGGAATATTATTTTTTTAATAAAAATCACCAATATTTACATTCTTAAAATACATATATTTTAAGAAAACTTTTATAGAAAATTATCTATAATTCTTCCTTGGCAAAAATAATTATATTTTCATATAAACCTCAAAAATAATATATTTCCAAGATTAACTTAGAAAATATTTATAAATCCATTTTTCAACCCAAAAATAATATATTCTAAATTTGTTTAAGAAAATATATTTTCTTCAAAATAATATATTTTCTAATAATTCAAGAAAATATATGTATCCTTTCTTTATTAACAAATAATGTATTTTCTTCTTGACAACAATATGATATATTTTTGTAACACTTGTAAAAATTATAATTTCAATTTCTTGGGTTTCCAAAATACCCTTTAACTTATTTGTCAGAATATATCTATTATCTTAATTCCAGAATATATATATGTAATCCATATTCCTTGTTCGGTTTGTCCAATTTTTGGGTGTAAATTATATATTTGTTTTCTTGGAATTTTGGTAATATTTTGTATTATAATTCTTGGTATTTTGGTAAGTTATATTATTTCAAGTCCTAAAATAATATAACTAATACACATAATATACAAGTAATCACACAAATTGTGACATCCACATATATATTTTTCTAAATACATATTTAGTCACTTTTATTTATCAAAAACCAAACTCCAATATTTGTAATTTTTGTAACAAAAAATATGGCAATTTTTTATATGAAAAAACATGGTTAAAATTTACTAATAAACACTTGTTTAAAAATATTTTTCTAAGTGTTTAAATTCTAGACAAGTTTTGCCATAGTTTCCCCTTAAAAATGGAGGTTTCCATGCTTTCAAAGCATATCATTTTCTTTTAAAATCATCACCAATCAACAATAATTCAATCAACACTTACCATGTGCCAAAATCATGCATTTTACACTACATCATGAACTTGAAATTTTGTAAAAATTTGTAGTAACTTAGTATGTTGTTAAGTGAGCTTAGTTACCCTTTAAAACATGGTTCTTTGTTCATAAATACCCTTCTTGAGAAATTTAGTCTTTCACAACTTATAAAATGATTTTCTAAAAATATTTATTCTTGAATTTTTCTTGTTACAAACATGTTTCTATACTTGATTTAACACTAAAAACATGGTTAGTTTCTTTAAAAGTCATGGTTATGTAAATCTTGTTTATAAACTTGGTTTCTTGAGAAAATCATCTTTGAAATCATTCACTTATATCATGTTTTAATCATCATCATTCATAAAAACTTCATCTTTCTAGTTCATGTTTACATAAAGGATGATCATCTTGGTTTTTCACAAGATCTTCCTCTCACTTGCTAGATCATGTGTTTAATCACAATCTAGCAAGCTTCAAATGATGTTTAACATCATAAACACAAGGAATCTACCATCAAGATACACACATGCACTTAAACTACATAGATTATTATGATTTTGAGCTTTATGTTAAGAGTTATCTTCTTGATTCTTCATGATCTTCATGTTTAACATCTTACATGTTCTTTTAAACAACAAAATGAGAAGTAAAATGAGGTTATAAGAGTCTTATGTAACGACCTGCTATTTCGTACCTTCTATATTTAGAAACCTTAGTTTATAATCCTATTATTGGAAACTTTGCGTTCTTGTAGTCGTCATTTTGGTGTAACCTTTGTAGAATACGAGACTTGAATCACAATGAAATTCTCGTTTGAACGATATATTATTCAAGGATTCTTTATTTATCGACACTTGATACTCGTTAATCTGGTTAAAACTCTTAAAATAATGAGACTCGAAAGCTTCGTGAAATGAATAATCCTTTAAAGATTTTTTATCCTAATTTAAAATCGTTTATAAATACGGTTATTTATCGATCCTATTTTATTTAATTAATTAAATTAATTAATATTATTATATAAAAAAAGAAGTTTATTTTATAATATCTAGTTAGTCTCGTTAGATATTAAAGTTAGTAAACTAACTTAGTTAGTTAAACTATAAAGTTAGTTTTCCTTTTAAACAATATAACTTGGTTATAATAGTTCAGGGGTGATTTGTGCAAATTTCGAAAGTATAAAGTTGCAAGGACTGGTTGTGTAACTTCTGAAAGTTAATAACACAAAAGAAAATAAATAACAAAAAAAAAAAAACTGATAACCGCGGGGATCGAACCCGGGTCACCAGCCTCACAAACACGTGCCTTAACCACCCGGCTGCAGCCTTGACATCGATTAGAATCCGGCATTTAATTCATTTAACCACTCGGAGCGGCCCAAATAGGCAGCTGCGACCAGGCCCTTCCCAGCTCGATTTTCAGCGCCATTTTTGTGCTTTTTTTGAGTTTTAAACCAACATTTAACAATAAATACTCAACCACAACCTACCCTAACCCTCCCCTATAAATACCACACTAATCCAAGCTCTAAACACTTTACAAACACTTCCAAATCTCTCTCAATCACTCAAAATCGTTGCTGCAAATCAGGTTCGAGCAGATTCATCAAGCTTCACAAAAATGGGCATAACTTCTTCATTTCTCATCCGTTTTAGCTCATTCTTTGTCCAGAATGCTTGGCTTGACCTTAGCTTCGATTCCATGGGTGTTTCTTAGTGAATAAGTCCCTGGAACTCCGGCTAATAGGCTCCAAAGTTCACTGTTTTCATTAAGCTTTACTAATCTTTGTTTATACTTGTTCAAACTTGAGTCTAACTCACTCAAACCCACGTCCTTATGCTTATAACCACTCCTATGGTTAGTAAAGCTTAAAAATGGGGCTGAGATATACAAAATAAGAGGTTAATCCTCAAATACTTTCTATTTTATTTAGGGTTTTTAACCCACAAGTGATGTTCAAGCTTCAAGCTTGATGAAGGTGTGATTATGGACTAACTTGGGTTGTCCAACATAAAATCCTACATTACTTGATGATTTCTCATAGTGTAGTCGTTTGTATTCTTGTATTGTTCATAGTTCATGACCCTCCTTGTATGTTTTTACATCAAGTGTAGTGGTGAACCATAAGAGGTACCTAAATGGAAGCTTGTTCTTCCTACCTCCAACATGACTTCCATGATACTAGAGGTGCCTAAATGAAGATTTAATCTTCTACCTCATGCTTGACTATTGGACATAATAATACATATAATACCTATAATTAGATACTATTTAACATTCAAACCCTTGATGGTGAACTTGTGTTCATTCGTCATAGTGTTAGAATAACATCACCTAAGACATAAGACTTGTTACGATTCTAATGAGTATACTACTCATGAAAACATTAACCCTTGAGGTTTCATAGTGTCAAAAACAAGTACTTGTGTTAAAGGGTGATTATATTCATATATTATTACATGTTATTTTAAACTCCGAATCTCAACTCTAATCATGCTTGAACTTTAACCCTTATACATTCGACCTCCTAATTTCGTTACTCATCAACAACTGGATAATCGGAAAGCATATGCGAATTTTGTGAGTACACTTGACCCATTTTCCTTTTAATACACTTTGGGTGCAACATGTTTTACTCGTTTAAAATGCACGACTCACAAACATGCTCTATTCAATCAATCCTTATACATGCTTTGTTATGCTTAAGTTCATGCTAGAATTCATACTATTTGTTAACCCGCCTTAACAATTATAGCGCTATAGGAGTAGCACACCACCCGAAGGGGTTTTGTTAAGTTATATTCTTTACGGTCTCGATATTGTGATATCGAGGGATGCTATTATTCATACTTTACGGTCTCGATGTGGCTACATCGAGGGATGCTATTATACTAGTGGACACTTGGGTTTGAATTTTAGTTATGCATGATAGTTTGACCTTGTATACCAAAATGCTATGTTGGATTTAAAATACTTTTTATACATATGACACGAGTCTAAAACTTGTGTACTCGCCAATACCTTTGTATTGAACTACACTTTTAAAATATGTTGCAGGTTTAGCGATGATGTTGATGATGCATGGAATCTAGTAGGATGCATAGATACACACTTTAAAATTTGTATTCATATTGTATTGTATTTCATTATTCATGTTGTTGTATTTTGCATAAAATCCTTGTAATTGATTCTTTAGAAATGGAATGAAATTATTAGTTAAATACTTGCCACAATTATTAGTGTTATGATGTCTCGAGCAATCTATTTTGTCTCACTCCGATTTTTCCGCCATCGGTTGGGGTGTGACAGATTGGTATCAGAGCCATAACTATACGGAATTAGGAAAAGTAGGAATGCTTTTACCTAGTCTATAGTTTTAGAGCCTTATTCTTATGTTTTGTTTGAAACTTCATGCATGCCACTTTATGTGTTTCTTATACATTCTCTTTGAGCCTTTTAAACATATATGTCATTCATCCTTATGTAACATACTTGACATGCTATTCTTATGTGTTAATACATGTTTTATTATGTGTTAATAATTGCTTTAATATGTCATCCTTTATGTGTCATTCTTGACATGTTTATACTTGTTTTTGTAATATTCAACATACGCTTTTCCTCATACATTTTACTCGACTATTCTAAATCCGCAAACACTCGTATCATACAAACGAGACGACTTCACCAAAATAGGCGTGAAGCCCACAATTTGGTGAACGACTCTCAATCTACCTATTTTTTATACGAGATTCATCATCAAGCTAGGAGTGAAGTCCTCATCTTGATGAAGAATTTCAATTTCGAATTCTAGTGGACCCTCGTCAACGAGTCGAAATTAAATTTTGACCCGACGAGTAACAACCACACTTAGGGTACGAAATCGCCAAGCTAGGGGTGAAACCCGCACCTTGTCGACTAGTTCCACTCCTCGATTTTTTCATAAATCCCGCCAAGTCTTGAAATTTCAATTGATTTGGGACATGTAGTAACCGGAAGGGTAAATACCGTTAACCGACTTGTCGGCGAGAGTATTTCACCTATTAGGCCAAAGCATGCTCCTCAAGTTCGAAAGACTTTTCGAACACTTTGGTTAGTCAACGTTCCGTTTTGGAACCGTCCAAGTTTTAATCGAATTTATGTTTTATTATTTTCAATCATTTATGATACAACTTCCTCTTTTCGAAATTCAAATATTTTTTTATTTTATTTGTGAGATTTCACTTTTGCGCGTATATCGTACTAATACTTTCTCATGCAATTATACATTTTCACATACATGGTTTTACATCATTTTATTTATATCCCTTGTAACAATAAATGGAGGCATATCATCAAGATAGGAGTGATTTCCTTACCTTGACGACTAACTCCGCTTCTTTTCTCATCTTACAACGACCTTACCAATAAGTTAGGGGTGATTCCCTTACTTAGGTGATCGTTACCAAGACTTACTTGTAATAGACTTTATTATGTACACTCTATCATGTTTATACACAAATTGATTATTATTAGTCAAATTCTTATTCATCTCAACATGCATTGCCTATTTAAACCTACTTCTTATCCCACAATCTATTTTCACATTCTCTCACATCCACGAAATTCTTAACATTACCGTAAACGCTCATTTCTTGATTTTCAAAACCTTACGAAATGCTACCTATCAATTTAATCGGTCCAATGAATCTCTGGCCCATGAACTTCATATTCAATTTAATCGCTAAAACACGCACACGTTATATCATCATACTAGAGACTTCCATTCTTAATCGAAATCAAACCAACCTTTCTCAATTACTTATAAGATCTTATAGATGTTATATGATCATTTTACCAAATAATCTTTTCAACAAAAAAAAATCATTTGCTAAAACTTTTAACAACCACTAAGCCCTTTTGCTAAATTTCTTATCTAAGGATCCTTGTTTTCACAAGAACCTTCTAAATTCATAATTTCTTGTTTAATGAAACGAACTTACTTCTTATCAAAAACCTTTTTCCTACACCACTTTACAAAACATGTGGGCAAGAAAACTTCATGGGGACCGACCATCTTCGGATTTCGTAAACTTTTTTGAAAAAAAAGTAGCATTTCATCCATTACAAAATACGTTATGCATAACCAATGAGTACTTTATGTTCCTTTATGTTTACAACTATATTCTACCTTCCAAATTAACTCAATATATTTAGATTCGATAAACTCAACATTTTGTTTAAACCACTATACATGCATATCATCATACACGTTTTAGTCGTTGCATCGCGACAATTTCAGTTATATCATTCGTATTTACATGCTCAACCTTTTGAGCACTTTTACATGCTTAACTTTGTTATGTGTCAGTAAATACTATATACGCAATCATTAGTATTCGTACTCACACTCACACTCATATTCATAACAATACATTTTATGCTCACACCTATAATCGTATTCATACTTATACTCATGTTTTTTATGCTTATACTCATATTTATACGTTTCATGCTTATACGTATACTCATACTACTCGTACGTTTTATGTTGATACTCATACTTACGTGCATATTCATACTTAAACTTATACTTATGCTCGTACTTTCATTCATACCCATGATTCATACATTCATACCTATACGCGAGCGTAATCCGAGGGATTCGCTTGCGTGGGTCTCATACATACTCAAGCATAGACTTGCATACATACTACATTCTTACACGTGCACATTCTTAATTTTGTTTTATTTATGTATACCCTAATTCATACACAACTAGTACAAGCTATGCGGATCATGCGACGATCAATATAATCGCGGGTGCACACGGGATTATGATGATAGGCGTATGAGAACCATAGAGTGCACTACTGCGTATGGTAAGACAAGGAACGTAACATTGCACTGATTAACGAAACGGACGTAACATGATCGAAACATGGTGGATACGCCGCTGGTACATCCTATATATAAGTGTTTCCGCCATATTACTAAACTTTCATAAAACGTGCCATGAGAAATTCGGTGTTTTGCAGACCTTTTTGGACATAATACAAACTTTAAACAACTCACAAACGCATTATAACCGATTATCCACGACGAGACTTCCTCCTCAAGCACGCTACTTTCGTCTATCCAGCACTTATGCTATTTCTGACACTCGCATTCGTGTAATCAACATCAATCGTTCACTTCCATCCTCTCATTATTCTCCATTATTCTTTTCTTCTATACAAACCTCAAGCCTATTTAAACGTTTGAATCCTAACTTATCGCTTTACCTAGATACGCACCTATACACTTTCAATTATGTTGGTACCACAAATCATTTGAGCCAAACAACTTCGTTTACAAACACATCTTGTCGTACTTCAAAATTTCATACCTTTTACGTTTCAAAAGTTTCAAGTCTCAATTTTAAATAATCACCTTCTCGTCAAAAACCCCTTTCAAGTCTTCCTCTTGAATAAATTTCGGGACGAAATTTCCTAAAGTAGGGGAGACTGTAATGACCTGCTATTTCATACCTTCTATATTTGGAAACCTTTGTTTATAATCCTATTATTGGAAACTTTGCGTTCTTGTAGTCGTCGTTTTGGTGTAACCTTTGTAGAATACGAGACTTGAATCACAATGAAATTCTCGTTTGAACGATATATTATTCAAGGATTCTTTATTTATCGACACTTGATACTCGTTAATCTGGTTAAAACTCTTAAAATAATGAGACTCGAAAGCTTCATGAAATGAATAATCGTTTAAAGATTTTTTATCCTAATTTAAAATCGTTTATAAATACGGTAATTTATAGATCCTATTTTATTTAATTAATTAAATTAATTAATATTATTATATAAAAAAAGAAGTTTATTTTATAATATCTAGTTAGTCTCGTTAGATATTAAAGTTAGTAAACTAACTTAGTTAGTTAAACTATAAAGTTAGTTTTCCTTTTAAACAATATAACTTGGCTATAATAGTCCAGGGGTGATTTGTGCAAATTTCGAAAGTATAAAGTTGCAAGGACTGGTTGTGTAACTTCTGAAAGTTAATAACACAAAAGAAAATAAATAAGAAAAAAAAAACTGATGACCGCGGGGATCGAACCCGGGTCACCAGCCTCACAAACACGCGCCTTAACCACCCGGCTGTAGCCTTGACATCGATTAGAATCCGGCATTTAATTCATTTAACCACTCGGAGCGGCCCAAATAGGCAGCCACGACCAGGCCCTTCCCAGCTCGATTTTCAGCGCCATTTTTGTGCTTTTTTTGAGTTTTAAACCAACATTTAACAATAAATACTCAACCACAACCTACCCTAACCCTCCCCTATAAATACCACACTAATCCAAGCTCTAAACACTCTACAAACACTTCCAAATCTCTCTCAATCACTCAAAATCATTGTTGCAAATCAGGTTCGAGCAGATTCATCAAGCTTCACGAAAATTGGCATAACTTCTTCATTTCTCATCCGTTTTAGCTCATTCTTTTTCCAGAACGCTTGGCTTGACCTTAGCTTCGATTCCATGGGTGTTTCTCAGTGAATAAGTCCCTGGAACTCCGGCTAATAGGCTCCAAAGTTCACTGTTTTCATTAAGCTTTACTAATCTTTGTTTATACTTGTTCAAACTTGAGTCTAACTCACTTAAACCCACGTCCTAATGCTTATAACCACTCTTATGGTTAGTTAAGCTTAAAAACGGGGCTGAGATATACAAAATCAGAGGTTAATCCTTAAATACTTTCTGTTTTATTTAGGGTTTTTAACCCACAAGTGATGTTCAAGCTTTATGAAGATGTGATTATGGACTAACTTGGGTTGTCCAACATAAAATCCCACATTACTTGATGATTTCTCATAGTGTAGTCGTTTGTATTCTTGTATTGTTCATAGTTCATGACCCTCCTTGTATGTTTTTACATCAAGTGTAGTGGTGAACCATAAGAGGTACCTAAATGGAAGCTTGTTCTTCCTACCTCCTACATGACTTCCATGATACTAGAGGTGCCTAAATGAAGATTTAATCTTCTACCTCATGCTTGACTATTGGGCATAATAATACATATAATACCTATAATTAGATACTCTTTAACATTCAAACCCTTGATGGTGAAATTGTGTTCATTCGTCATAGTGTTAGAATAACATCACCTAAGACATAAGACTTGTTACGATTCTAATGAGTATACTACTCATGAAAACATTAACCCTTGAGGTTTCATAGTGTCAAAAACAAGTACTTGTGTTAAAGGGTGATTATTTTAATATATTATTACATGTTATTTTAAACTCCGAATCTCAACTCTAATCATGCTTGAACTTTAACCCTTATACATTCGACCTCCTAATTTCGTTACTCATCAACAATTGGATAATCGGAAAGAATATGCGAATTTTGTGAGTACACTTGACCCATTTTCCTTTTAATACACTTTGGGTGCAACATGTTTTACTTGTTTAAAATGCACGATTCACAAACATGCTCTATTCAATCAATCCTTATACATGCTTTGTTATGCTTAAGTTCATGCTAGAATTCATAGTATTTGTTAACCCGCCTTAACAATTATAGCGCTATAGGAGTAGCACACCACCCGACGGGGTTTTGTTAAGTTATATTCTTTACGGTCTCGATATTGTGATACCGAGGGATGCTATTATTCATACTTTACGGTCTCGATGTTGCTACATCGAGGGATGCTATTATACTAGTGGACACTTGGGTTTGACTTTTAGTTATGCATGATAGTTTGTTCTTGTATACCAAAATGCTATGTTGGATTGAAAATACTTTTTATACATATGGCACGAGTCTAAAACTTGTGTACTCACCAATACCTTTGTATTGAACTACACTTTTAAATTATGTTGCAGGTTTAGCGATGATGTTGATGATGCATGGAATCTAGTAGGATGCTTAGATACACACTTTAAAATTTGTATTCATATTGTATTGTATTTCATTATTCATGTTGTTGTATTTTGCATAAAATCCTTGTAATTGATTCTTTAGAAATGGAATGAAATTATTATTTAAATACTTGTCACATTTATTAGTGTTATGATGTCTCGAGCAATCTATTTCGTCTCACTCTGATGTTTCCGCCATCGGTTGGGGTGTGACATCTTACTTCTAGCACAAGGCTAGGGAAGAGATCAAGGTTGAAGATGATGATAAACTTGGTGGTTAATAGCCCTTGAGAAGGGTCCTTCCACTTCTAATGGCTCCTAGCTTCTTATCCTTGCTTCATACACCCTTGTAGCACTTGAGATTGTATGGATGAAACTTGAAAATTGGTGGTGGGTTGTGTGGTTGTTGGATCTGAGTTTGGTTTTGATTGTATTTTTCGTTTGCATTAGAATGAAGATGGATGAGTTGTGCAGCGGAATTAAGATGGAAACAAACTTTGCATACAATCAAACGAGAGTATTGCTTTGATTAAACACTTTTCACAAAGAACCGAAAGATTGAATTTAATTTCAACAACGATTACAATGCAATGCTTAATACAAACTCCCCCTCGGCCAGAGCTCAGTGTTTGTTCGTGTAGAGAAGACGGTTTTGCAAAGAGCTAATAGAACAGTACAGAGCACTGTTCTATTTATAGGCACTAGCAAACCACTGAGCATCTAATGCTGACGTCACCATGAAAGTGACATCTAACCTCCTAACAAACTCTAACCTCTGATCAATACAAACACTGCTATGCTAACTACTGCTATTACATTACATTACATTAAGACAGAATAAACAACTGCTGCATCCCTCCACTACTGTGAACCTAGCAGTACTTGTCCGTATCAGCAGTGCTTGACTCAAGGCAGTAGATTGAACAGCAGAGCTTTAGTCTTTCATCAGGTCTTTACTTGATCAGCAGTTGTAGGTCAGCAGTTTGCACAATCAGTAGATAGGAGGTCAGCAGATGTTGAAATCACTATCAAGGGGAGAGACTTGTATGTAACATCTGCTTATTCTGGATCCACTGCTCTGATCCAGTTTTGGCTTTAATTATCTGTTCCTCTGGTAGGGTTCAATCCCAACAATCTCCCCCTGGAACAGATAATGCCAAAACTCTTCATTATTGTTGAACTTTTATTGCCTCATCAACAGTTCCCTTATTTGCCCTTTAAGTTGTAGTTCGAAGGTTAAGGCATCTGTATCATCATCATCCCTGCTAAGTGGAAGATCAAGGAGATCCTGCAAATCTTCAAGACTTAGGCCAAGTGCTTGTTCCCTTGATATTTTCTTCACTTCTCCATCAGACCTAAACATAGTCAGTACATGGGTCTGTTTGTCAGTTTCCCACTTTAGTACTTTTGAGCCTGGTGGGTTTCTTGGGAGATTTTTATTTGATGAGGTGTTTGGAGATGCTGGCCTATTCATGACTGGCTGAGTAGTACTTGAAGATTGTTCCAGTTCAGGATCTTCTTTCATCATTAATCTAATGCCCTCTTTTACAACGACATTTCCAACATTTAGATCTTGAACTGTTTCAGCACCTAACTGGTTTTGACTCCTTCTTTTGTAGATAGCAGCACTAGCTGGAGCAGTAGTTCTTTTGACTTGCAGCTTTGGTGGTCTTTTTGAGACCTCTGCTTTGGAGTAGTCAGGCCTTTTTGGAACCGTTGGATCTTTCTTTCTAAGTTCCTCCAACTTTTTGTAAGTAGCCCTGACCCTATCTTCTCCCCACTTTGTCACTGAATTCTTTGACCTATAATCAGCTGCTATCAGCTCCTCTTTCATTCTCTTCAACTCTAAGATCTTATCAGCTTCAAATTGTTTGAATTTTTCAGGAGGAATCTGCTTGACCTTATTTTTGATCATTTCTTGAATCCTGGCTGCCTTTTTTTCAAGCTCAGGAATGGTCCAGTTTTTGTACATGTGTTTCTCCCCCTTGTATTTCTTGTAGGTCATGATGTTCTCAATGTAGTCTTTTCTCAAGGACTCATCTGCCCTTTCTGAGATTTGCTGACATACATTTTTGGCAAATTGCTCCATAGCTCTGACCTCTGTGAGTAGAAACTGATAGTTTTGCTGAAATTCTCTATTAGATTTCCCTTGTTTATTTTTGATTGAGATATCCTCTGCTTGCTTGGCCTTGAGTTTCAAATATTCTTCAATATTTTAGGCCTGGGATATCCTTCAACTGATGGCAAACTCCTTTTAGCTGGGTCATCCTCATAGTAGAAGGATTTGATTTCTTCCCTAACTGCAATGAGTTCCAGAGGAAATGAGACACCAGCAGGAGGTAATGGCTTTAGAATTTGAGTTGAAGAGAGAGGCATGGGTTTTGGAATTGTGACAAGTGACAGAGATTTTGGAGATGTGTCATCATCTTTTAGGATTAGTCTTCTCCTTTTTGTTTGAGGAGGGACTGATGATGCTTTGGGTGGAATAGTGGTGGTAGTTTGAGTGGCAGTGCTTTGTGATTGACTAACAGCTGTTGAAACAACTGGTGTTTCAACCACTGTTGTCATTACAGCAGATGTTGTAACATCTGTTGTCTTCTGCTCTTTGGCAGGAGGCGATGGTGGTGAGTTTGTTTTTAGTGGTGATGATAGTGGTGGTAAAGCAGTGGTTGTGGTGTGTGTTGAAGTGGTGTGTGTTGAAGTGATAACAGATGTTGAAACCTTTGAAGTACCGGCAGTAGTTGATACAGCAGAAGTTACAACAGCTGTTTGGATGGAGGTTTGATGCTGATCGCTTTTGGATGGTGGTTTTGGAATATGCTTTGGAATTCTGGATGGGATGGACTTGGGTTTTCTTTTTGGCACAGGACTTTGAACATCCTTTAGCCCAGAACAACCCTGCTCATACAGCTCCATGTAAGCTCTCTTCTCCTCATTCCACCTTGAAATATCCTTTGCCGTTCTATCCCTTTTTACACTTGCTACTCCTTCATCAAGTGCTTCTTGGGTAGCATCAACCTTTTTGCTACCATCTGGCAAGGGAATTTTTCTGGTCATAGCATCCTTTTCTGGTTCAATGTAAAGACCATCATCTATTCGCTTCTTCTTCCACTCCTGAATTTTCTCCCCCTTTTTGGCATTATCTGGGGGAAGTTGATCAATGAAAAGAACTGTTGGAGGAGCAGTGCCAGTGGTTTCCAATAAATGGGCCTTGATTGCCTTAATGTCTGCTTGAGTGTTCTTGAACCTAGACTCCATGATGTTTCTCAGCTTTTGGACATGTATTTCATGTTGTTGATCTGCCATTTCTTTTTGTTGTTGGAGAAAAGGTTGGAAGAGGTTCCAGAGCTCATTTGTAGCAGATGCTTGTGGTGGAGCAGGTGCTTGAGGTGGAACAACAGTGGATTGCATCTTTTGTAATGTCAACAACTATTGCAGCATTTCTTTGATATCTGCAACTGAAGTATCCAGTTTATCAACACGTTCCGTTAATGCCAAATATTTTAAACCATCACCCAATTTAATGGGATCATCTGATTTCCCACTAGCAGTGGTTTTATCAGTGGTTGAGGTAGGGAGTGTACTCCAAACATTAATCACTGATGCCCCTTTTTCTTGGTACTGGGGTCTTCTTCCTTCAACACATGACAACCTTTTGATGTTGCCAGTGGTAAAAATAAATCCACTGGTGGTTGGCAGAGGTGCTATGTAAGGAATTGCCTCCAAGGAAGTCTTATTGATGTAACCACTGTCCAAATGTAAACCAGTGGGTTCAACATTTGTAGTGGCTGCTTCACTTGGATTACCACCAAGAGTTACTTGTAACTCAAGGGGTGTAACCTCCTCAGGTTGTGTTGGTGGGTTAGCAAAGATTGATACATCAGACCCAGTCATTTGTTGAGGTATGTTCTCATTAATAGGTGATTGAGAAGGACTGGTGAGTGCCTGGTTCAAATCAATTGCATCCAACAGAAGTTTAGTTGGTGGGGGAATTGTGGATGTGATGTTTGGTGTTGAAAGAGAATTTGCCCCGAGCATTGGGCTGTGGATGATGGAAACAAGTGTTTCCAGAGCATCATATTGTGGAGTCCCTATTTGTACAACCTGTTCTTTTTGAGAAGAAGCAGGAGGAGTTTCGGTTATGGGTTGAGATATTTGTACCAACTGATGTGAGGAAGAAGCAGCAGTGGTTTCTTGTGACTTTTGTTTTGTCACAGGCAGTTGCTCTGGTATCTCATCCTCCAGAGTTGCCTTTTTGATGGGTTTGGGGGGGTTTTGATTTTTCTTTTTCTGTGGCTTTTTGGTGATTTTAGGTGTGGGTTTCAAAGCAGTTGTGCTGCTACTTTAATCACCTTGAGCAGTGGGCTCAGCAGCAGATACCTGAGGAGCAGTGATAGCTGCTAAATTCTGCTTAGACACCTCTGCTTGTGTTTTGCAAGGTGTTGAGATTCTTGTAAAAGTTTCAGCAGTTAAGCTCTGCATTTGTAAAGAGTCACCTTGGTTTATTTAAGCAATATCATCATTACTGAATTTCTTTTCAAAATAATAGCTTAGAAATCTTGGAAACAGTAAGAATGATTTTGTTTCAACATTTTTAACCAGATCATTAAAAATTTCCCGGGAATAATTAAAATTTTCTTCTTGAAGAATAGCATATCCCAGATTTTGAATTTTTAATGGTATTTCATTAAAAGCAGTGGTTTTGTTTGAAACACACATTAGAAGGGTATGAAATAAAAACCTTGTTGCAGAAGGGAAGTAACCTTTTTGTAAGGTGTCCTTTTTCACTTCTGCATTATACCCTCTTTCCAGAAAATCATTTTTTAACTCGTTTTTGGGAAAAGTAATTTTACCTTCCTGATCGTCGAGTTGAAAGACCTCTGAGATGGATTGTGATGTAATCTTGACGGCTTTACCCTTTAGAGAAGAGTTGATGGCTATTACAGTGTCTCCTTGTTTTTCAAGGGTTGCATTCTTCCAGAACTCTCTTTGGGTTGTCAAGTATATTGGTGCATCTGCTATTAACAAAGTTTTGTACTTCGATGCAGAGATGGTATCAATGATGGAGTTGAAGATATTTGTGGTGCCGGGTTTTGTGAGAAGACCCAGAAGATTGTGAGATGGTTTATGTGGAATTTCAGTGGGTGTTGCCTTTTGAGAGGCTTGTTTGGATGTTGATTTGGAAGTGGGTTTTGCAGATGACTTCGATTTTGTCATTTTGGAGATGATGATCGAAGAAAGTTGTGAAGGAATTTGAAGAAAAACTGTTTTGAGAAGAGAATTTTTGAGAATTCAATTCGACAGTAAAACCCTGTTTTTGATGTGAAGTGAGGGTTTTATAGAGGAAAAAGTGAAGGCTGACGTGGCAGCGGTTACAAAAGGTCTGATCACTATGTACTGCCCACATGCCGACCTCTGATGAAATGAAGGACAGTACTTTTATGAAAGTTACCGATGAAGGCAGTGGTTACAACGGTAAAATGGAAGCAGTGGATGATTTTCACTATCAGTGGATAGCATATCAGTGGACAAGACACTGCTTTTGAACAACAGAGTTTATCAAGGAAATGAGAGGACAGAGGATGGCTTTCAGCAGTGGACAGACTTTGAAGAAGAACAGACTTTTGAACAAGTAGTGGTTATAACAGACTTTTAAGGATTTTAATGAAAACTTCATTTTTAGCTATTTTTAAGGATGGATTTTTGATTTTCTGAAAACATTTTAATACTTTTATTCATAGAAAAACAAGATGTTGCTTGTTATTCCATGTTTAGCATGCCAATCCTAGAGACCAAGCTTTCAAAGGTGGCAGTATCTAATGCTTTTGTGAGCACATCTGCCAGCTGGTCTTTAGTTGGAACATGATGCAGAGAAATCAAACCTTTTTTCATAGCAATCCCTCACAAAGTGATGTCTGATATCGATGTGCTTGGTGGTTGAATGAGAAACTGGATTTTTGATGATATTTTTTGCTGCCTGGCTATCCAACATGAGTGGTGTCTTTAAGGCAGTGATACCAAAATCCAGCAACTGATTTTGAAGCCACAGGAGTTGGGCTGTACAGCTTGCAGCAGCAATGTATTCAGCTTCAGTAGTGGATGTTGAAACAGCTGCTTGCCTTTTTCTTTGCCATGAAACTAAGCAATCACCTAGAAACTGGCACCCTCCTGATGTGGACTTCCTTGTTGTGTTACATCCAGCAAAGTCACTGTCTGAAAATCCTGAAAGCTTGATATTCCCATTAGCTGGATACCAGATACCAAGTGTGGGAGCACTTTTTATGTATCTGAATATCCTTTTTATAGCAATAAGGTTGGATTTTCTAGGGGCTGATTGACTTCTTGCACAAACACATGTTGCAAACATGATGTCTGGCCTAGATGCAGTTAGGTACAACAAAGACCCAATCATGCTTCTATATAAAGTTTGGTCAATCAGCTCATCCTTTTCATCAGACATGACTAGCTTATTTGTTGCCATGGGTGTGCTGCATGGTTTACAATCATTCATATCAAATTTGTTTAAAAGTTCTTTTGCATATTTGCTTTGATGAATGAAAGTACCATTTTGCATTTGCTGAACTTGGAGACCAAGAAAGCATTGCAGCTCACCCATTGCACTCATTTCAAACTCAGCTGTCATGAGTTCCCTAAACTCCTCACACATTTTATTACATGTGCTTCCAAAAATAATGTCATCCACATTGTAACACCCGTCTATTTTTCTTGATTTTAATAATAGATTATACCATTACAAATAAAATATTGATTAAATAACATAACTTTCATTGAAGAGATTCATAAGTAGCATTAAACTTAGTCAACTAACGACTAAGTTAAAACGTTACCAAAAGTTGTTTAACAATTGTTTACAACCCATACACAAAGTCTATTAAAGATTTAAAACATTGCGGAAGCCTCAAAATGTAGTGTTCGGTTCTTCATCATTCGCTTGACCGCCATCCGTAAGATCCACTTCGTCACCTATGGTCGAAACCGTTAAAACATTAGTTTTGACATTGTTATATAGTATATAAACACGAGATCCAACATCTAATTGTGAATAATAAAATATAAGTCTTTCTGGTTCCACCGTAACTTACGGTGTCACCGTAAGTTACGGTAGGTCCTGGAACTTCTGGTCTACCGTAAAACAGGGGCAAACCACCGTAAGCATCTGACCTCTACCGTAAGTTACGGTACTACCGTAACTTACGGTAGTCCCTGGAAATCCATATTTCATTTGATTTGTTCATTACACTCAAACCCAAATCTCGGATTTCGCTTTTCTAGCATACCAATACATTAAATTCTCGTATTTCTAATATGTTACATATTAATCAATATCAAAGATCAATCTATCATATTCCGGAGCATCAACCATGCCTTACTTGATTATTCGACCCGTTTGGCTCGTCTAAGGAATCCTCCTTTGTGACGACTACCAACGAGTTCCAACCAACTTTGACCTATTATTCAATGTAGCGACATCACCGCTTTAATTCGAAACAACTCTTATTCTAAAATTCAATTACGCATTATAAAATCATCAAAATCTACTTAATGTAACGGGTCAAGTTACTTACCTTTAAAGCAAGCCCTTCAAACGCCCGTCCACACCGGTTTGCCCGCTAGATGCCCCGACTTCCTTTCCTATAGAGTTCAATCACTTTATGTTTAGAACTCTTTATTTTACATACATAACACACATTTTGTCATACATCATAATTATGCGTTTTTAACTTAACAATTCAGTTTCAAGCCTTCTTTGAGGCATTTCAACAAACACTATAAGGGCAGATTTTTTACATGTTTAAACATCAAATCTCTAGTTTATTATTTAGCCCTAATTTCACATCATTCAACCTTTTTACATGATTGATAACTTCAAATTTTCTGGAATCACTTCAAAATTGTCAAATTACACTAGATTAACAATCTATTTCATAGTGTTCATCAAATTACACATAACCCACTAATCACCTACAATGGTGTTCATGGATTCACCAAATTTTCTTATGATTTCAACTTCTATTTGTCTAGGGTTTGTCCCTAAACACCATAGTTGTTCCTAAATCATCATAAGGCAAACATGCAACTAGAATTTCAGATTTTTCCCAATTCATGAGAATTTCAAGTTAAGAGTTTTCATTAAATTTTACATACCTTATAATCCTCTTGCGATGAGGATCACGATTCTAAGCTCGGATTTTCGTTTGGACCAGATTTGCACCTCCAATTTGAGAGTTTAAGTAGAATTTTAGGGTTTGAGAGTGGGGGTGTCGCCCCCTGCTTGCTCTGATCGACCAGACCCCCAAAATGGGGTGTTTGGTTTGTTTTTATTTTTTTAATTAAAATCAAGTTTCAATTTTAACAATTTAAACCCCTCCACTTTGATCAACATGAAATTTGGTTGCTTTTTAATCCTACTATAAGTTATTTCTAGACTATTAACTAACTAGGTTATAATTCCTAGTTAGTAAATTCTTATTTATTTATACTTTATAACTCTAATATAAAGTTTTATATTTTCGGGGTGTTACAAGTCCACCCCCCTTAAAAAAGGTTTCGTCCCCGAAACCGAAGTACGTACCAAATAATGTTGGGTGGAGACGTCTCATCTCCTCTTCGGATTCCCACGTAGTGTCCGAACCTTTCCTATGCTCCCATTTGATTTTGACTTGGTCGATTTGTCTATTTCGTAAGTGTTTGATCTTTCAGTCTAAAATCTCCACCGGTCTCATAGCATAATTCAGACTATTATCCACTTCGATATCATCGTAATGGATATAGGCTGTTTCGTCTGGTAGGTACTTTCGTAATTGTGACACGTGAAACGTGCCATGAATCCCACTTAGTTCCTCCGGTAGCTCAAGGCGGTAAGCTACCTTGCCAACCCTTCCGATGATTTTAAATGGCCCAATAAACCTCGGGCTTAGCTTCCCCCTTTTTCTGAATCTAATAACGCCCTTCCATGGGGAAACCTTTAGCATGACCATGTCGCCAACCTGGAATTCGATTGGCCTATTCCTTTTATCAGCATATGCCTTTTGCCTGTCTTGAGCCACTTTCAAGTGTGCCCGAACTATATCGATCTTTTCATTTGTGGCTCGTACTATATCTTGGTGGGCGAGTTCACGTGGACCCACTTCTCCCCAACATACCGGGGTTCGGCACTTTCTACCATAGAGCATTTCGTATGGTGCCATCTTAATACTAGATTGGTAGCTATTATTATACGAAAACTCGACTAACGGTAGGTGAACATCCCAACTTCCTCCAAAGTCGATTATACATGCCCGTAACATGTCCTCCAGTGTTTGTATTCTTCTTTCACTCTGTCCATCTGTTTGAGGATGGTACGCAGTGCTAATGAACAATTTGGTTCCCATTTGCTCTTGGAAATCTCGCCAGAAATTTGAAGTAAACCGGGTATCCCTATCAGACACAATGGATACCGGTACCCCATGACGTGCTATTATTTCATTAGTGTAAACCTCTGACATCTTTTCTGACGTAAAAGTCTCACGGATCGGAATGAAGTGAGAACTTTTCGTCAATCTATCCACCACTACCCATATGGCATCGAAACCACGATTCGCCTTAGGCAACTTGGATAATAGGTCCATTGTAATATGTTCCCATTTCCAAACCGGAATTTCTAATGGTTGGAGTTTGTCGTATGGTTTCTGGTGCTCCGCCTTGACTTGTAAACATGTCAAGCATCTTTCCACATACTTCGCCACATCCCTCTTTATTCCAGGCCACCAATAATTTTGTTTCAGATCATTGTACATTTTGGTCGCACCCGGATGAATTGAATATCGGGATTTATGAGCTTCATCAAGTAAAAGTGACTTCACCCCACAAGTATTTGGAACCCATATCCTTCCGGATCGAGTCTTCAACCTGTTATTCCCATCCGACAAATCTTTCAACTGACCGATTATTCTTTCTTTCTTCCAATTCTCTTCTTTCACTGCTTCTAATTGCGCCTCTCGAATTCGTTCAAGTATACCCGAGGTCACCACGAGCTGCATCGACCTTACTCTTATTGGAACATAGTCCGTTTTTCTGCTCAAAGCATCCACCACCACATTTGCCTTTCCGGGGTGGTAGTGTATTTCACAGTCAAAATCTTTCACTGTTTCTAGCCATCGCCTTTGTCGCATATTTAACTCCTTCTGATCGAAGAACTATTTCAAGCTCTTGTGGTCGGTGAATACGGTGCACTTTACCCCATACAAGTAGTGCCTCCATATTTTTAATGCAAATACCACCGCAGCCAACTCAAGATCATGAGTGGGATATTTCTTCTCGTGTATCTTCAATTGCCTCGAGGCATAAGCTATAACCTTGCCCCGTTGCATTAAAACGCACCGAGCCCCGACAGTGAAGCATCCGAATAAACCACCATGTCTTCGACTCCGTCCGGCAATGTCAGTACCGGAGCTTGAGTTAACTTTTCTTTTAGCGTTTGAAATGCTCTTTCTTGATCGACACCCTAAATGAACTTTTCTTTCTTTTGGGTTAGCTTTGTTAGCGGTGACGCAATCTTAGAAAAATCTTGAATGAATCTCCTGTAGTATCCCGCAAGCCCAAAAAAGCTTCTAATTTCCGAAGGGTTCTTCGGGGAATTCCATTTTGACACGGCCTCAATCTTTGACGGATCCACCAATACTCCGTCGGCACTTATGACGTGGCCAAGGAATTGTACCTCTCGTAACCAAAAGGCACACTTAGAGAATTTCGCATACAACTTTTCTCGTCTAAGTGTCTCTAACACTTCTTGTAAGTGGTGTGCGTGTTCAGCTTCACTTTTCGAATACACCAAAATATCATCGATAAACACGATGACCGACTTATCCAACATTGGCTTGCAAACCCGGTTCATGAGGTCCATGAAAGCCGCGGGTGCATTTGTTAGCCCAAATGACATTACGAGGAATTCGTAATGTCCGTATCTCGTGTGGAAAGCCGTTTTCGGCACATCTTCTTCCTTGACCTTTAGTTGGTGATACCCCGATCTAAGGTCAATTTTTGAAAACCAATTCGCACCTTGTAATTGGTCGAATAAATCATCTATCCTCGGAAGCGGGTATCGGTTCTTTACCGTGAGTTTGTTTAACTCCCGGTAATCGATACACATCCGCATGCTCCCGTCTTTCTTTCTCACGAACAATACCGGTGCGCCCCAAGGAGACACACTCGGCCTTATAAATCCTTTGTCAAGCAGGTCTTGAATTTGGGACATCAACTCTTGTAATTCCGAAGGCGCGAGTCGGTACGGTGCTTTAGCTACGGGTTTTGCGCCCGGAATCAATTCGATCCCGAACTCTACTTCCCGTTCAGGCGGTATCCCCGGTAAATCCTCCGGAAACACATCTTCAAAATCTCGTACTACCGGTACATCTTCAATCTTCCGTGATTCTTTCTCGGGCTCATTTGCGTATATCATGAATGCCTTGCATCCTCGCTTCATAAGTTTGTGAGCTTTCAACATTGAGCACACTATGGGGTTACCTCCTTTTTCGCCATAAATGGTAACGTGTTTCCCGCTCGGAGATGTTAGTTTTATCTCTTTACGAAAATACACGACTTTTGCATGGTGCTGAGATAGCCAATCCATCCCAACAACAACTTGAAATTCCCCCATTGACATAGGGATTAGGTCTATCAAGTATTCCTCATCGTCGATGCTTAATTTGCAGCCTCGACAAACATCACAAACTATAAAACTTTTGTTGTCTCCTATTTCAACTTCTAAGGGCACAGGTAATTTTGTCAATACAAATGAAGGATGTCGAATAAATCCATGCGAAATGAAGGATTTATTCGCACCCGTATCAAACAATACACGTGCTAGAATTGAGTTAATTGTGAATATACCTGAAACCACATCGGGTTCTGTCTTCGCTTCAGCCGCGGTAAGTTGAAAGGACCTAGCCTTCGCTTTGGGAGTTTCTGTTGGGGATTCTTTAACATCTCTCTTTCCAACTAAGTCCGGACATTCGGACTTTTTGTGGCCGGGTTGATAACATTTGTAGCAAACAGAGACTTTTCCCGAGCATAGCGAGGCCGTGTGCCCCGTCTTATTACATATGGGGCATGGCTTGTCTTTGAACCGACATTCCCCTTTGTGTCCCTTCCCGCACACTTTACAACTTGGCGACCCACCTTTAGCATCCACCTTCTTTCCCGATTCTCCAGTTCGGGCTTTCTTTGTAGGGCTTGGATTCACATCATGTGCCCTTCGCTCACCTCTTTCGACTTGTTTCTTCAACTCGATTTCCCATTCCCGAGCAACGTTAATGATTTCGGTAAGGGTCTCATATTTTGAAGGAGTCATAAACTCCCTATATTCAGCGCTCAACATATTGTAGTAGTAGTATATTTTCTGTTCTTCGTTCGTCACCAATTCACTACTAAACTTCATCTTATCCATAAACATCGCCGTGATCTTGTCTACGGTTTCACCCTTATGCCTAAGTTGCATGAACTCTTCCTTGATTTTGTTAATGACCGCTTTGGGACTATGATGTTTAAGAAATGGTGTCTTAAACTCTTCCCATGTCATGCTCCTTGCCGCTTCGGCCCCTATTTCATTCTTTTTGTTATCCCACCAATCCTTGGCTTGTCCTCTTAACTGACCCGTTCCGTAAGCAACGAAGTCGCTTTCGTCGCAATGGGTCCTTTCAAACACCCCTTCAATGTCGCCCAACCATCTTTGGCAAATTATCGGGTCGACTTCCCCGTTATAGATTGGCGGTTTACACGCCATGAATTCCTTATATGAGCACCCTTTACGTTCTCCAGTTTTGTCTTTCATACGGTTGACCGTATCCTCCAACCTTTTAACTCGTTCTTCTATGAGTGACAACACCGTACCTTGAATCTTGTCTATAAACCCGGATAGACTGCTTTCAATTGCCTTTCCTACTTCCTCGGCAATTATTTCTTTCATTTATTCAGTGCTTGTCGGCACCGGATCATTATTGCTCCCTTTCGACATCTTGAAACTGAAATGTTTACATCAAATGTTAAACATTTCATTCATGACATTGCTTTGTTTGTTTCGGTTTAGCCAAGTTCCTAACTTGCTTTAACCGTTCACATTTAATGCACTTTCCGGGTTTGAGTGTGTTAACACGCTCTTCCCATGCATAACAATTCGTTTCTTATTCCTTACATAAGACATAATCTACTAACATAATAAGTTAATTCTTACCGGACGATCGATCAAGCTTGAACCGAACACTTTGTTGACAACCTTCAGCTCTGATTACCAACTTGTAACACCCGTCTAATTTTCTTGATTTTAATAATAGATTATACCACTACAAATAAAATATTGATTAAATAACATAACTTTCATTGAAGAGATTCATAAGTAGCATTAAACTTAGTCAACTAACGACTAAGTTAAAACGTTACCAAAAGTTGTTTAACAATTGTTTACAACCCATACACAAAGTCTATTAAAGATTTAAAACATTGCGGAAGCCTCAAAATGTAGTGTTCGGTTCTTCATCATTCGCTCGACCGCCATCCGTAAGATCCACTTCGTCACCTATGGTCGAAACCGTTAAAACATTAGTTTTGACATTGTTATATAGTATATAAACACGAGATCCAACATCTAATTGTGAATAATAAAATATAAGTCTTTCTGGTTCCACCGTAACTTACGGTGTCACCGTAAGTTACGGTAGGTCCTGGAACTTCTGGTCTACCGTAAAACAGGGGCAAACCACCATAAGCATCTGACCTCTACCGTAGGTTACGGTACTACCGTAACTTACGGTAGTCCCTGGAAATCCATATTTCATTTGATTTGTTCATTACACTCAAACCCAAATCTCGGATTTCGCTTTTCTAGCATACCAATACATTAAATTCTCGTATTTCTAATATGTTACATATTAATCAATATCAAAGATCAATCTATCATATTCCAGAGCATCAACCATGCCTTACTTGATTATTCGACCCGTTTGGCTCGTCTAAGAAATCCTCCTTTGTGACGACTACCAACGAGTTCCAACCAACTTTGACTTATTATTCAATGTAGCGACATCACCGCGTTAATTTGAAACAACTCTTATTCTAAAATTCAATTATGCATTATAAAATCATAAAAATTTACTTAATGTAACGGGTCAAGTTACTTACCTTTAAAGCAAGCCCTTTAAACGTACGTCCACACCGGTTTGCCCGCTAGATGCCCCGGCTTCCTTTCCTATAGAGTTCAATCACTTTATGTTTAGAACTCTTTGTTTTACATACATAACACACATTTTGTCATACATCATAATTATGCGTTTTTAACTTAACAATTCAGTTTCAAGCCTTCTTTGAGGCATTTCAACAAACACTATAAGGGCAGAATTTTTACATGTTTAAACATCAAATCTCTAGTTTATTATTTAGCCCTAATTTCACATCATTCAACCCTTTTACATGATTGATAACTTCAAATTTTCTGGAATCACTTCAAAATTGTCAAATTACACTAGATTAACAATCTATTTCCTAGTGTTCATCAAATTACACATAACCCACTAATCACCTACAATGGTGTTCATGGATTCACCAAATTTTCTTATGATTTCAACTTCTATTTGTCTAGGGTTTGTCCCTAAACACCATAGTTGTTCCTAAATCATCATAAGGCAAACATGCAACTAGAATTTCAGATTTTTCCCAATTCATGAGAATTTCAAGTTAAGAGTTTTCATTAAATTTTACATACCTTATAATCCTCTTGCGATGAGGATCACGATTCTAAGCTCGGATTTTCGTTTGGACCAGATTTGCACTTCCAATTTGAGAGTTTAAGTAGAATTTTAGGGTTTGAGAGTGGGGGTGTCGCCCCCTGCTTGCTCTGATCGACCAGACCCCCAAAATGGGGTGTTTGGTTTGTTTTTATTTGTTTAATTAAAATCAAGTTTCAATTTTAACAATTTAAACCCCTCCACTTTGATCAACATGAAATTTGGTTGCTTTTTAATCCTACTATAAGTTATTTCTAGACAATTAACTAACTAGGTTATAATTCCTAGTTAGTAAATTCTTGTTTATTTATACTTTATAACTCTAATATAAAGTTTTATATTTTCGGGGTGTTACACACATAAATTTGGACAATCATTAAATCCTTCCCTCTCCATTTAAGAAACAATGTTTTATCAATGGTACCTCTTTTGAAACCATTTGAGAGTAGGAAGTTGGAAAGAGTTTCATACCGGGCTCTAGGTGCTTGTTTCAGGCCATACAAGGCTTTGTTTAGCCTGTAGACATGATCTGGATAAAATGGATCCTCAAAGCCTGGAGGTTGACAAACATATACCTCTTCTTGAATTGTACCATAGAGGAAAGCACTTTTGATATCAATTTGAAACACCTTCATGTTGTGGTTGACAGCAAAGGCCAGGAACAGTCTTATAGCTTCCAATCTTGCTACAGGGGTGAATGTTTCATCATAATCAATCCCCTCTTCCTGTCTGTAACCTTGAACCACAAGCCTGGCTTTATTCTTGACAACCATACCCCTTTCATCAGTTTTGTTTTTGAAGACCCACTTTGTGCCAATGGGGCTAACCTCCTCTGGCAGTGGTATAAGCTCCCATACTTGTTGTCTTTTAAACTGTTGGAGCTCCTCTTGCATGGCTTCTACCCAGCTGTTGTCTTTCAGTGCCTCTTGGTACTTGACTGGCTGATGGAGTGATAGAAAACCAGCAAAAAGACAAATGTTTTGGGTCCTTCATTGATGTTGCCAATGATTTGATCAGGTGGATGAGATCTCAAGTAGATTAAATCTCCTTGGTATGGAATGATGGCATTTGTTGGCGAAGGCTGCAAATGTGTATCATCTGAGCTAACCACTGCTGGGAACTTTGATGATCCATCATTGGCTTCAAAAGGTGGTGGAATGGGAGGTAATGAAGTGGACACATGCTGACTTTTGTCCACTGTTTGGGGACTTTTGTCAGTAGTGTTTGTTGATGTGGAAGCAGTGGTTAATGGGCTACTTTGGTCAACAACTGTTGAGGTAGCAGTGGTTGAGCTTTGACAGCTGTTTTGAACATCTGATGCTCTTTCCATTCTGACAGACTTTTGAGGAATGATGATTTCATACCCATAGTCTGGTGTTGAATCCTCTGATGGACCCGCACTGTTAGTATTGACAGCAGTATTTTCAAAAGTGAATTTATCAAGATCAAACAGATCTGCAGGATTTACTGGGATTTTTAATGATGAAAGTTCATTGAACTTTACATTCAAGGTCTCCTCCACTGCCTTGGTCCGTGTATTAAACACTTTGTAGGCCTTGGCGGTGGTTGAGTATCCCAGATGATAACCACAATCAATTTTGGCTGCAAATTTTGAAATGGAGTCTTTGAGGTTCAAAATAAAGCATGGGCAGCCAAATACCTTGAAGTAAGAGATCAGTGGTTTGATTTTATACAGAATTTCATAAGCAGTCTTTTTGTGCCTGGGGTTTATTAAAACTCTGTTTTGGACATAGCAAGCAGTGTTTACTGCCTCTGCCCAAAAAGTTAATGGCAAACCTGAATCAGCAAGCATGGTTCTGGCAGCCTCGATCAAAGTTCTGTTCTTTCTTTCAACTACCCCATTTTGCTCTGGTGTTCTAGGGATGCTGTACTGCCTTACAATCCCCTTCTTCACACAGAAGGCATCCAACTCCTTATTTTTGAATTCTGTGCCATTGTCACTCCTGAAGACTTTTACTGGAAGGTCAAATTGCTTTTCAACCTGTGTCACAAAGTCTTGCAAAATGCATGCAGTCTCATCTTTTGAGTGTAAAAAGAAAGTCCATGTAAACCTAGAGAAGTCATCAACAATAACCAAACAATATATTTTCTTCTTGAGACTCATGACTTGAACTGTGCCAAACAAATCCATGTGCATCATTTGCAAACACTGGGTTGTTTTGGACTCTTCAATGGACTTAAATGAGCTTTTATGTTGTTTTCCTTTTAAGCAGGAAACACAATGCTCATGACATGAAAACAATTTTTGTGGTAGGCCTCTTACCAAACCATTTTTTGAAATTTCAGTGATTGTCTTAAGATTTGTGTGCCCCAGTCTTCTGTGCCAAAGTTCTGTCTCTTTGTTAGAGGCAGCTGAGAACAGACATGCATCTGCTCTGGGACACTCTTTTGACATATCAACAACATAAACATTGCCACTTCTTTGAGCAACAAGTTTTGTTTGACCAGTTTTTATTATTGCTTCAATCTTTTTGACCATTTCTGGTCCAACAATCCTACAACACTCCTTTGTGAAGAATGACCCATACCCCTTGTCACTCATTTGTGAAACACTCAGGAGGTTGAATTTCAGACTGTCTATCAGATTGACATTTTCAAATTTTACATTGCCAGACTGTACTGTACCAGACCCTAGAACGTTCCCTTTACTGTTATTTCCGAAGGATATATCACCCCTCCATGAATTTGAAATCTTTGAGTAAGGCTTTACATCCAGTCATGTGCCTGGAGCCTCCACTATCAACATACCAAAGGCTATCTAAGCAGGAAGAAGCTCCCTGCACATGAAGTAAAAGGATTAGTTCATTAGGGTTTCCAAAGCCAATAAGGCTTTGGATGGGGTCTCAACAGTGTCTGGGATGGATGCACATTGATGGAAAGTGGTTAGGTCAGGGGTTTGGACAGTTTTAGGACTGTTTCTTGCTAACCACTGTTGGGGGTCTTGACCAATCACCTGTTGGTACCCAAAAGGATGCCTGTTCACTTTAGGTTTAGAGGGCCTTTTGTAGGTCTCATAAACGTGTGGAATCCTTTGGTAAGACTGTTTCTCCTTACCTCTTCTGTATTGATTGGCAGGGGGTGCATCAGTAACCTGAACATCTCTTTTGACAGATGTTTGGTTCAGCTATTTTGTGACAGCTGTTTGAACTGGCACAAACAGTGGTTGATTTTTGGTGAATTTGACAGATGATGTTGATGGACTCAAGGATGTTTTAACAATGTACTCATTCTTTTTCACATCAAAGTTGTTGAGATACACACATGCTTGAGTTTTGTGGTTTGTTTTACCACAGACAATGCAGCTTTCAGCAGGAACAATGACATTTGTTTTGTTTAAATCATGTGCTTTTAAATGGAAACAGACTTTTGTTAGATGATTCCTTTTCTCACAAAATTCACAAAACAGGTTATTGATTTTTTCTTTCTTCTTTCTCTTTTCGGACTCCTTTGCAACATAGTTTTTAACCTCTGTTGGGATGTCCTTGAGTGGAATGACTTTAGCTTTTGGAGCTTTAACACCATCAATGGTTGTAAAGTCCATGGGCTTGAAATTTTCAAGAATGTCACACTCATCAGACCATGTGGGTTTAAACTGGTATTTCTCAAGCTCCCCGAAAGTAGAGGATCCCACTGGTCTGTCAAGTGTGATTTTGTTACCAAGTTTATCAGTGATTTTCACTTCTTGGCCATTCTTGTTTGTGGGGATGAACACAGTTGTTTCATCAGTGGTTTGAACAGATTTTTCAAAAGCAGTGTTTTCATCATCATGTTTTCTATAACCAACACCAAATTTCACATTGCTTTTTATCTGTTTTTCAAGCATAACCTCATACCCTTTGCATGATTCCACCCATTTTTCACAGGTGATCTGGGTAGATTCCAACTCCTTTTTGCAAACTTGGTATTTTTCTACCATAGTTTGGAGTTGGGTTTTGGTTATGCTCTGCTCTTCTTTCAGACTGCTGATCTCTTTTTCCTTTTCAGTCAATTTGTTTTTAAGTTCTTTTAAAGATCTTTCAAATTTGACTTCATCAGTTAAGATTTTATCCCGAAGGTTTTCATTTACCTCTTTAATGTTAGCTAAAGCAATAATGCAATTGTCAGAACACAGTTTTTCAAGAACTTGAGGAGATACCTTGGCAGCAGCCATCATTGCACAATCACATTGATGATTTTCTTCATCATCAGCTCTACCTTCTTTCTCACCTGCTTTCTTCTCTTCCTCTTCTTCTTTATCCTCTTCGGACCATGGATCTGTCAGTGGTTCAATCAGGGTTCCTGAACTTTCTCCCAGCAGTAGTTCACCAGCCACAGCAGTAACCACTGCTTCAGTCACCTCTTCCACTGTTTCAGCACTTAGCTGTTCACCTTCAGTTTCAATCCCCTCTGGTATTGACTCTAATGCCATCAAATAAAATTCATCATTAGAAGGTTCATTAAAGGCATAGAGTGCAAAATTTTCATCACCAAGCTCATCAGGCATACTGCTCCAGTCAACAAAGCCTTGAGTGAAGAAGCTTTGCTGATCTGGTTGTACTGCTGCTGGAGCAGCTGTTTGAGGTGCAACAGTTTGCACTTGTGCCTGAGGGACAGGGGTTTGCACGTACTGAATTTGTGGAATAGTGGTTTGGACATAATGCACAGGCACAGGGGCAGCAGCATAGTGAGCAGTGTTAACATGAGCTGCAGGGGTATATTGGGTATAGTGCACAGTGCTTTGATTTTGAGGTCTAGGGTTTGAGCTAGGATGAGTGATTATAGGACCAGTAGTTTGACTCCTGCATTCCCTAGCGAAATGACCTAGCCTATTGCACTTGTAACACTTGATTTTCGATTTATCCAACCCAACCCTTAGATTCCCATGTAACCCTGGGAATTTTCTCCCTGTTCTTTTGTAGAATTTGCTTGTTCTTACACTAAGCAAAGCCAACTGATGCAAAATGTCCATCTCTTCTAAGTCAGTGGGATCAAAATGTTGCAAATCATTGAGTTCAAAGTACAAATTATCTGACATCTGGTTTCCACCGTTTGCAGTAAAAGCATAATTTACAGAGTGAGGATCAGGGTTGTTAAAATTTCCACCAGCAGTTATATCAATGAAGTGATCATAACCCTGATCCTTACCACTGCTACCAGATTCTTCCTGACCAAAAAGAGCTGTGCTACCGAATGAATAATCATCAGCAACTTTTCCAGACTCTTGCAACTTCTTTTTCTGGTTCAACTCCCATTCATAGGTCAGGAGTCTACCATGAAGTTGGGTCAGGGTCAGATCTTTGAACTCAACACAGTTTCTAGTGACAAAGGCTATGGTGTCCCATTTTTCTGGTAGTGACCTAAGGAACCTGCTATTTTGAGTTGAATTTGGAAAAGTTACTTTAACAAGCCTTAGTTCACTAATGAGACAACTGAATCGCTCAAATTGCTGAGTCAGTGATTCACCCTTGATGTGACAAAATGTTTCATACTGCTGATTCAGGATTTCCCTATCATCTTGTGATTGTGAGCCAATGTTATTCTTATCATCTTGTGATTGTGACGTCATCCTGGTTGTTTTACAGGCACTGATTAATCAACTTTAATGGTGATTAAACCTTACTCTGTTTTTCAACAAACCAAACAAACTAGCGATATCAACGATTATGAGCTGAACTATTTATGTCAAAATGATTGTTAAATCAAATTTGACTGTCCAAGCTCTGATACCAATTGTTGGATCTGAGTTTGGTTTTGATTGTATTTTTCGTTTGAATTAGAATGAAGATGGATGAGTTGTGCAGCGGAATTAAGATGGAAACAAACTTTGCATACAATCAAACGAGAGTATCGCTTTGATTAAACACTTTTCATAAAGAACCGAAAGATTGAATTTAATTTCAACAACGATTACAACGCAATGCTTAATACAAACTCCCCCTCGGCCAGAGCTCAGTGTTTGTTCATGCAGAGAAGACGGTTTTGCAAAGAGCTAATAGAACAGTACAGAGCACTGTTCTATTTATAGGCACTAGCAAACCACTGAGCATCTAATGCTGACGTCACCATGAAAGTGACATCTAACCTCCTAACAAACTCTAACCTCTGATCAATACAAACACTGCTATGCTAACTACTGCTATTACATTACATTACATTAAGACAGAATAAACAACTGCTGCATCCCTCCACTGCTGTGAACCTAGCAGTACTTGTCCGAATCAGCAGTGCTTGACTCAAGGCAGTAGATTAAACAGCAGAGCTTTAGTCTTTCATCAGGTCTTTACTTGATCAGCAGTTGTAGGTCAGCAGTTTGCACGATCAGTAGATAGGAGGTCAGCAGATGTTGAAATCACTATCAAGGGGAGAGACTTGTATGTAACATCTGCTTATTCTGGATCCACTGCTCTGATCCAGTTTTGGCTTTAATTATCTGTTCCTCTGGTAGGGTTCAATCCCAACAGTGGTGTTCTCGGCCGAGACCAAGAGGAAGAGAGGGAGAGAGTTTGAGTAGTGAAGTGTTGGTGAAATGAGAGATTATGAGGGACTAGAGGTTTATAATCTTGAACATCCAACACTCCATAATCTATTGTGTAACATGTCTCTAAAGATCAAACATGATCTAATAAACAATTAAACAAAAATCATGGGTGGGCCACCCATGCAAACCGTCGCCAGGGGGGGTATAGGGTTGGGTTGTAATGACTAGTTAACTCATTTAGTTAGAATTCAAGTATAAAGGTTAGTGTTTTAGATGTTATACGTTTATAGGATGTGTTATGATGTTCAGTGACCATAACTAGCTCGGAAATGATAAAACAGTGCTTCTAGTGAAAATTTGGTGTTTCGGGTAGTGTCCGGTTGTTCGGTTGGTTACCGGTTCGTTAAGGTGCTAAATTACGCAGTTTAGTGTGCTTTATGTTCCCTTCTGTGACAGTTTTGATTCCCGACACCTAGGAAGGTATTCTGGACCATCAAACCATAATTCTGCATATTATTTTACTGTTAGAATGCTGAATTTTGCTAAAAATTGCTGAATTCTACAGTTTATGTGAGTTTTAGGCACTTTCCGGCACTTAAACTATCACTAGGAAGGCAGTTTTATGATCCTTACTTTCCTACACACCATTGATTACTGGCTCATTCTGTGTCTTAACATCTTGTCTGTCTGAGTACTGAACTCCCGTCAGTACTTCTAGTTTGTCTGATAACTGTGCTAGCTTTGTTTCGTGCATCATTTGAATCATAAATGTGGCATGCAATAATGATATGACATCATGCAATATGTGATGCACTTGTATGTATATGACAATAATAAGAAAGCATTCATGTCATTAATTTAAATCAGCACAGTCACTAAGCTACAGATTACTGTTTAATTGTTGTACGGATACATGGAATTTTGACAGTTGTCACATTCTCCCCCCGTTAAGAAAATTTCATCCCGAAATTTTTAGCAGCGCTATCGGTTGTAGGGGAGTTAGGGAAAAAATGTGATACTTTGATTTCATTCGATCTACACGCTCCCAAGTAAACTTTGGGCCATGACATGAGTTCCATCGAACCTTGAAAGCTTAACACTACTCCTCCGAGTCTTGTTGACTTTCCAGTCTGTAACCTCAACGGGTTCTTCAGTAAAGTGGAGAGTGTCGTCTATATGCACTTCATCCGCAGGGATGATAACTGTCTCTTGAGTTGGGCTTTTCTTCAGGTTTGATACATGAAATGTATCATGAACATCGTTTAGTTCCTCTGGTAATTCCAACTTGTACGCTACGGTACCAACCCTTTCTAATATCCTGAATGGCCCAATGTAACGTGGGTTTAACTTGCCACGTTTCCAAATCGTGTTACACCTTTCCAAGGTGAGACTTTCACTAAAACCATGTCTCCTACTTCGAATTCTAGAGGTTTTCTTCTTTGATCTGCGTAACTCTTCTGTCGATCACGAGCCACCTTGATGTGCTCTCGGATCTGCATGATCTTATTAGTTGTTTCTTGGACTAATTCAGGGCCAACCATCTGTCTATCACCAGCATCTGCCCAACACATCGGTGAGCGGAATTTACGGCCATAAAGAGCTTCAAATGGTGCGGCTTGAATACTTGTATGGTAGCTGTTATTGTAGGAAAACTCAACCAGAGGTAGGCGAGTATCCCAACTGCCACCTAAGTCCATTACACATGCGCGGAGCATGTCTTCCAGCATTTGAATAGTTCTTTCGCTCTGACTGTCCGTCTGCGGGTGAAAAGTCGTACTCAGATTCAACTGAGAACTAAAGGCTTCCTGAAAGGATTGCCAAATCCTTGATACAAACCGTCCATCTCTATCAGATATTATCGAGATAGGCACTCCATGCCGTGCCACTATCTCCCTGAGGTAAATCTCAACTAGCTTCCCTGTGCTATCTTTCTCTCGAATCGGTAGGAAATGCACAGACTTTGTCAACCGATCTACTATTACCCATATCATATCATGTCCTCTAGGAGTCCTGGGTAACTTTGTTATGAAGTCCATCGAAATCTGTTCCCACTTCCACATGGGTATTTCAGGTTGTTGCAGAAGACCTGAAGGTTTCTTGTACCCGACCTTAACCTTAGCACAGGTTAGGCACTTCCCAACATAAATAGCAACGTCACTCTTGAGTCTTGGCCACCAATAGTAATCCTTCAGATCTTGGTACATTTTGTCCGATCCTGGATGGATCGAGTACCTCGATTTATGAGCCTCCTAAAAAATAACCTCTCTAATACCACCGTAAAGCGGAACCCAAATACGTCCCATGAAATACAAGGTTCCTTCCTCGTTAGGCACCAACTTCTTCTCGATTACTCGGAGATATTCTACCTTAAGATTCTCCTTCTTAAGAGCTTCTCATTGTGCGGCACGTAAACGTGAAGTGAGATCCGTCTGAATAATCATTTCTAAAGCCCGAACCCTTATGGGCTTAATCCTTTCCTTTCGACTTAAGGCGTCTGCTACCACATTCGCCTTTCCAGGATGATACTTGATCTCGCAGTCATAATCATTTAGCAACTCAACCTAAAATCGTTGTCGCATATTAAGCTCTTTCTGGTCAAATATGTGCTGAGGGCTCTTGTGATCCGTGAAAATAGTACATCGAGTACCCTACAGATAATGTCGCCAGATCTTCAGAGCAAATACCACTGCGCCTAGCTCCAAATCGTGAGTGGTATAGTTCTTCTCATGGACTTTCAGTTGGCGTGAAGTATAAGCGATAACCTTTTGGCGTTGCATGAGCACGCAACCCAGTCCCGGACATGAAGCATCGCAATATACCATGAAGTCGTCGGTGCCTTCGGGTAGGGATAGTATAGGTGCATCGTATAGCTTGTTCTTGAGTAGCTGAAAGGCTTCTTCTTGCTTGTATCCCCATTCATACTTCTTATCCTTCTGAGTAAGGGAGGTCAGCGGTTGAGCTACCTTGGAGAAATTCTCAATGAACCCGTGATAATACCTTGCTAAACCCAAAAACTGTCGGATCTCAGTCCGTGTCTTCGGAGTTTTCCAGTTCTTGATTGCCTCGATCTTTGTGGGATCCACATGAATACCATTCTCGTTTATCACGTGACCGAGGAACTGTACCTCGCGTATCCAAAACTCGCACTTCGAAAACTTAGCGTAGAGCTTTTCCTTCTTTAGCAGCTCTAGAATGGCTCTGAGGTGCTGCGCGTGATCTTCCTTCATCCGCGAATAAATCAAAATATCATCGATAAACACGATCACAAATTTATCGAGATATGGCTTGCACACTCGATTCATCAAATCCATAAATACTGCCGGCGCATTGGTTAACCCAACCGGCATCACGAGGAACTCATAATGTCCATAACGAGTTCTGAATGTAGTCTTTGGTATACTCTCCTCTTGGATCCGCAACTGATGATCACCCAATCGAAGATCAATCTTGGAATAGTAGCTTGATCCTTGTAGTTGGTCGAATAAATCATCAATCCTCGGTAATGGATACCGATTCTTGATGGATAACTTGTTCAGCTCCTGGTAGTCGATGCACATTCGAAAGCTACTGATGTGTGTAAAATGCAACATATAAATTACATCAAATGAGGCATAAAACTAACCTTTTTTAGTACTAATGTTGGAAAAGTGTGCTTTTGTCTTCCTTTTGTATTTTCAGGATTAAATGAGCATAAATGAACAAAAGAAGCAAAAATGCAGCCAAATCTAACAATAATACAAGAAAAGGAATAAACGTGGCTTGCCCGACCCCTCGATAGAATCTCCCCAAGCAAAAACAAGACATCAGAAGGCTGAACACGCCCCGTGATCAATAAACACGGGGGCGTGCCCAAGTGCCTGCAGAAAAGACAAAGTTGTAGAAGCTTCTATTTCCTAACACGGGGGCTTGGCCAGCGGACACGGGGTCGTGTTCAACGCTAAGATTTGCAAAATCCAGGCAAATCTTGATAGCACAGATACGCTTCTGCACACGGGGCCATGCCCAGCGGACACGGGGGCGTGGTCAACTAATGCAGACAAACTTTAATTAATGAAGAAAGACAAGATGGGTGGACATGGGGCCGTGTCCGGGCTTCTATGCAGGCTATAAATAGGGGTGCTTGGCTCACTTGCAAATCATCCCTTGGCAAACCACATGTCTCACACTTCACCCACCCACCACCACCATCACAATCCACATCCACCACCATCATCCATCATAGAGTGTGTGTAGTAGTCTCGGGATCCAAGATTGATAGTAAGAGTTCTTGACAATCAAAGGCCATGTTTGCCTAAGTCTCTTACATCACTTGGTGAAGACAAGCATTTAGTGTAATACTTTTTATTTTTAATCTTTTCTCACTTTTTATTTGGTTATGTATTAATGACTTTAATACCTAGTTTCTTATGTTGAAGGTGAAACTTCCTTATCATTTGCCCGTGGTGTCTTGGCGTTATTTTACTGTCTATATAAAATAAAAGATTTTCACCATTCATATCTCCACGGTCTATATGGAGGTATGTTGGCTACCTGGTCGGGGGTTAAGGGAATGGTTTGGTAAGCGTCTTGCCTTGTTCAGTGTATAGATCCTGCAAGGACCTGGGTCAAGCTTAGTAGGACCTCCTTCAATACCCACTGGTATTGGATGGCAGGGTCCGAATTTCTTGATCCCCTCATATGTAAACTACTATTAATACATTAACCCGACTACTTAGGATTGTATCCCTGCTGACTCAAACTACTTAGCCGAGGGTAACGTCACCTTAAAAAGAGGGACCTACCACATTACGCATTAATAACTTAATTAATTATCTTTCAATAATCCAACCCTTTAGGATTGTATCCTTGCTGACTCAAACTACTGGGTTGAGGGTAACGTCACCTTCAAAAGAAGGGCCTACTACTATAACTAAGATAATCTCTTAAAAAGTGCAAAAGTGCGGAAATATTCAAAGGTTACACTAAAGGAGAGTCGGATCCAAGTGATTCATCTTGTCTATCTGTTTTAATTTTATTTTTATTTTCAGCATTTTTAGTTAGTTTTTATTTTCTTGTTTAAAAACCTTTTTCTAAATTTTGATTTGATTTGATTAGACGTTGAGGATAAACCGGTACTAAAAGCTCTTGTGTCCTTGGACGACCTTGGTATCTTACCAACACTATACTACGCTCGCGATGGGTGCACTTGCCCATATGTGTGTTTAGTGTTAGTAAATATCGTGTTTTATAAATTTAAAACTTGACTAAAGTGTTAAAAAGGGCTTAAAATATACTTAAAAACTTATAACACACCGCACACATCAAGTTTTTGGCGCCGTTGCCGGGGACACAAGGATTTTAAGAAAGCTTAAAATCGACGGCCTAATCAGTTTTTTAAAACCTTTTTAAAAACGCGCGCATTTTTTTTTTTTGCATTTTAGTTCATTTTTGCATTTACAGTAGCCTGAACACGGGGCCGTGTTCATTGAACATGGGGTCGTGCTACATTTTTTTATAAAACACCCAGATACAGAGTCTGAATACGGGGTCATGCTCACTGAACACGCCCCCGTGCTGCACAAAACCAGTCACTTTTATTAAAATGCCCAGATACATATTCTGAACACGGGCCGTGCATACTGAACACGGGGCCGTGTCCAACCTCTGTTTCCGTTTTTATCTTTGTTTTCCGGTCTCGAGACTCTGTTATGGTCTGCTGAGTGATTCTTATGGATCAATACTCAGTGGATTTCAACTACACCTATGAGGAGGATGATTATTGGGAAGATTATTGCACCATTTGTGGTAACCCTCACTCGGTACAATATTGTGACTTATTTCAACCATCCACTTCATACACCTACTATGAGGAACCCAAGTACGAGCCATCAACTTCATACACATCCTATGAAGACCCAAGGTATGAACCTTCTCCCTCATACTCATATTTTGATGAACCAAGGTATGAGCCTTCATAGTCATACTTTGAGGAACCAAGATATGAGCCTCCACCTTCATATGCTTATTATGAGGAACCATGGCGTGAACAACCCACCTCATATGAGTATTATGAAGAATAAAGTTACGACCCTTATCCATCATATACTTACAATGAGGAACAATGGTGTGAACCATCTACTTCATATGAGTATTATGAGGAACCAAGGATCGAACATCCGGATTCAAGCTTTGAGGATCCCGATCCTTACTCTATCACCCACATAGCCGATAAGATAATAGAACACATTAAAACTATCGAACGTTGCATAAAAGAATCTCGCGCAAGGGAAGAGGAGTCCCGCGCAAGGGAAGAATTAACTCAAAATAAAGAAGAGATAGCTGAAAATGTAAAAATGGAAGAACAAGTAAGTGAAAAACCGACACATGAGTTAAACAACAAAAAAGCTGAGTCCGACAAAGTTAAAATTCAAGAAGAGTCTAATTTTGAAGAAATTAATCTCTTATCACCTTCTTTCGAAAATCATTGTTTAGTTCCCACTCATCCTAAGTTTTTAAAAGAGTTAAACACTAACACTAAAATTGACGAAACGGTAAGCATTAAGTTAACAAATGATCAAACTTCGCTAATAAAAGAAGATCCATTTGAAATTAACATTACACCGGTTCCATGTTTTTTTTTGATCAAAATTCCTTTATTAGTAATATCACAATCGATAAAGATATTTGTGTTAATATAATGCCAAACTACATTTTCAAAAAATTAAGTATTGGTGATTTTTCTCCACTTCAAATACCCATTTTTCTATCTAATCGGAAAGTAATAAAATCAATAGGGGTAGTTGAGGATGTCTTGGTCCAAACAAATCAAATGGTAATCCCAACCGTCTTTGTCATCCTTGATGACGCTCCTCTAGTGTTAGGACGACCTTTTGTAAAAACCCACGAAGCCTTGAAAAACCGGAAGTACAACAATCTATCTATTCAATTAGGGGCATTTAAGAAAAGTGTCGATCTTGAGCGATCAATGAAATATCCATTCAACAATAATGACCCCCTAATTGAAGATGAAGATGAACCACCCGATACAAGAGAAGAAATTGACCACTTTGTTGAAGAAGAGGGCGCCATAGAACAAACTTTTGTGGTTCTTGATCGAAATAAGCAACCAAATAAGGAGTCTTCTAAAGACCCACCTCTTGAGCTCAAAGAATTTCCAAAAGGTTTGGAATATGCTTTTCTAGACAAAGAAGGTAAATCGCCTGTAATTATTTCATCAAAAATAACTAGTTTAGAAAAAGAAAAATTAATTACACTTTTGAAAAAACACAAAAATGCGATCGCATGGAAGCTTGTAGATATCAAAGGAATAAGTCCTTCCATGTACACACACAAAATTTTAATGAACGATGATTATAAATCGGTAATACAACCACAACGTAGAGTAAATCCAAATGTCCAAGAAGTAGTTAAAAATGAAGTCATCAAATTACTCGACGCCGGACTTATTTACCCTATCTCCGATAGTCCTTGGGTAGGTCCTGTCCAACTAGTTCCAAAGAAAGGAGGTATGACGGTAATAACTAATGAAAAGAATGAATTAATACCAACGAGAACCGTCACAGGATGGAGGGTATGTATAGATTATCTTCGATTAAATGAGGCAACAAGGAAAGATCACTTTCCTTTACCTTTTATTGATCAAATGCTAGAAAGATTATCCGGTTATAAATTTTATTGTTTCTGGGATGGTTTTTCAGGATACTTTCAAATTCCAATAGCACCCGAAGACCAAGAAAAGACAACATTTACATGTCCCTATGGAACTTTTGCTTATCGACGCATGCCTTTTGGTATACGTAATGCCCCCGCAACCTTTCAACGTTGCATGGTGGCCATCTTCTATGACATGATAGAAAAGACAATGGAAGTCTTCATGGACGAATTTTCTATCTTTGGAGATTCATACGACCAATGCCTCGATAACCTTGAACGAATGCTATCCCGATGTGAGGAAACTAACCTCGCCCTTAACTAGGAAAAATGCCATTTTATGGTAACGGAGGGAATAGTACCCGATCACAAAATCTCAAGCGAAGGAATGGCGGTAGACCGAGCCAAAATAGACACTATTTCTCGATTACCACCCCCATCCTCCGTTAGAGCTATCAGAAGTTTCCTAGGGCATGCCGGATTTTATAGACGATTTATCAAAGACTTTTCCAAAATCTCAAGACCTCTAACAAAATTAATTGAAAAAGATGCCCCTTTTATCTTTGACAAGGATTGTGTGACACCTGTGCCTCTGCGACCATCAAAAAAATACCAAATCAATGAAATATTGTGTTTCATGCTTGGTATTTGTATAAATATGTGTATCATGTGCACATATCAATTCATGTTCGATTTCAAGCTTTAAATCCCTTTCTAGAAGGTTATAAGCGAACTGATACGTAAATATAACCAGTTTAATGCAACAAACACTCCGGAACAGCGACATAGGCTTAACATACCTTAAATAACCTTTACATAACTTAGAAATAAGTTTTGGGGGGTTTGGTATGCCGAAATCAAGTTTATTCGCTTACAGGGACTAATTTTGACAAACTGTGAAAGTATGCCGATTCGTACTTTAACGAACATTCTAGAACTTGATCATAAGTTAAATATGCCCTAAATATCCTTTACATAGCTTAGAAATAGGCCTTTAAAGGTTCAGTATGCTAAAAATAAACTTTATTGATCAATAGGGACTAAAAGCGTCAAAAAGTGCATAAGTTTGCATTTTCGCGCATATCTTACGTTCTGAATATATCCGGACATCCAAAAATTTATGTAATCATTAAAATATTTTATTTTAGTGATTGGCATGATAAAATTCCATTCGGAGCGTAATTTGGATCATTTTTGCGTTCGTTACGATTTCCGTCGTAATTAACCGAACAACGCAACCGTACGACCAAACGAACCGACATCCAAGATATTTTTGAGTACATTTCAAGTTCCCTATACTTTAAATTTAATTTAGAGCCTTGAAATGGGGTTAACGGGGCTTAAAAGTGCCAAAAATCAAGTTTTACAAGTGCAAGGACCATTTTTGAAATTTCTGGCAGATACATTGAACTTGGTCCATTTTTTAGGTTTTGATGGTTTAAACCCAAGGTTTTGCACTCTATGGGTTGGAATTTGATGGTTTTAAGTATTCCCATGGTTTTGAAAACCATGTGCCCACTTGTAAGGTCAAGATCAAAGCACGATTTGCGAGAAACGATCCTAACGGTTCTCCGAAATCTATAAATACCCAAGCTCTTATTCCATTTTCCTCACACCTTGATCTAATTTTATGCTCTAAGTTGAAGCTTTATGCTTCATACCTGAGTATTTAGATCAAGTTCTTCTAGCTTGGACCCTTTGTAAGTATTCTTTCGTGTTTTTATGCGTTTTAAGCGTTAAAGTCAAACATTGTTTGACTTTCTGCTTTGACCAGTCTATGGTCAACACGAAGTTCGTTTGAACTTCGTAACCTGAGCGTAATCACGATGGTTATAGTCTCTTGTGACTATATCTACCGATTACCACGTTGATTAGGTGTAGTGACGAGTCATAGTTTCGGTTAAAATGCGTATTCATGCGTATTTTGCAACCAAACTATTCTTGGATATCAAAACCTTTTGTTTTGATATCAAACTTGTTTTCTAACTTCGTTAAACATGTTTTAACATGTTTAACTCGTCGCTTTTAGGTTTAGTGCTTATATAGGGTCGTAAGATAAGCGGTCTAAACAACCGCTTAGACTTTCGAACCCGACCCGTTTGGTCGATCATTAGGATTCGACCAAGCATTTATTGTGACCATAGTTGTATAGGGAATAACCTTCCGAGGTTATACCTTATGGTCACTTCATTTAGTTAGTTGTATGATAGGTAATTTATATGCCTTAGGAAAATGACCAAAATGCCCTTTTTACGCATAAATTCATTTTAAGCATACGAAACATAAATTTTGGCATCTAAACTGATTAGGCAACATTATTAGACATGTTAAGGCATATAATACTTGTCATAGGACTAGTTAGGCGGTCTGAATGCGTTTTATGGGAACGACGCGTTAAAGTGGCGTAAGCTACCTTAACGAGTCGTAATGGGTGTAAGCACTTAGGTTAGATTTCGTTTTAGAATGTAGGCTTTGTTAAACCATATTACATGAGTCCCTACACTCATTTGGTTTACAAAACCTAATTTTATCCAATCCTCCGATTTAGGTCCGGTTTATTAACGTAGTTACCTATATTAGGTGCCGTTTGATTTCCGGGATCCCTCTAGCTTTGTTTGGTTGTTAGTCAAGACTTCTAAGCATCCTCAAGTGAGTACATAGACCCCTCTTTTACAGTTTTCAAATGTTTTGGGGTGAAACACATGAGCCTACTTGTTACTTTCATGCTTTTCATGTTTTTATATCATATGCTTGTTATGTTCATTAGTACGTATATAGTACATGATTTCATTATGTTTGCCTATGTATGTTCTCTTAGCATGCGTTGTTGCATATGTTCTTCCAGCATATGGACACATTGTTTTACATTTTGAGTTGTTTGAACCGTTGAAATTGTTTAGTCTATGTGAGCCGTTTGAAATTGTTGATTTATGTGAACCGTTTGAATCTGATTAATTGTGTGAACCCGTTTGAATCTGATTGATTGTGTGAACCATTTGGTACTGTTTGAACCGTTGGGGTTAGGGAAGTGATTAAGTAACGGGGTGGGTGTAATGTGTTAAAAGCATTATGGATACGCCGCTGGTACTTCTTATATATAAGTGCTTTTAACACATTATATATCGTTGCGTTATCTAAATCACTTGGGCAAGGTTATCAAAACAAAGGTATATTACAAGGTTTTTCTAATAATATAAACCATACGAGTTTTATTAACGAGTTTTTACGAGGTGTTTTACAATTTGATTTAATAAAATAAATGTTTTGGGTTAAGAATCATGGCTACGAGATTTTATAAAGTATAACCAACTTGATTCGAGTTGGTTAATTATATCGCAATACTATACTTTTCAAAATAAGGTTTTTAATTAGGTATTGCAACATGTAAACTAGCCATGGACTAGACACTCACATAAAACCTATGTACTCGCCGACATTTTTATGCTGACGTATTTTCACATGTGTTTCAGGTACCATAGTTGATGATGTTTGATGATATTGATGCATGCTCATATAGGAACGGACGAGGCCTTAGTGACTTAATAACAACAAAAGTCTATTTGTTCATGTTTTGTTTCTGATTTTCAATGTAATATAAAACATTTAATTCAATAAAACAGAACTTCAATCCATGTGTAATGAAACAATGATTCTGTTACAACACTCCCCGACGTTTCCACCACGATTTGTTGTTTTTCGTGGTCGGGGTGTGACAGAAAAGTTGGTATCAGAGCTCATGGTTATAGGGAATTAGGTTATTAGTAATGCTTTGACCTAGTCTATAACCTTCCTAGGACCCTAACGCGAGTTTACTTGCGTTTCGTCATAAAACAATACCGTTGCCTATCTTTAGGCAACAATCACATTGAGAACATAAATTTTGAATCCGCATTGAAAACTAGTCATCTGTTCTAGGATGATTTATTATAAGGTTTTGAACCTTCAAAGTTTTCAAAATCTCGTCAAAGTTTGGGTCTAAATAATGTGAACACGTGCAAACTGGAAGGGTGGGTGCCTGTACCCTGAGTCTTCTGTCTAAGGCTAGAGTGTTCGTACAAATCCGCAGTATCGGACCAGTCACTCTTACCTGGGAACTCTTGGGGTCAATGTCCACTTATAGGAGATCATGTCTTCGCGATACATTATGAGGACCTATTTACTTTGATTCAGCTTTTGTGTGTCGTTTGTTTGCTTCGTGGTTCGAACAAATGACCATCACCCATGCCTTTTGGTTGGTAATTGTAACATCCTTACCCAATGCCATTTCATTTGTTTTCTCTCTTGTTTCCCCTTTTAGAATGTCTCCCCGACGCGACAATCAGGTACCTAATGAAGAGCTGGCAGCTATCATTACGCATTAAATGGCTACTGCAATCCCAAACATCATTGCTCAATGTAACCTAGCCCTCAACAACAATAATGCTCCATGCAACTTCAAGACATTCAACTCTGCCCAGCCATCAAAATTTTCTGGGTCTCAAGGAGCGACTGCACTTCTGCAATGGTTCGAGAGTCTAGAGAGCACCTTCAAACATGTTCAATGTCCAAACGAGCGAAAGGTAGAGTTCGCATCTAGTGTTTTTGAGAAACGAGCCTTAACATGGTGGAATGGGGTGATGAGGGACATGGGTGCCGACGTGGCACTGGCTCAAACATGGGAAGAGCTTCGAGCTCTAATGATGAGGGAATTATATCCTCGTCATGAGATTAGAGCATTGGAAAGGGAATTCGACAATCTTAAACAAGATAGCGGTGAGCATCGAGCCTACACGGACCGTTATGAGGAGTTAAGTCTGTTATGCCCGAACATGGTCACGCCTTTGGATAAGGCAATCAAAAAATACATTGATGGCCTCCCTGACTCAGTACAGGACATTGTGACTGGTAGCAACCCCACTACAGTTAGACAGGCCATTGAGCTATCTGCTACCTTGACTGAATCTCAGATCAGGAAAGGTAAACTTTTTCGAAAAGGTGACAAGAAACCGATCGAGGAATCGAAACCGAAGGATGAACAGACTGGATCCCCCAAGAAGTCAAAGAAGCGAAAGGCTTCTCAGAACTTCTCCATGGTTGCTCACAATGATCAAGCCATCCCCAACCAACCAGCTCAACCCCATATTAGGAAGCCATACAACGGAACTGCACCCTTGTGCAACCAATGTAGCCTTCACCATCATGCCAATGTAAAGTGCCGCAAATGTCAAACTTGTGGACTTATAGGCCATACAACAAGAGTTTTCCCAGCTGCAGCTGCACCAAATCAAGTTGGCAACAATCCTGCTCAAGCTAATTTTCTACCAGCTTCTTGCTTTAATTGTGGCGAGATGGGCCATTTTCGAAGGAATTGCCCAAAGCTTGCTAATGCAAATCCAGCGCAGGGATGAGCATCTGACCGATTGGAAGACAACACTGTTTAGAAATAATCAAGCTTTATGTATTATTTTCTTTTGTTGTCAATGTCTAAGAAACAGTTGTTGATGTTGTTTATAAATAAATCTTTTATTTACATTGCAATGTATTTATGTGGTTGCATGTATAAACAACATATCCCCTACAATACCGACAATCACGGAACCGTATTCCTTGAAAAACAGACTACTCCCAAAAATCTTCCATTTTATGATCTCTTGCATTTTCCACGAAAATCCTAAGTACCCGTTTCTTCCAAGGAAACGAAGTACAAGGCGCAAGTTACAACTCTGGACGATTACCCAATCCTTGATAGGGTACCTAAGGGTATTTCCGTAAGTCCTTAATTGTTGTGTGCCTTAATTCAAATGTTATGATTCTTTGTAATCAAAAATCGAATTTTGGAAGATCATCCTATCTTCATAGATAGATTCTTGAAAATGATTAAAGTGCCAAATGAAATTCACGGATTGGATTCCTGGTGTGCTTTAAATATCCATGTCCAAAGATAACAAATTAAAGGTCAAGTTAAACAATTATGTGATTATGTGCTTATGTGTTCTCTTTTATGTTTTTGCGTGATCCGAATTTTTCGTTATCCAAATCCTCGTAGAATCTTCTATATCTTCGTATAAGGGATTCATAGAAGGATATCCAAAGGTACTACCTCAAATCCTTAATGGGCTTCTACGTAATAGTTAAGACCCTTGGATTATAAGGTACTATTCCATAATTAGACCCCTTGAGTGGTCTAGTTAAACAGATTGATCCAAAAATCTGGTTAGGAATGTCATGTGATGATATAGCTGAAAAGACTCCTTGGTGGTCTATTTAAAGAGAACATTTGTCGATCTAATTAAAAGGGCCCTATGGTAGTCTAGTCACACTCATCACAGGTTTGATTTTTCTTCCCCTACACATTATGAAATGCACTGTGCGGACTGTGCAAGGAATTACGTAATTACGGATGCATACATAATTATGGAATTTAGTGCACAGAAACCACAACAAGTTTTGTCATGTGTCTAGAGTTAACTCTATTCGTTTCCATTTCTAATGAAGCACCTGTTGAAAATGACTCCGTCCGTTCATTTTTGTTTCTAAAGAATGTCCGTTGAGGGAAATGAATATCCTTTTGAGTTAATTCTATTCATTTCCATTTCTGATGAAGCACCCATCAACAATATGACTTCGTCCGTTCATTTTCGTTTCTAAAGAATGTCCGTTGAGGAAATGAATATCCTTTTGTTATTCTATTCATTTCCATTTCTGAAGAATACCCATTGAAAATGACTCCGTCCGTTCATATTCATTTCTAAAGAATGTCCGTTGAGGAAATGAATATCCTTTTTGATTATTCCTTCATTTCCATTTCTGAAGAATACCCGTTGAAAATAACACCGCCCGTTCATTTTCATTTCTGAAGAATGTCCGTTGAGGAAAATGAATATCCTTTTGTTTATTCCATCATTTCCATTCCTAAGGAAGCACCCGTTTAAAATGACTCCATCCGTTCATTTTCGTTTCTGAAGAATATCCGTTGAGGAAATGACAAGATTATGCCTTGTATATCTTTGGTGGTTATTTAACACAAAGTCACAGACAAACTCATACGAATAAATTTCGGGACGAAATTTCCTAAAGCAGGGGAGACTATGACACCTGTGCCTCTACTACCAATAAACAAATACCAAATCAATGAAATATTGTGTTTCATTCTTGGGATTTGTATAAATATGTGTATCATGTGCACATATCAATTCATGTTCGATTTCAAGCTTTAAATCCCTATCTGGAAGGTTATAAGCGAACTGATACGTAAATATAACCAGTTTAATGCAAACAACACTCCGGAATAGTGACATAGGCTTAACATACCTTAAATAACCTTTACATAACTTAGAAATAAGTTTTGGAGGGTTTCGTATGCCGAAATCAAGTTTATTCGCTTACAGGGACTAATTTCGACAAACTGCGAAAATATGCCAATTCGTACTTTAACGAGCATTCCGGAACTTGATCACAAGTTAAATATGCCCTAAATATCCTTTACATAGCTTAGAAATTGGCTTTGTAGGGTTCAGTATGCTAAAAATAAACTTTATTGATCAATAGGGACTAAAAGCATCAAAAAGTGCATAAGTTTGCATTTTCGCGCATATCTTACGTTCTGAATATATCCGGAAATCCAAAAATTTATGTAATCATTAAAATATTTTATTTTAGTGATTGGCATGATAAAATTCCATTCTTCGCGTAATTTGGATCGTTTTTTCGTTCGTTACCATTTCCGTCGTAATTAACCGAACAACACAACCGTACGACCAAACGAACCGACATCCGAGATATTTTTTAGCACATTTCAAGTTTCCTATACTTTAACTTTATTTTAGAGCCTTGAAATGGGGTTAACAGGGCTTAAAAGTGCCAAAAATCAAGTTTTACAAGTGCAAGGACCATTTTTGAAATTTCTGGCAGATACATTGAACTTGGTCCATTTTTGAGGTTTTGATAGTTTTAACCCAAGGTTTTGCACTCTATGGGCTGGAATTTGATGGTTTTAAGTATTCCCATGGTTTGAAAACCATGTGCCCACTTGTAAGGTCAAGATCAAAGCACGATTTGCGAGAAACGATCCTAACGGTTCTCCGAAATCTATAAATACCCAAGCTCTCATTCCTTTTTCCTCACACCTTGATCTAATTTTATGCTCTAAGTTGAAGCTTTATGCTTCATACCTGAGTATTTAGATCAAGTTCTTCTAGCTTGGACCCTTTGTAAGTATTCTTTCGTGTTTTTATGCGTTTTAAGCGTAAAAGTCAAACATTGTTTGACTTTCTACTTTAACCAGTCTATGGTCAACACGAAGTTCGTTTGAACTTCGTAACGTGAGCGTAATCACGATGGTTATAGTCTCTTGTGACTATACCTACTGATTACTACGTTGATTAGGTGTAGTGACGAGTCATAGTTTCGGTCAAAATGCGTATTCATGCGTATTTTGCAACCAAACTATTCTTGGGTATCAAAACCTTTTGTTTTGATATCAAACTTGTTTTCTAACTTCGTTAAACATGTTTTAACATGTTTAACTCGTCGCTTTTAGGTTTAGTGCTTATATAGGGTCGTAAGATAAGCGGTCTAAACAACCGTTTAGACTTTCGAACCCGATCCGTTTGGTCGATCATTAGGTTCGACCAAGCATTTATTGTGACCATAGTTGTATAGGGAATAACCTTCCGAGGTTATACCTTATGGTCAATTCGTTTAGTTAGTTGTATGATAGGTAATTTATATGCCTTAGGAAAATGACAAAAATGCCCTTTTTACGCATAAATTCATTTTAAGCATATGAAACATAAATTTTGGCATCTAAACTTATTAGGAAACATTATTAGACATGTTAAGGCATATAATACTTGTCATAGGACTAGTTTGCGGTCCGAACGCGTTTTACGCGAACGACGCGTTAAAGTGGCGTAAGCTACCTTAACGAGTCGTAATGGGTCGTAAGCACTTAGGTTAAGTTTCGTTTTAGAATGTAGGCTTTGTTAAACCATATTACATGAGTCCCTACACTCATTTGGTTTACGAAACCTCATTTTACCCAATCCTCCGATTTAGGTCCGGTTTATTAACGTAGTTACCAATATTAGGTGCCGTTTGACTTCCGTGATCCCTCTAGCTTTGCTTGGTTGTTAGTCAAGACTTCTAAGCATCCTCAAGTGAGTACATAGACCCCTCTTTTACAGTTTTCAAATGTTTTGGGGTGAAACAGATGTGCCTACTTGTTACTTTCATGCTTTTCATGTTTTTATATCATATGCTTGTTATGTTCATTAGTACGTATATAGTACATGATTTCATTATGTTTTGCTATGTATGTTCTCTTAGCATGCTAGCACATTGATATTTATATATTACATTTTGTTGCATATGTTCTTCCAACATATGGACACGTTGTTTTACATTTTTAGTTGTTTGAACCGTTGAAATTGTTTGGTCTATGTGAGCCGTTTGAAATTGTTGATTTATGTGAACCGTTTGAATCTGATTAATTGTGTGAACCGTTTGAATCTGCTTGATTATGTGAACCGTTTGGTATTGTTTGAACCATTGGGTTAGGGAAGTGATTAGGTAACGGGGCGGGTGTAATGTGTTAAAAGTATGGTGGATACGCCACTGGTACTTCTTATATATAAGTGCTTTTAACACAGTATATATCGTTGCGTTATCTAAATCACTTGGGCAAGGTTATCAAAACAAAGTTATATTACAAGGTTTTTCTAATAATATAAATCATACGAGTTTTATTAACGAGTTTTTACGAGGTGTTTTACAATTTGATTTAATAAAATTAATGTTTTGGGTTAAGAATCATGGCTACGAGATTTTATAAAGTATAACCAACTTGATTCGAGTTGGTTAATTATTTCGCAATACTATACTTTTCAAAATAAGGTTTTTAATTAGGTATTGAAACATGTAAACTAGCCATGGATCAGACACTCACATAAAACCTATGTACTCGCTGGCATTTTTATGCTGACGTATTTTCACATGTGTTTCAGGTACCATAGTTGATGATGTTTGATGATATTGATGCATGCTCATATAGGAACGGACGAGGCCTTCGTGACTAAATAACAACGAAAGTCTATGTGTTCATGTTTTGTTTATGATTTTCAATGTAATATAAAACATTTAATTCAATAAAACAGAACTTCAATCCATGTGTTATGAAACAATGATTCTGTTACAACACTCCCCGACGTTTCCGCCACCATTTGTTGTTTTTCGTGGTAGGGGTGTGACAGATTGCAATCAAACATTTCTAACCCTAAAGGAAATGCTAGTCAATGCACCTATCATGATAGCGCCTGACTGGAAATTACCTTTCGAAATCATGTGTGATGCAAGTGACTTTGCAGTTGGAGCCGTCTTGGGACAAAGAAAAGATAAGCATTTTCACCCAGTTTATTATGCTACTAAAACACTTAACGATGCACAAGAAAATTACACAACAACAGAAAAGCAATTGCTAGCTGTGGTATTTGCTTTTGATAAATTTTGTTCTTATCTTGTTCTTTCTAAAACAATATTCTATACAGATCATGCAGCCATTCGATATCTCTTCAAGAAACAGGATGCTAAACCACGTTTGATTCGGTGGATTCTACTCCTCCAAGAATTTGACATTGAAATAAAAGACAAAAGAGGAGCAGAAAACACCGCAGCAGATCATCTTTCGCGCTTAGAAGACCCAGCTTTGGAGGCAACCAGGGACGAGCAAATCAACGAAAATTTTCCAACGGAGTCCCTGGAAATGGTGGAATACCAAGAAGAGCAATGGTACGCTGACTATGCTAACTACCTAGCTAGCGGTATAGTCGGAAAAGGTTGGCCACATCATCAAAGGAAGAAATTCTTTGTTGATGTAAAGCATTACTTTTGGGAAGATCCTTATTTTTTCAAAATGTGTGCCGACCAACTCATCCGACGATGCGTACATGGTAATGAAGCAAGAAGAATTCTCCGCCATTGTCATGAAGGTCCATACGGAGGACATCATGGTGCCGCTAGTACCGCACGGAAGGTATTTGATTCAGGATTTTATTGGCCAACCATTTACAAAGACGCCCAAAGTCTTGTCAAGACATGTGACGCTTGCCAAACAACAGGTAATATTTCTTCCAAAAACGAAATGCCACAAAATTGCATTCTTGTTTGTGAAATTTTTGATGTGTGGGGACTCGATTTTATGGGACCTTTCCCACCGTCAAAAGGAAACAAATATATACTTGTGGCAGTAGATTACTTGTCTAAATGGGCCGAGGCTGAGGCACTTCCAACCAACGATGGAAGAGTCGTGGTAAGATTTCTTAAAAGAATATTCTCTCGTTTTGGAACACCCAAGGCTTTAATAAGTGATAGAGGTACCCATTTTTGTAACCATCAACTAGAAAAAATCTTAACAAGGTAAGGGGTCTATCACTGGGTTTCAACAGCATATCACCCTCAAACAAATGGACAAGCCGAAGTGACTAATAGAGGTTTAAAAAGAATACTTGAAAAAACCGTAGGGTTAAATAAAAAAGAATGGGCCGATAAATTAGACGATGCTTTATGGGCTTTTCGCACTGCGTACAAAACAACATTAGGTACAACCCCATACAAGCTCGTCTATGGAAAGAGTTATAATTTGCCAGTAGAAATAGCTCACAAAGCCTACGGGGCAATTAAAAATGTAAACTTAGACTTAGAAGTTGCCGGTAAAAATCGATTTTGCCAATTAAATGAATTAGACGAATTAAGGAATTATGCATATTCTATAAGTAAAGAATGAAAAATTTGCACGATAAACACATTAAACCTAATGAATTTCGAGTAGGAGATCAGGTTCTATTGTTTAATTCACGACTTCGATTATTTCCTGGTGAATTAAAGTCTAAGTGGTCATGACCTTTTTCCATCACCCATATTTTCCCACACGGTGCAGTCGAAATTAAATCTCGAAATGGAATTCCATTCAAGGTCAATGGCTAACGGTTAAAGCTTTATCAAGGATTTATTGAGGATGAGAAGGAAGAAATCTCGCTTCAAACGGTCGAAGAATGAAAGCATCAACATCATACCTGGTAAGTTACGAACAATCGGGAAAACATCTAAATCGGTAACATCTCTAAAACCAAGTTTTGGGAAACAGGGCACTCACACGAGCACAAAAAAAAATTTAAGCTGCCCGCCCACGGGGCCGTGTCCGCGCAACTGTCGGGATAAAACCCCCATTTCCAATCAGTTTCTTCATTCCACACGCCCCGTTTCTCCAAAAACTCTCTGGTTCCGGCGATTTTTCAGCAAGATTTCGACGTTTCCCCTCTTTCTAACAACGTTAAGGTATGATTCTATCCTTATAATTAGTTAGATTAAGTTCTTGCATGTAGTTTAACATCAAGATTTGGGAAAAAATCTAGGGTTCTTCAACTTGAACCGGATCAAACCTTAAATTTTTGCATAAATCTGTTAGCATTAGTTTAGATAAATGTTATAGGAAGTAAATCAACTTGTATTGTTTGTAGATTTGCCCGATTTCTCACAAAAACACCAAACCCTTGTTTTTTAACCGAAAAAGATAAAATGGAAGGGGTAAATGGTTTGTTTTGGGAAAAACGGCATTTGGGGTTTCATTTTCGGGGAAAGCCGCCCCTACTGGACCAAAAATTTTCAGGTTTTCGGGACCGAGTTGAAAATTGAGATTTTTGGGAAACAGGCGCCTGGACACGGGGTCGTGCTCAGCGAGCACGGGTTCCGGCCAACTTTCCTCCGATATGGGGAGTGTCCGCTGAACACGGGGGTGTGTTCAGCCGACTGATTCTCAATTTTCTCCGAAAATTTCAATGTTTCATACTAATTGTTTGGTGTGTTTTCTTTCAGATGGCCAAGAAATTCACCAGGTTCAACGCAGACGAGTTGGCGGCTCAAGCACGCTATGATGTGTTAAGGACTAGGCCTGAAGAGGACCCCAGACAAGTGTGCATGGACACTCTTGAGACAGTGAACCAAATAGACCGATTCAACACCATTGTCACCGGCCCACTACGAGCTACCCTTTGCACTCGGTTTCACTCCGTGCACGAATACAGTATGGAATTTTACAGAACGTTCGTCTTCAAGACAAGAGCTGATCCGTTTGACAATGAAGGGGTAGAGTTCCGTTATGGAGGGACCACATACCGGATCTCAATCGCTCAATTCAGGGCTCTAGTGGGGTTGTACTCTGAAGAAGATGATGGGGATGAAGAAAACACCGGCGGTCTCTGCGAGAGCAAAAAAAATAACCGCCAAGCAGCTTGGGCTCAAATCGGAGAGGGCAACTACAACCCGAGCCGAACTAAGAGTACCCAGTTGAGAGACCCTCTTTACCGCTACATCCACAGGATCCTCACCTACTCTCTTAGCCAGAGGTACGACAACAGCGGTGTTGTAGGTTTACGGGATCTACTAGTCCTCCATTGCATCCACAACCGGGTCAACCTTGAGGTTCCATACCTCCTACTCCGAAACATGCACTGGAACCAGCTTGCTACTTCCCCAACTCCTATCTTCTTTGGCGGGTGGATATACTGCCTCTTCAAACATTTCGTGCATATGCCGAGGTCCTTCCGCAAGGGATCATGGTCGGGGAAAGTGGACATGGTCATATGTCGCTCCATGAACTTGATCTACGAAGCGGAAGACGAGACAGTCAGTTTTCAAAGAGTTCAAGGGCATGCATGGAACCCGCAGGAAGCCCCCGTCTTACACGCTCCACACATCCGGCCTCCTCCTCATTACCACTACCAGCACCAGGGTGATCCGGGTCAATCCTCCTCTCAAGGAGGCAGTTTTCCTAACTTTCAAAGCTTACATGATTTATTACAGGAAAACCTTATGTGCACCAGGAACACCTACAACATGGCCAGCAACACATACGCCCGGGTCGGAGCGATAGAAAGAATTATCTCTGACATGCAGGATGCCATTGGGAACATCCGGGAGTATATGGCAGGCCACGGAGGAGGTGATGATGATGAAGACGAGGACATGGATTGAGCGGGAGGAGTTGGAGGTAGCGGTACACGGTTGGAGGTCTCACAGGTTAAACCCCTTATCTCATGAACAATTTCATGGCCTGCGTGCCATTTGTTGAACAATTTACTTTCCTTAACACTTTTTGATTTCTGCATTTCTTTTTCTTTTAACTTGTGACATGGATGATGAACTTTGGTAATTTAGGATGTTGGTTATTGTTTGGTGTGGTATTTATTAGTTAAACAGGTACATACGAGGCTTAGAGCACTAAACATCAGTGCTACTAAAGCCGGGACATCAAAACCGAAGCCAGAAACCTGTTCTACACTTTTGCAGATTGTCCACACGGGGTCGTGCTCAGCCGACACACCCCCGTGCCCATCGCCCAGACCTGCTGTTTGTCAAAATTATGCAGACTTTTGCTTGACACGGGGTCATGCTCAGCCGACACGCCCCCGTGTCCACCTTCTGTAAGTCGTCGTTACTGGCAATCTGTACACGGGGACGTGTTCATTCAACACGGGGCCGTGTCCAAATGCCCAGTAACATAAAATTTGGTTTCAACACACGTTTTACACATTCAATCAACCTAAAAACTTATTTTTGGGACACATTGAGGACAATGTGTTATTTAAGTGTGGGGGGGATGCTAAATGTGACAACTGGCACAAATCGGTAATTTCCGTACACTTTAATCATTATTTAATGATTGCAATTATGTGCTTAATTGTCAGCAATGTCTGAACACATGATTAAACAAGTGAATTCATGCACGTTGTATACTACAAAATATTGCTTTATGCATAAACGAGAGCGTTGCGTCAAAAATAATAGTAAACTCACCGGTAAGACACAATGTGTCAACAGAACTGCAGAAAGCAGTCAGACAATAAAATTGGAACCTAGGTGTAGGTCCGACGACAAGAATGCATTAAAACCCAAGAGTACATACAAGGGTTAATATATATGCAATTCGAAAGCAAAAATAAGCACTAAAAAGCACCCGAAACGCACTTTAAGTGCAGAAATTATATAATTCAGCATTTAAACATACGAATATTATGCAGAAATGTCGTTTTATTATCCAGAATATTTCCCTAAGTGTTGGGAATTGAAAGAGTACAAGAAAGGTACTTAAACGACACTAAAAAGTGTAATTTAGCACTTTAACGAATCGGTATGTAACCGAACAACCGGAGATTACCCGGAACCCTAAAATATTGCAAGAAGCATTGTTATTATTTTTCTGAGCTAGTATTGGCTCCCGAACACTTAAACATACTACATAGTGCATGATACACTAAAATACTAGACTTTTACATTAAACCTTCCACTAATTACCCACTTTACCATCAAAATTACAATTTACCCCCCCCCCCCATTCACCATTCACGGCTCACATAAGGTGGCCCCACTCAAGATTTTCAATATCTTCTTAAATCCTTCCATAATCCTTCTTGGATTTATGTAAGATTTTGTTGGTACTAATTGAAACACATGGACCAAAGGGTATTAGAGCTTGTTGGTTATAAGATCACATTATCTTCATCTTCACAAATCACCACCATACTCTCCTCTCTCCCTCACATAGGCTACGGCCAAACAAGCCCCTCAAGCCACCACCATTTTCGATCCATACACATCCATTCTAAGGTGATATTGAGGTGTAAGAAGGTCATTAACGAAGCTCGGTGCAAGCGGATCTTGAAGGACCTTCTTCATTTGCTTTTATCCACTTCATTTGTCCTCTTGAACTTCCCTAGCCTTGTGCTAGTAGTAAGTGTTCTAAAATACCTTCTTGATCTTGTTTATGATGGTTAATAGATGATTTATTGGTTAAAAAGCAAGAACACATAAGAGCATAACTAAAAGTCTTGAAAGAAAGATAAACTAGTTGGTTAAAGAGTAGATATGTGTGTAAATCATGTGAATCTTGTATGATTGTTATTATTTGATGTTGTTGTTAGTAAAAGCAAGATGGATCATCATCTAGACATACTAGTCCATGTTTGAGAGCATGAACTAGTAGGATGTAAAAGTTAGAAAGTTAAAAGATGATGGATCCATCCATTCATAAGACATGAACTTGTGTAAAAGTAAATTTTCTTGTAAAATAAGACTCTAAACATGTAGATCTGAAGATCTACAAGTGGTTTTTCGGAAGAACCAAGCAAAAATATTAGTTTTGTTAAAACCCGGATCTTATCCGAACTAAAAGCATTTTCGTACATAAACAAGTGTGTAGACACTTGTGTCACAAGAAAAATTTAACAAAGAAATATTTTTGCGAATCTCGACTAGAAGTTGTGAAACTTCATATTCTTTAAAAATAAGGTTTTTAAGAAATTAAACTTATTTTTAAAGATAACAAGACTTACTAAATGTGCTAGTAAGTTACTACACATTTTTGTAAATATTCAAGTTCATGAAATGGAGAAATTAGTGATTATTGTTGATGAGTATTGTTGATAATTGTTGTTGATGATTGTTGACGATTTAAAAGAAAATAAACACATGTTTTGAAAACATGGGAAACCTCCATTTTTAGGGGAAACTCTGTCAAAATTTTTATAAATTTTGACACTTAGAAAATATAAGTTTTTGAGAAACTTATTCCCTAAAAATGTATTCAAAAGTTTACCAAGGTTTCCCTAATTTTTGGTGATAAGAAATGAGGATTTCTTTAAGAATAAAAATGGATATAAATATGTATATTTTTGAGAGAAAAATATATATTATTTGATCACCAACTTTTGTGCTAAGTGTATATAGTATGTGTTATACGTGCTAGTGTATTAAGACTTAAAAATACACTAAATACTCGTGAGGAGTATAAACATAAAAATACACATACAACATACAAGATACATAATTCGGGTGCAAAGTGCAAAACACAAAAGACTTATATTTATTTTGGAGAAAATAATATAAGTAAGATACGTAGTTAAAAATATAGAATATTTTTAACACAAGAATATATACAAAAGAGAGTGACTGTACTTGTGCGACGCAAGTCTAGTGACTAACGTTAAAAAAACGCGTATAGGTTACGACGTTAATTAAGCAAATCCGGTGAAGTTTACGACGCTAGGAACGCAAAGTTGTGAGTTCATGCTCCCCCTTTTCTCTTTAACTGTTTTCAGTTTTTATAACTTCGGGGGTGAAATACATGTACAAAAGTACAATATTTATAAATTGTATGATATAAATACAAGAAGTACACTTGGTGAGAACGAGAACCAAGTGTGACAAAATATAAGATAATAAGAAACGCACTTGGTGAGGACGAGAACCAAGTTGGATGCGTTATGAGAAATGATAAAAAGAAACGCGCTTGGTGAGGACGAGAACCAAGTTGGATGCGTTATGAGAAATGATAAAAAGAAACGCGCTTGGTGAGGACGAGAACCAAGTTGGATGCGTTATGAGAAATGATAAAAAGAAACGCGCTTGGTGAGGACGAGAACCAAGTAGGAGGCGTTATGAGAAATAGTGTCACGAATAGGGTACAGAAGCACCATTAATCGTGTACATACTTAGACCGCAGAACAAAAGGTTAGATCTAACGGGTGCCTGGCAGCCACACTCTCGGTGAGGGCGATAATCGAGTAGTGCTTTTGTGTCTCAGAATATACCAATTAAATGCCTTAGGTTTGGTGACTTCCTATGTCGTGTCACATGTTAATGGCTTTGCAACCCATTAACAATCCTGATATTTACAGAAATACTGCATTTACATAAAATTCATACCATACTAAAATTGATATATAACTTGAAGTACGTGGGGTACTCAAGAAAATTGATATATAACTTGAAGTACGTGGGGTACTCAAGAAAATTGATATGTAACTTGAAGTACGTGGGGTACTCAAGAAGATTGATATATACCTTGAAGTACGTGGAGTACTCAAGAAAAACTTGATTTATTCACAACTATGTTTTTATACAAAGTATACAAACGTGAAATACAAAACTGCATGAATTCACACCAACTTTATGTTGACGTTTTTCCAAAAACTCACATGTATTTCAGGTAACTAGGATGGATGTGCGCGTGGTCTTACTCATGCTCGTGGATGTCGCTTTGTTTATCTTTAAATAAAGTCGTGACTTTTAAGACAATATGTTATCTAGTGTTGTAAACACTTGACATATGTTTTTGGTAATGTAATATTTGAAGTTATTTTTGAGCATGTAGTATGTTTACTCTTCGTATGCAATGAGAACCTTTCATGATCACACCTCGTGCTTCCGCCGCAGAAAGGGGTGTGACAGATTGGTATCAGAGCTGCGATTGTAGTGAACCAGGATTCCTTCTCGAGTCTAGTCTACAATCTTTAGGATCCATTCACGAAAACAATTTTCAAAAAGTTTTCATTGCATAAAACGTCCCGCGACATCCACTGCCTGAAACTGTCTACATAAGTCTAGAAAAGACACTACGAGACTTAGAGTGCACTTGAGTAGCACTTGTCGTTGACTAGAAATTACTTGCAATTATGTGTGATAATTAGCATGTACTAGAAGTAGAATGTCACAAGTATACGTGACTCTACCGAAAAGCAATGGCCCATCTGAAGGAAGAAAATACGAGGATGAAACGAACTGTGCGGACTGTGCAAGGAGTGACGTAATTATGGATGCATACATAATTATGGAATTCAGTGCACAAAAATCACAGCAAGTCTTGTCACGTATAGATCCCCTCAGTGTAAGCCCACTAAGTACTCTGCTAGAGTAATAATTGTTTGATGTCACTTATGTGGTATATATACCTGTGAATATATATGATACTACTGGCTAGTGTGACGATATCAAACAAATGCCTAACCCTGCTGTGTTATGTTCTGTCAGAATATGGCACCCAAGAAAGCTGTGAATGCTCGCAATGACGATCATCCTCCTCCTCCCCCACTTCCCAGAACTTCTGAAGAGCTGAACGCTCTACTGGAGGAAAGGATCTCCGCTGCTATCGCCCAGTACGAGGCGAACCGAACTCAAGACAGTGGTGGACCAAGCAACGCTAGGCGTAATGGGAATGGAGATTCGTCTGGAGGCAATACAGCTCAAGGTAACCTTAAGACACTGTGCTAAGCATGAGGAAATTTATGAACGGTCTTTGTTTCATTGTTTCTTCGATTGCTCACACGTGAATTGGTTGAATCAATTCCAGGCTGCACTTTCAAGCAGTTCCTCGACTGCAAGCCGATGAACTATGATGGCACAGGAGGTGCAGTAGCATTTGTGCGCTGGACGGAGAAGACTGAAGCTACTATCCGCATGAGCAAGTGTACCGCGGATCAGTAAGTCACTTTTGCTACTGGGTTATTCGTCGATGAAGCTCTGGCCTGGTGGAACCTGCAAGCCCAAACTTTGGGTGATGATGCCGCTTATGGCCTAACTTGGGAGGAATTGAAGGAAAGGATGAGAGAGAAGTACTGCTCTCGTGCGGAACTCCAAAGGCTGGAAACAGAGTTCTGGCACTTGACTATGGAAGGTGCTGACATCAATGGTTACACTCGAAGGTTCCACGATCTGTCAAGAGTGCTTCCCTACATGGTGACTCCTGAATTTAAGCGTGTGGAACGCTACATTTGGGGACTGGCCTCAGAGTTTCGTGGCATGGTGACGTCGGCCAAACCACAAACAATCACCGAGGCTGTAACTCTGGCTGTCAGCCTTACTGAAGATTGTGTTCGTATGAAGAAGCTATCACTGAACCCAACAGAAAAGACCGAGACACATGCTGAGTCGTCCGGTGACAAAAAGAGAAAGCATACAAGTTTGAACCAAGCAACTCGCAACAACAAGGGTTTCAGCAAGAAGCGCGACACTAATCCGCCGCAGGAGACGAAAACCCATGCAACCAAAGCATACCAAGGCTCCATGCCTAGATGCCAAAAATGTAAGTATCATCATGATGGAGCTTGTCGCATTCCAAGGTGCGACAAATGTGGTAAATTGGGTCATCAAACAGAAGACTGTTGGGGAAAAGGAAAGAACCGAAACGGGAATGGTGCTGGTAACAAGAATGGTAACGGGAAAGGGCAAGGATGCTTCAAGTGTGGAAGCAATGATCATTTCATGAAGAACTGCCCAGAGAGAAACAACGCTCCGGCTCGAGCATTTGTGATTGGAGCAAGAGACGCACGCGAGGACCCTAACGTGGTCACCGGTACGTTTCTCATTAACAATCACTTTGCATCCATATTATTCGACACTGGCGCCGATTATAGCTTCATGTCTGTGGAATTTAAACGCATACTCGGAATAGAATCTAGTAGATTAGAAATTCCTTATTCCATAGAACTAGTCAATGGTAAACTTGTTGAATCGGGCGAAGTTGTTAGAGGCTGCACGCTAGAACTTGGTGAACGAAGATTTAGCATCGACCTCTTACCTATTCAATTAGGTAGCTTCGATGTAGTGGTCGGAATGGACTGGTTGTCCAAGAACAAAGCTGAAGTCATTTGTCATGAGAAAATCATCCGCATCCCTCTGGCGAATGATGAAACTCTCATAGTACATGGAGAAAGACGAAACGCGCCTCTATGAATCATCAGTTGTATGAAGGCACAGAAGTGCTTAAGGAAAGGATGTGTTGCTTTCCTAGCACACGTTGTAGATAAGAAGGCCGTGGAGCCGAAACTCGAAGACATTCCTGTGGTGAAGGAATTTCCTGATGTGTTCCCCGAAGATCTGCCAGGACTACCTCCGCAACGACAAGTCGAATTCCACATAGACTTGGTTCCAGGAGCCGCTCCTGTAGCCAAGGCTCCCTATCGACTTGCACCATCCGAAATGCAAGAATTGTCTACACAACTTCAGGAGTTGTTGGATAAAGGATTCATAAGGCCAAGCTTCTCACCCTGGGGAGCTCCAGTATTATTCGTGAAGAAGAAGGATGGATCACTACGGATGTGTATCGATTACAGGGAACTGAACAAGCTCACAATCAAGAATCGGTATCCGCTACCGAGGATTGATGACTTGTTTGAACAACTGCAAGGATCGGGCTACTATTCCAAGATCGACCTTCGATCTGGATACCATCAGCTGAGAATCCAAGATGAAAGCGTGCCAAAGACTGCATTCAGGACACGCTATGGGCACTACGAATTTCTTGTGATGCCGTTTGGACTGACGAATGCACCAGCGGTCTTTATGGATCTAATGAACCGCGTATGCAAACCATACCTTGATAAATTCGTGATTGTATTTATCGATGATATTCTGATTTACTCGCGAACGAAAGAAGAGCACGAGCAACATCTCAGAACCATCTTGGAGCTACTGAAGAAAGAGAAACTTTATGCAAAGTTCTCGAAATGCAAATTCTGGATTCGCGAAGTACAATTTCTTGGTCACGTGGTGAATGAGAAGGGCATTCATGTAGACCCGTCCAAGATAGAAGCGATAAAGAATTGGGAAGCTCCCAAGACCCCAACCGAAGTTCGTCAATTTTTGGGCTTAGCGGGCTACTATCGGCGATTCATTGAGAATTTCTCGAAGATAGCTCAACCGCTAACGACCCTTACTCAGAAAGACAAGAAGTACGACTGGGGTCACAAACAAGAAGAAGCCTTCCAGTTACTTAAGAGCAAGCTATGCGATGCACCGATACTATCATTACCCGAAGGCACTGAAGACTTCGTGGTATACTGCGACGCCTCACGACAAGGCTTGGGTTGCGTGCTCATGCAACGCCAAAATGTCATCGCTTATGCTTCAAGACAACTGAAGGTTCACGAGAGAAATTATACCACTCACGGCCTGGAGCTGGGTGCAGTGGTATTCGCCTTGAAGATTTGGCGACATTATTTATATGGTACTCGATGTACAATCTTCACAGATCACAAAAGCTTGCAACACATATTTGATCAGAAGGAATTGAATATGCGCCAGCGACGTTGGGTCGAGCTGCTGAATGATTATGACTGTGAGATTAAGTACCATCCTGGAAAGGCGAACGTTGTAGCAGACGCGTTGAGCCGAAAAGAAAGGGTTAAGACCCTAAGGGTTCGAGCTCTGGAAATGACGATTCGAACGAACCTCACAGCACGCATTCGAGATGCACAACAAGAAGCTCTTAAAGAAGAGAACCGTAAAGCTGAATACCTACGGGGTATGCTGAAATACATGGTGCCAAACGAAGAGGGAGCCTTATACTTTAAGAAGCGTATTTGGGTTCCACTCTATGGTGGCATACGAGAAGTCATCCTTAATGAAGCCCACAAATCGAGATATTCGATCCACCCAGGATCGGACAAAATGTATCAAGACTTGAAGGAGTACTATTGGTGGCCGAGACTCAAAAGCGACGTTGCTGTTTATGTTGGAAAATGCCTAACCTGTGCCAAGGTTAAGGCAGAATATCAGAAACCGTCCGGCCTACTACAACAACCAGAGATTCCCGTATGGAAGTGGGAACAAATCTCGATGGACTTCATAACGAAATTACCCAGGACCCCGAGAGGGCACGATATGATATGGGTAATCGTTGATCGATTGACGAAGTCTGCGCATTTCCTACCAATCCGAGAGAAGGATAGCACTGGAAAGCTTGCAGAGATATACTTAAGAGAAATTGTGGCACGTCATGGAGTGCCAATCTCAATCATTTCAGACAGAGATGGATGCTTTGTCTCAAGAATCTGGCAATCATTTCAGGAAGCCTTTGGATCTCAGTTAGATCTGAGCACGGCATTCCATCCGCAAACAGACGGCTAGAGCGAACGGACTATACAAACGTTAGAAGATATGCTTCGCGCATGTGTCATGGATCTAGGTGGCAGCTGGGATACTCATCTACCTTTAGTTGAGTTTTTCTACAATAACAACTATCATACGAGCATAAAAGCCGCGCCGTTCGAAGCTCTGTATGGCCGCAAATGCCGATCGCCCTTATGTTGGGCAGACGCTGGAGATAAGCGTATGGTCGGTCCTGAACTTGTACAAGAGACAACCGACAAGATTGCGCAGATCCGAGAGCACATTAAGGCGGCTCGAGAGCGACAAAAGAGCTACGCTGATCCGAATAGAAAATCGGTAGAATTCAAGGTGGGAGATAAAGTGTTGTTAAAAGTCTCACCATGGAAGGGCGTAGTCAGATTTGGAAAGCGTAGAAAGCTGAATCCACGATACATCGGACCATTCAGAATATTGAAAAGAATTGGTACCGTGGCATACAAGTTGGAGTTACCGGAAGAACTTAATGGAGTACATGATACGTTTCATGTATCCAACCTGAAGAAGAGTCCAACACAAGAAAACGTGATCATCCCGATGGATGAAGTGCATATTGATAAAGCCCTCCGATTTACAGAGCAACCCGTTGAGGTTACCGACTGGAAAGTCAACAAGACCAGGAGGAGCAGTGTGAAGCTTGTCAAAGTACGTTGGAGCTCTAAGCACGGACCCGAGTACACATGGGAACGTGAAGACCAGTTCAAGAAAAAGTATCCCCACCTATTCAAGAAGACTCCAGCGAGAGTGAGTCCAGCCTGAATTTCGGGACGAAATTCTTTTAACGGGGGGGAGACTGTGACAACTGGCACAAACCGGTAATTTCCGTACACTTTAATCATTATTTAATGATTGCAATTATGTGCTTAATTGTCAGCAATGTCTGAACACATGATTAAACAAGTGAATTCATGCACGTTGTATACTACAAAATATTGCTTTATGCATAAACGAGAGCGTTGCGTCAAAAATAATAGTAAACTCACCGGTAAGACACAATGTGTCAACAGAACTGCAGAAAGCAGTCAGACAATAAAATTGGAACCTAGGTGTAGGTCCGACGACAAGAATGCATTAAAACCCAAGAGTACATACAAGGGTTAATATATATGCAATTCGAAAGCAAAAATAAGCACTAAAAAGCACCCGAAACGCACTTTAAGTGCAGAAATTATATAATTCAGCATTTAAACATACGAATATTATGCAGAAATGTCGTTTTATTATCCAGAATATTTCCCTAAGTGTTGGGAATTGAAAGAGTACAAGAAAGGTACTTAAACGACACTAAAAAGTGTAATTTAGCACTTTAACGAATCGGTATGTAACCGAACAACCGGAGATTACCCGGAACACTAAAATATTGCAAGAAGCATTGTTTTTATTTTTCTGAGCTAGTATTGGCTCCCGAACACTTAAACATACTACATAGTGCATGATACACTAAAATACTAGACTTTTACATTAAACCTTCCACTAATTACCCACTTTACCATCAAAATTACAATTTACCCCCCCCCCATTCACCATTCACGGCTCACATAAGGTGGCCCCACTCAAGATTTTCAATATCTTCTTAAATCCTTCCATAATCCTTCTTGGATTTATGTAAGATTTTGTTGGTACTAATTGAAACACATGGACCAAAGGGTATTAGAGCTTGTTGGTTATAAGATCACATTATCTTCATCTTCACAAATCACCACCATACTCTCCTCTCTCCCTCACATAGGCTACGGCCAAACAAGCCCCTCAAGCCACCACCATTTTCGATCCATACACATCCATTCTAAGGTGATATTGAGGTGTAAGAAGGTCATTAACGAAGCTCGGTGCAAGCGGATCTTGAAGGACCTTCTTCATTTGCTTTTATCCACTTCATTTGTCCTCTTGAACTTCCCTAGCCTTGTGCTAGTAGTAAGTGTTCTAAAATACCTTCTTGATCTTGTTTATGATGGTTAATAGATGATTTATTGGTTAAAAAGCAAGAACACATAAGAGCATAACTAAAAGTCTTGAAAGAAAGATAAACTAGTTGGTTAAAGAGTAGATATGTGTGTAAATCATGTGAATCTTGTATGATTGTTATTATTTGATGTTGTTGTTAGTAAAAGCAAGATGGATCATCATCTAGACATACTAGTCCATGTTTGAGAGCATGAACTAGTAGGATGTAAAAGTTAGAAAGTTAAAAGATGATGGATCCATCCATTCATAAGACATGAACTTGTGTAAAAGTAAATTTTCTTGTAAAATAAGACTCTAAACATGTAGATCTAAAGATCTACAAGTGGTTTTTCGGAAGAACCAAGCAAAAATATTAGTTTTGTTAAAACCCGGATCTTATCCGAACTAAAAGCATTTTCGTACATAAACAAGTGTGTAGACACTTGTGTCACAAGAAAAATTTAACAAAGAAATATTTTTGTGAATCTCGACTAGAAGTTGTGAAACTTCATATTCTTTAAAAATAAGGTTTTTAAGAAATTAAACTTATTTTTAAAGATAACAAGACTTACTAAATGTGCTAGTAAGTTACTACACATTTTTGTAAATATTCAAGTTCATGAAATGGAGAAATTAGTGATTATTGTTGATGAGTATTGTTGATAATTGTTGTTGATGATTGTTGACGATTTAAAAGAAAATAAACACATGTTTTGAAAACATGGGAAACCTCCATTTTTAGGGGAAACTCTGTCAAAATTTTTATAAATTTTGACACTTAGAAAATATAAGTTTTTGAGAAACTTATTCCCTAAAAATGTATTCAAAAGTTTACCAAGGTTTCCCTAATTTTTGGTGATAAGAAATGAGGATTTCTTTAAGAATAAAAATGGATATAAATATGTATATTTTTGAGAGAAAAATATATATTATTTGATCACCAACTTTTGTGCTAAGTGTATATAGTATGTGTTATACGTGCTAGTGTATTAAGACTTAAAAATACACTAAATACTCGTGAGGAGTATAAACATAAAAATACACATACAACATACAAGATACATAATTCGGGTGCAAAGTGCAAAACACAAAAGACTTATATTTATTTTGGAGAAAATAATATAAGTAAGATACGTAGTTAAAAATATAGAATATTTTTAACACAAGAATATATACAAAAGAGAGTGACTGTACTTGTGCGACGCAAGTCTAGTGACTAACGTTAAAAAAACGCGTATAGGTTACGACGTTAATTAAGCAAATCCGGTGAAGTTTACGACGCTAGGAACGCAAAGTTGTGAGTTCATGCTCCCCCTTTTCTCTTTAACTGTTTTCAGTTTTTATAACTTCGGGGGTGAAATACATGTACAAAAGTACAATATTTATAAATGGTATGATATAAATACAAGAAGTACACTTGGTGAGAACGAGAACCAAGTGTGACAAAATATAAGATAATAAGAAACGCACTTGGTGAGGACGAGAACCAAGTTGGATGCGTTATGAGAAATGATAAAAAGAAACGCGCTTGGTGAGGACGAGAACCAAGTTGGATGTGTTATGAGAAATGATAAAAAGAAACGCGCTTGGTGAGGACGAGAACCAAGTTGGATGCGTTATGAGAAATGATAAAAAGAAATGCGCTTGGTGAGGACGAGAACCAAGTAGGAGGCGTTATGAGAAATAGTGTCACGAATAGGGTACAGAAGCACCATTAATCGTGTACATACTTAGACCGCAGAACAAAAGGTTAGATCTAACGGGTGCCTGGCAGCCACACTCTCGGTGAGGGCGATAATCGAGTAGTGCTTTTGTGTCTCAGAATATACCAATTAAATGCCTTAGGTTTGGTGACTTCCTATGTCGTGTCACATGTTAATGGCTTTGCAACCCATTAACAATCCTGATATTTACAGAAATACTGTATTTACATAAAATTCATACCATACTAAAATTGATATATAACTTGAAGTACGTGGGGTACTCAAGAAAATTGATATATAACTTGAAGTACGTGGGGTACTCAAGAAAATTGATATGTAACTTGAAGTACGTGGGGTACTCAAGAAGATTGATATATACCTTGAAGTACGTGGAGTACTCAAGAAAAACTTGATTTATTCACAACTATGTTTTTATACAAAGTATACAAACGTGAAATACAAAACTGCATGAATTCACACCAACTTTATGTTGACGTTTTTCCAAAAACTCACATGTATTTCAGGTAACTAGGATGGATGTGCGCGTGGTCTTACTCATGCTCGTGGATGTCGCTTTGTTTATCTTTAAATAAAGTCGTGACTTTTAAGACAATATGTTATCTAGTGTTGTAAACACTTGACATATGTTTTTGGTAATGTAATATTTGAAGTTATTTTTGAGCATGTAGTATGTTTACTCTTCGTATGCAATGAGAACCTTTCATGATCACACCTCGTGCTTCCGCCGCAGAAAGGGGTGTGACAGATTGGTATCAGAGCTGCGATTGTAGTGAACCAGGATTCCTTCTCGAGTCTAGTCTACAATCTTTAGGATCCATTCACGAAAACAATTTTCAAAAAGTTTTCATTGCATAAAACGTCCCGCGACATCCACTGCCTGAAACTGTCTACATAAGTCTAGAAAAGACACTACGAGACTTAGAGTGCACTTGAGTAGCACTTGTCGTTGACTAGAAATTACTTGCAATTATGTGTGATAATTAGCATGTACTAGAAGTAGAATGTCACAAGTATACGTGACTCTACCGAAAAGCAATGGCCCATCTGAAGGAAGAAAATACGAGGATGAAACGAACTGTGCGGACTGTGCAAGGAGTGACGTAATTATGGATGCATACATAATTATGGAATTCAGTGCACAAAAATCACAGCAAGTCTTGTCACGTATAGATCCCCTCAGTGTAAGCCCACTAAGTACTCTGCTAGAGTAATAATTGTTTGATGTCACTTATGTGGTATATATACCTGTGAATATATATGATACTACTGGCTAGTGTGACGATATCAAACAAATGCCTAACCCTGCTGTGTTATGTTCTGTCAGAACATGGCACCCAAGAAAGCTGTGAATGCTCGCAATGACGATCAACCTCCTCCTCCCCCACTTCCCAGAACTGCTGAAGAGCTGAACGCTCTACTGGAGGAAAGGATCTCCGCTGCTATCGCCCAGTACGAGGCGAACCAAACTCAAGACAGTGGTGGACCAAGCAACGCTAGGCGTAATGGGAATGGAGATTCGTCTGGAGGCAATACAGCTCAAGGTAACCTTAAGACACTGTGCTAAGCATGAGGAAATTTATGAACGGTCTTTGTTTCATTGTTTCTTCGATTGCTCACACGTGAATTGGTTGAATCAATTCCAGGCTGCACTTTCAAGCAGTTCCTCGACTGCAAGCCAATGAACTATGATGGCACAGGAGGTGCAGTAGCATTTGTGCGCTGGACGGAGAAGACTGAAGCTACTATCCGCATGAGCAAGTGTACCGCGGATCAGCAAGTCACTTTTGCTACTGGGTTATTCGTCGATGAAGCTCTGACCTGGTGGAACCTGCAAGCCCAAACTTTGGGTGATGATGCCGCTTATGGCCTAACTTGGGAGGAACTGAAGGAAAGGATGAGAGAGAAGTACTACTCTCGTGCGGAACTCCAAAGGCTGGAAACAGAGTTCTGGCACTTGACTATGGAAGGTGCTGACATCAATGGTTACACTCGAAGGTTCCACGATCTGTCAAGAGTGCTTCCCTATATGGTGACTCCTGAATTTAAGCGTGTGGAACGCTACATTTGGGGACTGGCCTCAGAGTTTCGTGGCATGGTGACGTCGGCCAAACCACAAACAACCACCGAGGCTGTAACTCTGGCTGTCAGCCTTACTGAAGATTGTGTTCGTATGAAGAAGCTATCACTGAACCCAACAGAAAAGACCGAGACACATGCTGAGTCGTCCGGTGACAAAAAGAGAAAGCATACAAGTTTGAACCAAGCAACTCGCAACAACAAGGGTTTCAGCAAGAAGCGCGACACTAATCCGCCTCAGGAGACGAAAACCCATGCAACCAAAGCATACCAAGGCTCCATGCCTAGATGCCAAAAAGGTAAGTATCATCATGATGGAGCTTGTCGCATTCCAAGGTGCGACAAATGTGGTAAATTGGGTCATCAAACAGAAGACTGTTGGGGAAAAGGAAAGAACCGAAACGGGAATGGTGCTGGTAACAAGAATGGTAACGGGAAAGGGCAAGGATGCTTCAAGTGTGGAAGCAATGATCATTTCATGAAGAACTGCCCAGAGAGAAACAACGCTCCGGCTCGAGCATTTGTGATTGGAGCAAGAGACGCACGCGAGGACCCTAACATGGTCACCGGTACGTTTCTCATTAACAATCACTTTGCATCCATATTATTCGACACTGGCGCCGATTATAGCTTCATGTCTGTGAAATTTAAACGCATACTCGGAATAGAATCTAGTAGATTAGAAATTCCTTATTCCATAGAACTAGCCAATGGTAAACTTGTTGAATCGGGCGAAGTTGTTAGAGGCTGCACGCTAGAACTTGGTGAACGAAGATTTAGCATCGACCTCTTACCTATTCAATTAGGTAGCTTCGATGTAGTGGTCGGAATGGACTGGTTGTCCAAGAACAAAGCTGAAGTCATTTGTCATGAGAAAATCATCCGCATCCCTCTGGCGAATGATGAAACTCTCATAGTACATGGAGAAAGACGAAACGCGCCTCTACGAATGATCAGTTGTATGAAGGCACAGAAGTGCTTAAGGAAAGGATGTGTTGCTTTCCTAGCACACGTTGTAGATAAGAAGGCCGTGGAGCCGAAACTCGAAGACATTCCTGTGGTGAAAGAATTTCCTGATGTGTTCCCTGAAGATCTGCCAGGACTACCTCCGCAACGACAAGTCGAATTCCACATAGACTTGGTTCCAGGAGCCGCTCCTGTAGCCAAGGCTCCCTATCGACTTGCACCATCCGAAATGCAAGAATTGTCTACACAACTTCAGGAGTTGTTGGATAAAGGATTCATAAGGCCAAGCTTCTCACCCTGGGGAGCTCCAGTATTATTCGTGAAGAAGAAGGATGGATCACTACGGATGTGTATCGATTACAGGGAACTGAACAAGCTCACAATCAAGAATCGGTATCCGCTACCGAGGATTGATGACTTGTTTGATCAATTGCAAGGATCAGGCTACTATTCCAAGATCGACCTTCGATCTGGATACCATCAGCTGAGAATCCAAGATGAAAGCGTGCCAAAGACTGCATTCAGGATACGCTATGGGCACTACGAATTTCTTGTGATGCCGTTTGGACTGACGAATGCACCAGCAGTCTTTATGGATCTAATGAACCGCGTATGCAAACCATACCTTGATAAATTCGTGATTGTATTTATCGATGATATCCTGATTTACTCGCGAACGAAAGAAGAGCACGAGCAACATCTCAGAACCATCTTGGAGCTACTGAAGAAAGAGAAACTTTATGCAAAGTTCTCGAAATGCGAATTCTGGATTCGCGAAGTACAATTTCTTGGTCACGTGGTGAATGAGAAGGGCATTCATGTAGACCCGTCCAAGATAGAAGCGATAAAGAATTGGGAAGCTCCCAAGACCCCAACCGAAGTTCGTCAATTTTTGGGCTTAGCGGGCTACTATCGGCGATTCATTGAGAATTTCTCGAAGATAGCTCAACCGCTAACGACCCTTACTCAGAATGACAAGAAGTACGACTGGGGTCACAAACAAGAAGAAGCCTTCCAGTTACTTAAGAGCAAGCTATGCGATGCACCGATACTATCATTACCCGAAGGCACTGAAGACTTCGTGGTATACTGCGACGCCTCACGACAAGGCTTGGGTTGCGTGCTCATGCAACGCCAAAATGTCATCGCTTATGCTTCAAGACAACTGAAGGTTCACGAGAGAAATTATACCACTCACGACCTGGAGCTGGGTGCAGTGGTATTCGCCTTGAAGATTTGGCGACATTATTTATATGGTACTCGATGTACAATCTTCACAGATCACAAAAGCTTGCAACACATATTTGATCAGAAGGAATTGAATATGCGCCAGCGACGTTGGGTCGAGCTGCTGAATGATTATGACTGTGAGATTAAGTACCATCCTGGAAAGGCGAACGTTGTAGCAGACGCGTTGAGCCGAAAAGAAAGGGTTAAGACCCTAAGGGTTCGAGCTCTGGAAATGACGATTCGAACGAACCTCACAGCACGCATTCGAGATGCACAACAAGAAGCTCTTAAAGAAGAGAACCGTAAAGCTGAATACCTACGGGGTATGCTGAAATACATGGTGCCAAACGAAGAGGGAGCCTTATACTTTAAGAAGCGTATTTGGGTTCCACTCTATGGTGGCATACGAGAAGTCATCCTTAATGAAGCCCACAAATCGAGATATTCGATCCACCCAGGATCGGACAAAATGTATCAAGACTTGAAGGAGTACTATTGGTGGCCGAGACTCAAAAGCGACATTGCTGTTTATGTTGGAAAATGCCTAACCTGTGCCAAGGTTAAGGCAGAATATCAGAAACCGTCCGGCCTACTACAACAACCAGAGATTCCCGTATGGAAGTGGGAACAAATCTCGATGGACTTCATAACGAAATTACCCAGGACCCCGAGAGGGCACGATATGATATGGGTAATCGTTGATCGATTGATGAAGTCTGCGCATTTCCTACCAATCCGAGAGAAGGATAGCACTGGAAAGCTTGCAGAGATATACTTAAGAGAAATTGTGGCACGTCATGGAGTGCCAATCTCAATCATTTCAGACAGAGATAGACGCTTTGTCCCAAGAATCTGGCAATCATTTCAGGAAGCCTTTGGATCTCAGTTAGATCTGAGCACGGCATTCCATCCGCAAACAGACGGCCAGAGCGAACGGACTATACAAACGTTAGAAGATATGCTTCGCGCATGTGTCATGGATCTAGGCGGCAGCTGGGATACTCATCTACCTTTAGTTGAGTTTTCCTACAATAACAGCTATCATACGAGCATAAAAGCCGCGCCGTTCGAAGCTCTGTATGGCCGCAAATGCCGATCGCCCTTATATTGGGCAGACGCTGGAGATAAGCGTATGGTCGGTCCTGAACTTGTACAAGAGACAACCGACAAGATTGTGCAGATCCGAGAGCGCATTAAGGCGGCTCGAGAGCGACAAAAGAGCTACGCTGATCCGAATAGAAAATCGGTAGAATTCAAGGTGGGAGATAAAGTGTTGTTAAAAGTCTCACCATGGAAGGGCGTAGTCAGATTTGGAAAGCGTGGAAAGCTGAATCCACGATACATCGGACCATTCAGAATATTGAAAAGAATTGGTACCGTGGCATACAAGTTGGAGTTACCGGAAGAACTTAATGGAGTACATGATACGTTTCATGTATCCAACCTGAAGAAGAGTCCAACACAAGAAAACGTGATCATCCCGATGGATGAAGTGCATATTGATAAAGCCCTCCGATTTACAGAGCAACCCGTTGAGGTTACCGACTGGAAAGTCAACAAGACCAGGAGGAGCAGTGTGAAGCTTGTCAAAGTACGTTGGAGCTCTAAGCACGGACCCGAGTACACATGGGAACGTGAAGACCAGTTCAAGAAAAAGTATCCCCACCTATTCAAGAAGACTCCAGCGAGAGTGAGTCCAGCCTGAATTGAGGACAAGCAAAGATTCAAGTGTGGGGGTATTTGATATGTGTAAAATGCAACATATAAATTACATCAAATGAGGCATAAAACTAACCTTTTTTTAGTACAAATGTTGGAAAAAGTGTGCTTTTGTCTTCCTTTTGTATTTTCAGGGTTAAATGAGCTTAAATGAACAAAAGAAGCAAAAATGCAGCCAAATCTAACAATAATACAAGAAAAGGAATAAACGTGGCATGCCCGACCCCTCGACAGCATCTCCCCAAGCAAAAACAAGACATCAGAAGGCTGAACACGCCCCGTGCTCAATGAACACGGGGGCGTGCCCAATGGTCTGCAGAAAAGACAAAGCTGTAGAAGCTTTTATTTCACAACACGGGGGGCGTGGCCAGCGGACACAGGGCCGTAGTCAACACTAAGATTCGCAGAATCCAGGCAAATCTTGATAGTACAGATACGCTTCTGCACACGGGGCCGTGCCCAACGGACACGGGGGCGTGGTCAACTAATGCAGACAAACTGCAATTAATGAAGAAAGAGAAGATGGGTGGACATGGGGCCGTGCCCAACGGGCACGGGGCCGTGTCCGGGCTTCTGTGCAGGCTATAAATATGGGTGTTTGGCTCACTTGCAAGTCATCCCTTGGCAAACCACCTCTCTCACACTTCACCCACCCACCACCACCATCACAATCCACATCCACCACCATCATCCATCATCCATCATAGAGTGTGTGTAGTAGTCTCGGGATCCAATATTGATAGTAAGAGTTCTTGACAATCAAAGGCCATGTTTGCCTAAATCTCTTACATCACTTGGTGAAGACAAGCATTTAGTGTAATACTTTTTATTTTTAATCTTTTCGCACTTTTTATTTGGTTATGTATTAATGAATTTAATAACTAGTTTCTTATGTTGAAGGTGAAACTTCCTTATCATTTGTCCGTGGTGTCTTGGCGTTATTTTACTGTCTATATAAAATAAAAGATTTACACCATTCATATCTCCACGGTCTATATGGAGGTATGTTGGCTACCTGGTCGGGGGTTAAGGGAATGGTTTGGTAAGCGTCTTTCCTTGTTCAGTGTATAGATCCTGCAAGGACCCGGGTCAAGCTTAGTAGGACCTCCTTCAATACCCACTGGTCTATCTGTTTTATTTTATTTTTATTTTTAGCATTTTTAGTTAGTTTTTATTTTCTTGTTTAAAAACCTTTTTGATTTGATTAGACGTTGAGGATAAACCGGTACTAAAAGCACTTGTGTCCTTGGACGACCTCGGTATCTTACCAACACTATACTACGCTTGCGATGGGTGCACTTGCCCATATGTGTGTTTAGTGTTAGTAAATATCGTGTTTTATAAATTTAAAACTTGACTAAAGTGTTAAAAAGGGCTTAAAATATACTTAAAAACTTATAACACACCGCACACATCACTACCATCCTTCTTCTTGACGAACAACACTGGAGCTCCCCAAGGCGAGAAGCTCGGCCTTATAAATCCCTTGTGCAATAATTCCTGAAGCTGCGTAGATAACTCTTGCATCTCTGAAGGCCCAAGTCGATAAGGTGCCTTGGCTACAAGCACGGCGCCTGGAACCAAGTCAATGTGGAATTCGACTTGTCGTCGAGGAGGTAATTCTGGCAAGTCTTCGGGGAAGACCTCAGGATATTCCCTTACCACAGGGATATCTCCAAGCTTCGGCTCTTCGACTTCCTTATCCACAACATGAGCTAAGAAGGCAACACATCCTTTACGTAGACACTTATGTGCTTTCATACAACTGATAATCCGCAAAGGCGTATCATGCTTCTCTCCATGAATCAGATCGTCTCTTCATTCGCCATCGGGATGCAAATGATCTTCTCATGGCATACTGTCTCTGCACGGTTGCTAGACAACCAATCCATCCCAACTACGACATCAAAGCTTCCCAAATCAACTGGCAGAAGATCTATCGAAAACTCACGCTCTCTGAACTCCATAACACAACCTGTAATCACCTCAATAGCCTCTACTAACTTCCCATTAGCCAACTCTTTCGAATACGGGACGTCTAACTTACTTGCAACTAAACCAAGTATATTCTTAAAGTCTAGGGATATGAAGCTAAAATCGGCACCAGTATCAAACAACACATATGCATAATGTTGATTAATAGGGAACGTACCAGTAACCATGTTTGAATCCTGGCGTGCTTCCCTAGCTCCAATGGTGAACACCCTTCCACGCGCCTGATTATTTTTAGGGCAGTCCCGCTTAAAATTCCCCACATCACCTCAACCATAACATCCTTGGCCGCGTCCATTCCTATTACCACCATGGTTATTACTGTTGTTGTTTCCTCAACGGTTTCCGTTACCAGCTTGGTTCCCATAACCACCACGATTCCCGTTTCCACCAAAATTACCATTTCCTCCCTAATTTCGATTCCCTGTCTGATTTCCATTTCCACCACGGTTTCCATTACCGTTACCACCTTGTCCTCCATTTCCACGCCAAGCACCATACCAGCATGCCTCCTTAGAATGCCCAATTTTTCCACAAGTATCACATTTTCCATATCTGCATCGACCAACATGATGAAGTTGGCAAATGTCGCACTTTGGCAGGGTACCCATGTACCCTCTTCCCTTATTTTCAGCATTCCCAACGCCAGTCTGTGCCTCAGCTGGCTGATTAGTGTCTCTACGCTTGTTGGCATTGTTATTGTTCGCTCAGGTGTCTTTCTTGAAATTAGTGAACTTTCTTTTGTTATCACTTGATGACTCCACGTGAGTCTCTTTCTTCTTTGTTTCAGAAATCAAAAACTTGCCCAACCTAACTGCTTCTTCAGTAAGCGCCACACTTAAGTCAATTGCCTCAGAAATGGTTGGAGGCTTGGAAGCTGTCACCATGCTCAGAATATGAGGGGCCAATCCCCAGATGAAACGTTCTATCCTCTTAAACTCTGGCTCCACCAAATAAGGAACAACTCTAGACAAATCATGAAATCTCTGCACATACTCAGCCACCTTTGGACCTTCCATTTTCAAGTTCCAGAATTCCGTTTCCAACTTCTGGATTTCTGCTCGAGAAAAATACTTTTTACGCATCAACTCTTTCAGTTCATTCCACGTCAATGCATACTCAGAAGCCTTACCCAAAGTCTGAACCTGAAGGTTCCACCATTACAACGCTCCGTCTAGAAACAGTCCAGAAATGTACGTAACTCTTTGCTCTGGAGCACATTTACTCATTCTCAATACAGAGTCTGTCTTCTCCACCCAGCGTACGAAGGCGACGGCACCCCCAGTGCCATCGAAATTCTGGGGCTTGCAGTCCAAGAACTGTTTATAGGTACAACATGTACACAAGCAACATCATTCACAGAAAGCATTAGCAAAGCACTATTGGAAATATCCAAACGAGTTGTAATGTGTCTTTGGTGACTAAACATTACCGATTGGTGGGTTATTCCTTGAGGTACCCCCGCTATGTTTGGAGCGAAGGGCCTCGTGCGGTGGGATGGCCTGTGAGATGCGCTCTTGTAATTCTTCCTCTGTCGTCGGCAGAGGGTTGTTGGTATCGGTATTTCTTCGTGGCGGCATCTTTCTTCTAATAAGAAGATCGGAAAGGTCAGGCCTTATTCGTTAAATAAATAAATAATCGTCTAGGAGTCGTATGTATATATATATATATATATATATATATAAGCAATCATCCTAGCAAACAACCATGCAACAACATAATCATAGCATGAACATGTAACCCAACAATGTGTTTATTGAGAACATGACGATTGAGCTTTCATTAATTACCAACCACAAGTTACATTGTTTACAAAGTGTATCACATTAAAGAGACATAGGGTCACTCTGCCCTTGTCAAATAAGTCTGCCAATATACAAAAATCATATAGTCAAAAAGTGGTCTTCCATTCTTCACAAACTCGGCTCAATTGTAGTGCTTTCACCAAAAGTAATGCATTTGCATAAAACCAAAAACCTACTATGCTGATGGCGGAGGAGGAGGAGGAGGAAGGAAGAAAAGAAAACTACGAACATGTGCAAGCTCTTCCTCGAGCTCGTGTACTCTACGAATCAAGAAGCTAATCTGCTGCTCGACAGTGAGAAATCGGGCATCAAACCCCCCGGGATAGGTGCGGGAGCAGCATGTGGAGGTATGAACGGAGCTGACAGTGATGAGTGTGGAGGGACATAAGCAGAATGACAGGGACAGGGTGACCGTCTAGCACCCTCACTGAGCTCCAACTCAAGAACTCTACGACTCAAGATCTCAAACTGCAACTGTAAAGACAAAAGCAACTCATCCCGTGTGTAGCCTCCGTAATGTGAGGGATGATAGGGGTCTAAGATAGGCATGGTATATGGAGGGAACCATCAGAATGGCTCGTCAAGCGATGCGGGTGTAAAGAGAGTAAAAGGTGTAGTCTGTAGGATCGGAGGGAAAGCGGCTGAAACAAATGGGTCATAACTCGGAGGCTGTCCCGAAGTACCTTCCCCTGGTCGGGGAGCAGGGATCTCCTGGAGGAAAACAATCGGTAGGTCAGTACGGTGAACATCAGACTCAACAGAAGGTGGGGGAGCAACATCAGTGGGTGGGGGTGGTGGAATGAATGGATCGACAAGTGGGAGATCAAACGGAGCAGGAACCGGCTCCGGGATGAGAGGTGCGATATCTGGTAATCCAAACGGGACATGGTCAGGATCAGGGATCGGCTCAGGGTCAAGAGGTGCAATATCAGGCTGGCCAAAAGGAATAGGGCCTGGCTCAGGAACAGGCTCTGGGTCGTGAGGAGGTGTAGGGGCTCGGGCAGGGGATAATGGTGTAGCAGACATCGCTGTCTCATCATCGGAATCAGTGACATAAAGCTGCAGTCTTGCCGCCCGCAGGGCCGAGGAAGTCACAGACTCAAAGGAGTCCGAAACCGAATGCAAGCTAGAGTCAGAGGATAACTCTATAAATGGAATAGCAGGAGGAGGTACAACAACAACAACATCATCATCATCAATCTCCTCGTCGCCCTGAGCGTCAGCTGGGGGGCCATCCAAAATTAAATCGACATCATAGCCATAGAGGTCATCAAAGGGCCAATCCTCAGGAGGAATGACCACGAGGGGACGGCGTCGAGGATCGGTGATCATGAACAGGAGAAGGAATATCAAAAGGATCCTCAACGGGAACGCCATCAGCTATAGGTATGTCATCGCCAAAATCCGGTAATGCGATGGGTTGAAAGTCGTCCTCATCCTCAGACAGCATCTCGGGATCACTCTCGGTGTCCGATGTGAAAATCTCCGGCTCAGGCATGAACTCATCATCCGAAACGATGGCCATCGAGTTGTGGGTGTCAGATAACCCACTCTCAGAGGAAGACATGGGTGCATGTAACATAATAATCATAACATGTGCACATATGTTAACCACTAACACTAGTATATGTAAACAAAGACAATCATCACTTAATCATGTATTCACATTGTATTTCACGAAACTTCTCCATCTTAACTAGTCTACCCCATGCAAACCAAACCACCTTTGTGACCTTGCATTGTGTTTCTTGTCTTTCCTTTTTGTAAAACATTTGTTCCATGGATCTTGGCATTTTGAAAATGCAATGAAAAATATTTTATGAAAAATATTTTCGTGAGAGAGCCCTAATGATTGTAGTCTAGACTCGAGAAGGAATCCTAGTTCGCTACAATCGAAGCTCTGATACCAAACTGTCACACCCTGACTTTTGCGGAAGCGTGTTACGTGTGACTTGCTTAATATCATTGCATTCAACCATAACAAACAACTATATGATAGAAACCATGATGTTCATCCATTAAGGAGTTTCAAAATAACACAACCAACATTGTTTAACACCAACCAAGACTTCAAGTTTAAAATACAAAACAACCAAAGTTTTAAGTTCCATAACAGACTTTAACAAAAGACACTAATAAAACAAGGCTTTGAACCATGTATCTTATCAAAGATAAAATACATGATTCAAACCCTCTGATACTGGATGACATCGTTTATAGTAGACACATCTTGACAACCTTCAACTCCCGCCAGATCCATTTTCAATTTCCTGAAATACATGTAGTTTGAAAACATCAACAAAAGTTGAGCGAGTTCATGTGTTTTGTATGTGAGCTCGTAATAAACTTGTAATCACTGTAAGTATGTATTTGTAAACCCGGTATGAAAGCGTTTATGAACACATCAATTAATGATTTGCAAGGTTATTAACATGTGTGCAACGGCGTAGGAAGGCTCAAACCTAGCAGATTTTGTACCGGGCTTCCGGCTGGAAGACATAGCCACCACCTTCGGCCACTTCCGACCCAGGGGTGGAGCTCGCAACACCCAAATAGATCTATCACTCTTGTCCCTGGGTTCTTATAAGAGGATTAATGGTCTTAAGTGTGCGCCTACCCTTTAACATGATCTATCAGTTCATTCCTTAGCTAACCATACCATTTATAAACGTTTGTAAACATTTGTAACATGCATTTCACCCCCAAAGTTATAAAACCGAAAATATTTAAAAGAAAAGGGGGACGTAAACTCACAATCTTGCGTCTCGTAAACTGGTATAACTCAAAGCTTCTCCTCGGTCGCATGACTACCTACACACGTGCTATGGTTTACTAGACGGATGGGTCGTGCCTTGACTTTTAGTCTTAATTGTTATGACTTAGTATCTTTGAGTTACATTTCTTGGTGTCATAAATATTATTCCCGAAGTATATAATTATTTGTTAAAATAATAATATTTTAACTTAAATTATATTTATTAATTTTTGGAATACTTGTTAAAATAATATATTTTAACTTACTTGTTTGGTAATCCTTCATGAATATTTTTCCCCAATGATGGGTACATTTATACTTGTATTCTTAGACTTGTGTATTTTGCCAAGTATTGGTGGCGTATTCCGGTGTGTATTTGTACGTACAAGGATACATATTTTTTATTGTATTTATTAAGTATTCTTATACTTAATTTTTGTATTTAAATTTTCCGGAATATTATTTTTTAATAAAAATCACCAATATTTACATATAAAACTCAAAAATAATATATTTTCATATAAACCTCAATAATAATATATTTTCAAGATTAACTTAGAAAATATTTATAAATCCATTTTTCACCCGAAAAATAATATATTCTAAATTTTTTTAAGAAAATATATTTTCTTCAAAATAATATATTCTCTAATAATTCAAGAAAATATATATATCCTTTCTTTATTAAAAAAAATAATGTATTTTCTTTCTTGACAACAATATGATATATTTTTGTAACACTTGTAAAAATTATAATTTCCGTTTCTTGGGTTTCCAAAATACCGTTTAACTTATTTGTCAAAATATATCTATTATCTTAATTCCGGAATATATATATATGTAATCCATATTCCTTTTTCGGTTTGTCCAATTCCGGAATATATATATGTAATCCATATTCCTTGTTGTGTTATTTAGTTATATTATATAGTATCATAAACTGTCCTACAGTCATATAGATCACATAAGTCATGGATGGAGGTAACAACCTCGTTATAGTTCACCAAAGCACAAGTTCGTTAACTAAGTTAACAAACCGGTTGGTCATGAATAACAGAATGTAAAGACAGGATATAAAATGCTGAATAACCGAACAAGGACAACCCGGGTGTGTTGTCTCAACATGGAAGTGTGAACCAAGTGTTGGAGGCTGGACGGGGTTAACTTATTCTAGATCTAGGAGATTGTATGGGTGTTCGTTTGTGTAACAACCCGCACATTCGCGCTTGTTACTCTCATTACACCTAGCGCACGAGATTCAGATCATAATGTAAACTATATCGCTTACTACGCTACTTCGCATGTTTTCGCATACGCTATATCACAACGCTTACGATTATAACGCTTTCTCATACACTCTTATGCTATTACTATGCTATTAGCTATCGCTCAATGCAAACGCAAAATTGAAACGCAGTTACTTATGCTATGACCTATTAGTTATATATATAAATACCTAAGTATTAAGACTTGTATAAACGTGCACTCGCTGGCACGCGCAACTCAATCTATCGCACTGAAACGCAACATAACACGGTACTACTTATCTCGCTAAAATGCTTAAAGTACCCACAATGATTAACGCAACAAAACGCACCAAAGGAACCAAGTTGGAAAATAACAACAAACACATTCGGTCGTCCGAATGGGCCATGATGTGTGTAAAATGCAACATATAAATTACATCAAATGAGGCATAAAACTAACCCTTTTTTAGTACTAATATTGGAAAAAGAGTGTTTTTGTCTTCCTTTTGTATTTTCAGGATTAAATGAGCTCAAAAACACAAAAGAAGCAAAAAGACAGCTAAATCCAACATAAATACAAGAAAAGGAACATTAGTGGACTGCCCGAACCCTCAACGGCACCTTCCAAAGCAAAATAGAGAAAACAGAAGGCTGAACACGCCCCGTGCTCAGCCAGCACGGGGCCGTGCCCAAGAAGCAGCAGAAAAGACAAACCTATAGAAGCTTCTATTGCCCATCACGGGGCCGTGCACAGCGGACACGGGGGCGTGTCGAAAGTACAGCAGGCGCATTTATTGTAATTGCGAATTACAATTAATGAGGAGAGAGAGTGTCAGATGGACACGGGGCCGTGTCCAGCGGACACGGGGCCGTGTCCAGCTCTCTGTTCAGCCTATAAATAGGGGTGCTTGGATTCATTTCATCTCATCCCTTGGCACACCACCTCTCTCACACTTCATCCACCACCCACCACCATCACAACACCATCATCCACCACCATCATCCATTGTCCATCATAGAGTGTGTGAGTCGTCTCGGGATCCAAGATTGATCGTAAGAGTTCTTGACAATCAAGGCCATGATTGCCTAAGTCTCTTACATCACTTGGTGAAGACAAAGTGTCTAGTATAATACTTTTTATTTCTAATCTTTTGCACTTTTTATTTGGTTTTGTATTAATGACTTTAATAACTAGTTACTTATGTTGAAGGTGATTTTTCCTTATCGTTTGTCCGTGGTGTCTTGGCATTATTTTACTGTCTATATAAAATAAAGGATTTTCACCATTCATATCTCCACGGTCTATATGGAGGTATGTTGGCTACCTGGTAGGGGGTTAAGGGAACGGTTTGGTAAAGGTCTTGCCATTGTTCAGCGTTTAGAGGTCCTGCAATGGACCTGGGTCAAATTTAGTAGGACCTCCTTCAATACTTCACGGTATTGGATGGCGGGGGTCCAAACTCTTTGATCCCCTCATAAGTTAACTACTATTAATACTATAACCCGGCTACTTAGGACTGTATCCCTGCTGACTCAGACTACTTAGCCGAGGGTAACGTCACCGCCAAAAGCGGGGCCTACCACAATACTGCATTAATAACTTAATTCATTATCTTCCAATAATCCACCCTTTTAGGATTGTATCCCTGCTGACTCAAACTACTGGGGTGAGGGTAACGTCGCCTTCAAAAGAGGGGCCTACTACAATAACTAAGATAATCTCTTAATTATGTGCAAAAGTGCGGAAATAATCAAAGGTTATACTAGATACGAGTCGGAACCAAGTGATTCATCTTGTCTATCTGTTTTTATTTTTATTTTTATTTTCAGCATTTTAGTTAGTTTTATTTTTCTTAGTTTAAAACATTTTTCTAAACTTTTATTTTGGTTAGACGTTGAGGATAAACCGGTACTAAAAGCTCTTGTGTCCTTGGACGACCTCGGTATCTTACCAACGCTATACTACACTCAACGATGGGTGCACTTGCCCATATGTGTGTTTAGTGTTAGTGAAATATCGTGTTTTATAAATTTAAAACTTGGCTAAAATAAGTGTTAAAAAGGGCTTAAAATATACACCTAATATATATAACACTTCACACGCATCAAGTTTTTGGCGCCGCTGCCGGGGACACAAGGATTTTAAGAAAGTTAGGAATCAACGGCCTAATCATCTTTTATTTTTCTTTTTATTTTTTTTAGGATTTTCTTAGTTTTTCAGCTTCTGCAGCGCTCAGCACGGGCCGTGCCCGGTCAGACATGGGCCGTGCCCAGCAATCATCACTGGCAGTTTTTATTTTCTGAGTTACAGAGAGCTGAACACGGGGCCGTGTCGGTGCAACACGGGGTCGTGTCCAACTCCCAGTAACAGGGATCCAGAAATCAATTACTGTGCCTCTGAACACGGGCCGTGTTCATTGAGCACGGGGCCGTGGTGAACATTCTGACCAGCGTTCTTTTCTGTTTTTGCTGCAGGACTTGGAACCCAGGCGCCACATTTGAACCTCCTACGTAGTGCATGAGCTCCAGTTCTAGTAGAGACATAAAAGAACCCCTAGAAGAACCCGAGCGCTTTCTCAGAAAAAGACTAAAAGCTAAAAATCAAGAGAAAGCTTCGGGGGACCCACTTCCAATGGCGGACCAACGTACCCTCATGGATTACCTACGGCCTACCGTAGGCAATCTTGGCGCCGCTATCAATGCCCCGAATGTCGAGGCCAACAACTTCGAACTTCGGCTGCATTTGATACAAATGCTCCAAAACTCCGCAACCTTCCACGGGCTTGCGGACGAGGATCCCCATCTACATATTACTAACTTCTTAGAAATATGTGATACCTTTCGGATCAATGGAGCATCAAATGACGCCATCCGCCTTCGAATGTTTCCTTTTTCACTAAAAGACCGAGCTAAGGCTTGGCTTAACACCCTCCCAGCTGGATCGGTAAACACCTGGGATGAACTCGCCCAAAAGTTTTTGTATAAGTATTTCCCTCCTGCTAAAACGGCTAAATTAATGACTGAAATTAATACATACTCACAAGAGGATGGGGAATCCTTATATGAAACTTGGGAAAGGTTCAAGGAGCTTCTAAGAAAGTGTCCTCACCATGGTCTAGCGGTATGGCAACAAGTATCCACTTTCTACAATGGATTGTTGCCACACACAAGACAAACACTTGATTCAAGCTCCGGGGGACTCTTAGGTAATCGTCGCCCAAATGAAATATATAACCAAATTGAGGAAATTGCTCAAACCAATTTTCAATGGCACACTCCCCGAGGTAATAAATCTATTGCCCCGGGCGCCCATAAGGTTGATGAAAGCACCTCTTTACAAGCCCAAATCGAGGCCCTCTCTTCAAAAATCAAAAGGCTAGAAATGACAAAAACGGCCTAGGTTATGGCTTGTGAAGGGTGTGGTGGGTCACATGAAAATTGGAGTTGTATGAAAGAATTAGATGAACAAACTGAAACGGTAAACTACATGGATAATAGACCTAGGCCGTCGGGTCCTCCAACGGGTACCTACAACCAAGGATGGCGTAACCACCCAAATCTTGGTTAGAGAGATCCCGGAAATAGTAGTAACCAACAAAACCAACGAACTAATTTTCAACAACCGCAAAATTTTCCTCAACAACAAGGTGGAAGAGAAAGGCTTGAAGATACTGTATCTCGCCTCATCTCTGACACTGAAAAGAAGAACTCGGATCGATTTCAACAATTGGAATCGAATTTCAGAAATCAACAAGCTAGCATTCAAAACGTTGAAAAACAATTAAATCAACTAGCTCAAAATTTCTCCGAGAGACCACAAGGCGCATTACCCAGTAATACCGAACCGAACCCAAAGGCACAAGTCCATCTCATCACATTAAGAAATCGAACCGTGGGTCCCGAGGATGCTCCATTGCCGTCAAATGAAAGAAGCCATTCTAGCCAGCCTGTGACTCCTCCTGCGCCTGAAAAGGTTTCTACACCAAATCAAGAGCTCACCAAGACTCCTCCAATCCCGTACCCCGGTAGGTTAAATCGTCAAAAGACCGATGAGCAATTCGCAAAGTTCGAAAGCTTACTAAAACAATTGCATGTTAATATTCCTTTTATTGAGGTCCTAACCCAAATGCCTAAATATGCAAAATTCATGAGGGATTTCCTCACTCACAAAAGGAAAATTGAATCATTGCAATTAGTTAACTTAGGAGAAGAATGCTCAGCTCTAGTACTCAACAAACTTCCACAAAAGAAAATCGACCCCGGGAGCTTCACAATCCCTTGTTCGATTGGGAAGTCCCCCGTCCGAAATGCTTTAGCCGATCTTGGGGCTAGCATCAACCTCATGCCCACCTCAATGTTCAAGCGACTCGGCCTAGGAACAACAAGCCCTACAAAGATGAGCATACAACTCGCCGACAGGTCCGTAAAATTCCCACATGGTGTCGCCGAAAATCTGCTAGTCAAGGTCGACAAATTCGTCTTTCCAACCGACTTTGTCATCTTAGACATGGAAGAAGACACCGAGGTCCCTCTCATCCTCGGGAGGCCATTCCTAGCCACCGCTCAAGCATTGGTGGATATGAATGACGGAACTCTAACATTGAAGTTTGGGGATGAGGAAGTGAAATTTGAATGTGGAAAGCGAGTAGAGGAAGAAGATCCGGTCAACTACATGAAGGTCATAGACTCAAGCTTGGATGACGCTCTCCGACGGTGTAACATGGGATGCAACACATCCCACTTGGGTAACATATGACCAGGCTTTGGGTCTAGCCAAGGACCCTTATAAACGTGGCGCACCATGGAGGCATTCCACGGAACTATCCTTAGTTTAATTTAGATTAGTTTTTATGTTTTCTAGTTAGTTTAATTTTCAGGAATAAAACACACTCATGGTGGTAAAGGATGAAAAGGGGAACGAGGAAAATGATCCCATGCACAAGAACGAGGCAACCCGACAATTTTCTCCATTTCAGAAGGTTCAACACGGGCCGTGCCCAACCAACACGGCCCCGTGTCGAGCCACCTGCAGAAAACGCCCAGTACAGGTACCTGGACACGGGCCGTGTTCACCCAACACGCCCCCGTGTCCAGTCTTCTGTTTCTTTTATTTCAATTTTGTTACTGGCACTTGAACACGGGGCCGTGCCCGGATAACACGGGGCCGTGTTCAGTGCCCAGTAACACAAATTTTTGCTTTTTAAACACTATTTTACACATCCAATCAACCTAAAAATTTATTTTTGGGACACATTGAGGACAATGTGTAATTTAAGTGTGGGGGGGATGCTAAAACCTTGAATTTTGCAAGTCCTAACTACAAGCCTTACACAAAACTCTATTAGAACCGCTAATCACCCCAATTTTTTTTCAAAAATTTCATTTTTTTTACTTGTCTAGGTTTAACTCGGGAAATTCAGGACCTCAAAAAGGTTATATTTTTACAAATTTACAACCGATAGCGTAGTGATAAAAAGAACCAACATAAGAAAATTATGAAAAGGCATGACAAACTTATTTAAAATTTGATTATATATACTTGATCACATAAAAACCCATTCCCACAAAAAGTGAGTTTTGAGCCTTTATTGAGCACACAATTACATATCATTTGACTAAATGCTCATTTTTTCGTTTCTTGTGTGAATAGCCGCTTGGTTCTTACAACTCTAGAACTTGCCATGACAATACATTCCCGGTCCTTATCAACTTAAACCCGAGTAAGTAAATGATAGAGGCATTAGGACTAACCTTTTTCATTTCTACACCATTATTTTTCTTTTTCTTTTACCACCTACCCAAAAATCCCCCTAGTTAGCCCCTTCGAGCCTAAACCTTTTCGTTTCATCACCCAAACAAAAACCCTTTCATCCACCAAAACCTTTTTTATTTTTAACCCTTTATTTTAGTAACAAGTTCGGTTCTTCGTTAAAAAAAAAGATATTTGTGATAATGATGAAGCAAAAAGAAAATAAACAAACAAAGTAATAAAAAATAACTTTGTTTGAATAAAAGCTTCATTAAAAATAAAAAGTTGCAAAAATACGAAAACCGACACTTGTTACGCTTTTAGCCCTTTTTCTACTAACCAGTAACCCAACCACCTACCTGTAACCCTAGCCAACCCTTAACCCACAAAGTCCTCTTGATATCTACAAAGGTATAAAAGTTAAAAAGGAGGAGGATTGATTTCTTGGCAAGCCTATGGTAGGAGTAAATTCCGTGCCGCTCTCGAGTGATTCACTAAAAATACACCTTCGGCCGAGTGTGAGTGATTTCCCCGCGAGGTATGTGAACTTGTATATAAATAGAATTTTAAAAAAAGAATGTTATGCCCAAATAAGTAATTTCTTTTATGAACAGTTCTAAATAAATCATTACGAATAGGAGTGTAAATAAATAAAAAATTAAAACCCAAAAAGATCTTGGAAATCCCGACACTCTACGACAAGCCCAAAACCTTCTCTTCTACCTATTCCATTTGGGAGTGTAAGCCACATATTAAAGAGTTTTGCTTGAGGACAAGCAAAAGTTCAAGTGTGGGGGTATTTGATGTGTGTAAAATGCAACATATAAATTACATCAAATGAGGCATAAAACTAACCCTTTTTTTAGTACTAATATTGGAAAAAGAGTGTTTTTGTCTTCCTTTTGTATTTTCAGGATTAAATGAGCTCAAAAACGCAAAAGAAGCAAAAAGACAGCTAAATCCAACATAAATACAAGAAAAGGAACATTAGTGGACTGCCCGAACCCTCAACGGCACCTTCCAAAGCAAAATAGAGAAAACAGAAGGCTGAACACGCCCCGTGCTCAGCCAGCACGGGGCCGTGCCCAAGAAGCAGCAGAAAAGACAAACCTATAGAAGCTTCTATTGCCCATCACGGGGCCGTGCACAGCGGACACGGGGGCGTGTCGAAAGTACAGCAGGCGCGTTTATTGTAATTGCGAATTACAATTAATGAGGAGAGAGAGTGTCAGACGGACACGGGGCCGTGTCCAGCGGACACGGGGCCGTGTCCAGCTCTCTGTTCAGCCTATAAATAGGGGTGCTTGGATTCATTTCATCTCATCCCTTGGCACACCACCTCTCTCACACTTCATCCACCACCCACCACCATCACAACACCATCATCCACCACCATCATCCATTGTCCATCATAGAGTGTGTGAGTCGTCTCGGGATCCAAGATTGATCGTAAGAGTTCTTGACAATCAAGGCCATGATTGCCTAAGTCTCTTACATCACTTGGTGAAGACAAAGTGTCTAGTATAATACTTTTTATTTCTAATCTTTTGCACTTTTTATTTGGTTTTGTATTAATGACTTTAATAACTAGTTACTTATGTTGAAGGTGATTTTTCCTTATCGTTTGTCCATGGTGTCTTGGCATTATTTTACTGTCTATATAAAATAAAGGATTTTCACCATTCATATCTCCACGGTCTATATGGAGGTATGTTGGCTACCTGGTAGGGGGTTAAGGGAACGGTTTGGTAAAGGTCTTGCCATTGTTCAGCGTTTAGAGGTCCTGCAATGGACCTGGGTCAAATTTAGTAGGACCTCCTTCAATACTTCACGGTATTGGATGGCGGGGGTCCAAACTCTTTGATCCCCTCATAAGTTAACTACTATTAATACTATAACCCGGCTACTTAGGACTGTATCCCTGCTGACTCAGACTACTTAGCCGAGGGTAACGTCACCGCCAAAAGCGGGGCCTACCACAATACTGCATTAATAACTTAATTCATTATCTTCCAATAATCCACCCTTTTAGGATTGTATCCCTGCTGACTCAAACTACTGGGGTGAGGGTAACGTCGCCTTCAAAAGAGGGGCCTACTACAATAACTAAGATAATCTCTTAATTATGTGCAAAAGTGCGGAAATAATCAAAGGTTATACTAGATACGAGTCGGAACCAAGTGATTCATCTTGTCTATCTGTTTTTATTTTTATTTTTATTTTCAGCATTTTAGTTAGTTTTATTTTTCTTAGTTTAAAACATTTTTCTAAACTTTTATTTTGGTTAGACGTTGAGGATAAACCGGTACTAAAAGCTCTTGTGTCCTTGGACGACCTCGGTATCTTACCAACGCTATACTACACTCAACGATGGGTGCACTTGCCCATATGTGTGTTTAGTGTTAGTGAAATATCGTGTTTTATAAATTTAAAACTTGGCTAAAATAAGTGTTAAAAAGGGCTTAAAATATACACCTAATATATATAACACTTCACACGCATCAGGCCATCCGCCCGGACGAGCCCATCTGACCGGATGGGTATGCCCATCCATCCGGATGGAGCCCATCCGTCCGGATGGAGCCATCCAGACACAACCATTCGCCACCGACTTAGTCCTCATCCTCACCTATAAATAGGGGACTTGTATCTCTTTTCAACACTCTTGTTTCTCCAAACACTCCCAAGCTCTCTCAAGGTTCCAGATCGCTGTCGAGACCATTTTGTAAGCTTTTTCCCTCAAATCTTCTTCAATCTTCATAATATTCCACTTCTACGTCATCTTCTTCATCAAAATCACACACACACACACACCTTAACTATTTCTCAAAATCACTGGTTTTAGACCTCTTGAAGGTGGTTTCCACTCGTTTTGCTCAGGAAAATTGTTGTGGAGCATCACTCAATCGAGATTGGTCCAAGATCTAAAGGATTTTCACGTTTACAACATATCTATGATCTCTTTATGAACTCTCCTTCGATTTTTTGCAATATTGGTGGAATCACGAACCCGTCAGACTCCCGACTCATTCCATAGTCGAGGGGCCGACTCTATGATTGATTTCCACCAAGGAGATGGTCCAATCTACGGGTCAGACAAGGGTTCCGTCCAGAACGACACTCCAGCCGAATGGGCTACGCCCATCCACAGGAATGGGTTTGACTCGGTATTCACTGTTGTGTTGATCCATTATCGTACCCATCTCCATTGATTAAAAACATTTTTAACAAAACTTCATAATTTTGACGGTTCATAATTTTACTTCAGAACCATAATAATATTGCTGTATGTTCTTCGTCTTCACCAATTCCTCTACATCCCACCATGGTAGAGTTTTGATATCTGAAAGAAATTCAAAGTATTGAACACCAAACTCACGCTTGATAGCATACACCTTCAGATCTTCTAAATACCCCCAAGATAGAATATCTCCAAGCGACTTGTCTGGATGTCTTTTGAAAAACTTTAACGGTCTCTTGAACTTCCTCTCCTCAGGCATTGCCCTGAACCATCTCTTCTTTTCTTCTACAAGATCTTCTTTTGAAATAGTCTTTGGAATATCATTAGAAGCAATCTTTTCAGCTACTTTCCTCCTTACTTCATCTTCATTATGTGACCGAAACAGTTCATCTATGGTAGGAAAATCATCATCTAGACCAGTATAATGGAATGGAATGTCTTGGTCAGAATCTGATCCATCTTCAACAACCACATTATCAAAGTTATCTGCATCATTCAAGAATTTGAACACATACTCCCTATCAGGAGTTGGTGGAATCTCTTCTTCAGTGTCAAACTTGAACTTATCTTCTTCCATATCCAAACTTTCCAACATGGACTCCCTAGTCCAATTCTCTAGTATCTCTCCCTCTTCTTCAATATGATTCAGATAAATAACTTTAGGAAGGTCATAAAATACCTTATGAAGATCAGCATGCTTAGTTCCAGAAGAAGACTCCCCCTGATGTTGAGCTTCATCTCTTTCCTCGTTATGCTTATCATTCAGAATATCTTCAACATTACTTGTACCTGAAGATTTCACATTTGAAGTACCACCAGCACCATCTTCATCATCATTTCCTTTATCATCTTTATCTTCTTTTTCCTCTTTGTCATCTTTATCATCTTTATCAACGTTTTCATCTTGATCGTCATCATCATCACCAAAAAATTCATTCAATTCTTCATCATTGTCTTCAACTTCGAACTTTTTCAACTTGGCCTCCAGACGACGACGTTCGACTTCAATTCTTCTATGGCTAACCTCTTCACTATAAACCACATCCTTCAACTTTCCAACCAGAATGAATGACGGTAAAGGAATTATAGCAAGATTTACCTCAATATCTTTTGCATTGACCTCAACCTCTGCATCCTTCATCTCAACATCTTCAACATGTGAAACATTTGCTTCAGCATTGGGTTGTGGCTGCTCTGGCTGGCTTGTTGATCCAGGAATCTCTTATGTATCAACCAGAACGCTTTTTCTTTTGTCTTTTAGAGCTTCTGCAGCTTCCTCAGCATCTCTTTTCTCTTTTTCCATCCTCCGAGGCTCAGCTCTTTGGATTTCTATTTCATCGAAAGCAGCATGAACATTAATACCAAGATGATCTTTGATCACAGCAAACAACATCTTGATCTGTTCATCTTTGATTCTTTATCGGCTCTCAAATCTGCTATGTCTTTCTTCAGAATTTCATTTGCACTTGTCGTAGATACCTCCAGATCAGCATACATCTCAAACATTGTCCTATTAGACTCATCTATTTCTTTGTTTTGCGATTCAACATTTAGAATCTTTTTTGTCAGCTCTCCAACTTCATGCGTCAACTCTTCAACTTCATTTCTCAACGCAACATTCTCTGCCTCAACATCTTTTAGCTTGTCTTTCGTTGCTTTGAGTTCTACTTCACTTTCTGCTTTAGCTTTTTCAAGAATACTTATCTTCCTTTACAAAGCAATCACTTTCGCATCATTAAACATATCTCCAAAGTCTTCTAAACCCACTGGACCACTACCAAGATCAGAAGGAACCTTTGGAAAACCATGACTTGAACTTTGAGGAGTTGGAGATTTCTTTGTCGCTAAAGTTGGTTCTTCCACTGTCTTTGGAGGTTGTTCAGAAGTTTCTCACGAACTTCTTCAGGAATAAGAACTGACTGTTGAACAGGAGAAGGTGGAGGAGTTTCCATTCTGATCTCACTCTGAATTGGAATTTCCACTTCTACACTTTCTACTCTTTCAACCTGTTCAGGAATAGATTTTGTGACTTTTCTAACTTTGTGTCTTTTAGGAACTTCACCTGTTGGTCGTGCTTTTCGCTTTCTGATTCCTTTCTTTTTCAACTTCTCTTTCTCTGCAGGTGTTGGCTCATATGTTGCATCTTCTTCGTGTGATGCTTTCTTTTTCTTTGGAGTTTTCTTCAACTTGAACTTTTCACTAACATATGAAGTAGGTGCTATTTGTGTAACTTCTATGTCGCTTTTAGTGTCGCTTGAATCAGTGTGCACCTCACCTTCAACTAACATTTCTTTCAATGTTTCTCCACTGTCACACCCTGACTTTTGCGGAAGCGTGTTACGTGTGACTTGCTTAATATCATTGCATTCAACCATAACAAACAACTATATGATAGAAACCATGATGTTCATCCATTAAAGAGCTTCAAAATAACACAACCAACATTGTTTAACACAAACCAAGACTTCAAGCTTAAAATACAAAACAACCAAAGTTTTAAGTTCCATAACGGACTTTAACAAAAGACACTAATAAAACAAGGCTTTTAACCATGTATCTTATCAAAGATAAAACACACGATTCAAACCCTCTGATACTTAATGACATCGTTTATTGTAGACACATCTTGACAACCTTCAACTCCCGCCAGATCCATTTTCAATTTCTTGAAATACATGTAGTTTGAAAACATCAACAAAAGTTGAGCGAGTTCATGTGTTTTGTAACTGAGCTCGTAAAAAACTTGTAATCACTATAAGTATGTATTTGTAAACCTGGTATGAAAGCGTCTATGAACATATCAATTAATGATTTGCATGGTCATTAACATATGTGCAACGGCGTAGGAAGGCTCAAAGCTAGCAGATTTTGTATTGGGCTTCCGACTGGAAGACATAGTCACCACCTTCGGCCACTTCCGACCCAGGGGTGGGGCTCGCAACACCCAAATAGATCTATCACTCATGTCCCTCGGTCCTTATACGAGGATTAATGGTCTTAAGTGTGCGCCTACCCATTCACATGATCTAACAGTTCATTCCTTAGCTAACCATACCATTTATAAACGTTTGTAAACATTCGTAACATGCATTTCACCCCCGAAGTTATAAAACTGAAAATAGTTAAAAGAAAAGGGGGACATGAACTCACAATCTTGCGCCACGTAAACTGGTATAACTCAAAGCTTCTCCTCGGTCGCACGACTACCTACACACGTGCTATGGTTTATTAGACGGATGGGTCGTGTCTTGACTTTTAGTCTTAATTGTTATGACTTAGTATCTTTGAGTTACATTTCTTGGTTTCATAAATATTATTCCCGAAGTATATAATTATTTGTTAAAATAATAATATTTTAACTTAAATTATATTTATTAATTTTTGGAATACTTGTTAAAATAATATATTTTAACTAACTTGTTTGGTAATCCTTCATGAATACTTTTCCCCAAGGATGGGTACACTTATACTTGTATTCTTAAACTTGTGTATTTTGCCAAGTATTGGTGGCGTATTCCAGTGTGTATTTGTACGTACAAGAATACGTATTTTTTATTGTATTTATTAAGTATTCTTATACTTAATTTTTGTATTTAAATTTTCCGGAATATTAATTTTTTTAATAAAAATCACCAATATTTACATTCTTAAAATACATATATTTTAAGAAAACTTTTATAGAAAATTATCTATAATTCTTCCTTGGCAAAAATAATTATATTTCCATATAAACCTCAAAAATAATATATTTTCAAGATTAACTTAGAAAATATTTATAAATCCATTTTTCACCCCAAAAATAATATATTCTAAATTTGTTTAAGAAAATATATTTTCTTCAAAATAATATATTTTCTAATAATTCAAGAAAATATATATATATCCTTTCTTTATTAAAAAATAATGTATTTTCTTATTGACAACAATATGATATATTTTTGTAACACTTGTAAAAATTATAATTTCCGTTTCTTGGGTTTCCAAAATACCCTTTAACTTATTTGTCAAAATATATCTATTATCTTTATTCCAGAATATATATATGTAATCCATATTCCTTGTTCGGTTTGTCCAATTTTTGGGTGTAAATTATATTTTGGTAAGTTATATTATTTCAAGTCCTAAAATAATATAAATAATACACATAATATACAAGTAATCACACAAATTGTGACATCTACGTATATATTTTTCTAATTACATATTTAGTCACTTTTATTTATCAAAAACCAACCTCCAATATTTGTAATTTTTGTAACAAAAAATATGGAAATTTTTATATGAAAAAACCATGGTTAAAATTTACTCATAAACACTTGTTTAAAAATATTTTTCTAAGTGTTTAAATTCTAGAAAAATTTCGCCATAGTTTCCCCTTAAAAATGGAGGTTTCCATGCTTTCAAAGCATATTATATTCTTTTAAAATGATCACCAATCAACACTTACCATGTGCCAAAATCATGCATTTTACACTACATCATGAACTTAAAATTTTGTAAAAATTTGTAGTAACTTAGTATGTTGTTAAGTAAGCTTAGTTACCCTTTAAAACATGGTTCTTTGTTCATAAATACCCTTCTTGAGAAATTTAGTCTTTCAAAACTTATAAAATGATGTTCTAAAATATTTCTTCTTGAATTTTTCTTGTTCAAACATGTTTCTATACTTGATTTAACACTAAAAACATGGTTAGTTTCTTTAAAAGTCATGGTTATGTAAATCTTGTTTATAAACTTGGTTTCTAGAGAAAATCATCTTTGAAATCATTCTTCTACAAGACTTATATCATGTTTTAATCATCATCATTCATAAAAACAACTTCATCTTTCAAGTTCATGTTTACATAAAGGATGATCGTCTTGTTTTTTCACAAGATCATCCTCTCACTTGCTAGATCATGTGTTTAATCACAATCTAGCAAGCTTCATATGATGTTTAACATCCTAAACACAAGTAATCTACCATCAAGATACACACATGCACTTAAACAACATAGATTATTTTGATTTTGAGCTTTATGTTAAGAGTTATCTTCTTGATTCTTTATGATCTTCATGTTTAGCATCTTACATGTTCTTTTAACCAACAAAATGAGAAGTAAAATGAGGTTATAAGAGTCTTACTACTAGCACAAGGCTAGGGAAGAGATCAAGGTTGAAGAAGATGATAAACTTGGTGGTTAATAGCTCTTGAGAAGGGTCATTCCACTTCTAATGGCTCCTAGATTCTTATCCTTGCTTCTTACACCTTGTAGCACTTGAGATTATATGGATGAAACTTGAAAAATGGTGGTGGTGTTCTCGGCCGAGACCAAGAGGAAGAGAGGGAGAGAGTTTGAGTGGTGAAGTGTTGGTGAAATGAGAGATTATGAGGGACTAGAGGTTTATAATCTTGAACATCAAACATGATCTAATAAAAAATTGAACAAAAATCATGGGTGGGCCACCCATGCAAACCGTCGCCAGGGGGGGGGGGGGTATAGGGTTGGGTTGTAATGGCTAGTTAACTCATTTAGTTAGAATTCAAGTATAAAGGTTAGTGTTTTAGATGTTACACGTTTATAGGATGTGTTATGATGTTCGGTGACCATAACTAGCTCAGAAATGATAAAACAGTGCTTCTAGTGAAAATTTGGTGTTTCGGGTAGTGTCCGGTTGTTCGGTTGGTTACCGGTTCGTTAAGGTGCTAAATGTTGGTGCATACGTCTGTCGACTTCGTCTTGTATCAAGTCTTGTACTAGAATTGTTAGATCAGGGCACGTTGTTCGAAGAAAATAGGGTTTGGATGTGTTTAAGGTAATTTCGCTTGAAACAGTCATGTGCACTTTCAAGCGAAATCACTTCACCTATATATAGGCCTCACACGAAATCATTTGTATCTTTCATGTTTCCGGTACCGAAGTGCTGCCGACATGTCTATTGATCTGAAATCGTGTTATATCAATAAAACAAGACAATTAAGTGTGAATCAAGCTGTTTTACAAGTCAATTCATCTGTTTCCGCCTCTTGAATTGATAAGAACTCTTCTGATCGACTCGTTTGGGTCTCAAAATGATCCTACAAGTGGTATCAGAGCTCAGGAGGAAGAGTTCTTGCCAAAACAGCCATAATTTCTAATTTCTACACCTTCTTTTTCAAAATTCACAAGTTTTTACAGTCAAAATGGATTGAATTTCATACATGTCATGCAAAACAGTGTTTTAAAGAATCCTTGAAAGAATTGAACCTTAATTCAGCTTAAAATTGGTAAAAATCTTAATTTCGCTTGAAAATCAGATCGAATATGATGATGTCAGCTGCATTTCACACGAGATTAGTACTTGATTCCGCTTGAAATTGCTATTCCGCTTGAATAGTACATCTGTTTTCACACGAAATTACCTGATTTCGTTTCAAAGTGTAATTCCGTTTGAGACTGTTCACACGAAATTAGTGATTCCGCACCAAAAGTGTAATTCCGTTTGAAACCAGTATTTCATGTGAGAGTGTATTCCGTTTGGAAGTGTTATTTTGTTCCAAAGTGATATTTCATTTCAAAGAGATATTCCGCTTCAAGTGTGATTTCGTTTAAGAGTGTTGATTCCGTTTGAAACTGAGTTTGTGAAACTTGAATTTTTGTGAAATAATTTTTCGAAACATGGAAGAGGAATTCTACAATGCGTTTGCTACACCAGTTGCTCCTGTTACAGCTGCTGAAACACTTTACAGTGAGAATGAAATGTGAACTCATCAAAAACCGCCAAAGCTTATGTACATTGAAGATTTTAAAGGATGGCAGAATCGATTTGAGAACTGGGTGCAAGCTTATAAGTTTGATGCATGGTGTTCATTAGATAAAGGTTACGAGAAACCGAAAAATGAACACGGGCTTGAAAAAGCGTTTTGTGACTTTTCGGAGAATGATAAACTGAAATATACAAGTGAAAAAATGATTATCAGTATTCTTCAACAAGCAATTAAAGAAGATATCTTTGTTTTACTCCAACATGAGGGTACTGCTAGGTCAATTTGGAATGCTTTGATTCAAAAGTTTAAAGGAAGTGCAGATATGATCAAGAACAAAAAGGCTTTACTTAAGAAATCATTTGACATGTTTGTAGCCTTTGACCATGAAACAACAAAAATGACCATTGATAGATATTGTCATCTTGTTTTGGAAATGGGAAGATTGGACATAAAGAAAGATGATGATGAATGGGTTGATAAACTTGCTGATGCATTACCACAGCAAAAATGGGGAACTTATTTGTTGATCCTTAAACACATGAGAAAATCTGAAAATATGAATCTGGCACAGTTTATACAGAAGATTGAAGAGCACGAGTTGGATATTCAGAAAACAGCAATCATGAAGAATCCAAATGCTCAACAAGATGTCAGTTTATACTACAGAGGAAACAAATTTAAAGCTACTTCCAGCCCAAAGATCCAAACAGGTTTCAGTGCTGATAGTTCTTCTGGAACGAAAGGTAGTACTGTGACTCAGAGTGGTGGACATTCGTATTCGTATTCAAGCTTTTATCCAAATCATACAACTCCAAGTTCTCAACAGCAGAATTCTACAAATCTACAGTGCAATGTTACTTTAAACATTCAAAATGGTCAAAATTTGTCTCCAAAAATAGCTAAGCAACACATGGCATCACTCGTTGCTATGTTGGAATCATATGAAAGTTTGATTGCTGGAAAAATTGGAAATTCGATGCTTACAAAAGAAGATTATGACCAAATTGATGCAGAGGAACTTGAATTGATGGATGTCAAATGGTGTTTGGCTAGTGCTATTAGAAGGGCAGAAAAATTTGAATAAATCACAGGTAGAGATGAGTTTCGGGGATTGGCTAATTCTCCATTAGGATTTGACAAGTCAAAAGTTACCTGTTTTCGTTGCAAAGGAAAAGGACACTTTAAACGAGAATGTAAAAATCAAGAAGCAACAAGAGGATCAGAAAAGAATGATTATTATCAGAAATCCATTTTTCATCAGATTGCTGAGCAACCACAAACGACACATGCACGTGCTATTGAAGATAGAAAGAAAGCTTGTCTTGTTAATCAAGATGATGAAAAAGTTGCAGAGGGGATTAGCTGGGATAAATACATTCCACCGGGTTCAGGATTTGTTGCTCAAATTTTGAAAGCAGAATCAGTCAAATCTCAGTCGAAAAGAATACCAATTTTTCCAGATTTAGGAAGTGATATGGATACCGATGTTGAAGAAGAATATCTTAATAAAACTAGAAAAGGTATAGATTCTGATAGTTTTAATTTGTTTTTTGCAGATAAAGTTGAGATGTTGTATGAGAAGAAGATCGCAAGTTTAAAGAGAGAGCTGGAAGAATTAAGATTAGCTGATGACAAGACAAAGATGAAAACTAAAGAACAAAATGTTGAATCAGTGATTGAAAAAGTGGTAGAGAAAATTGTTGAGATTGAAAAAATAGTCGAAGTTGAGAAACTCGTCGAAGTTGAGAAAATCGTCGAGTTAGAAAAAAATTGTTGAAGTTGATAAGATTGTCAAGGTTGAAAAGATAGTTGAGATCGTTAAACCTTGTGAGAAATATTCAGAATCTTGCAAACATTGTGATGAGAAAGGAAAGAAGATTAGTGAACTGCAAGAGATAAAAGAAAATTTGTTGTCCAATGTGAAGTATGTGAAAGAGTCATACGATGTTTTGAACAACACAGTGAATGGTCTGAAAAAGACAAATTCAGAAATTGAGGCTACTTTGACAAAGATGAACTCAACATTAATGTCAAAGCAGAAGGTTATTAATGAGTACATTGAAGATTGTACACATTTAAAGAAAGATTTGGAACTCGAAAAGATTGATAGTGAAAGAATCAAAAGGTTACTGTTGAGTTATACAACATGTGATTATTTGATTGATCGAGTTTATCCTACTGTTGCAGGTCTTGAAGCTTTCAAAGATAAAGAGACGGAAGATATGGATGCTGGTAAGAAACAAAGTGTCAAGTATAACAAATGTCCGCCTCCAATCTATGAGAGTTATTCCCCCAAAAATCCAAACGAGGAACGTTTAAAAAAGGCAGTCAACATCAAGTTAAAGTCTTAAACCATTGATGAGTTACCAGATAACATTGATGTCACATTCACAGTGTCTGACACTGATCATGAGTCTGTATTGTTAAAGAAAGTGGTTGATCAGGTGTTGGATATGGATGAAGAGTCAAATTCGGAGTCTAAGTCAGATAATTCGAGTTCGTCCGAGAAGAGTCCGAGTTCACCGGTCAAAAGGGTTTACAATAAAGAATTCATGTTATCAAAATCTAATTTGAATGACGGACTAATCAAAGTAGCATATACTTTGAATGATTCAGACAAATTATATTCCAATGAGGAATTTCCAATAAGAAGTGTCAAATCTGAAATGATCAAACAGGTATTCAAATTAACAGAAATTAATTTTTCTGAAATAAAATATTTAAATCTTCATGAAAAATCTAAAAAGTACACTTCAAGAGTTCAACAGAGATTGAACAAGAAAAAAGGTTACAATTGTGGTTATGGTTATTGAAAGAAACCAAACCATAACAATAATTTCAAAAAGAATGGTTTAGGTTTTAGTTCTTCAGAAAATTATAAAAATGAGAAAAAATATAAATCAAAAACAAAATTTGTTACAGGAGGAAGTTCTGAAGAAGAGCAAAAGAAACCATTCTGGAGACAATCAAATCAAGAGTTTCTTGCTGAAAGGAAGAAGAATATGAAGGGATCTGTTTCAAGAGTTGAAAGAAGAACCTGTTACAAATGTCACAAGATTGGACACATTGCCTGGAATTGCCAACAGTCCAATAATTCAAAACAGGGAGTTTCTTCTAACCCAAAGATGAGCGATAAATGGGTTAACAAAACAAAACAACAAACTGTAAAAGATAAAATGTTCAAAGAATCGATTTTCGAAATTGGTGAAAATTCGAAACGTTTTTACAAAAGAAAAGTTGATTTGAACAAACAAAGATGGATTGTAAAATCTGAAAGTGGTTCTGACAATGAATCTGATTCCATAAAATCAGAGGAGTCATCTGTTGAGAAAAAGAATGAGATTTTCGTTCCAGAGTTGAACGATGAAAATTTTCCGCCATTGTCAAAAGAAAGTTTGAAATCAAAAGGTAGGTTTGAGATTTCAGGTCAATTCTTCACTGGTAAAGGCTTTCAATGGAAAAGTCAAACATATTTTTGGGAAGATGGTTGATGGTAAAGTGAAGGGTGCAAAAGAATTTTACAAATCAAAATGTTGGTGGGATAGATGTGTACCAAAATCACCCAAGGCTGGTCAGGCTTGGGTGACAGCATTTTCAAACTAAAACTCTGACTTGCCGGAGCTTCCAGGTTGGTAAGAGTGGAGCAGGAATCGGCATCTTTCTTGAAAATGGTTGAGTGGTAAACTTATATGTGGTAGTTTATCTTGAAATTGTTATATTTCATATTTTCAAGTGGTTCTGATTGATAAGTGAATCTACAAGTGGTTGAAGAAATTTTTCACTTACAAATGATTAATCAAGGTCATTAGGTTGAACTTGATTTGATCATTCTTACAATTGATATTTGAAATGAGGACAATGTGATGAATTGAACCCCAATTTTACAAAGTGATAAAATCAACAAAACTTATTTTCCGGAAAAACCATTGTGATTAAAACAAACTTAAGTGTTTTGAAATCTAATGGGAAAATAGTTTGTTGACAAGGGAAGTTCTGATTGTTTATGCCAAGTGGGTGGCGATTTGAAGCGATTTGATATCAGTTGTCACTTTACTTGTATAGTTTGTTTTCAAATTTCTTTTAAATGATTTTGAATTTTAGGGGGAGTAAGAATTTTCAGAAAATCCAAAAACATTAGAAAATTTGAAAAAGTCAAAAACATGATAAAATCAAAATTGAGCTTTGTTGAGAAAAGAGGAAATAATAGTACATCAGTGGACGATCACAACATGCTAAAGAATTGGAAAGTTTAAATGTGATAAACGATCTCACTGATGATATGCCAGTAGGTTTTTACACATTTAGTAGATTGTGATGAGATATAAACCTAAATTTCAAACTTGCTTATTCGTGGGGAACATCTCTTGGATATATGGGTAACCCCCGAAATCTTGTTTGAAAGGTCCCTCTTTTTGAGATACTAGGTCTTTATACTCAGTGATATCTGGGGTATTATTCCGGGACTTCTGATTTTTTTGCGGAAGCAATGGCCTAGTCCCCGTATAATACTTTCTGCATTGCTTGAAACATAGCACCACCCTTAGTACAAAAAATGATGAAACATTGCAAAATGCTAATCATGTGCTGTTGAAACAAAAGATTCTCTAAAGGGAACACACCAAAAGTCGAAGTCGTCATCTCTCTGATTTTGCGGAAGCAATAGCTTGAGCTCTCACGGCCCTCGCATTTTAACCCTTTACAGATATCATCTGTGGTATACTCACCTGTAAGACTGAATATTGGGATCTGGATACGGTAGTATATTTTGAAGTGGGACACATGAATGAGTTTAAGTGCTTAAAACATTAATCTCGTATCTCGGAACAGTTGAACTTTGTGTGAGAATTTAAGTGGATCAATATACTGACAATCTAAGTGAATCGTTTAGAACTTAAAATGTTTAAAGTTTAACGGTGTTGGTGATTTGTCTCATAAAACTGATATGATCCTCTTACACAAACTCACAAAAAATATTGTATGTAAATATTTCTTTACTGCATTTCATTCAATATAAAAAAATCCAAAAATTTTTTCGGAGTGTTTTAGCATAAGTTTTGAAAAATTCAAAAAGATTTTAGACAACTGATGTTGAAGAGCTGATTTTCAAAATTCCGAGTGCTAAACATGATGAACAAAAGGTTTGGGAGATTTTGTTTGAATTGTTTGAGATGAAAAAGAGTTTTTAAAAGGAAAAGAGTATTTTACATGTGATCATCAGAAATTAATTTTGTTATATAAATATTTGGTGCTTTAAACTGAGTTTATCAAGTTGTTAGCAAAGTTTAAATTTGTCAAATTTGTTAATTTGTGAAATTTACTTTTGGGTAGAGAATGTGCAGGTTTTGGTTATGAGGGAGCCAGGTTGCGATTCTTGAACCTGTAAATATGTAAATATGTGAGCAGAGTATGAGCCAGACTACGATCCCAACACAATTCAAGGGGGAGTCTGCTAGTTGAAAGGAGTCTGTAGATGCAAGAGCCAGTGATTGATCCTGAATCTGATCAAGAGATCTAATCAAGAGAATTAGAGTGAAGAAAAAGCCAGGTCGAGATTCTGGTGATGAAGAAATTGAGGATGCTTACACTGTCAGTTATTTTGAAAGAAGCCCAAAGACTGATAAAGACTGAAGATTGTGAAGACTCAACACTGAAGACTCGTCAACATTCGAGGGGGAGTCTGTTGGTGCATACGTCTGTCGACTTCCTCTTGTATTTAGTCTTGTACTAGAATTGTTAGATCAGGGCACGTTGTTCGAAGAAAATAGGGTTTGGATGTGTTTAAGCTAATTTCGCTTGAAACAGTCCTATGCACTTTCAAACGAAATTAACATTGTTAATTTTGCTTGAAATGGCACACTGCCACTTTCAAGCGAAATCACTTCACCTATATATAGGCCTCACACGAAATCATTTGTAACTTTCATGTTTCTGGTACCGAAGTGCTGCCGACGTGTCTATTGATCTGAAATCATGTTATATCAATAAAACAAGACAATTAAGTGTGAATCAAGCTGTTTTACAAGTCAATTCATTTGTTTCCGCCTCTTGAATTGATAAGAACTCTTCTGATCGACTCGTTTGGGTCTCAAAACGATCCTACACTAAATTACGCAGTTTAGTGTGCTTTATGTTCCCTTTTGTGATAGTTTTGATTCCCGACACCTAGGAAGGTATTCTGGACCATTAAACCATAATTCTGCATATTATTTTAGTGTTAGAATGTTGAATTTTACTGAAAATTGTTGAATTCTGCAGTTTATGTGAGTTTTAGGCACTTTCCGACACTTAAACTATCACTAGGAATGCAGTTTTATGATCCTTACTTTCCTACACACCATACTAGTGTAACTCTTGATTTCTGTCTCATTCTGTGTCTTAACATCTTGTCTATCTGAGTACTGAACTCCCGTCAGTACTTCTAGTTTGTCTAATAACTGTGCTAGCTTTGTTCCGTGCATCATTTGAATCATAAAGTGTGGCATGCAATAATGATATGACATCATGCAATACGTGATGCACTTGTATGTATATGATAATAATCAGAAAACATTCATGTCATTAATTTAAATCAGCACAGTCACTAAGCTACAAATTACTGTTTAATTATTGTACGGATACATGGAATTTTGACAGTTGTCACATCCACCAGCTTTAACTTCTACATTCTCAGCAGTCTTTGTAGCATCCTTAGCTATCTGAGCAGTTGATAAACTTTCATAAACAGCAAATGACATGTTTAGAAGATCAACACCTCTATCAATTATCTCTTGTGGAGGAATAACCGGTTCATCAACCAAATGAGGTGGAGATTTCTTCTTCTTTGAACCTGAATCACCTGCAACAGAAACATTAACTTTTTTCAGTAGAAGATTCAAATGATTTATCTATCAACCGTCGTGGTGATTCCTGTTTCTTTGTTTTACCCTTTGAAACAACTTTCGGAGTTGTAACTTTTGGTGTTCTCTTCCTCGACTTTTAATCTTTCACAAACCACCATCTTGTCTTCTTGAGAATAAGCTGCTCCATTTTCTTTGTCTCATCATCAGAATCGCTATTAACGTGCCTCCATTTTTCATCCTCTGGAGCTTCATAGTCAGCTTTCTTTATCACTGCAAACTTCTGTCTTAACTTCAGTTCATCTCCCTTTTTAACTCCTTTGTAGACGTCCAATCGTTCAACGTCTCACTATCCATATGATCTAGCCTTAATTCATCACTATCATCTTTCAGCAGATTCTGAATTTGATCATCAAGAAGCATCTGCATGAATCTTGGATATTGCACATACCTTTCTCCTTTTATGTTGTCCAACATATGATTGAATATCACTTGCAATATATTATAAGGCCTGTTGAGGATTAGGCAAGTGATGATGTTCATTATGTAGTCAGGAGCTTCATCATAAGTGCCTTTTCTGTGCCCTAGTGCATGTATCACACAGTGCACCAAAAAGTTGTAAGGTCTTGAAAACTTTGACTTTGTGTAAGCTGGATCATTGATGAACCCAACATATCCCATTCTCATCCAAAAACCTTTGCATAAACGTTCAAAACCGATGATTGGATCCTCATCTTTGTCTTTCAGATCCAGCACTCTCCTGACATCATCCACTGTAATCTTTACTGGAAGATCTATATCTTTGTTCTTCTCATTCTTCACCTTCACCGCTGAATGAATCGCCTTCTTGTCCTCAACATAGTGAGCAGCACTCCAAAACATCCTCACATGCGATCCATAACATTTGTGCTTCTCTGTTAAAGCCTTACAGATCCTGCTATCTTTAAAAAACTGCAGCACATCTTTGAACGGTTCTATATTCGGATACGTTTTGTCCAGGATACAACAAATGTTGTGTTTATTATGAAAGTCAGAACCCTTTGCCTTCACCATTGCAATTTTTGTGCCGACCAACAATCCTAGGTAAGAAATCCAGCAGCGTAACGACTCAAAGACGTAATGAAATCGAGAGAAAAATTGAGAGTATCCGGCTAGCTATACGTTCAAATGAAATAACAGTTGACTGAATGGCTATACATAACCTCCGAATACCCATCTGTCCGGATGGCTTATGGTCTGGATGGCATCTGGTCCGGATGGCTATCCGCCCGGATGGGTTTTCAAACTCCAAAACTTTTCAAATTTTCAATCTTTTTGCTATTTTTGTCATATTTTAACATCCACTCAAGTATCTAGGTCCAAATTAATGACCCTGGTTACTCGATTTGTTGACCAAGGCCAAGTTAATGACCTTGGTTGACCCGATTACGCACCATCTGACATTTTTGATCAAATTTTCAACCTTTTCAAAAATACAAATTTCAATTTAATGAACTTGTTTGATTTTTTGATTTTTTTAAGATTCCCAAACTTTCAGATAAGCTCCCACCCAGTCATTCAGCATCTTTTCTCTGCATCTGAGATTCTGAAGATCAGCTCTCCACAATGATTTGTCAAAAATAATGCAGAAATAAAATCTTTTTGAATTTTAAAAACTTTATATCAAAACACACTGAAAAATCTTTTTGGGTTTAAGCTGAAATGAAATAACAGGAAACTATATACAAACAAATTTTTGTGAGCTGTGTTAAAGGATAATATCAACTACCAACGTGTCACTAGCACCGTTAAGCTTATATTTCACATTAAGTTTTAAACGATTCACCTAGATTGTCGATATATTGATCCACTCAAATTCTCACACAAAGTTCAACTGATTCAGGATACGGAATTAGTGTTTTAAGCACTTAACTTATTTGCGTGTCCCACCCCAGAATATACTCTCGTATCCAGATTCCTATATTCAGTCTTACAGGTGAATATACGATAATGATATCTGTTTTCTGGGTAGTGCGAGACCATGAGAGCTCAGGTTAGAACTTCCGTTCAGACAAAGAAATGATTGCTCGACTTTTGGTGTGTCCCACTTAGGGATCTTCTTTACAACAACACTTGATTTGTATCTTTCGATATCTATCAATTTTTATGCTGAGGGAAAGCTTTTGAATAAAGTGCATAAAGTATTATACTAGGTCTAGGTCATTGCTTCCGCAATATCAGAAGACCAGGTACAATACCCCAGATATCACTAAGTATAAAAACCTAGTATCTCAGAAAGAGGCAATCTTTCAAACAAGATTTCAGGGGTTACCTATATATCCAAGAGATGTTCCCCATGAAATAAGAAAGATATAGAATTTAGGTTTATATCCCGAATACAGTTTACTAAACATGTAAAAACCTATCGACACATCATCAGTGAGACCGCTTAACGCTTTTAAACTTTTCAAATCTTTAGCGTACCATGACAGTCTAGCTGATGTACTATCATTTCCTCTTTTTACACTAACTCTTTTTGGGTTCTCTAATGTTTTTTACATTTTAAAGTTTCTATTGTTTTTGTATTTTTACATTTTTTTATGTTTTGGATTTTCTATAAACTATATCTCCCCCTAAAGACCAAAACATCTAAAAATGTGACAAACCATAGCAGATTGCTTCCCAACGTCCTCTACTTTGGATTCCTCATCAACGCCAACAACATCTTCCCCTGACGAAAAAATCTTCATCCCATTTAGTTTTAACAGATAACTAAAACGATTTTATCAAACAGTTTTGTGTGAAGGTCATCTTTTTGTTCGTCGGTGTGGATTTTTCAATTCGAATCAACCTCTTCTCGTAGCAATCACGGATGAAGAGATGTCGGATCTTAATGTGTTTTGTTTTAGCGTGATGAACATGGTTCTTTGTTATGTTAATAGCTGCCTCATTATATACAAATATGGGCGAGTTAAGAAATTGCAGACCATAGTCTCTCATCTGCTGTTAAATCCACAATAACTGTGAACAACAGCTGCTAGCTGAGACGTACGAGCGACCGTGGTCTGTTTCTTACACTACCAAGTTACCAGGCGTGTTCCAAAGAACTGGCAGCAAGCCATTGTAGACTTTGAATTCAGTTTGCAGCATCCGAAATCTGAGTCTGAGTAACCTTCCAGTCTGAAATCACCATCCTTTGGATACCACAACCCCAAGCTTGGAGTTCCTTTCATGTAGCGTAAAATCCGCTTGACGATGACCATATGTGAGGCTCTTGGACTCGACTGATAACGGACTGCGAGGTAGGTTGGGTACATTATATCGAGTCGAGATACAGTGAGATACATCAGCAAACCAATCATTGAGCGGTATAGCGTTTCATTGACCTTCACTCCCGTGAGATCAGGATTGATACCGTGGTTGGTTGCTAATGGGGTGGATATAGAAGTGATTCCTAACATACTGAATTTCTCCAGAATATCATGAACATATTTTGTCTGATGTATGAAGATCCCCTATGGCATATGATCGACCTGCAGGCCGTGGAAAAACTTCATCTCACCCATGGAAGACATTTCGAACTTCTGCTTCATCACTTTCTCGAATTCTTTGCAGAGTTCTTCATTGGTTGACCCAAAAATAATGTCATCAACGTATATTTGTACTATCAGAAGATGACTGGCGACTTCCTTTGTGAAAAGAGTGGCTTCTACCTTCCCTCGAATGAAGCCGTTTGATAGCAGGTGCTGAGCTAACGTCTCGTACCAAGCTCTCGGGGCCTGGTGCAACCCGTACAACGCTTTGTCAAGAAGATAAACTTTATCTTTGTGAATTGGATTGGTGAAGCCCGGTGGCTGACCGACATAAACCTCCTCTTTCACTTTTCCATATAGGAATGCCGACTTTACATCTAACTGATATACTTTGAACCATTTCCATGATGCGAATGCGAGAAAGATGTTAATGGCTTCGAGTCTAGCAACTGGGGCATAAACCTTGGTGAAATCTATCCCCTCCTATTGACTGAAACACTGAACAACCAGGCGAGCTTTATTACGCACCACTATGCCTCAATCATCCCTCTTGCATTTAAACAACCATTTCGTGTTGATTTTTCTATGACCTTCTGGTAAATCCACCAGCTTCCACACACCAAGCTTCTCGAATTGACCTAGCTCTTCTTGCATAGTGTTCACCCACGATTCCTCAGTCAGCGCCTCTTTGTAAGTTCTTGATTTAACCTGCGAAATGAAGCAACTGAGTGAAAAATCATTTTGTAACGGTGCAATTTTAGTATAAAAATAAGCAAAGCCTTGGTCGATTTGGTGTTTTGTTCTGACCCCGGACTGCAACTCTCCAATAATCAACTCTTCGGAGTGGTATGATAATGTCCTCGGCATAATCTCACAAGGAACATTCACTTCTCTTTCCAGATTAGTAACATTTTGATCTGCAACTTGCTCATCGACTTAGATTGTCTGATCTGACGATTGGATCTGCTCCCCTTCAAATTCTGAATCACCTCTATCACAGGTTAGGTTATCTGAGTCTGACTCTGATTCATCAAACACTACTGTTTGATTTTCTTGAGCAGGTTCCTGTTCTGAAGTCGTATGAGTTTGCTGCACATCTACGTCACCTTGACCACTTTGACTTGGACTAACTTCATGATCATTCGTATTCTGTTGACGCTTGGAAGACTTGATCAACCATGAGTTCATCTGGGAAGACTCGTAATCCTGATACAACTTTATCTATTCTATAAACTCTGGTTCTTCAGGAAGATCGAATGACTCCCACAACTTCTCATAGTTGAAATACTTTGAGTCACTAGGTTTCTGAGTTGGTATGGTGAAGCCTTGACACTCCACATGTTGAGCTTCAATGATTTTGTTGAGACTTGGAAGATACACTCGTCTGAGCGGACTTGAGTATCCCACAAAGATTCCCTCCAAACTTTTAGAACCTAACTTCCCATCAGGATCTAACACCGTGCAGGGCGACCCGAACGGCTCAAGATATTCCAGATTAGGCTTTTGGTTGTTGAGTAGCTCAAAGCATATCCTGTTATGTTTCTTCACAGTCAATACCCAATTCAAGGTATAGCAAGTAGCTGTACGGCTTCTCCCAAAAATTCACAGGAAGCTTTGAGTCAGGCAACATTGTACGAGCTATTTCTATCAATGTCCGATTCTTCCCCACTGCCACTCCATTTTGTTGGGGAGTGTACGGAGCACTGAATTCTTTCGAAATGCCCTTTTATCACATAATTCTTCTATTTGACTGTTTTTAAATCCAGTACCATTGTCGCTTCGAAGTCGACAGATATGCTTTTGGTAAAAATTCTCTATTTTTCAGAACAGATACAACAAGCTCATGAAGGTTTGATCTTTGGACTTCAAGAACATGACCCACGAGTACCTCGAATAATCATCCGTAACAACCAAGCAATAGAGATCTCCAGTTATACTCTTTACATTCACAGGACTGAAAAGATCCATGTGTAGCTTTTCCAACGGTCATGAGATCGAGTTTTCTAGCTTCCTGGGGTGAGACTTCTTGGTTTGTTTACCTTTCATGCAACTTATACACTCACCTTCCAAGTGAAAACTATTCAAATTTACACCTCTGACCAAATCATTATGCACTAAATGGTTCATCTTCCTTAGGTGTATATGGCCCATCTTGCGATGCCACAGAATCGACTCTTTCTCTGTAGCCTTAGAGACGAAGCACAGAGGATGACTAGTTGTTGTAGTCGCTATTCTCATGTCGAGAACATACAAATCATTCTCTCTCGGTGCTCGCATGCTGATCCACTCTTCGGGGACAACAAACCCCGGCTTCAGAATCAGACACTCCTTGTCGGTGAAATGAGTTATATACATTCTGTCACATATCTGGGAAATGCTAAGTAAGTTGTTCTCTAGCTCCGGAATGTAATTGACTCTTTCAAAGGACACGAGACCATTTGATAACGTCCCTTCCCCGATTATTCTGCCACCTTGGTTACCAGCAAAACCAACATACCCTCCATTGAAACCTCTCACATCGTACAACAGGGTCTTTCTCCCCGCCATGTGCCTGGATGTGCCGCTATCCATTATCCATTTTGATATCGATCTCAGAAGCTCTTGCACATTTCAGATGCAATTAGTTAGTTGAAGCAACCCAATCCTCTTTTGACTCGAGTAGCTTAACGTTTAGGCAAGTTTTAATGGTGTAAAGTGGCAGAAAATTCTTGTCATTCATTTCCAAATTCTTTTCTGTTCCAACCTCAACCTTTTTATACAAGAAAAATTCATCTTTTGCTGGTTGACCAGATGGTTGAACAGTTTTAGGAACATACTTCTTGACCGAAGAGGTCGAAGAAGTTTGTTTTTCCAACTTTCGATAGAAATCCAAAGGAACAGACTTCTCAACCGGTTTAGTTGGAGTTTTTGTAGCACTGACAGAAACCTTTGGTTTTGACTCAACTGATGCTTTGGTATGAGACTTTGGCTTCCATGTTTGTTGTTGTGGAGTAAAACGTTTAGAAGATTCACCAGTTTTCTTAACTGGTTTAATGTTGCCTTTAACAGTTTCAGATTTATGAATATTCTTTTCAACAAACATAGGCTCCTTTCCCTTTGCATCATTTGGTTTCTTGGAATTTTCAACAATCACAGACTTAGGTTTTTTATTAGTGCACTTTCGTGCAAGGTGTCCAATCTCGTTGCATTTAAAACAAGTTCGAGTATCAAAAACCCGACTTTGACCCTTAGTATGTGTTTGTGAAGCTTTCTTTTCAAAAAATTCTTCGTTAGTTTTTGGAAAAATCTCAGACTCTTGTTCGTTCATCGAACTCGAACTTCTCTCAAATGTTGTTTGCTTCACAAACTTTAATTTTTGAAAATTTCTCTTTTGATAGCTCTTACCATCCCGTTGCCCGTAGAACCCTCTTTTCTGATTGTTATTTTGAAAACGTGGTTGCACTTTGGGTTTGTTACAGTAAGACTTGTCTTTTTGTAAATTCAGAAATCTTTTTGAACTTGACAACCCGTTAACCTCTGACACATCAATCTCAACCAGTTTAAAAACCTTTTCAAGTTTATCTACATTTACATTTCTCAATTGGAAATTCCTCATCCGAGTATAACTTATCAGAACCATTCATCTTGTACACGACAAGATTTGGTTTGTCCTTTAAGTTGTTCTTGGACTTGGATTTCGGGAGATAATTGTTCAGAAAATAATCATCATCCTCGTTTGACACTGTGGAATCACTGTCTGTTTTCAAAACTTTTACAATCACATCTTTCACAAACTCAGATTCTACACTCTTCTCATCGAATTATGCACTAAATGTGATATCTATGTTATCTGGCAGATTGTCAACATTACTTTTCTCATTGAAATCTAACTCTTTTACCAACCCAGACTGTTTTTTAGTAAAATCATTGTTCACGGGTGGTGGAACTTTGTGATACCCTAACCCAGTTCCATCTTGATACACATCTTCACCATCTTTGTTCTTCCCGATGGGTTTCGGGACAATGTGTTGCAGAACAAAGTTGGCAGAGTGGTAACTTTTCAACTTCAGATTGATTCTTTCATTTTCAATCTTTACTTCTTCGATTTGAAGTTTTAACTTTGTTATTTCATCCAGATGACTGTTAACTTGTTTTTCCTTGTCTTGAATGACATATTTTAATTGAGTGTTTTGTTTACGAGTTTGAAAATATCTAGCGTCTGAATCTTTGGCTGTTCGTTTTAGTTTTTCAAAATCTTAAGTTAATTTTCTGTCATCAAGCACAAGTTTCTCATTTTCTTTTCGAAAGTATTCAACATTTTTCTCATCTTTTTTTATCTTTTCTATTAATTCATCGATTATTTCCTTTGAACTTTTTACCAGTTTATCTTTTAAAACCATGTCATTTTTCAAATTGTTGATTTTACTAGTTAAGTCGTGGATGTTAGAGTTTAATAGAAACTCATGGGTATTATAGACTTTGGATGCCTTCATGCAATTTCTGCAATCACCTTCAGATTGTGTTTTCTGACTCTTACCTGATTCATCATTTGAACTAACTGAACTGACCTTGCTAGATAACTCCGACTCAGAAGCAGATTTGGTGTCTACCTCAAGCGCTTTAGCCATCAGAACTTGATCAGCCATCTTCTTCAGGTTTTCAGTTGTCATCTCTACATCGATATCAATGATTCCCTTTGCCATCTTCTCAGACTTCTCTCTCCTCTCCTTCTCTTCCTTCTTTTTCTGTATCTCCTCTGCTTCAGTTGGAATCGACTTCACGAGAGCATCGAAATCTATTGTTTTTGGTTCTGTGCAGACATTTCCCTTTGGATCTAGATAACACTCCCTGTCAGGATCCCATCTTTTTGCTTTGATTGCTTCTTTGTAATCTCGGTGAATTCTTTTCATTCTTATATGTGCAATTTTTCTCTCTCTATTGAACGTCACCGGTTTTACTTCAGCCATGAAAGCAGATCCTATCTGATCTTCGTCCGGAAGATAATCATTCCAGTTAAAACCTTCATAGTCTTGGATTACTGCTAGAGCTCTCGACTTTTCTTTCCCCTAGTTAAAATAGGTTGACTTAATTGATTGGGGGTAAATGTGTCATTTAACTTGTTTTGAATATAGAAATAACAATCATATCATGTAACATCTCCTTATTACTAACGATTTTCCCCCTCTCTCTCTACCCTCTTTCATCTTCTAATACTCCAGATATAACCAAATCCAGTGCAGATTATGGAGTTTTGTTTTGGGGTTTTTATTTAGGAACAAGAAAGTAGAAACAACTCAACCACAAAACCACGACAGAGAGCCAAAAAGGAGGATCAAAACGGAAAATCGACGAGTAAGGTGTGTTTTTTGTCGTATTTAAACTATAGGGTTACGTAACTGTTGTTTTTTTAGCGAACTTAGTTGATTTCGGACGCATGGTGTGTCTTACGAGTTGTATTTTATTACAAAAGTGATGTTTTTTTATCATCTTATGGATCTAGGGTTTAATGTGTTGTAGCTTGCTTTTGGTTAAATCATGTGTTTGAAGTATTCAGTGGGTTGTATTTGTGATAAGTGGCACTTTTCATGTAATCTCCGTACAATGTGAAGAGTATTTTATATGTTATGGTTGTGTATTCTGAACATATGATGAGCATGAATCCATGGATTACGTTTAGAGAACTCACAAAATATTTCATGATGCATGATGACTATTATTATTGATTTAGACTCGAAACAGTTCAAACAGCGCATAGAACGAAACTAGCACTCTTATTAGATAAACTAGTAGTACTGACAGGAGTTCAGTATTCTGACAGACAACATGTTTAGGAAACAGATTGAGCCCCAGAACTAAAAATATACTAGAACCATATGTGAGAAAATAAGGGTTTATGTTACTGCTTTCCGAGTGACAAGTGAACACTAGAAACTGGCCGAAACTAGCACTAAACAGTAAAATTCAGCAAATTCAGCATTTTTCAGCTTAGGTGTTGGGATTGAACCCTACCAGAGGAGCAGATAATGTAAAGCCAAAACCTGGTCACAACAGTGGATCCACAATAAGCAGCGGTTTACATTAAGCTTCCCCCTTGAAAGTGATTTATAACAACTGATGATCTTGCATCCACTGACTGGATACAACTGTTGCTGTTCTGCATAACTACTGATGAAGCTTAGAAGACTGCTGGACACTAAGCACTGCTGGTACAAACTGCTGATAACAAAGCTCTGCCCAATCAAGGACTGATCAACCTTGAGGAAAGCACTGATGTAAAGAGAGAGCAGTTGTTTTGTGAATTATCTGTTTTATGTATAGTCAGTGGTTAGGTATAGCAGTATTTGTAAAAGAACAGTAGATACAGGTTGTTAGGCTGTTAGACGTCGCTTTCATGGTGACGTCAGCTGAGATACCTCAGTGGTTTGGTTTGCCTATAAATGTAACAGTACCCTGTACTGTTACATTTGATTGACTGAGCGGATTCTTCTCCTCATGTCTAATCCTTTCATCTTGTGTGCAACCAACCTTGGGGCATCAGGCTGAGGGGGAGTTTAGTTGGTAAGCATGTATGTAATCTTTTGCTTTGATTTGTAATCATTTGACTCTATGAGAAGCTAATGCTATCAAAGTATTTTCTCCATTGATTGTGTTTACAAAGTCTGTATCTATTTCATCTGCACTTTACATGTTTTCATATTCACTAATTGATCAAAACATACAAACAAACATAATCATGAAAGCCCTAGGTCCTAACAATTGGTATCAGAGCCTGGACAGTCAATTTCGATTTAACAGTTAAATTGACATAACAGTTCGGCTCAAAATTCATTGATACTAAGGTTGGTTGTATTTAGTTGAAAAACAGAGTATCGAGTAAATCATGTTCAAAATGGTTATTTAAAAACTCTGTAAATCAACCAAGATGTCATATGACACATAAATTTTACATAACAAGTGATTTCATGCACAAGACACTCATGGTTTCTAGATCTGAAAACAATATCTGCTTAAACTATGAGATTACTTCCTATTTTCTAAATTGATCTCAATTGTTGATGTAAAATTTGTGATGTTTTTATTAAATACTAAAGTATGAACCTCAAATTAACAAAATTTATGTTCATAAAGCATTGATGTTTTGCTAACATAAAAAGAGAGAAATTAAAACTTTAGTTATTCAGATCTTATGTGTTGAAAAAAGGTTGAGTTCCTCAAACGGAACAAATCAACCTTGTTTAAATACATTAGGAAAACAGGGGTCACAATAGTCCGTATCATATGTAGTGTGAGATTGGCTGAAAAACTTGTGCAAACATGACCAAGTCTCTCAAAACATTACTGCAAAATGATTTTGGACTAAAATTCACAAAAACTCGAAAGTGTGTTTATCTCAAAACTTTTGAAGTCAAAAGAAAAGAGTATAAACGTAAAACACTTAAGAGTCAAAGCTTGGGGTAATAATGGTCATTAAGCAACTGTCTGTGCTTAATGGTTCAAGTAAGTTCCGGTGATAATAGTGTCTCCAGTGATTAAATTTCAAGAGGATTAGACAAATGTTCAAAAAATTCATCCATGTGTCCTCATGTTTGCAATCAACTGACAAAGAAAATGGTACCAAACAGTGGTCAAAAGGTATCCAAAAGGTTCCTACCACTGTTGTCAAACCACTGGCCATTTTCAATAACTTGTGAATGATGTGATTATATACTCTATTGAAATTATACCAGATCCTTTTTGATACTATTCTCAGAAAATCCTTTAACCATTTTTTTGTTGCGTTCAAAGGATTTTCTCGAATAACCAGGATATATTATTTTTTTTGGAATAATTGGAACTTTTGCTTGTTTTTGTTGGCAATAGCTTCAGTTCCTGTCAGGATGTAATACCTTATTTTTGTTGGTATTATTGTCCTCATAAATGGGTCAAAAGGAAATGGTACATATGTCAAAATCATGTCATTCTCAGGTTTGCTCCTAAATTTTTATCAAAGGATGATTGCTAACTATGCTTGAATTACTAAGGTACTCATGTTTTAAATTGAATATTAAACGAGAATGAGTTGCCTTAGTAAAAAGTTTTCATCATCTGGGGTACTTAAACCACTGTCATTCAAAATTGACATTTGGCAAAACCTTGAATGAAAATTTTCAAAACTGTTGCTGGAATACTTGTCCTTCAGATCTGTACCATTTACCCTAACCACTGTTTTGTTCCAACGTCTGATCTCAAAACACTGTCCACTGCTGAAAGTTAACCACTGATCCCTCATTTTATTGAAAAGCACTGATGTTCAAAATCAGTGTCTTATCCACTGATATGTTATCCACTGATAGCAAAAATCATCCACTGCCCACAATTTTTACCGTTGTAACCATTGATGCTTGATACGTCAGTGGCCCTTAAAACAACTGTTCTCCATACTTCATCCATTTCATCAGTGTTTGACACGTGGTCAGTTTTTAGCCCTCAGATCGTAATAACCACTGCCACATCAGCAATCATTTTTTCCTAAATAAAACCCTGCCCTAAACCCCCAAACAGGGTTTTACACTGTCGAATTGAATTCCAAAATTCTCTTCAGAAAGCAGTTTCCATCCCTTCTTCTCAAAATCTTCAAAATCATTCTTCATTCTTATCCGCAAAAATGACAAAATCAAATTCGAAATCAAAATCAAAACCTAAATCACCACCGCCCTCCAATGAGGTCGCTCAAACGACCGAAGAATGAATCGAAATACCATACAAACAATCTCACAACTATTTGGGTTTACTCACAAAACCCACAAACAACCATACCTTCGATTCCATTCTCGACACCATATCTACATCAAAGTACAAAACTTTGTTAACAGTAGACGCTCCCATATATCTGCAAACCCAGAGAGAGTTCTGGAAAAATGCTACGCTTGAAAAACAAGATGATAAAGTAGTAGCCATTAACTCCTCGATACAGGGTACGGCGATTCAAATCACTCCGCAATCACTATCAGAAATCTTCAAACTCGATGATCAGAAAGGTAAAGCTTCCTTTGACAAAAACGAGTTAAAAGCTGATTTTCTGAAAAGGGGCTATGCAGAACAGTCAAAGGTAGATACCCTACAAAAGGGTTATTTTCCATCTGCACCCAGATTTTTATTTCACACACTTCTGATGTGTGTTTCGAATAAAACAGCATCTTTTAACGAAATACCATTGAAAATTCAATGTCTGGGTTACGCTATTTTGAATAATAAGGACTACAACTACTCCCAGGAGATTTTCAATGACATGGTAAAAAACGTTGAAAGTAAAGCATTTTTGTTGTTTCCAAGATTTTTGAGTTATTATTTTTTACAAAAAATTGATAACAAAAATGAAAATTTACTTAAACAAGGTGTCTATTTTCAAATAAAAAGCTTGACACCTGAAACATTCACTAGAATGTTGGCACCAATAAAAACAAAAGCAGGGGTACCTGAGCAGATTTTAGCGGTTACAACTGCTCCTCAGGTATCAGCTGCTGAGCCCACTGCTCCAGGTGATCAAAGCAACACAACCACTGCTTTGAAACCCACACCTGATATCACCAAAAAGACCAAAAGAAAAACATCCAGAAAACCCACCAAACCCAAAACAAAGGCAACTCTGGAAGATGAGATCCCAGAGGAAATGCCTGTGACAACACAAAAGTCACCAAAAACCACTGCTGCTACTTCCTCACAACAGTTGGAAGAAAGATCTCAACCAATGCCTAAAACTCCTCCTGCATCCTCACAAAAGGAGCAGGTTGTATTCACAGGGACACCAAATTATGAAGCTCTAGATCCACTTGGCTCTATCTTACACAGTCCTGATCCCAAGGACATGTCTCTTTCAACACCTATACCCTCACCAATCATAATGCCACAATCCATGCTACCTTTGTTGCATGCAGCTGCTATAGCTCAGACACAAACCAGTTCCTCTCTATCACCTATCACTGAGAGTATACCCCCACAAGAGACTTGGTCTGATGCTACTACTTCTGCTATCACAACAACAATTGAGGAGGTTACACCCCCTGAGTTACAAGTAACTCTCGGTGGTAGTTCAAGTGGAGCAGCAACTACAACTGGTGGATCAACAGATCTTCAGTTGGACAGTTGTTTCATAAGTAAGTCTCCCTTGAAGGCAATTTCTTCCATGGCAACTTCGGTAACCACCAGTGAGTTGGATCTAACTACTGGTACCATCAAAGGTTTATCGAGTGCTGAAGAAAGAAGTCCCCAGTACCAAGAACAAGGGGCATCAATGGGTGATTTTTGGGACTCTGTCCCCAAGACACACATTTATATAACCACTGCTGGTGGGGATTCAGATGATCCCAGTAAAATGGGTGATGATTCAAGATATCAGGAATTGACGGGCAGAGTTGAAAAACTTGAAGAATCAGTTTCTGAAATAAAGGAGATGGTGCAAGAGATATTAAAAGCTCAGAAAGCACAATCCACTGCTGTTCCACCTCAAGCACCTGCTCCACAACAAGCACTTGCTGCAAATGAGCTCTGGAATCTTTTTCAACCTATGCTTGAAAGACAAAAACAAGTGGCTGATCAGCAGCATGAAATGCATATACAAATGCTGACCAATATGGTGGAATCAAGGTTCAAGGATACTCAAGCAGATATCAAGGCTATTAAGGCCAGCATCCAAACTACCATTGGCAAAGCTCCTTCAACTTTACTGTTCTTTGATGACCCCCTTGCAGATAATGCCAAAAAGGGGGAGATAATGAAGCAAATGAAGAAGAAGGGAATAGAACATGGCATGTGTGTTGAACCTGAGCAAGCAAAGCAAACATCTAAACCACCTCCCACGAAATGTCATACAGCTGATACAACAGAAGTTACAAAAACTGCTGTCAGTAGCCAAACAGCTGCCATTTCATCAACACACACACTTTCAACACACACCACTCTATCACACACCATTACAACCACTGTTCCACCACTATCCTCATCTACAGTCATATCACCACCACTGCCTCCTGCCATAAAGCAGAAGACAGCAGATGTTACAAAATCTACTGTAATGACAACAGTGATTGAAACACCAGTTGTTTCAACCACTGTCAGTCAATCACAATCACAAACCATTGCTATACAATCTCAAACCATTGATTCATCCAAAACATCATCTGCCCCTTCTTCATTAAAAAGGAGAAGGAATCTCATATCAGATGATGATTCACCACCATCATCACCACCATCAAAAACTACCTCACCACTTCCATCCCCTGCTCAAAAGCAGAAGACAACTGCTGACATATCAGCAGTTGTAATGACAACAGATGTTGAGACACCAGTTGTTTCAACTGCTGTTAGTCAATCATCCACCACTGCTCTCATCCTTCCTACATCACAACCAAAGCTCTTCAACAGAAAAAGAAAGCCAATCTCTGCCGATGAGGGTATACATGATCCTAATGCTGCACAATATCCACTGGAGCTTGAAGCCATAAAAAATGAGATGAGGCAATTCTATACAGAGAAGATCCTTCAAAAAGAAGGTTCTCCTCACTCATAGGCTATATGCCACCAGATGATATGGATGATTACCTCAAAATCAAGGCAAGGCAAGCAAGACTAAGAGCTAAAGTTGAGACTGAAAAAGAACGGTTAAGCGAAGATGGCATTGCTAACAGACTGGAGTTCTACTTCACAAAAGTAAAGCAGATAGAAGAGTTTGCACAAGACCTAAACAAAGAAAAGGCTGATCAAAAGAAAGAGTTAAGAAAACAATATCTAGCCTACATCATGAAAGAGAAATTCTATCCTGCTGAAGAACAACAGTTTAAAGAATGGCCAGTAGTCGCTCTTAAGCGTGAGGCAGAAAGGATTGAGAAAATTAAGAATGATCCTACAAAGAAGAAGAATGCTCCAAACCGGAGAAAATACAAAAAGCTCATTGCTGACCTAACTGCTGAGTATAAGAGAAAGAAAAAGGAGCTGGTGGATGCAAAAATGGATACTGCTGAAGCCATATCAAAATGGTCAAAACAGCAGACTGATGAAGCCTATGAAAAGAAAGATAACTGTTTCAAGCACCTCAAAGAAGCATGAACAAAGAATGAAGCTTGAACAGCAGATAGAAAACCTCAAAACACTGTTAAACCAAGAAGAAGGAGAATAGCTGACCAGTGAAGAGGTAAAAGAAAAAGAAGTTGAGTACTTCAAAGAATCCATCATGAAAATGGGTCTAAAAGAAGAGAGCTCAGAAAAACTTCAAAACCTTTTAAAAGGGATGTTAACCAAACCTGCATCATCAGACACTTCAACAGACATGACAGACATTGAAAGGCAGGAGCAGATTGAAAGAGAAACTGCAGAAGATATAGCTGCAGCAAATGATGTCATAGAAATGGCTTTCAAAAGAATGTCTGAAAGTCTGCAAGTTTTCTCAAGGCCAATATCTCAAAGCTCATCTTCAAATAAATCTCTCCCAAGAAATCCATTGGGTTTAAAAGTACTAAAGTGGCTCTCTGATCAAAAGACCCACGTATTGACTCTGGTCAGATCCAATGGAGAGGTGAAGTATATATCAAGGAAAGAAGCACTAGGCCTTAGTGTTTAAGATTTGCAGGATCTCCTTGAACTTACACTGTGCAGGGATGAAGATGATATAAGTTCCAGAGACTTTGAAGCAGATTTTAAAAGAGAAGCAAAGGAACTTTTGATGAGGAATAAAGATCCAGAATAATGACAGGTTTTGGCATTATCTGTTCCAGGGGGAGATTGTTGGGATTGAACCCTACCAGAGGAACAGATAATGTAAAGCCAAAACCTGGTCACAACAGTGGATCCACAATAAGCAGCGGTTTACATTAAGCTTCCCCCTTGAAAGTGATTTATAACAACTGATGGTCTTGCATCCACTGACTGGATACAACTGCTGCTGTTCTGCATAACTACTGATGAAGCTTAGAAGACTGCTGGTACAAACTGCTGATAACAAAGCTCTGCCCAATCAAGAACTGATCAACCTTGAGGAAAGCACTGATGTAAAGAGAGAGCAGCTGTTTTGTGAATTATCTGTTTTATGTCTAGTCAGTGGTTAGGTATAGCAGTATTTGTAAAAGAACGGTAGATATAGGTTGTTAGGCTGTTAGACGTCGCTTTCATGGTGACGTCAGCTGAGATACCTCAGTGGTTTGGTTTGCCTATAAATGTAACAGTACCCTGTACTGTTACATTTGATTGACTGAGCGGATTCTTCTCCTCATGTCTAATCCTTTCATCTTGTGTGCAACCAACCTTGGGGCATCAGGCTGAGGGGGAGTTTAGTTTGTAAGCATGTCTGTAATCTTTTGCTTTGATTTATAATCATTTGACTCTATGAGAAGCTAATGCTATCAAACTATTTTCTCCATTGATTGTGTTTACAAAGTTTGTATCTATTTCATCTGCACTTTACATGTTTTCATATTCACTAATTGATCAAAACATACAAACAAACATAATCATGAAAGCCCTAGATCCTAACATTAGGTAGTAATCAGAAATAACGCTAGAGTGTTCAGAATGATTTAATAAGCATTGAAAACATTAACACAACAAAATTTCATATAACACCATACAAGACACTAATGTTAACTTTTTAAGCAATCCGATAACCAAACGAACACCTGTAAACAACTAGAAGCATCATGCGAACTACTTAACTATATTTTTATGACAACGAAACTAGTTAGTGCCTAAAACACTATGATTTACATCAAGAACCATTAAACACATAAACCTTCTAACTTATTACACATATAACATACACTTTTAACACTTAAAAAATTTAAACTACAACACACCCCCTATCCTTGACCATCCCCATGGGACCCCACCCCTCTAATTGTTTGACTAAATCTTTGTTTAGTCAAAGATGCTCCTAGATGACCATGAAATAATAGTGTCGGAGGGAAAGATTAATCCAAAGGGTAATAAACCTTATCTTCACTTTAAGACCACCATCCTCATCATTTTCACTTCACAAGAAAAATCACAACATACTCTCCCTCTCCCTTACAACTCTCGACCGAACCATACCCCCCCCCCTTCATCTTCAATCAATTTCAAGCAAAACCAAGGTTCATCTAAGGTGCATTAAGGTGATACAAGAAGGTGTCAAGCATTAGTTCTTGAAGGAACTCTCATTGGAGCTTTTAACCACCATTTATCTTCATCACCATTTTCTAGTTTCTAACCTAGCCTTGTGCTAGTAGTAAGTGCATCTTGAACTCATTTTTACATCTTGATTTAGTAGTGAAAGTATATGTATAACTAAAAATCTTAAGATCTTACATAAACAAGAAGATAAACATAAGAACAAAACTAAAAATCACAAGAATATAAGTTGTTTATGATATCTGATGAACTTGTTTGATGATTTCTTGTGTGTATGCTGTTAAACACCACATAAGTGCTTGCTAGATGATGATTTAAAACATGATCAAGCAAGTATGATGTTGGATCTTGAAAGATCCATGTTGAGCATACTTTATGTGAAGCATGAACTTGAAAAGTAAGCATGATTTTGTGATGAAATTGGTTCTTACAAGGTGTAGAACATAAAAATGAAGGATTTCAAGTATTAAAGTTTCTAAGAAACAAAGTTTATGTCATGGGAAGCATGGTTTTGATTTTGAAAGGAAGTAAACTTATTTTATGTGTGATAATGGAATACTTGTAATGTTTGAGACATAAAAAGTTGTAGAAAGTGAATTTCTACAAAAATGGTTTACAAGTTGTAAAGTAAGAATTTTTATAAAAATGGTTCAAATGGAAGGAAAACCATGTTTTTGAAGTTAATGGATCATATATAACACATAATTAAAAGACTACAAGTTTTTATAAAACTTCAAGTTCATAACTTCATGAAGAGAATGCATTTTATGCATATGTTAGGGTGTAGAATTGCCGTTCATGATTATTTATGATTTTTGAAAAGAAAAAGATATGCTGAAAGTTTGGAAACCTCCATTTTTCAAAGCAAACTATGGCAAAATTTTTGTAGAATTTAAACACTTAGAAAAATATGTTCTAAACAAGTGTTTACAAGTAATCTTGAATCATGTTTTTAAGTATAAAAATTTCCATAATTTTTGGTATAAAAATTTAAAGTAATGGAGGTTGATTTTCAAAAATAAAAATGGTTAAGTATATATCTAGGAAAATATATATTTAGAGATCACACAAAATATGTGCTATGTGTATATTATTTGTATTAGTTATACTAAAATTAAGAACTTGAAAATAATATACCACTAGAAACTGGCCGAAACTAGCACTAAACAGTAAAATTCAGCAAATTCAGCAAAAATTAAGAATTTTTCAGCTTAGGTAGTAATCAGAAATAATGCTAGAGTGTTCAGAATGATTTAATAAGCATTGAAAACATTAACACAACAAAATTTCATATAACTCCATACAAGACACTAATGTTAACTTTTTAAGCAATCCGATAACCAAACGAACACCCGTAAACAACTAGAAGCATCATGCGAACTAGTTAACTATATTTTTATGACAACGAAACTAGTTAGTGCCTAAAACACTATGTTTTACATCAAGAACCATTAAACACATAAACCTTCTAACTTATTACACATATAACATACACTTTTAACACTTAACAAATTTAAACTACAACCCCCCCCCCCCCCATCCTTGACCGTCCCCATGGGACCCCCACCCCCTAATTGTTTGGCTAGATCTTTGTTTAGTCAAAGATGCTCCTAGATGACCATGAGATAATAGTGTTGGAGGGAAAGATTAATCCAAAGGGTAATAAACCTTATCTTCACTTTAAGACCACCATCATCTTCATTTTCACTCCACAAGAAAAATCACAATATACTTTCCCTATCCCTCAAAACTCTCGGCCGAACCATACCCCCCCTCTTCATCTTCAATCAATTTCAAGCAAAACCAAGGTTCATCTAAGGTGCATTAAGGTTATACAAGAATGTGTCAAGCATTGGATCTTGAAGGACCTCTCATTGGAGCTTTTAACCACCATTTTTCTTCATCACCATCTTCTAGTTGCTACCCTAGCCTTGTGCTAGTAGTAAGTGCATCTTGAACTCATTTTTACATCTTGATTTAGTAGTTAAAGTAAATGTATAACTAAAAATCTCAAGATCTTACATAAACAAGAAGATGAACATAAGAACAAAACTAAAAATCACAAGAATATAAGTTGTTTATGATATGTGATGAACTTGTTTGATGATTTCTTGTGTGTATGCTGTTAAACACCACATAGGTGCTTGCTAGATGATGATTTAAAACATGATCTAGCAAGTATGATGTTGGATCTTGAAAGATCCATGTTGAGCATACTTTATGTGAATCATGAACTTGAAAAGTAAGCATGATTTTGTGATGAAATTGGTTCTTACAAGGTGTAGAACATAAAAATGAAGGATTTCAAGTATTATAGTTTCTAAGAAACAAAGTTTCATGGGAAGCATGGTTTTGATTTTGAAAGGAAGTAAACTTATTTTATGTGTGAAAATGGATTACTTAAAATGTTTGAGACATAAAAAGTTGTAGAAAGTGAATTTCTACAAAAATGGTTTACAAGTTGTAAAGTAAGAATTTTTATAAAAAATGGTTCAAATGGAAGGAAAACCATGTTTTTGAAGTTAATGGATCATATATAACACATTGTTAAAAGACTAAAAGTTTTTATAAAACTTCAAGTTCATAACTTCATGAAGAGAATGCATTTTATGCATATGTTAGGGTGTAGAATTATCGTTGATGATTATTGATGATTTTTGAAAAGAAAAAGATATGCTTAAAGCATGGAAACCTCCATTTTTCAAAGGAAACTATGGCAAATTTTTTGTAGAATTTAAACACTTAGAAAAATATGTTTTAAACAAGTGTTTACAAGTAATCTTGAATCATTGTTTTAAGTATAAAAATTGTCATAATTTTTGGTATAAAAATTTCAAGTAATGGAGGTTGATTTTCAAAAATAAAAATGGTTAAGTATATATTTAGGAAAATATATATTTAGAGATCACACAAAATATGTGCTACGTGTATATTATTTGTATTAGTTATACTAAAATTAGGAACTTGAAAATAATATACCACACAAAAATACAAAAAATTTTAATTAAAGAACTACAAAAATTACAAAAAATACTAAATATATGTATCTTGGACAAATAATGGTTTCCGGACAAACGGACTTATCGGACATAATGAACACTATATATATATATATATATATATATAGGGTAAGGTTCATGCGAGAACCACCCTTATTGCGAGAACCGCGAGAACCAATGTGAACACAAAATAAAATCTAAAAAAAATCAAAAAAGCACTCAAAATTTTTTTTTTTTTTTTTTTAATATTTTTTTAATAAAAATCGCTATATTTCGTTACCATAAAAAAAAAAAAAAAAAAAAAAAAAAAAAAACTTTTTTTTTCGAGTAACAGTTATCTATGCACATGTGCATATGTATCATTACTTCAACAAATTCAGTAATACGTTATCAGGAATAGACAATTGCACTTTAATTTACAATACCATTAGTAATACACTACTTTTTACATTACCAATATTCAAAATGCACATGTGCATAATTAGGTATAACCATGATATAACGTGTTTTGTTACAAAAAGTTTGTGATTTTGAATGGAGAAGTAGGCTCATATACATGTTTTTTGGTTAGTTATATCTAGTGGTTGATGGTTTGGTTATAGTTGTCATTTTTTTATGTAATATGTTGATTGGATGGTATAAATGGTGTTTACATACATGTATTAAAGTGAAAATATTGTTAATGGTATTGTATCATGGATGGTAGGAGATAATGGTATTGTATTATGGATGGTAGGAGGTAATGGTAGTGTGTTATGGATGGTATGATAGATGAAAAAGGAAAGTGTATTCAAAGTGGTGTACCAAAACACCTTATTTAATGTTGATACATATAAATGCACATGTGCATTTCTAATATTGGTAATGTAAAAAGTAGTGTATTACATATGGTAGTGTAAATAAAGTGCAATTGTCTAATTTGTGTAATGAATTACGGAATTTGTCAAAGAAATGACAAAAATGCACATGTGCATGCTTGTGTATTATGGATGGAACGATAGATGAAAGAGAAAGTAGTGTACCAAAACACCTTATTTCCTGTTAATACATATAAATGCACATGTGCATTTCTAACATTGTTAACGTAAAAAGTAGTGTATTACACGTGGTAGTGTAAATGAAAGTGCAATTGAATATTATTTGTAATGAATTACGGAATTTGACAAAGAAACGATACATATGCACATGTGCATGGATAACTGTTACTCGAAATTTTTTTTTTTTTTTTTGAAAATTTTTTTTTATTTTTTTTATTTTTTTTATTAACAAAATATTGCGATTTTTTCAAAAAAAATAGTAAAAAAAAAAAATAAATAATTTTGGGTGTTTTTTAGATTTTTTTAGGAATTACTGTTTGTGTTCACACTGGTTCTCGCGGTTCTCGCAATAAGGGGTGGTTCCTAACGGATCTTTGTCCTATATATATATATATATACTGGATTGAAAATAATATATCAAGGCTTGGTGAAAATATAATTTCTGAAAACCGAACAAGTGATAAAATGTATTTTTACAAATAATATACTATGTTTTGTCAAACTTGAAAATATAGTATATTTGGTGTAAGAAAATATATATTTCCATGAACAACTTAAAAATATATATGTTTTTAGTGGAAACTAAAAATATATATTTTTCTAACTTTGATCTTAAAAATAAATTATTTTTAAGATACATGTGAACATATGTATATTTTACCAAGCCAAAATATGAATATTTTTCTATAAACTTAACTTAAAATATATGTATTTTAAGAATACAAGAATAGTGATTTTTAATAGTGCAAAAACAATATTCCAGAAAATTAAATATATATTAAGTATGAAATACTTAATAAATACAAGAAAAAACATATTCCTATACGTATAAATACATACCAACATACACTACCAACACTTGGTAAAATATTCTTGTACAAGTATTATACATAAATATGAGAATAAAAAGTGACATGCTTACATACTTATAATACAAGTATACCTATACTTGGGAATACGTATAAATGTATAATACCCAATAAACGGTATGTTGGTTATGGAATCTACAAATATGCGTATATGAGAACCATATGAGACAACGAGTTAAGAAATATATCATTTTCAACAAAACCCCCAAATATTTGCATGAAAATAATATAAGTTAAAATATAATTATTTTAACTAGTATATTAAATTTGGAATTATATATAATTATAGAAATTATATATACATCATACACCGAAAGTGTAACTCAAAGTATACAAAATCCCAAAAAAAAGTCCTAATAAATAATTAAGACTAAGAGTCGTTACATGACCAAAGTGTCTAACAAAACTTAGCACGTTTGTAGGTAGCGACACACACCGCAAACATCGACTTTGAGTATACATGATCACGGACGCAAACTTGTGAGTTCATGTCCCCCTTTTTCTCTTTATTGTTTTCGGAGTTATAACTCTCGGGGGTGAAATACATGTTTCAATGGTATAGTTTAGCTAAGGAATGAACTGTTAGATCATGTGGATGGGTAGTATCTCTCGTAAGTGCCATTAATCTTGTTTAAGACCGAGGGGCAGAAGTGGTAGATCTATCGGGTGTAGCGAGCCCCACTCATGGGTCCTTGTGTGGCCGCATGCAGTGCTTTTGTTGTTCCAGACGGATGGATCGGAGGAAATCTGCTAGGTTTGAGTGCTTCCTACCCCAACACACATATTAATGTCCTTGCAAAATATTAATGATCTGTTCATAGACGCTTTACATACCTATTATCAAAGAATCTCTCAAATGTTTACAAGTTTATTTGGAGCTCACATAAAACGCATGAACTCGCTCAAGTTTTGTTGATTGTTTTCAACTTACATGTATTTCAGGAAACTATATGGATCTTTGGCGCTGGTGTTGTTTTCAAGAAGTAAATTTCAAGTTTAGATGCCATCCACTTTTGAAGGGTTTGATTCATATATCCCATCCTTGATGAGATATAGAATACAAAGCCTTGTAAAACTAGTCTTTTGTTTAACAAGTCCTTTTTGTGGAACTTATTATCTTTTGATGGTTTGTAACTTAACTTAATACTATGTGGTTGGAAAACTTGAACAATTTATGTTTGTAATGTTTTAAACTTATGAATGGATGAACATCATTATTTTAGTCATATAGTTGTTTATTATAATCTAATGCAATAAAAACTGATCAAGTCACACGTACACGCTTCTGCAAAATTCAGGGTGTGATAGTATTGAAGACGAAGACACAGGGTTGTACTGAAAATGAAGACATTGATAGGTGTGGTTGTTATTATTATTATTATTTTTCTTCAGGACATTGTGTTAAAAGTAGTGTGTTTTATAGTTGTAGGGGCAAACTATGAATGTGTTTTGTCACACCCCGATATTTACAGCTCAGCCCGGTGGGCCCGGTGGGGAGTATCGTGACGTAAGATTGATATCGTCATAGTCAAACATACACAAATAGCACAGTGGAAGTCTTGGAATATAAAATATTATTACAAACCCAATTGTCAGAAAATACTGAAAAGATAATTACATTCGAGCTTGCAATATTAAATCCACAGGCGGATCATATTAAAATGTACAAAATGAAGTTTAGCAGACTTTAGGGCATCCTAAGGATTTGCAAGATCCTTCTTTGACACCAAGGAGCTTCCTGCCAATTACGTATAGTACCTGTCACTTAGTCTTTGAAAATACGTCAGTTTACACTGCTAAATACAATTAACTAACTCTTTTGAAAACATTTAAGAAAATTGAATTAGATGCACAAGGCACAAATATTCTTTTATAACTTGGGACAATTATATAAAATAATCTTGTATACAGATTTACATGTTTGTCGTACGTTCAGGGCCCGGGATGGAAGCCGAGTCATGATTAATCAACTCACCACTAATATAGTCCACAACGAGTTATCCTCACGTGTGGTTATATTTTGTATCTTAATTCCCTTTTTGGGGAAAAGAAACCATATCGCAACTGTCAGGTGTATGCCTACACCCCGTGCTTAGGTCGTGGCCATTTGCATTTAAATGATGCCAAGGATATCCAGGACACGGTTATTAACCCCCGAATGCTTTGTATCAAACAAGACAGATTAAAACGGTTTCTCACAATGATTTAACCACTAATCGATTAAATATTCAATACCCGACCAAGCGGTAATAATTTACCGTATCCCAAGCCCGTATAAGGGAAAATAAGTTAAAAGTATTTACCTGAGCTTAAAATGTAAAATTTGTATTCTCAGCCGTATATCCTACTCAACAAGTGTAGGTAGCTTTTACTGGGCTCCGAATCTGGAACGGAGGTTTTAATAACCTATTAGATTCCTAACGGGTCTTATTTAAGTTACAACTTAGACCGCTTAGTTTTAAAAAAAAGTTTACGGTACGAAATGCGAAATTAAGCGATGACCAGATTGGATTGCGATTTAGACCCAACAAGTATGAATACTTGTATAAAATGGGTAAACTAAATACATTCTGGATTTTTAAAATAAAAATGATAAGGTTTTACCCGTTTCGGCTAATTTATTCAAACTAGTTACATAAACTGTACCGAATGAGTATAAGCATAAAGGGTAACCGGATGAGACAAGTACAAGTTCTATAATTTATTATGCTAAAATATGTTGTGATGTCAGTAGTGTTTTGGTCAAAAATTACCGAAGCAATTAAGTGATCAAATTAGTAAAGTGAGGTAGTGTGCTAGAAAGTGTGTTGAAAATATGCCGGTTAAGTTATATGGAAAATCAGTATTCAGGATACGGCTCAGGATATTGAGCTGTATCTACGATCAAACAATGAGTAAAAAGTAAAGTAAATGACACGAGATGTACGAGGAAAGCCCTTGATCAATCTAGATCGCCGACATAAAACCTCGGGAGCTGATAATCGCAGCTGCCTTGTTCTTCTTATTACTTCAAACTTCAGGATACAGTGCAGGATATAGACCAGATCGCTAAGTGTTACAATGCTTTTGTATGAAAGTGAAAATTTCTAGAGAGCGAGTGTTAGAGTGTATGCAGTGAAAATGTGATGTCTTATTCGATCTGGTATACCCACCTATTTATAGTTACAAAGTAGAAACTAAAATTCCTATAAATATGGGATGCTCCCGAATATTCCATAAATAGCCGTTTGGAACCAAATAAAGCGGGCTTAACGTCTTTCCTTGAACAACTTGGACCGAGTCTTCCGCGGAATGAGTCCTTGTGAACGTTGCTAGCTTCTAACCCACGTACCTGCACATAATCCGTTAGTAATCCTGAGGATACCATTCAGGATGTTACCAATATCCTGAACCAGCATCCCGGATGTAAACAGATACTATATACCCAAGATATAAATCAAGATATTTTTCAGGATATGGGCTCAGAATTTCACCCATAACAATTGTCCCCAAAAATGTTACCGTTTGTTATCCTGCACTAACGGTTACATTTTTCACGAAGACCGAGGTAATTAATAGATAAGACCAATGATGTGACCGTTTTCAACTACCCGACCTATATTTACTCATCATACCCTATATCTTCTCATCCTCATCTCTTTTTTATTCATAATCGACAAGGAACATGTAATATTCTCTCTCTAACTTTTATACTCATCTTCATCCACTTTCTCCGGCGAAAAATTCAGGTGACCAAATGCCGAGGCAAACAAGATCTAGTTCAGGTGACTCGGCTCCCACATTCATCCAACAGAACCTTCTCCAAGAACCGGAGAAGGAGATATGCACCTTTGACAGTGCCCACCTGTCGGCCTTAAAATCCTCCGGTATCTTCCCGGAAGGAACCATATTTAGACCGTTTGACCGGGAAATCCAGTCGGATATGGTTTCCAGCGAGTGGATATGCTTCAGTGCCTTCCCTTTTACCCTAGGGCTACAATTCCCCTTTCCGGACTTCATCACCGAATTCTTTAATATCACAAAAATCTCTTTCAGCCAAACCATGCCAATGCTCTGGCGTGTTTTGTCTGTTCTTGACCAGATCAAGAGAAACCACATTCCTGATCTTTCTGTCCATGATCTCCCCTTAGCTTACAAACTTAGATGCCATGGATCATGTAGATTTCTGTTTTACTCTACTTCCGGTGACCCATTGATACTTCGTGCCACCAGGAACGAGGATGGTTGGCAATCTAAGTTTTTCTTTGTAAAAAGGGACTCAATCCCTGGTGGAACGGATTATCCGATGAGATGGTTGAGAAAGGGTAGGACTTAGGGTTTAAGAACGATCCTGTCTCTTATCCTGTTTCATATCCTGAACTAATGAATTTTCTTTTTTATGCAGTTGACTTCAGGAAAATTGCACCTCCTCTTGCTGATTCTTAAAAAAGAATAGACGCCATCAAACTCCTTTCAGAGGCAGAGAGAAGCTTCAACCCATCTCCACCAACTCCAAGCCCTCTTTCAAGTGCAAACATGTCTGGTAAGGATCCTGCAAGATATCCTGTACACACATGTTTTTATTTGATATTCTTAGGAGAAAAGTTTACTCCCTGTGTGCATACTCCAGCAAGGTTCCAGTCTATCTAGATCTCGATGAACTTGACAGCTATCCTACTCCAGCCACGGTCAAGAAAGAGACTCCTGCTGCCACCGGCTCCAAGCCACTCCCGGCTCCCAAGGCCAATCCAAGGACCCGTGCTTCCACAGCAAAAAAGAGGAAAGGTCTTGAAGTCAGTGCTCCAGGTTCAGAAGGGTTCTCCTATGATGAACTCAGTTTCTCTGATTCCTTAGAGCCAATGACATCCTTCCTTAACAAGGTAATATCCTGACGCATATCCTGCACATATATCCTGCACGTATATCCTAATAGGATATCCTGACAGGATATCCTGATCAATATATTCTAACTCATACCTGAAATTGATGTGCAGGGCCTCCAGCATTTGCTCCACTTGTATAATGATGCATGTGGTACTGCTGCACTCCATGAAGCCAGGATCAAATAGCTTGAAAGCACCGTTGCTGACCAAGGTGCCATTGCCGAAGCGAAGACCCGGCACTACGAGGGCATGCTAAAGAAGGTCACCCAAGACGCTGAGCTCAAACTTGCCACCGTTCAAATGGATCATGAACAAGCCATGGTTTCCTTTCGGGAGGGAATCAAGGCTTCCGCTATCGTCTCCCTGCTACAAGCACGCATCAAGATGGCCTACGAGGCCAAGGAGACGGGCCTTGTTTGTCCATCTTGGCCAGTTGAATCATGGGTGGCCAAGCTAAAGGAGCTCGGGGGCAAAGCTGTGTCACTTCCTGTTGAAGCCGGTGAGTCTTCTAAATCAGCAGAGGTGGTGATCCAGGCTGGAAACAAGAAGGATGCTGGAGCGGATGCTGAGATAGATACTGGTGAGGATGCTGCTCAGGATGCTGGTGCTGAGAAGTCTGAGAAGGTTGTAGAAGATGCCGCTGTGTGAGGGCATTCAGGTGGGCGATGATGGATATACGTGCCAAGGCCGGAGCCCACCTTTTTGAATTTGAATGTTGGTCTGTAGTCCCAAAACAATTTACTTTTCTGCACCTGAACAATTTACATTTCCTGCATGCTTTTTTGAACAATACAACAGTTGAAGGTGGATGGGTCTCGGTTTGAGATGAAACCTTCAACTGTTGGGTAAATATGGTAAGGAACTATTAGTGCTCTTAGTGGATGGGCCTTGTTTTGAGGTGAAACTAAGAGCACATCTTTTGGTATGTTAATAATATAACTTCTCTTTTGACTTTATTACTGTTGTCACTGATATACAAATTTTACTCGTGAAAACTATTTTGTTTGAATATTTTTAGGAATATATTGTAAACGTATCCTAGAAGATATCCTGAAAGATATCTTGATCAGAATATTAAAATACAACCTATAAATTGTCCAAATAAAAAGGAGAGATCATACCAGAGATTCTTAGAGAATCAATTACAATCCTCCATTATAAGTTTGTCCCCAGTGCATATTTATAAACTTGGATCCATCCTTTGAATAGTATAATGTATGTCCCATGTGTTCAACACAGAAACGCAAATGTATTCATACTTTGACTTGAATAAATTTCGAATACCCCAGGGCAAAACCCCTGATATCCTGAAATGAATCCTTAGCATACTTGGGATAAACCCTTAATATCTTGGGGATAAACCCTAATCTCTGGGGATAAACCCTAAATTTCATGCGCTACAGGCGAGAGTGTATAAACTCCAATTCTTAGAAAGGTGAAAACCTTTAAACCTTAGAGAGTATGAAAATACTCTTTCGCGAGAGAGGGTGATCAATCCTCATATACCTTCAGGATCCAGGATATAGCCAACACTAACGAAATTGTCAGCCACTTTTACATGAACTGGTCCCGCTACCTTGAACTATACCCAGATAACTTGCGCTCCAGGCGAGGTGTTTAAACCCAATTCGAAAGAAAGGTGAATACCTTTAAACCTTTGAAGAGACCAGGATCCCTTAAACGTGAGAGATGGGGCCAATCCTCTAATCTTTCGAGTTATCGTGAGTACATATCCTAGAGCTATATCCTGAAACATATGCTGCAAAACAATTGTAAACTAAGGTGGGTGTTAGCTTGGCTAACACCCCTCCGATGCTTAAGTCGGTATTGGGTTCAAGATAATAAACAAATATAGTTAAAATAGATAGAATACATACCATTCTGAGACAAAAATTAAATACTGCTCTTACTTGAAATAAAGCTTTAAATGTATTGCATTCCAGGATCTTGGTAGCATATCCCCTTCCATATTCTTGAGTCGATATGCTCCTTTCCCTGCTTCTGACTCGACTTCATATGGACCTTCCCATTTAGGAGCTAGCTTGTCATCGGCAGGATTAGTGGTATTTTGAAAAGCCTTTCTTAGCACCCAATCACCAACTCGAAATCTTCTAGTCCTTATGTTCTTATTATATGCTATGGATATTCTTTGTTGATATGCTGCTATCCTTAGTCTTGCTGCGTCTCTTTTTTCATCTATAGTATCCAAATCTTGAAATAAGGCTTCAGGATTCTGTTCAGGATCCTGTAGGATAGATCTTGCAGTAGGTATCGTCATTTCTGTTGGAATCACTGCTTCTGCTCCAAATACCAAGGAAAACGGGGTTTGACAAGTTGCATTCTTTACCGTTGTCCTATCAGCCCACAAAACAAAGGGTAACTCTTCCGTCCATCTTCCTTTTTTGGCTCCAAGCCTCTTCTTTAAGTTATTGACTATTATCTTGTTTGAGGATTCAGCTTGTCCATTCGCTTGAGGATGTACCGGAGTAGATGTGATCATTTTGATTCCCCAACTTTTGCAAAAGTCAGTAGTCCTTTTGCGTATAAACTGGGACCCATTATCACAAATGATCTCAGCTGGTACCCCAAACCTAGTCAGGATATTCCTCTTTATGAAGGATACTACTTCTTGGTCTCTAACTTGAACAAATGCTTCAGCCTCAACCCACTTAGAGAAATAATCCGTCATTGCTAACATAAAGACTTTTCCTCCCTGAGCTTTTGGTAACTTCCCTACTATATCCATCCCCCATTACATGAATGGCCAAGGGGAAACTACAGGATATAATGGTTCAGCTGGTTGATGTAGTATGTTACTATGTCTTTGACATGCATCACATCTTCGAGCATATTCTGCAGCATCGTTTCTCATCGTTGGCCAATAATATCCTGTCCTTAATACTTTCGAGAACAATGATCTGCCCCCAGTATGGTTACCACAATCTCCTTCATGTATATCTTGAAGCACTTCTTTGGCTTCAGGACCCTCCAAGCATCTCAAATATGGTCCTGCAAGAGATTTCTTATATAAAACATTATTTATAATAGTGAATCGTGATACCTTCATCCTAAATGCCTTAGGATTTTCCTCCCCGGGAATGTGTCCTTCTTTGAGATATCTTACAATTGGAGTCGTCCAAGATTCAGGATCCTCTTCAGGATACCCTGATTCAGGATCCTGAATACGCACTACTTCTATACCCTGAGGATTCGTTGCAGGATACAAGATATGCAATATTGGTATCTGCGTTCCTTCTGGTATCCTGATTGATGATCCCAAATTTGCTAAGGCATCTGCTTCAACATTATCCTCCCTTGGTACATGTTCAAGTGTAAAAACATCGAAATATCCTGCTAATTTTTTAAGAATATCGAGGTATTCGATTAATTTCTCACCCTTAACTACATAGGATCCATTAAAATGGTTAGTAATTAACAAAGAGTCAACATATACTTGTAAATTTTTGATACTCATACTCTTAGCCAACTCTAATCCTGCAATTAAAGCCTCATATTCCGCTTCATTATTAGTAGCAGGAAATTCACATCTAATAGCCTGGGGTAATATGTCCCCCTGTGGCGATTTTAGTAGTATTCCTAATCCTACTCCTCTTATATTAGATGCTCCATCAGTATATAATGTCCAGGATCCTGAGGATTCTCCTAACTGTTGAACTTCTAGGTCTACCTCATCCTGAATGTCACTACTAAAATCAGCCACAAAGTCAGCTAAAGCCTGAGACTTTATGGCATTTCTAGGTTCATATACTAAATCATAAGCACTCAACTTTACTGACCACTTAGCCATCCTGCCTGACATTTCTGGTTTCCTAAGCACATTTTTGACAGGATAATTTGTTTTAACATGAATCCTATGTGTCTCAAAGTAATGTCTAAGTTTTGTTGACGCCATAACTAATGCTAATATCAATTTTTCTAAATGAGAATATCTAGTTTCAGCATTTAACAAGCTTTTACTAACATAATAAACAGGATATTGCTGACCTTCATGGTCCTTTACAAGGACGACACTTACAGCATTCCCTGATACTACGAGGTATAGGGATAATGGTTCACCATTCTCAGGCTTCATCAGTAGTGGTGCGGTTGAAAGATATTGCTTTAAATCCTGTAGGGCCGCTTCATGCTTCTCACCCCATTCGAATTTCTTGTTCTTCTTCAGGATATCATAAAAATCTTTGCATTTTTCTGAGGATCTTGAGATAAATATGTTTAATGCTGCCACTCGCCCTGTTAATCGTTGAACATCCTTCATATTTGAGGGCGATTTAATATCCAAGATGGCTTTAATCTGCTCCGGGCTCGCCTCTATTCCTCTTTTGGTCACCATATATCCTAGAAATTTTCCTGCCCCCACTCCGAAATGGCACTTAGCAGGATTTAGCTTCATGTTATACTGATCCAGGATATCAAATGCTCCTTTAATATCCTGGAGGTGATCCTGAGCTTTCTTTGATTTTACCACCATATAGTCAATGTACACCTCCATGGTGTCCCCCAGTTTGTCTTTGAACATCATGTTTACCAATCTTTGGTATGTTGCACCTGCATTTTTCAAACCAAAAGGCATAGTGGTATAACAATAAATACCTGCTGGTGTCATGAAGGCAGTATCCTCCTGGTCAAAAGGTTCCATTTGGATCTGCTGAAATCCTGAGGGTGCGTCCATGAAGGTCAGCATTTCATGCCCGGTAGTGGCATCTACCATTGCATCAATGTGGGGAAGAAGAAATGGGTCTTTAGGACAAGCCTTGTTCAAGTCTGTGTAGTCTACACAAACTCTCCATTTCTCATTTTTCTTCTGTACCACAACCACGTTTGCTAGCCACCTTGGGAACTTAACCTCTCTGATCATCTTGGACTTCAATAATCTCTCAACTTCCTCTTGGATAACCGTATTCCGCTCAGGAGCAAACTTCCTTCTTTTTTGCTGAACAGGCTTGAATGATTTATCAATTCCAAGCTTGTGAGTGATAATGTCTTTGGATATGCCTGTCATATCCTCATGCTTCCATGCAAACGTTGACATCCTGCATTTCAAAAAGTTAATTAACTGTTCTTCAATATCCTGAGGGATATTGGTTCCTACGAGCACCGAAATATCGGGATTATCCTAGTCCAGGATAATTTTCTTCACATCCTGCTCCGTATCCTCCATGATATCCTGGGCCCGCGTCTTTAATTGCTATGCTGCACTAGGCTTGGTTGAGGATTTCATCGAGGATGAGTAGCATTCTTTCGCCTCCTGCTGATCGCTTTCGACCTTGACCACTCCCTAAGGGGTAGGGATCTTGATGCATTGGTGATACGTCGATGGCACAACCTTCATATCGTGAATCCATGGTCTTCTTAGTATGATATTATAGCAGGATAGGGGATCCATCACACAGAAACGTTGTATAGAGTTGACTCCTTCAACATATACTGGCAACATTATCTCTCCTACTGTGTTTCTAGCCTCTCCACTGAATCCAACAAGCACTGTAGATTTCGAAGTGATATCCATTGGAGATACATTCATTCTTTTCAGAGTCTCTAGTTGGATTATGTTGACGGAGCTGCCATTATTAACCAATATCCTGCGTACAAAATGGTTAGCCACATATAATGTTATTACCAGAGCATCATGGTGAGGATCCTGGACAATATCCCTGTCATCAGCATCAAATGTGATCACTTTGTCAGTTGTAAGCGTAGTCATCCTGACAGGTCTGTCTCCCCTTTCGGCCTTAGCTTCTTTTGCATGTCTCTTTGCCGCCGAATACGAAGTCCCACAAATGTCGGATCCTCCCGAAATGAAGTTAAGTATCTTGGCATCCGCGGGAGGTGATGCTGCTCGCTCAGGATCCTTCTCGGTATCCTGACCCTTATTCTTCTTTCTTCCTAAGAGATCTTTCAAATATCCCTTGCTTAGAAGATAGCTTATTTCTTTCCTTAGAGCAATGCAATCCTCAGTTACATGTCCGAAATCTTCGTGGAAAGCACACCATTTTGACTTATCTTTCCAATCGGCCTTTTGTTGATTCTTTAGAGGCCACCTAGCCTTGTCTCCTAAACCCTGCATGGCGTACATTAATTCAGGAATGTTAACAGAAAAGCAATATTCAGATAGTTCAGGATATTCTTCAGGATCCTCGCCTTCAATAGCATTCACTTTCTTGTTTTCATTTCTACCATATGGCTTAGAGCGATATGGCTTAAATGAGGATTCTGACTTCCTGTTAGTTGACTCATAAGTGTTAGATGAGTTCATCCTCTCTTGCATCTTTCTGTCATCCTCCAATCGAATATATCTCAGGGCCCTGTTCCGAGCTTCATCCAAGTTCCTGCATGGGTTCATTACAAGGTCTTGGTAAAATTGAGAATCCTTTTGCAGCCCCATCTTGAAAGCTTGCACAGCTGTTGCAACATCAAGATGCGGAATATCTAAGGATTCCCGGCTAAACTTGTTCACATAATCCCTTAGGGATTCTTGATGCCCTTGTGTTATCCTGTAAAGGTTACTTGTTAGTTTCTCAAAGCTCCTACTACAAGAAAACTGACTATTAAATAAATTTACTAAGTGAGCAAAAGATGTAATCGAATGCGGAGGAACATTCAAGAGCCATTTCAAGGCTGATCCTGTTAAGGTAGAACCAAAACCCTTGCACAAGCATGCTTCCTTGAGATCCGGAGGGATAGGGTTAATCTCCATTCTTTCCCTATACTGAGCAATATGCTCCTCAGGATCCGTAGTTCCGTCGTAGAGCTTCATGTTGGGGGTTTGAAATCTCTTTGGGATCTCAGCATCACAGATAGGATATGCAAAACGAGATATCTTGTGGCTGTCTTGGGAAACTTCCGGGATCGGCTGGACCACTCCAGGTACACTAGATATCATGTCCTTCAACTTCTGAAGTTCCGTAGTAAGTGCTGATGTTACACCTGTATCCTGCAAAGATCTACTATTGTTAGTTGCATGAGTATTATTATTATTTGACACGTTACCCGTCGGAGGATTTTGCCCATATCCTGAAGCATATCCTGAGCTCCTCATGGTTGACATCCTGACCGAGGAGGGTATTTCAGGAGTGTGATTCTGAGGAAGGCTGGGGACAATATTCCCCCTGTTATCCTGAGTATACACAGCTGAACTGAAGTTCAAAGTTCTGGGTTGTAATGGAGTGACAATATCCTCAGCAGATCTGCTCGAACCAGACTTCAAGAGTTGTATTTCCCTCAACAGCATTTGGTTTGTTTCCTGTTGCTGCCTCATTTGTTCCTGCACACTTCCAAATAAGGTTAGAATTTCATCATTAGAAGCTAAAACGGGAGCAGATTCCTGAACACCGCGAGTAGGGATAATATCCTGAGGTCGTGAAGAGGCTGGCATCCTTGGAGGAGGTGGTGGAAGCACCGAACTGGTAGTAGCAGAAGTCATAGCAGACACAGTGGAGGAACTCATGTTTGATCTTGAGGCCATTGTAAACAATGCGGTGAAAAGTTTTGAAAATAGAAAACCGATTAACGATTTCACAAAGATTTTTAGCAAAGAGAGCACCACTTGCCACACGGTGGGCGCCAAATTGTTTTGGTCAAAAATTACCGAAGCAATTAAGTGATCAAATTAGTAAAGTGAGGTAGTGTGCTAGAAAGTGTGTTGAAAATATGCCGGTTAAGTTATATAGAAAATCAGTATTCAGGATACGGCTCAGGATATTGAGCTGTATCTACGATCAAACAATGAGTAAAAAGTAAAGTAAATGACACGAGATGTACGAGGAAAGCCCTTGATCAATCTAGATCGCCGGCATAAAACCTCGGGAGCTGACAATTGCAGCTGCCTTGTTCTTCTTATTACTTCAAACTTCAGGATACAATGCAGGATATAGACCAGATCGCTAAGTGTTACAATGCTTTTGTATGAAAGTGAAAATTTCTAGAGAGCGAGTGTTAGAGTGTATGCAGTGAAAATGTGATGTCCTATTCGATCTGGTATACCCACCTATTTATAGTTACAAAGTAGAAACTAAAATTCCTATAAATATGGGATGCTCCCGAATATTCCATAAATAGCCGTTTGGAACCAAATAAAGCGGGCTTAACGTCTTTCCTTGAACAACTTGGACCGAGTCTTCCGCGGAATGAGTCCTTGTGAACGTTGCTAGCTTCTAACCCACGTACCTGCACATAATCCGTTAGTAATCCTGAGGATACCATTCAGGATGTTACCAATATCCTGAACCAGCATCCCAGATGTAAACAGATACTATATACCCAAGATATAAATCAAGATATTTTTCAGGATATGGGCTCAGAATTTCACCCATAACAAGTAGGATATCTTCAATTATGCCCAAAACGAATTTAAAACCAATTTAAGCCCCGTAAGGGTATTTTGGTCATTTTAAAGTTTATAAAAGAGGTTAAATAGCAAACTGAGGTTCTCGTCTAAAATAATCAATAAAATTAATTATTTTATCATGTTACATCAGTAAGATATCATACATATGTGAAGTTTACCATTTATGGCCAAACTATGCACCGGAGGGGCATTTTGGTCATTTCACATATGTTTTAAGGATCAAATTGGAAATCTGAGTTCAAGACTTATACTTACTGTTAAGATATTAAAATTTATTTATGAAGTCAGTAAGTATCAGGTCTTAGGTGTTAAATATGGTTTTAAACCATATTATGCGCCTAATTCGTATAAAAATCGATATTTGATGATATTTGATATGTTTATAAAATTCTGAGATTTTTATCAGTCCTGAATGCTTAAAATATTCTATTTAATATATAACAACAGTAAGAAAACGTTTGGCATGTAAATGATATGTAAATCTTGTTTTATTAATGAAAAGGGCATTATCGTCAATTACCGGATTTATGCAAGAACTCTATGTTATGGTCAGTATAAACTCTGACCAAAAATTTCAAAATTCCCTAAAAATTATATTAAAACAGTAGGTAATGAGTTTGGTGCCAAAATTTGGGTTTAAATATGATTTATGCTAAAATGCCATTTAATTAACAAAAAGTTTCATTTTACGCTATCTTGCATAACTTTAGTTTGAGACCAGAAACTGATGTCAAATTTTGTGGACATGCTTATATTTCAGTAATAAAGCTTTTGGTCCTCTTACATTTTCAAAAATCTCGTTTTTATAACATAAGGGCATAATGGTCAACTTTTAAGCAAATAACGGAAACATGCAATATACTATGATTTCTAAGGGACCATGAAGTATAACCTCAGAGGGTTATTCTAACATATAAAATGGTCACAAGGAACCCTAAGGCATAACTAAACTAAGATAATTCGGGTCAGAACTAAAAGTCAAAGCAAAAGTCTACTTTTGCGACTTTCGGTTGCGAACCGAGCCTAATACTTAGAATTGTCGGGTTGAACATGTCTAAACATGTTCTTATATTATTTAACAAGTTATTTAAGTGATAAAACATGGTTCATAACTTTTACATTATCAGTTTTAATTATTTTATGAAAATCTGAGAAGTTTGACTTTTTGACTAGTTACTTTGACCCGACAATTAACTAAGTAAACGTGATAATTAGGGGGTGCCCTTTTGAGGGATTAACACCTACCTAATTACGATCACGTAGCCATATTTTCCTCGAACAATGGCTGGACCGTTTAGGTCTAAACCGAAAATCAAAGCGTTATTACGACAACTTTAACTTTTTGTCTTTAAACACATAAAAACCAAACTAGAGTGGCTAAGGACACTTACATCAGGTCCTTGCTTGAAAATTGAACTAAGGTGGGCTCCCTCTTGATCTGGAATCCCAGAGAAATGCTGAAGAATGCTCAAGCAAGTGAGATGTGAGTGTTTAGAGTGAAGGTGCAAGGATTATGGCTGCCCTAAGGGCCTTTATATAGTGCATGGAGCCTCCTCTAGATCATGCCAAGTTTCAAGGATCATTAGAGATCATTACAAGTGTATTACCAGGTTTCTAAAACCATTAAAGAGCCCTTGGTTTCGAAATACAAGAGCTAGGGTGGTTTGTTTGGTGATCAAGGAAGAAGAAGGACATCTGCCAAAGGATTCTGCCCAGATGACACCGTCGCGTCACGCGACCCCTCAAAGTTGCAGCAAATAAGTTTTAAAACTTGACATTTTGGCCCCTTAACCTTATAACTTTCATCCTTGACATATTAAGCTCCTCTAAGACATTTTAAGTTTTATAATTTGGCACAATGATCTTCGAGATAGGTTTTATGGATTCACAGATGTATAACAAACACCGTAAAGCTTCAGGTTCATCAAAAGATCACCCGAAGACACCAGTTTCTCTCGTTGGCGATTTTAATCCTTCTAACGCACAAACTTTCATATATATAATATTATGTTTATATGAGGTTCAATTATCATTAGTGACCGATCTTAGGCATGCCCGGGAGTATGACTGAGCATAACTGAGTTCCCGTTTTGTTTAGGAGGTCACTCAAAGGCATAGATTTGTACCTTGTCATTTCTAGACCTTCTAACGCACATAAAGGTGTGTAGTATCGTTTAATAATATCCAATGCCTTATGTAACACTTGTTAGGCATTCCCGAGAGTATGTCCGAATAACATGATGCTCCAGTTTGCTTAAATGACTTCTCAAAGGCATAGTTTTAGAAGTTGGCGCTTTTGGTCCTTCTAACGCGCAAACTTGCGCGTAATATCGTTTAATAGCATCAAAGCATTGTGCATTCCATATTAAGTATTCTCATGAGTATAATTGCCCTTCATAATACTTTGGGTTCGTTAAAAGGTCATTCAGAGGTATAATTAAACATATTGACGCTTTTAACCCCTTTAACTTGCAAAGTTACGCGTAACGTCACTTATAGGCATAAAAGCCTTAGAGGACCAATATTAGATATTCGCGAGAGTATAAACACACATCATGAAGCTCTCGGTTTGTTAAAAGGTCACTCAGAGGTAAGAGTTAACATGTTGACACTTTTAATCCTTTCGCATTCAAAGTTTTTGATTTTTCGCAAAATTAGTCCTCATAGTCAACGTTTGACTTTATTAGGGTTTAGTACACGTGTCAACACATCATTGAACGTGATTTTTACGAGGTGTTACATCCTCACCCCCTTAAAAGAAATCTCGACCTCGAGATTTCCTCAAAAAGATAGGAGTTCTCTTGTCACATAGTGAACACGACCTCTCGTGTATATTCGGGGCCCCAATGGCATCCCGTTTAACCTTTACAATAGGTACATGCTTTCTTTTGGAGCTTCTAATCCTGTCGATCCTTAATCGATACTGGTTTTTCATCAAACCATAAGTTTTCATTAATCTACACATCATTATGTGATAATGCTACTGACTTATTATCTAGTCATATCTTTAAATCACAAGTGTGGAATATATTGTGAATACCATCAAGTTCCTTAGGTAAGTTTCAGCTTATAAGCTACCCATCTTAACATATTCGATTTTCTCGAATGTTCCAATATGTTTAGAGTTTAACTTGTCCTATATATCAAAATGTAGCACACCTTTCTAGGGTGGTACCTTCCATTGAATCTTGTTCTTTATGAAGAACTCAAGAGGTTTGCGACTCTCATCAACATTGATTTTGTGCCGATTACTGGAAGTTTTCAAACGATCACAGATTCATATGATCCTATCCGTTGTCTCCAGGGTAATTTCAGATCCTAATAGATGGGACTTACCAAACTTCTGTCCATCAAATGGACGTTTGACATTCTATCTATACAAGGTCTCAAAAGGAGCATCCTTGATGCTTATATACTAATTATTATTTATGGAAAGCTTAATTTGAGTGAGATAATCATTCCAATTACTGCTTAATCCAATCTTTAAAAATAGCTAACCTCATGGTTAGTTAAACAAATCGACGATCCTGGGCAGCTGATGGCGATTCTTAATTATTGCCTAAATAGGGTTGCGGTAATCAATGCATAAGCATAATGAACCGTGTTTCTTAATTAATAATACCGGAGCTCTCATAATTTTGAATTAGGCTTTATGAAACCTTCTCTAAAAGCTTATCTAATTGGCTCTTAGTTCTTCCATTTCCGTCGGTACCAACCGATATGGAGACTTTTCAATAGATGCAACCCTAAGTGGGATATTAATCTTAAATCTACTTGCCTCCCAAGAGGCAAACAGGGTAGTTCTTTTAAGAGGACAAACGTGATTCACAGAGATGACAGGAATATTCTAAATCTCAGGCTTTAGTTCATTTATCGATACCCGTGTCATATAAATGACACATTTTCTTTATGAACGCATGGATGCCTTATTTAGCGACACTTACTTGGACATTCCTATACTGGATATCTTCTTTGAATACCATTAGCTGACTTCTGTACAATATGACCATTGGGATATCTCAATGGTTCCATGCATTAAACCTCCATACTGATCAGGCATGGAAGCAATCTATGGGACACACTAAGATACACCAATCCTTATATGGCGCTTTTATCATACAGTCTTGCATTCGCAGTTAATAGAAATTAATGAGGTAACAAAATAAAATAACATCTATTGTCGTACTCTATCTGGAGAAGGAGTACTTTAGATTTTATGAATGAAGTGTTTCCGATAAGAATAGAAGAAATAGTTCCTATGATTTTCGTAGGTAAGTTTTACCTTATACTTAATATCTGAAGTTCTTATGGGAAAATTCTTAAAAGTTTGCTAAGCTTATGATCTATGAAAGACTTAGTAGTACTTAAGGAAAAACAGAATTCTCAACAATTGATTTACGATAAGGGATGTACCTGGTGTCATTATTGATATGAACTGCCTCTGGAATTCATCAGGAGGGTTTAAGCGCCTCCATTCTTAGTCTCTCTATACTTAGCTATACTTATCCTTGACAGTTTTAGGGCAGTTAGTTCTGATGTGACCCTTAACGCCACAGCCGAAACAGACTGCCTTCTTCATGTTTCTACATTTAGGGAACTACAAATGCCACGCTGCATTGACCTGCGGTCTACTAGACACTGTCCAAGTTCCTTTTGTTGCAGGTCTTGCATACAGGCTTCTTAGATTTCTAGGAGTTATCCTTCTCCCTTTTTCCTTTTTCCGGTAGTCTCAACTTTGACTGATTTACTTCCTAACCCATCTAATGTGTGTGGCTGAGATAGATCCATAATGGATTTATAAGAAGCGGGCTTTGAAGCCTTAATATGCCCTCTTATTTTCGATGCTAAACCACCAATATATAGTGCATTATGCTTAGATTCTGGGTTAACCGAATAGGGCACTATCCAGATAATGAATTAAAGTCTGTAACATAATGTCGACAGTCTAAAGCTTTTATGGTGAGAGTCAGAAAATTTTTGATTCCACCTTTTCCATTTCGTGCCACGGACAATAATTTTTTTTTTTTTTTTTGATAAGGTCCATAAACCTGGACCATCCCATTTTGTATAAGAGTATCTTTCCTGTGACTTTGTTAATGTCTTTAACCAACTAAGGGCATCGCCCTTGAATGACTGTGATACTTACCTCACAATGTCTTTCTCAGCACAAACGCTAATTTACACAATGGATTCCATTCCAACCATCTATTTCATGCAATCAATGGCCCCTTCTTCGCCATTGAAGTCTCTTGACTTACAAGAGACAAGGTCCTTTTAAGTACATCCTTTAGAGGAACGTGGCTCCTCGCTATAAACATATCTTATTTGGTTTTCTTCACATTCGAAGCATGAATAAAGCTCTTCTCATGAGCAGAGAAATGTTTTGGAGCAAGTAGCATTCGGCTCTTTGAACCTTTTCATGACCTTTCTCATAGCCTTTCTAACAGCTGCGTCAATCACAGCTTGGAGATTAACTCCATTAACATTGAGGTTCACATTTGTTGAATCATTAGCATTTGTCACATCATTAGTATCGCGACTGTTGTTTGACTAATCCAAGTTTGCCATACTCGAAGCTTGGTATTAAGCACCAAATTAAACAGTTGCTTAGTTGTATTACAATAGCTAGTCATCATCCTGACGACCTAACATACATTAGCCATGGTATCATTAAACCATATAGACTAATAGGGTATGAACATTCCTAATGAATGTTATTAAATTGTATATCTATTTCATTTAGCCTAGGTCACAAAAGGACCATTAATGGCGTTTAGGGTTTGGACCGAGTCCATTACCTTTTTGATGGGGGATCAAAATGTCACAATTATCTTTGTCATATTGACGATTTTAGATAGCTCAAAGTCTTGCCACAAGGACTTCTAAAATATGGAACATGAGTCCATCATGAAGGACATGAAAATGTAGTACATAGGCTTGTCTCAAAGGACATATAATAGCCATATGGCACTAAGGCCTTGTCGCAAAGGACATATAGGATATGGCACAAAAGGCCTGTCATAGAGGACATTAATAATAAGCCGTAATCTTATTAGATTATGGGATTTAAGATTTGAACGTAGTTCTTCACCTTTGGACAGGAAGTCATAGACTACAACTGTCATTGTCCTTGAAAGACGATTTGTTTTGCCACATAGGCAAATCACTGGACATCACTAATGGATGTTTATACATATATTTATATAATTAATGTAATTAAGGATATTAGTCATGATCTTATCAATCTCATAGACTATAAGGCTTGGGCATTGCCCATCACCTTAGACGGTAAACCATAACGGTCACATTTGTCAATGTCACTAATGGACAATATAGTATATAGCCCGCAGGCAAAACATTATTAAGGATATTAAACATGATCATCTTTTTGATAATATTAGTCTTGATCACACTGACCATATAGACTATGAGGCTTGAGCATAACTCACCACCTTCGATAGGGAATCATAGAAGATCACCACTGTCTTTGTCATAAAAGGACAATATAATATGGCCCGTAGGCGAAAACATCACTAAAGGATGTTAAATAATGTGATCATCGTATTACACGATATTAGTCATGATCACATTGATCATATAGACTATTATACTTGAACATAATCCAATATCCTTAGACAAGGGGGTCGTAGACCACAACTGTCGTTGTCTTAAGGGACAACAAGTATAGCCCATAGGCACGTCATCACTAATGGATGTTTATATTATGATCATCATATTGATGATACTTTCCATGATCTAATTCGATCATATAGGCTTTAAGGCTTGGACATAGTCCAAATACCTTGACAACTGGTGTGGTTCTCAAGTCACACTGCCAGGAGTGTTAACATGTCCTTAGATGTTAACATGGATTAATTGTCTTAAGAGGGTTTTACCATCATAGCATGCCTGAATTGACATATTGGCTAGGTTATACCATTAAGAAGATCTTTTGAAATTTTTTAGCAGATCGATAAAGTTCGAATCAAATTGATACTAATGCTTGATAAAGGACGAAATGAGTACCTATATAAAATTTTCAAAACTTTCAATAAATCATTAGGAAATTTACCATAGTGCCTTAAACAGGTCTTTTAATATCATATTTGTCCATAGAGGACTTAAAAGGAAACTATAAGTCCGTATAGGGACTATAAAATATCATAAGTCCGTATAGGGACTATAAAATATCATAAGTCCGTATAGGGACTATATTAAAAAGTTTGCCCACGAAGGGTCTATAATGAAATGCCATGTCCGCTAAGGGACTATAGTGAAATATCATGTCCACAATGGACTATTTTCGAAATAGTATATCCCAAAAGGGATTTTAATAAAATAACATGTCCATAAAAGGACTATATTGATACAGCGTGCGCACTAAAGAGCTTTGCTGAACAAATGCCCTCACAGGGACTGAAATTAAAAATATGTTCATATAAGGATTATAATAAACAAATGTCCTTACTGGGACTATATAGAAGAGATAGATCCTTATAGGGACTTTGAAGCAATACCTGTCCAAGCGGGGACGAAAGTGAAAAAAAATATAAGTCCGTTTAGGGACTATAAGACACGTCAACATCGGGACTATAGTGAAACGATATGTCCTCGAAGGGACTATGATGAATTATTATATTCGCCGAGGAACTTTAATAAAATAAAATGTTTACAAAAGATTTTAATGAATAACATGCCCACAGAAGGACTATGTTGAAGTATGATGCCCTCGAAGGGACTATTATTGAAATACAATGTCCTTGAAAGGACTATATCAAAATATAATGTCCTCAAAGGGACTATAATAGATAAACATATATACATATATGGAGTCTTATCAAAAGAGGTAAGTTTACAAGGACTATGATGAAATAATATGTCCACAAAGGACTACAAAATCAAATACCCATACAGGGACTTAAAGGAAAATGAAATATAATAGAAGAAGGGTTTTATAATGTCATCCTTGCATTATCCCGATTATTTTTCCTCTTTATTTATCGTACGTGGTAGCGACCCTGAAAATCTTTAGTGAATAAAGTAAACATTTAAATTCAGAATCCGTTGCTGAAGTAGAATCCAAGGACACAACGGTTAAAGAAATGATATGGATTATGGATTGGGTTTTTGACTGGTATATTCCAAGTCTAAAATTTTGAAACTTGTAAATAGGAATTAGGGATTAATAGCATCCACATGTATCATCTTCAATATGGGAGTTTCAGGGATCTCCTGCTATGGACTCCACCGGTACAGACTTCACGATTTGAGCCTAAGGGACCTCTGGTATGGACTCCGAAGTTTGGTTAACAGTTTAAATAGGTTTGATTTTGGGAATAGGCCCATAAAGGTTTTTCCTCCAACTGGTTGCACGCTTATCCTAGTCATGGTACGAAGCTTAGCGTTTCTAGGCTTCGGATGTGGAGAATTTCCATCAACGGTTTCCTTGCCTGGCGACATATTCAAAATACATAAAATCGAAAACAATGTTTACTTAATAGGGAAGAGAGCATTCCTACGTTAAGTCTAGACTCAGAAAGTCTAAGGAATTTGCTACTGTGTCATTTGAGATTAAACACTAAAGGCTAGTGTTTAAGTCACTCAAACGTTGGCTCTGATACCAACCTGACACACCCCGATATTTACAGCTCAGCCTGGTGGGCCCAGTGGGGAGTATCGTGACGTAGGATTGATATCGTCGTAGTCAAACATAGACAGAATAGCACAGCGGAAGTCTTTGAATATAAATATTATTTCAAACCCAATTGTCAGAAAATACTGAAAAGATAATTACATTCGAGCTTGTAATATTAAATCCACAGGCGGATCATATTAAAATGTACAAAATGAAGTTTAGCAGACTTTAGGGCATCCTAAGGATTTGCAAGATCCTTCTTTGACACCAAGGAGCTTCCAGCCAATTACGTATAGTACCTGTCACTTAGTCTTTTGAAAATACGTCAGTTTACACTGGTAAATACAATTAACTAACTCTTTTGAAAACATTTAAGAAAATTGATTTAGATGCACAAGGCACAAATATTCTTTTATAACTTGGGACAATTATATAAAATAATCTTGTATACACATTTACATGTTTGTCGTACGTTCAGGGCCCGTGATGGAAGCCGAGACATGATTAATCAACTCACCACTAATATAGTCCACAAGGAGTTATCCTCACGTGTGGTTATATTTTGTATCTTAATTCCCTTTTTGGGGAAAAGAAACTGTATCGCAACTGTCAGGTGTATGCCTACACCCCGTGCTTAGGTCGTGGCCATTTGCATTTAAATGATGCCAAGGATATCCAGGACACGGTCATTAACCCCCGAATGCTTTGTATCAAACAAGACAGATTAAAACAGTTTCTCTCAATAATTTAACCACTAATCGATTAAATATTCAATACCCGACCAAGCGGTAATAATTTACCGTATCCCAAGTCCGTATAAGGGGAAAATAAGTTAAAAGTATTTACCTGAGCTTAAAATGTAAAATTTGTATTCTCAGCCGTATATCCTACTCAACAAATGTAGGTAGCTTTTACTGGGCTCCTAATCTGGAACGGAGGTTTTAATAACCTATTAGATTCCTAACGGGTCTTATTTAAGTTACAACTTAGATCGGTTAGTTTTAAAGAAAAGTTTACGGTACGAAACTCGAGATTAAGCGATGACCAAATTGGAATGCGATTTAGACCCAACAAGTATGAAGACTTGTATAAAATGGGTAAACTAAATATATTCTGGATTTTTGAAATAAAAATGATAAGGTTTTACCCGTTTCGGCTAATTTATGCAAACTAGTTACATAAACCGTACCGAATGCGTATAAGCATAAAGGGTAACCGGATGAGACAAGTACAAGTTCCATAAGTTATTATGCTTAAAATATGTTGTGATATCAGTAGGATATCTTTAATTATGCCCAAAACGAATTTAAAACCAATTTAAGCCCTGTAAGGGTATTTTGGTCATTTTAAAGTTTATAAAAGAGGTTAGATAGCAAACTGAGGTTCTGATCTAAACTAATCAGTAAAGTTAATTATTTTATCATGTTACATCAGTAAGATATCAAACATATGTGAAGTTTACCATTTATGGCCAAACTATGCACCGGAGGGGCATTTTGGTCATTTCACATATGTTTTAAGGATCAAATTGGAAATCTGAGTTCAAGACTTATACTTACTATTATGATATTAAAATTTATTTATGAAGTCAGTAAGTATCAGGTCTGCTAAATATGGTTTTAAACCATACAATGCGCCTAATTCGCATAAATGTCGATATTTGACGATATTTGAGATGTTTATAAAATTCTGTGATTTTTATCAGTCTTGAATGCTTAAAATATTCTATTTAATATATAACATCAGTAGGAAAAGGTTTGGCATGTAAATGATATGTAAATCTCGTTTTATTAATGAAAAGGGCATTAACGTCAATTACCGGATTTATGCAAGAACTCTATATTGTGGTCAGTATAAAATCTGACCAAAAATTCCAAAATTCCCTAAAAATTATATTAAAACAGTAGGTAATGAGTTTGGTGCCAAAATTTGGGTTTAAATAAGATTTATGCTAAAATGACATTTAATTAACAAAAAGTTTCATTTTACGCTATCTTGCATAACTTTAGTTTGAGACCAGAAACTGATGTCAAATTTTGTGGACATACTTATATTTCAGTAATAAAGCTATTTGTCCTCTCACATTTTCAAAAATCTCGTTTTTATAACATAAGGGCATATTGGTCAACTTTTAAACAAATAACAGAAACATGCAATGTACTATGATTTCTAAGGGACCATGAAGTATAACCTCAGAGGGTTATTCTAACATATAACATGGTCACAAGGAACCCTAAGGCATAACTAAACTAAGTTAATTCGGGTCAGAACTGAAAGTCAAAGCAAAAGTCTACTTTTCCGACTTTCGTTTGCGAACCGAGCCTAATACTTAGAATTGTCGGGTTGAACATGTCTAAACATGTTCTTATATTATTTACCAAGTTATTTAAGTGATAAAACATGGTTCATAACTTTTACATTATCAGTTTTAATAATTTTATGAAAATCTGACTAGTTTGACTTTTTGACTAGTTACTTTGACCCGACAATTAACTAAGTAAACGTGATAATTAGGGGGTGCCCTTTTGAGGGATTAACACCTACCTAATTACGATCACGTAGCCATATTTGCCTCGAACAATGGCTGGACCGTTTAGATCTAAACCGAAAATCAAAGCGTTATTACGTCAACTTCGAGTTTTGGTCTTTAAAGACATAAAAATCAAACTAGAGTGGCTAAGGACACTTACATCAGGTCCTTGCATGAAAATTGAACTAAGGTGGGCTCCCTCTTGATCAGGAATCCCAGAGAAATGCTCAAGAATGCTCAAGGCAGTGAGATGTGAGAGTTTAGAGTAAAGGTGCAAGGATTATGGCTGCCCTAAGGGCCTTTATATAGTGCATGGAGCCTCCTCTAGATCATGCCAAGTGTCTAGGATCATTAGAGATCATTACAAGTGTATTACCAGGTTTCTAAAACCATTAAAGAGCCCTTGGTTTCGAAATACAAGAGCTAGGGTGGTTTGTTTGGTGATCAAGGAAGAAGAAGGACAACTGCCAAAGGATTCTGCCCAAATGACACTGTCGCGTCGCGCGACGACATGAGGGGGAGGGCGTCGCGCAGCGCGACCCCTCAAAGTTGCAGTAAATAAGTTTTAAAACTTGACATTTTGGCCCTTTAACCTTATAACTTTCATCCTTGACATATTAATCCCCTCTAAGCCATTTTAAGTTTTATAATTTGGCGTAATGATCTTCGAGATAGGTTTTAGGGATTCACGGATGTATAACAAACACCGTAAAGCTACGGGTTTGTCAAAAGATCACCCGAAGACACCAGTTTCTCTCGTTGGAGATTTTAACCCTTCTAACGCACAAACTTTCTTATATATAATATTATTTTTAAATAAGGTTCAATTATCATTAGTGACCGATCTTAGGCACACCCGGGAGTATAACTGAGCATAACTGAGTTCCCGTTTAATAATATCTAATGCCTTATGTAACACATGTTAGGCATTCCCGAGAGTATGATTGAATAACACGATGCTCCAGTTTGCTTAAATGACTTCTCAAAGGCATAGTTTTAGAAGTTGACGCTTTTGGTCCTTCTAACGCGCAAACCTGCGCGTAATATCGTTTAATAGCATCAAAGCCTTGTGCAATCCATATTAAGCATTCTCATGAGTATAATTGCACTTCATAATACTTTGGGTTCGTTAAAAGGTCATTCAGAGGTATAATTAAACATATGGACGCTTTTAACCCCTTTAACTTGCAAAGTTGCGCGTAACGTCACTTTTAGGCATAAAAGCCTTAGATGACCAATAATTAGATATTCGCGAGAGTATAAACACACATCATGAAGCTCTTGGTTTGTTAAAAGGTCACTCAGAGGTAAGAGTTAACATGTTGACACTTTTAATCCTTTCGCATTCAAAGTTTTTGATTTTTCGCAAAATTAGTCCTCGTAGTCAACGTTTGAATTTATTAGGGTTTAGTACACGTGTCAACACATCATTGAACGTGATTTTTACGAGGTGTTATAGATTATAATGGATCTAAATTGATTGTTGGAAATGGATACAAATATGTTTGATAGTAGATGTGCTATGAATGTGTTCAAAGGTGACCAGTTATGATGTGTTTTATATCTGGTATGTTATATACACTATAACACATCGTGCAGAACCCAATACTTATAAAACACAATTTCAATTAAAAACAAGTCATTCGTGAATCAAAAACAGGTATAACACATCGTGATGAAACCAATAACTGATAAAACACAACATCAAGAATTACAAAGGCATGTCCTTCATAAAACATTATTTTATCTATTATAACACATTGTGAATAAACTGTTACTAATAAAACACAACGTGAAGAAAATTATTCATAAATGATCAACAATAAAACACAACGTGAAAAAATTGTTCATGAATCGATCTTCGTAATTTAAAGTAACCACCGATTTTGAATTGATATGAAATATCATGTTTCATTAAAAATCTCATTTTTTGTTTATGATTTAAATCTTCCACAAATAAGATGATTAATCAATTACCTTTAGCCCTTTAGTAAAAAAACACTATATGCCACATGTCACAATCAGATCGCTTCCTACACTTTGTAGGAAAAACACACTTTATAGAGTAACTCCACCCTAAAAATAGGAGAAGGATCTGTTAGGAACCACCCTTTATTGCGAGAACCGCGAGAACCAATGTGAACACAACCAAAAATAGCTAAAAAACACACAAAAATATTTTTTAATAATTTTTATCAAAAAAATCGCTACTTTTAGTATTTTTTTTTTGCTACTAAAAGTAGCGATTTTAATGTAGTAAATATTATAAAAAAATTTGTGTGTGTGTGTTTTTTTGTTTTTTGGGGGGTTTAGTTTTTAGCATTTTAGCTTGGGGGGGGGGGGGGGGCGTTTAGGTTTTGAGTTGGGGGGGGGGGGGTTAGGGTTTTTTTTTTTTGGGGGGGGGGGGGTTAAGTTTTTTTAGCTAGTTTTTGTTGTGTTCACATTGGTTCTCGCGATTTTCGCAATAAAGGTGGTTCTTGCATGAACCTTACCCTATATATATATATATATATATATATATATATATATATAAATATATAGGGGATGGATCATGAGAAAATTAGTTTAAATGAGAAAACTAACTAAAAAAACCTAAAAAACATACCAAAATTATGTATTTTTTTACAATTTTTTATAAAAAAATCGCTATTTTTTATGTATGGAAAAAAATTTCCAAAAAAAAATATCTTTTTTGTTGTATTGCATATGTGCAATAATATGGATATAATGCACATATAATGCACATGTGCAATACAATAAAAAAAACCTTTTTTTAAATTTGTTTTATATATATAAAATAGCGATTTTTTATAAAAATTTGTAAAAAAGAAAAATTTGGTATGTTTTTTAGGTTTTAGGCTTTTTTAGTTAGTTTTCTAGTTTTATCATTTAGATGTAGTTTTCTCATGATCATCTCCCTATATATATATATATGGTAGGGTTCAATTAAAAACCACTAATTAGAGTGAAAACTAGAAAACTAACAAAAAAGCCTAAAAAACATGCCAATTTTTTTATAAATTTTCACTACTTTTTATATATAAAAAAATTCAAAAAATAAACTTGTCCTATACATGTGCATTATATGTGTACTACACATGTTTATTATTGCACATGTGCACTACAAAAATAGTTTTTTTTGAAAAAAAAAAATTATATATAAAAAGTAGCGAAAATTAATTAAAAAATGTAAAAAAAATCTTAGCCATAGATTTACACACGTGGATAGCTAGGATTTTATCATCAAATCGTAAAATATACTAGTGTATTTCATCATCAAATCCTGACCATTGATCTACACACATGTATGGCCAGGATTAGTTCGCGCAGTTCGCAAACTACATTAATATTCACTCTTGAACCTAATCCTATATATATATATATAGAGAGAGAGAGAGAGGGGGGGGGGAGTTGGGTAAAAAGTGGGTTTTTCCTAGAAAGTCTAGGAAGCAATAAGAATGTGACACGTGGCATGGAGGGATTTTAACTAAAAGGGCACTTGTGTAATTTGACATTTTATTTTATTTTTGTAATTTTATCTCTCATTAACTAACAATGCCTAAAATTATGGAAACTGTTTCTCCAAGATTTTTTGAATGTCGCAACCTTCTCCTTCTTCGTCTTCGTCATCATCAAACACTTCTCCATCTCCGAGTTCATCATCACCATTCAAATACTGTTCGTATCATCTCCGTTTTCTTGACGATGTGTTTTAACAGCAAGCAGATTAATACCGTTGTGTTTTAGCATTCATGTTTGTAATGCTGGAGGATTTCTTGACGCTGTGTTTTACCATTCATGCTGGTAATGCTGAAGGATTTCTTGACATTGTGTTTTAACAGCAAGCAGATTAATACAGTTGTGTTTTAGCAGCAAGGTTGGTAATATTGAAGGATTTGTTGACGTTGTGTTTTACCATCCATGTTGGTAATTCTGGAGGATTTCTTGACATTGTGTTTTAACAACAAGCAGATTTAAACAGTTGTGTTTTTGCATTCATGTTTGTAATGCTGGAGGATTTCTTGACGCTGTGTTTTACCATCCATGCTGGTAATGCTAGAGGATTTCTTGACATTGTGTTTTAACAGCATGCAGATTGATACAGTTGTGTTTTAGCATTCATGCTGGTAATGCTGGAGGATTTCTTGACGCTGTGTTTTACCATTCATGCTGGAGGATTTCTTAACATTGTGTTTTAACAACAAGCAGTTTGATACAGTTTTGTTTTAGCATTCATGCTGGTAATGCTGGAGGATTTCTTGACGCTGTGTTTTACCATTCATGCTGTTATGATGTGTGACATTTGTCACCATGTGTTTTCTTGATGTTGTGTTTCTTCATGAAGAATAGAAGGAAGAGAGAGAGACGAGAGAAAGAGAGAGAGAGAGATAGAAAATCACAAGAAATGTGGGGTGGTTTATGGAATGACAGTTATTTCCATATTTAAAATAAGCTAAATGACATATCTACCCCTGATTAATTAAATCGTCCTATTTTTAAGACACACATATTACCAAAATGCCACCAAGATAATCTCAACCATTAAACACACCCATTGGATGGCCCAGATCGCTTCCTAGACTTTTTAGGAAAAACACACTTTCCGCAGGATCCCCACTCTCTCTATATATATATAGGGTGGGAGTTGGCTACAAAGTCTATTTTTCCTACAAAGTGTAAAAAGTCATAAAACACCATAATTTCAGCCATAAAACACACTCAAAATCCACAAATAATAAAGTGGAAATTACTAAAACACCATTTTTGTGGGTTTCGTGTTGTGTCTTGGATGATAAGGTTTTGATTATCGAATAACCGATATTACTGTGTTTTATGTTGATTATCATGTTGTGTTTTATATTCATAGTTCTGTGATGGTGTGTTTGAAGTTTTTATGGACTTTTAAGGTTTGGATATTGTGTTTTAGTGATCTTCACTCTGTTATTTGTGGGTTTAAGTGTGTTTTATGGCTGAAATTGTGGTGTTTTATGACTTTGCACACTTTGTAGGAAAAATGGACTTTGTAGCCGAACCCCACCCTATATATATATATATATATATATATATATATATACATATATATATATATAGGGGATCGCTAGAATGAGAACCACCACGAGTTATGAGAACCACGAGAACCGCGCCCCGCGGGTGGCCGTCGGCGACGAAATTTTTTTTACACCTAGATCCGTATATTTTAGTGGGGGGTTTAAATTTTCGGTTCAAATGGCGCGCCCGAGGGGGTAGTTTTTTACGCCCAAAGTTTGGGTTTTTTTAATTTTTTTAATTTTTCTTTTTTTTTTACCAAACTTTGGGCGTAAAAAACTACCCCCTCGGGCGCGCCGTTTGAACCGAAAATTTAAACCCCCCACTAAAATATACGGATCTAGGTGTAAAAAAAATTTCGTCGCCGACGGCCACCCGCGGGGCGCGGTTCTCGTGGTTCTCATAACTCGTGGTGGTTCTCATTCTAGCGGCTCCCTATATATATATATATATATATATATATATATATATATATATAGGTGGGGTTCTAGAGTGAACACTAGTATATTTGTGAACTAAGTGAACAAATCTTGGCCATTGATGTGATTCCAGGATCCGACGAGTTTGACGGAGCTTCGGTCCCGAAACGACGTGTTCGGTGCGTTTATTACGACTAAGAAAGGAGTAGAAACAGAATACGACACCGAGCAGTCAGTTATAATCTAGTCTCTATTGATTATTCAACGATTACAGCACCACGAGACCAGTTGGATAGCATTTCCCCTCTGGGAACCAAAAGCTTATCCAAATGGGAGCCCTAACCCCCTATTTATACACATTCCGTACCTATATGTCCATCCGATCGGATCGCCATCCGACCGGATGGTCATCCGTTCGGATGGACCTTGACATTTACAAAACTTGTCCAACTTTCTCTATTCTATACAATATTCAACACACGCTCTATCTAACTATTCGCACAGTGGCAGACGTACGAAATATGCACTAACAGATTCCCCATCGGATGTCACTGTCGAATCGTCTTCAAAAGTTTGAGAACCTTTAGCCGTGTTTGAATATTCTACAATCTTCAACTTTTCTGCAACTTCAATCAGGTATCTTGAAATCTGACTATCCAAATTCCCCCTTGATTGATAATTCGGGTTTGCTTTTGCCAAAGTAAAGCACAAATTCCCCCTTGAATGAATCTTCAGGTCTTTTGCACAGTTTACGACTCTCCTCTGATTTGCTAAACTGCAATCTTCACGAACAATCACCAACGTGAAACTAGTCAATGCAGCATCCTCTGTTTCAACTTTAACCGCATCCGAGCTCAGTTTTTTATATCACAAGTAAGCACCACGATCTTCGCATTCCGCCTGCTCGATCTAAGAATGTACAAAAACTCAACCGGCAATTGATACAAACTTCAAATACTCCACTGGTTAACTTCAAATCCTTTATTCCCCCTGAAGATCTGATATCCCGTTTACCGTGATCCACGTTAACGCACCATAAGAATGACAGATCTGTGTAATCGGTATTCTCCACAATCAGCAAATCTTCATCGGAAAACAAATCATCTGGTAATGTAATCCGATCTCTGAAGCATTCGTCCACAATTATATTCATCTCCTCGGATAATCAAGATCTCATAAGCTATCATCCACGATCACTCTCAGATCTCTGATGCTTTCGTCCATGATTAAATATCAACACCTCGGATCATCTTGATCTCGGAAGCTTACACTTACGATCAGATTCACATTCCCCCTGACAATCTGAAGTCGAAACTACCTAAATACTGTTGCAGTGTCACGAATTTCAAAAATGCCGGAATTTCAACATACGACAGTGAAATTTTTATTCCCCCTCATTTTTGCAAATTCTGACGTCTCTATAACTGAATTCCCCCTCAAACTGAGTTCAGTTTCAATTCTCTTCTCCGAAAAACTTGACCAAACTAGAATATCACAATATTCGCCACAATTGTCAGTTTTTCATCTTTGCGGATTTTACAATTTGGCCAATAAATAGTCATATACCCTGAAAGATAAACTTTATGCACCAGTATCATGACTACCCCACTAATTTCCACAATCCGCGATCGCATCATCAAATATGTTCACTGAAGCCCCCGACGGTGTCCCCGAACAACCCAGCTTGGTCGTTAAAAACCCGAAAAAATTAACAATCACCAAATTTTTTCTGGAGACTCTCCTCGTTGTTGCGATCAAAAAATGGCTTTTTGGGGCATTTGATCATCCGGTCGAATGACAAGTGTCGGATGGTCATCCGATCGGATTGCCATCCGATCGGATTGTCATTCGATCGAAGGACATAATAAATCAAAATGGTATGATGGATCGGATGGTCATCTGATCGGATTGCCATCCGATCGGATTATCGTTCGGTTGAAAGCAACTGATATTCCAAACATCCCATAGTGACATGGATCGGATGGTCATCTGATCGGATTGTCATCCGATTAAAAGCTTCAATAATCCTTCAAGAAAGATCGTGATGTGGATCGGATGGTCAACCGATCGGATTACCATTCGATTGGAAATGTTCTATCAGCTCAAGAACACTCCGAATCACGTTTTTTCGATCCAGAATCTTTATTTGTGAGAATTTCATGATGAAACTTCACCGGATTGTGCACGAATCAATTCCGAACAGAATGATGTCTTCAATTCCAAAATCCATCCGTGAATTGACCTTTATTTTGATGATTTTCTCTGTTTAACGTCAAAACTCCCGTTTAACCCAAAATTGATGAGCTTTGGGTGATTTAACCGACTGTTAGATTGATTAAATCGGTACCGTAGCTCAGATACCAATTGTGATTCCAGGATCCGGTGAGTTTGACGGAGCTTCGATCCCGAAACGACGTGTTCGGTGCGTTTATTACGACTAAGAAAGGAGTAGAAACAGAATACGACACCGAGCAGTCACTTATAATCTGGTCTCTATTGATTATTCAACGATTACAGCACCACGAGACCAGTTGGACAACATTTCCCCTCTGGGTACCAAAAGCTTGTCCAGATGGGAGCCCTAACCCCCTATTTATAGGCATTTCCTACCTATGTGTCCATCCGATCGGATTGTTATCCGATCGGATCGCCATCCGACCGGATGGTCATCCGTCCGGATGGACCTTGACATTTACAAAACCTGTCCAACTGTTAGTGCATACGTCTGTCGACTTCGTCTTGTATCGAGTCTTGTATTGTAATAGATAGATCAGGGCACGGATAACGAGAAAAGTGTGTTTGTAGGTAATTCCGCACGAAATTGCATAGGTAATTCCGTGCGAAATTAAGAGATGATTTCGCACGAAATTAGATTTCGCATGAAATCTAACTCCGCTTGTGCAGGTCCGTGCGAAATTAGCTGCGCTATAAATAGTAGGTGTGCCTTGTCATTTTTAACGATTCTGATTCCGGTAACGAAGCTCTGCCAATGTGTCTACAGCATTGTAATCGGTCTAATATCAATCAAAAGACAGTTAAAAGTGATTTCTTGTGCATTTTAGCTGAAATAACACCGATACATCTGTTTCCGCCTTTTGTGTTGGTGAAGACCTCTTCTGAACGACTCGTTTGGGTCCCAAAACGATCCTACAAGTGGTATCCGAGCTCAGGAGGAAGAGTTCTTACCATTTCAGCTACAAAATCTGATTTCTACACCTTCTTTTCAAAATTTAGCAACTTTTCATGGTCAAAATGACTTGAATTTCTCACATTATATTCGAAACTGTGTTTTTACAAACCCTAGAAAGAATCAGATCTTAATTCGGCTTAAAACTTGGTCAATTTCTGGAAAAACTGTCCAAAAGTGTAATTTCGCATGAAACATTGATATATTTTCGTTTGAACATTGCTGTATTTTCGTACGAAATCAGATATTCCGCACCAAAGTGATATTTCGTTTGAGAATTTCGCACCAGATTGGTATTTCGCTTGAAAGTGAGCATCAGAGTGTTATTCCGTACATAGTAGGTGATTTCACACGAAATTAGCTATTTCGTTTGAAGCTGATTTCGCACCAAAGGGTAATTTCATATGAAACTCTGATTTCGCTTGGAAAGTTGATTTCGTTTGAAAGAGGATTGATTTCGTTGGAAACTTAATTCCGTGTGAAAAGTGATTTCGTGTGAGAAAGATATTTCGCTTGAACCTGACTGTTTGTGAATTTTTGAAAATCGAATCATGGATAACGAGTTTTACAATGCTTTTGCTAGTCCGATGACAATTACTCAGAATACGATGCTTGAAAATGAAACGGGAACAACACAAAAACCGCATAAGCTTTTGGACATTGATGATTTTAGTGGATGGGCTGAACATTTTGGTAACTGGGTTGAAAATTATCACTTAGATGCATGGGAACATACTGAAGTTCAATATACTAGACCAGTCGGGAACAACAATGTGAAAATACCAATTAGAGAATTGAGTGCTGAGGAGAAAAAGAAATACAAAGATGAGAAGTTGATGGTTAGTTTGTTGCAGCAAGCGATTAAAGAAGACATCTTAATCTTACTTCAACACAACGGAAGTGCACATTCGATTTGGACAGAATTAGAATCAAAGTTTCTTGGTAGTGATGAGATGATGAAAAACAAAAAGTCACTTTTGAAGAAAGAATTTGATCTATTTCGTGGTTTAAGAAGTGAAAACACCAAGCAGATTATCGAAAGATATTGCAATTTATTGAAAAATATGAGCAGATTGAGCATCAAGAAAGATAATGTTAGGATCGGAGGCTCTTATGATAGTGTTTGTTTGTGTAAAATTGTATGATCAATAGAGATGAACAGAGTTTAAGTGCAGCGGAAATGAATAACAAACTTTGTAAACACAATCAAGGAGAAAATAGTTTTGAGAAAGCATATGCAATTCATTTAGTCAAAAGATTTACAATAAGAGTCAAATGATTACAGATATGCTTACATACTAAGCTCCCCCTCAGCCAGATGCCCCAAGGTTGGATTGTACAAGATGAAAGGATTGAATTGAGGAGAAGAACTCTCTCAAAACGAATCAAATGTAACAGTACAGAGTACTGCTCCATTTATAGACAAACCAAACCGTTAAGGCATCTCAGCTGACGTCACCATGAAAGCGACGTCTAACAGCCTAACAACCTGTATCTACTGTTCTTATACAAACACTGCTAAACCTAACAACTGACTATACAAGAATCAGATGATATACTAAACTACTTCTTATCCTATTCATCAGTGCTTTCCTCAAGGTTGATCAGTCCTTGATTGGGCAGTGCTTTGTCATCAGCAGTTTGTACCAGCAGTGCTTAGTATCCAGCAGTCTTCTAGGCTTCATCAGTAGTTATTTGGAGCAGCAGTTGTATCCGAGCAGGGGATATAAGACCATCAGCTGTTGTAATCACTTTCAAGGGAGAAGACTTAGTGCAAACAGCTGCTTATTGTGAATCCACTGTTGTGATCAGGTTTTGGCTTTACATTATCTGTTCCTCTGGTAGGGTTCAATCCCAACAATCTCCCCCTGGAACAGATAATGCCAAAACCTGTCATTATTCTGGATCTTTATTACTCATCAGAAGTTCCCTTGCTTTTCTTTTGAATTCTTCTTCAAATTCTTTGGAACTTGCGTCATCTACATCCCTGCACAGTGTAAGTTCAAGGAGATCCTGCAAATCTTCAACACTAAGGCCTAGTGCTTCTTTCCTTGATATGTACTTCACTTCGCCATTGGATCTGACCAGGGTCAATATGTGGGTCTTTTGATCAGACATCCACTTTAGTACTTTTAAACCCAATGGGTTTCTTGGGAGAGATTTATTCAAAGATGAGTTGGGGGATGTTGGCCTTGTGAAAACTTGCAGACTTTCAGATATTCTTTTGAAGGCCATTTCAATAACATTGTTGCTGCAGCCATGTCTTCTGCAGTTTCCTTCTCTATCTGCTCCTGTCTATTTTGTTGATCTGGCTCACTGTCTGAAACTTCTAAAGTATTTGGTGATGCAGGCTTAGTTAACACCTTCTTAAAAAGGTTTTGAAGTTTTTCTGAGTTTGGTTCTTTTAGACCCATTTTCATGATGGTTTCTTTGAAGTACTCAACTTCCTTTTCCTTTACCTCTTCACTTGTCAGCTGTTCTCCTTTTTCTTGGTTTGTCATAAGAATAGATCGGAACAGTGTTTTGAGGTTTTCAATCTGCTGTTCAAGCTTCATCATATGTTCATGCTTCTTTGAAGTGCATGATACAGTTGTCTTCCTTTTCTTCAGCCTTTCATAGGCTTCATCAGTTTGCTGCTTTGACCATTTTGATATGGCATTTGCAGTGTCCACCTTTGCATCCACCAGCTCCTGTTTCCTTTTCTTGTACTCAGTTGTTTGGTCATTGATGAACTTCTTGTATTTACTCCAATTAGGAGCATTCTTCTTCTTTTTAGGATAGCTCTTAATTTTATCAATCCTATCAGCTTCATGCCTTAAAAGCACTATTGGACATTCTTCAAATTGATTTTCTTCAACATGATAAAATTTTTCTTGCATTATGTATGCAAGAAGTTTTCTTCTCATCTCTCTTCGTTGTTCTGCTTTTTCTTTGCTCAGCTCATGTGCAAAATCTTTTATTAGATCGACTTTTGTGAGCAGAAGTTCCAATCTTTCAGCAATGGCTTCATCACCTTGACCTTTACATTCAACCTTGGCTCTTATCTTAGCCTGTCTTATTTTAAGTTCAAGATATTCATCCATGTCTTCTGGAACCATGAAGCCAACTAGTGAGGAAAATCTTCTGTTTGAAGGATCATCATCATTGTAGAACTGCCACATCTCATTTTGTATAGCTTCCAGTTCTAGCGGATATCTTACAGCAGTGGGATCATATTGATCCTCATCTGGCTGAGTAAGTTTTCTTTTTCTGGTGTAGAGCTTTGCTGGTTGTGATGTGAGACTGGTGGAAACAGTGGTGGATGTCTGACTAACAGTGGTTGAAACAACTGGTGTTTCAACCGCTGTTGTCATTACAACTGCTGATATGTCAGCAGATGTCTTCTGCTTTTGAGCAGGGGTTGAAGTGGTTTTTGATGGTGGTGATGGTGGTGGTGACTTATCATCAGGAATGAAAACCCTTCTCCTTTTTATTGTAGGAGAGGCTGATGATGTATTTGGTGGATCAGTGGTTTGGGATTGTGCTTGACTGACAGTGGTTGAAACAACTGGTGTCTCAATCACTGTTGTCATTACAGCAGATGTTGTAACATCTGCTGTCATCTGCTTTATGGCAGGAGGCAGTGGTGGTGATATGATTGTAGATGATGATGGTGGTGGAACAGTGGTTGTGATGGTGTGTGATAGAGTGGTGTGTGTTGAAGGTGTGTGTGTTGATGAAATGGCAGCTGTTTGGCTACTGGCAGCAGTTTTTGTAACCACTGCTGTATCAGCTGTTTGATTGGGAGTTTTTGATTTTGTGGTTTGAGGTGGTTTGGATGGTTGTTTTGCTTGTTCTGGTTCAACATACAGACCATCTTCAATTCCCTTTTTCTTCATCTTCTTGACATTCTCCCCCTTTTTGGCATTATCTGCCAGGGGGTTATCCATGAAAAGGATAGTTGAGGGAACTTTTCCACCATGAGTCGTGCATTGTATATGAGCCTTGATAGCTTTAATATCTGCCTGAGTATCTTTAAACCTCGACTCTACCATGTTCGTCAGCATTTTTACCTGTGTTTCATGTTGCTGATCAGCCATCTGCTTTTGGTGTTCAAGTAAGGGTTGAAAGATATTCCAGAGCTCATTTACAGCAAATGCTTGTGGTGGAGCAGGTGCTTGAGGTGAAACAGCAGTGGCTTGTGCTTTTTGAGCTTTCAAAATCTCTTGCACCATATCTTTTATTTCAGCAACTGAATCTTCAAGTTTGTCAAATCTGTCCATCAATTCCTGATATTTTGAATCATCACCTACTTTAGTAGGATCATCTGAATCCCCACCAGCAGTGGTTGTATCAATGTGTGACTTAGGAACTGAGTCCCAAAAATCACCCATTGATGCCCCTTGTTCTTGGTACTAGGGACTTCTTTCTTCAGAACTTGATAGACCTTTGATGGTACCAGTGGTTAGAACTAACTCACAGGTGGTTACCGATGGTGCTATTGAAGAAATTGCCTTCAAGGGAGTCTTACTGATGAAACAACTGTCCAACTGAAGATCTGTTGATCCATCAGTTGTAGTTGCTGCTCCACTTGAACTACTGACAAGAGTTACTTGTAACTCCTGTAGTGTAACTTCCTCAACTGTTGCTGGGATAGCAGAGGTATAAGCATCAGACCCAGTCACTTGTGGGGGTATACTCTTAGTGATAGGTGATAGAGAGGAACTGGTTTGTGTCTGTGCAATATCAACTGCATGCAACAGGGGTATTATTGATTGTGGTAGTATGATTGGTGAGGGTATGGGAGTTGAAAGAGACATGTCCTTGGGATCAGGACTGTGGAAGATGAATCCAAGTGGATCTAGAGCTTCATAATTTGGTGTCCCTGTGATTACAACCTGATCCTTTTGTGAGGATGCAGGAGGAGTTTTAGGTAATGGTTGAGATCTTTCTTCCAACTGCTGTGAGGAAGTAGCAGCAGTGGTTTGTGGTGACATTTGTGTTGTCACAGGCAGTTGCTCTGGGATCTCATCTTCCAGAGTTGCCTTTTTCTTGGGTTTGGTGGGCTTTTTGGAAGATTTTCTTTTGGTCTTTTTGGTGATATCAGGTGTGGGTTTCAAAGTAGTGGTTGTGCTGCCTTGATCACCTGGAGCAGTGGGCTCAGCAGTAGATGTCTGAGGAGCAGGGGTAACTGCTGAAATCTGCTCAGACACCTCTGCTTTTGTTTTTATTGGTGCCATCATTCTTGAAAATGTTTCTTTTGTTAAGCCCTTTATTTGAAAATGGACACCTTGTTTGGGCAAATTTTCATCCTCTTTTTCAAATTTTTGTTTAAAGTAGTAGCTTAAAAATCTTGGAAAAAGAAGAAATGATTTGCTATCAACATTCTTTACCATGTCATTGAAGATCTCCTGGGAGTAGTTGTAATCTTTATTGTTTAAAATAGCATAGCCCAGGCATTGAATCTTTAATGGTATTTCGTTAAACGCTGTTGTTTTGTTTGAAACACAACTTAAAAGTGTGTGAAATAAAAATCTTGGTGCAGATGGAAAATAACCTTTTTGTAAGGTATCTACCTTTGATTGTTCTGCATATCCCCTTTTTGTGAAATCAGTTTTCATCTCGGCTTTATCAAAAGAAATTTTACCTTTTAGATCATCGAGTTTAAAAACTTCGGAGATTGATTGTGGAGTGATTTGAATCACTTTACCCTGTATCGAAGAGTTAATGGCTGTGGCTTTATCGTCTTGTTTTTCAAGCGTCGCCTTTTTCCAGAACTCTCTCTAGGTTTGCAAGTAAATGGGAGCATCTGCTGTCAACAAAGTTTTGTACTTTGATGCAGATAGTGTATCAATGATGGAGTCGAAAGTGTGGTTATCGGTAGGTTTTGTGAGCAAACCTAGATAATTATGAGGAGATTTGTATGGTATCTCGATGGGTTCTTCGGCCGTTTGAGCGACCTCTTTTGAAGATGATGGTGATTTCGGTTTAGATTTTGATTTTGATTTCTTCATTTTGATGAAGAAGAATCGGAGAGAAATTTGGGAAGAAAAGGTTGAAAACTGCTTTGAGAAGAGAACTTTGGAATTCAATTCGACAGTGTAAAACCCTGTTTGGGGGTTTTAATCAGGGTTTTATTTAGGGAAAAAATGATCGCTGATGTGGCAGCGGTTATTTTGATCTGAAGGCTAAGAACTGACCACGTGTCAAACACTGATGAAATGGATGAAGGGTGAAGAACCGTTGTTTTAGGAGCCACTGATGTATCAAGCATCAGTAGTTACAACGGTAATAAAGTGAAAACAGTGGAAGATTTTTACTATCAGTAGATGGCATATCAGTGGATAAGACACTGATTTTGAGAATCAGTGCTAGCCAGTAAAATGAGGATCAGTGGTTGGCTTTCAGCAGTGGATAGTAATTAGGAAACAGATGTTTGAACAAAGCAGTGATTAGGGTAAATAGTACAGATTTGAAGGACAAGTATTTCAGCAACTGTTTTGAGAATTTTCATTCAAGGTTTTTGCCACATGTCAATTTTGAGGGACAGTGGTTTAGTACCCCAGATGATGAGAACTTTTTACTAAGGTACCTCATTTTCGTTTAATATCCAATTAAAACATGAGTGCCCTAGTAATTTTAGTACAGTTTGGCAATCAACCTTTGATAAATGTTTTTTAAAAAAAACAAACCTGAGTAAGATATGATCTCGACATATGAACCATTTCCTTCTGACCCATTTAAGAGGACAATAATACCAACAAAAATACGGTACTATATCCTGACAAGAACTGAAACTATTGCCAACAAAAATAAGCAAGAGTTCAAAATATATTATTCCAAAAAAAAATGAACAATATATCCTGGTTATTCGAGAAAATCCTTTATAAAAAAATTAAAGGATTTTCTGAGAACAGCATCAAAAAGGATCTGGTACTTTTTCAAAAGAACACGTAATCATAACATTCTCAAGTTTATGAAAAATGGTCAGTGGTTTATCAGCAGATGGTAGAACATTCTGAATACATTTTGACCACTGTTTGGTACCATTTTCTTTGTCAGTTGATTGCAATCATGAGGACTCACGGATAAATTTTTGAACATTTGTCTAGTCCTCTTTGGAGTTCATTCACGGGAATCAAAACCTTTTCCTGAACAGATGAATGCACATAGTTGCTTAATAACCATTATTACCCTAAACTTTGACTCATAAGTGTTTTATATTTATACTCTTTTCTTTTGACTTCAAAAGTTTTGAGATGAACACACTTCTGAGTTTTTGTGAATTTTCTTAATGTGTTTTAACATAGTTGATTTTGTCCTTTTGAGGAACTCAACCTGTTTACAACACATAAGATCTAAATGACTAAAGTTTTAGTTTCCCTCTTTTTATGTTAACAAAAACACTAATGTTTTATGAACATAGGTTTTTGTTAATCTGAGGTTCATACTTTAGCATTTTAAAAAGGTGACATCACAATTTTCATAACAGCAATTGAAATCAATTTTTGAAAATACGAAATAATCCCACAGTTTAACAGATATGTTTTCAGATCTGAAAACTATGAGTGACTTATGCATGATATCACTTATTGTGTGAAATTTGTGTGTCATATGACATCTTGGTTGATTTACAAAGTTTTTGAATAATCACTTTGAACATGATTTACTCGATACTCTGTTTTTCAACTAAATACAACCAACCTTAGTATCAATGAATTTTGAGCCGAACTGTTATGTCAAATTGATTGTTAGATCAAATTTGACTGTCTAGGCTCTGATACCAATTGTTAGGATCGGAGGCTCTTATGATAGTGTTTGTTTGTGTAAAATTGTATGATCAATAGAGATGAACAGAGTTTAAGTGCAGCGGAAATGAATAACAAACTTTGTAAACACAATCAAGGAGAAAATAGTTTTGAGAAAGCATATGCAATTCATTTAGTCAAAATATTTGCAATAAGAGTTAAATGATTACAGATATGCTTACATACTAAGCTCCCCCTCAGCCAGATGCCCCAAGGTTGGATTGTACAAGATGAAAGGATTGAATTGAGGAGAAGAACTCTCTCAAAACGAATCAAATGTAACAGTACAGAGTACTGCTCCATTTATAGACAAACCAAACAGCTGAGGCATCTCAGCTGACGTCACCATGAAAGCGACGTCTAACAGCCTAACAACCTGTATCTACTGTTCTTATACAAACACTGCTAAACCTAACAACTGACTATACAAGAATCAGATGATATACTAAACTACTGCTTATCCTATTCATCAGTGCTTTCCTCAAGGTTGATCAGTCCTTGATTGGGCAGTGCTTTGTCATCAGCAGTTTGTACCAGCAGTACTTAGTATCCAGCAGTCTTCTAGGCTTCATCAGTAGTTATTTGGAGCAGCAGTTGTATCCGAGCAGGGGATATAAGACCATCAGCTGTTGTAATCACTTTCAAGGGAGAAGACTTAGTGCAAACAGCTGCTTATTGTGAATCCACTGTTGTGATCAGGTTTTGGCTTTACATTATCTGTTCCTCTGGTAGGGTTCAATCCCAACAGATAAAGATGAAATGATTGAAAAATTGGCAGATGCGTTGCCACATGATGAATGGGGCATGTATCTTATGATGTCGAAAAATAAACCATTTAACGATCTAACATTTAGCGAGTTCATTAAACAACTTGAAGCACAAGAGATGGAACAAAGAAAGATAGCAAGAATGAAGAACTATGATGGGGAGCAAGACATTGGGTTGTATTACAAAGGTGGTGTTAGTGACAAAACAAATCTTTCTCCAAAAGTTGAAACTGTGTTTAATGCAAAAAGTTCTTCTGAAAGTTCATCTCAGGGATCAAGCAGCAAAACAAGATTTACTTCATTTCCATCGTTTGATCCACATTTTACAGCAACAAAGAGTGGCAAAGTTCTTCAATGCAACATTGCCTTAAATCTGGAAAATGATCAAAATTATTCAGAGGAAGTAGCTAAAAGCCATATGTCTTTGTTGGTGACTGTACTTGAATCTTATGGTAGTATGGTTGCAGGGAGAATCGGGAATCCAATGCTTACAAAAGAGGATTACGATCAAGTAGATGCTAAAGAAATGGAGTTGATGGATATAAAGTGGTGCTTGGCGAGCGTGTTGAGAAGAGCCGAAAAGTTTAAACAAATTATGGGAAGAGATGATTTCCGTGATGTGAATGTTTCTACTTTAGGCTTTGTAATAGAGATCCATAGGCGGATCATAAAATCAAAATACATAAAACTGAGATAAACAGACTTCAGGCATCTAAGGATTTGCAAGATCCTCTTAATTGACACCCAGTAGCTCCAGCCTAATTTCGAGAGGTACCTGTCGCTTAGTCTTTGGAAAATACGTCAGTTTTCACGAGTAAATACAATTAACTGACTCTTTTGAAAATCATTTAACAAAATTGATTTAGGAACACAAGGCACAAATCATTTATAACTTGGGATAATTCTTATTAAAATCTTGTATACATATTTACATGTTTGTCATACAATTGGGGTCTGTTTGGAAGCTGGTCATGATTAACCGACGCACCACTTATAAAACCCACAAAGGAGTTATCCCCAACATGTGGGTTATTTAATATTTAGCATTAGCATCTGTCAGGTGTATGCCTACATCCAGTGCATAGGTCGTGGCCATTAATAACTTTAATGAGCCGAGGATATCCAAGACACGGGCGTTAACCCACAATGTTTATGTTATCAAACAATATAGATTAAAATGGGTTACGCAGATTTATTAAATCACAATCCGTTTAAATGATCTCATACCCGACCAAGCGGTAATAATTTACCGTATCCCAAGCCCGTATAAGGGAAAATAAGTTAAAAGTATTTACCTGAGTTAATTGTGCAAAGATGCTACTCAGTCGTATAATTCCTAAGACCTTATGCAAATATCTTCTATCGAAGCAACTTAATTTGTAAGGAAAGGTTTATTAACCTATTAGGATACTAACGGGTCTTATTTAAGTCAAAGACTTAGACCGGTTAGTTTTAAAGATACGTTACGGTTCGAAACGCTAGATTAAGCGAAGACCAGAATAGAATGTGATTTAGACCCGACAAGTTTGAATACTTGTATAATATGGGTAAACTAAACACATTCTGGATTTTGAAATTTTAAAAGATAAGGTTAAACCCGTTTCGGCTAATTCATGCAAACTAGTTACATAAACCGAACCGAACGCATAAGTGCATAACGGGTAACCGAATGAACAATATACAAGTCCCATATTTTATTATGCTTAAAATATGTTAACACATCAGTAAGATGTCAACATATATGCCCAAAAACAATTTAAAACCGAATTAAGTCTCGTAAGGGCATTTTGGTCATTTTGAGATTTATAAAAGAGGTTTATAGGTAAACTGAAGTTCTGGTCAAAACATTCTGTGAAAATATTTATTTTATAATGTTAAAACAATAGGATATCATACATATGTGTGGTTTACCATTTATGGCCAAACTATGCCCCGAAAGGGTATTTTGGTCATTTCACATATGTTTTTAAGGACATAATTGGAAGTCTGAGTTCATGACTTATACCTACTGTAAAAATATTAAAAATTATTTATAAATTCAGTAGCTAACAAGTCTTGGATGCTAATTATGGTTTTAAACCATACTATGCACCTAATTAGCGTAAAAATCGATAATTTATGATATTTGCAAAGTTTATGTGATTCTGAGATTTTAACTAGCCTTGGATGGTTAAAATATTTTATTTTTACATATTAAATCAGTAGAAAAAGGTTTGGCATGTTAATCAAATGTAAATCACATTTTATTAACAAAAAGGGTATTATCGTCAATTATATAATTTATACAAGAACTCAATGTTAAGGTCAGTATCTAATCTGACCCAACATTCCAAGAATCCCTAAAAATGATATCATAATAGCAGGTAATGAGTTTTGTGTCAAAATTTATGTTTAAACATGATATATGCTTAAAAGGGTAATTTAGACTTTATAAAAGCTAAATTTATGATATTTTGCATAACATCAATTTGAGACCAGAAAATAATGTCAAATTAATTTAGACATGTTTATATATCAGTACTTAACTTATTTGCATACTCACATATTCAAAAATTTCATTTTTAGACCATAAGGGCATATTGGTCAACTATAAGCATAACAACGGAAACATGCATATTGGTCAAAAGCCACATAGTTCTTCTGCAGATACTTCCGAGCTTTAAAACAAGACATGAGTTTGAGACCACCGGTAGGCTTCTCACCTTGAACCTGCAGGATCTCGCCTGTCAAAAGTGGCACACGAACAATCTTCTTAGAACAAACTATCTCTGCGTGATGCTTGGATAACCAATCCATTCCCACAATAACGTCGAAGCTTCCAAGTTGCATAGGCGCGAGGTCAATAGGAAAAAGATGGTCGTTAAGATTCAACTGGCAGTTGTGAAGAACAGAATCAAGAATAATGGGTTCACCACTAGCAACCTCTACTGTCAAAGATTTACTTAGTTTCGTTCTAGACACGCGAAGCATTTGCTCAAAAGACAAAGACACGAAACTCTTATCGGCACCAGAATCGAAAAGAACAGATGCAGGCTGATTATTAATAAAGAACGTACCGTTCACCACATTATCGTCAGCCTGTGCCTCTTGGGCATTCATGTTAAAGACTCGGCCTCGAGCCGGAGCCTGATTTTGGTTCTGGTTCTGGTTCTGGTTGGCTAGCCTTGGGCACCGGTTTCTGTAGTGGGTCAGATCCCCACAATTGTAACAAGCACCAGGTGGGTATTGTGGTCTTGCAGCTTGACCCTGTTGCTAAGCAACTTGTTGAGCCGGGTTCTGAACCGCGGGATTCTGAGCAGACCAACAAACATTGGCAAGATGGCCTGATTTCCCACAGTTAGTACAGAAACGGCATGGAAGTTGCGGCTGGTGGTGACTGTTGCATCTATTGCACAAAGGTGCATTCCCTGAATAGGGTTTCTTCGCTGGAGGCTGTGCGGGTTGGTTGCGAGCTGCCTGGTTAGCTTGGGCAGTGACTGCATAGTTTTGGGAAGCCTTACGCTTCTTTGCCCTCTTTGAAGAACCAGAGTTCTTTCCATTCCCGTTTTGACCTTTCTTGTTATCCACCTTGTCAGCCGATTGTTCCTTGCCCTTGTCACCCTTCCGGTGTAACTTGTTTTTTCCGGATCTGCGACTCAGTCAATGTCGCAGATAACTCGATCGCCTGACGAAGTGTGGCAGGGTTACTACCAGTAAGAATGTCTTGTACCGAGTCAGGTAGGCCATCGATGTATCTCTCGATAGCCTTGTCGAGTGGGGTGACCATTGTTGGGCAAAGCAGACTCAACTCTTCAAACCGATCCGTATAAGCCCTGTGCTCACCACTATCTTGCTTCAAAACATCAAACTCCTTCTCCAACGCTCGCTGCTCATGACAAGGACAGAATTCCCTCATCATAAGGGCTCTAAGTTCAGCCCATGTCTGTGCGAGAGCAACTTCTGCACCTCGGTCTCTCATTACCCCATTCCACCATGTAAGAGCCCTCTTCTGAAACACGCTCGAGGAGAACTCGACCTTGCGATTATCCAGGCACTGCACGTGGCGAAAAGTATTCTATGCTCTCGAACCACTGAAGAAGCCCAGTCGCTCCCTCAGAACCACTAAACTTGAGTGGTTTAGCCTGGTTAAAATCTTTGTATTTGCATGGAACATTGTTGTTGTTGTTGGCCTGGTTCCATTGAGCAAAGAGATTTGGAAATTGAGCAGCCATCTGCTGCGCAATGATTTCTGCCAGCTCGGCAGTTGCTATCTGATTTTCGCGTCGAGGAGGCATTCTAAAAGAGGAAAACATGAAAGGAAACGAGTGAGATGATTGGATGAAGAGAATGAGATGAAACAAAATCAACAAAAGCAAAGATGGTGATCATTCGTCCGCATTACCAAGCAAACAAACGAATCACAGTGACTAATCAAAGTAAATGGGTCAAAAATAATGTATAATGAAGACATGCTCGCCTATAAGTGAACACTCATCCCAAGAATTCCCAGGTAAGCACAACTGGTCTCGCGTCTGATGAGATGTATACGAAGTGCTTGCCTAGACAGAAAACCCAGAATACAGGCATTCACCCTTCCAGTTTGCACATGTTCACATTATTTAAAACCCAAAACGTTTGACGGGATTTTGAAAATTTGAAGGCACAAGGCCAAAAACCAATACTGAAAAGGGTTCAAAACCATATAACAGAGGGTTCAAAACCTTACAATTGAGGGTTCAAAACCTTGTAATAAAACATTCAAAAACAGATGATTGTTTTTCAAAAATCGATTCGGAAAATTTGGTTCTTGTTTTGATAATCACCTAAGGATAGGTGATGTACATGTTTTAAGATCTAAACACAAGATAACTTGTGTTAGGGTCCTAGAAAAGTTATAGTCTAGGTCAAAGCATTACTAATAACCTAATTCCCTATAACCATTGGCTCTGATATCAACTCTTCTGTCACACCCCGACCGCGTAAAACAACAAATCGCGGCGGAAACATCGGGGCGTTTCGTAACATAATAAATTGTTTCATAACCATGGCATACAAAGTGATATTTTATTTATTAAACAAGAGTGTTACATTGTCTTAAACAGGAATTAAAGAGTTCAGAACATAATTAAACATAGTCTATCTTCTTTTAAAGTCTCTAAGGCACAGGTCCGCCCTAGTATCATGATCAACATCCTATGGAAAAGCACCTGAAAACACATGTGAAAATAGGTACGTCAGCATAAAAATGCCTGTGAGATACATAGGTTTTGTGAAAATAGGATTCATGACTTATGTTTAAGAAAAATGTTTAGTCATGAACCTTGTAATTTGCTTTGTCATGTAAATCATTTGAAAACAATAAGATCAGATGATATGTATAAGTAAATGTCAGGTTAAATAAATAACCATGTAAAAATGTGTTTGTATAAGATAAGTTGCTTGTAAATCAATGTCTTGTGAAAAGTATGTTATTTGTATAAAATGTTATATATCTCAAACTGAAATGATTCAAATAACGCTACGATATGTAATACCATACAAACACTTATATATAGGAAGTACCAGCGGCGTATCCACCATGCTTGTATCATATTACACACGTTTCGTTACTTAATCACTTAATCAAACCAAACCAACCGATGTAAGAAGTCTATGTTTAATTCAATTGTCAAATGTATTAAATAATATGTCAAAGTGTTCATGTCAAGGTGTAAATCATGTAGTATGTAAAACCAATGTCAAAAGTGTTTGTGTCAAATGTAAATCATGTCAAAATGTCTATGTCAAATATCCATGTCAAATGTCTATGTCAAATATCCATGTCAAATGTCTATGTCAAATATCCATGTCAAATGTCTATGTCAAAATGTCATGTATGGCAAGTGAAATGTCTCAACTAAACCATATGCACAAAAACAAAATGTTGAAGTAAAACTTGGTTTAAATCAACGCTACGTTTTGTGTAAATGCATGCAACTATTTAATATGAACATTTATGCGGTATTGTGAAAATGCATACATCCAAGCCTTGCGACTGTGGTGATAAACCCTTTAAACAAATTAAAGGTCTATCTGTCTTATATCATCGAATTCGGTCATTCCTTTCATCCCCTTTCCCTGGGACGTCCGGAACGGGAGTTGTCAATTCCTATGGTACCACTACCTACTAACGAACGGCGTAGCTAATGTTAATGAATGTATTGTCCCATGTAAACAAACCAAATGTCATACCAAAATGTAAGCATGTGAAAACAATGCACTACGTATGTAATCAAATGAACATACATAGCGTGAAATGTCATGTAAAACGATGTACTAAGTAATGCACAAAATGGGCACACCTAGCATGAAATGTCATGTAAAACAATGTACTAAGTAATGCACATAATAGGCACACCTAGCATGAAATGTCATAAAATCATGTACTATAATGTACTAACGAACATAGCAGTATATGATGTGAAAACAGGAAAGCATGAAAGTAACAAGTAGGCACATGTGTTCCACCCCAAAATAGTTTGGAAAACAGTAAAAGAGGGGTCTATGTACTCACTTGAGATTGCTCAGTTGTATATAGATAACCACCAAGTAATGCTATAGATCTCGGAATCAAACGGCACCTAGTATAGGTAACTATGTTAATAAACCGGACCTATCTCGGAAGACTGGGTAGCATTAGGGTTTGTAAACCAAATGAGTGTAGGAACTCACGTGATATGGTTTAACAAAGCCTACATGCTAAATGAAACTTAACCTTAGTCTTATTGACCCATTATGATCCGTTTAGGTAGCTTATGCTACTTTAACGCATCGTGCGTGTGAAACGCGTTCGGACCGCCTAACTAGTCCTACGACAAGTGTTATATGCCTAAACATGTTACATAATCAGTTATGTGACAAAAGTTTTGGTTACATATGCTTAATTACCAATTATACATGAAAAGGGTATTCTGGTAATTTACCTAAGGCATATAAACTACCTATCATACAACTACTTAAACGATGTGACCATAGGGTATAACCTCGGAAGGTTATTCCCTACCTACTATGGTCACCTAATGTGTTTGGTCGGATCCTAATGATCGACCAAATGGGTCGGGTTCGAGGTATAAGCGATTTATTAGATCGCTTACCCTACGACCCTAGACAACGTGGTAATCAGTAGGCATAGTCCCAAGGGACTATAACCAACGTGATTACACTCACGTTGCGAAGTTCAAACGAACTTCGCATTGACCATTACTGATCAACGCTAAAGTCAAACAAAGTTTGACTTTCTGACTCGAAAAGCAGTAAAAATAAGGAAAAGAACGAAAGAATACTTACGAAGGGTCCCCGAATGCTAAACTCGATTCAAAAATCTCAGGTATGAAACAAATGTTTCAACTTAGAGTTTCTCAAATCAAATTTCTTGTAAGTTTAGCAATGGGGGTGTTGGGGTATTTATAGGAATACCCGAACCGTTAAGATCGCTTGTAGAATATCGTGCCTTAATCGTATCCGTACAAGTGTCGGAAAGTTATGGTGCCTAAATTCCATCCTTATCCGCTGACTAAGCAAGTTTAGAATGTGTGGTTGTGAATTAAACAACGGCTAATACATCGAATCTGGTCCCGAATGCAAAACTAATGTTTCTGTCCAGTTAAGTCACTCGCGTAGCGCGACTGTATAGGCCCTTAGGGCTCGCGCTACGCCACTGCCTCCCAGTTCCAGAATTGTTTCAAAAGTGACAGGTTTAGTCCCTGCAGCCCGTTTAAGCGATTTTCGATGCGTTTGAACCCCGTTAACCTCATTTCAAGGCTCTAAAATGAAGATAAAGTATAGGGAACTCAAAACATGCTCAAAAATATGCCGGAGGTTGGTTCGTTTGGCCGTACGAACGCGATGTTCGCTGAATTACGACTGAATGCGCATAAGCGCGAAAAACGATCCAAATGACGCGACGAATGGATTTTTCTTAAGGCGAACACTAAAATATAATGTAGTCATGCTTTCATAAATTTTTGGATGTCCGGATGTATTCAGAACGTAAGTTATGCGCGAAAATGCAAACTTGTGCACTTTTTGACACTTTTAGTCCCTGAATGACCCAAAAGTTTATTTTAGCACACCGAACCGCTCAAAGCCTATTTCTAAGCTATGTAAAGGATATTTAAGGTGTGTTTAACTTATGGTTATGTTCTGGAAATGTTCATTACAGTTCAAATTGACATACGTTCGCAGTTTGTCATATTTAGTCCCTGTAAGCGAATTAACTTGTTTTTGACATACCAAAGCCTTCTAAACTTATTTCTAAGTTATGTAAAGGTTATTTAAGGTATGTTGAGTATATGTTGATGTTCCGGAGTATTTCTCGCATTAAACTGAGTACGTTTACGCACTAGTTTGCGTATAACTCTCCAGAAAGTGATGTAGAGTTTGGAATTGAACAAAAGTCAAAACATGAAAAATGTAAAACACAATCAAACAAACATTGGGATTAAATAACATTGTTTTATTGATAATAGAACTGTTCATAGTGATTACAAGCACAGTTGTTACAAGCTTGAAAGCGAATCTTGTTCATAAATAAACATTCGATGTCTTTAGCTGAGCAGTTCACTAACCACATAGGATCATATACAAATATCTCTTTGATCTCGCTTCCAGCTCGATAAGTAATAACAGCCTCAGTCGATCTACAACTGTATACCCATCCCAGAAAGCCTTTGTAGAAATCCTGCTCCATTTTTGGCATAGGAATATTCTTCATCACTTTAGGCTTTTTCACGTTCAAGATCGTCTCTGCAACCCCTGTCACTGGATTTACCCTTTGAATTCTTTTCGGGTAATGTGGCTTCCAGTGTCGAAAATTCTTCAAGGATTCAAACTTTATGTATCCCCACATTGCAATATCATTCTTTCGTACAGGATACTCTAAAGTTCTCACTTTCGATAATTCTTCAACATCCCACCATGGTAAAGACATCACATCATACAGAAGTTCAAAATACTGTACACTAAACTCTCTTCTGATCGCGTAAGCATTAATATGAGGTAGGAAACCCCAGCTAATGATATCACCGAGTGAAATACTTCGATCTCTCTGATAATACTTCAATGGCATTTTGAACTTTCTTTCATGACTATCTTTAAACCACTTCTGCCGTTCTTCCTTCTACAAGTCTTTAGGAATACCATCGAAATTATTGTCTTTCAAAATTTCAGAGACTTTCCTTCTTAACTCATCCCTGTTTTCTTCAGTAAATAACTCCATCAGTGTAGGAAACTGAGAAGTATCTTCATTTACTCTCTCGTCATCAGTACAATCTTCAATCTCAACCCTGTCATACATATCAGCATCCTCTACATACTTGTACTTATACTCTGGTTGATGGTTGATATTGAACGCATTCAATTCTTCTTCAAAATCAAATTTGAAGTCTGGATCCACCATACGTGTCATTTCTTTAATATCATCTAATGTATACGTATGTCTGTGCTCACCTTCCTCCAAATCAGGTTCTATTCTCAAAATTAACTTTTCAACTAGTTCAACATTTTGATCATCACCATGCTCCCCCTTTCTGTCAGCTCCCTCTGTTTCTTCATTCACACTATCATTCAAATAATCATCAACAGTCCTTTCACTTGATGGTTCAGTCACTTTGATTCCCATACCACCCTGATTATCATCATCGTCATTGTCATCATCAGAACCATGACTGCTAGCAGAGAAAACTTTTTCATCATCGTCATCCTCTTCATCATCATTATCCTCATCATCATCATCATCATCTTCATCATCATCATCCTCATTATCAACATTAAGAGCATGTTCTAATAACACTTCATCATCAAAAACAACAGGAACAGCAGAAATAGGAACTGGCTTCTCATAAACTGGTTCAGGAACAGTTGATAAAACAATTTCCCTTTTTTCAGATTCAATCCCTTTTCCCTTATCTTTCATCTGAGCATCAATTTCAGCTTGATGTTGAGCTCTAACTTCCTCCCGAACAATCTCATCAAATCTCTGCTCTATAGGCATACCAACCACACTCTCTAATACCTTTTTCAACATATAATTTTCATGTTCATTTTGAGCCTTGATTGCTTCCAATTTTTTATTCTTCAGCTTGAAATATTCATTTTGTTGATCTTTTAGTTTCTTTTCTTCTTCTAATTCAGCCACTCTTACTTTCAAGAAATCAATCTCTGTCTGATCTGTATCAATCTTCTTCAGTAATGCCTTGTTGTCAAATTCTAATCTTTTTACACGCATTTCAAGAATCTTTTCATGATCAGCTACTCTCTTGCTTTCAGCTGCAACTATTTTGCTTTCATTCAAAACATCATCCATTTTCTTCTCTAACTTTTTCACATGTTCATCATTCGCAAAACCAAAATCTCCAATATCTTCAAGATTATCTGGAGGAGTACGAAGACCCTTGTGACCAGAAGAACCAGGAGTTAGTTGAATTTGAGTGGGTGGTGGTGTTTTGAAGATTTCTTGGGATGTAAGAAAAGGTTGTTCATGAGGTGGTGAGATATGTAACTGTGAAAGATGTAATGGTGATGGTTGTCTAGGTGGTGTTGATTGTCATGGAGGTTTTTGATGTGGTGGTGATTGTATTGGCGATTGATGTGGTGTAGGTTCAGGTGGTGGTGTTGATGGTTTACTTGATTCTTTGGACGATTTCTTCTTCAGAATAATCTTTGGCTTTGTGATCTTCGGAGTAACTTTCTTTATCTTCGGAGACACAATCTTTTTCTTTGCTCCTGCTTTCTTTCTACTACCCGAAGGAGGCGATTGAGATCCAGAAACATGTTGTGGTGATGGGACATATGGAGCATCCTCCTTTTCCTGCCTGTTTCTCTTCCTCAACAATTTCTCTTTAGTAGTCTCTTCTTGAATTCTTTTCAAACGTTCTGTTTCATCTACCTCATCTTCAGAAGAACTTGAAGAACTTGTAGTACCCTTATCAACGTCATCACCTTCTACATCATCAATTACTTTCTCTTTCTCAACTTCTATGTTAGCTGCTTGATCTGACTCTAAATCATCAATGTTTATCATCACATCATCAATATCAGCATCCTGATTTTCTTCAACATTTACAGCTGGTTCTTCAACCTCAGGCTCATCAATCAGTAAAGTCTTTGCAACTTTCTTTTGACGTTTCTTAGGCTGAGACGAGGATCCTTCTCCTTGTTGCACTTTCGGAGTAGCCTTCCTGATCCTCTTCTTTTGTTCCTTCACAAACCATTCATTCCTTGTTGATTTAAAACCTTCAAGAGCTTTCAGTTTGTCAGCATAACCAGCTTCCTTCATCTCCTCTTCATTTCTCCAGTTTTGGTGATTAACTGGATCTGGATCCTGGTAATTTTATCTCTGATTGCACCAAATAAAGCAACTGGATCTTTCGGTTCAGGATGATTTGGATGATAACTAGCTAAACTCTTGATAGAATCATTATCCATGTGAGCAAGAATCAATAAATCATTATTCTCATCTCGGACAATGTTTGGATACACATGATCAATCATCATTTGTATAAACCTTGGATATAACCAAGTCTTTCTCTTTGATGTGACTTCATCCACCATATAATGAAATACTATGTGCGAGAAATTGTACTTTTTCTTTAGCACGAGAGCCACCACCATATTCATGTGGTAATCACGCATAGCGTCATAGCTTTCCTTTTGGTGACTAAGACTCATCAGAACAGAATGTATCAAGAACTTGTAAGGTTTTGTGAACTTTGATTTAAGATAATTTGCAGCATTTAGATATCCCATATATCCCATTCCCCGCAAACAACCTTTGACCATTCTATCCGGAAACTTTGTGGGAGTATCTTCTTCATCCGAAAAATTAATCACCTCACGAACGACTGCTTCAGAAATGATGATTGGCTTTTCTTCTCCGTTTACTTCAACTACTTAAGTTATCACCTTATCAGTTTCATTATACGTGGCATTCATCCAGAAACGTTTAATATGTGACTTGAAAACTGAGCGTCTATCAGTCAATGCCTTCTGTAATGGAATTCTCCTCATAAATTCCAGAATTTCTGCAAACTCAGACAATTTCGGACACCTTTCTACATCCAAATCACAGCAACTGTTATGCAGAGCATTGAAAATCACTGTCGAAGGCTGCAAGAACACAAATACACAGACACATTAAACACTTGAATAGAATTCAAAATTTAAGCCATTTTCAAGCGAATATAAATCAAACAGATCGTTCAATCGACAGGCTTTCAAGCAAAAGGCCTTCAAGTGGAACATAATGACTCTCATGAATTACATCATCATCTAATCAAGCACTTTCAAGCGAGAGGCCTTTAAGAGAAAACCCTGGATTCACTTGAAATTGTCATTCCAATCCAAAAAAAAACTAACACAATCTGATCAAATTGATGATGTCAAACTGTTCTACGTTCAATTCCGATCACACAAGTACCAAATTCAACCACTAACACCTCCTAAAACAGACTAGGTCTAAGTTTTAAGATCTGACCAAATCGACCGACATACAAAAACATACAATCTAATACAATTAAACTATCACACAATCATCTACACTCAAATCCGACCACTACCATGTGTTCTAATATCAAATATAATCAGTTAAAAGCCCTGAATCTACGAGTTCAAAACAGACATCGCCGAAACCCTAAGAAACAGATAAAAACAGATCAAATCAAGGAGAATACTTACATTCACCATATTCCTAATTGTGCTAACCAACTAAAAATACCAAGTCTGAGTGAATTTGGGCAGAGTTTCGACTAGAAAACGTCGTTTTTGATCGATCGCTTGAAATCGCTCAAACAGTAATTTGAAGCGAGACCAGATGTAAAATGATTTCAAGCGGAACCCAAATCTCTATATATAATCTTGGATCTCTCGCTTGAAAGTGACATGGATAAGGTCAAGCGAGACCCCATTCAAGCGAATGCTCAATTGAAGCGAATCCACCTTTGTTTTCAAGCAAAACCTCTTTGATAAATTTTGAACTTTTTGAATTTTCAAGATTTTACCGGCACACTCAGTCAACCAAGTCCAAGTTAATGACCCTGGTCAACTGTTTAACCTGCCAAGTTCAAATTAATGACCCTGGCTGACCAACTTATGAAGATGTTGAGGTTTTGAAACTGAAAACAAATTCAAGTTAATGAACTTTTGTACTTTGAATCAATTACCGATCATTTTTCACAATCTACAGCTTTACCAACCCTCAAGATTCAGACATGATCTGCACAAGACTTTGATCATCTGATCCCCAACGTTCGTTGTCGAAAATAAGAAGAAAGATAAAATCTTTTTAGTTTTTAGAAACAGATAAGCAGAAATATGTACACACAATCTTTTTGTGTGTGTGTTAGGGGATCATATCAGCTGCCAACGAGATACAAGTACCGTTAAGCTTAGATTTCATTTTAAGCATTAAACAATTTGCAATGATTGTCGATATACTGATCCACTTTAAATTTTCACACAAAGTTCAATCTGTTCAGGATACAGATTTAGTGTTTTAGAGACTTAAACTTATACGTGTGTCCCACCTCTTGAATATACTCCCGTATCCAGATCCCAATATTCAGTCTTACAGGTGAGTATACTACAAATGATATTTGTAAGGGGTTAATAAATTATGAAGAATCATGAGAGCTCAGGTCAGAACCATCGTTCAACAGAGAGATCATGACTCAACTTTTGGGTGTGTCCCCTTTAGAGGATCTTTTTTTACAACAGCATTGCTAAGCAATTTTATTGTCTTATCATATATGCTGAGGGTGATGCTATGTTTCAAGCATTTGCGGAAAGTATTATTTGAGGACTAGGTCAGAACTACCGTTCAGCAGAAGTCCTGGAATAATACCCCAGATATCACTGAGTATAAAGACCTAGTATATCAGAAAAAGGAATCTTTCAAACAAGATTTCAGGGGTTACCTATATATCCAAGTAGTGTTCCCCACAAAATAAGCAAGTAAGGATTTAGGTTTATATCCCGAACAAACCTACTAAATGTGTAAAAACCTATCGGCATATCATTTACAAGACTGCTTAACACATTATTACGTTACATTTCTTTAGCGTACTTCACCTGTCTAGCTGATGTACTATCATTTCCCCTTTTTACACAAACTCATTTTTACTTTTTCAAATGTTTTTGGTTTTTGTAATTTTATCATGTTTTTGTATTTTTCTGCAAACTTTCTCCCCCTAAAAAGAAAAACATATTTTTGTGTTTTTGTTTTTATCGAAAAGCAGAAAACAAACTATACAAACAAAGTTGACAACATGACGTAGTTCACATCAGATCGCCGCCCTCCTCGGCTTCACAATCTTCGACCCTCCCAGAACGCAGATTTTTCATCCCATTCAATTTTAAAAGATAATAAAATCTCTTTTTGTCAAACGGTTTTGTATAGAAATCAGCCTTCTGATCATCAGAGTGTATATGTTCAATACGTATCAACTTCTTCTTTCAGTTTCTTCGCCGCATTGAAATCGTCAACAGCTTTTTGACTAAAAATATATTCTTTCTCATCATCCACACTTGGTCCAACAACAAATATATCATTCATTTTATCTTTTGGTTTTACAAACTTCTTATCCATCTTTTTTCTCAAAACCAATTCCTTTTTTAAAGTTGTTACCATTTTTCTTGTTACCATTCCCTTCCCACTCCTTTTTGCCCGAGTTGTTGGAACGTGACGTAACAAATGACTTTTTCGGTTTCGAAAAGAATTCTTTGTTGTTTACTTCAGTAATATCAATTTCAACCAATTTGAAAACTTTCTCAACATTTTCAATCTTTGCGTTCTGAAGCGGATACTCGAAATCAGAGTAAAGCTTGTCAGTTCCAATCATAGTGTAAACCCCCATAATCGGATCATCATTCGCACTCTTGTCAGATTTCGGTATGAACCAGTCTAAAAAATTACCCTCGTCTTCAGAATCAGTAACAGACTTCTCAGAATAAGGTTTCATGATTTCAACCTCAGAGTTATCACTCTCTTCATCTAACACCTGGTCAACAACAGTCTTGATGACCTGAGACTCGTTGTCTGTGTCGGATGCAGAGAATGTAACATCAATGCTCTCTGGCAACTCTTCCTCAATTGTCCTTAGCTTGAGGTTCAATGCAGCTTCCACCCCATCTGGATACTTTTGAGTATAATGATTCCACATTGGGGGTGGAACACTATTAAAGACCGGTGCAACATTGGGCTGTTGTGGAACAATTTGTTCAAGAACATAGGACGATGCAACATAGCTCATCAATTTCTTATCGATTCGCTCATTTTCAATTTTAGTCAATTCTAATTCTTTCTTTAATGATGCGATTGTGTCAAGATGAAAATTAACTTCCACTTGTTTATCAAAAAGTGTTGCTTTTGCTAGTTTTGTGGCTTTATCATTTTTGACACTTTACTTTTTAATCATTTTAACTTATCTGGCTAGTGTATCATATGCCTCTTTGACTTGTCCTAGATCAAATTTTAATATGTCAGCATGTTGTTTCAATTGACACTCCATGCACGGTTTTAAACACTTTTGGCATGGGGTTTCAGAAATTGAATCCAATTTCTCAACAACCTCTGCTTCATGAGCAGTGTTCACTTCCTGTTTACCGACATCTTTCGACTCTGACTCAGACACTTTCTCAGATTTGACCTCCTCAATTCCTGACTCCTGATCCGACTCCTTTTGAACTGACTCGGTACCGACAAACTTGGATTTTTTGCATTGTTCCTAACTCATTTTCCATGTTGACGTTTTGCATAAGACTACCCGAAGTTTGTCCTGCTGCCATACCACTGCCCGCGAAGAAGTTGTAAAAATCATGGTTTTCCATTTTTAGAGATTTACCAAATAGTTTTTAAGTTTTCAAACACACACTTTTCACAAAATCAGACGATCGAACAATATCACGAACACTATGGACTTGCAAGGTTCCAAACAATTTGTGCAAGGCTTGATGACTTCCACAATCTTTTCAACTTCTATTATCTTCTCAAATTCAACAACTTTCTCAACTTCAATCACTTTTTCTGCTTCAACTACCTACTCAGTCTCAACATTCTTCTCAGCAACACTTTCAGACTTCATTACTTTTTGTTCTTTTGCAGCCCGTTTCTCCTTCAGTTTCTCCAAGCGATCTGCAAAATAAAAGTGAAAACTTTCAGGAGAAAGATGAGTTTTAGCAACATTAATATGTCGTTCTTCTTCATCATCACTGCTGTCGTCAGTTGGTGATTAATCAAATTCAATTAACTTTTCAGCATTATCATCTGAAGAACCAGAATCAACTGGTGTTTGATCAAAAACAACTTCCTTTTCTGAACTTTCATCACTTTGTGAACGTTCATCTGAGCTCTGTGAGCTTTCTTTAGAAGCAACAGATTCTTCCTCCACATTCTTCACAGTCTCACCAATAGACTTCATCCATGTGGTAAACATATCTGGTTCTTTCAAAATTTAAGCAATGAATGCTTTGAAATCTCCTTTATCATTAACAAAATATCCCAGCTAAAACCTTCAGGCATTTTTTCATCATCTTGCAAATTCCAATTAAAGTTCTCTTGACTCCCCAGACATGCTCTTTTTGAATCCTCGATCACTTTTCTACCATGAGCCACCTGTGGTTCTTGCTGTTGTTGTTGACCAACTTGCTGATATATGGCTTTCCGGTAATAGTCATCTTTTCCGAAAGGATTCTGTACATCACTAGCTTCTCTGTTCTTGCATTCCCTCTTGAAATTACCTTTCTCCCTGCATCTAAAACAAGTAACTTTAGATTTATCAAAACCTAAAGTAGAAACATGAGCATCAAGAAAGTCATTTCTTCCAGTAATCAGTTTGAACTTTTCAGCTCTTCTAAGGACACTAGCTAGACACCATTTAATGTCCATTAGTTCCATTTCTTCGGCGTCTATCTGATCGTAATCCTCCTTTGTGAGCATAGGATTCCCGATCTTCCCTGCAACCAAACCTTCATAAGAGAGTAGCACGGAACCAAGCAATGCCATGTGATCTTTAGCAACTTCTTCAGAAAAATTTTGACCATCTGGAAGATTCAAAGCAATATTGCATTGCATCACATAACCATTTCCAGTCTTTGTGCTTTGAGAACTGAAGCTTGAAGTTGGGCTCTTTGGATTAACACTCGGGTATGAAGAGAAACCACTACTGCTTTTAGGACTTTGATCAACATTTTCAGTAGAATCTCCAGCACTAAATGCAGTTTGTATCTTTGGGCTTCTTTCAACTTCCGGAACACTGCCTTTGTAGTACATTTTCACATCTTGTTGACCACTCGGACTGTTCATCCTTGCAATATTTTGATGTTCCAGATCTTGTCCCTCTATCTTCTCAATAAACTGAGAAATAGTCAACCCATCATAAACCCTAGTGTTCTTCAAAATCATCAAGTATGTGCCCCATTCCTTTTGAGGTAAAGCGTCAGCTAACTTGTCAAACCACTCTTCACGATCTATTGTTATACTAAGCATCGACATGGATCGCACCAAGTGGCAGTATCTTTCAATCAGCTTCTTTGTATCTTCCCCGGGAAAACTTGTAAATAGATCAAATTCTTTCTTGAGCAGTGCCTTCTTGCTCTTGATCATATTCTCACTACCCTCAAACTTGACTTTAAGAGCATCCCAGATTGACTTTGAAGTCTTGTCATGTTGTAGAAACACAAAGATGTCTTCTTTGATAGCTTGCTGCAGCAAACTTATCATCATCTTTTCAGCTCGGTACATTTCCCGTTCTTTGTCACTAAATTCTGAGAGTTCTTTGATAACTTGTAGATCTGTCCGTGGTAGAACATACTTCTTCAGAATACATTCCCATGATCTTAGATGGTTAGCTTGTACCCAGTTTTCGAACCTATCTTTCCACCCGTAATACTCTTCAATGCTGATTAGCTTCGGGGGGTTTTTGGGTAGTTCCCGTTTCGTTTTCTAGATTCATGTTTTGAGCAATGACAGCCGGAGTAGACGGAGTAGCAAACGCGTTGTAGAAATCGTTATCCATGTTTCAGAATCGAAGAATTTCTCAAACAAGCTTTCAAACGAACTGGTTTACCTCGTAAAAATATACCTGAAACAAACAAACAAACAATCAGTTTAAACGGACATAATATGTAAAAATGTGTGACGATTGAATCGATCTAGGACTCGTGTCAAAGATTTGTAGACTCGTTTAATGAATTCCGCAAACTGAAATGAACTAGATCAAATGGGCCACGAAATATGGGCTTCCAATGGATCGTAAACAATGAAGTTCACTTGGGCTTGAAAATGATTTAGGTCGAAGAACTTTAACTTTCTGATTTGGGCCGATGAACAAATTTCTGATTTGGGCTGTGAATAATCCTTTTAATTATACCGGAATATATTGAAACGAGATATGGGCTTAGAATGAACTGGGCCTTCTTTATCACACTTAATACTCACAAACAAATCTTGAACCTACGCAATTTATCCCAAGCACAAATCGACAACTTTAGTGGGCTGACACCTTTATAAAGAATTAATTTTACTGGACCGAGATTTCTGTAAAGATGATCATACTCACATGGACTCCAAACAGTGATCAACAAATATTTAATATCACAAGCAAACAATATGGCAGACAAACATTATCTTTCAAAACTCTATGATTGGGCCGCAACTTTTCAGTCTTTATCCAAAGCTTGGGCCAACAAAGTTTAATACTCAAAACAAATCGATTGGACCTCCAAACTAACTGATCAGATCACATGTAAACCGATTCTCTATATCTTGAGAACTTTGTTACTTGATTTTATAACCGACAACTTTGATATTAATCAATTTTGATTGGACCGTTCACATATGTAAACACATGATTTCTTTACCCGAAGTACTGACACCCTCGTTTAATGATTTACACAATACACGAAGCATTTTTCAAGCAGTCATTGTTTTCAAGCGAACTCAACACGTATTTCAAGCGAGAGGCCAGATTCAAGCGGACTCAACACGTATTTCAAGCGAGAGGCCAGATGACATCAGCAAATACGAACCAATTTTTCAAGCGAAAGTACAATTTGAACCAATTTTAAGCCGATTTTAGTTTTGAAACTTTCCAGGATTTGTTAAAACATGATTGCGCATAATATGTGTGAATTTGAGCCGATTTTAACCGTGAATTTTTTTTAATTTTGAAAAAGAATGGTGTAGAAATCAGAAAAAGTGATGAAAACAGGCTGTTTTGGCAAGATCTCTTCCTCCTGAGCTCTGATACCACTTGTAGAATCGAATCGCGACCTACAAAACTTGCTCACGTACAAATATTCAAACAATATGATTTTTAAAATATTGACTATTATCTTTGAATATGACTTTTAAAATATTCTCTGATAATATGTTTCAATATTGATTTTCTGGTTTATTAAAATATCAGAAGTGGTATTGATTTTTAAATATTTTGATTTAAAAATATTGGTCAGAACGCAGATTTTTCATCCCATTCACTTTTAAAAGATAATAAAATCTCTTTTTGTCAAATGGTTTTGTATAGAAATCAGCCTTCTGATCATCGGTGTGTATATGTTCAATACGTATCAACTTCTTCTCGTGACAATCACGGATGAAGTGATGACGGATCTCTATATGTTTAGTTTTAGAATGGTGAACCGGGTTTTTAGTTATGTTTATGGCTGCTTCATTGTCCACAAATATCGGTGTATCCAAGAATTGCAAACCAAAGTCGCGCATTTGCTACTGGATCCAAAGGATCTGTGAACAGCAGCTGGAGGCTGAAACGTATTCAGCCTCACAAGTAGAAAGCGCCACAGAGGTTTGTTTCTTACACTGCCAGGTAACGAGTCGAGTTCCAAAGAACTGACACCCAGCAGTGGTGGACTTAGCGTTCTGCTTGCAGCTTCCAAAGTTAGAATCAGCGAAACCTGTTAGAGAGAAGTCACCCGAGCGAGGATACCACAAGCCGATGCTTGGGCAGCCTTTCAAATACCGTAATATCCTTTTGACAATCGTCAGGTGTGACTGCTTCGGGCTCGACTGATATCTGGCGCAAAGACATGTCTGGTACATGATGTCCGATCAGGAAGCAGTGAGATACATTAAGGATCCGATGATTGACCGGTACAATGTCTCCTCCACCTTGACGCCACTCTCGTCAGGACAAATACCATGATTCTGTGCAAGGGGGGTTGCTGCTGGACTGCATTGAGCCATATCAAACTTTTCAAGCACGTCCTTCACGTATTTTGTTTGATGAATGAAGATTCCATCGGGCATCTGTTCTACCTACAACCCGAGGAAGAACTTCATCTCCCCCATCGAACTCATTTCGAATTTCTTTTTCATAACATTCTCGAACTCTTTGCATAACTCATCGTTGGTCGAACCGAAAATGATATCGTCAACATAGATCTGCACAATTAGTAGATGGCTTGCAACTTCCTTTGTGAACAATGTGCTATCTACTGTCCCTCTGGTGAACCCGTTGGCCAGCAGATGTTCGTAAAGCGTCTCATACCAGACTCTCGGGGCCTGGTGTAAGCCGTAGAGCTCGGGGCCTGGTGTAAGCCGTAGAGCGCCTTATCCAGCAGATAGACCTTGTTCTTGTGTTGTGGATCATTAAACCCCGGTGGTTGTCCCCCATACACCTCTTCTTTAATCTTTCCATACAGGAAGGCAGATTTAACATCCAGCTGGTACACTTTGAAGTTTTTCCATGAAGCAAACGCCAGGAAGATCCGAATAGCTTCAAGTCGAGCAACGGGTGCGTAAACCTCATCATAGTCGATGCCTTCTTGCTGACTAAAACCTTGTACCACTAATCGTGCTTTGTTTCGAACCAGGACTCCTCTATCGTCTCTCTTACATTTGAAAACCCACTTTGTTTTGATCAACTTTTGATTCTCAGGGAGTTCTTCTAGTCTCCACACTCCCAACTTCTCAAATTGCTGCAGCTCCTCCTGCATTGCATTCACCCAGCTATGTTCAGTCAACGCTTCTTTATATGTTCTGGGTTCTATCTGCGTAATATAACATTTCAGTGAGAATTCTTCCTGTAAATGTGCAACAGATGAATAAAAACATGTAAGTGCTCGGTTGATTTGATCTCTTGTTTTAACACCACTTTGGAGGTCACCGATGATTTGTTCTGAAGGATGATAAGACAAGGTTCTAGGCATGACGTTGTCAGGCACATCAACTTCCGATTGCAAGCTCGTTATGTCTAGATCACCGGTGTGATCCTCAGCTTCCGTCGTAGTAACGTTGGGTTCCTCGTCAAAAGTAGGAGCGGATTCCTCTTCTGAGTCGTCAGAGTTGTCAAACGTTGGAGCTGGTTCCACTGGTGGTTCATGAGATGTTCCACTTGGACCGGCTTCGTGATCGTTTGTGCCACCTGTAGGAATGCTTGTATCCACTTCAGGTTGTGAAACTACCAAAGGCCTTGGCACTTGATCTTGTGAACTAGGTTGTTGCTGTTGGTATAGTAGAATAAGCTCTTCAATAGTTGGCTCGGTCGGAAGATGAAACGACTCCCAGATTTTATCATAATCGAACAAGAATCTTTGTCCGGGAAGTTGTGGTGAAGCAGTGTGCTTCTGACAATCCACATGCTGAACTTGTATTACTTTTCCCAGGCAAGGTATGAATACCCTCTTCAACGGGCTCGCGTAACCTACAAAGAAAGCATCATTCGACTTAGCACCAAATTTACCATTTTCATCAATAAAAGTACACGGAGACCCAAATGGCTCCAGAAACTCTAGATTTGGCTTGTAACGGTGTAGCAACTCAAAACTTGTTTTCTTGTACTTTTTGACGGTGAGCACACGGTTCAAAGTGTAACAAGCTGCAGCCACTGCTTCGCTCCAGAAGAAGATCGGTAACTTGGAATCGGCTAACATCGTTCGAGCAGTTTCTATTAGGGTGCGATTCTTTCTTTCAGCGACTCCGTTCTGTTTCGGAGTATATGGTGCGCTGAATTCATGAAGAATCCCCTTTTCATTGCAAAACTCGAGCATTTTGTTATTCTTGAATTCCGTTCCGTTATCACTATGAATTCTTCGGATAGGCAACTTATACAGCGTCTCCATCTTTTTTAACAGAACCATCAGCGACTCAAACGTCTGATCTTTTCTTTCCAAGCATACAACCCACGAAAATCTTGTATAATCATCAGTGACTACCAAGCAGTACAAATCACCACTGATGCTTTTTACATTGACCAGCCCGAAGAGATCCATGTGGAGTCTCTCAAGCGGTACTCTGATCGAGTTCAGTAACTTCTGTGGGTGTGACTTCCGAGTCTGCTTTCCCTTCTTACAAGCTACACAATCATCAGACAAATGAAAATTCTTTAAATTCACACCTTCTAATAAATCATTATGTACCAGAAAATTCATTTTTCTAACATGAATGTGGCCCATCTTTCGATGCCACATAATAGACTCTTTTTCTGTTGCGTTTGTTTTTGACACAAAACACTGTTTTTGATGATTTGTTGGCGTTGCGACACTCATATCAAGAATATACAAATCGTTTTCCCGTGGGGCGCGCAACAACACCATATCATCAGGGATTTTAAACCCAGGTTTTAAAACCAGACATTCATTTTTCGTGAAATGTACAGTAAACGATTTATCACAGATTTGAGAAATACTAAGCAAGTTATTTTCCAATTCTATGATGTAATTCACTTTCTCAAACGAAATGACCCCATTTGTCGGGATTCCTTGGCCCACAATTCTGCCACCCTAGTTTCCTGCAAATCCCACGTAACCTCCGTTGATTGATTTTACGTCGTAGAGAAGCGCCAACATTCCCGTCATATGTCTAGAAGCCCCACTGTCCATGATCCATTTTGAAATGATTAACCTGGGCAGCCCCTGCAAACATTACATAAACTCATTCAAACAATGATACCCAAGACTTCTTAACTGGTGACACACTTCCAAACACTAAATCACAAGGTACATCAATCTTTGAAAAGTTAAACGTGACATTTGGAACATCGGTTTTTACTTTGGTTTGACTTCATTTTTGAATGGTGGAAACTCAGCAAGAAACTTATCAAGCTCAAACTCAAACTCTGTAACATCATCTTTCAAAACCTTTGTTTCATTTTTCAAAATGTTTTCCATCTTTTTCTCCTCGACAATTGATTTTGATTTCACAACCGATGACTGATTTTCCAAAATTTTTGTTTTCGGATAAATCTTTGAAGTCTTTTGAGACTTTGAAGATTCGCCAATCTCGAATGTCGATTTCGGCTTTTCTTCCGACTTCAACGATTCACCCCTCTTCAAGATGCGAATTGATGAAACCATTTGTTTTTTACTCTTTTTGTCAACTGGTGACTTAGGTCGAGGTTTTTGAACAACAGGTTTTACGACAGGTTTCTCAAAAACTTTCTTGCATTGTTTTGCCATGTGTCCAATTTCATTGCAGCGATAGCAAACTCTTTTGTCATACTCAACAAAAATTGACTTGAACGACTCTTCTTTCAGTTTCTTCGCCGCATTGAAATCGTCAACAGCTTTTTGACTAAAAATATATTCTTTCTCATCATCCACACTTGGTCCAACAACAAATATATCATTCATTTTATCTTTTGGTTTTACAAACTTCTTATCCATCTTTTTTCTCAAAACCAATTCCTTTTTTAAAGTTGTTACCATTTTTCTTGTTACCATTCCCTTCCCACTCCTTTTTGCCCGAGTTGTTGGAATGTGACGTAACAAATGACTTTTTCGGTTTCGAAAAGAATTCTTTGTTGTTTACTTCAGTAATATCAATTTCAACCAATTTGAAAACTTTCTCAACATTTTCAATCTTTGCGTTCTGAAGCGGATACTCGAAATCAGAGTAAAGCTTGTCAGTTCCAATCATAGTGTAAACCACCATAATCGGATCATCATTCACACTCATGTCAGATTTCGGTATGAACCGGTCTAAAAAATTACCCTCGTCTTCAGAATCAGTAACAGACTTCTCAGAATAAGGTTTCATGATTTCAACCTCAGAGTTATCACTCTCTTCATCTAACACCTGGTCAACAACAGTCTTGATGACCTGAGACTCGTTGTCTGTGTCGGATGCAGAGAATGTAACATCAATGCTCTCTGGCAACTCTTCCTCAATTGTCCTTAGCTTGAGGTTCAATGCAGCTTCCACCCCATCTGGATACTTTTGAGTATAATGATTCCACATTGGGGGTGGAACACTATTAAAGACCGGTGCAGCATTGGGCTGTTGTGGAACAATTTGTTCAAGAACATAGGACGATGCAACATAGCTCATCAATTTCTTATCGATTCGCTCATTTTGCAAGTTTAGTCAATTCTAATTCTTTCTTTAATGATGCGATTGTGTCAAGATGAAAATTAACTTCCACTTGTTTATCAAAAAGTGTTGCTTTTGCTAGTTTTGTGGCTTTATCATTTTCGACACTTTCCTTTTTAATCATTTTAACTGATCTGGCTAGTGTATCATATGCCTCTTTGACTTGTCCTAGATCAAATTTTAACATGTCAGCATGTTGTTTCAATTCCTGAAACTTAGTGTCTTTTTCAAGACACTCCATGCACGGTTTTAAACACTTTTGGCATGGGGTTTCAGAAATTGAATCCAATTTCTCAACAACCTCTGCTTCATGAGCAGTGTTCACTTCCTGTTTACCGACATCTTTCGACTCTGACTCAGACACTTTCTCAGATTTGACATCCTCAATTCCTGACTCCTGATCCGACTCCTTTTGAACTGACTTGGTACCGACAAACTCGGATTTCACAAGTTCTGTGTCTACCTCTTTCAGTTTAGCCATGAGAGCCCTGTCAGCAATTTCCTTCAAAGTGTCTTCGGTCATTTCGTTGGTCACATCAATCATTTCTTCGACAGACTCTTTCTTCTCCTCATATCTTGGACACAATCCAGTTGTCGGTTCTTCAAAGAAACCTGCAAAAGATTCAAAAACTTTAGGAGGCATGATAGATTTCAAAGAACTGGCTAATACCTCCTGCTCAGATTGATAGTAATGAACTTTTGCATCTAACTCCTCAATGTCAGCCACATTATCCACAGAAACATCTTCATCAACCACTTCAAGTTCAACAACACTTTCGGTCACTTCAACTATCTCAGCCATCATAGCCTGTCCATCACTTCCAGGGATGTATTTATCCCAGCTGAATCCCTCAACCACTTTCTCGTCATCCTGGTTCACAATGAGAGCTTTCTCTGGTTTGTTCTCGATTTGTGGTCTTTGAACTACAGGTTGCTGATTTGGTCGGTGATAGATTGCGTGCTTATAATAATCATTCGTGAACGGGTTTTGATGATTATTTACTTCTCGGTTCGGACATTCTCTTTTGAAATGGCCTCTTTCTTTGCACTTGAAACAGGTTACCTTGGACTTGTCAAATCCTAACTTCTGATCAGGTCCAGAAAGACTGTTTCTGCCTGTAATTTCCATAAAGCGCTGTGCTCTCCTCACCAGACTAGCCATTCCCCACTTAATATCTATCAACTCAAGCTCCTCCGGATCTATCTGATCGTAATCTTCTTTGGTCATGTCCGGATTTCCGATCTTACCCGCTACCAGACACTCATACGACTCTAACACAGAAGCCAACAATGCAATATGTTGTTTCATAGCTGATTCAGTGAACTCATTCCCATTCTTAATATTGACTGCGATGTTGCATTGGATCCCAGAAACATACGCCTGATTGTTTGAGCTGGTCGAGCTTTGAGGTGATGTCTGTTCAGAAGCTTTGAAGTTTGGATCAACACTAACAAACGGTGAAGGCTTGTTTGTTTGTGGAGTATTTGATGAAGCACTTGATGTTGTGTCAGCACTAAAACCAGTTTGTATCTTTGGGCTCTGGTTTGTTGTAACTGGAGTACTGCCTCTGTAGTACAAAGATACATCTTGTTGAACATTCATTGAGTTCATCTTTTTAATTTTTAGCAACTCCAACTCTTGAGCTTCAATCTTTTCTATGAATCCACTAAGATTCAGATTCACAAAATCTGAATTGTTTTTTAACATCATCAGATAAGTTCCCCACTCTTCATATGGTAATGCATCAGATAACTTATCAATCAATTCTTCATTGTTCTTTTCAATGTCTAATCTCTTCATCTCAAGTACTAAATGGCAATATCTTTCAATCAGTTGCTTTGTAGTTTCACCCTTCATGCCGGTAAAAATATCAAACTCCTTTTTTAATAAAGCCTTCTTGTTCTTGATCATTGACACACTACCTTGAAACTTCAATTTCAATGCATTCCACATAGATTGAGCATTGTCTTCATGTTGCAATAACACTAAAATATCCTCTTTGATAGCCTGCTGAAGGATACTAATCATCTTTTTCTCGGCTTTGAAATCATTCTGCTCTGACTCTGTCAGACTTCCAATAACCTTTGCAAAACCTCTCCCATCAACCGGTGGAACATACTTCACTTCTATCTTCATCCAGCATTCGAAGTGGTTAGCCTGAACCAGTTCTTAAATCTTCCTGACCATCCTGAGTATTCATCTATGTTCATAAGCTTGGGAGGCTTTTGCATTGTTCCTAACTCATTTTCCATGTTGACGTTTTGCATAAGACTACCCGAGGTTTGTCCTGCTGCCATACCACTGCCCGCGAAGAAGTTGTAAAATTCTTGGTTTTCCATTTTTAGAGATTTACCAAATAGTTTTTAAGTTTTCAAACACACACTTTTCACAAAATCAGACGATCGAACAATATCACGAACACTATGGACTTTTCTGAGATATCAGCTATACTCAAGCGAAAGCAGTTTTCAAGATGAAAACAATGTTCAAGCGAAACGTGTGATTCAAGCGGAACCACAGCAAAATTCAAGCGAAACACAGAATATTTCAAGCGAACTGCTGGTTTCAAGCGAAACCTCAACAATAGTCGGTTTCGCTTGAAATATCCTTACACTTTTCAAGCGAACCTGAATTTATACAAGCGAAAGCCTGTGTTTCGCTTCAAACACCACCAATTTTCAAGCGAAACCCAACTGTTCGTTCAAGCGAAACCAGGTTTTCAGGCCATTTTTACAAGTTTTACTTCGATTTTTAAGCTGATATTCTCAAGGGTTTGTTAAAACTCAGTTTCACACACACTGTCCAAAATTCAGTCCATTTTGTCCGTGTAAAAGTCCAGAAATCAGATTTTGTGTAGAAAAATGCTTTGATTCATGTATATTGGCTCATAACTGGCTCTGATACCAATTGTAGGATCGATATTGACGATCAAATGAGTCAATCCTAGTCAAAATACCACTGTTTGTGAGGTGGAAACATGAAGGATCGTAATCTGACCTAGACGAGTCGTTCAGAGGCGTTCTCCTATGTTTCAGGTGCGGAATAACAAGAAACGTAGGTAGATATAGCTTGTTCTTCACTTTAATCTATTGTTTTATTGATTTGAGACGATTTACAGCTCGTTCTTCACACCGGCAGAGCTTCGGTATGGAATTCTGAAGTTACAAATGAGGACCTCTTATACGGTATTTATAGGCAGGCTGGTTCGGATATGCGGACATGTCCGTATAAGCGGACCAGACTATGTCCGTATAAGCGGACCAGACTTCAAAAACACATATACTCTCCAGTTTTCTCGTAAAACGTGCCCTATACTATACAATACAACGTAAGACCTGATCCTAGACACCTAGACGTAATCAACAGATGTAGTGCACCAACAGACTCCCCCTCAGATGTTGATGGAGTCGCCAATACACTCTGACTGCAAAACTGTGTCTTCACATCTTCAATCTAGATCAGTCTCTGGGCTTTTTCTTCTCTCAATCTTCAGACTCCCCTTCTCGATTTACTGGCATTCTTTTGTTCTTCAGTAACATCTTCAGGATCGTTGTCTGATCTACACAGGCTTTCAGAATTGATTTCCAGGATCAAAACTTGGCTCTCTTCCAACAGAGATTTTCAGAATATCGAAACCTGGCTACCTGCACAATCTTAACCCAGAAATAAATTTTCTAATTTTATCACATATCAAATACCTGTGCATCAACACATGACTTTCATAATCACTAAAACAAACATATAATTGCAACATCTCAGGCTCTCTCTCAAATATCTATGATGAACCACTTGAAGAAGGTTAAATTTAATGACAACAGTTAGATTTACACAAACACTCCCCCTCAAATACTGCTCATCATGTTTAGCACTCGGAATTTTGAAAATCAGTTTTCCAACGTCAGTTGTCGAAAATCTTTTTGACTTTTTTAAAAATTATGCTAAAACACACACAAAATCTTTTTGGATTTTCTGAGAGACTAAAATGCAGAAATAAAATATTTACAGACAATATTTTTGTGAGTTCGTGCAAAAGGATCATATCAGTTATTGAGACAAATCACCAACACCATTAAGCTTCATTTCATTTTAAGTTCTAAACAATTCACTTAGATTGTCAGTATATTGATCCACTTAAATTTTCACACAAAGTTCAATTGATCCGAGATACAATATTAATGTTTTAAGTACTTGAACTTATCCGTGTGTCCCACTACTTGAATATACTCCCGTATCCAGATCCCAATATTCAGTCTTACAGGTGAGTATACCACAGATGATATCTGTAAGGGAATAAATTATAGTACGAGGGCCGTGAGAGCTCAGGTCGATACTCCCGTATACGCAGAGAGATGACGGCTTCGACTTTTGGTGTGTCCCCTTTAGAGGATCTTTTGTTTCAACAGCCATGATTAGCATTTTTCAATGTTTCATCATTTATTAGCTGAGGGTGAGCTATATTTCAAGCAAATGTAAAGTATTCTCCGGAGACTAGGCCATTGCTTCCGCAAAATCAGAAGTCCCGGGATAATACCCCAGATATCACTGAGCATAAAGACCTAGTATCTCAGAATAAGGGACCTTTCAAACAAGATTTCAGGGGTTACCTATATATCCAAGTTTGTGTTAACCCACAGAACAAGCAAGTTTGAAATTTATGTTTATATCTCGTCACAATTTACTAAATGTGCAAAAACCTACTGGCATATCCGCAGTGAGATTGTTTATCACATTTTTACTTTACATTTCTTTAGCATGTTGTGATAGTCCACTGATGTACTATCATTTCCTCTATATGCAACAAAACTCATTTTGAATTTTATCATGTTTTTGGCTTTTTCAAATTTTCAAATGTTTTTGGATTTTCTAAAAATTCTTACTCCCCCTAAAATGCAAACACATTTTAGGAAATACCAAAACAAACTGTACAAAAACGTGACAACTAACACTGAATCACATCAAATCGCCATTCACTTGGCATAAACAATCAGAACTCCCCCTATCACAAACCATTTTCTCATTTAGATTTCAAAACACTTAAGTTTGTTTTAATCAAAATGATTTCTCCGGAAAATGAATTTGTTGATTTTTAACCATTTGTAGGTTCGGGGTATGGTTCATCATATTGTCTACTTTTAACCACTTGTAGCAGATCAAGTACAACTTAATGTCCCTGATTTACCACTTGCATGTATGTAACATCTGTACTACTTGTAAAAATTACTACTTTTAAGATCACAAACAATACCACTTGTAGGTATAACTAACCAATACCAACTGTAGGAATGTTACGTCTACATGCATCATTTTACCAATCAGGATGCCGATTCCTGCTTCGCACTTACCAACCTGGAAGCTCCGGCGTAGTCCTTCAACCTGTAAACATTCAAACACCATCAAAAAATTTCAATCAAAATCTTCAAACATTAGAAAGATGCCGATTCCTGATCCTCGATTACAAACTTGGGATCTCCGGCATAGTCCTTAGACTATCATGGGAAACAGACTTCCATCCAAGTCTTCTCCGACTTGATGGCTTTCAATTCTTGCGCAGTGGGGTTGTAAGTTGCCTTTTTAGTTGCATAAAAATCTTTAACCCCCTTAACTTTCCCATTCAACATTTTCCCAAAAATTTTCTTAACACTTCCATTGAATGTTTTCTCGACATCAAACTTAGTTTTCTCTGTGTAAAACTGATTCGAGATTTCAACTTTACCAACTTTCTGTTTAATTTCTTCAAATTTCAGTGATGGAAACTCATCATCATTTACTGAAATTTTCATCTCAACCTGTGGCTCTTCTGGCTGTGTGGAACCAGATTCATCACCGACATTCACCTCATCTTTCTTTACAACCCACACCTGGTTATCTTTTCCTTTCTTTTCATACCTGTTCTTTGAACACTCACCAACCTCGAATTTTGAATTCTCAAAACATCTAAGTTTTTCAGTAGGTGGTTCATCATCAACAACTTTTTCTTTCATTTTCTGAGAAACTCCCTGTTTTGTTGTGACATTTTTCGAACAGTTCCATGCAATGTGACCAGCTTCATTGCACTTGTAACAGATTCGAGTCTCTCTTTGGTAACATATATCAGCTCCATTCTTCTTTCTTTCAGCAAGAAACTCTTGATTTGACTGTCTCCAGAATGGTTTCTTCTGTTCCTCTTCTGCAAGTCCACCTGATACAAATTCTGTTTTTGTTTTAGAATTTTTATCATTTTTATAATTTTCTGGTGGAACAAAACCTAAACCTTTCTTTTTGTAGCTACGATTTTGGTTAGGTTTCTTTTGAAAACCAGAACCAGAATTGTTGCCCTTTTTCTTATTTAAACGTTGCTGAACTCTAGAAGTATATTTTTTAGGTTTTTCAAAACTTTTAATTCTGGAATATTAATTTCTATTAGTTTGAAAGTTTTGTTTATTAGTTCCGTTTTAATACTCATTATTGGGAACTCTTTATTGTAATATAATTTGTCCGAACCATTCAAAGTATACACAACTTCGAATGTTTCATCATTCAAATTTGACTTTGATAACAAAAATTCTAAACTATAAGACCGTTTGACCGACGAATTTGAACTGTTGACTGACGAATTTGACCCTCCAGACTCAGATTTCGACTCAGACTCCTCCTCAGTATCCAACACCTGATCGACCACCTTTTTGATTAACTCAGACTCATGATCAGTATCGGACGAGGTAAATGTGACATCAATGTTATCTGGTAAAACGTCAGTTGTGTCGGTTTTTAGCTTTATGTTGACTACTTTTTCAAGTTGCTCCTCGTTTGGTTTTCTAGGAGAATACCCTTCCCAAATTGGAGGTGGACACTTGTTATATCTAACAGTCGGTTTCTTACCACAATCTTTCTTTTCCTTCGGCTTCTCATCTTGAAAAGCTTCCATACCTGCAACAGTTGGGTAAATACGATCAATGAGATAATCAGAACTAGAATAACTTTGTAATAAACGTCTAATTCTCTCATTCTCAATCTTCTCTGTCTCCAACTCTTGCTTCCATTTAGCACTCTCTTCGATGTAAAAGTTAATAGCTTTTTGTTTCGTCATCAATGTTGCATTCATCATTGTTAGTGCTTGTTCTCTTTCTGAATTTGTCTTTTGAAGACCAGTCACTGTTTTGTTCAAAACATCATAAGATTCTTTCACATAGTTGAGGTTGAACAGTAACTGCTCTTTCTTCTTCTCATACTCAGCGATTATGTTGTCTTTTGCAACACATTCCTTGCATGCTTCTAAACACTTCTCGCAAGGTTTGACGACTTCAACAATCTTTTCAACTTCTATGATCTTTTCAACTTCAATCACTTTATCTTCTTCTTTCATCTTCTCAGCTTCAGTAGTCTTCTCAGCAACACTTTCAACATTCTCTTTCTGAACAACATATTCAGATTTCATTAGTTGTTGTTCTTTAGCAGCTCGTTTCTCCTTCAGTTTCTCCATGCGATCTGCAAAATAGAAATGAAAACTTTCAGGAGAAAGATGAGATTTTGCAACATTAACATATTTTTCCTCATCATCACTACTGCTATCAGCTGGTGATTTATCAAACTGTACAGATTTTCCAGAATCAGCATCTGATACACCAGAATCAGACGGTGTTTGATCAAATACAACTTCTTTCTCAGAAATAACAACATTTTGAACACTCTCATCAGAACTTTGTAGACTTTCATCAGCACTTTCTGAAATTTCTCCAGATCTCTCTGAAAGTTTATCAGTACTATCTGACTCTTCATCTGTTGACACAGATTTTTCATCTTCACTTTTCACATTCTCCCCGATAGATCTCATCCAAGTAGCAAACAAATCTGGCTCTCGGATGATCTTGGCAATGAACGCTTTAAACTCTCCTTTTTCATCCACAAACATATCCCAACTAAAACCTTCTGGTAGTTTCTCATCATCTTGATCGACTATGCATGCTTTGCTATCAGGAGATATATAGTTACTCCAGTTGAAATCTACCAAACATCCTCTCTTTGAATCCTCAATCTTTCTACCATGAGCCGTTTGTGAGTCTTGTGACTGACCAACTTGCTGATAAATGGCTTTCCGGTAGTAATCGTCTTTTCCGAACGGATTCTGAGCTCTACTAGCTTCCCTGTTCTTGCACTCCCGCTTGAAATGGCCTTTCTCCCTACAACGAAAACAAGTAACTTTAGATTTATCAAAACCTAAAGTAGATACACAAGCATCAAGAAAGTCATTTCTCCCGGTAATTGCTTTGAACTTTTCAGCACGTCTAAGAACACTAGCTAGACACCATTTGATATCCATCAGTTCCATCTCTTCGGCGTCTATCTGGTCATAATCCTCTTTGGTAAGCATAGGATTTCCGATCCGACCAGCAACAAGACCTTCATATGATAATAATACGGAACCAAGTAGAGCCATGTGGTCTTTAGCAGTGTCTTCTGAGAAGCTTTGACCTTCTGGAAGATTTAGAGCGATGTTACATTGAATCACGTAACCATTTCCTGTTTTTGTGCTTTGTGACTGAAAACTTGAATTTGATTCTTTAGGATTCACACTCGGAAATGATGAGAATCCGCTGGTGCTTTTTCCTGAACCCTGATCAGCTTTTTCTGATGAATCTCCAGCACTGAATGCAGTTTGAATTTTCGGACTTCTCTCAGATTCTGGAACTGGAATGCTACCCTTATAATACATCTTCACATCCTGTTGACCACTCGGACTGTTCATCCTCGCAATCTTCTGCTGTTCAAGATCCTGACTCTCAATTTTCTCTATAAACTGTGAGATTGTCAACCCATCATACACACCAGTATTCTTCAAGATCATCAAATACGTTCCCCACTCCTTTTGAGGTAAAGCGTCCGCCAATTTATCCACCCACTCTTCACGACCTTTTTCAACACCCAACATGGATAAAGATCGCACCAAATGACAGTATCTCTCGATTAACTTTTTAGTATCCTCTCCCGGCAAACTACTAAACAAATCAAATTCTTTCTTTAGTAACGCTTTCTTGCTTTTGATCATGTTTTCGCTTCCCTCGAACTTGACCTTTAGCGCATCCCAAATTGACTTAGCAGTTTTGTCGTGCTGTAACAGGATGAATATATCTTCCTTTATTGCTTGCTGCAACGAACTAATCATCATTTTCTCGGCTCTATACATTGCTCGTTCTTGATCAGTAAACTCGGATATCTCCTTTTTAACATGTAATTCAGTTTCAGGCAACGTGTACTTTTTCAATATGCACTCCCATGATCTGAGATGATTTGCCTGAACCCAGTTTTCAAAGCGATCTTTCCACCCGTAGTATTCTTCAATACTCATTAGTTTCGGGGGTTTCTGAGTGGTTCCTGTCTCGTTTTCAAGATTCATGGCTTGAGCAATCGCAGCTGGTGATGACGGTGTTGCAAATGCATTGTAAAACCCGGAATCCATATTGACTTCACACGTACTGTCTTGATATTGGAGTGAACTATACTTATGAGCGAATCAGACTTGGTCTTTGGAGCGGAACAATAAACAAGCGAACTAGAAAATCACTTTTGAGCGGTCCAGCAACAATATCCGTTCGAGCAGATCAGATACTGTTCAAATAAGCGATCCAGAATTATCCTTTTGAGCGAACCAGATCTTGTGTCTATCGAGCGGACCAGAAACAATTTGGAGCGAACCAGAACTTGTTCACAAGAGCGATCCAGAGAGATGAATTTGGAGCGAACCAGAAAGTGTGTATATCGAGCGAACCAGAAATACTAATTTGGAGCGGTTCAGCAATAATGTCCTTTCGAGCGGACCAGATGATGTACAAACGAGCGGACCAGAAATTGTATGAAGAAGCGGTCCAGAAATTAAAAAATGTACTTTGGAGCGGACCAGAAACCAAAAATGTATGAATAAGCGATCCAGAACGTGATCTAAGAGCGGTTCAGGATGACGTCACTACGAGCGATCCGCATAACGAACATGTTTTGACATGTAAAAACTTCGAATTTTGACTTCAAACTTTCCAGGATTTATCTAGACACTATTACGCACTATCTGTGAAAAGTTGAGCGAATTCCAACCGTGAAAACTTTCCGAATCAGTAAAAGAAGTGTAGAAGTGAGAAGAAACAGATGAAAAACAGCTACAATCTGTAGAAAACCTCCTTCCAAGCTCTGATACCACTTGAAGGATCGTAATCTGACCTAGACGAGTCATTCAGAGGCGTTCTCCTATGTTTCAGGTGCGGAATAACAAGAAACGTAGGTAGATATAGCTTGTTCTTCACTTTAATCTATTGTTTTATTGATTTGAGACGATTTACAGCTCGTTCTTCACACCGGCAGAGCTTCGGTATGGAATTCTGAAGTTACAAATGAGGACCTCTTATACGGTATTTATAGGCAGGCTGGTTCGGATATGCGGACATGTCCGTATAAGCGGACCAGACTATGTCCGTATAAGCGGACCAGACTTGTCCGTATAAGCGGACCAGACTTCAAAAACACATATACTCTCCAGTTTTCTCGTAAAACGTGCCCTATACTATACAATACAACGTAAGACCTGATCCTAGACACCTAGACGTAATCAACAGATGTAGTGCACCAACAAAACACACAAACAGTTTGAATCAAAGAGAATGGAGTAGAAATAGACAGAATATCACTTTAAACACTGTTTCTCATTCATATATTGACTTGAAAATCCAGCAGCAGTTCGGTACAAGAACAATGGGACTGTTACAAATGAGAAACAACTAACACCTATATATAGGCCCTAGGTTTCGCTTGAAGTAGTCTCAAGCGAACCCTGATCATCCAGTTTCGCTTGAGATTGACATGAGGACTCATTCAAGCGAAACCCCATACATAAACTTAAAACTTACATTTTCACCCCTGTACTATACAATCATGACATATATAGACCCTAGACTTTAAGACGTTGGCTTTAGACATCATGCACTAACAAACTCCCCCTTGGATACAGCCGGAGTCTTTAGTCTAGGTCTTCACAGGGACTTGAACTTTTCTTCTCTTGGCTTAGGCTTCTTTAGCAGTAACTTCCTAAGCTTCTCATTCTCATCAACTCTTTTCTTCTGCTCAGCAGCTTGTCTCTATGCAAATGTCTCACGCAGATATCTATCTTTTTCTTCACGAGCTTTGCGTTCTTTCTCAACTTTCAGCTTTTCTTTCTTCTCAAGCGACCACCATTTTGAGTTCCATTTGTTATCAGCATTAATTCCTTTCTGAAAACAAATAGAGACCACTTTCTGAAACTGCATCGCTTGTTTTCTGTCTTCAGCTTGAAAGCGAATCTTGTTCACAAATAAACATTCGATGTCTTTAGCTGAGCAGTTCACTAACCACATAGGATCATATACAAATATCTCTCTGATCTCGCTTCCAGCTCGATAAGTAATAACAGCCTCAGTCGATCTACAACTGTATACCCATCCCAAAAAGCCTTTGTAGAAATCCTGCTCCATTTTTGGCATAGGAATATTCTTCATCACTTTAGGCTTTTTCACGTTCAAGATCGTCTCTGCAACCCCTGTCACTGGATTTACCCTTTGAATTCTTTTCGGGTAATGTGGCTTCCAGTGTCGAAAATTCTTCAAGGATTCAAACTTTATGTATCCCCACATTGCAATATCATTCTTTCGTACAGGATACTCTAAAGTTCTTACTTTCGATAATTCTTTGGCATCCCACCACGGTAAAGACATCACATCATACAGAAGTTCAAAATATTGTACACCAAACTCTCTTCTGATCGCGTAAGCATTAACATGAGGTAGGAAACCCCAGCTAATGATATCACTGAGTGAAATACTTCGATCTCTCTGATAATACTTCAATGGCCTTTTGAACTTTCTTTCATGACTATCTTTAAACCACTTATGTCGTTCTTCCTTCTGCAAGTGTTTAGGAATACCATCGAAATTCTTGTCTTTCAAAATTTCAGAGACTTTCCTTCTTAACTCATCCCTATTTTCTTCAGTAAAGAATTCCATCAGTGTAGGAAACTGAGAAGTATCTTCATTTACACTCTCGTCATTAGTACAATCTTCAATCTCAACCCTGTCATACATATCAGCATCCTCTACATACTTGTACTTATACTCTGGTTGATGGTTGATATTGAACGCATTCAATTCTTCTTCAAAATCAAATTTGAAGTCTGGATCCACCATACGTGTCATTTCTTTAATATCATCCAATGTATACGTATGTCTGTGCTCACCTTCCTCCAAATCAGGTTCTATTCTCCAAATTAACTTTTCAACTTGTTCAACATTTTGATCATCACCAAGCTCCCCCTTTCCGTCAGCTCCTTATGTTTCTTCATTCACACTATCATTCAAATAATCATCAACACACCTTTCACTTGATGGTTCAGTAACTTTGATTCCCATACCACCCTGATTATCATCATCGTCATTGTCATCTTCAGAACCATGACTGCTAGCAGAGAAACCTTTTTCATCATCGTCATCCTCTTCATCATCATTATCCTCATCATCATCATCTTCATCATCATCATCATCCTCATTATCAACATTAAGAGCATGTTCTAATAACACTTCATCATCGAAAACAACAGGAACAGCAGAAATAGGAACTGGCTTCTCATAAACTGGTTCAGGAACAGTTGATAAAACAATTTCCTTTTTTAGATTCAATCCCCTTTCCCTTATCTTTCATCTGAGCATCAATTTCAGCTTGATGTTGAGCTCTAACTTCCTCCCGAACAATCTCATCAAATCTATGCTCTATAGGCATACCAACCACACTCTCTAATACCTTTTTCAACATATAATTTTCATGTTCATTTCGAGCCTTGATTGCTTCCAATTCTTTATTATTCAGCTTGAAATATTCATTTTGTTGATCTTTGCGTTTCTTTTCTTCTTCTAATTCAGCCACTCTTACTTTCAAGAAATCAATCTCTATCTGATCTGTATCAATCTTCTTCAGTAATGCCTTGTTGTCAGATTCTAATCTTTTTACACGCATTTCAAGAATATTTTCATGATCAGCTACTCTCTTGCTTTCAGCTGCAACTATTTTGCTTTCATTCAAAACATCATCCATTTTCTTCTCTAACTTTTTCACCTGTTCATCATTCGCAAAACCAAAAGCTCCAATATCTTCAAGATTATCTGGAGGAGTAGGAAGACCCTTGTGACCAGAAGAACCAGGAGTTAGTTGAATTTGAGTGGGTGGTGGTGTTTTGAAGATTTCTTGGGATGTAAGAAAAGGTTGTTCAGGAGGTGGTGAGATATGTAACTGTGAAAGATGTAATGGTGATGGTTGTCTAGGTGGTGTTGATTGCCGTGGAGGTGTTTGATGTGGTGGTGATTGTATTGGCGATTGATGTGGTGTAGGTTCAGGTGGTGGTGTTGATGGTTTACTTGATTCTTTCGATGATTTCTTCTTCAGAATAATCTTTGGCTTTGTGATCTTCGGAGTAACTTTCTTTATCTTCGGAGACACAATCTTTTTCTTTGCTCCTGCTTTCTTTCTACTACCCGAAGGAGGCGATTGAGATCCAGAAACATGTTGTGGTGATGGGACATATGGAGCATCCTCCTTTTCCTGCCTCTTTCTCTTCCTCAACAATTTCTCTTTAGTAGTCTCTTCTTGAATTCTTTTCAAACGTTCTGTTTCATCTATCTCATCTTCAGAAGAACTTGAAGAACTTGTAGTACTCTTATCAACGTCATCACCTTCTACATCATCAATTACTTTCTCTTTCTCAACTTCTATGTTAGCTGCTTGATCTGACTCTAAATCATCAATGTTTATCATCACATCATCAATATCAGCATCCTGATTATCTTCAACATTTACAGCTGGTTCTTCAACCTCAAGCTCATCAATCAGTAAAGTCTTTGCAACTTTCTTTTGACGTTTCTTAGGCTGAGACGAGGATCCTTCTCCTTGCTGCACTTTCGGAGTAGCCTTCCTGATCCTCTTCTTTTGTTCCTTCACAAACCATTCATTCCTTGTTGATTTAAAACCTTCAAGAGCTTTCAGTTCGTCAGCATAACCAGCTTCTTTCATCTCCTCTTCATTTCTCCAGTTTTGGTGATTAACTGGATCTGGATCCTGATAATTTCTATCTCTGATTGCACCAAATAAAGCAACTGGATCTTTCGGTTCAGGATGATTTGGATGATAACTAGCTAAAATCTTGATAGAATCATTATCCATGTGAGCAAGAATCAATAAATCATTATTCTCGTCTCGGACAATGTTTGGATACACATGATCAATTATCATTTGTATAAACCTTGGATATAACCAAGTCTTTCTCTTTGATGTGACTTCATCCACCATATAATGAAATACTATGTGCGAGAAATTGTACTTTTTGTTTAGCACGAGAGCCACCACCATATCCATGTGGTAATCACGCATAGCGTCATAGCTTCCCTTTTGGTGACTAAGACTCATCAGGACAGAATGTATCAAGACCTTGAAAGGTTTTGTGAACTTTGATTTAAGATAATTTGCAGCATTTATATATCCCATTCTCCGCAAACAACCTTTGACCATTCTTTCCGGAAACTTTGTAGGAGTATCTTCTTCATCCGGAAAATTAATCACCTCACGAACGACTGCTTCATAAATGATGATTGGCTTTTCTTCTCCGTTTACTTCAACTACTGAAGTTATCACCTTATCAGTTTCATTATACGTGGCATTCATCCAGATACGTTTAATATGTGACTTGAAAATTGAGCGTCTATCAGTCAATGCCTTCTGTAATGGAATTCTCCTCTTAAATTCCAGAATTTCTGCAAACTCAGGCAATTTCGGACTCCTTTCTACATCCAAATCACAGCAACTGTTTTGCAGAGCATTGAAAATCACTGTCGAAGGCTGCAAGAACACAAATACACAGATACATTAAACACTTGAATAGAATTCAACATTTAAGCCATTTTCAAGCGAACATAAATCAAACAGATCATTCAATCGACAGCCTTTCAAGCAAAAGGCCTTCAAGTGGAACATAATGACTCTCTTGAATTACATCATCATCTAATCAAGCACTTTCAAGCGAGAGGCCTTTAAGAGAAAACCCTGGATTCGCTTGAAATTGTCATTCCACTCCAAACAAAAAACTAACACAATCTGACCAAATTGATGATGTCAAACTGTTCTACGTTCAATTCCGATCACACAAGTACCAAATTCAACCACTAACACCTCCTAAAACAGACTAGGTCTAAGTTTTAAGATCTGACCAAATCGACCAACATACAAAAACATACAATCTAATACAATTAAACTATCACACAATCATCTACACTCAAATCCGACCACTACCATGTGTTCTAATATCAAATATAATCAGTTAAAAGCCCTGAATCTACGAGTTCAAAACAGACATCGCCGAAACCCTAAGAAACAGATAAAAACAGATCAAATCAAGGAGAATACTTACATTCACCATATTCCTAGTTGTGCTAACCAACTAAAAATACCAAGTCTGAGTGAATTTGGGCAGAGTTTCGACTAGAAAACGTCGTTTTTGATTGATCGCTTGAAATCGCCCAAACAGTAATTTGAAGCGAGACCAGATGTAAAATGATTTCAAGCGGAACCCAAATCTCTATATATAATCTTGGATCTCTCGCTTGAAAGTGACATGGATAAGGTCAAGCGAGACCCCATTCAAGCGAATGCTCATTTGAAGCGAATCCACCTTTGTTTTCAAGCGAAACCTCTTTGATAAATTTTGAACTTTTTGAATTTTCAAGATTTTACCGACACACTCAGTCAACCAAGTCCAAGTTAATGACCCTGGTCAACTGTTTAACCTGCCAAGTTCAAATTAATGACCCTGGCTGACCAACTTATGAAGATGCTGAGGTTTTGAAACTGAAAACAAATTCAAGTTAATGAACTTTTGTACTTTGAATCAATTACCGATCATTTTTCACAATCTACTGCTTTACCAACCCACAAGATTCAGACATGATCTGCACAAGACTTTGATCATCCGATCCCTAACGTTCGTTGTCAAAAATAAGAAGAAAGATAAAATCTTTTTAGTTTTTAGAAACAGATAAGCAGAAATATGTACACACAATCTTTTTGTGAGTGTGTTAGGGGATCATATCAGCTGCCAACGAGATACAAGTACCGTTAAGCTTAGATTTCATTTTAAGCATTAAACAATTTGCAATGATTGTCGATATACTGATCCACTTTAAATTTTCACACAAAGTTCAATCTGTTCAGGATACAGATTTAGTGTTTTAGAGACTTAAACTTATACGTGTGTCCCACCTCTTGAGTATACTTCAAATGATATTTGTAAGGGGTTAATAAATTATGAAGAATCATGAGAGCTCAGGTCAGAACCATCGTTCAACAGAGAGATCATGACTCAAGTTTTGGGTGTGTCCCCTTTAGAGGATCTTTTTTTACAACAGCATTACTAAGCAATTTTATTGTCTTATCATATATGCTGAGGTGATGCTATGTTTCAAGCATTTGCGGAAAGTATTATTCGAGGACTAGGTCAGAACTACCGTTCAACAGAAGTCCTGGAATAATACCCCAGATATCACTGAGTATAAAGACCTAGTATATCAGAAAAAGGAATCTTTCAAACAAGATTTCAGGGGTTACCTATAGATCCAAGTAGTGTTCCCTACGAAATAAGCAAGTAAGGATTTAGGTTTATATCCCGAACAAACCTACTAAATGTGTAAAAACCTATCGGCATATCATTTACAAGACTGCTTAACACATTATTACGTTACATTTCTTTAGCGTACTGCACCTGTCTAGCTGATGTACTATCATTTCCCCTTTTTACACAAACTCATTTTTACTTTTTCAAATGTTTTTGGTTTTTGTAATTTTATCATGTTTTTGTATTTTTCTGCAAACTTTCTCCCCCTAAAAAGAAAAGTAGAAAACAAACTATACAAACAAAGTTGACAACATGACGTAGTTCACATCAGATCGCCGCCCTCCTCGGCTTCACATTCTTCGACCCTCCCAGAACTTAAAAAATGAAACCGACTATTGTTGAGGTTTCGCTTGAATATGCGTTCTGACCAATATTGTTGAATATTTTTGAGCTCAACAATAGTCGGTTCCAATAAGTGACAATGTCACAAATTATGACGATGTCATAATTGAGGATTGTGATGATAAAACTGATGATGAAAATGAGAAAAAGAAAATATTTTTGGAATTAAAAGAAAAATTTAAAGAAACTGTTTTACATTCGACTGAAATAGGTGAATGCTCAAAGCAAAAACCTGTTAAGAAGAATCAATCAATCAATCAATCATACCCAGTAAAATCCCACAAATAGCAAAGCTACTTATAGGGTCTGGGGAGGGTGGGATGTAGACAGACCTTGCCTCTATCCATAGGGATAGAGAGGCTGCTTCCAGAGAGACCCTCGGCTCGAAAACGAACAGCATGCCAACACACCAGTCAAAAAATATAGAAATAAGAAGTCATCCTTACCAGCACAATACAATGTAAATCATGAATAATAGCATACAACATCATTTGGGCATAAACACAAGAAGGCAATCACTGGAAAAGTCCCTTAAAGAATAAGAAAAAAAACACATACGTCCCTGAAATACACACCTAAAACCTTAATGCAATATCCTCTAGAAGTCGTTAACCCTAATCCTACGCCTCCACGAAGTCCTATCTTGGACCATGTCCTCAGAAAGATGCAACTCTAGTAAATCATGCCTAATCTGCTCATCCCATGTCAGTTTGGGTCTGCCTCTTCCTCTCCTCCCCTCCACAGTAAGAGTTTCCACTACTCTAACTGGTGCCGTTGTTTCTCTCCGCTTCACATGCCCAAACCATCTCAATCTCCCCTCCTTGATCTTCTCCGATATACTAGCCACTCCTAATCTTTCCCTAAAAACCTCGTTTCTTATCCGATCTAGCCTCGTGTGTCCACACATCCACCTCAGCATCCTCATCTCTGCTACCTCCATCTTACGCGCTTGTGCCTTCTTGATAGCCCAACAGTCTGTTCCATATAGCATAGCTGGCCTAACTGCTACTCTGTAAAATTTCCCCTTTAGTTTAGTTGGGAACCTCCTATCGCACAATACCCCACTGGCTGCCCTCCATCTACACCAGCCAGCCTGTATGCGATGGGTTACATCACTATCTATGTCACCATCTCTCTGTACAAACGACCCCAGATACTTAAATCTAGTTACCTGCGGGACCAATTGATCCTCAATGGTGATTTGGGTGTCATCGTCAACGGCCACACCACTGAAATCACAATGTAGATACTCCGTCTTAGATCGACTAATCCTTAGGCCGTTGCCCTCTAAAGCTTCTCGCCACTCCTCTACCCTCGCGTTCAGGCACTGTTTAGTCTCTGCAATCAACACAATATCGTCTGCAAAAAGCATGCACCACGGAACTGTCTCCTGAATCAACTTGGACAACTCATCCAAGACAACCGCAAAAAGAAAAGGGCTCAACGCAGACCCCTGATGGAGCCCTACCTCCACAGGAAAGAAGTTTGTATCTCCTAAGGGCGTGCGGACACTAGTTTCCGTTCTATCGTAAGTATCCTTAATTATGTCTATATACTTCACCGGTAGCCTTCGACCCTCCAAACTATCCCAAATCAGTTGCCGTGGGACAGTGTCATATGCCTTTTCCAGGTCGATAAACACCATATGTAAATCTTTCTTCTTCGCTCTATATTTTTCCATCAGCCTCCTTAGAATATGTATCGCTTCTGTAGTTGACCTCCCTTTCATGAATCCAAATTGGTTTACTGAAACCTGAGTTTCTCTTCTAATTCTAGTTTCAATTACCCTCTCCCAGAGTTTCATAGTGTGACTTAGCAGTTTGATTCCTCTGTAATTCCCACAACATTGAGCGTCACCTTTATTCTTGTATAAAGGCACCACGACGCTACTCCTCCACTGATCTGGCATTTTTCCAGTCTTGAAAATACAATTGAACAAAAGTGTTAACCATCGGACTCCTTCTTCCCCTAAACACTTCCACACCTCAATCGGTATGTTGTCCAAACCCACTGCCTTGCCTCTTCCCATCTTTCTAAGTGCCATCCTCACCTCGCCATGTGTGATCATCCTGCTGTAGCAATTATTCTGTTGTCGCCTTTGAATCCTGGGATTGCTGCTATCATGTTGGTATGCCCTGCCGTGGTTGAAAAGATTGTGGAAGTAGGTTTGCCATCTCAACTTAATGTCTTGTGCCTTGACTAAAACATGTCCATCCTCTCCTTTGATAAACTTTACTACTCCTAGGTCTTGTCTTCTTCGCTCCCTAGCTTTGGAAATCCTGAACATATCATGCTCCCCCTCTCTCCTTTCCAAACGTTCGTACATTTGTTTATAGGCTGTGTTTTTCGCCTCGGTCACCGCCTTTTTCGCTTCCCTTTTTGCCTTCTTGTATATCTCCCTTACCCTTAGCCGCTCCTCCTCATCTGTGCACCTCAAAAGATCTCTAAAACTCTGTTGCTTATCCTTTATTTTGGTATGCACGTCCTCATTCCACCACCAGGACTCCTTATGCCCACTGGTCTTTCCTGTTGTGACCCCTAGCGTCTCATTCGCCACTGTAGTGATCGTAGTCGCCATAGCCTCCCACATTTGGTTTGTGTCGTCACCTAGTTGCATCGATGTCACCGAGTTAACTTTATCTCTAAATATCATAATTTTTTCTCCCTTCAAGTTTCCCCAACGGATCCTAGGTCGGGTTTTCCTCTCCTCCTCAGGTAGCCTTAATTTTAGGGCTATATCTGCTACTAGCAAATGGTGTTGAGCCGCTGCAGTCTCCCTTGGTATAACCTTGCAGTCCATCCACATTCGTCGATCGTCCTGCCTCATCAAAAGATAGTCAATTTGCGTGTTACGTCCTCCGCTGCTAAAAGTGATCAAATGAGATTCTCTCTTCTTAAAGAATGAGTTTATAATACCTAGGCCGTTGGCTGCCGCAAAGTCTAGAAGGTCTCTACCAGGGTCATTCCTATCGCCAAAACCAAAACCCCCATGTACCATCTCAAACCCATCACTATCCTTACCAATGTGCCCATTAAAATCTCCTCCTATAACAATTTTATCCTCCCTAGGTATGGCCCTTACTACTACATCTAGACAATCCCAGAACTCTCTTTTCTCTTGGTCTCCTAGTCCCACTTGCGGTGCATATGCGCATACCACTGTCACTACTTGTATACCTACTACTAACCTTAACACCATAATTCTATCGTTGTGTCGTATCACCTCAATTACATTCTTATGCAATTCTATAGACACCAAAAATCCTACACCGTTTTTGGCCCCATCCGACCCGGAATACAACAACTTGTACCCATTGCGCTCTTCTGCTCTATGTCCTTTCCACCTAGTCTCCTGAAGGCACGCTATCTGTACCCTACGTCTTTTAAGTGCGTCTATCACTTCTAACAACTTACTACTAAGAGTTCCTACGTTCCAAGACGCCACACGTAGACTACAGCCTCTAATCTTACCCTTACCTGCACCTCTCGTCCTTGGACATGATCTCAAGTAAAAGTCATGGTTTCTATTGTCTATGCTTACAACTAACAACAAGTGACAAACAACGGGCAACACAAAGTACACACAAGACAAAACTACCTACTCTTTTCTTCTTCTTTTTTTTGACTTTTTCTTATTTTTTTCTGATGTTTACAAGAACCCTAAAGTTAGCAAGACATCACACTCAACAAAATTCAACAAGATATCACAGAGCTTCTTGTATATACACAAATTATAGCCTACAACTGAACAGATAAAGAATCAACAATAATACAACGTTCAACCTACTGCCTAAATTCACAAAAAATCAGCACACAAAATTAATCAGAAGCGATTTGAACAGCGAAAAAAAATGAAAGAATGAGACCTGGTTGAACAGCACGGCACACATATAAATAAAATAAACACTTGATAACAGAAAGCCCAATAAATTAAAGGACACCCAATGTTTTGACAATTTCCACAAAGTAAGGCAGTGAATTGACGAGCACACCAAACGAATATAAAAATATGTATAATTATACTTATATATAGGATTGAGTGCACCTGTGCGTCCGAAATCTGAAGCCGAGAATTTAGATCTGATCCTGCACGGAAGACTAAATCTCGCAACTGAAGTTTAAACTCTCACTGTTCGCCAGGTCCTTCGTCGAAGGAGCCGTATACCAGTCGTCGATCTTGTACCGGAGTAGTGGAGAAGTTCTTTTACCGTGCTTGTACCTGCAGAAGAGATGAAACTTCCCGGTGAATTTGGCCGGTGGAAGAAAAGCTAGTTGCCTTGGTTGTACGGAACCGGTGAATTTGGCCGGTCAACACGTATAACTTTAATAATAGCTATATACATTCATCGATTTTTTACTAATTAATGAAGTCTGAACTCTTTTCCCTTTCTTTCTTCTTGAACTCTAATAATCTGTTAAGAAGAATGTAGAACAAAAACAAAATGTTAAAAATTCGAAAAATTTTCAAAACAACAATAAAAGCTCATCAGTTCAATCATCCAATCAAGATAAAAAACCACAAAAATTGAAAAGCCAAAACTCATAAAAAGTTGGTGATATGTGGTGCAGGTTTGACCACAGTGCTTCAAAGCTAAATCCAGCTTTCATGAGGAATGATGATTACCACAAAGCCAGACAATGCTATGATCTGAGCGTTTTGTGACAACTCGAATTTCCGACTTTCTTTATTCGCATTTAATGCACGTTGACTTTGACTATTTAGTTGTGATATGATAAAACGTAGTGTACTTGCATGGTTATGTGTAATATGATAGCTTGCATACTGTTTGAAAAACTTAGACTTGTAAACCATAAAACAACTCGACGAAACAAGTGAGATTCGCCAAGATCGATCTCGACGAAACAGATCAGTTTCGTCAACACCTTCTCGACGAAACAGGCTGTTTCGCCGAGCCCAGTCTCGCCGAAAGCCCAGTACGGCCCAGAATGTTATTTCGCGAATATTTACGTGAAACGGGTTCAGTTTCACAAGTTAAGCAATCAGAAAAACCCTAGAACTCCCTCTCCTCTGGGCGACGGCAACAACCATTGTTCACCATCATCCCTAGCTCTCGAATCCTTGTTTCTTCATCTTGAATCGGTTAGTGTGTGTTTGTTAATCGATTCCATGTTTCTGTGATATCACGATTATTGCTTGTGTATATGATTGATGTGTGTTACTGCTGTGATAAGAGTATGATTATGATGTTATTGATTTTGATATGTATGATGTAGTAGGATTTATATAAAATGGTATGAGAAATTTTATACAATCGAGTGCTCGGTTCTGGATATTGTTATTATGTTCTGATTATGAATCCAAGTTAGTATCTTGATAGGGTACAATGATATGATGTTGTATGTTGATATGTTATACACATAAACTAGGGTTTATGCTAGACAATGACTCTGGGATGATTGATTTATGATGATTCGATATGCACATTGACCTTCGTATGATTTCTGTTATTGATGACGGCTGCTAGAAGGATTAGGGTTTATGTGTTATTCGCATCTGCTGTAACTGATGTCTGCGAAACAGACATCCGACGAAACAGGACTCCCGGCGAAACAGAATGTGTTTCGCCAAGAGTCATCGACGAATTAGAATCCTGTTTCGCCAAACAAGGCCACGACGAAACAGAATGTGTTTCGTCAATTTGTGTTTCGCCGAAAATGTGTTTCGCCAACTTATGTGTTTCGCCATTATGTGTGTTTCGCCGAACAGTTAATCTGCACAGTAACTTGAGTTAATTCTGTTAAGTGTTAACTGGAATATTTAACTGCTGTTAAGTGTAACCATCTTGTATACGATTGTGAATACGTGCTACATGCTTACACGTGAACAGCTTGAACACAAACTGATTTTTATATACGTGCATACCTTAGGACGTGATTGATTATTTGCGAGCACTTACATACTTAGCATACCGAGCAAACCAAGGTGAGTTCACACAAGCCAAGGCATGGGGTTCCCAGGGGGGGAATGGGGATTTGATGATTTACTGTACATACGTAGATGATGGAACCTACTGCTAGACTAGTAACACTTATTGAAACGATCTTCGCACACCTGCCAAGGATTGGCCGCGATATTATGACTGACTTCGCACACCTGCCATATGATGGCCGCGAACTAAACTTACAAATCTTCGCACACCTGCCTGGAGAGGCCGCGATACAAATAAACCTAGTCTAGAATACTTGGGGAATAACATTCCCCAACATCTTCGCACACCTGCCTGGAGGGCCGCGATGGGAAATAATACGATACCTTGTAACGAACGAACATACTACTACTCACGCTATACTAATACTGAACTATTAACTGTGAACTCGCTCAACTAGTTGTTGACTCTCTCTTACATGCCTTGCAGGACCTTAGGTACATATGGAGCTTGCACAGGGAGGAGCAGGTCGTTGTGGGACATGGATCGATGATGCCATGTTATCTATCTAAACATTTGAATTTACTATTTACTTTGGGTTTACATACTTATGCTTCCGCTACATACTTGTTGACGTTTGGTTTTTGAAAACACCTTTCGTATTGATGAATGATTTTACTACTTACTTATATGTTCAATATGATTGGTGGCTTGATCCTGGTCAGTCACGCCTCCAAGCGGTGATACTCCGCGTGTGGATTTTAGGGGTGTGACACGTTTGGTGTAAAAGTGGTGAATGGTACGATAACAGAGTGTGTTACACTTGTGGTGTTCAAGGACACATTGCTGTTAACTGCAAGAATCAGTGGTTTGAGACGAGGAGATGCTATAACTGCCAAATCAAAGGATATATTGCAAGAGATTGCCCAATGAGATCAATGGAAAGATCGAGGGCTGAATCTCAGAAAAAGGTGACAAAATCAGTCAAAGTCGATGAAAAGCCCAGAACACAGAAAAAACAAGAAGTGAATGAACCGAAAGTGAAACTTTCACAAGGGCAGAAAGATCGATTGAGAAAGAAAAGGAAGAAAGCACGAGAGTATCTCGAAAGGATTTTGTCCTCGGATACAACAAGAAAATCAGATAAAAGTTCTGATAAATCGTCTTGCTCTCCAAAGAATGACAAATCAGGCAAAACGCATTCATCAGATACAAATCTGAGGACAGAATGGTGTGTGAAGAAAGAAAAAGTTCCTGGTGATGAATTTGTTTCTTCGGAAGCAAAAGAGCCACATTCTGGCAATGAATCTGATTCGTCAAAATCAGAGGAGCCATCTGTTGATCAAAAAGGAGAAAATTCAGTTACGCCAATGGATGATATCAACTTTCCACCATTGCGGACTGAAAATTTTAAACAAAAAGATGGGAAAGTGAAAATTTCGAATTAGTTCTATTCCGAAAAGAAAGAATTTGATGTCGAAAAGGCTTTTAGTAGCAAAGTAAAAAATATTTTTGGAAAGATGGTTGAGGGTAAGGTAAAAGGGGTTAAAGAATTTTATGAAACAAAAAGGAATGTTCAAACCCTGAATGAAAATAACTCAAATACACCCAAGGACTGTCAGGCTTGGGTGAATCTTTTTAACTGAAAAACCTGACTTGCCGGAGCTCCCAAGTTGGTAATCGTGGAGCAGGAATCGGCATATTTCTTGAGAAATTCACTCTGGTGATATTTCGACTTACAAGTGGTTAATCAAGGACATTAAGTTGTACTTGATTTAACTATCTTACAAGTGGTATGATTGTTGGAAAATTGTTTTTGTGAAAAACCTACAAGTGGTTGAGAACAATGTGATGAAAACCCCATGTTTGTGAAATGACAAACAAAACTGATTTTCCGGAAAAACCATTTTGATTAAAACAAACTTAAGTGTTTTGAAATCATAATGGGAAAATAGTTTGTTTTCAGGGGGAGTTCTGATTGTTTAAGCCAAGTGGATGGCGAATTGAAGCAATTCTCATCAGTTTGTAATTTTACTTTGTACAGTTTGTTTTCAAATTTTCCCAGAAAATCAAAATTGAAACATATTTTGATTTTAGGGGGAGAAAAATTTTTTAAAAATTAGAAAATTTGAAAATACCAAAAACATTGAAAAAGTAAAAAATGAGTTTTGTTGTGAAAAAGAGGAAATGATAGTAAATCAGTTGGACTATCACAGCATGCTAAAGAAATGAAATGTCAAATGTGATAAACGGTCTCACTAAAGATGTGACGATAGGCTCAGCTAGACTAGTAGATTTGCGATAACGATACAAACTTAAATGAAAAAGCCTAATTCTAGTGGGAAACATGATTCAAAGAAAAATGCTCTGATTCAGGTATATTGGCTCATAAGTGGCTCTGATACCAATTGTAGGATCGATATTGACGATCAAATGAGTCAATCCGAGTCAAAATACCACTGTTTGTGAGGCGGAAACACACAAACAGTTTGAATCAAAGAGAATGGAGTAGAAATAGACAGAATATCACTTTAAACACTGTTTCTCATTCATATATTGAGTTGAAAATCCGGCAGCAGTTCGGTACAAGAACAATGGGACTGTTACAAATGAGAAACAACTAACACCTATATATAGGCCCTAGGTTTCGCTTGAAGTAGTCTCAAGCGAACCCTGATCATCTAGTTTCGCTTAAGATTAACATGAGGACTCATTCAAGCGAAACCCCATACATAAACTTAAAACTTACATTTTCACCCCTGTACTATACAATCATGACATATATAGACCCTAGACTTTAAGACGTAGGCTTTAGACATCATGCACTAACATTAGGAGGTGCCCTTTTGAGGGATTAACACCTACCTAATTACGATCACGTAGCCATATTCATCCTGGAACAATGGCTGGACCGTTTATGTCTAAACCGAAAGTCAAAGCGTTATTACGACAACTTTGACTTTTAGTCTTTAAACATATAAAAACCAAACTAAAGTGGCTAAGGACACTTACAACCGGTCCTTGCATGAAAATTGAACTACGGTGGGCTTCCCTCTTGATCAGGAATCCTAGAGAATGCTCAAGAAAGCTCAAGCAAGTGAGAGAGGAGTGAATTTATGAATGAGCAAGGAATATGGCAACACAATGCCTCTATTTATAGTGCATGAAATCTTCCCAAGATCATCACAGGTGTTTCCTGATGTTATAAGATGGCTCCAGGTGTCCAAAGTGGTTTTAAAAACCATCAAAGGCTGCTAGAATTCGAGTTTTGTGAGTATGGAGTGGTATGTGTGATGAACAAGAAACAAACCTTCAGCTGTCCTTATGTTTCTGCGCTGGGGGCTCTCTCGCCACCCGAGAGAGATATAGAGGTGCGCCCCGCCAGTGACCAACATCTCAGCCAAAGTTGTTTCAGGTTTGGCAGTTTTAGTCCATGGTCCTTCTAACTTCGAATATATTTCATTTTAAGCATAATTGGCCCTTGTAGTTAGTTTGTAGATGATCTTAGAAGTATAACCAAACACCGTTAGGTCCGGTTTCGTTAAACGATCACCGGAAACACTAGTTTCTTCTCGTTGACGCTTTTAACCCTTCTTCTTGAAAGTTTGCGTAATTAACACATAACGATAATGAAACCTCGTGAATTTATTAACACATATTCTTGGGAGTATAATCGAACATTACGAAGCCTCGGGTTTGTTAAAAGGTCACTCAGAGGTAAGAATTAACATGTTGACGCATTTAACCCCTTTGTCTTGTAAACTTTCGATTTCTTTCACAAATGGCTTCTTACGTCCGACAATTTACTTGTTTAAGAATATATTCATCATGTGTGGTCATTCAGAAGCGCAAGTTTAGCATGTTGACACTTTTAGTCCTTTCGTATACGTATTTTCATTGTTTGTCAACTTTAGTCCTTGTAATTCAATCTTTCATATGTTTAGGGTTTAGGACACGTGTCTTCACATAATTGGATACGATTTCACGAGGTGTTACAATCAAGAACAAAGCACAGAAAATGACATAAGTCTGACATCAACATCTTTTTCTTGAAGATTTGTCCATCTCATGCAGCAAAATGTTATTGAGTTACACCCCTCAGCTAACAATGCTTTCTGCGAAACGTCGCATAGAACAATATTGAATATACAAGAAACGATGTTTGCCTTTTTTGGCGTTTTACCGAGAAAATTGTGTATCTAAAAGAAACGTCAATTGAAATCTTTGATGTTTGGGTTTTTTGGAGTTTTCTAAGATGATTAGTATATAGTAAAATATGGCGTTTTCGGGGTTTGGTGTGTTTGATGTTTGGGTTTTTTGGGATTTCTAAGATGAACGGTATATAGTAAAATATAGCATTTTAGGTTCGGTGTATTTAATGGAAGGTCTGAGATGTTGTTTATATAGGATGTTTTTGGCGCGTAATGGTGTTTTATTCATTAGTTTGGCTTTTTGGATAGAGAAGTCTAAAGACCCTTTTACCCTTAATGAAGCGCGTCCACTTAATAGAATTGGTGTTATTTACGAAAACGCCACCGCACCAATCTAGTCCATAGATTGTTTTGATCAGACAATCCATAATCGTTCTCACTGTTCTCACACTTTTCACCGTTTTCTCTAAATCCTGACCCTATATATATATATATATATATATATATATATAGGGAAAGGTTAACATACAAAAGGCCTTATCCTACTTCACGTACGCGACACGCGCAACCATCAGATCTGGGAAATAATCACGCATGGGAGCCCTAATAACGCATGGGAGCAGTTTTTTGGTGATAATCACGCATGGGATGTGATAATCACACATGGGTATGTTAATCACGCACGTTATACTGGCAAAAATAATAATAACGCACGTTATGTTGTCTGTCGCGTACGTTAATGTAGGTTAAGGCCTTTTGTACATTATACTTCCTATATATATATATATATATATATATATATATTTGGAAAAATACACATAACACTTAAGGAAAATACACCCATTTTCACCAATTTTCCAACAATCTTTTGATTCCTACTTATTCATATGATGTTTCAGTTGCTATCATCCGTGTTATATTCATTTAGTTGTTTATCGTTTTGATTTGTTCATCTTCGACTTTTTTTCACTTGATTTGAATCCAATTTTCTAAATGGTGTTTTAATTTCTAACAATGTTTAATATTCTTTATTTGTTCTTGTTTGGTTTCAAAAATTTTGTTCTTGCCTATTCCCTTTCAATGTAGAGGAAAGTCGAATTCAAGTATGACTATTTGTTCTGATTCATCAAGTAGAAGAAAAAAAAAGGACAAAAGTTGATTTCGTAAGGCCCTGAGAAAATCCAAAAACGGTGGACATGATAGATGTTGGGGATTATAGAATATGTACGCCCTAAGATATTGTCAACACATTTAAGTGCCTTGATTATGAATGAAATGATAATGCCATGTTTTGTTATTTGATAGTTTGTGGACGGACAACAAATTATCCATAGTGTTGTTATTGAACCTTTTTTGAAAAATGCTTTTTCACTATATTTAAGAAAGGCCAAACTTTTGCATGCTTAACTCATATTTTGTTATTAGAACTTTTATGTAGGGGTGAGCATATATCGGGTCAGACCGAAAATACCCGAGCGCCGAACCCTAAGATCACCGAATCTAAACTAATACTTGGTAAGTAGGCATTCATTTCGCAAGTGCTTTTCATCCCATTTCGGGTTCGGGTCGATTTTGGTCCAAGAATCTACGTTAACCAGAAACAATAAATTAAGGATCAAAATATTAAAACTAGAATGGGCCCAACCCAGGTGGGTGGCCTGTAAGGTAGATAATTATGGGTAGTGATGACGACATTTAGATAGAATATTTTTTATACTTTTCAAGTTCTAAAAAATAGAACTTACAATCTGTGATCACTAATACAAATTTGTTATAATCGAGTAATTATTTTTTCATTTGTTTGCTGCTTTCACCAAACATGTACATGTTCTTCTAATGAATCAATAGACAAATACAAATTACAATTAGATTGCAAACAATAGAATCATTGATGTGTACAAATGCAACAGTAGAAGAAATGGAACGAATTTGGTGTTATCTGGAACGGAATGGATCAAATTTGGAACGAAATTCATTGAGTTTGGTGTTATGATAATCAGGTTTGGTTTTTTGGTGAAAACTGATCTACTCGAATGTTGTTGGGAACCAATACCCAAGATCTCATTTAGGGTAGGTCTCTAGTTCTTTAATTTCATTATCATCGGGTTTCGGGCTGGGTCGGTTCTTGGACTTTGCTCACCCCTACTTTTATGTTAAGATACACTATGACATTAATATTGTATATATAGAGTAAAATGCAGTTTTACACCATGTGGTTGACATCCGTTGTTAACTTTACACCATATTTTGAAAATTCGTCATTTTTACACCCCCTCGTTTCCAAATTGCACCAATGTTGGACCCTGCCATCTGACGACATCATATTTTTGTTTGGTTTAGTGTGAAATGACAGTTATAACCTTTCAGTTTTACACCCTGTTGTTTCTAATAACCGAGGTTATATATATTTCAGTGTTATAAAATGATTCAGTTGGGTTAGATAGAATGATTCATACAATTTATTTAGACAGAGATTCATGATCTAAATTAGGGTTAGGGTTTTCATGAAAATTAGGGTTTTCGATAGGATCGTCAGGTGTTAATGATGGTGGTTGCTTTGAAATAGGAGATTCGCGGTCTGACGTAGGGTTGGGGTTGTTGATGGTCGAATTGAAGCGAAGGTTCCTGGTGGCCTTCAATGTGTTCCGGTGGTGAAGGTGATAGCAAAAGTGGAGGTTCCTAGTGGTTGTGGTAACGTGAGTTTTCCAGTGGTTATGGCAGCGAAAATTTTTTCGGCCAGGAGAGTTTTTTAGTGGTTGTGGCAGCGAAGAAGGTGAAATTGTGTTTGTGAATTAGTGGTGGTGGTCTAGGTATTCAATTGGTAACGATGGAAGCGGAGGTTCCTGGTGGCCTTCAAGGTGTTCCGGCGGAGGTGGTTGTTAGCGGTGGGGTGAGTTTTCCGGTGGTTTTGGCGGTGAAGAAGGTGAAATTGATGTTTTGAATTGGTGGTGGTGTAGGTATTCACGTGGTAACGACGGTGACGGAACAGAGGGCTGATGCGGTGGAGAAGTGATCGGTGGTTGGTGGTTGTCATTTTATGGTTGTTAATATGGTGAAATTGGAGTGGATATGGGGTGGTTGAAGCCATAAGGTGGAGTTGTGGAAATTGTGTTGGGTGGTAGTGATGGTGATAATGGTTGGCTAGTGGTGGGGAAGACGATATGCAGGTGAAATATGGTGGTTGGATAGTGGTGGTTAAATAATTCGTCGGAGAAGAGAATTAGCGTTTGTGTGTGAATGAAAGGGTGTAAAAGTGAACGTGTTAAGAAAAGGAGATGTGGGTAACTGATATGAGTAAATAAAGTAGGTGAAATGACAATTTTGCCCCCGGGCTGTTAGTGAGTAGTGTTGACATTGAACGACGTTAAGGTGCATGGTCCAACATTGACGCATTTTGAAAAAGATAGTGTGTGAAGTTGATGAATTTTCAAAATAGGGTGTAAAGTTGACACTGGGTGTCAACCACAGGGTGTAAAATTGCACTTTACTCTATAGTATATTAACTAGTATTTAGGAGCCACGTGTTGTGGTGTGACATTTAACCGGACAAAAATCAGACGTAACAATGTTGAACCACTCGCGTAGTTGTGGCGTGTTAACCCTGAATTTAGATCGAAATACTAATATTATCGTATAAAAGAATAACTAAGTTTATAAAGTATAGTTAGTTAAACAAATTTATAAAGTATAATGTTTATTAAAATTCAAAATAAACCCTAATGGTTATTTTGTATTTTTAATGATAGTGTAAGGGAAGAAAAGTATAATATATTACATGCAATAAAAACTTATACATAAATCTTGTCAAGATATGCTAAAAAGATAGTAGAATGGTGTTAGTGAATTACATAAGTTGTAGGATAGTAAGAGGCTATAGGTGTTAATCAGTTCTTTTAATATCTAATGGAAAAACACTTTAGGGATCTTGATATATCTGACAATCCAGTAGTGGTTAGAGATGAAGAAGAAGCCATCTTGATCGGTTCCCATTTAGGGTGAGCAATTAGGATGGAGAGGGATGATTACAGATTATAGTGAGGGGGCCGTAAACTTTATGGTGTGTCTTTAGGGTTCCCCAATAACCTGTATTTATATGCTTTACCTAAGGGGACACCCTAATTAACTAGTACGGGCCTTTATGTCCATCAAATAAAGCCCAGTTAATTTTATAGGGATATTAAGGTAAATATTGATCTAGTTATTAGATAAATGATCAATAAGGGCACCATAAATTATTTAATAACAATTTACGCTAACATTCTCCCACTTGGCCGAGTGATCATTTATTATGAGTATTTGATAAGCCTGATCAGGAGTTAATACTCATTTTAGTTTTAAACCAAAACTGTAGCAGAAAAATACAGTCTTTGAGTCAGTTATTCAACTCAGGACCCCCATTAATCATACTACGATCCCAAATTTAAAACCTAAGCAAAGTAAGGATCAATTTACAAGTAAGCCTTTAAACGATGATTTGTATAATAATAGTCTTTACGTCATTAGGATAGCGAAACGTAGTTAGAGATAAACAAATCAAATGAGGAAATTTTTATTAAAACGTAAGTAAGTACAATATGCATTTAAATAAGGTCTTTACAAAAGCCCATCTTCAAAACATGCTCTTCGAATACTTTAGGTGGGAGACCTTTAGTCATCGGATCCACAAGCATATTTTTTCGTACTTATATACTCAATACAAAGCTTATTTTCCTCAACACGTTCACGTACGAACAAATACTTTTTATCAAGATATATGTAACACCCCGTGTTTCGAAAGTCAAAGTCAAAGTCAAGATTGAAGTCAAAGGGAGACAAGATTGCTAATTGTGATCTGTTACTCCTTGCTCAATTCCTGTTTTGACTTCTTCGACTTGTAATTAGTTTAAGTTTATTATCGCTTTAGTTGTATTATGTGGAGTATCTATTAATAATCGCATAGTAATTGCTATTTATCGCATATTTATCTCATGTTTAATCGATTTATCACTTATCGCAATCGCACTCGCAACTTGAATTATGCGCTCGGGGTATTGTTATATGTGTGTGTGTGTGCCTTATGTTTTACTTGTGCATGTTTATTTATGTTTATGTTGTGTGATTAATCGAAACGCAATCGAAAATGCAATCGCAATCGAATCACAAACGTTAAACGAATATAAACTAAGGATGATTGTATATTGATATAGTAGTTGGAATTAAAAGTAATTTGACTAGGAAAATCTATCGCATCGCAACGCTCGCAATCAAAATCGAAACAGCAAAACTCATCGCGCCATGCCCACCAATCGAGTGGCCAGCCGATCGAGCTGCCACCCGATCGAGGTGCCACTCGATCGAGCAGTCACCCGATCGGGTAACCACCCGATCGACCAGCCCCTCTCCTTTTTGGGAAACCCTATAAATACCCCTGTCAACATCACAACTTACCACTTTTGCACTCTCCTGTCCGACCAACGCCCCAATCTCACCTTTTCTTCGATTTCTCACGATTCCGGTAAGATCTCAACCAAAATCTTGTACTTTCTTGATCTACACGCACTCCTACACCTTTCTATCTTTTGAATCTTAACTTTTAACCGTGAAATCACTAGATTTGAGGTGTTCTAGGATGATGTCATCATGTTGTTCTTACGAACTTCATGTTTTGGCATCAATCCACCAAGAACAACTTAAATCTGAACGATTTCCACACAAATAAACAAAGATCTTGCATAGATCTAAACATATTCATGGTGAAAAAGGATTGAAAGATGGTTTCTAACTTTCTTTCAACTCTTTTACTCTTAATGCACTCAAAACCGATAGAATCGGAGCTTGTCCTGACCTTCTACTCATTCTTGTGGTTGTGTTGGTTCAAGATCTGGATTCTATCCACGAGATTATCGATTTCGGGTTAAACATGGAACACCGTCTCGAACAGTTAACTGGTCGGATTTGGGTGATTCCTGTCCGATCAGGTTACTAAGTCATGACGAGGTTTCTGTTGTCAAATACGTTATCAAAACATCTCGATAAAACAACAAACTATCAAAATGACCAAGGAAGAAGACGGTCAGGTCGACCAGGTTGGAGTGTCGCCCGATCATACTACTGTCCGATCGGATTGTCACCCGATCGGGTTGCCACCCGATCGGCTTGCACCTTGGCCCCACACTTAACTTTTATTTCAAACTTCAAGAGTTTCGGATTACCACCCGATCGGATTGTCACTCGGTCATGTGATGTTTCAACACTTAAACAATTTTCAACATGTTCAATGAACAAAGGTTGCCACCCGATCGGACTACCATCCGATCGAGTGACAAGTTGTGGTGAACTTGTTCTTACTTAAATTGTCCAACCAATCGTTTGTCGTCCGATTGAACGATCGTCCGATCGACCGACCTGAAAGGTAGAGATACTTCTCTATCTCCAAAATGCTACAACGAAAACTTCAAAAGTCAAGCCATCATACACAAACACATTTTTACCAAGCGAAGTAACAATCCACTCGAAAGGTCACCCGGTCGGGGGGTGAAATCCATACTTCGATGCATAATTCTCCTTTATTTTATCAAAACAGGAACGAAGTTATTAAGTCAGGGGTGAAACCCGAACCTTGACGACTTGTTCCGATCTCTATTTGGTTTTACAAAACTCTCACCAAAGTCTCGACGGACTCCAACGACTTGAAGTCACGCTGAAACCGAAAGGATGCGTGCCATTCGCCCAGAATCGAGGCGAAAGCACAGTCCCGAAGGTCAAAGTGTGCTTAGAAAGTCCTTGTGAATAGTTGAACCACTTTGGGTAGTCGATGTCTATCGAGCCTGAGACAATCTATTTCTCGATTTTTATGCGTTTCGATTCTGAGCTCGCTACTGCCAACTCCAATATATGTCATTTATGTGGGTTTTATGTTCTTTATATGTTACGATTTTTGGTGATTTATTCAATTTTCGACATTCGCTTCTCAAACGACACACACGACTCGCCCTGCACTTCTACCTCAAAACGTTGACAAATCGCTATTACTATGAGGAACAACCTTGCGCCATGTTGTTTGCTATACTATTCGCTTATGCTCTACTATACGCTATGATAACCGCTGTACGCAATCCCTCACAACAAAAAGTCCGCGTGCGTAAACTTTTGAAGGATAGGTTTCTGTATTCTGACTGCCTATTGTGCCTAAGTGCTTCTATGATTCTGTGCTTCTGTGATTCGGTGCCTTACGTGCCTATGTGCTTATGTGAATATATGTTTATGTGCATACGTGTTTACATGATCGTGTTCCTGAGCTTTAGTAGTAATAGGCGTATGAGGTGAGATTCGATTATACTATGTATGAGACCCAAGACGATGTCTATTGCAGACAATGTTAACCGGACCCTCATCTGGACCCCGTCACCCACGAATTACTCGCCAAGAATAGAGAGACAAATGCCTTGCTGTTATCGTCGCAAAGCAAGTGGCAAAGGCCGTCCCTCAGATCGTGAGTGAAATATACGAGAATGTGAACAAATCGTCTGAAGAGTCCAGAACCGAAGCTCCTAAAGCTACCCCCAAAGCTGCCTTTAGTTTCAAACAGTTTAAAGCATGCGGACCGAAAGAGTTCACTGGCGAAGATGGTCCTATGGATTTGTTTCAATGGTTCGACTCAATCGAGGTCACTCTGCGTAAGAGTGGATGTCCTGACGATCTCCGCACTCTGAATGTTACCGACGTCTTCCAGTCCCGCGCACTAGACTGGTGGACGGCCGAGAGGAACAAACGCGGAAATGACGCAGCTTATGTCTGTCATGGGACGAGTTGAGTAACGTTATGCTCGAATAGTTCTGCCCTCCCCATGAGCGCCAAAAGTTGGAGGACGAATTCCGGCATCTGAAGCAGAAGGAAGGTGACAACGCTACTTTAACTGCTCGCTTCAAGCAGCTCAGTACTATCTGTCCCGATCAGGTGAAGACTACCTACATGACAATTAAGAAGTACATTCGAGCTCTGCCGGACTGTGTTGCAGATTTTGTGCATGCCGCAAAGCCAGCAACAATCGAAGAAACCTACTTGCTTGCCGCTGAAATCAACGAGTCAAAGCTGGTTTTTGGGATAAAGCTTCGAAGAATTTGCATCAAGCTACCGCCGCACCAACCGCTGAAACCGCCACCGCTCAACCATCAAAGTCCTCACGCCACAAGAAGAAGAACAACAACAACAGCTCCAGTAACAAGAACTGTGTTGTCACTACCACTGCTTTTCCACTTCAAGTCGTACCGGCTCAGTAGCCATATCAGCATCGATTAGCCCCAGTTATCTATGCACCGCCTGCAAAGCGTGCATACACTGGTCCCCACCCTGCTTGCCCAACATGTACTTACCATCACCCGGTGGGTATCGCCTGCAGATTTTGCGTACATTGCAACATGTACGGCCACTTCACTGCTAACTGTTGTACTGGTCCCAGAAAAGCACCAACCCAAGCTACTGCTCATCAAGCTCTACTTCCAGCTCCTCAAGGCCAACAAGCAGCTCAGGAACCCGCGGTCAACACCAGAGTCTGCTTTGCGTGTGGTGATCCCAACCACTTCGCGAACATGTGCCCGAACAGGGTTGTGAAACAAGAGCCCCAACAGCAGCAACAGCAACAAGCCGCCCGCGCCAGAACTTTCAACATCAATGTGCGCCAAGCCCAGGCTGACAACAACGTGGTCAATGGTAAGTTCCTTATGAATGGTATTTATTGGAGCCGATAAATTTTTTGTGTCGTTCGAATTCGAGAAGCTCCTTAGTTGTAAGCGCTCCCATCTCCCCTCGACGTTCGATGTTGAAGTCGCCACCGGAAGAACTGTCGCCGTTAATTCTGTTCTTCATGATTGTACTCTTGAGCTTAACAATCACATCTTCCCAATCGACCTTATTCCGATGCAACTCGGAAGTTTTGACATCATAGTAGGCATGGACTTTCTTCGTGAAAACCATGCTGAAATTGTGTGATTCGATAAGATGATTCAATTCTCGCTCGCAAATTGTAGGTCCCCTTGATGTATGGATCTTTCACAGAATTGTCAATCTAATCAAGAGTGTGGAATCCTCTTGATCAGAATATAGCAGAATGAGTAGAAACAGAATCACTTTCAAACTGGGTTTCTATTGATTATCGATTACAAGAATTACAATCAATCAAACCCTAACCAACTCTCAATTTCGTCCAAGCCTAGAGACTCTCACAAAATTCCTCACACAAATTGTTTTGGCTGATTAACTTAAACCCTAAAGCCTAACCTTGTTTATATAACACAAGGTTTGCTACTTGGGCTAGATTAAACCTCATGAGCTGCGAATTTGGGCAAGGCCCAATTCGTCCCACATCCCCATAAGTATGGGTTTGGTTAGCCCAAACATTATAACTAACTATTACAAAGCTAAACCCGCCTTGACAATAGCTTCATAAAATAACTTTGTCTTCAGTCATCTTGCAATCTTCATGTAAGCTTCAATGTCTTTGGTCTTTGGATAGCTTCAGCTTCAATAGCTTCTGTCAGCAACAGACTCCCCCTAAGCTGATGCATCCAATCACCAAATCTTCAAAAACTTTAGCGTTTGAGTAAACTCCAGTTCAGCATTTGCAAAGCAATCTTCAAACTCTTCATCTTTGTCTGCAATGTAGAAAGGAGGTTCTACCATGCATCCAATCAAACTCTCATCTCTTCATAGCAACTCATCACTTTAACTTCTCAGCAACATACCGCTTCAATCTGTATACTATAAAACAAACATCTCGAGAAACCATAAGAATTTTTCAACAAAGTTAAATAAATTATTATTATTCAAGAGATAGTTAAACTGTATTACAGATTAAGCATTTTCAACTTTATCACCAACACGCAAAACTTTTTAATCACACCCTATAACCCGCATGATTTAAAATTTTGAACTCACTATCCAACACCGTCTCCCCCTATCAGTAACAATTCCTCCAAGAATAACAGTTTTCCGTACTTTAAGAATTTTAAACAGAAAAAGACACTATTTTTGGATTTTATATTTTCTGAAAGCAAGTAAATAACAAAAGCAATAAACACTCTATTTTTGTGAGAATTTCAAACAAGAGGGTTACATTGTCTTAAAACAAGAAACAAAGAGTACATAACATAATTTAACTAGTTCTTGCTTCGTTTTAAGTCACTAAGGCACAGGTCCGCCTAAGTGTGTCTCGATCATCCTATGCAACAGCTCCTGAAAACACACGTGAAAATAGGTACGTCAGCATAAAAATGCCTGTGAGATACATAGGTTTTGTGAAAATAGGATTCATGACTTGAGTTTAAAGAAACTGTTTAATGAAAAGTAGTCATGAATCTTATTGAGTGTTTTCTTTCATAAATCATTTGAAAAGCAATGAATAAATCAAATGATATGTATATAAAAGAATACTGTATGGTTAAGTGAATAACCATGTAAAATGGGTTTGTATAAGTTAAGTTATTTGTAAAACGATGTTTATGTGAAGATTGTATTGTAGATGTAATATGTATAAACTAAAATGGTTTAAATAACGCTACGGTATGTAATACCATAAAAGCACTTATATATAGGAAGTACCAGCGGCGTATCCACCATGTTTTTATCGTATTACACGTCGCCTCATTACTTAAATTACTTACCCAAACAGCCACCAAGATGAAATGTTTAATCAATTGTAGAAATGTTTATGTATGGTCAAATACAGTTCACACGGTTCAACAGTTACAAACGGTTCATATAATCAAATGGTTACAACGGTTCACATAGTCAAATAGTTATGAACGGTTCAAAATGTAATATAATGTGTTCATATGCTGGATGAGCACATGCAACAAAATGTAATGTAAAACAATGTGTCCATATGTTGAGTAAACATATGCAACTAATGTAATGTAAATCAATGTGCTAGCATGCCCAGTCAACATACATAGCAGAAATGTAAAGTAAAACAATGTACTAAGTATGCTAAGTAAACATACATAGCGAAACAATGTAATGTAAATCATGTACTAATAGTGTACTAATGAGCATAGCAAGTATATGATGTGAAAACATGGAAAGCATGAAAGTAACAAGTAGGCACATGTGTTTCACCCCAAAACAGTTTGGAAAACAGTAAAAGAGGGGTCTATGTACTCACCTGAGATTGCCTAGAAGTCCTTGTGTAACAACCAAACAATGCTAGAGATCACGGAAATCAAACGGCACCTAATATAGGTAACTATGTTAATAAACCGGACCTAAATCGGAGGATCAGATAGAATGAGGGTTCGTAAACCAAACAAGTATGGGAACTCGTGTAATATGGTTTAACAAAGCCTACATACTAAAATGAAACCTAACCTAAGTGCTTACGACCCATTACGACCCGTTTAGGTAGCTTATGCTCCTTTAACGCGTCATTCGCGTAAAACGCGTTCGGAATGCCTAACTAGCCCTATGATAAGTAAAATATGCCTTAACATGTCTAATATTGTTGCTAAATCAGTTTAGATATCAAAAATTATGTTACATATGCTTAAAATGAATTTTGGCGTAAAAAGGGTATTTTGGTAATTTACCTAAGGCATATAAACTACCTATCATGCGACTAATCAAACCTAAGTGACCATAAGGTATAACCTCGGAAGGTTATTCCCTACGCTACTATGGTCACTTAACATGTTTGGTTGGATCCTAATGATCGACCAAACGGGTCGTGTTCGAAAGTCTAAGCGGGTGTTAATCCGCTTGACTTTCGGCTCCACACAAGCACTAATCTAAAAAATATGACGAGCTAAACATGCTAGAACATGTTTAGTTAAGTTAGAAAATAGGTTTTGATATCAAAACAAACGGTTTTGATATCCTAGAGTAGTTTGGTTACAAAATACGCGAGAAAACGCATTTTGGCCGAAACTACGACTCGTCACTAAGCCTAGATAACGTGGTAATCAGTAGGTACAGTCACTAGGGACTATAACCATCGTGATTACGCTCACGTTATGAAGTTCAAACGAACTTCGCATTGACCATAAACTGGTCAAAGCAGAAAGTCAAACGCAGTTTGACTTTAACGACAAAAACGAATGAAAAGAACGAAAGAATACTTACAGAAGGTCCCCGCAAGCTCTTGATCCGATTTACTCTCAGGTATGAAGAATAAACTTCAACTTAGAGAGCCAAAATCAGATTCAAGTGTGCTTTGGGAGGAAGTGAGGGTGGGTATTTATAGGAATTCAAGAACCGTTAAGATCGTTCATCGAAAACTGAGCTTTGATCTGGACCTTACATGTGTGCCCATGGTTTTCTAAAACCATGGGAGCCCCTAATATGGACTATGTTCATTGAATACCAGCCCATGGTTTTGCAAAACCATGGGTTAAAACCATCAACACTTCAAAATGGACTAGGTTCATTGAATCTGCCAGAAATTTCAAAAATGGTCCCTACACTTGTAAAACTTGATTTTTGGCACTTTTAAGCCCCGTTAACCCCATTTCAAGGCTCTAAAATAAAGTTAAAGTATAGGGAACTTAAAATATGCTCAAAAAAATCTCGGATGTCGGTTCGTTTGGTCGTACGGTTGCGTTATTCGCTTAATTACGACGGAAGTCATAACGAACGCAAAAACGATCCAAATTAAGCGACGAATGGAATTTTATCATGCCAAACACTAAAATAAAATATTTTAATGCTTACATAAATTTTTTTATGTCCGGATATATTTAGAACGTAAGATATGCGCGAAAATGCAAACTTGTGCACTTTTTGACGCTTTCGGTCCCTGAATGACCCAAAAGTTTATTTTAGCACACCGAACCCCTCAAAGCCTATTTCTAAGCTATGTAAAGGATATTTATGGTATGTTTAACTTATGGTCATGTTCCGGAATGTCTGTTCTAGTACGAATCGCCATACTTTCACAGTTTGTCGAATTTAGTCCCTGTAAGCGATTTAAACTTGATTTTGCCATACCAAAGCCTTCAAAACTTATTTCTAAGTTATGTAAGGGTTATTTGAGGTATGTTAAGCCTATGTCACTATTCCGGAGTGTTTGTTGCATTAAACTGGTTATATTTACGCATCAGTGTGCGTTTAACCTTCCAGAAAGCGATTTAGAGCCCGAAATCGAACAAGAATTGACATGTGCAAACGATACACATATTTATACAAATCCCAAGTATGAAACACAAATTTCATTGATTTGGTTTTTGTTTGATGGTCGCAGTGACCCAGGTGTCACACCTGATAGCAGGACTTATCGAGTTTTTCATGAAGATAAGAGACAAGCGATTAGCTCTCTCCCACTTTTGATAGAGTAGTTTTTCAGCTTCAGTACTCTTATCAGTAAGAGCAGGAGGAGCGTTTTCAGTTAGGGCACAGTCAAATTCCATGAGTGCGAGAGTAAGGTTAAGAGAATCCTTCCACGAAGCATAGTTCGCACCAGTCAAAGTATCAATAGCCATAGCAGGAGCTGATAGTGGATTAAAATGAGAAGAATAAGATACATTGCAAAAGAAGAAGTTATAATGAATTATGGGTAACCTAAAACTAAGGCAGGCAGAAATTAAGACCATTATACTAAGGAAGTTGTGATAACGTTATTTATACACACCAATTTTAAATAAGGTTCTACTTGAATGACGGTTTTCGCTTTGGCTATGACCAATCATACAAGTATTATGAACAGTCAGACTGTGCAGATTAGATGTAACACATCACCTTTGGGCAGAAGTTGAAACACCATAATTTTAGGCACAAGTCAAAGTTTGCGAGACATGAGTGTAACACATTACCTTTGGGCAGAAAATGAAACACTCATGCATCTTAGGCAGAAGTCATGTGTATATCATATTAACAAATGTAATAAGGCAAGTGTTACACTATGCTTGTTCATATAATAAGGATATACACCTAAGTGACTATGCTTAAATTCACTAAATAACGCCACAAGTAAACACATCACCTTTGGGCAGAAGTAAGAACTTGAAAAATGTTATTTTAGTTAAGCAAAATTTAAATCAATCAAAAAAGAATTAGTTGAATGATTATTTAAAAGTTAGGTTTATAAAACATAATAAAGTAAGGTTTTATAAATTTAACCAGTGAACCTGAAACCCTTGAAACAATGAAGTTAATCCGATAAGGCTGGTTCAACTAATTTTAAGGGATTTTGATTATAATTTCAAAATATCTTATATGTATCTATCCAAGTTAATTATTCGATTATAATTAAAATTATATTTTATTCAAAACTTGGAGATAAGAGATACACAATTTTATAAAACATAATCAATTGTTATTGTTATCCCAAAATAAAAGGATTTCTGGTAAAAATTAAATATGGAACCAAAAAAATTGAAATCCTCGAAAGACAGAACACCCACAATTATTATGAATTCCAATAAATTTGTTAATACCATTTAAAACAAAAGCTCTAATGATTTCAGTGGGTTTTGATAGAATTAATTCATGTTTCGAAAGCAATTATTCATTATAACAACTCTTTCATTATTAAAATCAATTTATAAATTCCCTGAGATATTCACTCCAATCGAAATCGTTGCTTCATTAATTCATGAAATCCATTAATTAATATCTATTAATAGAGCAAGTGAAATGAATAGTGCCTGACAGCTGCTGGCCACTATTCATTGGGTCATTTGGTGATGGTGAGCCTTGATTGGCCCCTTTTGGCGGTGATAGCCTCATCACCAAATTAGCCACACGTTCGTTTGCCATTTTTTCCCTTTTTGCTTTCTCTGTTCAACATCAAGCAGCAGGCATCAGTGTTTTCATATGAGGATTAGGCAGATGAGGAGTCGCCGGCCATGGCCTCCGGCCGGCCTCCTCACCTCGGTTACACACCTCGCTGATGATGGTGGTGGTGATTGTGATGGTTTATAGCATTTCATTTGTGTGGTTGGCTATGACCACTGCCTTACCACTGTCGGTTACTTCCACTACCGCCATCGCCGCTGTCGGTATCCTCGCTGCTTGCAAATCTGAAACCCTAACCCCCAAACCCTTCTTTCTCTTACTGGGTTTCTGCTGGTGGAATTTTTGTGTGGTTGGCTGTGTTTAAGCTAATGGTTGTTAGGCTGTGATGAGTATCAAATTCATATAGATCATTGATAAAGATGGCGCGGCAAGGGTGGTGGATGGTAGGTATAGAACTGCAACCCACCTTGCAGCCAGCTTCTTTTGGAACTCTGAGCCTTAGCTTTGTTTTTATTGTGCCTTTGATTTTTAATGTTTCCCCGGTGTTTGCAAATGTGTTGATACATATGTGTTTGTGGTATGCTTTTCGCTGAATCGGTTGATTTGTGACAAGGAAAACAGATTAGGTGTTAATCGATTGGAAAATTTGGTGTTTATTCTTTGTTGAGAAATTTGGTCTTAATCGATAGGTAAGTTTGTGTAGCTCAGGAGTGGTCCGATAATGATGACGGTGGTGGCGTTAATGGCGACGATGGCTGTATGGTTTCTAACAAGGGTTCCGACCGTGACAGTGATGTTGAGGTGATGGTTATCGCCAAGTTAAGACCCAATTGCCTAATTTTGTTTAATCGATTACATGTAAGGTGATTTCGGTGATTAGGAGGTAGTTGCTGGTGGCAAGTCAGGCCCCCCGACCATAATGTTTTACGGTTAGGCTTAATGTGGTGGTCCTACGGTAGTGCACAGTGGTGATGGGTATTGGAATGAACTGTGATGGTTAATGTGGTTGTTGTTGTTGATGGGTTGGCTAGCTTGGATTATGGAGACCAAAAGAGATTTACACGATGGCTGGAGTGATGATGTTTGACGACAAGTACATGAGATGTTTCCGACGACATAACCACCACAAGCCGGTGGACAAATGGAGATTACATGGTGGTTATTGAGATGGTTGTCAAGGGTGGTGGTTTGGATAATAAACGGGTGGTGACCGAAAGCTATGAGGCTTATACGGATCTCTTTCATTTGGTTAACTCAGACAACAGTGACGAGACGGGTTAGATTTGTTCAACAATAGAACCGGAGGATTCGGAGAGGTATAAACACAAACGCTCGAACTAATTAAACTTTTGATTATATAAAGTTTTATTGTGTATAGTTTGTTGATTATGGATCTGTTGTAGAGAATGTGGCTAGATTTAATGAATGCGGTTAATTTGAATGCGATAAATCAAGTTTTGGTGGAGCTCTTGCTAGGGTGGGCACAAAGTACTACATGAAAGATGTGCAGAAATTACAACCATCTGCAGCACAGGCTTATTTAGGAGTCACCAACATTTTATGGATTATCAAACCTATCTGGGATCTGCAGCTTACAAATGTGGTGTGCTTATCCTCTTTATTTGAAGGTGAGGTGTTTCATGTATCAACAGAAAAAAAAAATTTAAAGGGTTGTATACATGTTTTATTACTTATAGGCAATGTTTTAAAATTCGGTTTTTATAGCGTACCGGATTTGGTTCGGAAACAGTTTAACCGGGTGTATCGGGCAGTTCAACCGGGTGTACCGGGCGGTTTAACCGGTTATATCGGATGGCTGTCACACCCCGACCGCGTATAACATGCAACCGCGGCGGAAACGTCGGGGAGTGTTGTAACAGAATTAATTGTTTCATAATCATGGCATTCAAAGTTGTATTTAATTTATAAACATAAGAGTTACATTGTCTTAAACAGGAAATAAAGAGTTCAGAACATAATTAAACTAAGTCTATCTTCATTTTATGTCTCTAAGGCACAGGTCCGCCCTAGTGTCACGATCATCATCCTACGGAAAACCTCCTGAAAACACATGTGAAAATAGGTACGTCAGCATAAAAATGCCTGTGAGATACATAGGTTTTGTGAAAATAGGATTCATGACTTATAAGTTTAGGAAAAATTGTTTAATAACAGTCAGTCATGAACCTTGTAAGTTTTTTTGTTTTGTAAATCATTAAAAAGCAATGATATGTATAAGTATGAGAATAATGTAAGGTTAAATGAATAACCAAGTAAAAATGAGTTTGTATAAGATAAGTTGTTTTGTAAATCAACGTCTTGTGAAAATAAGTTGTTTATGTAAAATGTAATATGTCAAATATTGAAATGATTTAAGTAACGCTACGACATGAAATATCATACAAACACTTATTTATAGGAAGTACCAGCGGCGTATCCACCATGCTTGTATTATATTACACACGCCTCGTTACTCGAATCATTTACCCAAACCAACCATCAATGTAAATTGTTCATGTATAAATGAATTGTCATGTGTTAATGTGTAAACCATATTGAAATGTCTATGTCCAATGTAAACCACTAAATGTGTATATCAATGTCAAAATGTTTATGTTAATGTAGATCATGTAATGTTTACCCAAAAATATCATGTATGGTAAGTGAAATATATCAACTAAACCATATGTAACATGCACAAAAACAAGGTATTGAAGTAAAACATGGTTTAAATCAAAGTTATGTTTTGTGGAACAAATGCATGCTATACTGATACAAACATTTATGCGGTATTGTGAAAATGCATACATCCAAGCCTTGAGACTGTGGCGATAAACCCTTAAACAAATTAAAGGTTTATCTAAGTTATGTATATCGAATTCGCTCATTCCTTCCAATCCAAACAAACCCAGGATTTCAGGAACGGGAGTTGTCAATTCCTATGGTACCACTACCTACTAACGAACGGCGTAGCTATTGTTAATGAATGTATTGTTCCATTGTAAACAACCCAAATGTCAAAATGTAAGCATGTGATGAAAACAACTGTACTAAGTACGCACACAATGGGCATACATAGCATGAAATGTAATGTAAAACAATGTACTAAGTATGCACACAATGGGCATACATAGCATGAAATGTAATGTAAAACAATGTACTAAGTACGCACACAATGGGCATACATAGCATGAAATGTAATGTAAAACAGTGTACTAAGTACGCACACAATGGGCATACATAGCATGAAATGTAATGTAAAACATGTACTACAATGTACTAACGAACATAGCAGGTATATGATGTGAAAACAGAAAAGCATGAAAGTAACAAGTAGGCACATGTGTTTCACCCCAAAACAGTTTGGAAAACAGTAAAAGAGGGGTCTATGTACTCACTTGAGATTGCTCAGAAGTCCTAAGATAACCACCAAGCAATGCTAGAGATCACGGAATCAAACGGCACCTAATATAGGTAACTATGTTAATAAACCGGACCTATATCGGAAGATTTAGATAGAATGAGGGTTCGTAAACCAAACGAGTATGGAGACTCGTGTCATATGGTTTAACAAAGCCTACATACTAATTGAAACCTAACTTAAGTGCTTACGACCCATTACGACCCGTTTAGGTAGCTTATGCTACTTTAACGCGTCGCTCGCGTGAAACGCGTTCGGACCGCTTAACTAGTCCTATGACAAGTAACATATGCCTTAACATGTCTAATATTGTTGTCAAATCAGTTTAGATGTCAAAAGTTATGTTACATATGTTTAAAATGAATTTTGGCATCAAAGGGGTATTTTGGTAATTTACCTAAGGCATATAAACTACCTATCATACAACTACTTAAACGAAGCGACCATAAGGTATAACCTCGGAAGGTTATTCCCTATATACTATGGTCACCTAATGTGTTTGGTCGGATCCTAATGATCGACCAAATGGGTCGGATTCGAAGGTATAAGCGATTTATTAGATCGCTTACCCTTACGACCCTAGACAACGTGGTAATCAGTAGGTATAGTCACAAGGGACTATAACCATCGTGATTACAATCACGTTGCGAAGTTCAAACGAACTTCGCATTGACCATAAACTGGTCAATGCAGAAAGTCAAACAAAGTTTGACTTTCGGACTCGAAAAACAATAAAAGAACGAAGGAACACTTACGAAGGGTCCCCGAATGCTAATCTAGATCAAAATAGCTCAGGTATGAAACAAAGGTTTCAAATTAGAGAACATTAGATCAGATTCTTGTGAGGAAAAGTGAAGGGTGGAGGTGGGTATTTATAGTTTTTGGTTCACCGTTAGGATCATTTCTTGGAAAAGGGGGCACGATCTAAGCCGTACACTTGTTGGAAAGTTGTGGTAACTCATTTGCCATCCACCATAAGAGTTTGACACTTGGAACTTGGCCTTTGGAGAGTGTTAAGGGCTGTTAAAAGCTGAAAAAACGTTTTGCTGCATCTGGCCCCTACTTACGGACCTAGTTTGGCAGATTTACAGTTTTAGTCCCTGCAACCTCAAAACTTGGTTTTCGATGCGTTTTTTTGACACGTTTAAGCCCGGTTAACCCTATTTCAAAGCTCTAAAATGAAGTTAAAGTATAGGGAACTTAAAATGTGTTCAAAAATATCTCGGGTGTTGGTTCGTTTAGCCGTACGGTTACGTTGTTCGGTTAATTACGACGGAATGCGCATAAGCGCGAAAAATGATCCAAATGGCGTGACGAATGGATTTTTCTTATGCCAAACACTAAAATAAAATACTTTAGTGCTTACATAAATTTTTGGATGTCCGGATGTATTCAGAATGTAAGTTATGCGCGAAAATGCAAACTTGTGCACTTTTTTGACGCTTTTAGTCCCTGAATGACCCCAAAAGTTTATTTTAGCATACCGAACCCCTCAAAGCCTATTTCTAAGCTATGTAAAGGATATTTATGGTATGTTTAACTTATGGTCATGTTTCGGAATGTTCGTTACAGTTCAAATTAGCATATTTTAGCAGTTTGTCAAGTTTAGTCCCTGTAATTGAATTAACTTGTTTTTGCCATATCAAAGCCTTCAAAACTTATTTATAAGTTATGTAAGGGTTGTTTAAGGTATGTTAAGTATATGTTGATGTTCCAGAGTATTTGTCGCATTAAACTGACTACGTTTACGCACCAGTTTGCGTATAAATCTCTAGAAAGCGATGTAGAGTTTGAAATTGGATAAAAGTCAAAACATGAAAAATGTAAAACATAACCAAACGAACATTGGGATCAAATGACATTGTTTTTTGGATTGTCAGTTCCATCACAAATAATGGTGGCTTTAGATTTCAAAAAAAAAACAACTGAAAATAAAGCATAAAGTTTCAATTCTTATTAATTTGTGATGGAACTGACAATCCAATAACAAAATTGATATCAAAATACTGCCGTCATCAAAACCAAAAAAGATTGGAAGCGATTTCTGATATATATATATATATATATATATTTTTCAGAAAACGATTTAGTGACTATCAAAACTAAAATTATTTTGTTTAATTTTTTTTTTCGATTTCAATTCCAGATCATAAGGGAATTTAAGAACTGAGTAACATCGCTCTGATACCACATGTTAATCAGTTCTTTTAATATCTAATGAAAAACACTATAGGGATCTTGATATACCTGATAATCCAGTAGTGGTTAGAGATGAAGAAGAAGCCATCTTGATGGGTTCCCGTTTAGGGTGAGCAATTAGGATGGAGATGGATGATTACAGATTGTAGTGAGGGGGCCGTAAACTTTATGGTGTGTCTTTAGGGTTCCCCAATAACCTGTATTTATATGCTTCACCCAAGGGGAAACCCTAATTAACTAGTTGATATGGGCCAACAGGCCCAGCCAATGATTACAGCCCAGCAAGCTTCTTCAATTAGCACAAGGCCCAAACGAGATGTGAAGAAGCCCAGTAGGTTGATGGATTGAGTTCCAAGGCTGCAACAAACCCACGTTTTATTTAATTGTTTACTGCATGTTTCCTTTTACATTATGTTTGAAAAGTCAAGTGCATGATAGGGTAGTTATATGCATGATAGGTGGTAGTGGCACAAAACAAGGAATATGGGTAAATAACCTACATTCCCTGCACGTTTAAATTCACATTTTGATTTTAAATTTGGAGGATACACAGAAAATTGCTCCAAGCATTATCTCTTAACTCTTAAACTCTTTCTCCCTCGTTCTTCTCTTTAGTGCCATCATTTGGTGCTTTCATTCTCAACTCACCTGCCGCCATGCCTCCACGTCGTGACACCAGCGGTGACGAGACCCAACCACCTATGGCCGACCTCATCACTCAGCTTATCACCGCCACCAACTCTGCCGCTGACAAACACACCGCCCATTTAACCGCCCTCATCGAAGCCACCAAATCCCTCAACACCAAAATCGACTCACAAACCGCTACCACCGCCAATCTGGTTACCCACATCACCACCCTCTCCGATCAACTCACCACAGACACCTTCACATCCCCACATCCGAAAATTCCGAAACCTAATGACCCACCGCCTTCCTCTTCATCGAACCACCACAACAATCCCAAACCACCCAAAATCACACTACCTCTGTTTGACGGCATGAATCCGCTCGGTTGGATATTTCAAGTGGATAGTTATTTTTCCTATTATAAGATTCCGATGGAGGAACGTATTTCGTTATCCGCGTTTCACTTCATAGGAGATGCACTCTCCTGGTACCAACATTCAGCAAGTAACAATCTCCTCGGATCTTGGAACGACTTTAAACGGGAAGTTGAACTCTGTTTCGGTCCTTCCACTTACGAGAATCATGATGCAATTCTCCTTAAGTTACAACAAACAACGTCAGTTAGAGCGTATCAAACTGAATTTGAACGGTTGAGTAACCGGGTTAACGGCTTACCTCCACAAACCCTAAAGAATTGTTTTATTTCGGGCCTCAAACCGGAAATCCAAGCTGAATTGGCGATCCATAAACCAAACACCCTGTACCAGGCATGTGGCTTGGCCCAACTCATGGAGGATAAACTGGCCTTTTCTTTTAAACTAAAATTTCAATACTCTGCTAAACCAAATCCCAACATACCCACATCCAGTAACTCTACCACCACACTCGCCCAACCATCGACTCCCACTGCCAAACCTTCACAAAACCCTGCACTGATTTCCCTTCCAACCATGCATAAACCACTCCCATTCACAAAACTGTCCCTTGAAGCTATCCAACAACGTCGTCGTGACGGCCTTTGTTTTCGTTGCCCGGAGAAATTTATACCAGGGCATAAGTGTTCACCCCCACAATTTTTATTAATTGTGGATAACGACGAACACAGCGTGATGCCAGATCAGATTACCAACGATTCTCCGGAGGATCAGTCCACATCACAATTCTTGTCACTTTCCGATGCTGCGTATTTCGGTTTGTCATCCGTCCAAACCCTACGCATTACCGGTTTCATCAACTCTTGTCCAGTTACGGTGCTAATCGACTGCGGTAGTACGCACAATATTGTTCAACCACGAATAGTGAAGCAACTGAATCTCCCAGCTAACCCTCTTGAACCTTTTGCGGTTATGGTTGGCAATGGCCAATTTATCCACTGTAATAGCTATTGTCCGGATGTTCCACTACAACTGCAAAAGTCTCAATTTACCATTCCATTTTCCGTATTACCAGTGGAAGGCGCGGACATTGTTTTGGGCATTTCATGGTTGGGGACACTCGGATCGATCACGGCTGATTTCTCGGTTCCCAAAATTTCATTCATCAAAGATGGTATATAGTGTACCTTACAAGGTGAACCTCGTACCCAACATGTTTCTTCCAGTTCATTATCTACAATGCTTAAACACGGCTCTATTGCATCCATGCACACACTCACTATAGAACCCAAACGATCACCACACCAACCCACCAATCCTATAGCCGATCCTCACCTCACAGCCCTACTCGACCTTTTTCAACCGGTTTTTTACGAACCACATCAACTGCCACCTAACCGATACCATGACCACCACATTCCATTAATCAACAGTAACCAACCAATTAATGTGAAACCCTACCGCTATCCCCATTTCCAAAAGCAAATCATGACCCAGTTAATCACCGAAATGTTACACGACGACATTATCCGACCAAGCCAAAGTCCATTTTCGTCCCCGGTATTACTAGTTAAAAAGAAAGACGGGTCGTGGCGTTTTTGTGTAGATTATCGTGCACTAAACGCGGTCACAGTCCGAGATAGATTTCCAATACCTACGATTGACGAGTTACTTAACGAGCTACACGGCGCCACCGTGTTCTCAAAAATTGATTTGCGTTCCGGGTACCACCAAATTCGAGTTGCTCGGGAAGATGTTCATAAAACAGCGTTTCGTACCACCGATGGCCACTATGAATTCCTCGTCATGCCGTTCGGCCTCACGAATGCACCTTCCATGTTTCAGTCAGCTATGAACGATCTCTTTCGTTCCATACTTCGCCACTTTGTCTTGGTCTTTTTTGACGACATCCTCATATACAGTGGCACGAGAGAGGAGCATTATTCACATCTATGTTATGTATTCCAGAAACTACAACAACATCAGTTTCATGCTAAGGCTGCAAAATGCACTTTCGGAGTTAACGAAATCTCTTTTCTGGGCCACAAAATTTCCGGTCAAGGAGTAGCACCGGAAGCAGATAAAATTTCGGCCATCCAACAATGGCCTACACCAACATCGTTCACCACTATTCGGGTATTCTTAGGCTTAACCGGGTATTATCAGAGATTCGTTCAACACTACGCTCAAATTGCCGCGCCGCTCACCGATCTTCTCAAGCTAAAAGAGTTTAAATGGAGTGCTAAAGCGCAGCAGGCCTTTACAGAATTGAAGACTCACATGCAACAGTTAATTACATTAGCTCTTCCTAATTTCACCAAACCATTCGATGTCACCACTGACGCATCCGGGTTGGCTATTGGAGCTGTGTTATCGCAAGAAAACAAACCAATTGCATTTTTTAGCAAAAATTTGTGCCAGACTATGCAGGGACAGTCCACGTACACAAAGGAGTTGTATGCGATTACCGAAGCAGTGAAGAAGTGGCGTCAATATTTATTGGGTCGTCGGTTTCGTATCTACACCGATCACCATAGTTTGAAGCATATTCTTACACAAACAATTCAGACTCCGGAGCAACAAAAATGGGTAACAAAATTAATGGGGTATGATTTTGAGTTTTTATACAAACCGGGTCGCTAAAATACTGTTGCGGTGTACTTAGCCGAGTGGATATTCCATCCATGTTGGCCATTTCGCACCCGACCGCAACCTGGTTAGACGAACTTCGTAATTATTTTCGCAAGGATCAGACCGGGCAGGAGTTCGTTGCAAGTATCATAGCAGATCCGACCGTGTTTCCTAACCATGTATTTCGGGATGGACTGATTTTTATCCAAGGGAAGCTCCTTATACCACCCATTCCGAACTTACGAACCCGATTACTTCAAGAATTTCACTCGTCATTCATCGGCGGTCACGCTGGTGTGAATGCAACTTTTAAGCGAATCTCGGGTACTTTCACATGGCTTGGGCTGAAGAAAGATGTCGCCAATTTTGTCAAGTGTTGTGAAGTTTGCCAAACGATAAAGACACCAAATCATAAACCATACGGGTTACTTCAACCATTGCCGACTCCAACACACCCGTGGCACGACATTTCAATGGATTTTATTACTAATCTTCCACCGTCTAAAGGCGAGGTTTCTATTTGGGTTATCGTCGATCGCCTTTCAGAGTATGCACACTTCATACCCTTATCTCCAAACTATACTGTTGTTACATTGGCTTCACTTTTTATGCATGAAATTTATCGTTTGCACGGCCTTCCAAAGACAATCGTCTCGGATCGAGACTCGTTGTTTCTAAGCAGGTTTTGGAAGGAGTTATTTAAACTCATGGGCACGAAACTGATTCATTCTTGTGCGTACCACCCACAAACGGATGGTCAAACAGAAGTTGTCAACCGTGGCCTTGAAATGTACCTTTGTGCATTTGTTTATGATCAGCCGCGATCCTGGGAACGTTTGTTATACTTGGCTGAGTTTTGCTACAATACCAGTCATCATTCCTCCATTAACATGTCCCGTTTTTAAATCTCTATACGGTCGTGACGTCACCGCGATTCATGATTACATCCCGAGTTCAACACAAACGGGTTCCATAGAAGATTCTTTACTTGAGCATCAAAAGATACTGAATTCCTTAAAAGAATCCATTGAAGTTGCGAAAAGGAAGATGGTGCAGCAAGCAAATAAGAAACGCATTGCTAAAGAATTTACAATCGGCGATTTTGTTTATTTGCGTCTCCAGAAATATCGGCAGAATTCGGTTCAGAACCGTGACAATCAGAAGCTCTCACGACGCTTTTACGGGTCGATCGTATTGGGAAAGTGGCGTATAAATTGGAGTTGCCATCAGGGTCGAAAGTTCACCCTGTGTTTAATGTTTCACTACTAAAACCTTGTTACGGTTCGGTGTCGGACCCGAAAGGTAACTTAGCTGAGTTCTACCCAAATGAGGAGCTGGCATACTTACCGGAAGCCATCATCAACTCGTGTCTGAATAACAATGGCGAACCGAAAATTTTGGTCAAATGGGAGAAACATCCTCTGGAAGATGCTACTTGGGAGAACCTCAATGCGCTGAAGCTTCAATTTCCAGACATTGATTACATTGAGGACAATGTATCTTCTGATGGGGAGGGGAATGACACGGGCCAACAGGCCCAGCCGATGATTACAGCCCAGCAAGCTTCTTCAATTAGCACAAGGCCCAAATGAGATGTGAAGAAGCCCAGTAGGTTGATGGATTGAGTTCCAAGGCTGCAACAAACCCACGTTTTATTTAATTGTTTACTGCATGTTTCCTTTTACATTATGTTTGAAAAGTCAAGTGCATGATAGGGTAGTTATTTGCATGATAGCTGGTAGTGGCACTAAATAAGGAATATGGGTACATAACCTTCATGTTTTGATTTTAAATTTGGAGGATACACAGAAAATTGCTCCAAGCATTATCTCTTAACTCTTAAACTATCTCTCCCTAATTCTTCTCTTTAGTGCCATCACTAGTACGGGCCTTTATGTCCATCAAATAAAGCCCAGTTAATTTTATAGGGATATTAAGGTAAATATTGATCTAGTTATTAGATAAATGATCAATAAGGGCATTATAAATTATTTAATAATAATTTACGCTAACAATAGGTTTAATCCCCATGACATGCAAGTTTAGCCATTAAAAAACGTAAAATCCTCTCATTAGTCACTAAAGCTAAATAGTAAATATGTGAGTATAACCAAACCTGATAATTAATTGATAGATATTAGGATAGTTTCATCTCATAAAAACTGTGAGGTAAGTTGTTTTAAGGGTAAATTACACTTTTCGTCCTTTATGTTTGTATCGGATTGCAAAGGATACCATTTAACTTCAATAATTACAGTCACAGTCCTTTTTTGTTAAAAGCATTACACCATAGGTCCTTTAGCACTAACCTTGTTAAAATTCTCAGTTAAGTTTAGTCATGTGCAAAGCACATGAGGGTATTTCAGTCATTTCACCCTACTATTTTATTTAAAAGTATATTTACATCTATTTATCAATAAAAGAAAAACCTAAAAACAAAAATTAAAAGAACATGAATATAAACCCAAACTTCATCTTCTTTATCCTGTTGAACCACTGAACTAGAAAGCGAGCTGAAGAAGATCCAGATAGAACAAGAGGTTAACAAATCGAATCCAGAAGCTGCAGACTATGAAGAAGAGTTGAGAACAACGAACGGGAAGATACGCTTGCAGGACGAAGAGATTAATTGCCCCAGCCCTTCCCCAACTCCGGTCAGCCTCTCTCCGGTCTTCTTCTCCGACCACTTTTTTTGATGGAGCTCTGACATCATCCAGCAACACTACTCCACTCTCCTCGAACTCTCCTTTTCTATGAGCCACCACCACCATCGTGTTGCCATCAGATCTGTACAATCACGTTTGAATCAGATTCGTAAAATCTCTTTTGAATCACTGGCCTCACATCGCGTTATCAGATCTGTGAAATCACATATCATTTGGGTGGAAGAGAGAGAACGTGCTGGTGGTCAGAGGTTAGGAGAAGATGCGGTGGTTGGGGTGGTTGTAGATCGGCGGTGGGGGTGGTTATATATCCGGTGGTGGGAGTGGTTGTAGATTGACTGGTGGTGGGGGTCGGATTGAGCGGTTGCATCTTCTCCTCATCAGACGTCGTCGTTTTATCGAATCTCGACACAACTGTATGCATTCTCTCTTTATTTTTCTTCAATTAGTTAATGATTCGATGATTATTGACTTGTTTGTTTCCGGATTTCATGTTCTTCACAGTTTAATTTGTTGATCGATATTTGTTGCTTCATGTTCTGCAGAGTTTAATTAGTTGATTGGTATTCTAATTGTTGAAGTTTGTTGTTTGTTGAAAATTATTGAAAATTTTATCTGAAGGCTGGCGGAAAGAGTGGTGGTGGTGCAAGATGTGGTGGTTAGGGTTTTAGGGTTAGAAAATTGGGGAAGAAGATATGTATATGCAATTTTTTTGATTTTATTTATTAAAAATTTAAATAAAAGTATGAATTGACTATAATACCCTTAATTGAATAAACTTAGCAAAAAAATTTAACCAGGTTAGTGCTAAAGGACGTAGAGTGTAATGAGTTTTGCAAATAAAGGACTGTAGCTGTAATTATTGAAGTTAAAGGCTATCCGTTGCAATCCAGTACAAACATAAAGGACGAAAAGTGTAATTTACCCTTGTTTTAAAAATGGGGAGTGGGTGTAATTCGCAAAACCTTTAAAAGTAAAAATTAAGGTGCCTTTAAAAAAGTATGATAATTCTCTATATAATTTAATTTGAAACATGATGATATATAGTAAACTTTAGGGTTTTTTTTTTACATTTTTCTAACAAAACTTTGGTTGTTTATAATATTGTCACAAAATTTAAATGAGATTAGGTTTTTTATTAGTTATTGTTTTACGGTTTTTTCCTGAATTTTGTTATCGTTCGGTTGCTACTTAGCACGGTGTTTGGTGGTCACATTTGTTCTATCATGTTTTTTTTCTGTCAGATTGCTGTTTAGCACGGTGTTTGATAGTCACATTTGGCCTCTCGGGTTCTTTTTACCCCCCTCAACTTTCTAATACGTGTTGGTATAAATTCGACATCGTCTACGTTTCACGTCACGTGAGTCAATTGTTATTAAAAATTTATGTTTTTTATATAGTTTTTTTCTTCGGTTTTGATCATCATTTGATTGCTACTAACATGATTTTACGTCCTCAGCCCCATAACGCATGGCGTAAAAGTAGTTAAGCTGAAATGCTATACGTATATGAAATAAAATGGTTAAATTGAAAATATTATGTATTTCAAACATTTTTGAAGCCAATGTAGTGCAAAACTTAATGCAAATATTATAATAACTTTTCCAGTGTGTACATTTTTAAAAAGATTTCCAGTTGAATATATTTTAGAACGAGTAAACTGCCATTTTGGTCCCTGTGGTTTGGCCAGTTTTGCCACTTTAGTCCAAATCTCAAACTTATTACATCTGGGTCCCTGTGGTTTGCATTTTGTTGTCATTTTAGTCCAAAATTCAAAAACCCTATTTTTTTTACTGTTACAACCTCCTATTTTGTCCTTTAGTGTAGGGGCATTTTGGTCATTTTTTAAATTTCATTTGTTTTAGTTTTTTTTAATATATATTGAGGATGATGATGTTGGGGATGATGATGATCATAATCAGTTCTCTATCTCTCTCCTCTCTCTCTATAGCACCACAACCGCCACATCCTCCCTCTCTCTCTCTTCTCTCTCTCTCTATAGCACCACCACCACCGCCACCTCCGCCACCTCCACCCCCTTCCCACACCACCACCGTGAACTCCACCACCGCCACCACTGAAACCCTAAAGCGTCACCACCGCTGTCACCATCAAAGCCGATACTGAAACCCTAAACCGCCGGAAGTTTAGCAGATCTGGAACCTTCTATGTTCGATCTACGATGGTGTAGCAAAAGTATTGTTGAAAACCAGGTAAATAATCTGATTTTACAGTGTGGTCAGAGACGGTGGTGGTGGAGGGTTTACGGTGGTGGAGGGGAGACGGTGGTGGAGGGGAGACGGATGATGATCTGTGATTTTGTGATGGATGATGATCTGTGATTTTGTTAGTTTTAAGGGATCGAGATGATGGATGATGATATGTTAGTTCCTTTTATTCACATCGAGATGATCTGTGATTTTGTTAGTTTTTGTGATGGATGATGATCTCTGATTTTGTTAGTTCCTTTTATTCACCACGAGGCTGTGATGATTTCACCTAATCCGAGTCAAAATTGGGTCAACATTTGAGATTTTCCGCAGCTTGGCGTGGCCGATCGGAGGAGGGCAAGTGCGCTTGCAACCTTTGTTTGCAGCCATGGCGGTTTTGATTTGTTGTTGGAGCCTCGTTTCTTTTTACAAATCGGTTTTTGATTTTCTTGAAGATGATGTTCTTGATTTTCTGGATTTTATGGGTTTTGATGATGATGTTTGATGATGTTCTTGAAGATACAGATCTGAGCCTCGTTTCTTTTTACAAATCGGTTTTTGTTTTGATTTGTTGTTGTCTGTATTTTGATTTTTGTGATGGTTTCTGGTTTTGTTCTGGGTTCTTGGTTTTCTTGAAGATGATGTTCTTGATTTTCTGGATTTTCTGGGTTTTGATGATGATATTCTTGAAGATACATATCTGAGCCTCGTTTCTTTTTACAAATCGGTTTTTGTTTTGATTTGTTGTTGTCTGTATTTTGATTTTTGTGATGGTTTCTGGTTTTGTTCTGGGTTCTTGATTTTCTTGAAGATGATGTTCTTGATTTTATGGGTTTTGATGATGTTCTTGAAGATGAATTTATTAATTATTGAAATGTTATAATAAATTAACATAGACCAAAATGCCCCTGCACTAAAGGACAAAATAGGATGTTGTAACAGTCAAAAAATGGGGTTTTTGAATTTTGGACTAAAACGGCAACAAAATGCAAACCACAGGGACCCAGATGTAATAAGTTTGAGATTTGGACTAAAGTAGCAAAACTGGCCAAACCACAGGGACCAAAATGGCAGTTTACTCTTTTAGAACTCTGACAAAGAGGGAAACTTTATAAAACCATTTTATTCAATTTATGACACCTAAAAATAATAATAATAAAAAAGTGCTAGTACATTTTAACCGTTTGTTAAATTTGTCACATATTAAATGCCAATAGCGAATTTTAATATAAACTTAATTTAAAGTGGTTTATATCCGCATATACATTTATACTTTTAGCTTCAATTGTAACTAGTAAAATGAACCCGTACCAACTAATGGGATATCGGCCAATATCGCTTGCAAAAATCCAACACTAAAAGGTCGTGATATACCTGAATAAAATGTCGATACGTATTTTACATCGATTAATAACTACAAAAAACAAATATTAATAACAATTTTGATAAAACTAATACTGATATCGACGTTTGGTTAGAATGGACATAATACCAATATTACAATATAGCCCATAATTTAAAATATTAGGGTATGTTTGGCATGGAGCTTTTAGAAGCTTCTAGCTTTAAGCTTTTAAGAAAAAACTCCTACTCAATAAAAAGTCTTGTTTGGTTGAAGGAGCTTTAAGCTTTTAGGTTAGGAGTTTGAAGTTTTTGGTTGAACACTACTACTAGTAGCGTTTAGAAGGAGCTACAAGCTTTTAGGGAAAAAATGACTATTTTAACCTCTAAAAATAAGGAACTTTTTAATGCACCAACTTTCTAAATTTTTAGTTATGTCCATTTTGGTCATTTTATACATTTTATTAAAAGCTCCAGCTACTCTACCAAACACCAAATATATCTAAAAAGCTACAGCTATCAGCTTCCAACCACCAGCTACTTTTGCCAAACATACCCTTAGTAACACTAAAAGAATATCACTAGTTATAAGCACATTACTTTGAATTAGGGAAAAACAACCTAATAACATAATAAAAAAACGGCAACTAATAAAAAATAAGTTATTATTATTGGTTAAATAAAATAACTATATGAAGAAACACTGAAGAAACACTAGAATAATCGACCGGAATCAATTATCTAGGGGATTTGAATCTGTATAAAAGGGTTGTTCTCTCTCTCGTTTGATTCGATTACAATTGATCTTCTCCTTTGGTGAATACTGCAAAAAAGAAGCACCGTTAGCCTCGCCAAGGGGAGAAAAGGGTTCTCTCCTTGACCCGACTCCGGTGTGAGAATAAGTATAGGTTATGAAGAAGAAGATGTATTTGAGAAGTGTGTGTAACTTGAATTTCATACCTGAATAGTTCTCATATTTATAGCCGGGAGTCTTTGGGCGGGAAAACCTGTTAGTGAAAAGTTGACGGAAGATGCTAACCCCGTAAGCGGTTGCATTCCCTCCCGTCAAGCTTCTTGATCCGACGTGAGTGCACACGGATCGTGGTTTAGATCGATGGCTGGGGATTTGCTACGTGTAAAGTGATCAAGTGGAGATTACTCTCCAATTGCATGCTATCGTTGTGATTTCAGGGATGCCTGGGGTGGCGACACGTGTCCAGACGGTTATAACCGTCTTAGTGGTGCACGATTGGGTTCCTTCTAGAAGATTACTGCTGCAATCTGGTGTGACTCCTTATCGTGTGGAATCAACTAAATAAATCCCAAGTCTGGGTAAATAATATCAAGTCCGGATGTTAAGCGGAAGTGTTTTATCCAGGATTTTCATCCTTCGTTTTATGGAGGGAAGCGCAAGGGTTTATGATTTCCTTTTGGCGCGTAAGTGTTGTCTGCTATTTGTCTTAAGCCTTTCTTTTGTAAGACCAGTGCGCGGCCGCGCAAGGTAAAAAGGCTGAAAAGGCAAGGTTGTGGTATGGTCCCAAGTACTTATTATGAGGTTTTTGGGACCTTACCCCTTCAAACACCAAGTTAATCCGTAAATTAACTTATGAGATTAGCCTCGTTCAAGTAAGGTTAATCTTCTTTCTTCCTCAACTACTTACTACTTGATCCTTCAAAACAACACAACACCGTGAGACTCGTTACAAAGAGGAGGATTGGCGGGGGGGGGGGGTGTTTCCCTTTGTAACTACCCTCCGACGTAAGAATAAGGACTTGTTTTAAGGACAATAAGTGTGTGTATTAAGTGAGAGGGCAAGAAAACGATCCTTAGACGTGGAGGTGAAGTCCTCTATTTATAGCCGAAGAGAGTAGCGACGGAGATGGGCAAATGGGCCTTGGGCTCACCGTTGACATCAAGCAATATCCCATTTGTCCCCTTAGACACAACTGCTAGTGTCTGCAGGCAAATGGAAAGATGACGCACGCTGATTGGATTCACGTGGCCTGGTAGTTGTTCTTGTTGTCTGGTATGTCATCAGCGGTTAACGGAGATCATGGAGCAGTGGTTGGCGCATGTTGATTGGTGACACGTCACTGTCCTTTTGTACTTCTTGTACCCTGCACGATTGTTCATCGTGCAACTATACTAGACACAACCTGGTTGTACTATGCCTTACTAGCATGCTCAGACTCGCGTTAATGAGACTTGCGCCATAGGGCTTGTGCTAATCTATTGAAAATGACTAATTGTCACAAACCTTTGACTTGGGTATGGTTTTCTACGCGTGACCCGTGTTTGTAGCTGCACATGTCGGCGCAGGATTTGGGACCATACCCCTTCGAGTCCCCTATTCCAGTGCTTCTTCCATGCGCAGATGCAAGTGGTTGGAGCGCTAGACTATAAAAAGTTTTTGCATGGTTCTGCTACATATCGATATGTGGGTGCTGAGGCTTGACATCAGTTAGAAGCGTGCATCGTCTGACTTGTTTATTGTGTTGTGTGGCGCATGTATTCGAATTCTTTGTGAAAGAGTTTAAGCTGCCCACGTTTCCCACTTTTGAGATTTAAAAAAACGAATCTTTTAGCAGGGTTGGTGAAAAAGGTACGACGGATGAGACAGCTGACACTGTGGCAAGCGTGTCGCCACAGTGTCAGTCACGTCGTTTCATCTGGTGTCAGGCGAGTGAGGACCTCGCACGCGTGGTAACTTTCGGTCTGGTTTTCCCGCCTGACGTGTCGCTGCATGATTGGCCTGAGTTGCAAGTGGAGGGCTCGGTTACCCATCGCCTGACGTGTCGCTGCATGATTGGGACCATACCCCTTCCCTATCGTTTACAAAAGCTTTTTTTTTTTTTTTTGAAACCAGCCAACTTCTATAAAATATAGAAACAAATGGGCCAACTAGAAACTGGAACCCACACAAAACACCTTACATCATAATGTCACGGATATTAAAATCACACCAACGACCCCAATCTATGTTCTTAAAAATAGATCGACTACATAACCAAAGAAAATAAACCTCATTTATCTTCTCCACCACAGCCGTAGTCAAATCGTAGACATTGTTGAAAACATTTTTATTTCTAGTGCACCATATCTCCCAACAGGTAGCAAGACAGATCACACCAATAGTCTTCTTCCACTTAGTAGATCCATGGAGATTCTGAATCGACATCGCCAATGATCCAATGGAGAGATCAGCTGGAGACATTGGCAAGTTAATACAAACAAGAACTTGTCGCCAGATGGTCTTAGTCATCAGGCAGGAAGTAAGTATGTGTTCGGCTGTCTCGTTATCAATTCCATACCTTTGGCAGCGGGTCTCACCAACCATCACGCCTCTGAATGCCACATATTCATAACAACAAGACCCATTAAATTCCCATAACCAAATATTATAGAAACCCTAAAAACAACGAAAACATGTTAGCAAAGCGAGTTGTTAGTATATGAGGCTAGAGGGTATGGTGATGGTCCTCCAAGGGAGGATGATCCGTCACGTAGGCGACACGTCATAGTCCTCCCAAGGATGGTCCATCCTACAAAACTAGAGGGTATGGGAGGATGATCCTACCCCACAACTATGTACAAGTAGTAATGCCTAATGAACAATCACAAACAAAGGGGGCCCACCAGATTGGATCGTCTTAAACGTCCAAAGCTCGATGTAGAAGAAGGTGACCGGGGGGGGGGATGCCATGCTGCCGGCGCCGTTCCTAGACGGGTATGGGGACGGATCCCATACCCACCAACCTGAGAGTTTTCATATTTGTGAGTGAGCAAAATAGTGTTTATGTCTTCATTATTTGTGCGTCTACCTACTTTAATAAAAACAAGAAAATCAAAGTAAAAAAGCAAAAGAGTTAAAGGCTGACCATCTCCAATGTAAAAAAAAATAATAAAAAAAAATTACCACATCATCTTAATATTCTTTCTTCATTTAAAATCTCACTACTCATAAACCTCGTTCTCTCTCAACAAATGTATGCACTTAACCAAGAACATTTCTACTCTCTCTCCTTCAACTCATCATCCATGTCACAAATGCTATACAAATGCATTGTATTGCATTGCATTGCATTGGAGATGGTCTTAGGAATCATTATGTTCTGGGTTCGATTCTCACAAGGGGGTTTTCTCAGATTTATTGAGTTTTCTCGTGAATTGGTGAATATGTACCATTACCTAGTGGAGATGGATATGATCGGGTGATTTCACTGGTGACATGATGATACTTAAATGATCCATTAGTTATCAGAATTTGCTATTAAGAGAAGCAAAAGAGTTGGAGCCACTTAAATTAAAGAGTTGCATGGGCAAACTAAGTGCATGTTTGGGGTTCCTTATTTTGAAGAAAAAAGTCCTTTTACATGCCCAAAATTCCTTTTTTTGGGTGTTTGCCTTTCCTTTTTTAGCCCAAAAGTCCTTTTCCAAAGGCAAAAGTCATGTTTTCCTGACTTTTTGTTTCTAAAAGGACTTTTCCAAAAGTTGAAAATAAGTTAAGCCAAACATGCCCTAAAAGTCAAAGCAGCTTGCATACTAGTGATCTACACAACACATTCTTTTACGGCATCTATTTCGACAATATATATGTTTTTTTTAAACGACTAATTTATATCACTAACGGACCATTTTATCGTATCATCAGTGGAATCACTTGACCATATCTATTTTCACTAGGCAATAATGTCTATACACCAATTCATGAGGAACCCCAATAAATCTGGGAAAAACCCTCTTGTGGGAATCGAATCCAGAACCTAATGGTTTCTAAGCTTTATCTCACCTCTAATATATCACTAGGCTATAATTTCATAGACTCGACAATATATATGTAAATGCCGGTTGTGGTATAAGAAAAAAGAAAGTCAGTAAATGTGACATGAGACCCAAACACCCAGTGGTTAGTTTACGGACTTCATCAACCAATCAAATGTTGATGCTATAGATGAAGATGTTAAATGTTAGCATAAATAATAATAATAATAATAATAATAATAATAATAATAATAATAATAATAATAATTGTAATATATAAATTAATTATTTAACCGCATACACCCCTTTCTCTTGGGATTAAACCCAAGACCTCCCACTAAGAGGCAAGAGCCTCTATCAAGTGAGCTAGCACCACTTGGCCACTACATTTATACATAGTATATAATTTTCATGTTTTTATACTTAAAAATGTTCCGTGTTGAACCTTAATAACCAAACCCAAGAAAGGCCTATGTTAAAATATTATATAATCTACAGTTAAATAACATTATTTTCTATATAATCTACAGTTACGTAACATTATTTTCTAATAGTTACAGAACTTTCGTTTTCACAAATAATAAAAGTGAAGTAAATAGTGTTAAATATTTTGTCAAAGGTTATTTGAGCGATTTATGAAGGAAATTAAAAGGTAGATGGGTGGTTTTGCGATGATTGGTTTTAAATTTGAATAGACTACTTTACCTCCAAATGTCATACATAAGCAATTCAAAATTTGGATATGATAGATATGGTCATTTTCACTCATTAAATTATAATATTAATTTATTATTCACATTATTGATGTATTAAATATCTCGAAATAATTCAATCACGATATATTTGAATAAACTTTTAACGTAAACTGCTAAAATGGTCAGAGACTCAGAGTTTGTTTACTTTTGGCACTTTAGTTCAAAACACAAATCTTTTGAATCTGTGTTTCTATGGTTACAATTTTGTTGTCATTTTCATCCAAAAGCAAAATCTGGTCAGTTTTTCCAGTTAACATACAACTTTTTTGTCTTTTTCCTCTCTTTTAATAAAGGGCAAAAATGGTCTAATAACGTTTTGTTATAACAATTTAAAAACATCTGACAATTTTGCCCTTCATTAAAAGAGAGGAAAAAGACAAAAATAACTGGATATTAACTGAAAAATCTAACAAGATTTTGCTTTTGGATTAAAATGGCAAGAGTAAACTGCCATTTTGGTCTATGAGGTTTGGTCAATTTTGCCACTTTATTCAAAAACTCAAACATTTTGTATCTGGCTCCCTGTGTTTTCAGTTTTATTGTCATTTTGGTCAAAAAACAAAGTTAGCTCAGATTTCTAAAAAACTGTTTTTTTGTCCTTTTCCTCATTTAGTGAAGGGCATATTGGTCATTTTGCCCACCTGCCCACCCACCCCCACCCTCTTTCCTTTTCTTCTCTCTTTCCCCTTCTGATCTTCACGACCAAACCACAATCATCACCTTCACACCTCCACTCTGTCACTTGTTCCGACGCTGCCGCCACCACCGCCGTCGTCCCTGTCATCACGACCAAACCACCATCCCATGTTCATCACCGGTAAAGGAAACAATCGATCTCTCAACAAACCCCTAAAATCCGACCTATAAGCACCATAGATCATTTAATTTCAGTTCAAACACCTTCAAACCTACAACAAATTCAGCACCGTGTTCACCATCGAGCACTGCCTCAGAACCGCCATCAGACACCTTCAATAGTTCAGCAAAAATTAACAACATATTTGCAACAAAACCCTAAAATTCGGCACTGTCACCGCCTTCAATCATTAAGCATCGTCGTCACCTTCAAACCTGCAACAAAAACCTAAAATTCGATCTACAAACACCTTTAATCAGAGTCGCCATCAGAGCATCGTTGTCATCATCAGAGTACTAAAAGTTAAACACCTCCCCGACCAAATCTGGAGGTTTGATGGAAGAATTGGAGTTTGTCGATCAGATCTAATGTTATACGCTTCCGTGTTCTGACATGTTAGGTGAGGAAGGTGGTGATAGTGGTGGAGGTGCGGTGGGGATGGTGGTGGTTCAGTGATGGTGCGGTGGGGATGGTGGTGGTGTAGTGGTGGTGCGGTGGTGTTAATGGACGTGGTAGGGGTCTCTCTATATATATATATAGAGAGAGAGATTGCAAGTGTGTGTGATAGAGAAAACGAGAGAGAAAAGAGAGACAGAGGGGTGTTTAGAGAGAGATAGAGTGAAGAGTTTGAGGGGTGTTTACATCTTTATATATTATATAAATTTTCTATATAATGACCATTTTGCTCATGAGGAAACGGACAAAATAGCAGGATTTAATTTGAGAAATATGACTTGATTTCACTTTTGAACAAAAATGACAAAAAAAAAAGAAACCACATGGACCCAGATACAAAAGGTTTGAGTTTTGGACTAAAGTGGCAAAAGTGACGAAACCTCAGGACCAAAATGGCAGTCTACTCAAATGGTAACAAAGTTGACCGCATGAAAAAAAGTTTGAGTTTTGGCCTAAAATAACAAAAATATCAAACCTTAAGGACCATTTTGACAATTTACTCCTTTGAACTCAAACTAAAGAGTAAATTACAAGTTTTGTCCTTTATGTATGTCCCAAATTGCAGGCGCTGTCCTTTGTCTTTAAAATTGATGAGTTTTGTCCTTAATGTTTGCAAATCTTGCACGTTATGTCCTTTAGGCCAAACCCAGTTAGATTTTTTTGGTTAAAACTGGTCATCCAAGGGTATTTTAGTCTTTTTACCTATATATTTAATATTAATATTAAAAAATACTATTATTATTACTATTATTTATATATATGAAATCATTAATCATAATCTTCCCCAACTCTCTCTGCAATTCATCTATCTCTCTCTCTAAACTCAATCCGCCATCACCCACCATAACTAAATCAAACACCCACCACCACCACCATCATCGTCACCCTTCACCACCAGAAACACTCCACCACCTCTAACCGCCATCACCCACCAGAAACGCCACCATCAACCATCATCACCATCAACTCTCTCTCTCAGCTTCACCCACCGCCCCTAACAAAACCACCGCCGCCGCCCCTAATCACCTCCCACAACCACCGTAGCCGAACCCGATCTTCAGCGATCAAACCCAGCAACAGACTGAACATCCGCCAACACAACAAATGAACAGATTGAACCCAACAACAGATTGAACATCCGCAAACAAAACAAATGAATAAATTCATTCAAGTATGACAAAATGAACAGATACTTCAAATCGACTACAATTAACGAGATTGAAATCATAAACTGAACAAATTGAAGTTTGCAAAACAAACCTTAAACTTCTACTCAAATAAAACCCAATTCACCGCCATCTCCACCACCCTCCACCGTCGCCGTCACCACCACCCTCCATCGCCACCGTCACTACGGCCACCATCACCACCACCCTCCACCCTTCACCGACATCATCACCACAACTACTGCCCATAAACCTATCTTGAGATCTGATGTGATGAAGACCATAACCGCCACAACTACCGCCTTTAACCACCCTCACCGATTTCCACACAAAACCTCCATATTCAGCCACCCTTAACCTCCGATTCACATATTACTTATCACCACCAATCCACATTCAGCTCAACCTTGCGATGGTGGAAGTTGGGGTTTTCAGATCTTTGAGCAAAGACGCCGAAAAATGGGTAAGATGGTCGACGGGGATGGGGGCTACGGTGTTTTCAGATCTTTCAGGCGAACAAGATGGTGGAAGTTGGGGTTTTCAGATCTTTGAGCGATGGTGGAAGTTTCAGATCTTTCAGGCGAACAAGATGGTCGACGGGGATGGGGGCTAGGGTGTTTCAGGGTTGGGTAATGTAGAAGATGAAGATGCATATATGTTAATATAGAGAGAGAAAGGGGGAGAAAATCTGGTGGAGAGAGAGAGTTATAGAGTGGTGGATTAGATTTTTATTTAATTTTATAAGATACCCTTTATAATACATTAGTAAAATGACAACTTTACCCCCATGTGCCTTGCACATGACTGCATTTAACCAAAAAAATTAATTGGGTTTGGCTTAAAGGACATAACATGCAAGATTTTGAAACATTAAGGACAAAACTCGTCAATTTTAAAGACAAAGGACAGCGCCTGCAATTTGGGACATACATAAAGGACATAACTTGTAATTTACTCCAAACTAAATATACAACTATCTAGAATACAGATTTTCAACAAAACTACGTGAACATCATAAAATTACCTATTAAACTCCAACGTTCAGTATGTTTTTTCACAAATATCTTTTGGCTTATACTTATATTTTGTCACCACTATGTATTTGTGGATATAAGTAATATTGGTCTTCAAATGTGAGATTTTGGGTTTAAATTCTTGCAATTACAAAGTAAATGTGGAATTAACGTGGTGCCATTTAAGAAAGATTAATATTGGTGAGATTTAGAAGTTGATGAAATATGACTAAGCATTTGAGTATGTAAGCTAGACATGTTTTGTATCACATGTTTATCTTTATACATTAATGTTGTCTTGGTTAAGTTGAGCCGAGGGTCTCAACTTATTCTTTGTTAGTTTTCCAAGTTCCATCAATGTTGCTTTTGTTCATGTTCTTACTTGTCTGTTGATCCTTATATTTAGTTGTTTGTTTGTTTTGTCCGTTGTTTAAGTTGAGCCGAGAGTCTCCCTAAAAGCAGCCTCTCTATCCTATGGATAGAGTTAAGGTTCACCTACATCCGACCCTCCCCAAACCCCACTAATAGCTTAGCTATTGATGAGATTTTACTGGGTATGATTGATTGATTGATTGATTAATGTTGTCTTGGTGAGGGAACAGGTAAGAAGAACAAGAGCAAAAAAAGTGAAGTAGGATATAGGGATGACAATGAGCAAGAAAAAGGCAACTCACGAATACCCGACCGTCATACATTAAGTGAGCAAATCAATGAAAGCCGTCGGCACATGTATCCGTCTGCTAGTGGAGAGTGGGTAATTTGTTCGATGAGATTCTTTTGAGTTACTTACTGGGTATTCTACTATAATTTTTGGAATACACACATATAATTATTATACATATTAAAAGTCAGTATTCAAAAAAATTTATAATATTATTATACATATTAAAAGCAAATCAAAGATTTTTATAATTTTGATTGTTTTAATACTTAATTGATTTTTATTGGATAGATATCGATTTGGTTTATTACAGTACCAGTACGATATACGCACTCGATATAAAAATTAACATATGTTTAACATCGATCAAAACGATAAAGACGAACACTGGTACTAGCACTGATGTTTTTCAAACGGTTTCATTCGGTTGAGAGTCATGGTAGTTGTACCGATATTCATTTATCGTCGCAGAAAGAGTGGATAAAATGAAAAATAAAATGAAATCGGAAACCATAAAAATGAATATAGATACCGTGATATATTGTCAGGTTATTGAATGAGAACACAATAAAATAAATATCAGTATCAAAAGCGTTGTTATACGTTATGTGTAAATTTATAGAACGCAAACGAATCGAATTGAACTGATGTCAACATCAGTATTTGTATTGATATTCGTTTCTAATTGTTTTTTATCGATGTAAGGTTTTCTCTTTCAGTTACAATAGCGAGGATCGGTATCGTAATGAGACAAACTGATACCAACTAAATCCCGCCGCAAAGCGCAAGGGAATATCACTAGTTATAATTAATAATCATGTAGTACATGAACAGAAAATTGTTTTTATAAAAAATAAAGAGAAAAATTACATATGGAAAAAGAAGTTGATATACAAATAAAATCGTTTGAAAAAGTTGATATTCATTTGGAGTATTTTGGACCGCATCGTACTTTATGTTTGGATTTCACATTGGTTTGTTTGATCATTTTAAAACCAATTTTCAATTTTGGTTTGGTTCATTTTATAAAATAAACTATTTGTTTGGGTAATAATTTATAATTTACTATTTTTCATAATTTCATAGAAGCATTGTTACATCTAAAACTCACTTGTGTCACCACCGGCGCTATTGGCATCTATTGTGATGTGTACGATGGTAAGCATAAATCATTGATGAATATTGGTGAGTTTGCCAATGAAAAAAAGGCATTGCGACGATTAACTTGTATATAATATTTGTGTTCATTGTTGCCGGATGCCATCCCTAATAGGGTGAGAGCAAGAGAGGCCCATAAGGAGAGAGCGCAATATAGGGTTGATGATGTAGAGATTCTAGCAACTGGGAGAATCGCAACTTAGCGTTAGGTTATCCCACCTAAAATCCTTTTATGTCTCCATTTTTAGAGTGATTGTGGAACACTAGAGTTGTGGGTACGGTGTTACATCTACGTAACTTGAAGGAGAGATCAGTTGGGAGATAGTTTGACTTTGGTCTTAAGATTTTTGGTTTCTTATGTATAGGGTTAGGAGTCGCATGACAAAAGATAGAAAACCAAGGCACACAATGCAAATCATTTTGGGGAAACACATTTTGGCTGTTGAATTTGTGTACGCAAACGGCGTATTCAAGGGGTTTAATCTGGACCCAACAATTTTCATCTTGATGAAATGTTCATTTAGCAATCTTATGAATGTGTTGTTGAAGTGGAGAAGGGGACGTTGTGTAGGAAGAGTGTGACGCTAGGCTTGAAGGGTGATGGCGAAGATTTGGAGCTCAACGAAATAGGATGGTCATCGTCTTTTAAATAGACATCAATGTTTTTGTAGGAATCCGTTCGTGCAAAATAAATAAAATAATTTATTAACTTGAATTACAAGAACAAAAACAGAATTACAACTGAAATAAAATACTATTACAACTGAAAAGGGAAAAACAGGAACAGAAAACACGAACAGACGAAACTATTCTTGGCTGAGGATCGTGTTAGACACGGGTCCCTTAAAACAAATTTCGTGTCTCCCAGGAGAACACGTTTGTCTCCAGGATACAACAGCCGCAAGCAGTTACACTGCCGGTCTTGACTTCAACCCGAAGGTATACCTTGAATGCTTAGAAGAAGAGAAGAATTTCTGAGAGGAGATTCTAAAATTGCTGGTAAATCCGGTGTCTTGGTCTTCAATAGGATGCACCTATTTATACTAGCTAGACTTGAAGAAACTGAAAAACAAATTTAATGGGAGAATTAAACTGCATTAAACGTCTTCAATGCACCTTAATTCGTCATTAAATTCTCAGTCAACCGCATTAACTATGTCAGTTTCGAATGCTGAAAACGTAACTGCACTGCAGTAACTGCTGCTGGAAGCTTCTGCGCGCGCGGTGTGCCCATGCGCGGTGCGGCCTCTTGGCTCACAGCCGTGCGCCACACAGTCGGACCCATGCACCATGCGTGCACCTGCGCATGACTGCCACGTCATGCGCCGCATCACCTACCACTTGGTCCTTGCAACCCTTGTCCTCCACCACGCGCACGTGGTCAAAAATACAAAGGCGGCTCTCAAGCGGCTCGCGGCGATGCGAAGTGCAAAGTGCGCCATCAAAGCGCCACATTGCGCCTCATCGCCCACGCCACGCGCGCGCGAGCGTGTGCGAGTTAGGGTGCTCCGCACCCTTCGCGAGGACACTAGTGTGTGCTTCCATGAAACAATAAGGATGGAGAGATCCTACTTAAATACCCCTTTAAGTTCCATCTCTCATCCGATGTGGGACAAGGTGCTACTTTCCCACATTTTCAGCATTTCAAGTTTAAACACCAAACTTTGAGCATCGATATCTCATTCATCTTAGCTCCGTTTTGGACGTGGTTTAGTTCGTTGCGAAGCTCTTCCGACATAGAACACAAACCCACAAATAAATATATAAAACCCGCTCATTTTATTATATTTATTTCAAGTCCAAAATAGGAAAAAATCATTTTCCTATATTTGTGAAAAATGCTATTTTCACAAAATTTCCAACAATCCCCCACATGAATAGAAATCGATCTATCAAGTTTCAACGATACACGTTCAACAGTTGAGTATTGCAAGATAGGTAGGTGTAACCTTTGAACCTCCTTTTGTGAAGCATACTTAGCCTCCTAGGGTCTTGTAGACGCGGTGTCCTTGAACAATCCCCCATTTATGTAGGCGACAATATACATTCACGCAATACTCTCCCTAGTCGAGTTAAGACCTCATGGTTGTGTCCGTTCATGGTCATGGAACACGTTCCTGGTTCTGCGAGAGCTCTAGGATTTGCGCCTCCCCACAAATCCATTCGAAGCGACCCCACTTCTCTCTAACATAGGTGATTCCTCTGAATCATTAAAAACATCATGGTTAATTCGGATTTCCTCAAAATCCTTAACCTCAACATGCTTAACCTTTCCTTCATGTCACTGATTGGAATGGACTAGGAAGTATACAACTCCCTTTATTGATTTTGGGGCACCCCCCACAGTGACTCCCTTTGGGTTTATGATTAAGTTTGCCTATTGAACCTAGATCTTGGGATCTCCAGTCAACTAGGTTAGGTTTCCCTCATATTCCCTTCACCTATGGGCTTTAGTCCCATTCCTCTTGACAACCTATACACCTTATCTGTGCTTAAGCCTTTCGTTAACGGGTCCGCAATGTTCTCATTTGACCTCACATAGTCAACTGAGATAACACCCGTTGAGATAAGTTGTCGTACCGTGTTGTGTCTACGTCGAATGTGCCTTGATCTGCCATTGTACATCATGTTTTGTGCTCTAGCAAGAGCAGACTGATTGTCACAATGTATGCAGATCGCCGTCAACGGCTTTGGCCATCTTGGAATATCTTCCACAAATTGACGTAGCCACTCCGCCTCTTCCCCGCTTTTATCTAAAGCGACGAATTCGGATTCCATCGTAGATCTAGCTATAACCGTTTGCTTGGAAGACTTCCAAGCTATAGCTGCGCCAGCAAGTGTAAACACATATCCACTTGTCGATCTATGATCTTTTATATCCGATATCCAGTTCGCATCAGTGAATCCTTCGATCACTGCTGGATCACGGGTATAATGCAATCCATAGTCTCTCGTGTATCTTATGTATCTAAGCACCCTCATGATAGCTTTCCAATGATCCTTGCTCGGATTACTGGTGTATCTACTTAGCCTGCTCACAGCGTACGCTAAGTCGGGTCTAGTACATGTCATTAGATACATGAGACTACCAATGATCCTTGAGTATTCTAACTGAGAAACACTCTCGCCTCTATTTTTCCTTAGGCGTTGGGTATTATCAATTGGAGATCGAGCTATACTCGTATCGTCCGAATTGAATTTCCCAAGGATCTTGTCCACGTAGTGAGATTGACTCAACACAAGACCATTTTGGTAACTAGTGATTTTTACTCCAAGAATCACATTCGCGAGACCCATGTCTTTCATGTCAAACCTCGCTTTCAACATGTCTTTCGTTGAGTTGATCATTTTATCATCACTCCCAATGATAAGCATATCATCTACATAAAGACATAGAATCACATAACCTCTTGGTGTGTCTTTAAAATAAACACACTTGTCGCACTCATTTATTTTGAAACCATTGTCAATCATGACATGATCAAACTTTTGGTGCCATTGTTTTGGAGCTTGCTTCAAGCCATACAAAGACTTGACCAATTTACATACTTTGCCCTTGTTTCCAGGGGTGGAAAAACCCTCAGGTTGTTCCATGTAAATTTCTTCTTCTAAATCGCCATTTAGAAATGCAGTCTTTACATCCATTTGGTGAACTTCCAAATTTCTTAGAGCCGCAATTGCAAGAACCAATCGTATAGAGGTTATTCGCGTTACAGGCGAGTAAGTATCAAAGTAGTCTAGACCCTCCTTTTGTCTAAATCCTTTGATTACTAACCTTGCCTTGTATTTATCAATACTTCCATCGGCTTTCATCTTCCTTTTGAATATCCAACGATATCCAAGTGGTTTACAACCAGGTGGAAGATCTACTAACTCCCAAGTATGATTTTGCAATATAGAATCTATTTCATTCTTAATTGCTTCTTGCCATTGAGGTCCTTCCGCTGAGGTAACCGCTTTGCGGTAGGTATTGGGCTCACCCTCAACCATATAGCTCATGAAGTCTGGACCAAAGGATTTTTCAACCCTTTGTCGTTTACTTCGTCTAAGCTCACCCCCCTCGACCTCGGGTCGTTCATGTCTTTCATCTATCCTTGTAGACGAACTTGGTCCTGCTTCATCTAACCATGTAGACGAACTTGGACCTGCTTCATCAACCGCTCTTGATGAAGGCGCATGTGTTTGTCCTAACATAGGAAACACATTCTCAAAATATGAGACGATATTAGGATTTGCCTCCATGATAGTGTGTTTGTGTACATCGGGATTCTTGGATTCATATACAAGAAAACGATGCGCACTACTTTGATGTGCATATCCAATGAAAATGCAATCAACAGTTTTGGGTCCTATCCTAAGAGCCTTAGGAGGTGGTACAATCACCTTAGCTAGGCACCCCCACACTTTCAAGTATTTGTACGAAGGCTTCCTTTTTCTCCATAACTCATATGGAGTTTCGTCCCTATTTTTCAAAGGTATCTTGTTCAAAAGATAGTTTGCTGAGAGAATGGCGTCCCCCCACATTTCTCGGTTCACTCCCGAGCTTATCAACATGGCGTTCATCATTTCTTTCAATGTGCGGTTCTTACGTTCCGCAACGCCATTTGATTGTGGAGAATAAGGTGGTGTACACTCATGTACAATGCCACTTTTTGCGCATAAATCCGCAAAAGGTGCAACATATTCACCTCCTCGATCGCTTCTCAAAGCTTTTATCTTCTTTTTAAGTTGATTCTCAACTTCGTTTTTGTACAAGATAAACTTCTCTATTGCTTCGTCTTTACTTTTAAGTAAATACACATAGCAATATTTCGTACAATCATCAATAAACGTGATGAAGTACTTATTTCCTCCATGCGTGGGAACCGCTTTTAAATCACACACATCGGTATGAATTAAATCAAGGGGTTCGGTTATTCGTTCAACCGATTTAAACGATGATCTCGTAAGTTTGGATTCAACACATGTCTCGCATTTGTGATTGGACTCGATATGGAATGTTGGTATCAAGTTTAATTTAATTAAACGTCGTAATGAATTAAAATTTACATGTCCTAGTCTACCATGCCAAACATTAGAAGACTCAACCATGTAAGTAGAAGTAGAAATTTCATTCAAACTTTTGTTTTGGTTTACAACCATTACATTCATTTTAAACATTCCATTTAGGGCATAGCCCTTTCCAACAAACATTCCACGTCTAGACAAGACAAAATTGTCCGATTCAAATACTAGACGAAATCCAAACTTGTTGAGCATCCATCCCGACACGAGATTCTTCCGTATCTCTGGAACATAAAGCACGTTTGTCAAGGTAAGCTCCTTGCCCGAAGTCATCTTCAAGACGACCGTGCCTTCCCCCTTGATGCTTGCGGTAGCTTTATTCCCCATATAAAGCTTTTCTTCACCCGACGCTTCCTTGAATGTAGAGAAAAGAGCCTTGTCTCCACAAACATGGCGGGTTGCACCCGTGTCAACGAACCATCCTTTTGGGTTTTCACCCATCGCGTTGACTTCTTCAATCATAGCCGCTTCCTCGGTTATCATTGCAATGAGAGGCATACCATCCTCATCAACCATGTGCGCACGCTCACGCTTAGGTTTCTTGCATTGGTTAGCACGGTGCCCCGTCTCGTTACAATTGTAACAAGTACCTTGGAAAAGCGCAGGCTTCTTTTTCACAGCCCCCTTTTTAGGTCCAAGGTTGCTAACCTTTGCTTTCCCTTTGTTGTCCTTTTTACCCTTGCCTTTCTTGCCCTTTGAGGACTCCCCAACTTCCACCATGTTTGCTTTAGCCGAAGCTTGCAAAATGGTGCCTTTTTGGGCCACCCTGTTTTCTTCTTCTATACGAAGACGAAGAACAAGATCCTCGACCGACATTTCCTTTCGCTTGTGTTTAAGATAATTCTTAAAATCCAACCAAGCAAGAGGTAATTTTTCGATCATGGCTGCCACTTGAAAAGTTTCGCTAAGTACCATACCCTCAGCATGGATGTCATTTAGTATAATTTGCAACTCTTGGACTTGGTTCATAACAGACTTGTTATCAACCCTTTTAAAGTCCAAGAAACGGGCGACAACAAATTTCTTTGTTCCCGCATCCTCCGTTTTGTACTTTTTCTCTAAAGACTCCCATAATTCTTTGGAAGTCTTGATATTATAGTACACATTATACAATGCATCCGAGAGACCGTTGAGAACATAGCCTCGACATATAAAGTCCGAGTGCTTCCACGCCTCTACCGCGCTCAGAGCCTGAGCATCGGTCTCCCCTTCCGCAGGTTGGGGAACGGTCTCCGTCAAGAACCTCGCAAGGTTCATGGTGGTCAAGTAGAAGAACATCTTCTGTTGCCACCTTTTGAAGTGGAGACCCGAGAACTTCTCGGGTCGTTCAGCATGATTTGCCACTGTGGTCGCTCCCACAGTGTTGGCAGGGGTACCGACAACAACGTTGACGTTGGTATTTTCAGTCGACATTCTGAAAAATTCCACAAAACCAAGTTAATAAACTGTTAGAATAATAAATGTGCTGATTTATTATTTAACTAACAAACTCGATGAGTAAGAAAATCAGCCTCGTAGCTTCTAAGTCCAACTTTGAAGACTACAAGAGAAGATCTTAGAACCCAAAGACGAAGAAGGAGTAGAAACAGAATTCTGTTTTGACAAAGTCGCTACTTTGAATCAAAACAGAGAAAAACCTTTTAAAACACAACCTGCTGTGAGAAAAAAAATTGAAATCACAGCAGAGAAGTTTGTGATTCTACACGAACGGTGTTTTAAAATTTGTTTTAAGATTGTAGGAATCCGTTCGTGCAAAATAAATAAAATAATTTATTAACTTGAATTACAAGAACAAAAACAGAATTACAACTGAAATAAAATACTATTACAACTGAAAAGGGAAAAACAGGAACAGAAAACACGAACAGACGAAACTATTCTTGGCTGAGGATCGTGTTAGACACGGGTCCCTTAAAACAAATTTCGTGTCTCCCAGGAGAACACGTTTGTTTCCAGGATACAACAGCCGCAAGCAGTTACACTGCCGGTCTTGACTTCAACCCGAAGGTATACCTTGAATGCTTAGAAGAAGAGAAGAATTTCTGAGAGGAGATTATAAAATTGCTGGTAAATCCGGTGTCTTGGTCTTCAATAGGATGCACCTATTTATACTAGCTAGACTTGAAGAAACTGAAAAACAAATTTAATGGGAGAATTAAACTGCATTAAACGTCTTCAATGCACCTTAATTCGTCATTAAATTCTCAGTCAACCGCATTAACTATGTCAGTTTCGAATACTGAAAACGTAACTGCACTGCAGTAACTGCTGCTGGAAGATTCTGCGCGCGCGCGGTGCAGCCTCTTGGCTCACAGCCGTGTGCCGCGCGTCCATGCGCGGTGCGGCCTCTTGGCTCACAGCCGTGCGCGGTGTGGCCTCTTGGCTCACAGCCGTGCGCCGCGCGCCCATGCGCGGTGCGGCCTCTTGGCTCACAGCCGTGCGCGCGTGCGCCACGTCACCATGCGCGGTGCGTCCTCTTGGCTCAAGTCCACGCGCGCGTGCGCCACGTCACCTGTGAGCCTATACGAGCGCGCCATACAGTCGCGCCGTATAGACTCACTCTGGTGCGCCGCGCACGACACAGCAGGACCCATGCACCATGCGTGCACCCGCGCATGACTGCCACGTCATGCGCCGCATCACCTACCACGCGCACGTGGTCCTTGCAACCCTTGTCCTCCACCACGCGCACGTGGTCAAAAATACAAAGGCGGCTCTCGGCGATGCGAGCGTGCGAAGTGCAAAGTGCGCCATCAAAGCGCCACATTGCGCCTCATCGCCCACGCCACGCGCGCGCGAGCGTGTGCGAGTGCGAGTTAGGGTGCTCCGCACCCTTCGCGAGGACACTAGTGTGTGCTTCCATGAAACAATAAGGATGGAGAGATCCTACTTAAATACCCCTTTAAGTTCCATCTCTCATCCGATGTGGGACAAGGTGCTACTTTCCCACATTTTCAGCATTTCAAGTTTAAACACCAAACTTTGAGCATCGATATCTCATTCATCTTAGCTCCGTTTTGGACGTGGTTTAGTTCGTTGCGAAGCTCTTCCGACATAGAACACAAACCCACAAATAAATATATAAAACCCGCTCATTTTATTATATTTATTTCTAGTCCAAAATAGGAAAAAATCATTTTCCTATATTTGTGAAAAATGTTATTTTCACAAAATTTCCAACAGTTTTGACATGGTCGAAGTTTAAACCAAGTTTGAAGGATAAAGAGTGGCTAAAGTTTTTGTTAGTTGGATCAACTAGGAATTTTACTTGATAAAAACCAAGTTGTCATATGTGTACCAATAATAATTATCCTTATATTAAAAATCAAACGAAATGAAATCATATATTAAAGAGTTAATTGCGAAAATCGCCCCTGAGTTTTGGGTAGGTTTGGCATTTTCGTCCAAAATGACACTTTTGTACTAAATTGCCCCCAACGTTTGTAACTTTTTGCCATTTTCATCCAAACCACTAACTTAGTTTATTTTTTCTGTTAATTTGAGAATATTTGGATGAAACTGGCAAATATAAAACCACATGGACGATTTTGGCAATTTACTCAAACCTGTTTTAATTTCTTTTATTTAATTATTTTTGTTACATATATAATAAAAAAGAATATACATGGAGTTTTTAGAAAAAAATTAATAGTTTTGTCACATAATTTTTATAAATTTCATCCAAATCACTAACTCAGTTTATTTTTTCTGTTAAGGTGAAGGATGTTTTAAATTTTATAAATTAAGACAGAGATTAATTTACAGCTTCTTTATATAAATCAGTTTTATAAAGAGAAAACGTCATTGGTGTGCAACACATAACAATTGATTACAACTTTTAGTATTTATCAGTTGTAGAGATAGAAAAAAATTGTAAAACGTTACATATTTTTTAAACATGTTGAGCACCTAGGAAATATGTTGGTAGAAATAAAATATTTATTTACTTAAGATTATGAGGGTAACTAACTAATACTTATTCTGGGTGGCTTGAGTAAAGAAATTTTTGGTTCATAGCATTATAATTACAATTTGGTGGGTAATTTTAAGGTTTGGTAACGATACGTTGTTTGATAGGGGGGGGGGGGGACTGGCTTCTGTTTTTCCTTAGGAGCGAATTTAAAAGAGTAGAAGATGAATTACAAACTTGGTACATATGATAAGATTTTTTTATTTGACCTTTTTCAATAAGGTCACCAGGATTTTAGTTTTATAAAATTTAGAGGTTTAAGTAGATTTTATTTTTATAAAACTGATCTATATAAAAAAATTAGAAATTAATGTTTGTCTTAGTTTATAAACATCCTTCGCCTTAATAGAAATTAACTTAGTTAGTGGTTGGATGAAAATTTATAAAAATTATGTGATAAAGCTATTATTTTTTTCATATAAAATTGCATGTATATTCTTTTTTATTATATATGTAACAAAATTAATTAAATAAAAGAAATTTAAAAGAGTTTGAGTAAATTACCAAAATCGTCCCTGTGGTTTTATATTTGTCAGTTTCATCCAAATATCCTCAACTTAACAGATAAAATAAACTAAGTTAGTGGTTTGGATGAAAATGGCAAAAAGTTACAAACGTTTTGGGCAATTTGGTACAAAAGTGTCATTTTGGACGAAAATGGCAAACCTGCCCAAACCTCAGGGACGATTTTGGCAATTAACTCTATTAAAATTACCTTTACCTATATATTAAAATTAGAACACAATGAATAGTAATATTATCAAGGGGATGAGCAAATTGTATTGGGTACTGGTACTAGTATCAAATTTACCAAACCGGGTATATTTTAGGTACTGAATCGGTACCGACTTTGACATTTTCGGTATCGGTTCGGCACCGGTATTCACCTATTTTTACCCTCAAATGCCAGTACGGTACCATGCCAGGTATATTCGGTACCGGTACCCACTTTTAGGGATTTTCGGTCCGAGCTCATCAAATCATCTAGCAACGCAAGTAATTGCCCACCGTTTAGATTACTTTTCATACACAACCCAATGAATAGTAACATCATCAAGGGGATGAGCAAATGGTATCGGGTACCGGTACTGGTATCAAATTTAACAAACCGGGTATATTTTAGGTACTGAATCGGTACCGACTTTTGACATTTCCGGTATTGGTTCGACACCGGTATTCACCGGTTTTTACCCTCAAATACCGGTACCGTACCGTACCAGGTATATTCTGTACCGGTAGCCACTTTTGGGGATTTTCGGTAACGATATTTTCGGTACCTGTTGGTACCGAGCTCATCAAATCATGTAGCAACGCAAGTAATTGCACCGTTTAGATTACTTTTCATACACGTTGTAAGTAAACTGTATTTCGTTTGAATGAGGTTTTAAAACCAGTATCGTATCAACACCAAATTTACTATACCAATTATTTTCGGTACCAATTTGGTACCAACCTTTTGGCGTTTTCAGAATCGTTACTTTCGGTTCGACACCGGTCTAGCACCATACTTGTATTTACTGAGTTTTACCTTCAACTACCATATTGTATGGTACCGAGCATTTTCGGTGCCGATACCAAATTTCGATGATTTTCCGGATCGGTACTTTCGGTGTCGTTACCGGTACCGAGCTTATCTATATTTTAACGTGTTAGCACCATAATAGCTAAACTGAAAACAACCAAATTTCCAACGTGTAGGACATGTGAGTCCTATTATTATATATTAGATTATTTAAAATCGTTTTTTTGGACGAAGTGACTATCGTTACCACGTCATCAGGGACGATGCTTTGAAGGGGCCGGGAGGGGCGCTCGACCCCCCGAACTTTTCGGCCAGTAGTTTTATATATGTAGTTTTCGTATATAAATTTTTGGGTATATATGTTTTCGACCCCCCAGTTCTATAGAAATTTTTGGGTATATACGTTTTCGACCCCCCCCCCCCCGTAAAAAATTTCAAGCTTCGCCACTGCACGTCATTTTTATTTTTGTTTAAATATTCGGTACCTGCTTGCTGTTACCGACACTCGTTTTGCATGCATTAGGTCCCCGCCGCAACGCGCATGCGGAAAATCAACTAGTTCTATTAATAATAATACTAACAGGGTGTTTGGGGTTGAATTTTGAAGAAGCTTTTTAGATTATTGAGTTTTGAAATCGTAAATAATCAGTTTTGAGTGTTTGGGTAAAAAAATTATAAAAATGATTATTTACGTTTAGAAAGTTACAAAACACAGTTTTCCAAAAGCAACTCCCCCCTCTCCTGCAACCAGTTTTCGAAATTGATTATTTGCGTTTCTAGAATTTATTTAGATCAACTGGTTTGCAATATTTCTGATTAGTTTGAATGAATTTGTATTAAAAATGGATAAACTGAATGAACTGTGTATATATATTTAAGTATAACCGGCAAAAATCATGTGACCGTCCTTTTCATTCCTGTTGACTCCCCTGCCACCGTATCTGCCTCCTGATTCTTGTTTCCTTTTCCCGCCATAACTAACTACCGGATTCGGCCCATAAAACCTATATAGAGACATTTTGTGGAGGCCCATTAATTTCAGTCTTTTGACACATGTAGTCGTGGTCCAAGTGCCAACCATATGGGCCCAATTGTGCGATACAACCCTCACCAGCAGGCCCACCAATAGGTTACCTCGTAGGGTCACATTGCAATAAGAGTGAGTAATTTTTGACATTGAGGGAGATGGTTGTATTAAGATATCCAAATGTTTTTCCCATCCAAGACCGGACAAAGTTATGCTTGGCGACCCCATCTACGGTCATCACAAACACGTTGATAGACAAGTATTCGAGTAAACCTTCCAACTTCGTGGTTCGGAGAATAATTTGACTCGTGAAGGCATGAAAACAGAGTTGTGGTCTCGTATCATCGATGAGGTTTCAACCGAGCACAACACCATGAATTATACCTAAAGGTAGTTTGGAGAAGATAGTGTGAACTACGTTGGGTTGACTTTTTAGGTAGTCAACTAAAAGGATTTGCAATTGGAAGTCTAGATGGCCAAGATGAGTACATGATAAGTAAAGCAAAGTATACATCAGAATGTCTTTTTATAGGCAAGTATGGTTAAATTTTCCAATTTGTTTTTCAAAATTCACATAATTAACCATTTATTTGGCTTGTGTATTACACTATGTATGCTTATCGATTTTGAATAATATGTTTAATGCCAAATTTGATAAGATAAGTGTGATAAGTGGTGAATAATGTGTGACACCCAGCTATCTAAGATTTTGTCCGTACAAATGTAACACATGTTTAAATGAATAAAAACGTTATTTAGATTATTTTGGTGTTAATTATAATTAATGTGCACTGATGTTCTAGCAAGTTTAAATTTTACATATAGTTATGTTGGCAATTTTTAATAAAAAATGCGTAACGAACAAAACTGTGAAACGAACGTTGGTGATGACCCGGTTATTATTAAAATTCTAAGTTTTTTAACATCAGTTTGGAATAGAGCCCCTTCAATGATTACCTATTTAATTTTTTCAATATTTCTAACATTAATTATTATTTTTTATATTTCTTACATTTAAATAACTTAGGAAAAAACATAATTTAAACAACGTAGAAAAAACATAATACATAAAAATAAAACATCAAACATATAAATAAAACAAACGTAATATAAGGTTGTGCCGCGAAAAGCCCTCCATTCCGGGCTCGAAAAACCCTCCAAGCCGTAACGTGATCAAACAACCTTAAGTATATTGCTTCGTACTCAGCCCGTGCCTCGACAAGTGCTACATCTCGGCTACACCTTCCACGCGGTTCAACACGGTGACGTAGCACCTCTCAAAATTTGAACACTTTAGGCGTAGATGCATAAACCTTCCGAGATTTGTTCTCTTCCACATATACTTTCACCTACACGTTCGTAGAATGCAATCCTAATCATGCTTCACGTTTGATGCCCTTCGTCTGGGAATCCTAAATCAACCATATCCGCCCAACTTGTGGCTAACGCGATAACCTCCTCCACAGTCCAACGACATGCCATTAAAATAAAAAGGTTTGAGAGTATAAAAAATGATGAGAGTATTAAAAAAGGAGTAGATTGATGGTTTTTTTTTTTTGGGAATAAAATATAAGAGAGTGAATATATATATATATATATAGGATGGATTATTTATTTTTGAACTTTTTTAAAACTACCATTGCATAACGGTAAAACACACAAAGGTCAAGCAGGGATGCCTCGTGATCGCTCGCTATTGTGCTCCCGAGGCAACAATGGCTCCCCCTATAGCGCCCATGGTATGGGGTGTGGGCGCTATTGTGGTTTTTTTACTGAGGTGACTCTTGGTAAACGCCCCCATACCGTCCAGTCTTAGGCCACAACAATTAGTATACATAAAACGTGGCCCTGTTTTTCCTATAAATTAACACCCAGTTAATTTGCGTTTTATAAAACACACCAGTTCATTGTGTTTTAGTTCATTGCGTTAAAGAATAATGTTTTATGAAACACATCAGTTTTCATTGTGTTTAGTTCATTTCGTTTTTGAATTTTGATTTAGTTGATTGCATTTTGTACCACAATGAATTTTTTTTGTGTGTTTTATGGCTATTGCGTTTTATAACACGATGAAAAACACATTTTTTTGTGTTTTTAGTCTATTGCGTTTTATAACACAATGAAAAACACATTTTTTTTTGTATTTTAGTCCATTGTGTTTCGGAGTAAATTACACTTTTCGTCCTTTATGTTTATACTGAATTACAATGGATATCCTTTACCTTTCGAAATTACAAAGTCATCCTTTACGTTTAAAAAGTTTGCAAGTTACGTCCTTTTCACTAGCAGTGTCAAATTTCTCTGATAAATCCAATCATCTCCTTGTGAAATGACCAAACTACCCTTATCTATTATAAATTTAAAATACAAAATAAAAGGTTTTATATTTAATTATATAAATTAACTCACCACCACCCACCCCACCACTACCCATCCCTACGTCTCCACCATTCCAAACATGCAACCGACAACCTCACGACTTTCCGACAACCTCTTCGGCCACCCTAAACACATATTCGCCCTTTACAAATTTTAAAGGAACAAAATCGCATACCCTTAACTCAAGTCTTAAAGATCAAAACCCCATATCAGTTTATAAACAAACATATTACACGAATTATTCATATCCCCACTGATGTGCGTGAGTGTTATTAGTTTTTAATGTATATGTTAAGCCCTTTTTAACACTTTTTAGCCAAGTTTTAAATTTATAAAACACGATATTTACTAACACTAAACACACATATGGGCAAGTGCACCCATCGTGAGCGTAGTATAGTGTTGGTAAGATACCGAGGTCGTCCAAGGACACAAGAGCTATTAGTACCGGTTTATCCTCAACGTCTAATCAAATCAAAAGTTTAGAAAAATGTTTTAAACTAAGAAAATAAAAACTAACTAAAATGCTGAAAAATAAAAATAAAAGAAAAAACAGATAGACAAGATGAATCACTTGGCTCCGACTCGTGTTTAGTGTAACCTTTGATTATTTCCGCACTTTTGCACTATTTAAGAGATTATCTTAGTTATTGTAGTAGGCCCCTCTTTTGAAGGTGACGTTACCCTCAACCCAGTAGTTTGAGTCAGCAAGGATACAATCCTAAAGGGTCGGATTATTGAAAGATAATTAATTAAGTTATTAATGCATAATGTGGTAGGCCCCTCTTTTGAAGGTGACGTTACCCTCGGCTAAGTAGTCTGAGTCAGCAGGGATACAGTCCTAAGTAGCCGGGTTAAAGTATTAATAGTAGTTTAACTTCTGAGGGGAACAAAGAGTTTGGACCCCCGCCATCCAATACCGTTAAGTATTGAAGGAGGTCCTACTAAATTTGACCCAGGTCCTTTGCAGGATCTATACACTGAACAATGGCAAGACTCTTACCAAACCGTTCCCTTAACCCCCGACCAGGTAGCCAACATACCTCCATATAGACCGTCGAGATATGAATGGTGTAAATCTTTTATTTTATATAGACAGTAAAATAATGCCAAGACACCACGGACAAACGATAAGGAAGTATCACCTTAAACATAAGAAACTAGTTATTAAAGTCATTAATACATAACCAATTAAAAAGTGCGAAAATATTAAAAATAAAAAGTATTACACTAGACACTTTGTCTTCACCAAGTGATGTAAGAGACTTAGGTAAACATGGCCTTGATTGTCAAGAACTCTTACGATCAATCTTGGATCCCGAGACGACTCACACACTCTATGATGGACAATGGATGATGGTGGTGGATGATGGTGTTATGGTGGTGGTGGGTGGTGGGTGAAGTGTGAGAGAGGTGGTGTGCCAAGGGATGGTTTGAGCTTGAGCCAAGCACTCCTATTTATAGGCTGAACAGAAGCTCGGGCACGACCCCGTGTCCAGTGGGCACAACCCCGTGTCCACATCCTTCTCTGTCTTCATTAATTGCTCTTGTCTTTATTAGTTGACCACGGCCCCGTGTCCACTGGGCACGACCCCGTGTGCAGAAGCATATCTGTACTATCAAGATTTGCCTGGATTCTGCGAATCTTATAGTTGACCACGACCCCGTGTCCGCTGAGCACGGCCCCGTGGTGGGCGATGGAAGCTTCTACAACTTTGTCTTTTATGCTGACACTTGGGCACGCCCCCGTGCTCATTTAGCACGGGGCGTGTTCAGCCTCCTGTTTTCTTGTTTTGCCTGGGAAAATGCTTTTGGGGAGGTCGGGCATGCCACGTTTATTCCTTTTCTTGTATTTGTGTTAGATTTAGCTGGCTTTTTGCTTCTTTTGTTAATTTGAGCTTATTTAATCCTGAAAATACAAAAGGAAGACAAAAGCACTCTTTTTCCAACATTAGTACTAAAAAAGGGTTAGTTTTATGCCACAATTGATGTAATTTATATGTTGCATTTTGCACACATCAAATACCCCCACACTTGAATCTTTGCTTGTCCTCAAGCAAAACTCTTTATAATGTGGCTTTACACTCCCAAATAGAATTGGTAGAAAAGAAGGTTTTTGGGCTTGTCATAGAGTGTCGGGATTTCCAAGATTCTTTATTTAGTTTTATTTTTATTTATTTACAATCCTATTCGTCGTGATTTATTTAAAACTTTTCATAAGATAAATTACTTATTAGGGCATAACATGCCTTTTTAAAATTCTATTTATATACAAGCTCACATACCTCACGGGGGATCACTCAACACTCGGCCGAAGATGTATTTTAGTGAATCACTCGAGAGCGGCATGGAACTTACTCCTACCATAGGCTTGCCAGGCAATCAATCCTCCTCCTTTTTAACTGTATACCTTTGTAAATAAGGGTTAGGCTTGGGTTAAAGGTAGGTGGTTGGGTTAGTGGTTAGTAGAAAAGAGCGAAAAAGCGTAAAAAGCGTCGGTTTTCGAAAGACTTTTTATTTTTGCAATTTTTTTTATTTTTATTTTGATGAAGCTATTATTCAAACAAAGTTATTTTTGATGAACTTGTTTGTTTATTCCTTTTGCTTCATCAACAAAACATAAAATATATATATATATTTTTTCAAAGTCAAACGAAAAATCGAGCTTGTTACTAAAACAAAGGGTTAAAATAAAAAGGTTTTGGTGGGTGAAAGGGTGTTTGGTTTGGGTTAAGAAATGAAAAGGTTTAGGCTCAAAGGGGTTAACTAGGGGGATTTTGGGTAGGTGGTAAAAAAAATAAAAATAATGGTGTAGAAATAAAAAGGGTTAGTCCTAATGCCTCCATCATTTACTTACTCGGGTTTAAGTTGGTAAGGACCGGGAATGTATCGTCGTGGCAAGTTCTAGAGTTGTAAGAACCAAGCGGCTATTCACACAAGAAACGAAAAATGAGCATTTTAATTTAAAGATATGTATTTGTATGCTCAATAAAGGCTCAAAACTCACTTTTGTGGGAATGAGTTTTTATGTGACCAAGTATATATAATTAAATTTTAACTAAGCTTGTCATGCCTTTTCATAATTTTCTTATGTTGGTTCTTTTTATCACGACGCTATCGGTTGTAAATTTGTAAAAATATAACCTTTTTAGAATTTGAATTTCCCGAGTTAAACCTAGACAAGTACAGAAAAATGAATTTTTTTTTGAAAAATTTTGGGGTGATTAGCGGTTCCAATAGAGTTTTGTGTAAGGCTTGTAATTAGGACTTGCAAGATTCAAGGTTTTAGCACCCCCTCTCCACTTAAATTACACATTGTCCTCAATGTGTCCCAAAATTAAGTTTTTAGGTTGATTGAATGTGTAAAAAGGTGTGAAAAAGCAAAAATTTGTGTTACTGGGCGCTGGACACGGCCCCGTGTTGTCCGGGCACGGCCCCGTGTTCAAGTGCCAGTAACAAAAATTAAACAAAAGAAACAGAAGCCTGGACACGGGGGCGTGTTGGGTGAACACGGCCCGTGTCCAGTTTACCTAAACTAGGTCATTTCTGCAGACTGTGCAGCACGGGGCCGTGTTGGGCGGACACGGCCCGTGCTGAACTTACTGTTAATGAAGAAAATTGTCGGATGGCCCTGTTTTCCTGCATGGGGTGCTGGTTCAAGTTTCCCTTGTTATCCTTTGCCATCCTGAGTGTATTTTATTCCTGAAAATTAAAAACTAACTAGAAAACATAAAGATTAATATAAATTAAACTAAGGATAGTTCCGCGGAATGCCTTCGAGGTGCGCCACGTTTATAAGGGTCATTGGCTAGACCCAAAGCCTGGTCATATGTCACTCAAGTGGGATGTTTTGCATCCCATGCTACACCTTCGGAGAGCGTCATCCAAGCTTGAGTCTATGACCTTCATGTAGTTGACCGGGTCTTCGTCTTCTACTCTCTTTCCAACTCCAAACTTCACTTCCTCGTCCCCAAACTTCAATGTTAGTGTTCCGTCATTCATGTCCACCACTGCTTGGGCGGTGGCTAGAAATGGCCTCCTGAGGATGAGAGGGACATCGGCGTCTTCCTCCATGTCTAGGACGACAAAGTCGGTCGGGAAAACGAAATTGTCAACTTTGACCAATAGATTTTCAGCGACACCTTGTGGAAATTTGACGGATCTGTCGGCGAGTTGTATGCTCAGCTTTGTAGGGCTCGTTGTTCCTAGGCCAAGTCGTTTGAACATTGATGTGGGCATGAGGTTAATGCTAGCCCCAAGATCGGCTAGTGCATTACGAATGGGGGATTCCCCAATCGAGCAAGGAATCGTGAAGCTTCCGGGATCAATTTTCTTTTGTGGGAGTTTGTTGAGTACTAAGGCGGAGCATTCTTCGCCTAAGTTAACTAATTGCAATGATTCAATTTTTCTTTTTTTAATGAGGAAGTCCCTCATAAATTTTGCATATTTAGGCATTTGTGTTAGGACCTCGATAAAAGGAATATTAACATGCAATTGTTTTAATATATTTTCAAACTTTGCGAATTGCTCATCGGTCTTTTGACGATTTAACCGACCGGGGTATGGAACCGGAGGAGTCTCGGTGGGCTCTTGATTTGGTGGAGAAGCCTTTTCTGGTTGTGGTGCGGGTGGAGTCGTGGTTTGGCTGGATTGGCTTTTTTCAGCCGGCGGTAATGGAGCCTCCTCTGGACCCACGGTTCGGTTTCTCAATGTGATGAGATGTACTTATGCTTTTGGGTTGGTTTCGGTATTGCTTGGTAACGCGCCTTGTGGTATCTCGGAGAAATTTTGAGCTACTTGATTTAATTGTTTTTCAATGTTTTGAATGCTAGCTTGTTGATTTCTAAAATTCGATTCCAATTGCTGAAATCGATCCGAGTTTTTCTTTTCGGTGTCGGAGATGAGGCGAGATACAGTATCTTCAAGCCTTTCTCGTCCACCTTGTTGTTGAGAAAAGTTTTGTGGTTGTTGAAAGTTAGTTCGTTGGTTTTGTTGGTTACTACTATTGCCGGGATCTCTCCAACCAAGGTTAGGGTGGTTACGCCATCCTTGGTTGTAGGTACCCGTTGGTGGACCCGACGGCCTAGGTCTATTATCAATGTAGTTTACCGTTTCTGTTTGATCATCTAGTTCTTTCATACAACTCCAATTTTCATGTGGTCCACCACACCCCTCACAAGCCATAACCAAGGCCGATTTTGCCATTTCTAACTTTTTGATTTTTGAAGAAAGGGCCTCGATTTGGGCTTGTAAAGAAGTGCTTTCATCAACCTTATGGGCGCCCGGGGCAATAGATTTATTACCTCGGGGAGTGTGCCATTAAAAATTGGTTTGAGCAATTTCCTCAATTTGATTGTATATTTCATTTGGGCGACGATTACCTAGAAGTCCCCTGGAGCTAGAATCAAGTGTTTGTCTTGTGTGTGGCAACAATCCATTGTAGAAAGTGGATACTTGTTGCCATACCGCAAGACCGTGATGAGGACACTTTCTTAGTAGCTCCTTGAACCTTTCCCAAGTTTCATATAAGGATTCCCCATCCTCTTGTGAATATGTGTTAATTTCAGTCATTAATTTAGCTGTTTTAGTAGGAGGGAAATACTTATATAGAAACTTTTGGGCTAGTTCATCCCAGGTGTTTACCGAGCCAACTGGGAGGGTTTTCGAAGGCGGATGGCGTCGTTTGATGCTCCATTGATCCGAAAGTTATCACATATTTCTAAGAAATTAGTAATATGTAGATGGGGATCCTCGTCCGCAAGCCCATGAAAGGTTGCGGAGTTTTGAAGCATTTGTATCAAATGCAGTCGAAGTTCGAAGTTATTGGCTTCGACATTCGGTGCATTGATAGCGGCGCCGAGATTACCTACAGTGGGTCGTAGGTAATCCATGAGGGTACGTTGGTCCGCCATTGGAAGTGGTTCCCTCGAAACTTTCTCTTGGTTTTTAGGTTTAAGTCTTTTTCTGAGAAAGCGTTCGGGTTCTTCTAGGGGTTCTTTTATGTCTCTACTAGCAATGGAGCTCGTACACTACGTAGGAAGTTCAAATGTGGCGCCTGGGTTCCAAGTCCTGCAATAAAAACAGAAAAGAACGCTGGTCAGAAAGTTCACCACGGCCCCGTGTTCAGCGAACACGGCCCGTGGTCAGAGATACAGTGATTGTTTTCCGGATCCCAGTTACTGGGGAGTTGGACACGGCCCCGTGTTGCACCGACACGGACCCGTGCTCAGCTCTCTGTAACTCGGAAAATAAAAACTGCTAGTGACAATGATGGGCACGGCCCGTGCTGAGTTCTGCAGAAGCTGAAAAACTAAGAAAAATCCTAAAAAAATAGAAAAATAAGAAAAACGATTAGGCCGTTGATTCCTAACTTTCTTAAAATCCTTGTGTCCCCGGCAGCGGCGCCAAAAACTTGATGTGCGTGAAATCCTAAAAAAAATAGAAAAATAAGAAAAACGATTAGGCCATTGATTCCTAACTTTCTTAAAATCCTTGTGTCCCCGGCAGCGGCGCCAAAAACTTGATGTGCGTGAGTGTTATTAGTTTTTAATGTATATGTTAAGCCCTTTTTAACACTTTTTAGCCAAGTTTTAAATTTATAAAACACGATATTTACTAACACTAAACACACATATGGGCAAGTGCACCCATCGTGAGCGTAATATAGTGTTTGTAAGATACCGAGGTCGTCCAAGGACACAAGAGCTTTTAGTACCGGTTTATCCTCAACGTCTAATCAAATCAAAAGTTTAGAAAAAGTTTTAAACTAAGAAAATAAAAACTAACTAAAATGCTGAAAAATAAAAATAAAAGAAAAAACAGATAGACAAGATGAATCACTTGGCTCCGACTCGTGTTTAGTGTAACCTTTGATTATTTCCGCACTTTTGCACTATTTAAGAGATTATCTTAGTTATTGTAGTAGGCCCCTCTTTTGAAGGTGACGTTACCCTCAACCCAGTAGTTTGAGTCAGCAAGGATACAATCCTAAAGGGTCGGATTATTGAAAGATAATTAATTAAGTTATTAATGCATAATGTGGTAGGCCCCTCTTTTGAAGGTGACGTTACCCTCGGCTAAGTAGTCTGAGTCAGCAGGGATACAGTCCTAAGTAGCCGGGTTAAAGTATTAATAGTAGTTTAACTTATGAGGGGATCAAAGAGTTTGGACCCCCGCCATCCAATACCGTTAAGTATTGAAGGAGGTCCTACTAAATTTGACCCAGGTCCTTTGCAGGATCTATACACTGAACAATGGCAAGACTCTTACCAAACCGTTCCCTTAACCCCCGACCAGGTAGCCAACATACCTCCATATAGACCGTGGAGATATGAATGGTGTAAATCTTTTATTTTATATAGACAGTAAAATAATGCCAAGACACCACGGACAAACGATAAGGAAGAATCACCTTCAACATAAGAAACTAGTTATTAAAGTCATTAATACATAACCAATTAAAAAGTGCAAAAAGATTAAAAATAAAAAGTATTACACTAGACACTTTATCTTCACCAAGTGATGTAAGAGACTTAGGCAAACATGGCCTTGATTGTCAAGAACTCTTACGATCAATATTGGATCCCGAGACGACTCACACACTCTATGATGGACAATGGATGATGGTGGTGGATGATGGTGTTATGGTGGTGGTGGGTGGTGGGTGAAGTGTGAGAGAGGTGGTGTGCCAAGGGATGGTTTGAGCTTGAGCCAAGCACTCCTATTTATAGGCTGAACAGAAGCCCGGGCACGGCCCCGTGTCCACATCCTTCTCTGTCTTCATTAATTGCTCTTGTCTTTATTAGTTGACCACGGCCCCGTGTCCGCTGGGCACGACCCCGTGTGCAGAAGCATATCTGTACTATCAAGATTTGCCTGGATTCTGCGAATCTTATAGTTGACCACGACCCCGTGTCTGCTGAGCACGGCCCCGTGGTGGGCGATGGAAGCTTCTACAACTTTGTCTTTTATGCTGACACTTGGGCACGCCCTCGTGCTCATTGAGCACAGGGCGTGTTCAGCCTCTTGTTTTCTTGTTTTGCTTGGGAAGATGCTTTTGGGGAGGTCGGGCATGCCACGTTTATTCCTTTTCTTGTATTTATGTTAGATTTAGCTGCCTTTTTGCTTCTTTTGTTAATTTGAGCTCATTTAATCCTGAAAATACAAAAGGAAGACAAAAGCACTCTTTTTCCAACATTAGTACTAAAAAAAGGTTAGTTTTATGCCACAATTGATGTAATTTATATGTTGCATTTTGCACACATGACCCACCCAAACTTTCTTGTTTCCACCAGCAATCCGGCTAGATATGAAATTCCCAAACTATCTTGTCACCACTGCCAATTCGGTAACGATATCTGAAATCTGTGAACTAGGACTTTATTTTTGTGTCAAAGACTATGAAATCGTGATAGAAGGAGAGACATAGAGAGATAGATTTGGATCTTTGTGTTGATGTATGCATGATTTTGATGGTTTATTAGTTCATGGCCCAGAAAAAAAAGAACCTGTGTTAAAAGTCTTATGCCATCAAGCTATCCAATGTGAACGAGATCTGAGAAAGAGATGGGGGTGAGTGTGAGGGTTCTTGGTCGTCGTAGATTGGCAGTGGTGGTAGGTGGAGATGGGAGGAAGACTATAGATAGAGATAGATAGATAAATAGAGAGAGAGAGAGAGATAGAGAAAAGGTAGGTGGTGGCCGAAGTGGTGGGGGTGTGCTTTGTGGCACATAGTGGTGGTGGTGGTGGGGTGGTGCTTGGTGGAAGGATGGTGGTGGTGAGGCTTTAGGTTAGAGAAAGAGGAGGTGGGGAATGCTGAGAGAGAGAGAAGAGAGTTACATAGAGAGAGTATGTGTGATTATATATATATATATATAGGGGTAGGATCTGGAGAAAACGCCCCAAAATGTGAAAACAGTGAGAACAGATCACCGTCGTTAGATCAAAACAATCTAGGGATTAACTTGATGCGATGGCATTTTGGTAAATATCAATACCTTTCAAACGTGTGTGGGCTTCATTAAGAGTAAAAAGGTTATTATGAATGTACATAACCTTCCAAACAACACCGAAACATATAAAATCCACACAAAAACCTCCCCAACTTCTACGAAAAACGCGAAAACCCTAGTTTAACGCGAATTATGGTGTTTGAAGATCAATCAAGATCCAAAAGTAGAAAACAAAGTGAGTTTCCTGGGTTGTAGATTATACTAGTTATTTGATGTTATTAGCGTTTTAATTTCAACAATATATGTGTAGTTTCTAGAGGAAAATCACCCCAACGAACATGCCAAGCAACTAACGAACAAATGAGGAAGGCAACATCAAAACAAGGTTATAATCGTTACATTTTGTGTCATTTAAAAGGCCAGCATATGATTACTACGAACCTTATACATGTTAACAGTCGATTGTATGTTTGTACACGCCATATATATCTTGACTCTCGTTTGTGTGTTTGTAAACACCGTATAAAGGCTAACTTTGAAATATCATTGACCTATGGATACCAACTACTGCTAGTTGAAAACACCATAAGTAGATATCTTTGACCTATGAAGGCCAACTACTGTTAGCTGTAAAAACGCCATATAAAGGCTAACTTGAAATATAAATTTACAAAGTATAAGAAAACGCCATAATCATCTAAAACACCTTGAATTTTTAGGCAAGGAGGGTTTGAAAGTCAAATTAAAGATGCACACGGAAAAGCCCCAACACGCCAAGAAGAGAAAGGCTTTGAGTCAGGATGTTGAGGTTCAGGAGGAACCTTTTTATCAGTTCACTAGGGCTAGAGTTTTGTTAAGAGTCAAACCAACAAATTTGACTGGTTGGTTTATCAATTTGAATGCAAATCAAATACGAGCAGTACAAAACATAGGATTTGGTGTTGCCCTCAAAATGAAAGTAGATCACATACAAACAATGCTTGGGTAATGGCTGGTGGAAAATTACAATGAAGTAACAAACAATTTATACGTTGGCACCCATACGATACATATCAATGTGGAATTGATAAACTCTTTAATGGGTATACCAAATGGAAACGTGGTAGTGACAGCGAAAAGATCAACAAAGAACAACAAAGTAGTCCCTGAGTGGAGATGACCGCTTATAAGGACAACCTGGATTTAAAGACCAAGTGTGAAGACATACTTTGATGACATTTTACCTGAGATGAATGATTACGGTAGAAACTTCTGTCTAAAATTCCTTGTAGCATTCTTCGCTATCATTGGGCATGCAAGTGATAACGCAGTGGTGAACCAACAATTTTAATCAACTACCCGATATTTTTTATACGATTAATCCTTTTTAATCTAGTTTTTACCCATCGTGATATGTAACCAATTTAAAATAATAAAATAATATAAATAACCAAAATCTCCATTTTAATTATTTTTCAACGGATCCGGTTTTTGCGATTCGGGTCGGGTTTTGAAGGTCCGTTTTTACGGATGTTACAGTCTTCCCTACTTTTAGGAGGAAACTGCTCGAATATGATAATGTACATGGTTTTCTCATGGGCGTAAAAAGGTATTGAGTTGATTAGAAAATAAAACAAAGAACTTAGAATCAGATTATTTCTTAGGAATATATGGTAATGATCGTTAAACACGAACCTTGAGAATGTTGAGCGTACACCCAAACTACGATACGGTAGTGGTTACGTTTAGATCTGGTTGAGGTGGTAATGATCCTGGTAAGGCGTTTAGATATTGGTTAATCGTTAAACGCGAACCTTGAGAATGTTGAGGTAAGGAATCACTTTTAGTGCTAAAGATACATAAACGGAGGGTGTAAATAATAATGTATAAGATAGCCTATAACGGGTAATACGAGTATTACGTTATGAAACCTAAGAATAGCGTATTAGAATTTGATTGCGACTTAAGAGAAATTATGTCCCGTAGTTAGCTTGTAACATGAGGGACTTAGCAAGCTGACTTGTAAGATATACTCACGAGGCTTAAGCTGCATTCCGTGTCACAACTTGGGATTTCGAAAAGAAACTTCCCTGTAAATTGCCATAAATGATAAGATTTGAACTCACGATGCCATAGAATTTAATCACACAACCAAACAAATTGACACAAAATCTCTCATGATTAGTCTAACGCTGCTTTTGAAAATTTGGTAGAGGCACTTATATATATATATATATATATGAAGTACCAGCAACGTATCCACCGTATTTCTACCAAGGTTTCATCCATATCGTTATTCGAATCATGATCGACGACGCAACAACACTTATACAGAACTTCCCATGATCAGTCTAACGAGGCTTTTGATAGTTTGATAAGAACACTTATATATAGGAAGTACCAATGACGTATCCACCGTGTCTTTATTAAATTTCATCCACTTCGTTATCCGCTCATGACTAGTTCTATGTGACGACACTACTAACTCACGCACTAAACGAATACAACCAAACCACAAACAACCATAGCTTGACAGAATACTGCTTGTGTCCTTAAGTTTTAAAAGTTAAGCTGTGACCACGTCCTTGGCCCTTGCGGGTTAGGGTGGGTAATTGTTTGAAATGAATTAATAATGATAATATATCATGAAATAACAACAACATGAATTGATAATAACGTGGAATAACAATAACATTATGAAGAGACAATGAAATAATAAAGATAATAAATGACTTTGGCATAAAAAGGCTAAGCCAACAAAACATTAATGTAATTGTCTAAGTACAAAATGAAAAACATTGATAATTCAAAATAATAACATTGAAACTTCTCAATTGACTTGGGATTGTAACCGTGGAAGATTTTTGTCCGTTCAGACTTGGATTACACGTTTCCAGCGTCGTTGTTAACCCCAGCTTGATGCACATTGACGTTGAAGGCTCCACCCCCTAATGCCCGGTTTGCTTGGTTAATCGGGTAGCTTGGGCTTAGACATTAATGATGTTAACCAATCTAGGATAGGTGCTTCTAAAATGGGTGAGATCCCCATAGTTGAAACAAGCCATTGCATGTGGCATCATAGAGTAGTTGAGCTAGACAAGTGAGTAACAAATGCATTCGAGGTTGCAGATTTGGTTCATGTTTAAAAATCAAGGGAAAATGGTGTTAAAAGGGAATTGGCACCAATGTGGTTCATTTGTAAGGGAAAAATTGGTTTCTTCAGCTAAAGTATCAGGCAAAGATTGAAGGTTTAGATGAATGTAGTTGGGGTAAATTTGATTTCTTGTAGTGTTTGTTTTGTTCCTTTCTAGTTGGTTGTAGTTGTTTTTCGGTCTTCTACTTTTATGCTAGCTGGCATATTCTAATAAAATGTCGTTTTTTGAAAAAAAGGTGTTTAACAATAAAAAGAGTCAATCAAGGAATGTATTTAATGAAACTAGAATTAGCATGTATCTTTAGATATCCAACAAGGAAAAAAGGCTAGATATATAATGGAGTTTATGCGTTGGTCTTAGTTTGAATTCATTTGCTTAAACTTGATTTGTTTATAATTTCTTTTTAATGGCTAAAATCATACCGTATTTACTATTTGGATATTGGAAGTCACAACCACTTTTTTTAGAACAACGATTGTTAAGATACCATCCACTGGACGATTGAGACTGGCCAGCCACAGACACGACTGTGAGGCCGACCCCAGATCGGAACCCACCGTGTTTCTCCACGGAGGGGCAAGAACACCAGCTTACAGGGTCTCTCTGTGTCCTCACAGGAACCATACCGCTGACTGTCACTTGACATATGTTGCACCACCAGAATACGTAACGCCCTGCTTCTTCGTACTTTCCATAATTAGAAAGCTTTTTTTGTATTTCTGTTTTTGGAAACCTTGTATTCTTGTAATCGTCTTTTCGTTGTAATCGTTGAAAAATCCGAGACTTGGATCATAAATAAAATTCGTATTCCTTTAAATTCATGTTATTCATACTTCATACATGTTCATACGTTTGGAATAATCATACATGTGTTACTTTATTCGTAATTCATGCGAAAAGTGTTAAACATACAACTATTTGTCATTCTTGCTCAATTTATGCTTACACGATACTTATTCTCGACGAACATACTTATTCATACTTGTTTTATACTTACTTGATGTTTTAATTGCATAACATACCCTTACAATACACCATTTATGCTTAAAAGACCTTATAACACCATAAAACATAATTATATAAAAGTACAAGGGCTAAAAGTGTTAAAAATCAAACAAAATCACTCAGTCCATTGGCTCGCGGCCCGCGTGTAACAACCCAAAAACGGGTTTGGTAATAAAACCACGTTAATACTAAAAGACGGGTAAAGTACCGTTAGTGGTAAAATTAACCCGAAAAATATTAGGATTTATATAACTAAACCTAATATTTAATAAGAATGGAAAAGAATGCTTTTGAGAAAATAAAGTTTATAGAAGCCCGAGTTAACGGGACTTAAAATAAACTTAGTCATGATTTCCCCGAACCCAATAATTTAACTAGGATTGTTTAACCTAGTTAATGAGTGGAAATATTGTTAGAAATAAGTAGGTTGTAGCCTACAAAATAACTAACCAAACATGAGGGGCTAAATTTGGATAATTGGAAACTTAAATTATAAAAAGAAAAGATCAAAACAAAACACACACTTAGTGTGTGTGTTCTGTTCGACCAGAAGAGCTCCCTAGGAGCCAAAAACCCTAGTTTCATAAGAATCATCAAATTGAAGGCTCAAATGAAGTCTAAATTCACAATTGAACGTGAATTAATGATCACCCAAGCTAGGGGATCATAAGGTATGTCAAATTTTGATGATTTGTGAAGTTTTGAAATTTTAATAATCATCATAATCGTGAATTATGAATGAATTATTGAAGCTATGATTGAATTAGTGATGTATATTAGCTTAGGAACAAAACCCTAAGTAAAAATTATACATATGATGCTATAATTAGAATGGTTTAATGATTTACCACACTAGGATAAGTGGGTATAATTATGATTAGAATCATCATAAATGATAGTAATCAGGAAATACTTGAACAAATTGTATGTTTGAGTATATAATCATACTTACTATGAAATGAGTTTAGTATGAGATGATAAAAAATGATGATATGTTCATGTTAAATGATGTTTAATATCATCAAGTATTAATTCAGTAACTTATGGTTACACGAACTTGGTAAATAAGTGATTAAGGCGGTAACATAAGAAGGATGCTTACCGTATAGTGGCAAAGTAATAAAACGAGTAGTTAAGCTACATCGTGTAATTACTTTTGTTAATAGGCAGATTGACCTTTTAAAGTCAAAATGACCTTTTATATGATCGGATGATAATTTCGACATAAAGATCGTACGATGGAATAGTCGTGAATGATTATGACTAGTCTAACCATCTTACAAATTACAATGATAGTTTGACGCTTGATAAGCTAGGTGAAAGCTTGGGAAGGAAGCGGGTCAAATGAATCAAGAATGAAGGAAAAGCATAATATGGATGCTAGGTAAGTAAAGCTTACACTTTATTTATTAAATACCTATCGGTTTATAGGTTATGATTAATAGAAAGTCATGTTTGAATTATGATGTTCCGACACGACATGTGCGGTTTGGAACAAAAGACAATAAAGATAAACCATGTTTGATGGTTAAGAAGAGTTAATACAATTATTTAGTCATGCAATGACTAAGAAATAGCGAAATTTGAATGAATACCTTATGAGGTAAACCAATACAAATAATAAGGGTAAAACGGTAATTTGGTCACTCGTTGACGATAACCGTTAGTTTTTGAAAGACACTTTATGGCGTAAGACAAAACGGGGTCAAAAGAATCAAGAAATGGGTTATGAGTAAAATGACCGTACGGTGTAAACCGGAGTGAGTCATGTAGATGAGGTGGTAATAAATCATCTTGCAAAGATAAACGGTCACCTAGACCAAACGGGTCAAATGGTGAAAATATCACCATTTGAAAATATCGACTAATGAATATTGTCGAGTCGTATGTTCACAAGAGTGAATAGGGGAAGGATAACTTGCATCGCTATTAAGTAGCGAGTATTAAAGCAAGGTATTAAAACGGGTCAATATATTGATCCGAGCCAGGTATGTGTAATAGGTTAACTACTCATTTAGAACGTAAGGTTCGATGAGAGTTAAATGAAGTCAACAATAGACATTTGGTTACTTTAATAGGTAAACCGAATGATTTAAATGATGGTCATGGTGTTTTGAAAATATAATGACCTTTCAAACAAGATCATAGTTTTAAAAGTGGGATTTTGGTCAAATATGGCTTTAAAAGTCCTTCGTCGTAAAAGAAGGGTTAAAAGTGACCAAGATGCCCTTATAAGCTAAATAGAGCAAACGACCCTTAAAGGTTGTTTGGAAATGAGTTTTGTGATCAAATAAATACTTGGAATAAGTATAAAAAGCGAAAGATGTACATCTTTGGGTCAAATGACTCTATATGAGTCTTTACCGTAAAATGATAATCCGAGGGGTAAAACTCAAAATATATAGATCTCCACATTAAATCCACCACACATATAGTTGTGGTGGAAGATCAATTGATTAATAATGTGGAAATAAGATGCTAAAAGCGAATGAGCATGAATTATGCGGAAAAATGCTTAAATACCATTAACGGGTTAAAATAAGCATTTAAGTAAAAACGGGTTTATGAATATATATAAACCCGGGATTTGAATCTAGTATGATAGATATCCTTGACTTTATAAAGTTTATGGGAAATTGAGATCAAACAAACATGTTTGTTTGATTATACATGAACAGATCAAAAGTTCGTAACTACATTTTAAGCCAAAGGCTTAAAAGTTTAAAATTTTGTTAATCCGGATGTCGGATGTTAACTCCATGTGATGGAGAATAATTTTACGATCACGTAGGAAGAAACGAATCAATAACAACCAATTTTGGCCGTTTTCATAAAACTGAGTTTGGCTGGAAAATATGCAGACCTGAATAAAACTTTCTGTCGAAATGCACTCGTCGCGCTACGCGAGAGAGATGACCTTATGGCGTCGCGGCACGCAACACCTGTCGCGGCACGTGACAGGTTTGGGTGAACAGCGTCGCGGCACGAGACGGCTGTAATACCTGGCATTTTGTTGTTGTTGATCAGTTTGGTCTTCGGAACTTGTATAAACAGGTTTTAAACGCTCATAACTGATAATTTTTGAGTGTTGGGACTCATAAACTTGTTCGGACATGTTTTAAATTTCGTATAACTAAAAAATTTCATGTTTTATGAAATGTAGGTATTAGGAAAGTACCGGAGGACGATCAAGCTCGATAAAGAACCAAACACGATCAAGAATTCAAGCTTCCGCGTTACGTTTCGTCGTCAATTTTAAACGAAGAATTTATATATGTTATGTTGAAATGTTTTAAAGCTTAAAATGTTTTAACAAACTCATAATTTCAAGTGTATTTGTAATCGTTAATACACAATTATAGTCAAAGTTTATATGTAGATCATATAAAATGGACTAAGGGTCTTACACCGCGACCCGGCCTTTCAAATGGCTCGCGCCCCGCGAGGACGTCAGATCCGCAGAAAACATAATCAGCTTCAACTATTGGACAAGTTTTTGCTAGTTTGGTGTGTTTCTTGCATTGATTACACTCAACCACTAACCCTAATCATTCCCTATAAAACCCAACCCTTCTCCACATATTTTCCACTTTGCAAACACTCCTCTCTCACTCTCAAACACTCTAAATCCAGCTGAGAAATCAGTAGCAAGAGAGGATCACTACAAGTTGAAAAAGTGAGCATAACTTCACTATTCTTCCATATTTTTCATTGTTTCTTTCTTCTTAGCACTTGGAACAACCTTAGGTATGTTTCCACAGGTTTTCCATGGAAAACCAAGGCTGGAACATCACCATAAAAGGGTTAAAAGTGCAAGAAAGTTTCTCTTTTGTACAAACACTTGTTAAACATACTTGAACTTGTGATTTCTTCATACATTCCTATGTCCTTATGCCACTAATCAAGACTATGATTATGTGTGCTTAAAAACAAGGTTGTAACATGTAAATCCAGAGGTTTAATCCTCAAAAAATTTTTGTTTTAAAAGGGTTTAAACCCACAAGTGAGGAACAAGTCTTGAACTTAAATATGTGTGATTATTTGTATAGCTTGGGCTATCCTACTTACAAATCCACACATCACTTGATGTTTTCTTCTGAGTTGGTTAGTTAGTATATTTCATTTTCATAATAATCCATTCATGACCATCCTCGTTGTCTTATGACAACTTGTGCATTGGTGAATACAAAAGAGGTCTTAAAATGGAAGATTTATCTTCCTACCTCTATGCATGACTTCTATGATAATCTTGTTATACTTGATGGACTAAAACTTATAATTGTCACACCCCAACTGATGGCGGAAACATCAGGGTGCGAGCACTAAGCGTTCAGATTGCTCATGAGATTCCATAACACTAATAATTTCGATATAGATTAAGTAAATTACATGCAAGATTGTCTAGAACATCCACAAAATCATCAATACCAAATACAACCACAATAGTCATTGTTTCAAATTCTAGAATTTAACTAGGCGAGTTTCTAAGCATCAGTCCTAGCTTGTTTCCCATAGTTCCAACATTTATCAGCCTGCAACATGTATTAAAATAGAGTCAGTACGAAAATGTACCGGCGAGTATACAAGTTTGAGTAATAGTATAATAGATTAAAACAACTCATATCCTTATGTAAGTATAACAAAATAGTTTCAGCCATGCTAGTGTTCGCAGTCCAACAAGTGACAGCCCAAGTATCCCGATGCTTTAGTGTTTTCTCAAGTCTCAAGGAAAACTAAAATCCTCGTTACAATACCCCCGAGAATAATGGGGAGGTGCATCTCCTATAACGCTACTATTGTTAAGGCGGAACTACACACCCTGGATTAAAGGCCTACATAACACAAATAATATACAAGAATCACAAGTTTCATATACACATAGGATAGAGTTTAGTTTGCAAAAGTCTCAAGTATCGTAGTTTAATAGAATACATGTTACATCCCAAAGTTTAAAACAAAAAGGGATCGAGTATACTCACAGTGATTGCTTAACAGATTAAGTGTTATTGGATCAAAGGGAGCTCTGTAGGTTTAGCCTGATTAGATTACAACGGATAAGTGTCAGACAAAACAACGAGATTTCACAAGTGTCGGATCAGTCACTGAATCGGATCTCTGTCCGATCGGATGGCCATCCGATCGGATTGCCATTCGATTGAGATGGCATGTGTGTGAGTGGGACGGATGGCCATTCGATCGAATGGTCATCCGATCCAGAGGTCAAGATTCCCATTGTAAATCAAGTGTCAACTCAGGTTACCTTGATCGGATGGTTGTTCGATCGGATGGCTGTTCGATCGGATTGCCATTCGATCCAAGGTTCCAAGTTTTCAAAAAAGATTCAAAGTATTGAAGGACTTCAAGAGGCATGTCACCTGATCGGATGGCAGTTCGATCGGATGGCTATCCGATCGAGTTGCCGTTCGATGATCATGACTTCAAGGTTTCAAAGTGTTTAAAACTAAGGGGCAAGTGTTACTTGACCGGGTGGTTGTTCGATTGGATGGCTATCCGATCGGATTTCCACTCGATCGGGTTATCCTTGTCCCGTTCCTAAAATTGTAAAATCTCTAAGTTTCTGTTTTAACAGCGACGCCATGGTACATATTGAGACAACGGTAAACACATCGGTGTACAGCCGATCTGATCGGGCGGGAATCACCCCGGTCCGTTCAGTCATCAGTTCGTGAGGATATTTATGTCAGAATCCGTACTCCGGTCGTCTTCTCCGGTAACAATCCCTTTCCAAACCGACTCCAGACTAATACTCAAGTCTACAGCCCGTTTGGATCCGGATCTCACCGTTTTATGTAAAAGTTCAAGAAAGATAAAGATAAACATAGGTTTTTAGCTTGAAAAGTGTAGATCTAGCATAGATTTAGTGTAAAACGCATGAAATTCCTTTGATCTGAGCTAGATCTTGGCTAGCATGACATCACACAATAGTTTGGTACAAACCGCCATGGTGACATCACCTTCAAGAGCTCAAATCCGAGAGATTTCATGGGGAAAAGTGAGATTTCAAAGGGGAATCTCGTAGAGAATGATGTGTAGATCAAAGCTGTACAAGAATCTAGTGTAAAACGTACCGAAATCGCCGAGAAGTGAAAGAAAATAGGAGTGCGTGTGTCTGGTCGAGTGAGGCTGTCACATCAGTGAAAATGGTGATGTGACAGGCCTATTTATAGTGTGAGAAGGAATGAAGGCGGTGTGCACTTGGATCGGATGGCGGTTCGATCGAGTGGCCATCCGATCGGTTGGTCATCCGATCAGATTGCCACTCGGTCAATCCCATCTTTGCCGCATTCCCGTCTTTGATTCGATTTGCGAGTTAGATTAAGCGTTGCTTATTATTGGGTAAAAGTATAACTAGAATTGTGACAACTGGCCCAAACCGGTAATTTCCGTACACATTAATTATTGCTTAATGACTGCAATTATGTGCTTAATTGTCAGCCATGTCTGATTTCGTACTAAACAAGTGAATTCATGCACGTTGTATACTACAAAATATTGCTTTATGCATAAACGAGAGCGTTGCGTCAGAAATACTAGTAAACTCACCGGTAAGACACACTGTGTCAACGGAACTGCAGAAAGCAGCCAGACAATAAAATTGGAGCCTAGGTGTAGGTCCGACAACAAGAATGCATTAAAACCCAAGAGTACATACAAGGGTTTAATATATATGCAAGGCGAAAGCAAAATTAAGCACTAAAAAGCACCCGAAACGCACTTTAAGTGCAGAATTCATATAATTCAGCAATAATTCAGCATTTAGACATATGAATATTTTGCAGAAATGTCGTTTTATTATCCAGAATATTTCCCTAAGTGTTGGGAATCGATAATGTTACAAAAAGATACTTATTAAACACTAAAAGGTGCAATTTAGCACTTTAACGAATCGGTATGTAACCGAACAACCGGACTTTACCCGGAACAAAAAAATATTGTCATTAACATAGTTGTTCTTTTTCTGAGCCAGTTAGGGTCCCCGAATACCCTAACACCCACTGTAAAGCACAACACACTAGTAACCGGGTTAATCCCTAAACTACCTAAACTAACCTAACTAATATTTAGTGATTAGTTGGATTTGAACCAAACTACCCCCCCCCCCTTTAGAAACCGTCCCCATCTAGGGGACATACCTTGTCCTCTAAATTATTATTATAATACATATGTTTAGTATCTAAATGACATATAATCCAATGGACCATGACTCTAATCTTTGTCTATAAGTTGCTAGCTTAACACACAAGGTCATTCACTTAGCATTTCACCACTCCACACTTTCTCTCCTCTCTCTCAAGGCTTCGGCCGAACACCCCCTTGAACACACAACCATTGCCAAGCTTTGATCTTGCCATTTCAAGTTCATACAAGTGTTAAGGGTCGCATATAAGGAACCTTGGAGCAAACGGAAGGCGAAGGACCTCTCTACTTTGCTTTTATCCACCCTATTTGCGCTTAGATTCTCCCCTAGCCTCGAGCTAGTGGTATGTTGCTTAAATCACCTTCTCGAACTATTTTAAAGTGGTTACTATGATTTGTAACGATTAAGACTCGTAAACATACAAGTTGAAGCTTAAAAGTCTACTAAAAGCACTAAAAATGGTGGTTAAAAGCACATATGTTGTGTAAGTCATGTAGTGTTTGAATTGTGTGATTATTTGGACCCGATCTATGTTGTGGTAGCTCGGATCATCATTTAACCCGTTTTAGTCATGATCTTGGATTATGACATAAAGCTTGTTTAAGTATAACAAGGGTTAGAAGATGAAACTCTACCACACACGAATCATGAACTTGTGTAAAAGCGATTTAACTTGTGAAATAGTGTTCAAAACTAGTAGATCTACGGATCTACAAGCGGTACTTTCAAAGGACCAAGTGTCCAAGAAATCATATTTTTCTGAAACCGGATCTTACATGAAAAAGAATAATTTTAGCAAACACACGAATGTGTAAACACTTGTGTAACACAAAGTTTCGACAAAATAACTATTTTTGTAAATGTTGACCGGAAGTTGTAAAGATGTAACTTCTTTAAAAGCGAGACTTTCAAGAAACAAAGTTGATCTATACAAAGATCCACTAAAAATAATGGAAGGATACTACCTATTTTGGAAAAACCACAAGTTCATGTATTTCTGCGATTATATCTATTTTAACTAGTTGCATATTGTTTATTGTTGAATGAGGAAATTGTTGACGATTTAAAAGAAAATAAACACATATTTTGAAAACATGGGAAACCTCCATTTTTAGGGGAAACTCTGTCAAAATTTCTATAAATTTTGACACTTAGAAAAATATAAGTTTTTGAGAAACTTATTCCCTAAAAATGTGTTTAAAAGTATTACCAAGGTTTCCCTAATTTTTGGTGATAAGAAATGAGGATTTCTTCAAAATAAAAAAATGGATATTAAGTATGTATATATACTTTTGAGAAAAATATATATATTATTTTATCACCAACTTTTGTGCTAAGTGTATATAGTATGTGTTATACGTGCTAGTGTATTAAGACTTAAAAATACACTAAATACTCATGATGAGTATAAACATAAAAATACACATACAAAATACAAGGTACACAATTCGGGTGCGAAGTGCAAAACACAAAAGACTTATATTTATTTTAGAAGAAATAATATAAGTAAGATACGTAGTTAAAAATATGAAATATTTTTAACACAACAATACAAATACAAAAGAGAGTGATTGTACTTGTGCGATACAAGTCTAGTGACTAACATTAAGAAAACGCGTATAGGTTACGACGTTAATTAAGCAAATCCGGTGAAGTTTACGACACGCAGGAACGCAAAGTTGTGAGTTCATAATCCCCCTTTTCTTTTAACTGTTTTCAGTTTTATACCTTCGGGGGTGAAATACATGTTACAAATATTACAATGTTTACAAATGATATGCTGGATACAAGAATGATACGAGAAATCGTGTCACGAATAGGGTACCATAAGCACCATTAATCGTGTACATACTTAGACCGCAGAACAAAAGGTTAGATCTAATGGGTTCCGGGCAGCCCCACTCTTGGCCACTCTTTTACCAGGTAGTGTTTTTGTGTCTCAGTCGTGAATCGACTACAAAAAATGCCTATGGCTTGGTGACTTCCTATGTCGTGTCACATGTTAATGGCTTTGCAACCCATTAACACTTGATACATACAGAAATATTTGACTTATACATGAGTACGTGGTGTACACAAAAGACTTGATTTATACAAAAGACAAATTATGTTTTCATACAAAGTATACAAACGTGAAATACAAAAATTGCAGGAATTCACACCAACTTTATGTTGACGTTTTTCCAAAACTCACATGTATTTCAGGTAACTAGGATGGATGTGCGCGTGGTCTTACTCATGCTCGTGGATGTCGCTTTGTTTATCTTTAAATAAAGTTGTGACTTTTAAGACAATATGTTATCTCGTGTTGTAAACACTTGACATATGTTTTCAGTAATGTAATATTTGAAGGTATTTTTGAGCATGTAGTACGTTTACTCTTCGTATGCAATGAGAACCTTTCATGATCACACTTCGTGCTTCCGCCGCAGAAAGGGGTGTGACAGATTGGTATCAGAGCTGCGATTGTAGTGAACCAGGATTCCTTCTCGAGTCTAGTCTACAATCTCTAGGATCCTTTCACGAAAACAATTTTCAAAGAGTTTTCATTGCATAAAACGTCCCGCGACATCCACTGCCTGAAACTATCTACATGAGTCTAGAAAAGACACTACGAGACTTAGAGTGCACTTGAGTAGCACTTGTCGTTGACTAGAAATTACTTGCAATTATGTGTGATAATTAGCATGTACTAGAAGTAGAATGTCACAAGTATATGTGACTTTACCTGAAAGCAATGGCCCATCTGAAGGAAGAGATACGAGGATGAAACGAACTGTGCGGACTGTGCAAGGAGTTACGTAATTATGGATGCATACATAATTATGGAATTCAGTGCACAAAAATCACAGCAAGTCTTGTCACGTATAGATTCCCTCAGTGCAAGCCTACTAAGTACTCTGCTAGAGAGTAATAATTGTTTGATGTCACTTATGTGATATATACCTGTGAATGTATATACTACTACTATCTAGTATGACGATATCAAACAAATGCCTAAACCCATTGGGTTGTGTTCGTCAGAACATGGCACCCAGAAGAGCTGTGAACGCTCGTAACCAACCTCCTCCTCCCCCACTGCCAAGAACTGCTGAAGAGCTGAATGCTCTACTGGAAGAAAGGATCTCCGCTGCTATCACCCAGTACGAGGCGAACCGTACTCAAGACAGTGGAGGACCAAGCAATGCTAGACGTAACGGGCATGGAGATTCGTCTGGAGGAAACGCAGTTCAAGGCTGCACTTTCAAGCAGTTCCTCGACTGCAAACCGATGAACTATGATGGCACAGGAGGTGCAGTAGCATTTGTGCGCTGGACGGAGAAGACTGAAGCTACCTTCCGCATGAGCAAGTGTACCGCGGATCAACAAGTCACCTTTGCTACTGGGTTGTTTGTCGATGAAGCTCTGACTTGGTGGAACCTGCAAGTCCAAACCTTGGGCGATGATGCCGCTTATGGCTTAACTTGGGAGGAACTGAAGGAAAGAATGAGAGAGAAGTACTGCTCTCATGCTGAACTCCAAAGGCTGGAGACGGAGTTCTGGCACTTGACCATGGAAGGTGCTGACATTAATGGTTATACTCGAAGGTTCCACGATCTGTCCAGAGTGCTTCCCTACATGGTGACTCCCGAATTCAAGCGTGTTGAACGTTACATTTGGGGACTGGCCTCAGAGTTTCGTGGCATGGTGACGTCGGCCAAACCACAAACAATCACCGAGGCTGTAACTCTGGCTGTCAGCCTTACTGAAGACTGTGTTCGGATGAAGAAGCTATCACTGAACCCAACAGAAAATGCCGAGACGCATGCTGAGTCGTCTGGCGACAAGAAAAGGAAATATGCAAACTTGAATCAAGCAACTCGTAACAATAAAGGTTCCAACAAGAAGCGTGACCCTAACCCGCCTCAAGGGGCGAAATCTCTTGCAGCTATGAACGACGCACCGACAAGGGGATATCGGGGCAACTTGCCCAAATGCCATCGGTGTAAACACCATCACGAGGGAGCTTGATGTGTGTAAAATGCAACATATAAATTACATTAAATAAGGCATAAAACTAACCCTTTTTTAGTACTAATATTGGAAAAAGTGTGTTTTTGTCTTCCTTTTGAATTTACAGGGTCAAATGAGCTTAAACGAACAAAAGGAACAAAAATACAGCCAAAACCAACATAAATACAAAGAAAAGGAAGAAACGTGGCATGCCCGACCCCTCGACAACAACTCCCAAAGCAAAAACAAGAAGAAAGCTGAGCATGGGGCTGTGCCCAGCCCGACACGGGGCGTGCCCAGCTCAGCACGGGGCAGTGCTCAGGATGGACAGCTCTGGCACTAAAGACAAACCTGTAGAAGCTTCTATTGCCCACCACGGGGCCGTGCCCAGTGGACACGGGGGCGTGGCGAAAGTACAGCAGGCGCATTAATTGTAATTGCGAATTACAATTAATGAAGAGAGAGAGTGTCAGATGGACACGGGGGCGTGCCCAGCGGACACGGGGGCGTGTGGAGCTAATAAAGACAAACTGTATTAATGAAGAAAGAGAAAAGGGTGGACACGGGGCCGTGTCCAGGCTTCTGTACAGGCTATAAATAGGAGTGCTTGGCTCAAGCTCAAACCATCCCTTGGCACACCACCTCTCTCACACTTCATCCACCACCTACCACCATCACAACATCATCATCCACCACCATCATCCATTGTCCATCGTAGAGTGTGTGAGTCGTCTCGGGATCCAAGATTGATCGTAAGAGTTCTTGACAATCAAGGCCATGTTTGCCTAAGTCTTTTACATCACTTGGTGAAGACAAAGTGTCTAGTATAATACTTTTTATTTCTAATCTTTTGCACTTTTTATTTGGTTTTGTATTAATGACTTTAATAACTAGTTACTTATGTTGAAGGTGCTCTTTCCTTATCGTTTGTCCGTGGTGTCTTGGCATTATTTTACTGTCTATATAAAATAAAGGATTTTCACCATTCATATCTCCACGGTCTATATGGAGGTATGTTGGCTACCTGGTCGGGGGTTAAGGGAACGGTTTGGTAAAGGTCTTGCCATTGTTCAGCGTTTAGAGGTCCTGCAATGGACCTGGGTCAAATTTAGTAGGACCTCCTTCAATACTTCACGGTATTGGATGGCGGGGGTCCAAACTCTTTGATCCCCTCATAAGTTAACTACTATTAATACTATAACCCGGCTATTTAGGACTGTATCCCTGCTGACTCAGACTACTTAGCCGAGGGTAACGTCACCGCCAAAAGCGGTGCCTACCACAATACTGCATTAATAACTTAATTCATTATCTTCCAATAATCCACCCATTTAGGATTGTATCCTTGCTGACTCAAACTACTGGGGTGAGGGTAACGTCACCTTCAAAAGAGGGGCCTACTACAATAACTAAGATAATCTCTTAATTATGTGCAAAAGTGCGGAAATAATCAAAGGTTATACTAGATACGAGTCGGAACCAAGTGATTCATCTTGTCTATCTGTTTTTTATTTTATTTTTATTTTCAGCATTTTAGTTAGTTTTTATTTTTCTTAGTTTAAAACATTTTTCTAAACTTTTATTTTGATTAGACGTTGAGGATAAACCGGTACTAAAAGCTCTTGTGTCCTTGGACGACCTCGGTATCTTACCAACACTATACTACGCTCAACGATGGGTGCACTTGCCCATATGTGTGTTTAGTGTTAGTGAAATATCGTGTTTTATAAATTTAAAACTTGGCTAAAATAAGTGTTAAAAAGGGCTTAAAATATACACCTAATATATACGACACTTCGCACGCATCAAGTTTTTGGCGCCGTTGCCGGGGACACAAGGATTTTAGGAAAGCTTAAAATCGACGGCCTAATCAGTTTTTCAAAACCTTTTCAAAACGGGCCCACATTTTTCTGCATTTTAGTTTAGTTTTGCATTTACAGTAGGTTGAACACGGGTCGTGCTCACTGAACACGCCCTGTGCTCAACTAGATCAGTAAATTTAATTAAAACGCCCAGATACAGATCCTGAACACGGGGCCGTGCTCACTGAACACGGGGCCGTGTCCAGCCTCTGTTTCCGCTTTTATTTTTGTTTTCTGATCTCGAGACTCAGTTGTGGTCTGCTGAGTGATTCTCATGGATCAATACTCAGGAGGTTACAACTACACCTATGATGAGGATGATTGTAGGGGTAATTATTGCACTAATTGTCGTAATGCACGCTCGATTCAAAATAATCGCTCATATCAACCATCCAATTCATACACCTACTATGAAGAGCCCAGGTACGAGCCATCAACTTCATACACATCCTATGAAGACCAAAGGTATGAACCTCCTCCCTCATACTCATATTTTGATGAACCAAGGTATGAGCCTTCTTACTCATACTTTGAGGAACCAAGATATGAGCCACCACCTTCGTATGCTTATTATGAGGAACCATGGCGTGAAAAGTCCACCTCATATGAGTATTATGAAGAACAAAATTACGGCCCTTATCCATCATATGCTTACAATGAAGAACAATGGTGTGAACCATCTACTTCATATGGGTATTATGAGGAACAAAGGATCGAACAACCGGATTCAAGCTTAGAAAATCCCGATTCTTTTTCTATAACCGAAGTGACCGATAGGATATTAGAACACATTAGAGTTATCGATCGATGTATAAAAGAAGCTCGCGCAAGGGAAGAGGAGTCCCGCGCAAGAGAAGAATTAAAAAGGGAAGAGATAACTGAAAATGTTAAAATGGAAGAACAAATAAGTGAAAAACCGACACATGAGTTAAACAACGAAAAAGGTGAGTCCGACAACGTTAAAATTCAAGAAGAGTCTAATTTTGAAGAAATTAATCTCTTGTCACCTTCTTTTGAAAATCATTGTTTAGTACCCACTCATGCTAAGTTTTTAAAAGAGTTAAACACTAACACTAAAATTGACGAAACGGTAAGTGTTAAGTTAACTAACGATCAAACGTCACTAATAAAAGAAGACCCATTTGAAATTAACATTACACCGGTTCCATGTTTCTTTCAAAATTCGTTTATTAGTAATGTCACAATCGATAAAGATCTTTGTGTTAACATAATGCCTAACTACATTTTCGAAAAATTAAGTATTAGTGATTTTTCTCCACTTCAAATACCCATTTTTCTATCCAATCGGAAAGTAATAAAATCAATCGGTATAGTTGAAGATGTCTTGGTTCAGACCAATCAAATGGTAATCCCGACCGATTTTGTCATCCTCGATGACGCTCCTCTAGTGTTGGGACGACCATTTGTAAAAACTCACGAAGCTTTGAAAAACCGGAAGTTCAACAATCTACCTCTTCAATTAGGGGCATTTAAAAGAAGTGTCGATCTTGAGCGATCAATGAAATATCCATTCGGCAATGACGACCCCCTAATTGAAGATGAGCCAGAACCACCCGATAAGGTGGGTCTAGCCAAGGACCCTTATAAACGTGGCGCACCACGGAGGCATTCCGCGGAACTATCCATAGTTTAGTTTAGATTAACCTTTATGTTTTCTAGTTTAGTTTTTAATTTTCAGGAATAAAACACACTCGGGATGGTGAAGGATGATAAGGGAAGCTTGAACCAACACCCCATACACAAAAACAGAGCCTCCCGATGATTTTTCTTCATTACAGCAAGTTCAGCACGGGGCCGTGCTCACCCCAACACGCCCCGTGCCCAAGGTTCTATAGAAAATGCCCAGTTCAGGTACCTGGACACGGGGCCGTGCTCACTGGACACGCCCCCGTGCCCAGCCTTCTGTTTACTTTTGGTACTGGCAGTCTGGACACTGGGCCGTGTTCAGCCAACACCACCCCGTGTTCAGCTACCCAGTACCATAAAATCTTGTTTTTAACCCATTTTTACACATTTAATCAGCCTAAAAACTTATTTTTGGGACACATTGAGGACAATGTGTAATTTAAGTGTGGGGGGATGCTAAAACCTTGAATCTTGCAAGTCCTAATAACAAGCCTTACACAAAACTCTATTGGAACCGCTAATTCAATTTTTTTTACTTGTCTAGGTTTAATTTGGGAATTTCAAAATTCTAAAAATGTTATATTTTTACAAATTTACAACCGATAGCGTCGTGACAAAAAGAACCAACATAAGAAAATTATGAAAAGGCATGACAAGCTTAGTTAAAATTTGATTATATATACTTGATCACATAAAAACCCATTCCCACAAAAGTGAGTTTTGAGCCTTTATTGAGCATACACTTACATATCATTTGATTAAATGCTCATCTTTCGTTTCTTGTGTGAATAGCCGCTTGGTTCTTACGACTCTAGAACTTGCCATGACGATACATTCCCGGTCCTTACCAACTTAAACCCGAGTAAGTAAATGATGGAGGCATTAGGACTAACCCTTTTTATTTCTACACCATTATTTTTTCTTTTTTTTACCACCTACCCCAAATCCCCCTAGTTAGCCCCTTTGAGCCTAAACCTTTTCATTTCATAACTCAAACCAAACACCCTTTTACCCACCAAAACCTTTTTCATTTTTAACCTTTTGTTTTAGTAACTAGCTCGGTTTCTCATATGACTTTCAAAAAAAAAAGTGTGTTGATGATGAAGCAAAAGAAAATAAACAAACAAGTTCATCAAAAATAACTTTGTTTGAACAATAGCTTCATCAAAATAAAAGTGAAAAAAAAAGTCTTACGAAAACCGAAGCTTGTTACGCTTTTCGCCCTTTTTCTACTAACCACTAACCCAACCAACTACCTTTAACCCAAGCCTAACCCTTCACCCACAAAGTCCTCTTGATATTTACAAAGGTATATAAGTTAAAAAGGAGGATGATTGATTGCTTGGCAAGCCTATGGTAGGAGTAAGTTTCATGCCGCTCTCGAGTGATCCACAAAAATACATTTTCGGCCGAGTGTTGAGTGATCCCCGTGAGGTATGTGAACTTGTATATAAATAGAATTTTACAAAGGCATGTTATGCCCTAATAAGTAATTTATCTTATGAAAAGTTTCAAATAAATCATGACGAATAGGATTGTAAATACATAAAAATAAAGCCTAATAAAGAATCTTGGATTCCCGGCACTCTATGACAAGCCCAAAAACCTTCTCTTCTACCAATTCCATTTGGGAGTGTAAAGCCACATTATAAAGAGTTTTGCTTGAGGACAAGCAAAGATTCAAGTGTGGGGGTATTTGATGTGTGTAAAATGCAACATATAAATTACATCAAATAAGGCATAAAACTAACCCTTTTTTAGTACTAATATTGGAAAAAGTGTGTTTTTGTCTTCCTTTTGAATTTACAGGGTCAAATGAGCTTAAACGAACAAAAGGAACAAAAATACAGCCAAAACCAACATAAATACAAAGAAAAGGAAGAAACGTGGCATGCCCGACCCCTCGACAACAACTCCCAAAGCAAAAACAAGAAGAAAGCTGAGCATGGGGTTGTGCCCAGCCCGACACGGGGCGTGCCCAGCTCAGCACGGGGCAGTGCTCAGGATGGACAGCTCTGGCACTAAAGACAAACCTGTAGAAGCTTCTATTGCCCACCACGGGGCCGTGCCCAGTGGACACGGGGGCGTGGCGAAAGTACAGCAGGCGCATTAATTGTAATTGCGAATTACAATTAATGAAGAGAGAGAGTGTCAGACGGACACGGGGGCGTGCCCAGCGGACACGTGGGCGTGTGGAGCTAATAAAGACAAACTGTATTAATGAAGAAAGAGAAAAGGGTGGACACGGGGCCGTGTCCAGCGGACACGGGGCCGTGTCCAGGCTTCTGTACAGGCTATAAATAGGAGTGCTTGGCTCAAGCTCAAACCATCCCTTGGCACACCACCTCTCTCACACTTCATCCACCACCCACCACCATCACAACACCATCATCCACCACCATCATCCATTGTCCATCGTCCATCGTAGAGTGTGTGAGTCGTCTCGGGATCCAAGATTGATCGTAAGAGTTCTTGACAATCAAGGCCATGTTTGCCTAAGTCTCTTACATCACTTGGTGAAGACAAAGTGTCTAGTATAATACTTTTTATTTCTAATCTTTTGCACTTTTTATTTGGTTTTGTATTAATGACTTTAATAACTAGTTACTTATGTTGAAGGTGCTCTTTCCTTATCGTTTGTCCGTGGTGTCTTGGCATTATTTTACTGTCTATATAAAATAAAGGATTTTCACCATTCATATCTCCACGGTCTATATGGAGGTATGTTGGCTACCTGGTCGGGGGTTAAGGGAACGGTTTGGTAAAGGTCTTGCCATTGTTCAGCGTTTAGAGGTCCTGCAATGGACCTGGGTCAAATTTAGTAGGACCTCCTTCAATACTTCACGGTATTGGATGGCGGGGGTCCAAACTCTTTGATCCCCTCATAAGTTAACTACTATTAATACTATAACCCGGCTATTTAGGACTGTATCCCTGCTGACTCAGACTACTTAGCCGAGGGTAACGTCACCGCCAAAAGCGGGGCCTACCACAATACTGCATTAATAACTTAATTCATTATCTTCCAATAATCCACCCTTTTAGGATTGTATCCTTGCTGACTCAAACTACTGGGGTGAGGGTAACGTCACCTTCAAAAGAGGGGCCTACTACAATAACTAAGATAATCTCTTAATTATGTGCAAAAGTGCGGAAATAATCAAAGGTTATACTAGATACGAGTCGGAACCAAGTGATTCATCTTGTCTATCTGTTTTTTATTTTATTTTTATTTTCAGCATTTTAGTTAGTTTTTATTTTTCTTAGTTTAAAACATTTTTCTAAACTTTTATTTTGATTAGACGTTGAGGATAAACCGGTACTAAAAGCTCTTGTGTCCTTGGACGACCTCGGTATCTTACCAACACTATACTACGCTCAACGATGGGTGCACTTGCCCATATGTGTGTTTAGTGTTAGTGAAATATCGTATTTTATAAATTTAAAACTTGGCTAAAATAAGTGTTAAAAAGGGCTTAAAATATACACCTAATATATACGACACTTCGCACGCATCAGAGCTTGTCGCATCCCAAAGTGTGACAAGTGTGGAAAGTTGGGTCACCGCACGGAAGACTGCTGGAGTAAGAGGAACGGGAATGGAAATCGTAATGGGGCTGATGATAGGAACAATGGTGGAAATGGAAATGGTGCTGGTAACGGGAATGGGCAAAACCAAGGATGCTTCAGATGTGGAAGCAAGGATCATTTCATGAAGGACTGCCCAGAGAGAAACAATGCTCAGGCCCGAGCATTTGTGATTGGAGCAAGGGACGCACGCGAGGACCCTAACGTGGTCAACGGTACGTTCCTCATTAACAATCACTTTGCATCCATATTATTCGACACTGGCGCCGATTATAGCTTCATGTCTGTGGAATTTAAACGCATACTTGGAATAGAATCTAGTAGATTAGAAATTCCTTATTCCATAGAACTAGCCAATGGTAAACTTGTTGAATCGGGCAAAACTGTTAGAGGCTGCACGCTAGAACTTGGTGAACGAAGATTTAGCATCGACCTCATACCTATTCAATTAGGTAGCTTCTATGTAGTGGTTGGAATGGACTGGTTATCCAAGAACAAGGCTGAAGTCATTTGTCATGAGAAAATCATTCGCATCCCTTTAGCGAATGGTGAAACTCTCATCGTACATGGAGGAAGACGAAACGCGCCTCTACAAATCATCAGCTGTATGAAGGCACAGAAGTGCTTAAGGAAAGGATGTGTTGCTTTCCTAGCACTCGTTGTAAATAAGAAGGCTGTGGAGCCAAAACTCGAAGACATTCCTGTGGTGAAGGAATTTCCTGATGTGTTCCCTGAAGATCTGCCAGGACTACCTCCGCAATGACAAGTCGAATTCCATATAGACTTGGTACCGGGAGCTGCTCCTGTAGCCAAGGCACCCTATCGACTTGCGCCATCCGGAATGCAAGAATTATCTACACAGCTTCAGGAGTTGTTAGATAAAGGATTCATACGAATTTCTTGTGATGCCATTGGATTGACGAACGCGCCAGCGGTCTTTATGGATCTGATGAACCGCGTATGCAAACCATATCTCGATAAATTCGTGATTGTATTTATCGATGATATCCTGATTTACTCGCGAACGAAAGAAGAACATGAGCAACATCTCAGAACCATCTTGGAGCTACTGAAGAAAGAGAAACTTTATGCAAAGTTCTCGAAATGCGAATTCTGGATTCGCGAAGTACAATTTCTTGGTCACGTGGTGAATGAGAAGGGCATTCATGTAGACCCATCCAAGATTGAAGCAATAAAGAATTGGGAAGCTCCCAAGACCCCAACTGAAGTTCACCAATTTTTGGGCTTAGCGGGCTATTACCGACGATTCATCGAGAATTTCTCAAAAATAGCTCAACCGCTAACGACCCTTACCCAGAAAGACAAGAAGTACGACTGGGGTCACAAACAAGAAGAAGCCTTTCAGCTACTTAAGAACAAGCTCTGCGATGCACCGATACTATCGTTACCCGAAGGCACTGAAGACTTCGTGGTATACTGTGACGCCTCACGACAAGGCTTGGGTTGCGTGCTCATGCAACGCCAAAAAGTCATCGCTTATGCTTCAAGACAACTGAAGGTTCACGAGAGAAATTATACCACTCACGACCTGGAGCTGGGTGTAGTGGTATTCGCCTTGAAGATTTGGCGACATTATTTATATGGTACTCGATGTACAATCTTCACAGATCACAAAAGCTTACAACACATATTTGATCAGAAGGAATTGAATATGCGCCAGCGGCGTTGGGTTGAGCTGCTAAATGATTATGACTGTGAGATTAAGTACCATCCTGGAAAGGCGAACGTTGTAGCGGACGCGTTGAGCCGAAAAGAAAGGGTTAAGACCCTAAGGGTTCGAGCATTGGAAATGACGATTCGAACGAACCTCACTGCACGCATTCGGGATGCACAACAAGAAGCTCTTAAAGAAGAGAACCGTAAAGCTGAATACCTTCGGGGTATGCTGAAATACATGGCGCCAAATGAAGAGGGAGCCTTATACTTTAAAAAGCGCATTTGGGTTCCGCTCTATGGTGGCCTACGAGAAGTCATCCTTGATGAAGCGCACAAGTCAAGATACTCGATCCACCCAGGGTCGGACAAGATGTATCAAGACTTGAAAGAATATTATTGGTGGCCGAGACTCAAGAGCGACGTTGCTGTCTACGTTGGAAAATGCCTAACATGTGCTAAGGTTAAGGCAGAATATCAGAAACCGTCCGGCCTACTACAACAACCAGAGATTCCCGTGTGGAAGTGGGAACAAATCTCGATGGACTTCATAACGAAATTACCCAGGACCCCGAGAGGGCACGATATGATATGGGTAATAGTTGATCGATTGACGAAGTCTGCGCATTTCCTACCAATCCGAGAGAAGGATAGCACTGGAAAGCTTGCAGAGATATACTTAAGAGAAATTGTGGCACGTCATGGAGTGCCAATCTCAATCATTTCAGACAGAGATGGACACTTTGTCTCAAGAATCTGGCAATCATTTCAGGAAGCCTTTGGATCTCAGTTAGATCTGAGCACGGCATTCCATCCGCAAACAGACGGCCAGAGCGAACGAACTATACAAACGTTAGAAGATATGCTTCGCGCATGTGTCATGGATCTAGGCGGCAGCTGGGATACTCATCTACCTTTAGTTGAGTTTTCCTACAATAACAGCTATCATACGAGCATAAAAGCCGCACCGTTCGAAGCTCTGTATGGCCGCAAATGCCGATCGCCCTTATGTTGGGCAGATGCCGGAGATAAGCGTATGGTTGGTCCTGAACTTGTACAAGAGACAACCGACAAGATTGCGCAGATCCGAGAGCGCATTAAGGCGGCTCGAGAGCGACAAAAGAGCTACGCTGATCCGAATAGAAAATCGGTAGAATTCAAGGTGGGAGACAAAGTATTGTTAAAAGTCTCACCTTGGAAGGGCGTAGTCAGATTTGGAAAGCGCGGAAAGCAAAATCCACTATATATCGGACCATTCAGAATATTGAAAAGAATTGGTACCGTGGCATACAAGTTGGAGTTACCGGAAGAACTTAATGGAGTACATGATACGTTTCATGTATCCAACCTGAAGAAGAGTCCAACACAAGAAAACGTAATCATCCCGATGGATGAAGTGCATATTGATGAAGCCCTCCGATTTACGGAGCAACCCGTTGAGGTTACCGACTGGAAAGTCAACAAGACCAGGAGGAGCAGTGTGAAGCTTGTCAAAGTACGTTGGAGCTCTAAGCACGGACCCGAGTACACATGGGAACGTGAAGAACAGTTCAAGAAAAAGTATCCCCACCTATTCAAGAAGACTCCAGCGAGAGTGAGTTCAGTCTGAATTTCGGGACGAAATTCTTTTAACGGGGGGAGACTGTGACAACTGGCCCAAACCGGTAATTTCCGTACACATTAATTATTGCTTAATGACTGCAATTATGTGCTTAATTGTCAGCCATGTCTGATTTCGTACTAAACAAGTGAATTCATGCACGTTGTATACTACAAAATATTGCTTTATGCATAAACGAGAGCGTTGCGTCAGAAATACTAGTAAACTCACCGGTAAGACACACTGTGTCAACGGAACTGCAGAAAGCAGCCAGACAATAAAATTGGAGCCTAGGTGTAGGTCCGACAACAAGAATGCATTAAAACCCAAGAGTACATACAAGGGTTTAATATATATGCAAGGCGAAAGCAAAATTAAGCACTAAAAAGCACCCGAAACGCACTTTAAGTGCAGAATTCATATAATTCAGCAATAATTCAGCATTTAGACATATGAATATTTTGCAGAAATGTCGTTTTATTATCCAGAATATTTCCCTAAGTGTTGGGAATCGATAATGTTACAAAAAGATACTTATTAAACACTAAAAGGTGCAATTTAGCACTTTAACGAATCGGTATGTAACCGAACAACCGGACTTTACCCGGAACATAAAAATATTGTCATTAACATAGTTGTTCTTTTTCTGAGCCAGTTAGGGTCCCCGAATGCCCTAACACCCACTGTAAAGCACAACACACTAGTAACCGGGTTAATCCCTAAACTATCTAAACTAACCTAACTAATATTTAGTGATTAGTTGGATTTGAACCAAACTACCCCCCCCCCTTTAGAAACCGTCCCCATCTAGGGGACATACCTTGTCCTCTAAATTATTATTATAATACATATGTTTAGTATCTAAATGACATATAATCCAATGGACCATGACTCTAATCTTTGTCTATAAGTTGCTAGCTTAACACACAAGGTCATTCACTTAGCATTTCACCACTCCACACTTTCTCTCCTCTCTCTCAAGGCTTCGGCCGAACACCCCCTTGAACACACAACCATTGCCAAGCTTTGATCTTGCCATTTCAAGTTCATACAAGTGTTAAGGGTCGCATATAAGGAACCTTGGAGCAAACGGAAGGCGAAGGACATCTCTACTTTGCTTTTATCCACCCTATTTGCGCTTAGATTCTCCCCTAGCCTCGAGCTAGTGGTATGTTGCCTTCTCGAACTATTTTAAAGTGGTTACTATGATTTGTTACAATTAAGACTCGTAAACATACAAGTTGAAGCTTAAAAGTCTACTAAAAGCACTAAAAATGGTGGTTAAAAGCACATATGTTGTGTAAGTCATGTAGTGTTTGAATTGTGTGATTATTTGGACCCGATCTATGTTGTGGTAGCTCGGATCATCATTTAACCCGTTTTAGTCATGATCTTGGATTATGATATAAATCTTGTTTAAGTATAACAAGGGTTAGAAGATGAAACTCTACCACACACGAATCATGAACTTGTGTAAAAGCGATTTAACTTGTGAAATAGTGTTCAAAACTAGTAGATCTACGGATCTACAAGCGGTACTTTCAAAGGACCAAGTGTCCAAGAAATCATATTTTTCTGAAACCGGATCTTACATGAAAAAGAATAATTTTAGCAAACACACGAATGTGTAAACACTTGTGTAACACAAAGTTTCGACAAAATAACTATTTTTGTAAATGTTGACCGGAAGTTGTAAAGATGTAACTTCTTTAAAAGCGAGACTTTCAAGAAACAAAGTTGATCTATACAAAGATCCACTAAAAATAATGGAAGGATACTACCTATTTTGGAAAAACCACAAGTTCATGTATTTCTGCGATTATATCTATTTTAACTAGTTGCATATTATTTATTGTTGAATGAGGAAATTGTTGACGATTTAAAAGAAAATAAACACATGTTTTGAAAACATGGGAAACCTCCATTTTTAGGGGAAACTCTGTCAAAATTTCTATAAATTTTGACACTTAGAAAAATATAAGTTTTTGAGAAACTTATTCCCTAAAAATGTGTTTAAAAGTATTACCAAGGTTTCCCTAATTTTTGGTGATAAGAAATGAGGATTTCTTCAAAATAAAAAAATGGATATTAAGTATGTATATATATTTTTGAGAAAAATATATATATTATTTTATCACCAACTTTTGTGCTAAGTGTATATAGTATGTGTTATACGTGCTAGTGTATTAAGACTTAAAAATACACTAAATACTCATGATGAGTATAAACATAAAAATACACATACAAAATACAAGATACACAATTCGGGTGCGAAGTGCAAAACACAAAAGACTTATATTTATTTTAGAAGAAATAATATAAGTAAGATACGTAGTTAAAAATATGAAATATTTTTAACACAACAATACAAATACAAAAGAGAGTGACTGTACTTGTGCGATACAAGTCTAGTGACTAACATTAAGAAAACGCGTATAGGTTACGACGTTAATTAAGCAAATCCGGTGAAGTTTATGACACGCAGGAACGCAAAGTTGTGAGTTCATGCTCCCCCTTTTCTTTTAACTGTTTTCAGTTTTATACCTCCGGGGGTGAAATACATGTTACAAATATTACAATGTTTACAAATGATATGATGGATACAAGAATGATACGAGAAATCGTGTCACGAATAGGGTACCATAAGCACCATTAATCGTGTACATACTTAGACCGCAGAACAAAAGGTTAGATCTAATGGGTTCCGGGCAGCCCCACTCTTGGCCACTCTTTTACCAGGTAGTGTTTTTGTGTCTCAGTCGTGAATCGACTACAGAAAAATGCCTATGGCTTGGTGACTTCCTATGTCGTGTCACATGTTAATGGCTTTGCAACCCATTAACACTTGATACATACAGAAATATTTGACTTATACATGAGTACGTGGTGTACACAAAAGACTTGATTTATACAAAAGACAAATTATGTTTTCATACAAAGTATACAAACGTGAAATACAAAAATTGCATGAATTCACACCAACTTTATGTTGACGTTTTTCCAAAACTCACATGTATTTCAGGTAACTAGGATGGATGTGCGCGTGGTCTTACTCATGCTCGTGGATGTCGCTTTGTTTATCTTTAAATAAAGTTGTGACTTTTAAGACAATATGTTATCTCGTGTTGTAAACACTTGACATATGTTTTCAGTAATGTAATATTTGAAGGTATTTTTGAGCATGTAGTACGTTTACTCTTCATATGCAATGAGAACCTTTCATGATCACACCTCGTGCTTTCGCCGCAGAAAGGGGTGTGACAAGAATATAGCAATAACACAAAAGATTTCAAAGTTTCATAGTTTCCGCCAGTGACAAGACTCCAGTCCCTCGTTCAACCAAGTCTCAAGTTTCACGAGCCTCGAGAGTCAAGCACCAAAGTATCAAGTATCTAGATTTAGACATTCCAGGTATCTAGAATTTGACATTCCAAGTATTTAGATTTAGACATTCCAAGTATTTAGATTTAGACATTCCAAGTATCTAGAATTTGACATTCCAAGTATTTAGATTTAGACATTCCAAGTATTTAGATTTAGACATTCCAAGTATCTAGTATATAGCATAAAATTTACCAAGTATCAAAAAGTATCAATGACCACATAGTTTAGGGACTAAAATTGACAATATCTAAAAGTCTAGGGACGCAGGTCTTACAATAATATATACTATATAGAATATATAATATCTATAGTAACCGAACCTTTGATGATAATATAATGCTTATTTGCCAAACTACTAAGTTACATCATCTAAGAACCTAGTACTCGTTACGATTCTAATGGGTACTTTAACCCATGAAAACATTCAAACCCCTAAGGGTTTCATAGTGTCAAAAACGAGTATTATGTGCTAGATGGTTATTTTCTCATATGTTTACTTTCCATATACTTTAAATTCCAAATTCCTAATCCTCCGTTATCATCCAATACTCATACACCTACGTTTCCTCGTGTAGAAGGACTTGGTGTTTCATCCTCCAACAACCAACAAACTCCTCGCGGATTAACAATTGGAAGCTTGCAAAACCGTGAGTATACTTGAAACCCCCTTTTCTTTAGCACTTTTGGGGTGTAACATGTTAAACTATGAAAAACTTACACTTATTTCTAAAATGCACAAACATTCCTTATACATGCATGCATACTTGTTACTTGATACTTTAAATTTGGGTTTATACGTTTTGTGTTAGACTTATCATTAACTTCGTACGAGCCTATCCTTGACATATATAGCGCTATAGGATTAACGCACCGCCTGTGAACGTTGGGTTATATTAAGAGCTTATTGCGTTTCATCTTGGTTTGATTAGGTATGCACATGCCAATTTATTGTTTATCTTGTTTCGACTAGCTTGCCATGTGGAATTGTTTAAAACTTATCTTTCTATGCTATGTATGAAAACATGTATACTTGCCTTTTCTTTTGAATTGAACTTTATTTTAAACATGTTACAGGTTGATTATGACGATCATATGAAATCTAGTAGGGATGACTAGAAACACGCGCAAGAAATTACTAGATTTGAATATTTATGTTATGTTGAACTCGTTGTATTTGTCTTTTATTTGTTGTAATTTGAATTCCATGTATTATAATGACAATTTGAGTTATGAAATGAAATGGTTTTGATTTAATTATTGTCACAATTAGCTTTATGTGTGATGAGCAATCTTTATTCATCCCACTCTGATGATTCCGCCATTGGTTGGAGTGTGACAGATTGGTATCAGAGCCATAACTATAGGGAATTAGGTAGAATTACCATGTTCGACCTAGTCTATAGTAGGTACCTCATTTTTTTGACCATTCTTGTTACATGCTTAAAATGTTATTCTTCCTACTTTGCTTCTTTATCTTCTTTTTGGCCTTAATACTTGCATTATGTCTTTCCTAAGAGATTTTACACAAATACACTTGAAGACTTGAAGACACTCGTATTACAAACGAGACGAGTTTACCAAAATAGGCGTGAAACCCACAATTTGGTAAATGACTATCATTCCGCTTATTCTTTATTTTGCACGAAATTACACCATTAAGTTAGGAGTGAAATCCACATCTTAATGGTAAATTTCCAATTCAAACTCTAGTGGACCCTCGTCAAAGTGTGGAATTATGTTTTTGTGACAAATGGCAAATAACCGGTGATTCCGTACAAACTAATCACTATTCTATTTATATAATCTCAAGCAATTAGCGTAATTTAATTACGTAACTGTGTCGTAAATCAGATAACAGTGTTAGGACAAGAAAACAATGCTAAAACATATGTTGGTTTTCGTCGTATTGCGGAACCAATCAAACAATGTCCTAAAAGTGTTGGTAGAAAGTGCTACGCGCACTATTCACGCTTACACTATTCATGCCAGCAAAACCATGAAAACAGAACGAAACAATGAAAAACGGCACACAAACAACATGACTGAGTCCATTTACATAAGAAAACACTAGTATGAAAACATATCTTGCAAAAATCTAGGACTTTCCGGTACAACGCCCTAAATATTAAATCGTCCGTTTCGCTAAAAATTAAACAATTTTAACTCCTCCGAACTAATAATTTAGCATTTATGAGGCTCCGAAATTATGACAAATGACAACAAACACATGAAAACAATATGAGAATATTAATGGGGTGTCCGAAAAATAAGTTTTCGGCGCTACGCCGCAACCCCCACAACTTGTCTGTTTTTTGAAACGACATGTTAATAAATAATATTTCCGACGCCAAAACAACTAAACGGAAGACATGGTGAACTAGTTAAGCTTATTTTGGCGTCGTAAACACCTTACATAAACGTCATAGCAACAATGGTGAACAAAAACCATCGCTCCCGGTACTATATTTCATCTTTCGTATATAACCCGACATCGAACCGACGAGCAAACTAGTGGTGTTTTTACCATCCAAAACTAATACCAACTAGTCTTATGAACTAGTTAAGATCATTAACACCCTAAACCTTAGATTACACCCTAAATAACCTTGTTGACATAACAACCTAAATATCTATACTTAAAATATATATTATTTATGTAAAGCTAAAAAAAGGAAAATATTTGCAAAAATTCAAAATCATTCATCATAAGGGGTCCCACCCACCATATTCATGTTGAATTTTATAGATTTGAAGAATGGCTTGGAGATTTATTGTTGAAAAATAAGGGTACTTGAAGATTTCACCTTATATCACACCATATCTATTATTTCCTATTAATAATTAGAAACCAAATACCTTCCTTTTGTGCACCTCCACTTTCGTCAGCCTTAGAGCACACATAAATCACCTTAAAGTTTCATTGAACACCCTATTATTCACTAAAGTTAACCATTACAAGATCAAATATGCATAGATTAAGCATGGAGAATCATTAGGAGCTTGATTGGAGCTTAAATCTCTTCTTAATATTCTTATTTGGCTTGTGTAAATTTGTAAGCTCTAAAACCATCATATTTATGCTTCTTATTACTAGTATTTGTTAGATGTACAAGTTGATCATCTTAAAGATTAATAAAAATCACACCAAAAACCCTAATCTCAAAGGTAATAAACACTAAATATTACTATATTATGTGTTGATTTATTAGATTAGTGTTAGCTAGTTAGCATAATTATGATTATTATGTTAAAGTAAGTTATTTAAGTGGGTGATCTTGTATGATTAAGAATGTAAATGATGATTTGAACATGGTAATGTTTAAATCTAAACAAGATCATCAACCTCATGATCCATGAACTTTACTACAAATTAAAAATGATTTATTACACATAAGTGATTTTTATAAAGAATAACCACCATGATTTTTATTATAAGCATCCTAAAAGATTAGTAAACAAAGTGGTTTAAAGAGAAGATTTTGATTTGAAAATATAATAAAAATGGGGTCTTTAAGGTCCTAATAAATATGTGAAAATTTCATTATTTTTAACAAAGTTGTTAAAAATATACTTATAAAAGTTCATGGAAATAAAGAGGAAAAGAGCATGAATCATGCATGAAAAGTTGGTGTAATGAAACTTGATTTGGAAATTGATTATGGGTTTAAACATGGTTTAAACGCATTTTGAAAACGTGGGAAACGTCATAGTTTAGGGGAAACTATGGCGAATTTTTCTAAAAATCTAATCGCGATTAAAAATGAGATTAAAGGGTGATTGACAAAGTAAACGCGATTTGTGTTCTTAAACGTCATTATGGAAGCTTTGATGAAAATGGCTAAGTCTTAAATACTCAAGAGTCTTGTGAACTTGAAAATATATTTTTACAAAAATAAATGGGTAAAAATAAATTACCATGTATAAGTATAATTTTTGGCAAAAATTATATATTTTGGAAACTTATCAAGTATATGTATTTTGTGATATGTGTATGTACTTAGATACATTTAGGGTGATCAATATAATACACCCGTGATACCAAGAGATATTTGTAAGAAACAAATACAAAAAGACACAAAAATACGTATACATGTTTCCTACATGTTTCCCCAAAGAAATGCAACGAAAACGGACATAAATAAATCCTCAACATATTGTGTCCATAAGCGAACAAACGGACGAATAAAAAAAACGGAAAATAGACGGGCTACAAAACGTATTTCCTAGAAGTAAAAATATCTCTAACCGACAAGGTAAGGCATTTTTAGACGTCTAACAGATAATTATAAATATCACCGTTAACAAAATCCGGAAAGTTGAAAAATACACAAATGCAAGACTATTAAAATGGACTCATAAAAATTGACTATGGGTTAGGCCCAAATGACTAAAATATTTGGGTTAGGGCCCAATGCTAGAATATTTGGGTTAGGCCCAAATTGCTAAAATATTTGGGCTAGGGCCCAATGCTAGAATATTTGAGCTAGGCCTAAATTACAAAGGTACATGGGTTAAGCCCAATGACATAGATTCGGCCCAATGACATGCGTGCAAAGCACGACGACCTATGCAGGGCGAAGCCGTCACATATAAAACATATGTATGCACTTATGAAATCTATATACATAATAAGTGAATGAACAAACTACCAACACTCTAAAATACAAAGTTGTTCCAAAATGACAAATGAAAACACAATAAGAATTCAAGATGAACAACTTGTACGAGGTCCGAAAGACCTAGTGTCTAATAAAGTTAGTACACATGTAGGTTAATCACACGTACGAACGCTCACTACGGTATTACATACAAGGAACGCAAACTTGTGAGTTCATGTCCCTCCTTTCAATGATTTCAATGTTTTGTTTTTAAAACAATCGAGGGGAAATACATGTTAAAACTATGGGTATGTTAGCTATGGGTTTAGATGATAACACGATCAATGTACATAAGTAGGATGATGACATAGTAACCATTAATCACTTAGTGACCAAGGTGCAAAAGGTGTAGATCTATAGAGCTTGAGACACGCTCCACTCCTTGATAGGCCATAGGAGTGCTTTTGTGATCCCAGACAATGTCAAAGTTGTCTCGGTTTGGTTACGTACTTATGGTACATAATGTCAGGGGGCTCGCTACCCACTGATAGATCCTTAAACTACATAAATGCTATTAAGATGCCAGGATTTCATTACAAGAATACAAAGATTTCATATGATAACAATAACTGCATGAACTCGCTCAACTTTTTTTGACTTTTTAAAACTACATGTATTTCAGGAAACAAGTCTTGAGCCGGTGATACACTATGGGAAACGAGAAAGTCAATGATAACGATAGCCGCTTTTGGAGGGTTTGTCTTTTATATCCCAACTTCGTATGGATACATAGAGGACAAAACCTCACTATGTTTTATGTCAAAAACAATCTTTTGTGTTATGTAATATAACTATGTTATGGTTAACGTTTGTGAACGTTGTGGAAACTAGAAAACTATGTTGGAAACTTGTAAACTTTGTTTGAAAACAATATAACTATGGCATCGTTGTGGTTTATTATGTTTACACATTTGGATGCAATGATCACCTTTCTTACGTCACACACAATACGCTTCCGCTACTAGCAGGGTGTGACAGATTGGTATCAGAGCTCCGATTGTAGTGAACCGGGGAAAATTTTTTACAAAGTTTGGTCTACAATCACCGAAGGGCTCTCACATGAAAACAAAGTCAATAACATCACAAAAGTGATTTCAAAAGTATGACAAAAATGAAAAAAAAAAGGTTTTCATTGTGTCACTATAACATGAGGATCTATCACGCGGACTCAATCATAAGTAACGGATAAGGATCAATACATGGTTAGTCTATAAGGATTAGACTCGAAACATTAGAAAATTACATGTGAAACATGAGAACAAAAACAACATGAGATTTAGTGATTATATATATAATGTATTTGTATATATGTTGTATGGAATATTTGCAAGAACGAAAATACCTTCGACTATGAATTCTATTATTACCCATGACTCACGCGATGAGAATGATAACCACGTGTCTGTTACGAAGCTTATGGCGAACGTGGTCCCTAAGAGAGACCCTAAAGCATTGATCCCATGGAAGATGGTTGTTTTCCCTTGGATGGTATATGTCTGGCTTCGGTAGTGACGACAAGACGGAGGTGGCGGCCTTGGACAACAACTCTACTAGTGGGACGAGGTCCCTGAGATTCATATTAGTCATGATCGATTACATTCCTGTCAAGACAAGGAAGATGAAGTACTCATCTTGAAGGTGCCCCTCCAGTTTTTATTATTACGACTTCTTCTATTTCTATTTTGGCTAACGTTGTGCCCTATCACAAATAATGACAACGGCATTAGCAAGTGGACCATCACGAAGGTCCCTCCTATGTTGAAGGTATATAAACAATAGTGTCCTATCTTTGACTGATCGACTGCTTGAACGAGAGAATGCTTGGGTGACCATACAAGACAATTTATTATTACGGGGGCCCACGTAATAACAACTTGTAGTGTATGGAAATCCTGGTGGGCTCTGCGGGTCAAGCTAATGATCACTATCCATTCGAAATTCTTAAGTTATTCAAGTTTTTATCTAGTAGAACGCTAACCGAAATGGTTACTATAACACTCTATGATACAGGAAGATCACACGTATTGTTCGCACATCACATTCGATCTATAACACGAGTCATTTGAGACTAGTCGTCGAAAGCAAACAAAATTTGTTGTCCACTCATGGAGGATTTTCCTCAACATTCTCAGAATTCTTGTACATGGGCTGGTTCTTTGGTGTCTATGACACCTTACCTTATCTTAGTCACTGGAAATGAATACATTTAACTCTGTCGTTTGACATTTGACTTATTCCAAGGGATGATATGGAATGAGCCATGCTACAACCCATTCCTTGCATTTTATCCGACATCTATGGAAGTCATAACAATTTTGTTGGAGCTCGTGGAGCTCAAGGGATAACACTGTATTCGTCACACGGGTTAGTGAGGCGAAGGATCTTCCTAACTTGGACGATCGAGGTCCACAAGGTAGGGAATACATACTGTAAGGATGGAGATGACCGTTGGGTCTCTCCTCCCCAACAATTTTTCCTTCCCCCCTAGGCATTTGGCCCATACACGCAGGTGGTACTACGCATTTTGGATTGCGACTATTCATATTATTATGGTTTCAAACATGTATGAACAATGAGATCTCGAGGTTTCCATGACCAATTATATTCTTGATTCTTAGGCGCATGGTAGGCTATATCTGTCTGAATTTAAGTCTAGACCCTTTGATACGATGTATCAAAAATAACATGGCGCCGAAAAGAAAATCTACGTAAAAAGGGCCAGTTAATCAGCACCCAACTATTAAAGTTGAACTCAAGTTTTTATGGAACGATATGAGGTTGCGAAGATTGCACAACATGGGGTTGTTGAGTCGACACTAATGATGGTACTGATGTTACCAGTAGCTCAAGTGGTTTAAATTATGATGGGACGAGAACGAGTAGCAATGCCATACTTGGAGATGCAATCGCACCAGATTTTAAATTCTAAGGCATCTCCGGATTACAAGCTGCAAGACCTCATCGATACGAGAGGTGCGGTAAGTTATATCCGCTAAATAAAGACAATGAAGTCAGTTAACCGTGCTAGCAAATGTACTCCTAAGTAAACGATTTTGTAAACGAATAGTCATCTGTTGAGGGAGACGATAACTTGGTGGAATCTCTAAGTACAAACTATAGGGAGTAACACAACAAAAAAAAAAGTTGTCGTGGGAAGAACTCAAGGATCTTACGCGAGAATAGTATTACTCGCTACCAGAAAAATTCCAAGGTTGGAAACCGAACTCTAGAACTCGACTATGATTAGAGCAAACGTAGCTGGTTACCCCCGACGCCTCTACGATCTCTAAAAGATTGTGGCATACTAGATAACACCCGAATCCAAACGCACGGAGCGCTACATTTGGGGTTTAGCCTGAGATATGAATCTGACATCAAGAAGCATGCTAGTAACTTGCCAAAATCCTGAAAGAGATAAGTGAAACTTTCATCATGAGGGCACCTGCAAAAGTGCCAAGAGTAACAGTGTGGTGAGACTGGGCACAAAACGGAAACTAACGTGTTAGTTATACTCAAGAAAGAACAAGAAGGTTTTAACTATGGCAAAGAGATCACTACAAGCATGGATGTTTAATGACGAATCAAGCAAGTGAATAAGTAAGTGTATGGGTAGAACTATGAATACTCCCCAAAAATCCCATTGTTGCCATGGGTACGTTCCACTCTACAACCAGTATATATAAATTCTTGGGATACCAACATCGGCTTAACTTAGTGTCTTTAGCTACTAAGCATATACACGAATTAGAGTCATGTAGGTTAGACATGTCTGGCTCTATCAAGATAGCTGATGGGGAATTAACGGAGTCATGTGAATTCATTAAGGGTCACCGATACGTTTCCTTCCAACCGACCCATTGTACCCGTTTTGTTTGATACCGGTGTCGGTATTAGTTTCATCCCCCTAGAATTCAAAATATACTTGGCCTAGAGTCAAGTAAGCTAGACGCCCCCTCATTCCATAGGATTGGCCAACGGTAGATTAGTTGCGTCAGGAGAAGACATTAAAGGATGCACACTCGAACTTGGAGCATAGAAATTTAACATTGACCATTATACCCGTTCAATTGGGTTGTTACGACGTAGTTCTTTTTTGACATAGACTAGTTATCCGACAATCGAGCCGGAATTACATGTCATGAGAAGATCATTCGCATACTCCTGGTCGATGGAGAACATTTGTTAGTTCACAGGGAGAAACAGTACATGCCCTTACGAATTATTAATTGCATGAAGGCTTGAAGGTGTCTGAGAAAAAGGATGCATCGCCCTTCTTGCCCGTGTGGCTGACAAGAAGGCCGAGGGGCGCAAGGTGGAAGACATACCTGTGGTAAGGGGATACCCTGAAGTCTTTCCAGAAGACTTGCCGGGACTGCCTCCACAACGATAAGTGGAATTCCGTATCGATCTAGTGCCAGGAGCTGCACCGGTGGTGAAAGCTCCGTATCGACTGGTGCCTTTGGAGATGCAGGAATTATCTACTGAGCTTCAGGAGCTGCTTGACAAAGGATTCATTAGACCGAGTTTCTCACCTTGGGGAGCTCCGATGCTATTCGTCAAGAAGAAAGATGGGACCTTTCGGATGTGCATCGATTATAGAGAACTAAACAAGCTAACTATCAAGAATTGGTATCCTTTACCGAGGATCGACGACTTGTTAGATCAATTACAAGGTTCCAGCTTTTATTCCAAGATTGATCTAAGATCCAGATATCATCAGCTGAGGATTCAAGAGGAAAGCATTACTAAGACAGCATTTAGGACTCGCTATGGGCATTACGAGTTCCTTATTATGCCTTTCGGCTTAATAAGCGCTCCCGCCATATTCATGGATTTGATGAACCAAGTATGTAAGCCATATCTCGACAAGTTCGTGATCGTATTCATTGATGACATTTTGATATACTCACGGACAGAGGCGGAACACGAACAACACTTGAGAACTATTTTGGAGTTTCTTAAGAAAGAACAATTGTATTCCAAGTTCTCAAAAATGCAAATTTTGGATTCGCGAGGTGCAATTTCTTGGTCGTGGTGAACAAGAACGGAATACATGTTGACCCAGCTAAGATAGAAGCCATAAAGAACTTGAACACTCCAAAGACCCTAACAGAAATAAGACAATTTCTGGGTTTAGCGGGATACTATCGAAGATTCATTGAGAATTTTTCTAAAATTTCTCGACCGCTAACCTCACTCACTCAAAAGGATAAAAAGTTCGATTGGGGTGAAAAACAAGAAATGGAATTCCAAAAACTCAAGGATAAACTATGTCAAGTGCCAATCTTATCACTCCCAGACAGTACCGATGACTTTGTGGTGAATTGTGATGCATCACACCAAGGCTCGGGTTGTGTGTTAATGCAACGTGAGAAAGTCATCGCGTACACGTCACGACAGTTAAAAGTCCATGAAAAGAATTATACCACTCACGACCTAGAGTTGGGTGTGACACCTGTGTCACTTCAACCATCAAACAAATGCCAAAGCAATGAAATATTGTATTTCATACTTGGGATTTGTAAAAATATGTGTATCGATTGCACATATCAACTCTTGTTCGATTTCAAGCTCTAAATCGCTTTCTGGAAGGTTATACACGCACTGATGCGTAAATATAACCAGTTTAATGCAACGAACACTCCGGAATAGTGAAATAGGCTTAACATACCTTAAATAACCTTTACATAACTTAGAAATAAGTTTTGAAGGCTTTGGTATGGCAAAATCAAGTTTAATCGCTTACAGTGACTAAAGTTGACAAACTACGAAAGTATGCCAATTTGAACTGTAACAGACATTCCGGAACATGACCATAAGTTAAACATACCCTAAATATCTTTTACATAGCTTAGAAATAGGCTTTAAGGGGTTCGGTGTGCTAAAATAAACTTCTGGGTCATTCAGGGACTAAAAGCGTCAAAAAGTGCACAAGTTTGCATTTTCGCGCATAACTTACGTTCTGAATACACCTGGACATCCAAAAATTTATGTAAGCACTAAAATATTTTATTTTAGTGTTTGGCATGAGAAAAATCCATTTGTCACGCATTTTGGATCGTTTTTCGCGCTTGTGCGCATTCCGTCGTAATTAAGCGAACATCGCGTTCGTACGACCAAACGAACCAACACCCGGCATATTTTTGAGCATCTTTCATGTCCACAATGTTTAGGAATCATTTTAGGGCCTTAAAGTTGGCTTTACGGGCCTTAGAAGTGCCGGAAATGGCCTTAAACACGTGCAGGGGCTGAAACTGTCATTTTTGAAACTTATTTTCTGATCAGAACCCCCATGCGGCCCGCATTAGTTTTAGTGTATCCTGAAGCGGGCCGCCTCAGCCTCCCAGAACAGATAAGTTCGAACAGTCAGCAGTTTCCAGCTGTTTCAACCACACCCACACATTTCCCACTTGCCTATTCAGCTGATAAGGACCATTTTTAGCTACCATGAGTTTCCAACAAGTGTACGCACAAGATACGAGCACGGTTTCCATGAAACGATCTTAACGGTGGACCGAAAACTATAAATACCCCACCCCCCATTGCTTCAAAACCACTAGAATCTGATCTTAAAGACTCTAAGTTGGAACCTTTGTTTCATACCTGAGTTATTTCGATCTAGATTAGCATTCGGGGACCCTTCGTAAGTATTCTTTCGTTCTTTTATTGCTTTTCGAGTCCGAAAGTCAAACTTTGTTTGACTTTCAGTGTTGACCAGCTTATGGTCAATGCGAAGTTCGTTTGAACTTCGCAACGTGAGTGTAATCACGTTGGTTATAGTCCCTTGGGACTATGCCTACTGATTACCACGTTGTCTAGGGTCGTAGGGTAAGCGATCTGATAAATCGCTTATACCTTCGAACCCGACCCATTTGGTCGATCACTAGGATCCGACCAAATACATTAGGTGACCATAGTAGGTAGGGAATAACCTTCCGAGGTTATACCTTATGGTCACATCGTTTAAGTAGTTGTATGCTAGGTAGTTTATATGCCTTAGGTAAATTACCAGAATACCCTTTTCATGTATAATTGGTAATTTAGCATATGTAACCTAAACTTTTGTCACATAACTGATTATGTAACATGTTTAGGCATATAACACTTGTCATAGGACTAGTTAGGCGGTCCGAACGCGTTTCACGCGAACGACGCGTTAAAGTAGCATAAGCTACCTAAACGGGTCGTAATGGGTCGTAAGCTATTAGGTTAGGTTTCATTTAGTATGTAGGCTTTGTTAAACCATATGACACGAGTCTCTATACTCGTTTGGTTTACGAACCTTCATTCTATCCAATCATCCGATTTAGGTCCGGTTATTAACATAGTTACCTATATTAGGTGTCGTTTGATATCCGCGATCTCTAGCATTGTTTGGTTGTTACTCAAGGACTTCTGAGCAATCTCAAGTGAGTACATAGACCCCTCTTTTATTGTTTTCCAAACGTTTTGGGGTGGAACACATGTGCCTACTTGTTACTTTCAAGCTTTCCTGTTTTCACATCATATACCTGCTATGTTCGTTAGTACATTATAGTACATGATTTCATTACATTTCATGCTACGTATGTCTATTGTTGCATACTTAGTACAAGTCACATGCTACGTATGTCTATTGTTGCATACTTAGTACAGGTCACATGCTACGTATGTTTATTGTTGCATACTTAGTACAGGTCACATGCTACGTATGTTTATTGTTGCATACTTAGTACAGGTCACATGCTACGTATGTTTATTGTTGCATACTTAGTACAGGTCACATGCTACGTATGTTTATTGTTACATACTTAATACAGGTCACATGCTACGTATGTCTATTGTTGCATACTTAGTACAGGTCACATGCTACGTATGTCTATTGTTGCATACTTAGTACAGGTCACATGCTACGTATGTCTATTTGTCGCATACTTAGTACATTTGTTATTCATCACATGCTTACATTTTGGATACATATTACATTATTTACATTAGACATGAACATTTTACTTTGGTAGTTTGTTTTGAGTAAGTGATTAAGTAACGAGGCGTGTGTAATATGATACAAGCATGGTGGATACGCCGCTGGTACTTCCTATATATAAGTGTTCGTATGGTATTACATATCGTAGCGTTATTTGAATCATTTCAGTTTGAGACATAGAACATTTTATACAAATAACATACTTTTCACAAGACATTGATTTATAAACAACTTACCTTATACAAACACATTTTACATGGTTATTCATTTAACCTTACATTTATTTATACATATCATCTGATCTTATTGTTTTTCAAATGATTTACAAGACAAAGCAAATTACAAGGTTCATGACTAAACATTTTCTCAAACATAAGTCATGAATTCTATTTTCACAAAACCTATGTATCTCACAGGCATTTTTATGCTGACGTACCTATTTTCACATGTGTTTTCAGGTGATGATGTATAGGACTTATCAAGACATACTTAGGCGGACCTGTGCCTTAGTGACTTAAAACGAGACAAGAACTAGTTAATTTATGTTATGTACTCTTTGTTTCTTGTTTAAAACAATGTAAACTCTCATGTTTGATTAATAAAACAAAACGTCAATTGCCATGGATTTGAAACAATTAATTCTGTTACAACACTCCTCGACATTTCCGCCACGTTTTGTATGTTCCACGTGGTCGGGGTGTGACAGAAAAGATGGTATCAGAGCCAATGGTTATAGGGAATTAGGTTATTAGTAATGCTTTGACCTAGTCTATAACCTTCTTAGGACCCTAACGCGAGTTTACTTGCGTTTAGTCATAAAATAATACCGTCACCTATCCTTAGGCGACGACCACAACAAGAACATAAATTTCAAAACCGCTTTGAAAACTAATCATCTGTTCTAGGATGATTGATTACTAGGTTTTGAACCCTCTATTGTAAGGTTTTGAACCCTCTGTTATATGGTTTTGAACCCCTTTGAATTTTCAAAATCTCGTCAAGGTTTTGGGTTTTAAATAATGTGAACATGTGCAAACTGGAAGGGTGAATGCCTGTATTCTGGGTTTTCTGTCTAGGCAAGCACTTCGTATACATCTCATCAGACGCGAGACCAGTTGTGCTTACCTGCGAATTCTTGGGATGAGTGTTCACTTATAGGCGAGCATGTCTTCGCGATACATTATTTTTGACCTATTTACTTTGATTAATCACCAGGGTCGTTTGTTGCTTTGTAGTAACAAACAAATGACCACTATCCTTGCTTTCATCAGATTTGTTTCATCTCATTCTTTTCGTCTAATTCTCTCACTCGTTTCCTTTCATGTTCTTCTCTTTTAGAATGCCTCCACGACGCGAAAATCCGGTATCTATTGACGATCTGGCAGCTGTCATTACACAGCAAATAACTTCTGCAATCCCGACCATCGTTGCCCAATGTCACCAAGCTATCAACAACAACAATGCTCTCTGCAACTTCAAGACGTTCAACTCGGCTAAGCCATCAAAGTTTTCTGGGTCTCAAGGAGCGACTGCACTTCTGCAATGGTTCGAGAGTCTAGATGTTACACCCTAGTTATTAATTTGAATAGTTTATCGTATAAATATCGATAACAACCATGTAATTACTATTAAGTATCCTTAGAAAATACGAGTAATCTAAAAATTTTACAAAAGTTATCCGAATAGTTTAATGTGAACAACTTCGCCATTTAAAAATGGCGATATAATCATGTGCGGAAGCTTGTGTTTTGAGCGTGTTCGGTTCCTCTTCGAGCTTGATCTTCATCCGGGCACTCTTGGCAATCACCTATAATCAAAACCAACTTAAAAGTTAGTTTTGATAGTCAAATATGAAGTTCAAACAAGTACAGGGGTTAAAAATGACAAAAATATCATTTTTCCGAGTTAGGTGGCGTCAACGACTCCACTTCCCGCGTCAACCAGAGGAAACTGGCGTCAACAGAAAAACATGTTTTCCAAGCGGCGTCGACGACTTCACTTCCCGCGTCGTCGACGCCTAGCCCATTTTGCAGTTTTCTGCAGTTCCGTTTCGTCGTTCGTACGCACTAAAACGCGCTTAACTTTTGAACCGTTTACCCGTTTAACCTCCCGTTTCTTCCTACGTGTTTGTAATTTGATTCTCCATCATATGGAGTTAAAATCTAACATCCGGTTTAACAAAATTTCAGACTTTTAAGTCTTCGGCTTATCGCCCTATTTCCCAATTTTGACCCGTTTATGCATTTTATCAAACGAACATATTTGTTTGATTCCTACATCACCTACACTTCTTCAAATTAATGTTACCTACTATATTAGGTTCTAGTCATAGGTTTATTACACCATTTAAACCCGTTTATGCTCGTATGCTTATTTTGACCCGTTAAGGGTATTTAAGCACTTTAAAGCTTGAAATCGCTTTCATTCCTTTCTAGCATCTTATTCCTACATTTCTTATCAAGTAATATTCAACTACAACTCTTTGTGTGTTGGATTTCAATGTGTATATCTATATGTTCCGAGTTTTTACCCTTCGGATTGTTATTTTACGGTAAGACTCAAATAGAGCTATTTGGCTACCGTATTACATCTATCAACATCTACACTTATTCTAAGCTTTTGTTTAATCATAAGACTCGTTTCCCAAACAACCTCTAAGGGTTTTTTGTTCGATTTAGCCTACAAGGGCGTTTTGGTCGATTTTGGTCCTTCTTTTACAATGAAGGACTCTCACCAATTATTCGACCAAGATATCACTTTTAACTACAACATAAATATGCGTACCTGGCTCGGATCAACAAATAGACCCGATTTATACCTCGCTTTTATTATCACATTTTCTATGGAAACGGAAGTATCCGAATCGCTAATCGGTCCTGTTAGCATAAGACTTGGCAACCATATTAGTCGATATTGTCAAATGGTGTTATCATCACCATTTGACCCGTTTGGCTCATATGACCAAACATTTACATATGTAGTAAAACGAGGTTTTAAATTTCAAATTTACACATCCGGCCCATGTCGGATGTTACCACTTGACCCCTCTTTTTCTCTTTAACTCAATTCTCACAAATTTGACCCGTTCGGCTTACGCCATGGGTGCCCTTTTTATTGTTAATTTACATTAGTCGACACTTGACTAAATTTCCATTTTTACCCCTTTTTCTCAATATTAGATTACACTACGCGGTAATCTTATCAAAACTCATAATCTCTTAGTCATTACATGACCAATTTACCGATTTATCCTGTTTACCATAAACCATGGTTTTTATCACCTTTATATGTTCCGACTCGTACCAATCGTGTCGGAAACCATGTTTTCATTATTATCATTATCGCATTTATTACTTGTAAAGTAAACAAGTATTCTACAAAAGTGTGTAAGTTTCACTTACCTTTCATCCGAATTACGCTTTCCTTTTCCTTCTTGATTTGTTTGATCCGCTCCCTCATCAAGCTTTCACCTAGCTTGTTACGCGTCAAACTATCATCATCGTTTTCAAGGTGGTTAGTTTAATCATAATGTAATACGATTATTCCACCTTATGCATTTCATATCAAAATTACTACTTATTGTATTATAGGTCAGTTTGACCTTTTTAAAAGTCAAATGCCCATTAGTATGCTAATTGCATATTCGAGTTCATCAACTAGTTTTGGCATTCTTTAATTACCCGGTAGGCGTTATCTTTAGACCACCGTTTTAACCAAAGTTCTGACCACGTTTATCATATTTAGAACTCTTTTTAATCACATTTTGCATAAAAGCCGAAACATCACAACTAGGTGTTTTAACTACAAAATTCTAGTTTCGAGCCTTCTTTGAGGCATTTCAACGAACACCTTAAGAGCAGAATTTTACATGTTTATTTATCATGTATCTAGCTTGTCTCTTAGCCCAAAATTTCACATAAATCAACCATCTTTTTATACTAAACCCAATTTATGGTAGTTATGATTCATGTACCCAAACACCTAAATTGTTCAAGTACTAAATCTTTACTATCTAATATGATGTTTATAATCACAAATTAGACACTAACATCATCATATTATAAAAACCCATTTCAAGACATGTATGTTTAACACTCAACTTGCTAATTGTTCAAGTATCTTGTTCCTACTAGCAACTATGATGATTATAAACATGTATACATCATCATCTTTACTACATAATCAAAACCCACTTGACATATGAGTGTATGATCATGAATTCACCACCTAATTTCATCCAAACAACAAACATGCAAGTTCAGATTCGAATTTTCTAGGTTTGCACATAATTTCAACTAGAGATTTCTTAAGAAATTTACATACCTCGTGACTCCTTTTTCAATGGAGGTCACTAATTCATACTCGGATTTTGATTTGGACTTGATTTGCCCTTTCAATTTGATGAAATTGTGTTGATTAGGGTTTGAACCCTTCTTTGTGCTCCTGATAATCGATCCACACACACAAGGTGTGTGTGTGGTGTGTGTTTTTTTTTATTAATAGAACTTGTCACATTTTTAACGATTTTGGTCCCTCAAGTTTTGTTAACTAGTAAGTAGGCTACAACCTACTTATTTTCAACAATACTTTGTTTTGTTAACTAGGTTAAACTTTGCTAGTTTAACTTAGTGAGTTCGGGGTAGTCATAACCCGTTTTATTTTAAGTCCCGTTAGCTCGGGCCTTCTTATACTTTGTTTTTCCTCAAAAGCTTTTATTCACTTTTTAGTTAATATTAGAATTAATTATTTAAATCCTAATATTTACCGGGTAATTTTGCCACTAACGGTATTTTCCCCGTCTTTAGTATTAACGGGGTTTAATTACCAAACCTGTTTTCGGGGTGTTACAAGTCTACCCCCTTAAAGAGGTTTCATCCTCGAAACCTTTTCTTACATACCTCATTGAGTTTAAACTCAATGCACCCTATCCGAGAAATTACTTATACTTTTTAACCAACCGTTAGTATTACCCGAAAAGCATGGTAACATCTTTTTGGTTACTAATTGTCTACATATCTCATACGACATAGCGTAACTTCGAAATAACGTAATCTCGTTATCTCCACTGGCTTAGTTAACTTAGTGATATCCATCGCTTTCATATACTATCGAATTCTTTATGAATCCGTTACTTTGACCCGTTTAAAGATCTTTAGTGAAATCTTTCACTTTTAGCAACAAATTCTTTTATTTTCAAATTTATCTATTCGATTCATCTATACTGAATCTACCGCTTACAAGCAAACCAAATTTCTTGATTTGAATTGGTGACCTTAACCGGTCTCATTAACTAGTCTTATTAGTTCAGTTACTATTATCACTCGCTTGGTTATAATGTGATTTTACTTCACATTACATTTCCTAACCGTGATCGTGTCACATCATGTTTAATTTGTATCAACCTTTCATTTTTGAAAATATCACTTTTCGAATATATCATCTTGCGCCTATCAGTGTCAAGACTTGTATCTTTCATGCTTACTATTTAAATTCCTATCAGAATTTATGTTTGTAAAAACATTATTTCTTACTAAAACCGAAGTTTTAGTTTTAGGATTTTTTTTTTCTTTAACTAGTGTCAATCATCCATACCGGGATATTGACAGTCCGTAATTTAATCCTTTACAATCTTAGTTTTATGCGGGGATTCTTAACTGATTTCCTCGCTTTATCCAATCTTACCCGTAGGTTTTATCACTTAGCCTTATGGGCTATTTTTTATTAGACATTCACCTCTTTAGGGCGAAGTCCTCATAACTTCTTTCTAATCATGACCCGTGGGTCGTTTTAGTCCGTAGATCTCTCATTTGTTTATAACCCTAAAGGTTATGTTGATCCCGTAGATCACTCTTTTTACTCGTGTCTTATTAAAATATATTTTTGGTGTCAAAGCACTCTTTTTACGTTTGAAAATCATTTGTTTTCACGCTTGAAATCCGTTAACTTTTGACTGTAGTTCGTGTCTACAATCGTTTTCTTTTGAATAATTCTTCCGACTCTATGACTTCTCACGTCAATTAAGCATTGGTTTGTCTCGAGCTTACCGTTATCCAGCTTGCGCTTACTTATGCCTTCAAGCATTATACTTTATTCAACCCGTTCAATCTCAAAATAGTTAAATACAATGATCAAAATTTCTGTTTACGAAATTTTAGGGTCTTTTAGTCATAACTCATAATCCGAGTCTTTTGACTTTAAATTCGTGTTCTCGTTTCTCGGTTTACGCATGTGTTTAAATCCTTACCCATCAACCGGGTACTTTACCGAAGTCATTATTAGTGCAGGCATTCAGGTATACATCAAGTTTTCGTTTTAATTTGTTTGGTTGTCTTAGCGGAAGCCCTCGCTTTTATTCAACCAAACCTTTATTCTTTATTTGACCATCCTTGACAATCTTTTAAACTATGAATGATGATTATCATCATCATCATCATTTCTTTACTACGACCAAAGTCAACGATTTTGATCGTTTTTCTCGTGTGGGCAATACCTTTGTTTCCATGACCCCGCGGGTCATTTATACTTTGGTTTTACAATGCCCTTTTGGTCTACCATGGTTTTTGTTCGTTTTTCCCTTGTGGGCAATACCTTTGTTTCTATGACCCCGCGGGTCATTTATACTTTGGTTTTACAATGCCCTTTTTGTCTACCATGGTTGTTTCGTCAAAAATGACTTATGTCACGAATTTCCTTGGGTCTTTTTTTTTTATGTGCGCTATACATCGTTTTTTTTATGGTTCCCGCGAAAACCATTTATACGAGTATGCCCATAAGATTTCTTGACCCTAGGGATCCTTTAAATTTTCATTCATCTTGACCCTACTACATCGGACATAACTGCGCTCATTATAAGAAGCTCATGCTATCATGTGTTCACTACTTACTTGGCCAGAGTAAGCGATCAACACGTGGTACGCATGACCTTATTATAATTACCACATCACGTCCCATGTAAGTAACTCCTCAAATTATCTCCATGTTTATGGTTTCATTTGGTAAAACTTTATTTAATTGTTAGTTAACAATTATTAGTTTTAGTCGTTTATCCTTGAACATGTACAATGTCCCTTTTTATAAACATTTATTCACATTCATTGATGTGATCATTACTTTTCTCAATAGGATTTATATTGAGAATACTTACTTGGATGATCACTCTCGTCCAAGTTTCTATATAAACAAGTCTTGTTATTCATTTGTTATTCATCATTGTGAATAACACATTTCCTATTAAATTTCTCTTGGAAATCAGGTTTTCCAAGTTATATCATATGTCTATGCAACCGTTATTACTTACGTGTTTGTTGCATATAACGACTCGTGCGATTAAATTTAAAAGTGTGCACCTGATAATGCTTGCCCTAACGGGCTTCTCTTGTCATTAGTCTTGTTCGCGACCGTTACGCGATTTTGGTCCTTGATGAGTATGCTCTTCCTGTCATACCTCGGACCGTTCCATCATCATATCCATAATTCGTTCAACTCCCGTCATCTTCAGATGCGAGTGTCCTTCAATTAAAACATTCGCAAGAGTTAGTAATGTCAACTTCAATAATCGCCCATATTATAATACAAGGCTTTTTTCTACTATACGCGTCAACGCGCGTATTTTCGTCAACCATATCAATCATTTAAATTGGGGTAACATATACCACACGATAGCCCTATGTGTTGTTTATAACACTTTAGCATACTAATTATTAACGTACTTGTACTTACCGGATTTGCGATCAAGCCTCGAACCGAACACTTTACCCTTTAACCTTGGGCTCTGATTACCAACTTGTTACACCCTAGTTATTAATTTGAAGGTTATCGTATAAATATCGATAACAACCATGTAATTACTATTAAGTATCCTTAGAAAATACGAGTAATCTAAAAATTTTACAAAAGTTATCCGAATAGTTTAATGTGAACAACTTCGCCATTTAAAAATGGCGATATAATCATGTGCGGAAGCTTGTGTTTTGAGCGTGTTCGGTTCCTCTTCGAGCTTGATCTTCATCCGGGCACTCTTGGCAATCACCTATAATCAAAACCAACTTAAAAGTTAGTTTTGATAGTCAAATATGAAGTTCAAACAAGTACAGGGGTTAAAAATGACAAAAATATCATTTTTCCGAGTTAGGTGGCATCAACGACTCCACTTCCCGCGTCAACCAGAGGAAACTGGCGTCAACAGAAAAACATGTTTTCCAAGCGGCGTCGACGACTTCACTTCCCGCGTCGTCGACGCCTAGCCCATT